>JAZDUA010000328.1:425000-1738606 GCA_038098605.1 Gryllus longicercus | reverse complement strand
GTTGTTTTGTAGTTTTCTGTCACTTACACAAGCGCAATTCAGTTTGGTAGTGGTTGTTTTATATAACATTAGCTTCACTTTCATTTGAATTCCAAAACATATCACCTTCCAACCCATCAAATTTAGCCTTGTCATTAAAGCGCACTATTCACAGTTTCCTAGCCCTCAAGGCTGGTAACATTTCACAATCTGTCATTACAGAAACAGAAATACCATAAGAAAGAATTTTTAATTTTTCTCACAACTGCCTAACTCAATAGGTATTTTCTTAAGGATATTACCAAACAATAAACAACTTTTCTCAAATGTTCAAATTTCCAAACATACATGAATCCAATTCAGTCCTTGTTAATGGCATTACATTAGCATCATTTGTTTGGAATCACTGTGCCAAGAAAGAGCTTAAATAATTTTAAAAACATGATAATGTGCGATTAGTGCAATTACAATACATTTATACGACAAAGTCAGCTTCTTTGCAAATTTGCTAGTGCTACTAGCAGCCAAGCACATTCTATTTTTTATGAAGTCAATTTAATAGATTTAGACAAATAAATCTTTATTTACACTTCTCCAAATATTTTACAATTAAAATATTACACATTCAAAAACTCTAGATTCATATAATAAGCACAGTTTTATCACATTAATACCATTAGAATATCATGTTTTGACGGCATTCTGAGCAAGAGGTGAGCAATAATAATTGGTGTTTTTTAATATCGCTAATGCATTTTTCACTTAAATATTTTTCTGTAACAATGGACTCAAGTATGATATTTACGATCTACTGCACTGTTAATATCAATTATTAATGAGACAGTAAGTAGAATATCATAACAAAGAACTCTAAAAAAATTGTTATTCACAGATTATTTAAAAAGAAACATTTTCTTCCAAGATAATGTGCATTTGTCCAAATGGAAAATCCAGTCATTATAAATGTACAGAAAACAAAATCTATTAACTTATTTGAATTCTCTTTGCATTAATTCTGAGTCAAAATTGAAAGAATTTTAGAATACTTACACTACTTCATTCCAATCGGGAATCTTAATTCACAGCTACGGACACAATTTATCATGCTGATTTAGCAAAACACAAGAGCAACACATTATATGTACACAGATGGACATAATCAGACACACTGGCTTTAAACTGTGAATGCTATTATCATTATGTGACTGCAGTTACGAAACAAAAGAAATAAGGCAATCATTTTATTGCTTAAAAGTTTGCGGTGGCTTTTCAATGTCAAATATAAAAACTTTGCAAGAAACCTTTCAGTTAAGAGTCAATTTAGTATATAAATATATTTTTCATTCCAAATTTCTAAACCTTAAAAATCTACACAAAATCCAGTTTCAAAAGCATATTGTTTGAAAATGTAGAAATCTAGATGCTATAATACATGGAAAGGACAAATATACAAGGAATGTAAGTTGACAAATAAATAAGTGGATCACCCGTTCATATTGTCATCAGGAGGCAGAAGACAAATTAGGCATATAGCAGAAAAAACACTCAGAACATTATAAGTGATGTTAATTTGCTTCCCAACTAACAGAAAGGCCAATCATGAACAGAAACTTCCATTTTAAAATTTCCTTGTTAATGGTTTTTCCTCATTCTGTAAATGCTTTTTTGATACCAAACCTAGCAATTTGTGAATTTAAAACAGAAAGACCACAAATTTGGAGGGTAACAAACGCACAATATTATCAGCAGGTTTTAGGCAGCTAATTGCACTGTTACTGACAAATTGAGATTTTCATTGCTATGGCCATTATCTTTTTAATGCTATGAATTTGCACTACAGTGACATTTCAACGTACAACATCACAACACACTCAAGAATACAATATAGTAAGAATAATTTGAAAAACATTTGTTTTTTTTTATTTTAATCAGCTAAGTCTTTGTTTCACAAGATAATTTTCTAAAAAAGAGTTTTTATTTGAGTCTATTGAAAATATTAATATAGACCCAGAGAAAATACTGATGACTCCTGCTTTAATTTTTTGATTACACTTATTGCATGAAAGGCACTATATTTTTTTTAAATTATGCAATTTGCACAATCCACTTTAAGAAAAATCATTATTTCTATATTCAGAAAGATGTTCATGCATAAACACATGACCAAACAAAAGACCTATAAAAATGTATAATGACATCTCAAACAGCGAATGTTTGTGGACAATCCAGAAATTATGATGTTTTGAGGAATAAACTGAACATTACAGAAGTCCTCTTGTACCTTTCTTGTCAACTTCATTCTTTGCATATGTCAATTCCTTGCAAGAGATAATTTTAAGAATTAGTAATACTGAATCAGTTTTGCAAAAAAGTTATCTATTATTTCTCCTCACCATTCCTTTTCCTGGAAGAATGTTAGTCAAGTGGTTTAATTTATGGCTTATTTGGCACTTCAAATATTTATTAGGCACTCATAATGTAAAAAAAATATTTCTCAAACTGAATAAAGGTTTCAGGTAAAGTTTGAATATAACATCTTACTATTCACTTAGCCAATTCTTTAAGTGTGAACAATTATCTCATAATTAACACCAAAAATAAATAACTGCAGCTCGTCTGAGTGTCAGAATTATTTTTCAATATCCACTGATAAAACATCCACAATAGTATGTCCATTATGTTTACACTACATCACTTTAAATACAAATATTTATATGATGAAATTAACATGCATTAACTATCACACAGAACATAGAACTTTAAAATTATTTTCATTTTGCTAAACGAACAAACAAACACACTGTTTGAAGAGATGAAATATTACTAATGGCACTTTCAAGAACCACAACAAAAAATGAACCAAATATACATAATACTGTAGTATCAAAATCACTCACATCAACATGTAGGTAACACACATTCATATAAATACATCACATTTGACAACACAAAAACAATATCCATTCATACTATACTCTGTGAATCTTATGTTGCCTGAAACTGCTTACAAGATGAATATGATATGTAAAATAATAAAGGTGTAAAATATTTAAATGAGTATTCATTGGCTATAAATATAGATACAATGGCTTCATGTATCACAAAGAGTCATATAAAATAAGAACTTTTTGGTAGTACCTTAGAAGCAGGACACAATAAATTGTCAGAGAAAGAAAGGCTCAACAATTGACATTACACTAAAAAGTAATAGTTGATTTTAAAACCTTAACAAAGGCTACTAAAATAAATATTTTGTTATTCTAAAATTTACTATGAGGTTACAACTCAAGAGAAACCTCACCAGCAGATAAAACATGTATTGATAAAGACCAGATAAAATAAGAAATATAAAAATAAGATGATGAGAAAAAATTTCCAAGAACAAAAGTTCCTGGGTGAAAACAGGGTTGCAACACATGGCTTATGCTTTTTCAAAGAAATTTTGAAGAACTAAACAAAATTTTCAGACAAACAAATTTTAATTTATGTTTGATTTGTGGACACCATTTTTTTCTCAAAATGTATTCCTGAAATTTTTGTATTCAATGAAAGTTCAATGTATATGTTTATTTCCAATTATGTTGCTATTTTTCATAAGTGTATATCTCAGTCTTTTTCCCTTTCCCCTCCACAAACATTAAAAAATAATTTTGATAAAATCAGGCTTTCTAGAGTTAATTTGAATCAATTGAACAAAATCTCACCTACAAGTATAAATATACTTTATTGAAAAATGTTTACCAAAACAGAACTTCAGTGAAAAATTCAAAGTTGAATGTATAGCAATACATTACTAGCAAATTGACTAACTAAATTTCTAGATCTTTCTTCCACAGGAACGATAAATTGCCTCCTGCTTAAAAGTTGAAAAAAACAAACAAAAAAAAAAAAAAAACACACGCACACTTCTATCCAAAATACACAGAAACAAGTTCAGTGACCTATAAGGAAACTAATCCATCATGTTTAAGAAGCATCCTTGACAGCATGTAAGACACATAACTGAGCTAGTCTTTTCTCTAGACAAATTTCTCTCCATTGAAACACTCAAGCCTTATATTACAATGTACAATATAGTTAAAATTTAAATATAACATACCAACTTACTTGTGGTTTTCCTAAGTAGTTATCTCTTTTTGAATATATTTCCAAAGTCATAAGTGCAAAACTATTTTGTGGTGTCTTACTATCCATATGATACATATGTTCAGACCAAACAGTGATATGTAATCAGTTTCTTCCTTCATAAGGCTGTTAACTGTTATTACCAGCCCCAGTAAGTTCTAATGTTAGTATAATCAGAGATCTACAAACTCAACACACACAGAGCAAAATTGCTCTAAACCCTAGTGAAGGGGATTTGTTGGGATATTCAGTGATAAATCAAGGAATTTGATTTCTCCTCAGAAAAATGTGTCTTATATGCTATCAAAAACAGTAACAGAATTGAGAGAAAATGAACAAATCTTTAGAGAAAATATTGTTTTAAATACAGACAGTATATTCTTCAAACTAAAATATCACATTTTGCTGTCAGTACTAAAAATACATAGTAGAATTAATAATGAAATGTTCAATTAAAATTGCAGAAATAAATAAATATATATGAACTGAATGTTCTCATATCTTATTAATCTGTTAATTTCATCTTAAATACATAGCTAATTGAATCAAGTTGTTGAAGTACACAGCCATTCACAATTAAGTCTACTTTTTTATAAAATTCACAATAAAATAAAGATCAAATGGAATGTTATGCTAAAAGTGAAAGTAAATGTTTCACATTATCGATTGCACAAAAGACTTGGTCACATAGAAATCATATATATTACATTTCCTATCACTAACTGGAATGCTATTAACATGCATGATGCTAAAATTCTGCAATCATGTAAAATTTGTACTACTAATCAATACAGACAGTTTTCCTGAGACACACATCACTCTCTCATTCACAATAACAAAAATTGTTGCACAAAAATAAATACTGAACACTGCGAAAATTCACTTGAAGGAAAGTCAGTGGTTTGGAATGCCATCTTCAGTTGATTATCCCTACACACCTACCTCCAAGTTTCATTTAGAGTGTAGATTTAACATTCATAAATTATACAGGTGTCTCGTTCATATCTTTCCTGAAATGAATACAATTCACAACAATGATACAACTACATTATTCATGCAGCAATAAAGGAAATAATAGATTAACATAATTATTTCAGTACACATTCTCAAGACAAAACAAATACCTTTATAGTGAACTTAGTGACACTAATACATAATATATTATCCACTTGTCTGAGTGACAATTCTAAAGAATATAATAATACTAATACTTAATATACTAATACTTAATATACTAATACTTAATATATTATTCACTTGTCTGTGGAACAATTCCAAAGAATATCGTAATTACTACCCTTACTCTCTAACTTTACCCAGAAGCATTTGGCAATGAAAAAAGTATTATTAACGCCCCATAAGAAATGTTCAACACTTTAATCTATTTATTACATCCACGAGGTATTCCTTTATCCACGCATCTTAATCTCATTAGTGGTCAAATTAAATTTTTTTCTCTCCAAAAATCCTAAATCTTATACAATACCACACAATACTGATGCAAGCCCAAATCATCTCACAATGGATCTACAAGATACCTAGGCTTTGTGGATATAAATGCTTATTTATCCATATTTTTCCACTTTAATTAACTCAGAGAGAGCTTGCAACCACTAATAAGATCCACACTGCAATAATATATTAGGCTATTTGAGAATAATTAAAATATTCAACCCTAAACCTTTGCAACTTTTTGGCTATCATGGAGCACAGCAAGATCATTTTGCACAACCCAATTGGGTTTATTTGCATTAGATGGGTTAATAATTGGATCTGCAATACTTTCCATTCACTGTAGATCTTAGAAATGATTCTTATAACTTGTGTACATACTTTAAAAATCATAGCAAATAAAAATTACATTCAAATGATCGCTTTTCTTACATTCAAGTTTTCAATTTTTATAATAAAATCTCTATTATGAACTATGATTAGAATGCTAATTTTACTTCTAATCAATGGTAAAATTAACCTCTATCCTCGCTATTCCCTTCAAATAAATAAATAAAAGCTTTCTAAATTAGAGAAACTTTTGTGACAATAATAGTCATGGAATTAGTACAGAGGACTTTTCATTTATCACAATCAATCATTTTTACCCACTCCACTCCAGGTAACATTTTGGGATTGCAAACATTTTAATGTTTTTTCTCTCAAAAAGGCTCATGCAAAATTAAAGTGCAATCACTCTAGCGACTCAAACATTTTCATGGAATTAACACATATATTGTGCAATCCCGAGACCCTCCCCATTTTATTAATGTGAACAGCAATAGGATATAAAGTCAATATTATGTTGATATGTTTTATTATATGCATCCAGAGGTGGTGAAATTAATGCACGTTGTCAGGGCCACAGATAAATAAATAAGCCTGGACGCAAAGCCCCTTGTAATAAAAGAAAGATATGTGAAGGAGACTTAATAAGGTATGGAAAAACGGGTTTGGTCTCCTTTACTACTGACCACCGAGCCACCAACATCGAATTTGGTACACTGTGGTTTTCACTATATGGGATGTGTGGTGGGAGATAATTCAATTTTTAGTTAAGATGTAACATCAAACATTGAGGGGAGAGGGCTTGCATGAAAATATAATTGTTATTTTTGGAATTGTAATAGTAAGAAATTGAATAATGTTAATGTCATGTAATTGTCAGCTGAACACTATTAGAATAGGGAAAAAGTCATAGACTTTTGATCCCTTAAAAAATTATTTGAATATTAAGAAGAGTCATGACAAGGTACCCACTCGAGGTGAATTTCAGGGAAGTTTAGCATACACGTAACATCTTTAATAATTAATCGATGAAGTGGGAATAAATTGATAAAAATGCAAATGATTTTTTTTTATTAATCGATATTGGGTAAAATCGTGTTAGTTGATCCAGATAGCCGAGATCATTAAGGCAATAGTGTCGTGGCAAACTCGGCTCAAAGGATCACGTGTTTGAATCCTGCCTTGGGCATGGATATTTTTGTGATCGTCCCTTCACCCTTCATTATCATCCTTTCACTTCATTAAAGAAGGATTAATAATTCCCTGCATGAGTAGGAAGCCCTTGCTCTTAATAGTGCTCTTAAATGAGCAGTTGGTTAAAAATAAAATTTTTTTTTTTTTTTTTTTTTTTTTAATTCATGTTAAGCAGGGCGAAAGAATATACATCAACATGGCAACTGAAGAGAGAAGATATGGTGGACATTGAACATTCTTCATTTGGAACTCAGTCAAGCGCGTCACATGCGCATGAAGATGTTAAGTAAGCCATGAGTTGATTTTAGAGGAAGGATAATTCTCAAAAAAATAGCCATGTAATGAGCTCATTAAAAATTGTTAATGTTTAAATTATAAATAAATATTTTATTTATTATTTGAAAACAAGGCTGATAATTTGTAGTTAATTGTTGTCAACCAAAGAATCATTTCAACAAACAGAACTTCCAGAAATCACTAATCTGTACAGTCAGTTCATTTGCGTGCAACAAGGGAAAGTATAGTACATCGTATGTTGATACCCACGAGTAAGAAAATATTAAAAGTAACGTTAATAAAATCTTTGATTACAAAATAAGAACATTAACAGAGGAAGGCAACAGAATTATATAAATATAAATATAATATATGATAGCGAAGGTTTCAATTATTTGGAAAGATTAAACTAATTAAATTAATGAATATTAGTTAGAATGATAAATTCAATTCAATAGATGTCCAATGTGCGTAGATTGAACAGCGAATATTTATAGAAGTTATCACTTTCAAGTTATAAGATTCATTACAAATTATTGCCCAGCATAGAGACGATTAAGTTACAAATATTTTTTCAAGATTCATTACAATATCCATTTGTATATATTAAGATGAAAAAGAAGTCAATGTTAGAAGTCAGCCACTTACCTCACTATTTCCCATGATAAGCAAGAAATAAAAAAAAGATTGACATTACATAGTTTACAAATGAAATAAATTACACGATCATTCATATAATGTAATAGTAATTATAAAAGAGCGGTAATTACTTACTCTGATTCAGAAATATTAGAATTTGTCAAAGGAGGTGTAAGAGCACGTCCACCTGCCACCATAAGAGGAGATGGTGTCGCACGAACAGCAGCCATATCACTAGATGCCAGCACACGCCCTGACATGGGAAGAATGTACCTTTCACCACCACAATGATCTTCCTCCGCTGATACGATAAAACAAATTATATGACCCAAATTGTTTTACATGCATTCACAAACTTATTTGGATATAATAAATATATGACAATTTGCAAACCTGTATATGGAAAGAGATATTTATCAGAGAGATGAAGTTTCTCTTCTGTTTCAGAACCAGGATCTCCCATGTCATGGAAATTTTCCTGGGAGGCAACTAACTTGTGCAAGCCTGATGCTCCATTGTTCCGCCCAGAGGCAGAAGTGGCTCCATTGGGAGGTGGTAAAGGATTGGGAGATGACATCTCGTTGTCTGAAGCAGTTCCTGACCACTGACTGCCTCTTAAACCTGACTCCATCACTGGGGAAAAAGATCACAAAAGATTATATTAATAATTCTAACAAATTTCATACAAGCGTGCATGGCTCCCCAGCAATGCAGATTCTGATTAGTATACTCTGAATTTGCTGTATAGCTGGTGTATAAGACCGCCCTATTTTTAAATATAATTTTGGGAGAAAATACTAAATTACCTTCAGGAAAATAATTTTACTAAAATAATAAAACACTTGTTTCCACATTTCACAAACATATTCACTAGAAAGTAGATATTCAAATACAAAACAAAGTTGTAAAAAGCTTTGTGTATATTACACACATCATGACCAATCATACATTGTTAATTATCCACTGCTTTTATTTTCAGAACAAGAAACTACTTCTTCACACCTGGCCTTACATTTGACATCTCATAAATTGTGTAATATGACACAATCAACATATAAGGTGCACCTCTTCTACAGATAAATGTTTTGGGAAAAGTCTTTATAATAATTAATGGCTAAATGTAGCCTACTGCGTGTTTGATGATATTATTTATAGGTCATTCCCTCAATTAATTAAAGACAATCAAACATTCTTTTTAAATCTATGAGTTTTTTTTAATAGAAACATATTGTTAGATACAAAATAAAATGTTTTATGTGTATGCTCTTCAAGTTCACAGATGTATAGAAATAAAAATAGACAAATTTTTTTAAAAAGATTACAATAACAAGAATCCTCAATTGGTTACAAAATTCATGATTTTTTAAAATTTATTTGTAAGTACGAGGCACAAGAAACAGTAAGAGCTTACAATGAAGTAACAATGAAAAGTAAGAGTCAATGAAATTTAAAAAAAAAACAAATAAAACTAAAAAATCCTTTAAAAACAAACTGGTGTATATATTCTTATAAACATTTAAAATTGTTTAATATTTAACAATTTTAAATGTTTATAAGAACATGTATTAGAGAAATCTGCAGGTTAAACACTGTCAAAAAATACAGTAATTTAAACATAAATTCCAAATTTTACTGTGTTCATTTATTATAATTGTACACTAAGATAGACATAACACTAAGATGGACATAAATTTTACTTAGAAAGCAAGGGAGAAAAATTGATATTAAACTACATAAGAGAGAATGACAAATTAGCAAATAAAATATAAGACAAGCATATTTGTGTAATTTTGATCCTGCTCACTTGTTAGCAGAAAGTAAGATGAATCTTAACTGTATCCAAGAGCAAAAAGAGTATGCAGACAGTGACTACATTAAAAATGCACCTGCTAAAGTAACTTAACTGGAAAGATGTATATAAGAGAAGATCGATAGGAAAAGTTTAAAATTCTGAGAAACAGGGAATTGAAAAACATGGTACAACAAAAGAAGCATTATTAGTTGCAACCAAAGAAAGCTAAAGATTTAAATAAGTGAAGAAAAAATTGCTAAAAAGTGGATTGAGCAGCTGAAAGTGAATAGAAATTGTAAAGTCTCAAATAATTTTCATATAAAAACATAGAAAGTTTTCAAATTTCTTATTTCAGCTTTAACATCAATTACACTGATACATTTTAATACACTCTAAGCAAATGATATTTTACTTACTGCCGGATGGAAGGTAGGCTTCTGGGAGTTGACTTGACCATCGAGGTGCATATACAGGCTTCAGATTAGGAAACAGCTGACTGTTGTTGATAATATTTAACGCTGGGGGAGGTTGCACCCCACTTCCACTGTGAGGAGAACCATTATGTGGATCTTCACAAATATTGGGAAGATATGATGGAGTTTCTCCTAAGGTTGAGACACCTAATTAAAAAAACACTCCCTGAAATACCTTGAAAACAAAAATGGCTTTTTGGCAATGATTTTTTTCAACACTAAAAAGCATTTTGATATTGACCTTTGGCATCACACCAAATTTTGATAGTTTATTTTTGTACTAATTTTCCATCAATAAACATTTCAGAAAAAGGATTCTATTTGCATTCATAGGTTTCCACAACAAATTTCTATTTACCTCCCCTGATTTTCAATGGACCGCCTGAGAAATTCTTGAATTTTGATCTAATTCATACTATCGAGTCAAAAGAAAATCACAAATTAGCTAAGTTGACTAAAAATTATATTAAGAATGTTAAAACATTTGTATTCACACTTTCTTGTAACAAAATCATTATCGTGTTTCTCAATACAATCTTTATCTTCACATATATCATTGTTTGTTTGTTTGTTTGTTTCTTTCTGTTCTTCCTTCCTAGATCACCCTTAGACTTTTTAATTGCCTGGCAAATCAGTGGTTGATGACAAAAAAATCCACGAATATATTTAGAAATTATAGATGCGCACAATATTTACTAATTTTACAGCTTATAGTTATGTTAGCATTAGTTTCTTAACATGGAGAGTCAGAGTAAAAACAAATTCCAACAGACTGGACCTAATCTGTGAACATAAGATGACCCATGACCCCCAATTTTCAAATGAGATATTTAAGAAAAATCTCCATCTCATATTCAGGTAAATACTGTAATTTAAGTAATTACACAAGTTAGAAGACAAACTTTCAAGATAAGACTTTCAAGGTACCAACTACAAAATTGAGTACATACTGAGTTATTTTATATTGAGTTATACAAAATTGAGTTATTTTTCATGTATAAAAACTCTCTTATCTTTAATATTTAAATTCTTCATTAATTCCACTCTAACATTGCTTTGTTCACATATGTAGAGAGATAATAGAAAAACATTTCTGGCATCACAAGCTGTTGGGTTTAAAACCAACAGTTCATGAGGCAAATTAAAATATAAATTTTACTGTTTCTACATTTGAGCAATCACTTCAGGTGCAAAAGTGCAATTGATCTTTCCTTCCCATTTCAGAATAATATAACAATTCATCAAAATAATTATTATCATCAGTCAGGTTGTATAACAGAGGAATTAAAAAGTTAAAAGAAGGGAAGACAAAACTGAGTCAAAATTAAAGGTGGGTAGGTTAATATAAATACAATGTCCACGTAAAAAAACATATTTGTGAATAAATTTGTTGTAGACAAAATAATGTATCTTTCTTCCTTAGTGGTATATCAAATCAAACTGAAAATATTTATTTTCGCTTAACTTTTTGAAGCTTACCAACATCTCTGTGGCGATGTCGGCTGGATGATTCTTCATCATCGCTGCTGTGGCTTGATGCCAACTCTAAACTTCTTCCATCCACTGAAACTTCAGACTCAGTATCTGATTCTTCTCTATGGCACTCCCTCTCATGAGCAGGGCTTTCTTCCGACTCTAAAACAGCAAATTAAGTCTGATAATTTCTAATGATAGCACCTCTCTTATTTCTTAAAATATCTGTAAATGTGTAAAATAATTTTAACTTATTGAAAGCAAAAAGGCTTTCTAGGTTCAAATGCAGTCACCTTCAGAACAAATAGTGACTGTCACAGGTAACTCACAGCCTGTTTTATATCACCTATTACAGTTAAGCAATGGTGCCTCATGCTTAGGTTGCTTTGATTGCAGGTCCTCCAAAAAACACAAAAATTCATATATGTTCAGAATATATACTTTCCATTTAATGTCATTCAATATTTGATATATTGCAGCAATAACAATGCACATGAAATCATTTTGAAGTCGAAGTGCACCTGTCGATTGCCCTCTCTGGCGTTTCGTGTGCTCCCAGGCACTGCACCGATGTCATGCTCTTTTAATGTGATTACTCTTTGGCCTTGTGACCATATGCCTCAACATCAAACGCCATACACTTTCATCCTGTATCTTGTGTAAATAAAGCCACTGACCTCCACTGAAGAGCGATGGCTGACCAACATTGGACTCTGAGGGGAATATCAATTTTCTGTCTTTATCAGAAACAAGCTGTAACCCAATTCCATGAATTTCGCATGTTATTGAAAGTAAACAAGTACAGTTAATTCTTGACAGTATCGAATGCATTATTTACATTTGGGGTATTTTATTTTCATTTGATGTTAGGTTTGTTGATTCAAAATGTTCAATTGATAAGTTCTTGGTTTAAAGATAGCCGTTTTGGAAGTCACTCTTTCTGCCCCATTTCTCTTACATGGTGTGTGCAATGTTTTTCTAGGCAGTCATTTTCCAAGTATGGTTGTAATATCAGTGAGTGTGGAAGATCTCAAGAGAGTTATTGTATAAGTGTTGTTATTGCAGCTGACTAATCATTTTTCTCAAGGAAGTAAGATTCTCCACCAATGTAAGAGAGAACACATCCCTAAAAAGTTCAATATCTTTCATTTTTGCCATATAAACAGGGTAGCAAAATTTTCGAAATAAAATCATTTTATTTTGTTATCATCACTACCTGTAGCAGTAATAACAATGAAGAACATTAAATTTTTTTTCAGTATGAATTATGTAGGTGTGTGGTGTTTCTTCTCTCTCCTCTCCTCAACGCAGAACTAATACACTTATTAAACTTAAGTTTTAATTAATTTACATAAATTGCTAGTAATGTGACCTCATTAGCCTTACTTAGCTCAATTAAAAAATATGTTGAAGAAGTGATACCTTCTCTGTGCCTGTGCAAGCTGGAGTCATACCCACGCCCATATGATGGCATATCACTATTTGAGTTGTAGTTGCTAGTGCTTGTAGAGGTGTGTCTTAGTTGTGTGTCACTCCTGAAAAAGAATATTGATATTTAATGATGATAACTTACCAAGGGAGCAATATGGACATAGATTGAGGAAAGACTAACATGATACCATATCATTTCATCTTCAAAAATAAAAAATTTTAGATAAAAAAAATACATGTACTGATTCAAATGTATGATTCACATGAGAGTACCAATTTATTGGCAGTTAGAAATTAGCAATTATTAATCGTAGTTCTATTATCATCTTTGATCAGCATTTTTTTTTTTTCATTTCTAACTGAGGAAAAGGAATTTATTGTAATCAAAAAGAAAAATATATTCTTATGTACAATATGTTCCCATTTTTTTAAAAGTATATAAGAAAAAAATTTTGAAATGTAAAATAAAAATTCATGAGAGTTTCAAATCGCTCCATTTAATTAGCTTCAAATTTTCAAACATAAAACATTGCTGATCAGGCCTTAAAATGCATTTGGAGCAGTTGAATGATGGTGAAGTAATCCTCTATCTCTCCAGTAGTAATTGAATACTACATTTCATCACATAATATGAATTTTATGCACATTACAAAATACATATATATTTTATACAATGTTATTTATGAGGTGTTGGTACTCAAGAGAACATGTAGCCAGTAAGGGGAGGAATCCCTAAATTCACCCCAGTAATTGTTGAAGTCGTTGTTGCCAAAGTTGAATTCGATTTATTGAAAACATGTACACCATATTCACATATCACATTCCAAAGAATAATCATGAAGCTCAGACAAGATATCATTAATATGTTTTTGAATTCTGGATCCCTGACAAGATGGGTGTATGTTTCTCAGTGTAACAAATCTTAGACAAATTTTGTTCGAGTTACACGTGGGCTTTATGAAATATCAGCAAACGTGGTTATGAAATATCAGCAAACGTGTTTAGTTTTACTTCACAAATATCCACTTATCCTTGTTTCTGAGTTAACGGTCTCTGATATGCAAGGTCCAGGTTTGACAATTCATGGCAAAGCCATGCAGGTTGTAGCTCAGAAGTACATTGCTTTTAACAGAAATACAATTTCAGGAACATATAGAGGCAAACTCATATCTGAGACATTGTTTCAACATGTAAATATATTATTATGTAACTACATTAATTTGTATAGTTGTAAATGAAATATAAAAGAATATGTAAGTAGACCAGATTATGTAAAATAAACATGGTGACAATTCTTTCACTATGTCTTGCAAACTAAAAAAAATATTTACTGATTGTATCCTGTACTTTAAAAATATGTATGTACATGAAATTCCATTCCCTAATTATGATGCTTCTAAAATGTTGTTTCTGATGATATAACTGAGTTAATTATTATTTTCTTTTCAATATAGAACATTAACTATGACAAGTAATTTATTGAGTCAAAAGGCAAACAGCATAAGGAAACATCCAATGTAAGAAGCAGTATTTGGTAGCCAGAATTCAACTGAGAAAGCAAGAAGCAACTTAATATTAGGCCTCTTTGAATATCCTGGTAAGATTGATTTGTTGTTCTTTCCAAAAGAATAAAAATAATACGGTCTGAGCTTTTTTCATTTATAACACGATAATTAAATAGATGAAGAAGTTTGTCTTTAATATTATATTTTTTCTATTATATTCTCAAAAATATTAATATCTTGAAACAACTCACCTATATGGACTACTACTAGTTTTTGTGGTAGAACGTGATGTAGTACTTGATGTAGAAATACCAACATGTCTTCTAGCTCCATCAAAACCACCACTGTGATACGCCAATGCTGATCTCTGTAGAACGCACTAAATGACATACCCATTAAAAATTTAACCATAAATCAAAACACTTTAAAAATAAAAAAACAAAAACTTACAGATGCCACTTGGGTGCTAACACCAGGACTACTCGTCACTTCAGAGTTTTCTAGAGGAACCTTGCGGCCCATACAACGAAGAATGGTGATTGAAAGATTGCGACGCACACGAGCGTTAAGGAAACAATACCCAACAAGAGCAAACAGTGCATGAACAAACACAGATGCACTCAGCAAGTATGTAAGTAAAGGCACATTTTCATTTACAGTGAGCATAGCCAGTACCCAAGCCATGCCCAAAAGAGGTAAGGACACAACAGACAGCCACAGCAAAGTCCTATAATAAAACATCATGTAAGGTAAAATCAAATGAGTAAAATATCAAAAAATAAATGTTTATTATTAACAAATCCTTACCTCAGATTTCCAAAGCCCATTACATGATCTTTGAGTGTAAAAGCAGCCCTTATGGAAAACACAAGAACTGAGAGATTCAATAATACAGTCACGCTTATAGGTCCCACTAAACTCCACACCACAGATTCATATATTGATAACCAGCAGCTGCACATCAAAACAATTATAAAATAATTAAGTGAACAAAATACACACAATCCTCAAACACAGGCCAAGTTCATTCAATTTACTTACAAGTAATAATTGCCATACTGATCAGCACGAACACCTACAGCTAGACCAACTACAACAGCTGGAAGACCATATCCAATTGTGTAATAAAATCGCATCTGCCCATGGTTGATATCACGCATTTCAGTCAACATACGATACAAATGAATACTATCAACCAATGTCCAACAAAATGCAGTGAGCCATAAGTAATGAAGAGCCATTGCAATTAATTTGCAGGGAAACTAAAAGAAAAACAAAAAGAAAGTCGAGAATAAACTTGCAGTATTTACAGATCAAATTTTCATTTTGTTCCCCTCTTTCTTTCTCTTTTCTCACTTAGTAAAATGTTCTTGAGAATCAATTAACATTAAAGGAATTAGCTGTAGTCTCACAAAGGTAAAATAGCTTATTGGTGACAAACAACAGACAAAGGGATAAGAAAACATGAAGATAAGTGATGTAAAATTGGAATTAGTAAATCATGAAGTAAAATGTATTAAGCAGACAAGACAATTTTCATGTCTTTCCTCTTTCAAATATTTTATGAAAATTCAATTTTTCTTTTCAGAGATAATATGCACTTCAAGGGAAAGCTGAAAATAAAACTTTACACCTATTTGAAATGTTGTTTCCGCACAAGTGAAGATCACATCTACAAAGTATAAACATCGCTTTATGATCTGTTATAAAATACAACTCACAAATAAACTACATATAATTTTTTTTACCCACTCAGCTAATATTATTCATATTATCCTCCCTACATGCCATTAGAGCTTCTTCAAAAAATTTCTTAGAAATATGCTGCACTGAAATTGGGTGACAATTATAGTCTACAACTCAATAATTAAACATTTTCATGATTTTACATTATAACCAGTTTCAATGCAAGTTTGTTCATCAATACTATCCTGCCTTTTCATCCAATAAGATAAAAATTAATTTACCTCTTGCTGAACAAGGGTGCGACGCAGTTTCAAAGCTACAAAGAACACAAGTTCTGCAAGGAAAATGCACAATACAAGATTCTTATGGATGGAATTGGAGTTTGTAGCAACTCCACGAAGTGCTGCCAAAATGAGTAATGCAGCCAATAATAAAGGAAGTGCCAAACAGAAACCTGTCCAAGTTAATATATCTTCTAAGAACGTTGGCTCTGGAATATACTGAAACAAAATAAAAATGCAAAAATATGGTGAAACAAAAAAAATGAGATAAACACAATTAGTTTTTTAAGTACAAAACTGCTCACATAAATGACTATCTAAATAAGTTGCACTGCCAATCAATATATTGATTTAATATGCACATTTCTCACCTCTAAGTCAATAACATCAATAAGAACTGCAAACGTGGACAAATGGTAACAGGTGCAGTTAATAAGAAAAGGTTTTGTTACAGAAACATGCCACTCAGTGGGCACTTCTGTTTGACAGCCAGAGCGAGACCATTCTCCAATCCCACGAGCATGACTCCAATATACACACTGGGGGTTCGAACGAGGAGACAAAGCCTGGATGCTTGTGTCCAACCAGAGCCTCAGGAGAATGGGTACAGGTAAGGTACCTTCGTCAGCCAACAGTTCATATGTTTGTGGAGCCGCTGCAAATAATCATAAGCACTTAATACTAATTCTTGTTTCTGAATGTAAAAGTAAACTAAAATGAGCATACCAACAACTATGGGAACATTTGTTAATAACAATATTTTTACTCATGTTAAATGTCTAATGCTAAGGTCTGATTAAGATAAGAATGTGATTGACACACACATTGAGAGATAATTTCTTGAACATTAAGAATCTCTAAGGAATCAGAGGACATAAAACGATTCAAGAAATTTCACACACCTTTTAGTTTTTTATTGTAATTGTGTGATGCAAAAATACAAATTAGAGATAAAGAATAGGTCACACTAAACACCTCACAGAATGGAATTGCCAAATCATTATTTGTTAAATGCTGATCGAGGTCCATTGAATGAATTTAAAATGTTTGAGAGGCAAAGTCTTCCCTGCCCACGAAAGTTAGTAATTTAATCTCTATTTTAAAAAAATGTCCTGGAATTTCTTGCCTTAAGTAGCATTTTAAATATATGTCAAATTATTTTATCTTAAAACTATAAAGAACATTTTAGCACTTACCAGCATTTAAGGGGTCACTCTGCTTAGGAACATAAATTGCTAGTGATATTACAGGAGAGCCAACATGCAATTCTATACCCCAGCGGCGTTGGACAGTTTCATCATAGCGAGCTGGGAAAAGAGACCCTGCATCTCGATACTGTGCATATCCTAATACAGCTCGATTTGCACCAGCAAATGTGTGCTTGGTAGTCAATTCTCCTACAAAACAAAACAATGAGTAGTAAATATATTAACACAAATTAATAGCAATCATAGAATGGCTTGCATACCAAAAATATGATTATAAAATTTTATCTATTTATATTGTAACAAATTCACCAATTTTTCTTATATTATTTAATTTTACTTATTCTGAACTTTTTTTGTAATAATTACTACACATGGTATGTATTACCAATAAGTTCAATATAAGTTCAATTTAAATAATTTAAAATTAAATTAACTTTAAGTAGAATTTGAATTTCAGAACAAACGTTCTGAAATTTTCTTAGATATCATAACAATTGACTTGATCAGATGGATAATCAGATTAATTTTTTTAAAAAAACATCATAAATTACAATGTATGTCGTGAAATATTCTTTAGAAATGCTAGATAAAACTGTAAAGAAAATTTGTTTGCATTTCAGTTTTAAGATTATCTCAGAACATCACAGGTAACACCTACCTTGTTCTAAGAGCCTAATTCCAAGTAAATTCAAAGGAACATAAACTTTGGAATGCAGGTCAAATTTATCACGATCCAGCATATAATTATTATATTTTGGAAACACCAACGTTGGACTGGTTTTTACTAGGTTTCCTCCGTTGAGGCCTGAGTTCAAAGCACTAGTGGTTGACATCTGAAGAGGAACCTGCAATGACAACTTTTCTCAGGTTTTTATGATTTTTTCATAAACATATCTTTTTCATTTCTGTAACAGTTTTAATATCAATAGCAAAAAACAGAACAGCATGAGTAACTATTTGGGAGATTTAGCAAATTCAAGGAAATCCAAAGTAATATTTTGTTAATGTCATCAATCCAGTAAATGCAAATGCACAGCATTTATTGCCACAGAAGAAATAATACTGTGACTTCTTACTTTATTCTTGTATTTAGATCATCAGATCTCCACTGATTGATATAAGAAAGCAACACGTTAAAGGTCACTCATAGTTATAAAAATATTTTTTCCACCAGTTAAATAAATATATTTTCTCAAAGTTAAACTTTAGTTTTTAAATATATTTAATGTTAGTTTCACCCATATATACCATATATACTTGTATCACAGATCAGTATCTTCAGAAAATTATTCAATCTGATTTAATACTTTGTTGAATTAAAATGAGAAAAATTACTTTTCATGGAAATATTACAAATGGATTTTTTAAATAAAATAATAATCTACAATTAAAATAGTTTTTAGCAACTAATCTAACCTGAATACCAGGTTGAAGGTATTGTGATGTGTCAGGAAGTATCACACGTTCACCAGGAACAGATGACATGCCGGCAGGTAATTCCCGATTTAGAGTTTCGTAACCAAACAAGCTCTCTGGAGTTACAATATCAAGACCCAATGCTGGAATAAATACACAGTTAACTGGTGAGCAAAAAATAGAAAGAAAAAACTACCATGCTGTCACAAAATTAAATGTATATATATACCCATGTTATTTGCCACAACTTCGAAAGGACTAGTGTATGTGTCTTGCTGGCTCTGCACAAGCTTCCCCAAATACTGGTCTACTGCTTCCACCAAGTCTTCTGCACTCTTTCCTGTAAGCTCTTCAACACGATCCCAATGTTCACTGTACTGGGCATCAAGGACAGAACTTGCTGTACTAACGATGTTCTGCAAAGAAATTAATCATTAATAATATTCATATTATTTCCTTTCTTTTTTCTTAACTGATAAGCACAATCCCTAGAATACTATTTTGTGAAAAGCAAATCACAGACTATGGTTATAAACATTTTATTGGAAAATAAGATAAACTATATCATCAAAGGAAAAACACATCAAATAACAATACAAATATGAAATTTAGTTGAAAGTAATATGTGAGCATGATGACATGGAGACATCTTAAAAATGCATACCTGAATAAAATCTTTATCCTGACTGTGAGTGAGGTTGAGTCCATGTTCCTCTGCTTCATGGCTCATCAACTGTCTTAAAAGTTCTTGAGACACTAGTACATCAGCCCCATGAAGTGTGCGAGTCTCATTAGTTGCTCGATGTAAATCTGTAGCAACTTTCACAGCTACAAACGTTGTTACACTTAAGTCACCTCCTTCCATTTGACTAAGCTGCACAAAGAAATTAATAAATAAATTAGTAACATAATTAAATGAAGTAATTTATATGATATTTGTAAGTTTATCTTAACCAAGATTAGAAAATAATTACAACAGTTCATTTACATATTTTTCTATGAGAGGAACTTTCAGATCAGTATTTAGTTTCACTTACTAAATTATCTTAAAAATGGTGTTGTTCTATTCTAACTAGAGTATTATTTTAGTAACATCTAGAGCCATTTTGACAGTTTAGCACTCTTGGGCATAGGTTAATTGGGGAGCCTCCTATTCTTCCTTCAGTGATCTCCCACCCCCTAAATTTAAAGACAAGTTTTGATAAAAAAACCAAACTCATCACTGAGTAACATTCTCACATCAACCAGCAACATTCCACATTATAAATATTATCCAATTATGCACGACATCACTTCCTTGTGCCAATTTTTAGCACATAGTTTAATCACACATCATTTTTTATATGATATTTTATTTTTTGAAAAATTTAGTATATTAATACATCAGGGCCCCTTGAACATTAGGCCTTTTAGGCCCGTGCGTTAACACTTGTAACATCTATGAAGCTAAGCGATCTGCAACATGCTTACCACTTTTCGCAAATCCAGAAAGAGGTCAGAGGTACAATTGAATAAATCAGGTTCTTGCCATCCAGTATCTTCATCACATGCTCTGGAAGCTTTACCCTGAGAACGTGCTGGGCAAGATGACAAAGCAACATGTCCGAATAATGTACGTTCCCACCATAAGTTATTAGAAAAACTTCTAGGACAGCCATCATAAACCACTGTAAAAGAAATTAATATACAAATTAGGAATATATTTCTGCACATACATTTGGATCACCAAGAAAGGAAATTTCAACTTTCAATTTTCACTGAAAATGTTTTGAAATTTTATTTCTTGAAAAATTTTTCATTATCAGAACATCTCTTCCATTTTATCATAATTTCTTACCTTCACAGCCTCTCAGAGTTACTTCACCATAGGGATTTGGACAAGAATCACAGCGTCTCCCAATTACTCCATTTCGACATTTGCACTGACCAGTAGATAAGTCACACTGATTACCATATGAACCAGTGGCATAACAATCACAATCAAAGCATTGATCAGAATCAGGAGGCTGATAATGATTTTCCTGCACATATCAAGAAAAATTTGTCAACATTAACTTCAAAATATAAAAAATAACACACAAAAACAACACAAAAAGTCACAGGAGAAGAATCCGACAGAATTAATGGATTTAAAATTTCTGAGATAATAAATTAATGTCATGATTAAAAAATATGACATTGCCAAAACTTGCCTTGCAGTAACATTCTCCTGTGGTTTTATTACAATCAGCATTGTATCCTTTTGATGTGTCACAATGACAAGGCCCACAAACAGGATATCCCCACCAACTGGCAGGGCATGGTTGGTCGACTTTCACTTCACAATATTCACCTTCACAAATTCAAAAACGAGAAACAAAATCACTACTTTTTCCTTTTTTTTTTCCCTTTTCTTCTTTTTTTCTTTCCCCCCCCCCCCCAACAAAGATGAGTTAAACATTCATTTTTTTAATACAAAACACACATTCTCATATTTGCATGCACACACTAGAACATGCAGAACAGCTAATGACAGTTAATCAGAAAGGAAGTAGAATAAATGAATGATTGGCCTATATATGTGAATTTGAAAAGGAAACAAACTTAAACAATCTTTGAAATAATCCAAAATAATGGGGAAGCACATAAGTTTTATTTGTCCCAAATCATCATAAAGAATTGCTGTCAAGGAAGCAATGACAACTGAAGATCTCTAAAATAATTAAAACCGAGCTAGACAGTTTTCAAAGAAGCTGATCAATTAGTAACAAATGTAGAAGCAAAAAATACAAAAATGGATACAGAAATAAAATGTTCATATTTTTAAGAAAGTTCCAAACTAAGGGACAAAAAGAGAAGTGTAAATTGAAAACAAGTAAGGCAAAACAAAAGAAAAGTACACAAAAAGAAAACTGACAAACAAGATCTCTTACCTGAATATTCACTGGAATTACATTGACAAGAATATCCTCGGGAAGTCAAACTGTCCTTGATGCACCTTGCACTATTAGCACATGGGTTCATTTCACATACACCCACACAAGATGGACCTACATAACCTTCAGAGAGAAAAATGTAAATTATTTACAAAGACTATTATTTAACATTCAAAATTAGCTCAAAAGCACAAATAAAAGACACAAGTTGCAAAATCACTTACCAGTATTGCACTGACATTGAAATTCTTCCCACTCAGTAACACATGTGCTATGTGGAGGACATTTATCTCTTTGAGCACAGTGATCTATTCCTAAGCAACCTTCCCCAACATTCTCCCGAACTGTGGGTCTCTGCAAGGTAGATTGGGGAGTTCCAACCCGCACATCCTGACAGAGAAAAAATTAATTGAAGTAATACAAGCAATGGCAATATTCACAAAATTGTTTAATAAAAATCAATCGTACCTGAATACAGCCTTCAAAATAACCATAGTCCACATTCAAACTCCCTAAAGCTGTGTCAGGCCCACCAATTAGAATCTTTCCGACATAAAGTCCTTGTAGCTTTGATGTTGCTGGTGCAGTCATTTCACGCTGTCCATAATCAAGATTTATCCATAGCTCGCCACTCATCCATTTTACTTCAATATGATGCCAATGTCCATCATTCACAAGGCCACTGCTCAGAACAAATGTCTCTCCATTGTAACTGTATTGCACTTGACCACTGACAAGCTGAAAATGGAAGTTTCTCTTTATTCATTTCATCCAGATCATATCAATGAAACTACACAAAATAAGTAATTTTAATACAGCAGTTTATTACAAAGTCTGAGCTAGTACTCACATTAAGAACAGCTGAACTATTTTGTCCAATTTGAATACTCATTAAAAAGGCATCCTTTTGTAATGTACGAACAGAGAGTGCATTTAACCAAGGTAACTGTATAGGGCGCAATAATGGATTGAAAGACAGTACACCATCTCCTTGAAATCGCCAAGGTGGTTTTATAGCTGAAAAAAGTAAGATCAATTCTTTTCACTTCCTGCAACAAACTACTTAACAAACATAATTGAACAGTAGATCTTCCATTATCTGAAGAGAAGGAAGGGTCAACAAACAGTGAAAATCCTGGATTCCACATCAAATAATTGGTTTCCCAAGCAACTTATAACAAAGATTCCACTGTTCCAACTAAATCCCCACACATACCACACACACAAAGTCACACTAACATCTTACAAAAATTACTTTTGTTGATAGAAATAAGAGAAATAAATGTCTTGAAATAAATGAAGTGCATTTGTAAACAATTTATTACAGTGTCCTTAATAATTTGAAATCAGCAAGTTATACTTACCCCGACTGCAATCTTTGCCACTCCAACCTTCTGCACACTCACACAGGTATGTGCCCCAGCCATCTAAACAGTGCCCTGCATGATGACAAGGGGACGACTGACAGAAGGCCCTCTTTTCTGGGCAACCAGCTACAGTTCCATTGTCTGCTACAAAACTATTGCAAAAAACATTGACATGGATTACATTTTCCTAGATAATTTCAAAAAGTATTCCAAAAACGTGAACTACACAAACCTGTTTAGATCAATGAATTTATTATCAATATGTAAATCACTAATACATCCCACAAAATCCTTGCTATGAACCTGGAAGCTAGTTGGTAAAGCAGGCAAACCACCAACTTGTAATGGGCCAGTTAAATCAAGGAATCGATGGCATGTCTCAGTGAAAATAGCACACCTCGGGTGAAGAACTTGGTGAGTGCTATTAGCACAGGCCCAACGCTGTCCTAACTGCGTACCATAACTCAAAGCTAGAGCCTTGTCACAGTCATCCAAACTGACAGTAGCACTCTGCAAAAATTAATTTCCATCAAGCAAAATAAGTACATAAATGTGCATTTATTTTTTAAAAATATGGAAGAAAGTAAAGAAAATATGCAAGTACAATTTTTCATGTTAGTGTTTAAAATTGTTTGATATAAGTATTTTCAAAGTTTATAACACAAAACAACACCAATCAGGCTTACACTCAGATTGAAACACAGGGTGAATTGAGAGAGATCAGCCGAGATGCAGCCATCGAATCAGGAACATCATTACAACTTAATTTTTTATATTGAGGCTCCCAATTGGAAAACTGCATGCCAGTTGATCAAAGTCAATTTGCTCTGTGTTTTAATCAGAGTGTAAAAATGGATTCATAACAACTGACCAATCATTTCACCTCAATAGAACTAATTCGACATGAATTCACACCAAACAATGTGTGGTTTTAAATGAGATATAAAATATATACAAAGTAGTATATATAAAATATACAGAGTAGTATATACAAAGTTGTTTACGAAGACTATGCATAGGAAAAATCATGCCGTGTAGCACAATCTCATACTGATAGGCATCAAATTCTGCATCCATGATAGAGGGATATGTTTCGAAGTGGATAGCAGGATGCACCGCAACACAATGTGCAGTAAGAAGCATTTGCCAGATTTTGATCGAGTCACACATGAACTGCTAGAAACATGAACAAGTGCAAATACTGCTTTGCAAACATCTGCCAATTTTTAAATGATTCCCCATTTTTAAATGATCATAGATATAAAAGTAAATCACAGATCATGGATTCAAAAATGTATTTTCATGTGAATACATTCTCTATTTATAAGCATTACAAATGCATGTATATTGATATTGATTTTGTTTTCCCTTATTTATGTAATTATTTTTTCTAATTCTAATAGTTTTCCTTTTTTTTATTTTTAATATTATCAATGGATATTAAATATGCCAACCTTATTGAAATATTGAACTGAAACTGAGTGCCACTGTCCATCGCTGACTCCTCCAGGGACAGTCACTGATGTAGTAGTAACATTTGTGCCCAATGAAAATGTAAAGTGCACAGCTCCTTTTACAATTTCCAGAGCAATAAAATCATGCTTTTCATTATAGCGACCATTGTACAATAAGAGTCCTGATTCTGCTTGAGTTGCAAATCTGAAATAAATTATATGCAAATTACACTATTTGTTTACAAATTATCAATACCCAAGTTATCACACGAACTGACTTCTTGGATTCTGAAGTAAATTATCATCTTGTAGTTGCTTACCATACACTACCAAAGCAAACATTAAAGTAATAGAACCATATGAGCAGAAGAAAGAGGACAAGAAAAGATGATGAGAAAAGAGAAGAGCCCACACAATTTACAATGCTCTCCCCCCCTCCCCCAACTTCCCCCTAATATTCCCATTATTACTTCTGAGAAAGATAATTGTGTTTACTAAAAAAACACAAATTTAAATCTGAAGGAGAGATTACATTGTACTTTGACAATTCAAATATGAATTGCAAAGTTACAAAGAGTTATTAAATGAGAAGTTTTGAAAACTAAAAATAAAAATTGTAAACGGATTTTTGAAGATAATAGAGTATCAAAAAATTAATATATATTTCAAACAAAGTAAACAAGGCAAGAGGCAGGGGGCAGTGAATAAAAAAAGTGGTTTATGGTAGTTATAAGTTAGGAAAGTCAATATGAGAATTCTGAAATAGCAAGAAATATGAATGAAGGTTTAATTTAAAAAGATAAAGAAGTTTTGGAGATATAAATAAGTTTTTAGGAGAACAGCAAAATGTTACATCCAACATTCCTAAATGATTCAATTTATTTGAACTTTAAGAAAGATAACTGAAGGAATTAAGTCTGTGGCATGAATCAAATTTATTATAGGGAATGATCATTTATAAATTCTCTTAATTTTACTTAGTTGAATAAATTGTTATTTACTAATCAGAAATTATATGAACTCACTTCTCTGCAAAGATGATTGTGCTGTGGAGTGCATTGTTTATTAGACCACAATACACTACAACAATTTTGTTACAATATATATTGAGACATAAAATATGATTATTTGAATATTTCATCAAAGTTATGAAAATTTTCCCACAAGAATCTCAGTACCAAAGTGAATGCAGAAATATACCTGAGGCTAATATGAAGGCGATGCCGCTGTCTCAGAGCAGGGAAGGTAAGAAATGAAGTCCGCACAAAACTCCTCCCTCTCAGTTCACAAAGTCGAGTGTAGTGATCAGAGGCTTGAGCAGGTGCACAATTCTCACATACAAAGCCTCCTTTGACTAGTGGAGCGCATACAGAGCGTGAGCGGCAGATGTCCGGCTGGCATGTGTCAAGTTCTAAATCAATCTCACAATTCTTTCCTGAAACCAGAAATATCATATTGGATAGATAAATTCCAATTTACAAAATTACCTTGTTTGAATTCAAAAATTATAATAATAAATAAATAAAATAATAAATTAGTTTTCACTTCTAAAATTGTTAATCCTTACCATACCATGCAAAAAATCTTAAACAAAACAAAAAAGAGTAAATTTGTATTACTAAGCTACATAGAAATGTTGAACACAAACCTGTAAAACCTGGCTTGCAAACACATGTATAACCACCTTCCTTTCGCTTACAGTCTCCACGATTACTGCAAGGATTTGAATAACAAAGATCAACTTCGGTATCACAGAGGTAATGTTCTCGACTTCCTACAACAAAGAGGACAAGGCACAATTTATTTAAAAATAGAACATTGAAAAAATATGAATGTTATCACAATCAACAGTCCAACTTACCAGTGAAACCTTTAGGACAACGGCAAGCAAATGTAGTAACAGGGTAAATAGGACGAAATAGCACTGTATCACTGCTGATAAAGCCAGAAGCATTTCCAAACTTTAAAACAGTTAGGCACTGTTCATAATTCAAGCATGGTTCACGAACACACAAGTTATCATCAAAAGGTAATACTTGAACAGTTGATAAGCGAGCCAAAATAGCACGATTTAAGTAAACACGTTCTTGAAGAAATTGAGGAGCATAAAATTCATTGCCATTTAAGTCAGGACGGCGAGCTGAGAAACTCACATTCAATATTTTTGCATTCACATCAGTATCATCCTGAAAATAAATTTAAAATTGGGCATAAAAATTCAAATAACCATACTAAATCCCTTTAATAATTTGCAAAAAAGTTCTGAAGAAAATAAGTCAACAAAAACATTTTCTTCAGTAAAACAACTGTAATTTTTCAGTTAGTGCAAAATACTCAAAACATATGTGATTATTGTGTTAATTTTTACGTTTATTTTAATTTTATATTCTGACAGATTTTCTTTGTTTCAACTTGTTTTCTTCTGGTCTAGTTTGGTCTATATATTCAAACACGTAACTAATATATGTTGGTATTTATTAGTTTTTAAAATCTACCTACCTGAATGCTGAATACAAAAATATTCTCTTTGGGACAAGGAATAATAGCAGCTAGGCCTTCAACAAAAAATGTTAATAGGGGTGACAAAAAAGCTTCTTCAGTCATGTCATTCAATCTCACAGTAATAGAATTAAAGAGCATTTCTTCGGTCACAAGACGCACAGTTAATTGCATTAAGGCCTTTACTTCATTTACGCCATCTGCAAAAGCACATTAAGATGCAGTTACCTCAGAGTGTCTATTTTCCAAAGTAAGTTTAAAAATAGAGTGGCATTTCATAGGAGAAAAACTATAAATATTTTCCATTCTCAATCAAATGTTTCAACTTTAAAAAGTAATTATTTAATAACATTCTTAAACAACAGAAATTATTTTGACAACATTTTATCTTCATTTTCATGTCATAAGATGAAGTAAATAAAGTTAATAATGTTTCATATGGTACTTTTACTCCCCCTAGTTTAGCTATACAGAATATCTCAGAATAAATTTCACAAACTTCTAGAACATGTAGGAAGGTGATTACATTTTGCCAAAGAACATGTCAAGGGAAACCCTACATAACAAATTTACACATGAGACATTTGTGTTAATTGGTAGGTTGGTGAACTGGTTTTTGGTGGTACACGTTCCAACAGATTTCAGCTACCTATGAAACTTGCACAAGAGGAGTTGCCTGCCAATAGGCGAAAATGTCATAGTGTAACTTCGTTACATGAGATTTCCCACCACACATTCATTGATAAAAAGTGGTCTTTGCCACCCCCACCTCCTGCATGACCTAACAGTGTGTAACATTTCATTTGATTTGATTTACTTTCATCAAAAACAGTAAAAATTATATGTGAGGGAGAGGTATAATCTGCACATGTTTTCTTGATCTCCAGAATCACTACCTAACCCTTTTACTACACATAGTTGAACAATGAATAAAAGTACCAACAAAGCATGGGAAGCAACATTTTAAAACTAGACATTATCACTTTCAAGTAAGAGAAACTTATTTGCATTGGTAAATGAAATACAAATTTGACAGAACTGCAGCATTGCTAACAAAACAGCAAACCACACCCTCGTCTCTACTCTTACCACAACTTTGCAAAAGGAGAGCTCAAAATGTGTGCACAGTGATGCTACATTCACACTAATTACTTATTAAATTTATTCTGAGGCATTCTGTATATATATTATTGTTTTTTGGGATTTCCCAAATTTCATGTTTCCTTTTTGTTTGATTTTTAAACGTTCTGCAAGATGTAACTCATACAAGAAGTGTACTCCCCTTAAATAACCCAATATGTGTAATGTTTCTAAAAGACAACACATTTTAAACAGTTCTCTCACTTACCTGTTACAGATACCTCCATTGATGCAACCTTTGGTACATTTGTATTAAGCTGAGGAGACAAAGTGAGGTCACCAGAACTCTGATTTAAATGTACAAGATTTGCATTATTGCCAGAAATAATTCGATAACGCAATTTGTCAGTCACATCAGCATCAAATGCAGGAATTCTACCCACTGGACTTGTTGGAAAGCAGTCTCGAAAATTATTGAAAATGACCTGCAACATCAATTTAAAAGATGTTTATAATTCAAAACTCAGAACTTATATTACAATTTCTATTCATTCATGTCACAATAAGTCTGTTCCTCAGATCATTCTAAATGAATTGAAAAAGACCTTTATTATATATATAATTTTTAATGATACAGGAGGATTAGAAGATTAATACAGAAGCTCAAAATAATTAGCTCAAATGCAAGAGTTGACAATAAATGTGGGAAACCTGGTTACTCTACTGGCAACTTACACATGTAAGTGAGCTACTTAATAAAAAAGGTTAGTACAAATTACACAACGCAAAATATGAAGATCTAAAAATGAATTATTTGTTATTTACATTCTTGTAGAATCACATGAAAAATAATCTTTTGAAATTTAACTTGTTTTAAGACAGTCCTATTTCACATCATTAGATACATAGTTAAATATATTTGTTCACTTGAAGAAAAAATTATCTTAGTGAGATCACATAGCCATCCTATGCTCTAATTTAAATTGGTCTTCTCTACATACCTGAAAATCTTTCAGTACAGGGGCATTATCATTGACATCAGTTACTAGAATCTCAACATGAGCATCAGCTCTCAGAGGAGGAGATGCTGCTCGAACTACTAAATCAAAGCGTTTATGGGATGATTCATAATCCAAGTCTACCATAGTTAAAATTTCAGCCTTGTTACTTCCTGGTCTTGTAACTAGAGAGAAACTATTGGAATCATCTCCACCTAAAAAATATTTAATTATCAATCAATATGCCATTTATTTTAACACAATATTTTCTTATCGTACAGCAAAAGCATGAACTTACCTATTATTGAATACTGAACTGCAGCATTTGGACCTTCATCAGGGTCCCTTGCAATTATTTCTCCTACAGTTGAACCAATTGGTGAATTTTCTGCAATGTACAGGACAATTTTATCTGATTCAAAAGCTGGAGGAGAATCATTCACATCTTCTATACGAATTGTAACATTCACAGTGCCAGACATCGATGGGGTACCACGATCAATTGCGTATACTATCAGATCATATTGTGCTATACTTTCACGATCCAGAGATTTTGCTGTTCTAATTACACCAGATGTTGGATCAATAACAAATGAGCCATCTGCAGTGCCTTCTGCATTTAAAGCATATCTTATTCGACCATTTAAGCCCATATCAGCATCAGTGGCAGATACCTGAACAACACTTGTCCCAACCAAAGCATCTTCTGGCACAGAACCAATGTAGGAAGTCTTTTTAAATACAGGAGCATTGTCATTAACATCTGTTACAGTGATTTCTACATCAGTGGTATCAGATAAGGATGGTACACCACCATCTCTAGCAGTAACAGTAAGAAGATAACCGCTCACTGATTCTCGATCTAATAATTTTGTGGTAAGAATGGCACCTGTTTGTGGATTAATAGAAAATTCTGGAGCCGATGTTTTATCATCCACAGTTCCCAAACTATATGTTATTAAAGCATTCTGTCCAACATCACCATCAGTGGCACTAATGACCAAAACAGTGGTTCCAATAGGGGCATCTTCAAAAACACTAGCAGAATACGGGGCATTTTCAAACACAGGAGCAAAGTTATTTGCATCAGATACATTGACATACACAGTTGCAGTATCCTGTCGCCCTCCAGAATCACTAGCTGTGACAGTCAATATAAAACGTTTCTCTTGCTTAAAATCTAATGGTTGAGCAATTGTAATAAGTCCACGTCCATTTTGTGATGTAATGGCAAATCTGCCACGAGTGTTCCCGCCTGATAGTTCATAATGCAGCCTGCAACACAAAGATGTAATCATAAAATTACAATTGTCAAAAATAATAAAATTGAACAAAAATTTTATTCTTTAGCAATCTAATAAGTTTCTCTGAGCATCTCAACACTTGAACCAAAGTTGAGGACCAAAAAGTGACAAATACTTCAATTATTACCAGAAATAAATATTTTGAAATTTTGCTGTCCTTTGGCAAACATCCCATCCGAGCTCTGCCTACCTCCGCACATAAAATACACCCTTAAAAATGCATCTATTTTTTTCCTTACCTTGGATTTTCGTCACGATCGGTAGCAGTTACACTAGCTACTGGTGTACCTGGTGGGTCATCTTCAGACACAACTGCCTCGTACAGCTTTGGTTCAAAGACAGGATCATTATCATTAACATCCTGCACTGTTATCACAACACTAGCAGTAGCACTTTTTGAAGGTGTTCCACCATCTTGAGCTATGACCTATCAAGAACCAAGCAAACAGTAGGGATTAGTATAATCTCATTGATAGTACTTTTATAAATCCCTTATCTACATTCCTGAAATAAGACTTACCTGAAACTGATATCTGGATTGCTCTTCTCTATCCAACTCCCGAGTGGTATATATCCAACCGCTTAGTTCTTCAACGCCCAAAGGGAAATCACTGGTAGATCCTCCACCTTCATCTCGAGGACCAATACTGTACTTAATGGCTGCATTTTCTCCTTCATCAGCATCATATGCTTGCACCTGACAAAGAAGTAAATATAATTCAACAACAAAGTTCTGAATGCATAAATGAAAATTTGCAAATAAAAAACATGACTGAAGGTGTGTGCGGCTAGAGAGTTTGATGGCCCCATATTTAAGAAGGATCCTTTGGTCATGTAAGTTGCAGAACTGATACAATTTCTTTTATTTTTTTATTAACCAGTTTTTCTAGCTACTAAATATATAAAAGAATGGTCAGACAACACATAGAAACTGATATTTCATTTAGTATAAAAGATCATTTCTAGTTTTATACCAATAAAAAGCACTACACATTTGCTCCCAAATGCTTAATTTATCATATCCCAGAGAAAGTGGAATATGAAGAGTATTGATATATGACTGTCCTTCAATGAAGACAAAAGTTTGGGTATGAGACAGGGTATCTTACCCGCACAATGCTATAACCAACAGGAACACTTTCAGAGACAGATTCCTGAAACATTGTAGTATAAAAGCGAGGTTCGTTGTCATTGACATCCTTCACATTTACCAGCAACTGGGTAATATTTGATCGACTTGGGCTACCACCATCTGGATAAAAAAAACTCAATTAATATTTTTTGTTTTAATTCACATCCTAGTTTAGAAACTTGATTTATAAAATATGTTCCTAAAATCAGGCATACTATTATCATATTCTCTCCTTAATAAATATAAGAAAGTTTCTGACATGAACATGTAATATTCTACCAATGTTGATGATTGTCAGTAAATGAAAACAATTTTTAGACAAATATTTATCTACTTTCATCAAAAAAATTTTAATTCACTGAAAACTAATATTTTAAATCACCCTTATTCAAAAGTTCAACAAAACTACTAACATAAAGTTTTCTACGATTTTAATTTTTTCCTTTCTTATTCACGCATTTAAGTCTCCAGATGGACTGACAGAAAAAGAGAATATTAATTTAATTCATCCTTTAAATTACACCTCTATACATTGTAAAAGTTATTCCTTAATTATAGCTATCATACTTTTTAGCGACAGTAAAATTATACAATTTATCAATTGTCACTTCGATAGTTTATATCAGGGTGTTATTATCTAGCATATCTAGCATCTGAATACTTCAACTTTTAATTCATGAAATATGAACTACTTTCTTTGGTCTCCAATTCATTATTTAATACACATACCAAAAATTAATAACAAGGTAAAATGTAAATAAATTAACTAATACAATTGAAAAATGTCAATAAAGATTGCATAAGCATCAAATTTGTTGAAAATACAGAGTAATAATTTTCTACTGATGCTGCTTCTGATGATGTTCTTAAGGCTCATAATGATATTTTACTGTCAGGTAATTTTAATTGACATAACATGGAAAACTTCAGAATAAGTTGAAACTAAAGAGCACAATTGTGACTCACCTTGAGCTCTTATTACCAGCCTGTAATTTCTCAATGTTTCATAATCCAGAGCCTTCATCAGTGATACTTCCCCACTGAGACTGTCTATGCTGAATTGACTTTGGGTGTTACCACCAATTATAGCATATCGAACTGCAGCATTATTGCCTTGATCAGCATCAACAGCTCTACAAAACATTCAATAAAATTACAAAGTGGCAAATCCACAAAATCAATCAAAAGCAGAGTATCACTAACTTACTTTATTGTTGCAATTACAGGATTTTGACTCCAATTAACATTTTCAGGAACCTGAACTGAGTACGTTCTTTCAGTAAACTGTGGTTGATTATCATTGTCATCTAAAATGCGAACTATTACTGTTGCAGAAGAAGATTTTCGTTCACTAATCGGAAGGCCCTGATCCGTTGCCATTACTATCAATGTATACATTTCAGAGGTTTCTCGATCAAGCATAGACCGGGTGGTAATAATACCAGATTTAGGGTCAATTCTAAAAGCCTCCTGTTTGCTTCCAGCAATTGTACCAGTGCTACCAGTCTCTTGACTTAAAATTGAATATTCAACATCTGCATTATGACCTATATCTTGATCAGTAGCTCGTAAAGTAACTACTGTTGAACCTACTGACACGGATTCACGAATAGAGGCTTCATATTCATTTGATTCAAATACAGGGGCATGGTCATTTGCATCAAGAACATTAATTTGCAGAGTTGTTGTGCCACTTCGAGGTGGAAAAGAATCATCAGAAGCTGTAACACGAAAGTAGTGCACATCCACCAATTCTCGGTCCAAGCTTGTAAGGGTTGTCACAACTCCTGACATTGGATCAACAGCAAACATGCCCTGCAATAAAGTAAAATATACTTCACACTTACATAAATAATGAGGTACAAAAATAAAGATTTACACAACAAACAATTGAAATTTTTTATCAATGAGAAGAGTTTTGGGTGCAAAAATCTACAAGAAAATGTAGTTGAATTATATTATAAATTCTAAAAAAGGCATATTTATACATAACAATATATGTACGGTATTAAAAGATGTTATTACATAGTGCTAAGAGGCCCCTTTTAAAATTTTCAGGAAGGCCATGGGTGCACAGACCCCTCATGCACAGGCCTATGATCAAAATTTGATTAATATATTTATTGCTTACAATAAACATAAATATATTGGTTTTAAGAAATTTAATGAATAATAAAATACCACTGAAGTGCAGAATCTGGGAGATTACATTCACACACGTATCTATCTCATAAAATTACAAAATGACAATTTACTTTACATCAGAACTAAAATTGAAGTTTCTTTTCCTCTCCATCCAATGTATTAACCATCATGTCTGGGTTAAAAAGAATTTATTTTGAACCACTAACAATCATCCTTTAAATTCTCTTCAGATTTACACAACTGAATATTTAATACATTTATTTATTTATTATAAATATATTATGTAAGTTATATTTAGTTTATATTAAGAATACAAGTTTGTTATTTTAGAAGTGCAACTATCCTGCTGTGATATCATTAGTTATAAATACACACATACAAAGGACTATTTTATGAGCCATTTCAGGCATTTACAATTGAAAAATTATGGAAATAAAAAAAATGTGAAATGTGTAATTTCTAAACTGACAAACTCTCAAAAATTGGCAGTACATGTCTTAAATTATTACAATCTTCTTGTCAATTATTTCAGGAGTTAAAGTTATAAAGCCCCAGGGGGAGGGGGAAAGAATCTTTATAAGCAAAATAAACATTTTCCTATTTTTAATCATTATTGTCAAAAAGCCAAGAATTCAAAACTCCAAACAAATACAAGACATTTTTAATGACAATTGTGATCATCATTGAATTTTTTATCTAATTACTTTCCAAATTCAAATTGAAATTAAACTCAACACACTATCTTCCTTAACAGATAATTAATAAATAAATGATGTTATTATACTACAGTGTTAGAACTCATATCAATGTTTAACTTACCTGAGAACGTGAATCAAGTAGTGAAACCATAGAGTAGGTGACAGGTGAATTCTCTGGATCTCTTGCTTTTACTGTAGCAACTCTAATACCAGAAGGTCTTTCTTCCACAACAGATTCAATGTACAGTGCCTTCTCAAAATATGGTGACTGATTTCTCAGTTCTCTCCGTACACGATGAGCAATATCTGTTTCATTTAGATCTTGATGATGATACACTACTTTCAACCGATGTTGGACACCAGTAACTAAACCACCTGTCTCATGAAGATCCTGATCATTCTTACAATGGATATCCAAAAGAATGGTAACTTTCCACAAAGGTTCAGTTATACACTGATCATATGCTGACACTAAGTCACCGGCTTGGGTTTCAATTCTGAATCTTGGATCAGATACATCTAGATATTTCACAAAACATTCTTCCAAGATTGTTATTGGTAAAAAGGTAGAAATGCTATTTATGAATTGACTTTTCTTCAAACACAATTCTCGCCAACCTTCTGTTCCTGGAATTGCATATGAAGCAAATGTTTCACTAATCCACCTTTTAGCTTCAGACACTCGAACCTGCATCTTATTCATAATTGGCAGACCCTCCTCTTCCACACTTTCTTGATCACATCTTTCTCCACTCACAAATATCCTTAGGGGCATTGAGTAGTAATCAACCCCTTTACTCGTATTTGAAAATGAATCGATAAACACACTAAATAAATTTCTGTAATAAATACCATCACAGTCCAATCGTCTTTTTAGAATTAAACGCCCATCATTTGGATCAACATGAAGAATTCGGTGTACAAAATTTGCACTGCGATGATTATTAATTTTGTAATGTCGTTGTACGCCTAACATTGGAAGAGTGCCATTGAACACAACATGTTTAGGAGGTTCACTTTCAGTCACAACAATTAAATAACACTGATCATGATGAATGATATTAAGTATCACAATTAAAATGATAATTAAAGATGAATGATGGCAATAAATGTCAACCAAGGCTTTCTTCATGGTGAAATAGGTTATCAAAATTGTTCCCAAAATTTATCGATGTACTTGTTCAGGTGACTGTAAAAAATAAGAAAAATCATTTAGTACAAAAATTGTTCTGTCAAACAGGTAGTTTTCACAACAGTAATTTTGTTTTTATCTATATAGGAAATATAGATCAAAAGAAATATTTTAATTTATTTTTTAATTTATTTCTTTATTTATTTTTTGACATTATGCTTCCAGTTTTACGGGGGCGGTCCTAGAAAAGGACGTAAACACTTTGCCTGACCTGCCCGCTTTGCCACGGATGCCATCCCAGGGCACAGGTCGCTGGCCGTAGATACCTAACCGCGGCATTCACTCCTGGAATTCCAACGTTTCTAGACGAACGCTCATCCAAATATCCACTCATCGTTTTTTCTGAAACACAAAAACAATAAATAATAACAAACACTGCTCTGAAATGATACATCTAATTCAAACTGTAAATAAAACCAGTTTCATGAGTTAAAAGTCTGGTATTTTGAATCATAATCTCTTTCACCACAGTAATTTCACACAGAAACTTCAAAATCGGCACAACGTATTCACAAGAACGAACGCATTTGATTATGTTTCACCTCGTTGCGGCCAGGAATTGTTTGGGGGGCGAATGAGCTGGATGAACGATACGCAAGAAGCTGCTCGAGGCCGTTGTCGCACGCGCCCCGCCGCGCGACAGCTCGAAAGCGATGGCCCCGCTCGCTCACACGGCGCTCCGCTCCGCTCAGTCTGCGACTCACGCGCGCCGGCTCGCTCGAAAAATCAATGGACTGCTTGCTTCTCGCCAGCTTCACACGCGTGCTTTGTACTTGACGTGGAAACGGAAATTTAATTCTTGCGTGTACCCACAACGAAAATCGTTTCCAAATACGCGACATTACGTGACGAATATAATAAAGTTCATTGTTATGACGTCTATTGAAACTTATGACTCATTTGAACACCTCTGAATATATTACACATTCCCAGAAAGTCAAGATTTTCTAGTTTTCTTCTTCCGCCATCATTAATCTAGCACATAGCGTATAGCAGCAAAAGTAATACAAAGCAACGTAGTCCGTGTAGAGATGAGAGTTCCTCCCGCATTCCATACAGCATTCCTTACTCCCAAGATTTTTTTTCTCCGTAATTTTGAAGACTATTGAGAAATGAACTCATCATTAAGTAGTCTGCCGTTACATTCGTATTAAAGTACGAAAATATTGACATTTTGCGTGCTTCTTTGAAAATATCTTACGAATTCAAAGAAGAATGAAAAATAAACGGGATTTTGCTGCTCCTACCTGTTCGGCGTATCTTTCAAGAACAACTTACAATGTTACAATAATGAGTTGTATATGAACACCTACGACATTTTTTCAGAAAGACTTAGAAAATCGTACATTCAATTCTCCCTGATTAGTTCCGTTAGAATGAAGTGCTGTGAGACTGGGAGCTAAATGATGTCGGGCTTCAAGTTTTTGAAAGAATCTCCCGCAGTTCTCTCCCACGCAGTAATTGCTCTAATTCCGCAAAAAACTGGCTTAGGAATTTTTGAAGGTTGTTAAACGGTCGTTCACTCAAAAGCTTCAAAAATAAATCTTTCTCCGAGAAAAGTAGATAATTAGTTAATGAAAGTATACCTATTTCAGGATTTCTGTTTAATAAGTTCGATGAAGAGGCGTGGAATCGCAAACCGGAATTGGATAGAAGCCAAATGAGTAAATAAATGATACGCTTTCTTAACTGAAAGTCGGTTTTTTCTCTGAGGTGTCACGAAAACATCACGTTGATAAATAAACAATGAAGTCAGAAAATTATGACTTATAAAACTTATATTATTGTATCGCTCAATTATAATGAATTACATGCATTCGTGTAGTTACATTCTACAATTTGTTAAATCCGGAGCAACCGAAAGCGTGATAAAACAACACGTTTAATTTAATTATTGAAAAATGAACAGAATGCCTTTATTATAAAGAGGAATTTAAAAAAAATCATTACTTTAAACATTCATAGAAGAATAAGAATTAAAAAGACTTAATTTAATTACTTGAAATTCAGAGCCTGTGAATGTACTCGTATAAGTTATCCACGTAAGTACTTTTGAAATTACGAATTTTGAAAGGCAGAAGTTTCACCCAAATTTGCTCAATTTAATATTAATGGATATTTATATGATTTTAGTAGATGTTTGTGCAAATAGCTTGGAAAAGTGGAGGTTTACGAAAACAATTGATTTAGCCTTGTAATGAACGATGAACATTGGCTGGAAAAAATACTGACCATCCCGGCCATCTGTAAATTAGGAGTTTAAAACAAATTAACTTCAAGTGAATTTGTAACAGAAATTTGTTTTAGATCAATAATGCGTTTACTCGAACTTAACTTCAAAGACATACTTTATAAAGGGCCAGCGACTTCATATTTGCCACGAAAACTTTGACGATAAGGGAAATAGTTGAACTTTCTTTTACATCCTCAGTAGGTTTTTGCTTTGCATCCTGTTATCACAAAACGTTCCGACGAGGTGCTGTCGCAAGGCGTTCTCCCTTGGGTTGACGCGTACGCCTCCCTTCCGTTGCGCTTCCCCGAACAGCATGCACTTGCAGGCAGCCCTCCAATCGATAACGCGTCGGGGGCGGCCGCAGGGGTTCGGAGCTCAGGCCACGCCAAGGGAGCGGGGCAGTCACACGCACCACGTCACAAAAATTACATCACTTCCCGGCTTCGTTGGAGGTTGCGCCGCCCGGCGTCATCTTGAAGTCTCCCTTAACGAAAAAATGAAACAAAAGAAGGACAAATACAACCATAGGCGTCCGTGCAAGTGTGGGTGGGTGGGTGTTGGGCAGGAGGGCAATGCCTCTCCTCCCCCCCAGAAAATTTCGAAATGGGACCTGTAGCATTACGTAATTAAATGAATATTTCATTTCCGTTAATTCGATCTAAATTCTTCTTTTCTCCATTTTTAAGCTGACAATTTGGTGATTTGACACATCACATTTGGGGAAGTTGCTGTCAGAATCATCTGGCAAACTGAAAAGGGTCAAAATAAAATAAATTGTACTTATTAATTGTATTGTATATTTATTGAAGTTATAATTTTATTCTGCTTGTATAATGTTTATTATATTTCCTAGTAAAATATGCGAGAAGTAAATAAATAATTACATGTATAGCGGGTCTAGAAAATGTAATTGGCTTCCTCTCTTGTTTTAGGCTTCGCACAGCATAATGTGAGAATACAGCATAATGTGAGAACTATATTACGTAACTCGTCAATGGAAAAGGGATTTTAATGTAGGTTAAAGTTTTGCAATAGTTATTGCAGGTTTGACCTTCCATTTATTTTAAAAAAACATTTTAATTTCTCCTTCCTTTCTTTTTGTGAATAGATACTTACATAAAAGATTGTCGAGATCAATCTAACCATTGATGAAAGATAAATCGAGAATTGAAACACACTGAACTTTTTATTATAAATATATTTTGCATTCCGTAATTCGCAGTAACAGTCGAATGCACGCTAACAAATAAACTGGAGTAAAACGCAACTTTACAACGGCGCTGCAAGTTTACAAATGAGAAAAGAGAGGAAATGCTTTGTGTGGAATAATGCGACATTTTAACAGTGCAGGTCGCCGTCGTTGCGTGAATCCGGAGGTGTCGGAAAACATCAGACAATCAGACATGCATGGGAAAGCGCATTTCTTTGCCAAAGGACAAATGAAGCGGTAGTAGATTGTAAAGTATTTTCATTTACATTTGAAAACATTGTAAACTCAATTTGAATATTTTGTCATGAAATATTGATGAAAAAATGAACATCATCACTTGTAATTGAAAACATTTTTGCTCTTGATTCTTCACATATCGATCCTTTTCGTTTTTGGACAAAAAAAGAAAGGGCTATTGTCAATTTATTACCGATGTTGACGAATGAAGATTTGGTTGATTGCAAAAATTAAGAATTTAATGAGATTGATTAGGACGAGTTCATGGAGCATATTCTTGAACCAGAATCAAGGGTGCGACGGAAAGCAAACCACTCGTTGTAAAAGTTCTCAAATGAAATAAGCAATTCACAATTTTCTAAAAATTAAAAAAAAATCTATAGCAAACTGAATATGCGCTTTGTATAATAAGTATAATTAGAGAAAAAGAATGTTTCCCTCTTATCTTTTACAATAAACACTGATATTGAAAATTCAATGATTTTTTGCACACAAAGCACAAAAAAATAAAAGGAACGAGTTATATCATATTTATCTTTAAAGTTGGTTTCCAGCCTAAGTAAAACCAAATATAGCACATTTTTTTTATAGAAATAGAGATCATTCCTGAAGAAATTACTTTTTAAAACTATTGTTTCCTTGCTAGTAATTAATTTAATATTACATTTATAGAATTTAATAACTCAACACTTGTATTTGCTTAGGTCTTTCAAAAGAAATATAAATTATGTTTCGTTTATGTTCTGCCGAGCTAGTATATCGTTTATAAGTATTGAAACTGCTTGTGTCTCAGATGACAATGAGAACTTCCCGAGAAAACTCCGACTCAAAAGTCAAGACTATATTTTTGAGTTTCTATAAATGATACTATTAATATTGAAAAAAATAATTTTAACGATTGCGTATTTGTAAAGATTTTTAAAGCGCTTATAAGCAGTAATAAAATGCATCTGTGTAAAAATACTAGCGAATATGTTAATATTGCTCAATTAAACCTGGAGCGTTTATTTGTAGGTACAATCTACAAAGGCGCAGACCCACGGAGAGGGAAATGAGGGTATTCCCCCCCCAAAAAAAAATATTTTTGGAACTATTAATTTTAATCTGTCAAGACATTGTCAAGTAAAAAATTAAAATAAATAAAATGGAATCTCAGCATGAGCTGAGTGTAGTCTGCGACATTTTACAAAATCTGTAATAACACATTCGATCCAAACATTTTCAATTTCCCTTCCCAAAACTTGTCTCTGGATCCGCCCTTGATCTACATAACACGACTCCATTTTTCCGGTTTTCTCGCGTGCACCAGAAACCAAGAAGGCAAGTGCACCCCTTTGCAAATCCGCGGCAGCACCCATTAACCCCGTCCCGGTTCCGCGTGCACATGCCGCTTCCGCGCAGGTCCTTTTCATCGCGGCTCCGCGTCCTTTGTGTGGCTTTGTGCGCGTCGACCCAAAGCCTGCTGGCGGACGAGAACCGCTCTGTTTGAACAGGCGCGAGGGCCGTGCGAGAGAGCAACAGCGGCCGCGGCAGGTCGCTTGCCTCAGCGGACGAAGCCGGTTGGCGGAGGAAGAGACGGCAGAGGAGGCGGAGGCGGCGGCGGCGCCATCTGCCGTTCGCCGACCACCGCCGCCAGCGGCCGCAGGGGGGCGGGAGGCAGGCGGCCGGCCGGCGCTGCCGGAGGTGACGCGTTCTGGCACGCAACCTGCGAGGAGGGCGGAGGCGGAGGCGGTGAGGAGGAGGTGCACACGCAGTTGCCCAACTCGCGGTCCCCCCGGAGGAAACGAATACTGCCTCGGATTCACAGATTGCTCCACTTCAGTCTATACGAAATTTTCCGGCGGCTGGTTGATCGGCATTTCGCGATAGGAAACTTAGTTCCGCTACGCGTTATTGGAGTTAATATAACTTACGACATAGATAAAGTGAATTGTCTCCACCACTGTCGTATGAATGAATAAGACACCTCCGTTCCTTTTTGCAAGATGGGGTTGCTTTAAACGGGCAATGTGAGTTAGGTGGGGAGGGTGTTATGAAGAAACAAACGCAGCGACGTATTTTTAAGGTCTAGCACTTTTATCCCATTATTTTATATGTTTGCATTGACGTAGCCAAACCTCCCCTTTTGGAAACCTCCCTTTTTCAAAACGCCCTACTTGTTACGAGGTTTAGTGAGGGCCCTTAGAGATTTATATATTTTTTACAAGGGCTGCTGATTTGCGTGTACTGCGCCATGTTTCAATCACAACTTGGCAATTAGAGCTGCGTGGGCACGTAGTGGAGTTGCGTTCCGGGCCACTGCGTGGCCGGCGAGGACGCCGCCGCGGCCTTGGGTCACGCGCTGCGCAGGTGAGGTGGAGGGGGGGAGGTGGAGGCTGAGGAGGAGGGGAGGGTTGGGGGAAGGAGGGGACGCGGTGGAGCGTGCAACGGTCCCTCTGAGTGCCTGCTTGCTCGCCCCTCGGGCGAGCGAGCGAGGGGAGCCGGCCAAGTCGAGGGGCAGCGGATGCGCCGCAGGCTCTCTCGCGACCGCGCGCCGCGCCGTGCCGCGCCGCGGAACGACGCAGTCTCCACGCGCCGCCGCCTGCCGCGCTGCCGTCGACGCGACGGGCCCGCCGATTAATCATTGTTTTTTTTAAAGAAGCTTCCGATGAGAAGGCATGTATCTCGGAGGTGTAGGGGAACGGGATCGTTCGAAGAATCGGTGGCTAACAATACCTTCTGACAGTGGTGTTTTTTAACAGTATCGAGAGAAATAAATAAAAAGATTTGAGAAATAAAAATTGACAGATGTCTTCATTCGGCACCTCGACCAACGAAAATTATTTTATAGGCACTAAGTACTTGAACACATATTTTGACGGATATTCCATTTAAGATTAATTTCCAAAGTTGTTATTTGCAACTGTCCATGTTTTATTTGAAACTAAAAATACGCTATTATTTAATATGTTCTTAATTACAAATAAGTTGAAACGATTAAAATTGTACAGACACAGTTCAGGTATAGTTACTTCCTTGTTGGGTCTATATAATAGATTTGATGATTGTAATCTTCCATTGTTTTTATTACATAATTCTTATGGTTATTACGTTGTGGTTCATATTTTGTTTGAGAGTTTTTTTGGATGAAGATTGCAAATTATATCAGAAATATTATCTCTTCATAGGCAGGCAGACAGACAGACAGTCTCCATGCACGTTATTTCTTAATTTGCTGATTTATAGTTCCTCTGATTAGGTATATTCTTGTTCAGAACACAAATTCTATTAATTCTAAGTTTTCAAAAATTTGCTTCCAATTATTATTATTATTATTATTATTATTATTATTATTATTATTATTATTATTATTATTATTATTATTATTATTATTATTATTATTATTATTATTATTATTATTATTATTATTATTATTATTATTATTATTTGGAGTTTTGGAGGCAATGCATTCGCAAACAGGACGTGCGTAAGTTATGAACAGTGGAATGAATGACTTGTAGAAAAGATCGTCATTCAGTATACAGTCTATTATGAAGAGGAAATAGAATCGATATTTTTATGGTATTTTCTTGGCCATTGCATTAATATGTTTTTTATGATAGTATTTTGTCAATTAGCACTCCATGCTATTTTACCTCTGAGGAAAACCATTTATAGATGTCTCAGAATAAATATTACTGTGATCATTTTGAAGTAAGAGAGAGAGAGAGAGAAAGAGAGAGAGAGTGAGTGAGTGAGAGAGAGAGAGGGAGAGAGAGAGTGGGTAGCCCACTTAAACATATCCGAGAAGGACACATAATTTGGTGCCTTCCGAGGCAACACCCTTGACGCACGTGTGTAGCAAATTGCTGCCTTCAGGCGTCAGTTTGCTTTGCATTTTTTCGAGCTAGTTAATTGTCAACGGAGTGACGTATAACCAACTTGGAATCTTAGCGCTATTTGAATAAATACTACAATTAATACTACAATATCGACATGATATTCTCGATGTGTCGATACTTTTGAACTTAAATTGTCTATTTCGTAAAATAGGATTCCATTCTATTCTCTAGTTTATTCTTCTGATTGCTCTCTAATTTTGTTTGAGAGCAATTTTTATTGAGAAACTGAGAAAAAATATAGTGTTCGAGACTTTCAAACGTAAACCAAATTTTCGTCAAACTTTAATCTCTCTCGTCGAATAAAATCCCAGCATTGGAAATATTTACTTCATTGCCTATACTTTTTTCTTGAACTTAAAAAACAAAACGAAAGACTAAATGCTGTATAAATAATTTCACAATTTTGTATGTAACAGAGGACTCCTGAATTCTTACATGAATCACCACGAATTGTTTGTTTATTTTTGTATTTTTATATTTATATCAAAATCCATGAATTACGTAATACTGTATGAATGAACTATATATTTAAAGTACGATTGTATTTATGTGTTAAGGATTCGTCTATAAATTGCGTATCGTCCATAAATTACGTAAAGGGGAGGGGGTTTTATGCAGCGTTACGCTGTGTCATATGTGGATAGAGGAGTTTAGTGTTACTAACATTTATATGGTTTTTTACATTTTTCAACATTTACTGATATAATTCCTTTTTTAGTCATGTACTCAAACATTAAAATATTAACTTATTGATTTCCTTGAAAAAATGAATGAATTAAATTATTAGATTAAATTATTACAAAAAATAGAAATATTTTTCCATCAAGTTTTGTTTAAATCTATAAGATTACTAAGAAAATCTTCAAAAGTGATCATGTAGACCAGGTTTGTTATGTACTTCAGGTTAGTCCAGGGGCCGCATGCGGCTCGTGCATTCATTGTGGCCCGCGGAACGTTAAAGTCCCTTGAATCCATGTCGGGCGAGAAAAAGGCGCGCCTAGCGCACTTGTTCTGTCGGGATGAACGCCCTCTTTGATACATAAATAAGATAAGTTCAGATTTAAGGATTTCATTTCTTGAAAATTCAGAAATTCATAATAATCCCAATGTGTTTCTCTGCGTTATGCGTTGCAGAGCCTGATATCGCGCATAGTTCCACCCCCCTCCCTCGTTTCGGAGCGGCTGGGCTAACTGCCAATATCAACAATACAAAATCACGCGTAAATCGCTCCAGTAATGATATGTGGCTCGCAACTATATTAGAGATTTTAGTTGTGACCCTTTAGGCCTTGTTGGACACCCCTGGTGTAGACCTTTCTCTTTTGTTACCGGCCAAGTGTGCAATATTTCATTAACATCAAGGTAAAATGGTATATTTATATGGAAACAATAATTCTTCTCGCTATAACAGGAGAAAATGAAATGAAAAAGTATTTTTTATTATCCCCAAGAAAGTACTCCCAAAATTTTCTTTCGAAATCGTTTTAATCATTACCAAGATTATGTGCGGTAGCCCGAACAGACAGACCGAGAATAAATATTAACTTTTAATCATGTAAATAAACATAAGTTTATAAACTTTCCATTTCGAAGTGACTATGGATAGACAATTCAATTTCATTAATATGGATACATAATACGAATACCTAATATATTAAATGAATGTTCTGAAGTCCATCTGGGTTACTTACTCTTGAGAAAACTTATATTACTGACCCTTCCTGAATTCAGCTACTAACAATATACTTTTTATAGCATGCAATAGCTTTCACTCTCACATTTATGGCTTCATTTCTGCCACGGAGCGACTTCCTAGTCGCCTCGTCCGAGGCTATAGGGTTAGCAATAAAAGAACATTGAGTTTAGGGCTGTTGCTCCGATCTCAATCTCTTTTGATTGGACGGGTCAAGTCCATTCCATGACTCTGATTGACGACTAACTGAAATAGTCTTGAAAATCTTTCATTCATGATTGCAGTAAGCAGATATTATGCATGAATTTAAATGTAAGAATTGGGCTGAAAGAAGTTATAGGCTTCTGCAGAAAGTCTTTCATGATCAGGGCGGGAGACGTTGTGGGTAAAAATAACGAAATATTCGTAGTAACTACAATATACACTATTCTTACAATATTAGTAGAAAATTATCCAGGAGAATAATTAGAAAGCGAAAGCAGATTAAGAAACGGAGTAGTATTCAACTTTTTAAAAACAGTTCGTTACTGGAACTTGTTTACCGTATTTTATTTTTTTATGTTTTCGGTATTCATAAAAGGATATGAATTCTTACTTTAAAATAATTCGTTTGTCATGGTTTGTGTTAATCTAAATATCTTATTTTAAAATCATTCAATAGCTCATTTGGCTCTAATGTTTTATTAGCGCATCCCTATATCATACGTTTTATTTTCAAAAATAATTTATTTAATTTCATCGTCTTGGACACTATTTATTGTATTGTTTTGGTTGATATCGTTAACCCGACGCCAACCACGTGCATACATCATAATAAAGAATGAGCTGATGGCTGCAAAACGGGAAGTATGTGGCAACGGTGAGGCTGCAGTTCTGTCCACGCCAAACGAGTTTCCGCATAGTGAACCGGTGGGGGGGAGGGGGGAGGGCGGCGACACAAAAAATGTGGACGTGACGCGCGTTGCCGCGTGGAACTGGTTCCCTCGCTCCAATTGGCCGTCGCGAACCGGCGCTCGCCGTCGCGACGTGCGCTGAACGCGCAATGACACATCATCAGCTCCATCAAAAGGAAACTGCCGTGTCTCCCGGTAGCAAGGAGCGTAGCCAGCTCCGTGTGGGGTGCTCCCCTTTTTTACTTTCACGCCCTTACTTCGTAAGAAGAGAAGTATAGTAATCGTGCGTCGGAAAAAGAAAAAGCGGATAAAGCTCCTTCCTATATGTAGTAAATTACTTCCTCTATCACGTTCTGTAGTCAGAATCCATGTTTTGTAGTTTTTTTATACCGAAAAATCGATTGTAAGCAAAGCTGTCTGTCTCTGTGCGTCTGTCCGTCTGTGCGTCTGTGGTCAATGTTCAGATAATTTTCTTAAAACGTGATATTCTTCGATCGATTATCGAGGTCCTCTTAAATTTGAAACAGTTGTTTGATTTTGGGGGTTCTTTAAACGAAGCTTCTATAACATTTTCAATTTTTTTAAAACAATGGCTCCAATTTTTTTATTAAACTTTGTCTTCGGATAGTGTAAAGTGCGCTTAAACGAATACTTCAAAATAACCCCGGAGTCTTCGTACAACTAGAATTTTGAAGATAACGATTTAAAAAAATAAAATCTATTGATGAAAGGCAGATATTGAAATACGATAAGTCGTGTACAATTTTTCGAAAATACGAGTTTAGGAGTAATTGTGCGTCAAGTATAGGTCATTGTTAAAAATTTAACAACATTTCATCCCTCAGAACCGGTTCCAATGTTTTTCTTTAAAGTTTCTCTTCTAAAAAAATGATGCTGATTCCATTTTCGCGAATTCTCTGTATTTTTGAAAATTGCAAAAAGTTTACATTTTTAAAGTACAATTTTGGAGATAGACATTTTTGTTTTAAACAAAACTAAAAATCAGGTCTTTAAAATATGCTAACTCTTTAAAAAAATTAAATGAAACTTGTAGTTTACGCGTAATTTATGCTTGAATTTATAACGCTTAAAAGAACTGATGCAATTCTAACACTCCTTGAACTCTTTGAATTTTTGAAACTTGCAGAAGTTAGAAATAGTGCGAGAAAATATGTGCTGTCATTGCACCTCTAGTTCTGAAATGGAGGTGGGGTGAATGGTCGAATTGGAATCTACATTACGGAAGGCTGTCGTTCCAATGCAAAAGCTGAGCAGAAGCTCCGTCACCTCCCGCGATATTACACGTTCGGAACTAATGCAATTGACGCACCCGGAAATAAAATCAACCAATCAAAAAATAACATATTTTATGATACAATCTAAAGAAGTAAAATATGTATGATAAGACCGAAAATGAATATGATAAAAAAAGAGCTATGAAAGAGAAAACGTCTATGATAAAACGTTTATTAGCTGCGCAAAAACGTGGTATTCCGAAATAGATTTCACAACCATTATTCGTAGTTACATGTGATATTTAAAATTTCGCTTTCAAAAGATAATTAGTAATGCTACAATCAATTGGTATTTACCCAGAGACGATGTTATTCGGGGCAGTACTGGCGGAAAATAATAACTTTAACTTACTCTTATACACAGTTAATAAGTATTTCAACAATCTTGTGAAAAACTCTCGTCATCAAATTTCTGAAATAGCATGTATCAGTCATTTCTCATCTGGGCCCAAACCTACTGTTATCTTTTCAATGAATAAAAATATAAGCTCCTTCGTAATTTCTAGAGGGCGCAGTGCTCTGTAAGTTGGGGTTCAGGTAAATGTATCCGCCCAGCCCGCATACAGTTTCACCTTTCACATCTGCTCCCTAAGGAACCGCTCCCCTTCGGTTCGGGTCTCCTTCGAGGGGCCGCATCCCCAGCCCTTCTCCAATTACCCCGCCAACGGAGCACATCGGAAGCGAAACGGAAGAACAAAAACTACGAGTAGGGAAAGCATTGTGGTGTTTCTTTATGAACGACTGCTAAATGAACGGGCCCTGAGAAACACCAAATAACTGTTGTTACACGTGTGATAATATTTTATTAAATACTTTTTCTGATAAAACTTACATATCCACTTTACCGATCTGACGTGATTCCTTTCGGTACAGATGTACACAATAATACAAGAGGGAGGATGTCCCCACTGGGCTCCTCGATGGGAAGTTAGAAACAATCGCTTAGGAGTTACAGCTGGTGATTTGTGAAATGTGTGGGATTAAATGGTCTTAAGACGTCGAGGAGGTAGAAAAGGAGTTAAGGAAGGGTGTGGAAATGTATCTTTTGTTAATCTCGAGGGGATACGGTTAAGGTGAGGATTAGTGGTTGTTCCTAGAGAGTTATGGGTGAGAAAGGGAAGTGATGAAGGTTGTGAAAGAATCATTAGGAGAGGACGGCGATGTGCTGGAAGACAGGAGGTCATTTCAGGACTTTGTGGGTTTGTGTACTTGAAATGTACCATGGAGTATCTAAAGCAGTCGGAGGACTATATTTTGTAGTGATTTAGGTGTTTATAGAACTAGCAATTTATAGAGGTGAAAGGTGGTCCTTATGTTAAGGATTGACTTTCTATTAATAAGAGGATAGAATTGGCGCAGGGAGGAATAGACTGGTTTAGGCGCGAACGGATGCGAGTTTCTAGTTTAAACGGGTGTCTACAAGGGTTCCAAGATAAGGGAATAGAAGTTTTATGCTCTGCCCATGTGAGGGAAGTATACTATGACAGGTAGAAGGGAAGGTAGAAGGGGTGATTTGGGGTGAAAGTTTTGGCAATGTCTTTTTGTAGAGTTAAGTTCTCGTTGAGAGCTTTTTAGAGCGAAGAACAGGCGACATGGTGAGCAAGATTGGACGTGAATAAAATAGTATTGCCTGCGTAGAGGGCCGTTTTGGGTGGAAGGGTGGCTGACGATATCTTGAAAGAAAATATTAAAGGGGATAGTAGAGAGCCTTGAGTAACTCCTGCAAGGATCTTAAATGGTTGGGATATGGCCTGGGATAGTGAGCTATTTACTTTGTCGGCAAAACATCTGTTGTGGAAGAAATCACGATAATGGCGATATCACCTGAGTCTTTGTTCGAGGGTGTGTCTGATCGGTTTACAAATAATCGGCGTTGGAAAATTTTGAATTAGAAAGGAAGTGGGTTATCATGGCTATGTCAATGGTGTTCGGCAAGCAGATGGGTGACGTAGAGTTTCTTTTTAATAATGCCATTGGCAATCCAATTCAGCAACCGGGAGAGGTCAACTGATGTCACAGCAGTGCGTACGACCGGAAGGCCCTAGGGTTTGTCGAGTCCCGATAGTGGCGGGTTTTTTGACACAAGCTACAGTGATAGCTAGGTCGGATTCCGTCGCTGTCTGGGGGAGAATTCTAGCGGTCGGCTGCTCTGATCGGTAGTTTTCAGTGGTTTCTCCGGTCAATACCAGGCGAATACCGGAACATGACGCTAAAAAATGGGTCACGGAGCGCGAACGTTCTTTCCTTCCTCTTTCTTGACCTATCCTCACCCTCTAACTTAAAAGCACTACGCTACCACTCAAGCTGGAAGACCGTTCGCGAGTTAGAGGTTGTCCCGGCTGGGGTAGTGCCCTACTGATCAGAGATACCTGGCTGGGGAAAACCCCGCTATCGGATGGTACGTTGGCACCGAATCTCACCATCCAGCGGCGAATATCACTCCCACATCCTGAGGAAAACACGCACTACACTTACGGGACGAATGGCATTAGCCGTTGACATTCTCGGAATCACTTATCATTCAATCAAAAATCCAATTCTAGTAACTAATTGTTTAGGAAGGGTGTGAGGATGGTCACAATTAGGTTTGGGATTAGGAGAATCAAGGAGAGAGTATCTGGTTACAATATTGGCAGCAAATTTATTTTGGGCATTGGGATGTGGATTGCTCCAAGAGGACCGGAGGGGGGTTGCGAGAGGGGGGAATTTGTATTGTTGAGGAGAGGGGATATGGATCAGTTGATGGCGTATTGTCGATGCAGAGGGTGGGGGTGTGTATTATGCAGGTTGTTGGCTGGTTGGGGAGACGGGAAGGTGTTGGCTCTTGCAGCTATGATCACTTTGCAGATATGAGTCTTGAAGTCTTGAACTTCCTGAAAGGAAATACAGTTTCTATCAGCTGCTCGGTGATTCTCTTTACAGTTAGCGTAGGGGAAGGTACTTGTAGTAGATAGGTGGTTCTTCCTGCACTTTACACATCTAGGTGATTTATTGTAATAGGTTCTGGCGTGATCAAAATCCTGACACATCTTACATTGCACTTATAAGTGATTTTTAAGTTCCACTTTTATAACACAGTGTAGCAGAGTATCTATTTTTAATCAGTTTGTCAAAATCCCTAATATTATCTACTACGACGCCGCAGAATGGCATTGAGTATCTATCTCACTTGTAGATATATGTGACCCTACTCGGGGCGATATCTAGCTCTAAGAGGGCATTATTTCCTTGATCTGTGAAGGAGGTTATCTGTTATGAGGGTCACTAAAGGTATGATACTCATATTTATGCTCGTTAAGGAAATCGATTATGTTTCTAAGGTGCGAGGTTGTAAGGGATTTTTTTTTAACTCAGTCGAGATTAGAGGTAGAGAAGCTATTAACGCCGTTTTTGCTGAATTCATTTTAAAGCTTTTCGAAGTCTGTTGATTCAATTTTATGCGTGAATATCGGTGGAGGTTTTGGCTTCGACTGAGGCGGTTGATAAGAAGTTTCATGATTATCTGAGGCATCTTCGACGGCTAAGGTGGCGAATTTGTCTGGCGAGAACACTGAGCTTGGGTACGTTTACGTGGGTTCCGAGCTCGCTAGTTCAAGACGATATCTCTTGAGGAACTTTTCGTTCCCTTCAGTATACTGCGCAGTCTGACAATGTGTTAGAGGAATGAACTTACTTGCAACGGAGGCGAACGGTTGTTGTGATATTCCTTGTCATTGATGTTGGTTCATAGTTGGTACCTGGTGGAGGACCGAAGATGACTGTTGTTGGAAGATGAGGCGTTTGTCGAGCGATCTGGGAAGCCGCTGTTAAGAGCCCGTTGAAGGTGAGAAGACATAGGCTCGGAGAGTGACGGAGGCTGCACATCCATCGGTGAGGTCTTGGCGTGGGTGATTGGAACCTTAGTTCACGGAGCTCTGGCTTAGGAACGTGGACAAAGTTTCACGCCACTCTTAATGTTTTAAGCTACTAAAACGTTGGACATATGCGCTGCAGAATATTGAATATTCTGCAGCAGCAGTAATAAACAATAACTGGTAGAAATAAACTGTAGTGATAAACAATAACTGATGCTTGGTATAGTCGTGCAGAGGCACAGCGCTGTACTTGCAGCCCCGGCGGGTGTATTGCTGCTGATAAGAGCGGAGCCGAGCTCGGAGAGATCCGTTCTGTACGACATCGAACGCGAAATGACGTGTGACATCTGCCCCTGCTGGTAGACTACTAATCTTTCACCTGTGTTTCGCAGGAACACGAAACCTCTTTGAGTGCATCATAACGTGTACCTACCAAACACTGCTTGACGATGAGTTGTCTACAAATCAGGGGAAAACGTGTAACTTCGTTGTTACAGATTTTCCCTTTTATGGGCAAAATGTGATAATGTTCGATGCCCTAAACATTTGTAACATTTATTCTGTGACCTCTACATAAAAACAAAGTGTTAAGTTGCAGACCAAAGTGTCGGGTCTCGATTAAATTACGTTAGATAAGATTATAATTAGGTTGTAGTTTTTCTATCACTTAAGGTCTCCGAGCCATGATCAGTAGGTGCCATAGAAGAAAAAAAAGCTCGCCAGAGAAATTAGAAAAACAAAATAGGTGAGGCAGAAAAAGATTAGATCTTGTCTTCTTCTTCTTCTTCCCAAATACAATAGTCCAATGTATATGTACGTATATGTAAAAAAGAAGCACCAAACCTTTATTATTCATTGTTATCAAGATTTGTCAAGTGTTATTTTTACTTTCATCATTTATTTTCCTGAGTGATGGTAGGACCTCCCTTGAACCAATTCTCACAATTCATTCTCACTAAATGTATTACAAAAGGTTTAACTTATTTTGTGACTTCGAAAGATTACACAATTCGTCGGGTACATTTTGATTTATTGATAAAAGGTACATTAAGAAAGCGTGTATATTCAGTAGTTTTCTATTAAATTTTGTCGTCATTTTCTTCTTCTCAAACACGATAAACATAATTATCATGATAGTTGGATAATAAAGTTTCAATTATAATTTCCTAAAAAATACTTCCTACGTAATGAATTAAGAAAAAAAAGAAATATTCATAAATAAGTCAGATAAAATATATCTTAGGATATTTTTTCGCACAAGTCTTTCAATAAGAACTGGATATTTTCTGAGATAAAAATAGTTCCGTAGCAATAAGATCACCATTTAATTACATTTTTTGAACTCTCTGTATGGTAGGTCGGTTTCTCCAGCGTTCTATTGCATAGCTAAAAGGAGTTCGTGGTAAGAAAGTGTTCACCGCTGACCTATGCATTAAATCATCTTGAGAACAAGATTGCGTGTTACGCAAAGATTTCAGTTTGTAATTTCGAGAGCAAGAGGCCTAGAAATAGACTATAAGAATCATGATGGCAAGTCACGCAAAAGTTATGAGATTTTTACACGCCTCTTAACAGATAAAGAACATGTAGATGCAGATGAAGTTAATTGCGGGATAAAATCAAAATATTGTAAAAACTATATAATTTACAGAAGCATGCATGTATGTGGAATCACAGTATTACTCACACTCATCATCATGGATGTTTTTTTTTATTATTTTCTTTTTTACAATCTGTTGCTTAAAGCCAATCTTCCCTTTCACGAGAGGATCTCCCGAACTCTATGCACTATCTTCATCGCCGATGTGCCCTCTACACCATTCATATCCATTGCCACCTTTGCAGATGACATAGCAATCTACTCCACAAACCGAGACATAGAAACAGCAATAGAGAATCTTCAAAATCATCTCACCGTATTTTCCGATAGGGCACAAAAATGGCATATCCAGATAAACGCAGGAAAGAGTCATGGAAATGTATCCACTCTTCGAAGACCCATCGACCCACCCACACTCGCCCATCAAAACCATAACACAATGGATTCCCACGAACGCCACGGCCAAATGATTCGAGGAGTATTATTCGATAGGCAACTGATAAGGAGGGCAAATATCATGCATAGACGTTTGCACTACCCACTAGAGCACTTCAGTTATATCCCGTACTTACGAAATCACCCCACTGCAATTACACACATTCATTCATCTCTACCCAACAATGATACGACCAATATTACAGGTATGTTATGCATCTCCTGTCTGGGTCATAGCATCCAAAACCAATATTCACAAAATCCAAACATTCCAAAATAAATACTTAAGAATAATTACAAGAGCACCCTGGTTTATACCGAACGCTGAACTCAATCAAGAATTCGATGTCACCTCATCACTAAACATTTCTCCCTTCTATCCCAAAATTCTATAACAAAAGAAACTACCCAGAGAATTTGTTGACCGTTCTTAAGAAGACTGGAAACGATTAGCCTTTTCATACAAAGTAATGTGTTTCTGAAATGATAAATTGATCAAAAAAATATTTTAAACCTCTATAAAAATCAATCACTGTATCGGTCGTACGTGGCTGCTTCGAGCCACAGGCCAAGCAAGAATAAATAAAAAATAAAATAAAAGGGTCTTCTATGGTCACCAGTGTTCGTACGTTTAATTTGATTAAACGAACCCATATGCTAATATTTTACGTTTCTATTTATTTATTAAAATGAATTAAAATATTAAATTAAATTTAAATATTTATAGAGATTACGGTGGTATTGAACCACATAACTTTTTTGTGCAAGAAAAAAATTTTTCAATACATCTCCATTTTATTTGGGATTTTGAAAGTCATTTTTCCATTACAATTGCCATCACTGAGCTAAATCACGATGTACAGGAAATGGAGCAAAGCTCTCCAATAAGAAAGGATGTTAAAAAAAATAGTTTTTCGACATTGAGACTTAGGAGAATTTTACTTATTTTACTTGCAAAGTAAAATACCGAGGGTGACAAATTATTTTTTAACTTTACTTTGGAGTTTAAGGAGATTTACAGTTTGTGACGTTCAGTTTTTCATAATAATTCCAGGAAGTCTGCTCTTGTTGGCTTTCCAATTTTGTGTGCCACAGACTGTCATGAATTCCGCAGGACCAATCCCAGCTAGGCGCATATCAGACCGTCACTGGTTTGCAATAACTTCTTTGATATTTCAGAGGCTCACTACATAACATCAGTGGTTACTGCAGTAATACTGTGTAACTCCTTTATCCCTCCTCAATAGCTAGTATTTCATGGCGACCACTTAACTTGGGTGATCTCTGAAACTCAGGAACACGATCCTCAAAACATGTCAGTTAATATGTGATATTCATATAAACTAAATGATATTCGTAAATACTTACAATTGTTATGGGAAACATATTTTTCGCATTTCCATACTACATTCTACATAGTCTATCTTTTTATCACGCTCTACTTCTCAAGAAAAGGAGAAAAAATAAACGACAAATTAACGCTTTTGAGAATTAACCATTTCGGTAGGGGGGTGGAGGTGGTGTTTAATCGTGATACAACTTTTTTGCATCACAAATTAGTAGCCTATGACCTTTCTGATTCTTCGATTGCCGAGTCACAAAAGCTCGCGTGGAAAACCTTGAAGTCTAACCATGAAGTGAGGTTTTAAAAATCAGAAGTCAAGAATGCTTGCGAAGAGAAAAATACATCCAACATTCTAGCAAAGTTAAAAGAAAAATGTGTTGCTTATTTCACGGGACTATATGCATTTCGTATGAAATATACCCGGCCATATGTCCGTGGATTTGAGCTATGTTTATTAAATTATTAAAAGAATCTGAAACAAATACTATATCAGAAAGATGTTTCTCATATTTGTAACTCGTTTTGTCACGCATCTTTAGGTAATGTCTACACACGGTTCCATCATCAGGGGTGGCCTGTGCCAAGCATTGGGGAATTTCCGCACCCCAAGGTTTTGTATATCGGTCGTACATCTCCTTTAATTACTCCACGTTTACACGTTTTATTGTCGCCTCACATGAATAACATGTTGAAAGGGACGCGGTTTTCAATCGAAGGATGCGTAAAACTATTGTCAGAGATGAGAAAAATATTCAAAATGATAAAACTATTCGTGCTCCAATAGTACATACTTTCTCGCATTATTTCTAACACATTTGCTATATTATTTCATACACCTACAAAAGTTTTCAACCAGCAAACATTTTTTCCGCACCGAGACTAGACTACTCAGATCCTCCACGTTTACTCACTGTGAGCCTGACGCTACCGAAACGCAGTCTTAATAAATTCTTTTCCTTGTGGTGTAGCCAGAAATCATGTTTTGTGGGTCCTTGATACCGAAAAATTGATTAATGGCCCAACGTCTATCCGCCTGCTGTGAACAATGCAGCGGCTAAACCATAAGCAGGAATTTCAACAAAATTTATTCCCGATCGATCTGACGAATGTCGTGGCCCGTTGAATTTGACACCGATGTTTTAATTTCGGGGGGTACTTTGCATGAAACTCCTGACATTTTCAAAATTTTCAACAAAATGGCGCCATCGATTTTGATTAAATTTTGTTGTGTATAGTCTGAAGGGCGTTTAAGAGAATGGTGCAGGTTTCATGTTTGTTGACTCTAATTGTTCGAGAATTGCCAAAGTTCATTTTTTTTTCGGCATGTTCCTTCCTAATATTAAAGATAGAGCTTTTTCTCTTAATAAAATGCGTTCCTTGAAGAAGGATTTTGAAATAAGTTCAGGTATAATTTTTCGAAAATTTGAGTATTTTTCGCGTAATTTTGGGTAAAATATAAGCAATTTTTAATTTTGTTTCAACGGCTCCATCGTTTTCGATGAAATATTGTTGGTGGAAGTCTAGAAAATGATGCGAGTGTGGTTAAAAACCCCGATTTTTCGAAAATTGAAAAATTCAATATTTGTTCGGCATTTTCCTACATCTACTCTTATGAGTACAATTTTTTCTTAATGAAATGTGTTCATTTAAAACAGATCTTCAAATAACCTAATGTTAAATTTTTCAAAAACATGAGTATTTGTTGCGAAATTTTGTGTCAAACATACGCAATTTTTATTTTCTTTAAACCATTATTTCTTAAAAACCGCACTTTTTTTATTAAATTGGTACCTTGTATATTATGAAGAACGCTTAAGAGAATGGTTCAGGTCATATTTCGTTGAAATGCCTGATTTTGCGAAAATTTAAAAAAAAAAAAATTAAAAATTGTCTCTTCCAACAACTACAATTGTGAAGATAGACATGTATAGATAGTATATATGTATAGATAGCGTTGGTTTAATATTAAAGAAGTAAAAGGTAAAGAGGAGACGTTTGAGGACGAAGCCATAGGTCGCCCATTGTGAAGCATACATTCAAGAACTTAGAAATGAATTATTTGAAAATGAGGAGTTATTCAATTATCTTTGTCGTTCTTCTTCCTTCTTTCGAAATTATGACATCTGATTTTGAAGTTCAATAAAATAACTTCATAAATTGGGCATTTTCAAAACCCCACTTTTTCCACTTCTCGGGAAAATGTCATACGCGCCAATTCGTTTGGTTTTATTTTAGTATTCCGGGTGAATAGTATTATATAAACATTCTAATTGTTCATACTCTACAATTAAAAATTGGTTGAAACAATACCCCACGTGTACCTATCGGCCGCCACGTTACCAAATACATTTGATAAAACTTGGACGTTTGAGGCTACATTTTATCAAAGAAATCTTTTATAAAATATTAGCTATTACAATGCCATATCTTCTTTTGTAAAATATCTTTGACAAAGATATTTTATTGTGTAATACCGGCCTATGTGAAGCAGGGTGAGCAACTGACAGTTTTATTTCCAGTGGGTGAATTCTTCGTTGCGTGGCAGAGGACGCACTCAGTCGCCGCCGCTTGTTTCTTGAGGAAGGTGGGGTGTCCCAATTTCAGTTGTGTTCAGTAGCTTCGAAGTGTGGTGTATGGAAAACACGTGAAGTCTAAATATCAACACTGATATTAGTGTTTTACAAAAGTAAAAAGTGAGTGACCTAGTGCTTTGCACTGATGTTTGTTTCAATCGTTTGTTTCAATCTTTTCGAGTTAGAAAAGCATAAGAGAGGAAACATGCCAAATAATAACGTATAAATATAATTGATAGGTCCATGTATTGTTTGACAAACACCTGGATTTATATTGTCTAATTTTTTTAAATGACATGTTTTCATGACATCTAAAACACTATTTAAAAAAACTTTTTAATTGCACAAAACGTTTTGTTGGCATTATTTCTTCCATCTTCAGATTCAAAAAAATGACTTGCGGCTCAGAACTATGTCATTAGATCGATCGCGAAAGCAATTGTGTGTTTTGCACAGTTTCAGTTGCGACCCCTTTCCGATTCTTACAAGCCCAAAGGCCGTTTCGTGGCGACCCTGTCTGGCTTTCATAGCTGTAGCGATAAGACAAACGTGTTAAGGAGAGAAAATAGGGGAAATTGAATTTAAAAAAATTGTGTTTTAAAAAAATAGAAAAAAATAAATAGTGTTTTACGATGTCATTTTAAAAATTTACACAATAAAAGACCAGTAGATAGTCAAACAATTCATGGATCTATTAATGATGTAAAGAACCTAATTACATACTGTGACAATCTATCGCAACAATTCAAACGAGTTCATCGATGTTAGAAATGTTAAACAGAACGGATGTAAAGTTTATCCCCGCGTTAAAAATATGTGATTCTTGTCGGCTGCGAATTTCGAAAATTTCATCTAGTATTAGAAATGTATCTAGTGATCAAGATATAGAAGGTACAAGCAGTGAAAATTCGCCGGTTTCTGGCACATCGACAGTACTAAGTAGTGATAAGGGTGATCTGACCTTACAAAGTGAAAGTGTGAACTTAACAGAAGTTTTGTATTGCTCGGCGAACCTCCAATAAAAAATCTAATTTGTTAAGGAAAAGAGCGCTCTAAAAAAAGGAGAAGGCGCAGAAAGTGCTAGAGAAACGAGTATTCAAATTACTCGAAGATGAAAGGGAGGAGTGCGATGAAAATCAAGATCTGGTAGAAAAACTGAAAGAAGCATTTCAAGCAAGAAAAGACAGAAATGAACAAATTAGAATTCTCACTTTATCTTATTGACAAGTTCGAGAACACTTTGACGCGACATTTCACTTGATTACAATAGCCTAAAAAATAGCAAGTCAAAAAGGAATTCTCTTAATTCCTGTTTTGAAAATGGGAAGGCATTTACCAACTGTAGCAACAAAAGTAAAAGCAGTTTATGAATCTGGCATAATGGCTAGCTAGAAAGATTATTAATCCATGGAAAAGGATGGCAAAGAAATACAAAAAAGGATGGTCCTATGCAACTTGAAAGAAGTCTTCTCTTTGTTCAAAGAAAGAAATCCAGGTTATTAAATAATGTTTTCAAAATTTGCAAAATTTCGCCCGAAACAATGTGTTAGCTGGAACAAGTGACACGCATTCAGTTTGAGTATTTATCAAAATGTCAAAATAATGATAGACGATGTACATATACTGGAACTCACAAAAGAAAGCTCACAACCAATAAGATGTTTCAGACAGTGCTCAGCTCAAATTATTACATTACAGTACATTAAAATGGTATCAACTGCAGAGTAGAGAGTTCCCTGGATCATCTCAGCTTGTACACCACATACATCAGTTGTATGAAGACAACATGTTCGAAAATATAACAAACAAAGGGTGTTAACCGACAGATCAACTTTAGAAACGTTGCACTCTTCAACAGAGGATTTTTTAGAAAATTTTGTCAATCGGCTCACAACGCTTATAAAACACTCATTTATTGCAGAACAGAACTCAATATTTTTAAACGAACAGAAATAAAATTTGAAAGGAGATTCAATAGTGTTATCTGGTTATTCTGAAAATTATTCCTTTCTAATTGAAGACACAATTCAAGGAGTTCACTGGAACAACGAACAAGTTACCATTTACTATACAGAGGGCACAGAAAATAAGCACTCCACTTTTGTTTCTATTTCGGAATATTTAAATCACGTTCATTTATTCCAAAGTCTTTTAATAGATTTTATGAAAAAAATTAAACATTAACAAAATAACGTAATTTTCCGATGGTGCTAGTTCTCATTATCAAACAGTGAAAACTTTATACTCTTGTGTCGTCGTAAAGAAGACTTTGGAGATACAGTAGAATGGTATTTTCCCCCACATCGCACGGTAATGGAGCGATGAAGTTGGGGGAACGATTAAAACGTTTGACAGCCAGGGTCAGTCTTCAGTTTCACAGAAGCAATAAACACACTGCGTAAGTTCTTTACATAGGTTCAGAAGAATATTTTGAATGTTAATACCCCTTTTTTACCACTAAGGATCATGTAGTATGGGAGAAAGCACTTGAAACTAGATTTTCAACTGCACGAAGGATACCTGGCACAATCATCCACGTTTTTGTACCGTACTCAAAAAGAACCATAATTGCAGATTTTTTAGATATATCTATGAATATGTCATGATTAAAATTGGTGCATTTTTGTGGATGTTGATAATAAAATCTAAAATAAATTAAACTGTATATAAAATATTACGAACATCACTTCGGCATACCCAGCACCTGCTTGACGAGGTACGTGAGTAGTAATATTGTTGCCTCATTGTCACAGGTCATTTGTGTTTCCATTTTGAAAATTATGCCACAAGATGAGAATTGCATGAATAAGGTGTGTGGAAAAATGAATTACCGCATGGTTATAATTTTGAAAATTGCGTTCTTATTTTTTCGAATATAATTTAAAAATCATCAATATTTTAAATTTAATTTTGAAGTTGGAAAACATGATATAAAAGCGGATTTAGTTACATTTATAATTAGATACAGTTTGTCATTCTACTTTCAAGAATTACGAAGTAACAACAAGTTTAAAATATCGACGTGCCAAAAGTCGCGGTTTTCCTCAAACTTAAAAGAAAAATCATAGCTCTGAACTCGTATGCGCAATGCCAAAACAAAAGTAGTGGTGCTAAAACAGCATGTACTTCCTCGCCCGTACTTTCAAGCAAAATTACATGAAAAGTACTAACATTTTTGAAAAATTATACCTGACCTTATATCAAAATCTATCTTTAAGAAACAGATTTCACTGAGGAAAAGAGCATCATCTTTAATATTTTAGTTGTAGGAAGACTGCGAAAATAATTAAAATTTTCCAATTTTCGAAAAATCAACGTTTTTAACGAACATGAACCCTGCACCGTTCTTTTGAACGTTATTCACACTTATCCAACACAAAATCATAAATGATGGAGCCATTTTTTTTTAATTTTGAAAATGCCCCAAGGGCTTCATGTAAAGTATCCCCCAAAATTAATATATCGGTTTCAAATTCAAGGCACCGCGACATCAGTCAGATCGATTGGGGAATACTATTGGGGAATCAACTTTGGAGAAAACCTGCTGAACGGTTTAGTCGCTAACGTTGTTCGCACGCAGACTGACGGACAGACGGATGGACGGCCGGACCGACGGACGTTTTGCCGTAATTAGATTTTTCGCAAAAGTAGCAAATGGATTTATCAATTTTTTCGTTACCAGGGCCCTGAAATACGAGTTTTTCTACCGAAAGTTTGCCTTTTTTTCACGCTCCATTACATAATTTTTTCTTCTTAAGAAGTACCTTCATAGGGGCGAGAAAGTAAAATGACGGTCCTATTAGTTTTATCATAGTTGACATAAAAAAAATACATCTGAGAAGTCAAGTTCAAAATGGTGCTCGATTTCTCATGGAATGCTTCATGTAGGAACAGCATTTATCCACTTTTTCGTTGTCAAGACCCGACAATATTTTTTTTTCTGTGAAAAATTCGCCGTTTTCCTGCTCACGATTACAATACTTTCTCTTCTTACATTCGTAAGGGCGAGAAAGTAAAATTACCGCGAGTAGCAAATCCCTTTCAATATCCTATTTCGTTCTCTTAGAGGTCGATCCGATTCTATCAGACACCTCACACGCCTGAGGGCAGGTAGGTGTGTGTGTGTGTGTGTGTGTGTATTGGCAGACAGGATCAACTTGACAATCTGTTCATTGACTAAATATTTGGAATTTCCTCCCTACGAAGGTTTTTCCAAGATTTCTTTTACATTTTTGAAGACTTCACAAATAAAGTCTCGTCGCGAAAGCGTGGGTAAAAAATCGAAATAGTCGATGACTGTTTCCCGATCAATGAATGTCTCCTTTCTCCTCACGGGATGCCACTTGGAATTATCAATATCGTTCTTACAATATTTGAGTATGGATGCTTATTCTACGTTCGTGAGTAATAGTGAATGATCAATAATTTTTCAATGTATTACTAGTACCTTTTAGACAGCCTATCGTAATCAAATTTAAAAGGAGTGACCGAGTGTTCTCTCGGTCTCTCTCTCAACAACTCGCCTTGCAGTGTTGTCACGTGCACTACCTGATTTGAAATGCATTCGGTGTCTGAACATAGGCGTGTCTTGTTTCCTGGCATTTGCTCAAAGGTTTCACTTTCTTCAGCTCCAACAGCTAGTAACTTGCCCAGTTGCTTGCCCTGTAATGAACATTGCCAATAAGCAATGTTCATTACAGTAAATATATAGGGGGGATCAAAGGGGAATTTTTTTGCGGGGGGGGGGATTAAAAATGTTTTGGTTGAATGCGTCTTAACAGATTTTGTAAAATGTCACAGGCTACACTTAGCTCATGCTGCGATACTATTTCATTCGTTTTAATAATTTTCCGAAAATATTTTTGCTTAAAAGTTTCGTGACAAATTAAAGTTAAAAGTTACAGAAAAAATTTAACGGGGAGAAATTTCCCTCACCGTGGACCCGCGTCTGAAATAAATGTATTCTGTGCTATAAAGCAGTTTATTGTTCTCAAAAAGACATTGATGAAAACTGCCTTATGATGTAAGAAGAAAAAGTATTGCAACCGTGCAACGGAAAACTGTGATTTTGCAACAGAAAACTCATTGCCGGGCTTGGTAACGAAGAAGTGGATAAATCTGGTTACTTCATGAAGTGAATTATATCCTCTAAGCGGAGTAAGAATCCACATTAGATGGCTCCTTGATACCGAAAAATTGATAAATGGCCAAACATCTGTCCGCCTGCCTGTGAACAATGCAGCGGCTAAACCATAAGCAGGAATTTCAACAAAATTTATTCCCGATCGATCTGACGAATGTCGCCGCCCCTTGAATTTGTAATCGATATTTTTATATTTGGGGGTACTTTACATAAAGCCTCGACATTTTCAAAAGTTTCTCAAAATGGCGCCAGATTTTTTTTCTTTAGATTCTGATACAGCAAAAGACGCTTAAAGAAATGGTGTGGCTTGCATTTGTGTTGACAAAGTCCCAAAATTTTCGAATTTTTATCAATTTTTTTGTGTACAACTACTATATTGGAGAATTTTCTTTCTTAATTATATCTCTTCACCCATGTTCAGTGTTTCGAAAATATGAATAGTTTTTGCGAGAACATAGGAAATCTTTGAAAAAATGTTAACAATTATTTTCTCAAAAATGGCCACAGTTTTAAGTTGCAGAACATAGCGCTAACCCACATGTATATATTTTTTTGTGAGCCACAGGAAAAATAAAATTTTAGTATAATGAGTCATAACTTATTTTCTATAAGTATACACTTCTGCTGCTTTCTACACACATTCTGTAGTTCTGTGAACATGTTTGTTCAGCATTTCGATCGTAAAGTGTTTTTTTTTTCTTTTTTTTTTCTTAGGAGTCAAGGATCTTTGGTTTGGATTTATAAAATGAGGGTTACCACTATCTTCTCCCGACCCCTTCAAATTTTCTTTAAATTTTTTCTTGTATTTAACAAAGAACGGTAAAGTGAATTGTTCTGTTCCCATCTTCGGCGAACATTGTATTTTCGAAAATTGCAAAGAAATAGTTAACATTGCAAAGATACAATATTGATTATAGATATTTTTGTTAAATGAAATCTGTTCTAAAAAATCACGTAAAAAACGTTTAAAAACGTTTGGTATATTTTTTACAGAAATATCAGTAGTTTAGCATAATTTTGCAAAATATCGAATTTGAATTTTCCACGCGTAAAGCACTACGATTGGTGATGAGTTTTAGAAGTGCTGGCTGAGACGTGTTAATATGAACAGAAATTGCGGTATTATAATTTTAAGTAACCGTTACTGCCGCGAGTAAGTACGTTCTGTTGTAGCAACACTAGTTATTTTTTTATTTGCAAATAAAAATGCAAGCGTCAGTAACAACTGTATGTGACTTGCGGGGGAGGGTACAGGGTGCGTAAATAAAGTTTCAAGACTGGTCTCAGAACACACAATTTTATTGAACACTTTCGTACATCGGACTAAAATTCTTCAAAATAGTTGCCTTGAGAATTCACACAGCGCTGCCAACGAGATTTCCACTGCTGGTAAGCTTCCCGGAACTCCTCACCCGTGATGCTGTGCAATACCCTCGTCGAAGCCATTTGGACCGCTGCGACGCTGTCAAATCGCTTCCCTTTTAGGTCTCTCTTCATCCGGGGGAACAAAAAGAAGTCACTGGGGGCGATATCGGGGCTATAGGGTGGCTGCGGTAGCACTGCCACGTTGAACCGGGTCAAAACTTCAGTCACAGCGAAGCAGGTGTGAACGGGCGCATTGTCGTGGTGAAGCACCCAGTCGTCTTTCTTCTCAGGGCGGACGCGGCGGACTCGATCACTTCAGATGCAATCATTCTGATGCTGAGACGTCGGTCACTGTTTAAAACTTGACGCACTTTGGCTAGATTTTCGTCAGTTCTGCTCGTTGAAGGTCTTCCAGAGCGTTCATCGTCCTCCACGTCTTCGCGGCCATTTTTGAACTTGTTGTGCCACATGAAAACCATAGCACGTGACATGGCGTCTTCTCTGTAGGCCTCTTTAATCATTTTGAACGTTTCCGTACCGGTCTTGTTCAGTTTGACACAAAATTTGATCGAAAACCGCTGCTCCAAAAGGCGCTGCATTTTGGACGCTCTGATTTCTCGACGGTGTTTTGTAACAGACACTCACTGCACTTGCGAAGTTCCCACTCCAGCGTCTCGCCGGCGACTGCCGATGCTTAGGTCGCTTAGCCGACACCCCCCACCACCTCGCCCAGGCGGTGGGACCTGTCTGCGCGCGCTCCGCTACTCGGATAAAAATCAGTCTTAAAACTTTATTTACACACCCTGTATATACATTTGTTGCCCAGAAACATAAGAAATCATAGCAGGTGACACCAATTTCAGAAAATTTTATAGTTGGAATTATATAATTTTAATGATTAATTTAAAAATTATATTTCAATTATTCTGAATTACATACTATATATATTTATTCATAAGATACATAATGTGTGCCGCACATAGATGCAAAAACTACTCGACCGATTTCGCTGATATTTTCACACTTTGTTTTTAGTGATGGGTTTGTTTAAAGAGTGGTTTAAATTAAATCGGTCATGTGGAGGCGTTGATGACTTGTTGATGATGACGATTCAAGCACCCATTCAGCTCTACGCAGCCTGCCACACAAGGATTAAGCGCGTCTTCACTCTATACAAGAATTCCGCCCCTGCGATTGTGAAACATCGGCCGGAATTATTACTTGAATCTCGGACAATAAAAATTATATTTCTCCAAGATAGTGTCGTAGCGAACGTATGCCCAAATTGGAGGGAGAACGTATAAACAATAGGATATTTGACAGCCATGTCCAAACCCATTCATCAGAGAAAACTACTAGATTTTTTCATCGCATAGCGTAAAACGTGATTAACAATCACGTGACCAGAAGTGTGTGTTGTAAAATACACTGCAATAGCGAAGCATTGCATCCTCTAGTTATAAATAAATGGCATGTGCAAAAATACTTATATTATTAAATAATGTATTAACTATACAGTAATAGATATTTTTATATTTAATTTATGGGAGAGGGCGCGATATCATTCGATTTGCCCCAGGCGAGACTAACTGAAGGTACGCCACCATAGCATATTTATTCTGTGGATCGAGGAAAGGTGGACGAAAAGCCGCCTATGGTACATGGCGGGCTTTACACTACATATCAAACTTCATTCTTGCTGTTTCTAGATGGATCCTGTATGTCTCAACCACGTATAAGAACGCTCCCAAGACGTGTGCACATTATCTCTTATTAGAGGTGTGTTATGAAACAAGATCCCACAGTTTGCAGTGAAGGACAATGTCAAAGACCCAAGAATCAGGCGCGATTCCAAGGGCACACGCAAGACGACATATTATATATGATTAGGAAGCACGATTTTTCTGTACCTTTTTATATATTTGATTTTATTTATTAGTCAAAAACTGCATGTGAGGTGCGGTGGAGAAGTAACATTTCACGAGATCAATCGGCTGAACAGAGTGTCCAAGAAATGGTCTTAATTTGACATTTGTGGCCCATACGCATGTAGAAACTACTTCAATTACAAATATTTTAGTTCTAAATGTTAATGATTTATTCTTAAAAAATTCAATTTTAAAACGGCTACAAGCACGTGACCTGTTCTTTGCTGCGCTCAATGGCGAGCAGCGAAAGTTTCCCTTCTACCCCAGGCGAAATGAATTTGTAAATTGTTAGTTCAAAAGAAAATAAAATGTGTATAAATTCATAATGAGAAGACCGCGACTGAGAACCGTATTCTTTGGATATTCGCGCGCGCTAAAAACTCGCTTTAGTTGTTCACAGGTTTTTCAGCAAAATCAATATTTCCCAACAGATTAAAGTGTTGCCGCTACTCGAATTTATTAGGATCTTTTGAATTTCTTCTCTTAACATTTTATACAGAGAATTCTTGTATTAGAATGAGAGAATTGGAATTATTGACTTTTAATTGATATGTTGACATGACATCAATGAAATGAGGACATTATTACTAAATCAAACTAACATCATGATTGTAATTTAGGGTCAAGTTTGGGAGGAACATGACATATTTATAACCCAACAAATATAAATTAAGTAAATAATAATAATAATAATAATAATAATAATAATAATTGTTAGACCCAGGATACCAGGAGATGTGTGTTACATCTTGAGTAGGTAGCTTTCATTATAAAATTCACAAACATTTTTTTCATGCAATACCTAGGCAGGTCTGATTAACTTGTAAAACACTAAGTATTTTTTTAAAAGGCTGATGTTTTGCGTTATATTGAAGTGGAGATAACAAATCAATTATTTGGAAAAAACGTAAATAAATATATTTTTTTGTGGATTCTATTGATAAAATGACAGGAAGGTCTCAGACATCAAATTATAAAAATACAATTAATAACACCAATTCAAAACCTATACAATGATATGAAGAGCTGTAAGAAAGATAACGAATCCATTTAAAATCTCTAAAGGTCTGAGACAATGATGCTGTATAGCTCCTAAAACTCTTCAATATATATTTAAATGCTGTTCTTGAAATTGCAGTCATACTTGTCAAAATATGGGGATAGAAGTTGACATTAATACATTTTTTACTCTTTATTTTGCTGATGACCAAGTAATTCTTGCCAAGGATGAACAAGATGTAGGTTATATACTGAGGAAACTCAAAGAATCTTGGGGTTTAACTATACATCCATCGAAAACTGAGAATATTGTTGCAGGGTCGCACGGAATACACTTAATAATTGGGAACAGATGAATTAAAAATACAACAGCTTATAAGTACCTTGATGTATATGTATCAAAGGAAGATGGTTGTACAGAAGAAGTAACACATAGGATCTTTCAAGGGAGAGTAGTGACAAGACAGTTGAGTAATGGTTTGTGTAACCAAAAAATAACAAGCAAGACAAAGATAAGAATACACAAATTGCTAGTTGAAATCATATGTACATTTGGTTCAGAAGTTTGTATTCTAAGTCAGTGGGAAGAGCAAAAATTAAAATCAATCGAAATGAACTACTGGAGATGCTGTTGTGACCTTACACTACTGGATAAAGTACCCAATGTTGACACAAAAAATCAAATAGGTTTTGATATTGATATAATAAATATAGTCGATGTTAAAAGATAGAGGTGGTATGACCGTATCCAAAGGATGGTGGAAAGTCGATGGCCTAAGAAAATTTTAAAATGGTTACCTCAAAGAAACAGGAAATGTGCCCAACTAAAAGTACCTGAGAACAAGATAGAAAAAGCAATGAAGAACGAGATGCCAAGAGGAAGATTGGGAAGATCGAAGGACGTGGCAACTAGGAGGCAAGAAGTGGCATCAGCTGAAAAGAACCTCGCTAATACTACTACTATTTCCAACTTTTGGCACAAATTGATTAAATGCAGGTAAAACACAAAAATATTCATTTTCTGAGTAACACATTTGAAGACCAATTAAACCCTGAAGTCCTGTAAAGAACAATTTAAAAATACCAAACTAGTATAATTTCAATTTTGTTTAGTAAGAAATGATTTTTAATGCATTTTTGTTTACATTGAGCAGTATGTAAAGATTTAAAAGTAAACTTACTAAACTTCAATAAGTTTTCCATTTTCATTGATGTTCATTTCATTTATTTTAATTAAGCAAGGGACCATCTGTCTGCTCAATGGACAAAGTAAAACAAAGAAAATCCCAGCCAAGCATATTACAAAATTAACTTGTGAACAAGTATTAGGTCTATTGTAAAATAAATATTTCAATTTCATTCTGAATTCTCAACAGTCTCCCATGGGATAACATTTACATGGAGTAAATAAATAAAATCATACCAATGACATTAATGCAGTTGTTGATAGATAGTGATTCCAGGCGTGCCAATTACTATGGTCATTAGTCTTGTGTGTGTAGTTCTTCCTTGAGAGGTGGCTTTGGGCTCGATGGCGACTTACTGTCGGCTAACAGGGTGTTCCTCAACCAGATTTCTCCCATCAGCGGGGCACCGCCCCAACCGGAAAAAGCTCTACGGTCCCGACTGGTCTCCCAGCATGTGTAGTATTATAGTGCATGTTAGTGTAAGGGGGGGGGGGGGGGGGGGGGGCGAGGATAGGACAAGAAAGGGGTAGGAAAGATCGTGTGCGATCCGTGACCCGTTTGTCATGGTACTGCTCCAGCATTCGCCTGGTGTTAATTGGAGAACCCAGGGAAAACTTAATCAGAGCAGCCAGCCCCTATAATTCTCCTTCAGTCTGGAGAATTCTCCTCCAGACTCTATTCTTCCTAGCTGACAAGCTATTGGCAAAAATCCTGCCACCGTTGGAATTTGAACCTCCCAGTCAGAGGGACAGCTGTGACGTTAGATGATGCCCCAACCCATCTTTCCCAGTAATGAAGTTGTTCGTTCATAGAAAACCGATATTAAAAAATGTAATGCAATTGCACACATACATACGTTATTTCAACAGACAATTTACTCAATTTATGTTTTATAGATTGCCATCTAATAATCTACATATATTTATTTGTTTTATGTCTTGCATTTTCACAATTGAAAACAATATTAAAATATTTTTAAAATAGTTCAACTGTTTGTGTAGTGCACGGTAATACATTTTTGTTCAATGTTGATATTGTGCTCAAAGAACTGCATTATATCCAATTAGCTGCTTCCAATGACCCACACACATTTAGATCATCTGTCTTGTGGATGTCCAGATACATTAATTTATTAATATCAATTTAGCCTCACCCTCATGTCCTAAAGAAGTGGCTTATTTATTAGCAAACTACTTATTAAATCTACTCAAATGTGAATAATTATTGTATTTTGCTGAAAACAAAACTTTATCCTGATATGTAAATATAATAAAATTAATCACAACAATCATTGAAAGACGAGTATATTTAGCATTATGCGAATGCCAAACAACTAAAATACACGTTGTTTTCAAGAGATGCAGCACTATTGGTTTTCCAACAGTTATTTATGATGCAAGAGGTAAAGTGTCATTTTATTTTGCAAGTAGGAAATATTGCGACATGAGGCTGATAGGCACAATCCAATGAACAAAATAAAATTACTTTTACACTTGTCAGACACTACTTTTTAAAACAGCCTTACTGACTTTCACTTTATTTTTATTCAAGCATACAAATTACTTGATTAAAATGATTAATGTTGGGAGTAGCTAATACTGTCATACTAAATCATTCTGTTTACTTTATTGCATTAACAGATTTACCTGAACCCTTTCAGCATTGTCTTACTTTAAGCACTAGTGTAAACATTGAACTTTCAGCATATTTTTACAACAGACAGTCTAAAACAATATCTAGACCAGTTTCTTTTTATCTTCTAACTTTTCCCTGCATGAAAACTTTGCTATTAAAGATTGCACTTAACACATTTCTAACCTTTCTTTTTCACTTTCAATAAATCTAAAATCGAATCAGAATATTCAACCAAAGCCAGAACTTTACAGCTTGTATTATAAGCCTTATTACACAGGCTTCGAACTGTCTACTGTGCACCTGAAAAAAAAAAATTCTTCAAAAAATGCATTTTCATAAATTTGTTATTCTTTACAAGCATAACAGAAAATTTTAAAGTACCTGTTATATTACAGCCTCAAGTAGTTTTCATTTTGTAGCACCTCCTATTCATGTGAAAATATTTGTCTCCCAGATACTTCACAATTTTCGAAGGTGAGCGAGAGTTTAATACAAAAGTTATTTTTAAATATAAATATATTTTGTGAAAATATAAATACATCTTATTTTGTATAGTTTTAAGTTCAGATGCTTTAAGTACAAAATTAGAGTGCATATAGAATAGTGTTCTCTTTTCAAATACCAAATACAGGAAGAAAAGCTATCAGAGAGCATACAAATATGCATCAAAGATGAACATACATATAGAACAGTATAAAGATTCTGAATAAAAAACCAGTCAGCTAGTGAAAGAATTATCGCAGTTACATTGTTCACGATGGAAACATACTACGACAGTATTTACTATGTTTGCTGCCTTTCCAATAAGATTTTAAATCAATATCTAGATGTTGAATGATGAAAAATTACACTATCTTTAAAATAACCCATTACTGAACAAATTAGAAATTGTAAGCCAAAATTTACAAAAGACTGATGTTTAGAATCATTATATACATTGTACCTTACAGTAACACACACGCACACACAACATACTAAAAAATATTACAAATACATTCTGTCAAATAGTGAAGCACATATTCATAGAATCCCACCATAGGTGTGTGCAGCCTAATTGAAGAGGGGTGCTGGCAACTACATTTCTGGGTCCCCTTTTTTATTTACATACAATATATTTTACTAGTAAATAAACCCTAAGAGAATAATAGGACATTGACAATGTCATTCAATTAATTTTACGTTGGACCGTTTATACAAGGTTGTCGGATGGCTTTCAGAACAGTTTCCCCAAATTTTCAGGTTAAAAACTGAGGAAATCAGATTTAAACATACTGAAGGAAATTATATGTTTTTATTATGCAAGGTACGAGTCCCTCAAATTTTTCAGGGAGATCATGGCCTTCCTTGACCACCCCCCCTTTAAATCCCACAATACTATGAACTATTCTAGTTTTGTTTATGAATTATTCATCAAGTTTCTATTTAAAAATAAGAACGAAATAAGTATTTTTCAAGTTCAGATTCAATTTGTAATAATTAACATTAGAAAGAACATTTTCCTACTTTACTTTGTAATGAATACATCTCAAAGATGCTACAATTCTCTTTGTAAATTAATCCACTTCCACAAATTTCCTCGCCAGAATTCACCTTTGCTATGAAAAGGCGTATTTTACACCAAAAAATGTGTTTGTGAGCACACACAATGAGATATGCAAAGACCAAAAATATGTAAATTAAATTATAACCAAATGGATGCACATATAACAAATGTAATTAATAACAAAAAAATCTTATATCGACATTTAATATATTACTTTACTAACTTAACATACTTAACCATCCAGTATTCTTAACCTTAAAGATTCCTATCAAGGGCAAATGGAAGTCTTTGTGAAAATATCATTCCAACCAAACTACACCAAGCAAACCCACACCAAACCAAATGCACTTTTTACACACATGTGTAAGCAACAATTTCTCACTTCAGTCCTTCAACTCAACTGAACACCCATCATCACAATCGCACATCATCCCACAATGAAAACTAAATACACAAAACAGTTGTTGCATTGATAGAATCCCAAGCATATTAGCAATTTCTGAAAGACAATTCTTTAGGTCTGTATTCTCAATAATATGTACATAAAGGACATTCCTTCTTGTACTTCTCAGAATTATTCCATAACTGATGCAGTACAAAATTTCCCAATCATTATTTACATTAATTTGTACAGAATAATTTGAAGTTCAATACAAACAAGCAGCACACATGATTTTCAAACAAATACATAAAAACAATTAACTTTGGCAAATCTCGGGAGAAAATAATTCAGCCATTGGATACATAGTATTGATTTTTCACATTGTTTTGATCACTCCAACTTACGTGCTCAATATAACAAGGAAAAATTAAATAATCTACGCTACTTAGACAGCAATTGAAAGAAAAACTGCATGCTTTAAAAATAAATTACTTTCCTTCAAAAAATTAGATCAAAAAAATAACTGTCCATCAATTTCTGAGGTTCAATACTATCACCATGCTGTACCGACAAAAATGATGTGAAATAAATATTACGCAACAAATCTTGCAAGTAAAAGGACACTGGTGAAAAACAGTTCAGGCATCCTCCACACTGTGGAAGCTGCACTTGTTCTAACAGATGGTTCAGAAGAATATGCTTTCATATTTTGACAAGGTGTCATCTTCACAACGAAATTAAATAAACTCTCCACAATATTTGCAGGTGTAGGTTCAGAACATTTTTCCAGCGATGAAACCATACACTCTTGGAACTGCTGGATAGACCTGCAAATAAAAAATAATTAATATTTGCAAGAAATAACTTCTAAAAGAATAGGGTTCCCTAGCTCACTAATAAATTCACTTACTGGCATTCCTTCTCATCCAACACAAGAAGTGGTATCTGGGAAAGAGGTCCACCAGTACCCTCAGTGGCAGGCATGTATTTGCTCACAGTGGTATTTGCACAATGCTGAATTTCTTCCTGTTTAGACTGAAGACATTCTGGTCCTCCCTCAGCAATGAATACTAGACAAAACAAGCAAAACATTGAATCCAATCTGAAATTCAACTGGTCATAATTGAAACAAAAGCATTTAATAGACAGTTCAAACATTTTCTATTCAAGGATTGCATGAATTCAAGGATTAAATTAATATTTGCATTTTGATGAATAATTGGCATTACAAGATCTCTGATAATCATGAAACAAAGAATTCTTAGAAAACGAATTCATGATAAATCCATGTAAGTAAAATGTAAAGTAAGGTAAAATTATAACAATACATATCACTAATACAAAACATAATGAGTACTTTACTTTCTTACACACAAAGAACTTACACTGAAGCTGTTCTAATGCTGTCAGAAAAAGTGCCAGTTTTTTAACAATATACATGCTTTGTGGATTCCAAATTAATCCAGTTAAATTCTTGCTCATAAAATACAATATACTACTTTCTAGATTCTGGGGTATGATAATACCTTTTTCAAAAAAATAGTTTTGTCTTAAGTCATTCCATATCATCGTTATTAATCGATACAACAAGTCTCTAAGACTGATTGAGCATAGAGCACTTATTGGGGAGTAAGCATCCGTTAATATTTGTTGTCGCGCCTCTTTAGTCAGTTGAGAGAACCATCAAAAACGAGCCTCTTTCACCACGTGCCCCTGGGTCACCATCCAGCAGCCCGCATTGGAAAAGAATTAGGAAACGGGAAGGTTTAGGACACTTCACAAAGTTTGGCCTAGCCCCTCTGAAGAAGACACTTTGTTGGAACAAATTTCACATGAGCTTATCCATGAATCAAACCCAAACCACCTTTGTGAGGCAAGCGAGCGCTCTGAGCCACAAGACTAATATGGAAAAGTGTTGTGTTGTTTCCAAAACTTCTTTGAGCTTCACGTTTCATCACCGTCTAGAAACTTTCTGAAAATTTCAAAAGGATCTTAATTTTTGATTTATGCTATATGAAACTACAGGACATTTTAATTACTTCTTAACTATTTTTTTTCTTAAATTTTGTGCTTGAATAGAGCTTGGTAAGCTTATAAAAATGATGCAGGTCTGATTTTCATTAAAATCTCAAACTTCGAATGCTGAAAACTTATTTGAAATCTCAATCCATACATCACTTTAAAAACCTCAATCCATACATCACTTTAAAAACCTCAATCCATACATCACTTTAAAAACCTCAATCCATACATCACTTTAAAAACCTCAATCCATACATCACTTTAAAAACCTCAATCCATACATCACTTTAAAAACCTCAATCCATACATCACTTTAAAAACCTCAATCCATACATCACTTTAAAAACCTCAATCCATACATCACTTTAAAAACCTCAATCCATACATCACTTTAAAAACCTCAATCCATACATCACTTTAAAAACCTCAATCCATACATCACTTTAAAAACCTCAATCCATACATCACTTTAAAAACCTCAATCCATACATCACTTTAAAAACCTCAATCCATACATCACTTTAAAAACCTCAATCCATACATCACTTTAAAAACTATCCTTCAAAATTAAATCTACTGGCTATTGCATTCTTGTCACAACCGTACCCAACTATTAAATTACTATTCACCTTCATAGTTTCTCACTTAGCTTAATTTAAGAGAATCACAACAGTTCTAAGATATTCTCAATCATAAAATGTACAATTTTTTTATTATTCATACAAATGCTCTCTTTCCTTGCTCATTAAACTGCCTGTGGCCAAAGATGTGCATGTGCAGGATGCAAATGCTTTGCGCATGAATGTTACTTCAATTACGTTATTCCATCAATTCACAACTTCTATGTCTACAAGTAGTTTTATTTATTACTGGAACACTTAAGTAAAGGGATTTCAAGAATTTGTTCCCCCTCCTCACACACACCGAAAACAACAACTCTCATGACCTGTTCCCTCAATATTTCAGTAAACTATGTTTATAAGATTTACTTCAATTTCAAATTTATAAAATTTACATATGAACATTTTCTCAATGATCATAAATCTGCATTTTTTTGTCATTTAAAATTAATAAAGTAAATACTTACAAGCAATTCTATCACCTTCCTTGAAACAAAGGAAGCCAAGAAGTGACTCTGTGATGTTTTGTACTATTTTTTTACTTTCTTTCTCACGTTCCTCCAAGCATGGGTCTAACGTAGCAGTGAAGTTATTAATGCAGTCTGTGAAGATTGGAGACTTTCTATAAAAACAGAACATTAGTTTTACAATATGATGCTGAGAACTATTTTTGTTACATGCAGGAACAATTTAAAGAAATTGCAACACAACTTGTTTCGTTTCATTCAATAGACAGAAAAGATCAAATCAGTGGGAACAACCCAATGCAAAATTGTTAACATTTTATTAACTCTTCAAAGATTTCTGTATTTCTTAGTCCATAAGTTTTAAGTACCCAAGATTGATAATCAATTGTTAAATTAGGAGGGGAACACACTTCAATTTTACTGTAGGCAAATTGTTGATTCCTTTTTTACACCATGTGGGATTATTCATAATGAAAATTTGTTTCATTCAATGCCTTGCGAAAGGATCTGGCTTGCTGGCTTGACAGGAAATTTAGGATACTTTCCATGTGCCAACCTAATCAGGTAGTGAATATTTCAAGAAAATACACCAAAAATAATAAGATTGTTATTCTCTATATTGTGATCTCTCTTCAATTCATCTTATTGAATATGTAAAGTATTACACAAGTTAATAAATCAATAAAAAATAATAAAGAAATTTCTATTACCGGCAATACTTCCGAAATACGGTATCCAAGTCTCCAGTAGGTTTGGCTGCTTCCATTTCTTGTTGTAGTTCAGTTACATTAACAAGGGACATTACACATGACTTGAAATCCTCTTGAGCAGTCTGTAAAAAAAATTAAAATACTAGAGGAGGAAAAAACAACCTAACTTATATGAAAATGTTATAATATTCAATAATATTATTCTGCTGCTGTAATATAATGAAGCACATAATCATAATCCTGTGTCAGAAACACATCATTTTTGTCGATTGCTTACAATGCTAGAAATTATTTTAAACATATTAAAAATATTATAGAACAGAGCTATCCAATTAAGAGAACATTGATTCAGTGCTGATGGCAACTAGAATTCTCTCTGGTGTGTATGTATCCAAATTCTGAATCGTCTGATATTGATCAAATTGCAATGAATTTTTTTTGTGTGCATGTCTTTAGAATTAATGCAGTCTGGAATAACTACTTCATTCTCTTATAACCCAAACACTCCAAAGTGTTGTGAACAAGAAGAACTTAACTAAAAAAAAAAATATTATTAAAACGGGTCAAGAAATTAAAGAAACGTTGATTAATAAATTAATAGTTTGTTTTTTTTTGTAGACATTCTTCCAGCATTCTAATTGTGCAAGAAGTGATTAACTTAGCTCTTTATCAAAGTGGGCGTCAACAAACCACTATTAGTGGATCAGCAGTTCGCGAGAAAACCGATCTTTTTTTTCTTTCTTTTTTTCTTTTCTTATTTTCCCTCCACTTATAAAATTTTTAAAATTTCATAATTTATTTTTTAACTGCCCAATAACATTTACATAAGTGATAAAGAGACAATAGTTGCTCTAACTGAAAATCTGATATCTCGAATCCCCTCACCAAAACTAATATGACATTTCAATGAAATAACACAGTTAGCGAGAACGAGGATAACTCGCGGAGATATCTTCACGACACATTCAACATTTTAGTCTGACTCATGCGTATGCCTATTTAGTCTAATCACATAATGCATCCGCGGCGCGAAAAATTGAACTCGAGCAATGAAATAGTTCTGTAACCTACATATATTCGAAAATATATTTCTCGAAGGAAATAACTAAATCGGGTTGACGTTTTGTGAATAAAAATTAACAGAATTGGCTCAAACACATTGCTCAATGTGCAAAAGATAAGGACGTCCACACTTACCGTTTTTTGGAATAACTACGTACCTCATCTTAAGAGTGAAAAATCTTATAGTACGTAGTACTGGTTTTAATATTAAAAAATCTTCACGTTTTGGCAAGTTAAAACTTTCTAGAATGGTTTTGTATGTCCAATTCAATAATCTTATTATTACACAATTTTTCGAGTTATCGCAACTATCAAGCTCACTAAAGTTGTGACATTTCTTTGACGAAAACGACAATTTGAGGTTTCACTAGAAACTTTAAAACAATCATAATTAATAGTAAAATAGGAGAAGGGATTCTGGAGCTCAAGAAAACTTGTGCAGATTATACTTCTTCCCAAACATCACAAGCAGTTGTCTTTTTTTACGTTTAATTGAAATTAAATTAATTTGTACTTCACATTGAAGTCTGAAAAAAAGTTCGTAAGGTATTTTTCAACATCAGGGGCAAAATTAAAAGCTGAATGAATGCAAAGTGTTGGAAATATTATTTGTTTCTTTACAATGACTTCTCGACTTGGTTCTTTGAAGATTAAAACTCCTTTGAAAATACAATTTCACCTAAAACATAAATAAATAATACCAAACGAGATTTAATCTTTGACAGCTACTCACCTCCACTCTTTCATAAGCACCTGCGCCTCCTAACCGTTCGCATTTATTTTTGAGTAATTCCTTAGCTTCTTCCTCTGATGGAAGGTTTGAGGCATTAATTGGCAGGTTTTGAAGTCCATCTGGTAAATTTTCGCCTAGCTGTTGCTGGATGTCTTGAATACTGGGAGTTTCCGATGCAATATCACAACTCACATATCCACACACTCCTGAAAATTTTAGAACAACACGTAGAAACGCAGAATGCTTTATTTAACTTCTTATAAATCCATTCAATGATGAATTTATACAGAATAAATTTTGCTAGAGAATATATTAATATAACAATTAATTTAAATGTCATATCAATGGAACATTTTTGTAGAGATCTCGTTATTTAAATGTGTTCGAAACAAACATCTTAATAATAATTTCGAATGCTGCCGACAAACAATTTAATTTAAGTTACATAACTCTCATCAATACTCACCCCAAAGAAGAACGCACACGATATATAGATACTTGCGATTCATTGTGACTAACCGCACACGTTATATTACAACTGCTATACACAACACACACTGCACAACAATTGCACCGTCTGTTCACACAACTTGGCAGTAATTTAAGCAAAAAATTATCTGCAATCAAAGTTCACACCAGTCCACCACCCGGCTGAAGAATCACAGCACCCTGTGACCACCGTCTGCTTGTCACTGCCTCTCTGACTTGATCGCTGTCGAACAACCCGCAAGTCACAGAACCGGCACCAGAGAGCAGTGGGAGAAACGTCGCGATCGCCGCGAACGAGACGTCCTGATTGGCCGGCGAGAAGCGGCCCCCCACAATAACTTCCAACATGGCGACCAATGGGGTCATTCGCCGGAAGAGAGAGCGGTAATTTCGATAGCTGCCTGGCGCAGGGAAAATCATCGGTGGAAACGATTGAGAAAGAAAAGATTGAAAATGAGCAATGAATAGAAAATATCAGCACATCTGAAGAGAAAATCGACTAACAAAAATAAAAGCAAATAAAAGCTGAGGTGTTCAATTCAAGAGAAGTATTCAACGCTTTATCACGCTTCTTATTTGTCAGTTTCTACTATTCAGGAAACTTATATGGCCATATTTAAGATGAACGATTTTCTCGAAACTATTGCATTTACTAAACCATTATCGTATTCGTACAGCGCATGTTACGAAGCACACAATTTCCTCATCATCAGTGTGTAATAAGCAAAATTCACCGGAAGAATTACCAGATGACCTTTGGAGTCTGCCAAATACTGTTCTTAAATTTAATTATTCTGGTGTATTGTGCTTTTTACACACAATTCTGATAAAGAGGCAAATCGTGAGCCTCGAAACGTTGCGAAGTACGAATGCGATAATGCAATAGTTTCGAGAAAATCGTTCGTCTTAAATAAGACCATATAAATTTCCTTTATTCATCGCTTTCATTGCGAATGGTTGTGGCGGCAAGGCAATGCGAGAATGTAAGCTTCAAAGAACTGCAGCGAACGACCTTCAGCCTTCGGGCGACAATCTTGTTTCCTTCCGAGTGTCGGTCTGTCCTCGGTGCAACCCGCAAGCCCGGCGCCGGCCCCAGCTGAAGGAAGCCCGCGCGGGTGCGTCGTTTTTTGCCCGCCGAGGAACAAGCAGTTCGTGCGTGACGTCAGAGGGCGATGCTCCGACGACAGCAGGTCGCGGGGCAAGGAGCACTCCGCTCCGCTCAGTGCAGGTGCTGAACCTGCGGCGAGCGTGGATTCAAGGCCCTCCCCCTCCCCCTCCAGACCACACGCTTCTCCGCAAGCTTGTGACGCAACAAACAACTTTTCTACAGAAAGCTCAGTCATCGTCGGACTCGCTGATCTTGGCCCCCGGACGTGTCGCGTCTTTTCAATGCCTCCTGTTTATAACGACAACTACGTCATTATGAGGAATGCTAACGCTGAAGTACCGATAATTGAGTTTTACGACGAACTGTCGTTGAATTAAAATGAAAGATGGCACGCTGCCGTTTTATTATTTTTTTAATTTTTTTTAAATAATGGGTCATAGCCGCACCAGAAATGTATTTTTATTTCATCTTGTCTATTTTCTTAATTAATTTTTTAACCTGTTATTTTTCGCCTTGTCTTGAATCGAATGCCGGGTTTTTACTTTTAATGCCACTTCCATTAACTTATTTGTTCTTATTTAATAACTCCCTTTATTATACTTATTTTCAAACTCTTTGAACTGGAAGTTGCAAAGTATCAGAAAAATGTTTTATTACAGAAAAATGGACATTTAGCGTAAGGTGACCAATTTTTGTTCAATGAAAAGGTCGAAAAAATGAAAGAAAAAAGTACAACATAATAAATTAAACATTTTATTAATTGAAACAAAATACAATAGTTTTGCTAACATCCCTTTTAATTATTTAATTAAATGAGTACCAATTTTTCCATTACATGAATATTTTTTGTCAATATATCATTTTCCAATAATATATTAGTAATTTAGGAGCCATAAATATCTCTCATATTGGATTTTTACAGAAAGTGATGCAGCTAGAGTATCAACATTCAATCGTGATTTCTCACTTGATCAACTAGATTAGCACATTCGTTTTGAAACATCGAAAAAGAGAACAGGTAGGAGGACACTTTCCGAGGAAGGACAGAACGTACAAAAGAGGAATTTCCTCCCCAAAGAAAGACGATTGGTCACTTTATTTTACATAGCATTGCTTTTCAGCATTGAACTCACATAGCCTCAAAAGCACTATGACGCTCATTACTGCATTCATATCTTTGTGTTATTATTTTCAATATAATATTGACTCATGGTATTTATCAATTTATTTGCATTCACTGAAAAGGGCCAAAAAATTTTGTACCTTGAACGAGAAAATGCGTTTCCACGGAGTGGAGTTAACTATCCTATCTAGGCTGGAAGAGGTATCTTTACAAGATAGTAACTCTTCTTTGGATCGAATTTGAGAATATGTTTAGGAAAGTGTGAAACGGGAATTGGTTCTTAATATGGGTTTTGTGTTAGGTTTTGGAAGGTCGGCTATGTACAAGTTATATAGGGCGGGGGATTATTGTATAGGAAGATTAGTTGCATAGAAGCCTTGAGGTAGGCCTGACTTGACTGCTTTCGGTTTAGTATGACGGTTACGACTGTAACGATTGTTGACGAAGCTACAGAAATGGTTGAGTAAGATAGGGCGGAGTGTATATTTCATTCATTCCGTAGTTGAAGGCCTGGTGCCTGCCCAAGGTCTGAGTCACCGAAAAAAATTGTTACTGGGAGATAAGGTTTTTGCAATGACGGATGAATGTTTTCAGTGATTGTTAATGGTTGATGCGTGCACACTTTTTCAGTGAATCCCATTTGCTCAATGGCATAGGCCTTCGTTTTATGAAGGTGAGTTCGAAATCATTTCAATAATATTTTCTTCAGAAGTTTAGATAGTGTGGGAACCAGATTGATTGGGCGATAACTGTTGCTAACAGATGCATTCTTGGTTGGTACCGGAAAAATAATTGCATGTTTCCATACTTGCGGAAATGGTAATGTTTAAAGCAGAAATATATTTTGTCATCTTTTCAGGAACCGTCCGTTATCTTTATGATTAAGAGTAGTTAAATCATGCGTATTGGATGCGCCAACCACCCAGTTGATTGATAAGTTCGTTATTTTCATATCTACTGATCTCCATATACAATCGAATTTAACTAAAGTTTATGTCAAGGAGAATGTGGCGCATCCGGGAGTCTTCTATGCGAGGGCAGGCTCAACTCTGTTTTCCTATAAAAATGTATTAATGATACTTTAAAATGTATTTTTACTTTCCGCCTTATTGCATAAGAAAGTTTTGAAATTGTGCGCCGAAAATCGGTGCTTTTTCGATAGAAACTCTCTTTTTGCCGAGTAACGAAAAAGTGGATAAATCTTGTTCCTTTATGTAGTCAATTACTTTTTCTATCGTATTGTGTAGTCGGATTCCACGTGTTGGGGTACCTTGATACCGAAATTGGTGCTGGTCCCATTTTCGGCGAACTCTGTATTTTTGAAAATTGAAAAAGTACAATATTGAAGATATTTTTCTTAAATTCAATTTGTTCTAAAACAACTTATCTTTAAAAAATGTCATGTACAATTTTTTTAAAAACGAACATATTTCGCATAATTTCTGCTTAAAAATCATGTAATTTATAAAAATAACATTTTCTCAAAAACAATTTCAAAGTTTTTCTTTACATTTTCCACAGATAATGCAAAGGATGCATAAAAATGGTGTGGTTCTCATTTTCGTTGAACACTCTGTATTTTCGACCAATGCACAGGTTATAAATAATGCGAGAAAGTATGTGCTTTCTAGCACCACTAGTTTAAATTCTCGTAATGAACAATTTCAATTGTTTTGGTTAATGGCAATGCTTCTGTTTGCAACTCCTCGGAGAGTACTAACGTTCATTGTATCAAATAAGAAACACTTGTATTTTAAATTTGCGTTTAACAAGATATTCATGATTGGATTTTTAAATTTACAATGACTTATACGCTATCAATCAAGATTAGAATTGAGGCAAATTTGGTAGGCATTATATTACTCCCCGACAGTCAAACTAAATTTCTTGTTTGGAACTCCCTAAAGGCAAACCAGAGTTGTCTCTTGCAAAACGAAATCCTATTTCAGATTATTTTGCTGATCCCTTTTTCAGTGATAGCAATCATAAATCCAACAATTAATAGATATAACAATTAATTAGTCCATTAGTTATAAATCTATTATTAAATTAAACGTTTTAGCAACTTTAATACATTTATTTTTCATTGTTATTTCCCCTTATTACTTACGACAAAGTTCTTACGCACAGATAAAACGTTTCAAAAAGAAAAAAAGAGCTACAATTTTGATTTCCTTTCTCACAATATGTATTCTCCTTTTAAAAGTTTTATCATCATGGATGACTAACATCACTGGGAGGGATTCCTTCCAAGTAAATCGATGCAATGTCTACAAAATAAAGTATTTTCGTTTCGGAACAAATCGCTATCATCTTTTAATTCAAACATTTCATTCCTCTTAGCTTTGAACCGTAAGAAGAAAATGAGAAACAACGCGAAAGAACACACTTCTCAAAAGACAAAGTCGAGCTAAACTTGGACAAAGGTAGCGTGAGAACACGGTCTGAAAACTTTTCTCTCCCATGCGTATCACCGGATTGCCCAATATAATGCAAGAAAATATTATATTCAGAATGAAATAGTTACCATGGGCCTCTTCACGACCCTACAAGACTCCCTTTAGACACACACTCTCGTTATGATTTATTTATATTTTAAACTAGTGATGCAACAACAACATATACTTCCGTCAGTAACAGCTGCGTACAATTATAATGCCGCCATTTCTTTCAGAATTAACACATCTCAGCCAACACTTGTAAAACTCTCAATCAATCGTAGCGCACTAAGTGCGAATATTAAATTCATTCACAGCCCATCAACAACAATCCAAAAGTCCATTCCATTCACACAGAAACATCGCTCAACAATAAGTTATTCTGAGAATTTCAAATTGCCGTGTCGCGAAGTTCCCATTGAATTGCCTCTTCATAATTCCTGAAAGATTCTAGCAAAAGAAGAGCGAGGAATTCGAATCTGTAATTTCAACATTAAAAAAATTACGCAAGATTGCTCATATTTTCAAAAAATGCACGTGATTTTATTAAAAGATCTAAATTAGAAGAATACACTTCATTAACTTTCCCTGATCCATTGAGAAAAAGCTGAGAGGGCCCCTTCTTTCGCTTCTGGACATAAATGTAGCTTCACTGTGCACACGTTTTGTTGAACTCTCTTTTTGCTTATAGTGGTGGTAGTGGTAGGAGTAGAGTTGGGGGTGAATTTCTATTTTGCTGGCAATACAGAGGAATCAAATCTGGATTTCGTTTACCGATGCAAATAGGTTTTCTATAACTTGTGAACGAAAATTTTTAGTTTCTACAAGTGTTGCTAATCTGACGTTTTTTTCAATTATATTATTATTATTATTATTATTATTATTATTATTATTATTATTATTATTATTATTATTATTATTATTATTATTATTATTATTATTATTATTATTTTTATTTTTATTAATCTTTTATCTATTTATAGTTAAAATGTAGTGAAGGGGTTCTGGAACTCAGGAAAACGTGAGCAGTTGATTTTCTCCTTCATAAGGCTCATACGGTTTCTACTGCTTTTTGACTAAATAAATCAAATCAAAGCAAAAAGTCTGTACCTTCACTGCTGTACTTTTGCAATTTTCAAAAGTACATACAGAGTTCGACGAAAATGGGAACAGCTCCATTTCTTTTCCGTCTTTTGATACATGCGACTAGAAATTTTAAAGAAAATATTGATCCAGAAAATATAAATAACTTTATTATATAGCGCTAGTGGTGACAGACATTCATTTTATTAAATTTAAAACGAAGTTTTGGTGTCAAGGTCGTAGAATCTATCTTCACAATGTGTTGGTGGGTCTAATTTACTACATATAGGAACAAGATTTATCTACTTTTTCGTTACCAGAGCTCGGCAATTAGTTTTTCTGTCGAAAAATAGACAATTTCTTCCGCAGTAGTACAATACATTCTGTCACTGTGTAAGCAGTTTGCGAGAAAGTAAAAGTTAAATTTTCTGTAGTGAAAATGGGACTTTAAACCATAAAGGTTCTTTCCTCGTCAAAAAATGGTTTCGATCGAGAGAACTGATCAAAAACAAATAATTTTATCATTTAACACCAAGCAAAGGTCACTTGTTCGTTCACCCCTCTGACGCCGTTTGAGTAAGATAAAGAACACAAAGGATTTTCTTTCGAAAATATTATTTCAAAAGAAGCATAAAATAATATTACAAGAGATAATTTTACTTTTAAAAAAAATTCTAAAGAACTTTCTGCACGTAAGTGTCATAGTGTGTCATAGTGAAAGTCCCAGTGTTACACAAGTATAAATGTTACACTTTATTGCATTCATAAAAATTCGCAAACAAACTTGTTTGAAAGACTTTTACATGTGTAGTACTCATAAAATACAACTGGTTGCATAATAAACTATCACATTATCTACTGTAATTGTATGATGTTATCTCAGTTTACCCTATTTTCCCTCATCAGCTTTGTGATGACAATTATCTGGAAACAATTCTTGTACAATAAATGCATAATTTCTAGTACAGTAAGTCAGAGCATATTTATTTTTAAGAATTTGAACAATATTTAATTTAACATTATATTGGATTACATTATGTTTTTGAGAGACTAAACTGAATTGTGATTTAGATTTCTTAATATTATCCATTACTTTAAAATATGATATTCGTTAAACAATATATAATTAACTAGAATAGCAAAATACCCGGCGTTGCCCGTTTTTTTCATATTCAATCCTTGTTTTCGTCTCTCTCCAACTCTCCGCCTGTCTCTCCAAATATCTCTCTTCGTCTCTGTCTCCGTCTCTCTCTGTCTGTCTATACCTCTGTCTGTCTGCCTCTGTCTGTCTCTGTCCGTATCTGCCTGCCTCTGTCTGCAGCTGACTGCCTCTGTCTTAGGTCTGCTTCTGTCTCTGTCTCCGTCTCTCCGTGAACCTCTGTGTTTTTCTGTCTCTCTATCTCTTTCTGCCTCTGTGTCTCTGACTCTTGTCTGCCTCTTTTTGTCTCTGCGTCACTCTGTCTCTCACCCTCTTTCTCTTACTTCAGCGTTCTGTGTGTGTATGTTTCCGTCACTATCCGTCTCTCCTCGTCTCTCTCCGTTTCACTATGTCTCTGTCTTTCGCGCGCGCCCGTCCGGTTCACCTGGGTCTCGCCCTGCGTCTTACGGCAACGCCCCGCAACAATGAAGCCCTCGGGGAGCGCAGTTTGAATGGAAATTAAATTAAAATGAAGCGCAATTTTGTTCAGTAACGCCATCTAGCGGAGTTACAACAAAATTAACAGAGCATCAATCTTCTGAGAGAAAAAACATGTAGATATGCCAACTTTCATGGAGATCGGTCACACGGTGTCGGAGTTCCCTGCGACAACATTTGACCGATCTCTATGAAAGTTGGCAACTACGCGTTTTTCTGAAATTCTTCTCTGCACGATCCTGTACTTAATTTTTAGAATAATTTGGTTGAGTAACAAATCACTGAAACCGATAATACGAGTACAATTTGTTTTAATCTTATCTCGAAGTGATGCGGAGGTAAATAATATTCTTTACGGTAGTATAAATCAGAGAAAAGCTGACACTCTCATTTTCAATTATATTTTAATTTCGATTAGCTGTGTTCAATTTTCACGGTTGGTCCATCAAATTTGGCTACATTATGGCCGTCAGAATATTTTACCTCTTTTTTATCTGTAGATTAATTCATACCCACGAGCTGAATATCCAGTTGAGAATATTTATGAAATAATAGGCCTGAACACCGTAATAAATCGTAGCTGCTGTAGCAGGAAACCAAAGTTATCTTCAAAGTTTTGTCGTCCAACAACTTCCTGAAGTTTTATCTTGTGTGTCCTAGTAGTTATGTCATTCGAGAGGAAAAATGTTTTGGCCGAAGCCGTCAACATAGTACAAGAAACATAAAGCAAATAATTTGAACTTACCGTATTTAAAAACATTGTAAAAGAGGGCTACTTTGCCTTTTTATTGAAAGAAAATAATATTACTGAGGTAAAGTTACCTTCCAGATAAGTTACTCTCATCTCACGTTATCCCTATTTTACTTAGGGCCTGTTTCACCGGTGCCTGATCCCCCTCACACTCCAACTCTCACACTTAACACACAAAACATCAACTGGAAAATATTTAAGAACATAATTCAAAAACAATCACCCCACTTTAAAATATTAAAAACTCCCATAGAAATAGAACAAGCTATAGCCTTTTTAAACAATATGATAATTAACACAATCAACACTCTTAATAATAATGCTCAGCCCCCCACCACTAAACATTTCAATAAAAAACTTCCGAAAAACATTCTCACAATTATTAACACAAGAAACAAAACAAGAAGACTTTGGTGCACCATGAGAAACCCACAGCTTAAGAAAGAGTTAAATTTACTGTCCAACATCGTAAAAAAATCACTAAGGGAACATAAACAAACAATTTACAATAACTTAATCCAGTCCCTCAGCACAAATAACAACACGTTGTGGCAATTCATCAAAAATATCTTGAAAAAGAAAGCAATAATACCCCCATTAACAACTCCAACGGGCAAGAAATTCGCTTCTTATGAGAAGGCTGAAGCATTAGCCGATTACTTTGCTAAATCATTTACTCCCAATGCCACCCCAACTCACCCACTGCATTCAAACATACTCGAAATAGCATCAGCCCCCAACTATAACGTACCACACAAAATAAACTACATATCCCCAAATGAAGTCATTAATATAATTAAGATTTTGCCAATACGAAAAGCCCCTGGTCACGACAAAATAAGTAACAAAATCTTAAAAAACTTACCTAAACCCACAATAGCATATATCACCAATATTTACAATTCAATAATTAGAACTGGTTACTTCCCAGTTATTTGGAAAAATTCAAATGTAATACCCATCCCCAAGCCATTCAAAAATCTATCCAGTACTGACAACTACAGACCCATTAGCCTTCTTCCCACTTTATCAAAAATCCTAGAAAAACTAATCCTTAAAAGACTAAATTCCCATCTGAATAAAACTCAAACAATCCCAATGCACCAATTTGGCTTTACTAATAAAGTTTCAACTTCTCATCAATTATTAAGAATCACGGAGCACATACACACGGCATTCCAAAAAAAACAGCATACAATAGTTACCTTTTTAGACATTTCGAAAGCTTTTGACAAAGTGTGGCACCCTGGATTAATATTCAAACTTAAAGAAATAGGTACCCCTAACTATTTAATTAATACCATTAATAGCTTTCTCCAAGATAGAACATTTTCAGTCACAGTTAATAATCACACATCCAATCCCCGCAGAATTACAGCTGGATTACCTCAAGGCTCACCACTGTCCCCCACGCTTTTCAACATAAACACAGCCGACATTCCCATAACATCACACACGCACATCGCCCAATTCGCCGATGACACCGCAATTTTCATGTCCAATCATTCAACTGATCTAATCTGTAAACAAATTCAAACACACTTAAATAAAATTGATGAATGGTCTGTCAAATGGAAAATCAAACTAAATCCTACAAAATCATGCGCCAAAATATTCTCATTAAGAACATTTTCAACCCCAACACCACTCCAAATAAACAATAACCCAATTCCATGGACCTCGCACAATGAATCTGTCAAATACCTAGGGCTGAATCTTGATACCAGACTAAATAGGAAAAATCATATAACAGTAAAAGCACAGCAAGCCAAAATAAAATTAATTCAACTAAAGCCACTCTTAAATCGCAATAGTAAGCTCTCATTAAACAATGCCATCACCATCTATAAATCAATAATTAGACCCCTAATGCTGTATGCATGTCCTATCTGGATCAATGCTTCTAAAACTAATATAAATAAATTACAGATCATCCAAAATAATTTCCTCAGACTTGCCACTCATGCACCATGGTTCATCTCAAACATTCAACTACATAAAGAATTTAATTTACCCCCTATACTTGACCATATCGCGCTCCTATCTAACAATTTCTTCTCCAAAATAAACACAATAACCCAAGCCACCCATTACGGCCTAGCCACCTCCTACCAGCTCCCAACAAGAATAAAAAATAGATATCCATTAGATTCATTCCTCAGCATATTTTCAGAACTCAATTAATCACATAGGTGCTCTGTGAGTTTCCTATTCATGTGTATTTAGAATTAGTTGTAAGATTAGCATTTAAGTTAAATATAAGTCATAATAATACATATGATGTAGTATACATAATACTGAACTATGTACATTCGCTCACTAATAAAGATATATTAAAAAAAACGGTGCCTGATAGTGTGTCTGATAACCTATCCAGAATATATCTTACTGATATGTTGAAATTTTGTGTTTTACGAGTGCCTGATAATTCTATCCAGTGGTTAAAGTATCCGGTAAATAATCTGGAGGTGAAGAGGCAGTTAAATGATTATCTGGTAGATAACTCCAAAGTAACAGAATTTGTGTGTGAAGTTGCTGTGATTTTCACGGAATAACTATAGTATTTCCGTGTTGGACAACGTAATAGAGATGATAGACTACGAATTCTTTGATAGTTTAGAGCTTCCGCCCAGACGACATGTCGGCCAGAATATTTTGAGATCCTTGACAAACAAGTTTGCAAATCCCGTTTTAGGTTAAGGAAGCCTACGGTTAGCAAAGCTATGTCTTTGATAAAAAAAAATTGTGAATACCGACATATTTCTGTAATAATCCTGTTAAATTCGTTTTTTGTAAAAATAATAAAATGTTTACTTTGTGTTTTGTTAGCAATTCTGAGCTATCACCAATGAACCGACTTCTCACTGCATTATTTTGCAACGGGATCATTTTCTATTGTAACTGAGTCATCATTGAGGTGAGCAATCTACTTCTTCAAGTGTAGTGAGTTCATGAAGCTTCCAAGGAATATAGAAATCACCCAAGAAGATTTTTATGAAATTCCTAGATTTTCTAGAGTTCTCGCAGCAATAGATTGCACACATGTTCCCATATAATCACCCGATTTTATAGTTTTCTACTCTACATAGTGACTATCTTGTGAACTACCTTTATGAAATGTTTCTTAATAAATTAATTAAACACAAGTATCCTTTCCTTTGTTTACAATCAATGTTTTTTTTTGTTCAAAAGAAATCTTCATTGTCCAACACACCGATTCGATGTGTCAATTACACTCACCAATGTATGTTAGATAAACCTAATTGACATGATCCGTCTGAAAAAAAAGTCAACAAATTTTGAAGCTGATGCTTTAGTCCAAACGGGACATGAGAATGGCATTAAGGGTCTGATTATCGATTTGTTTAATGTGATGGCATGCGCTTTTGGGGTTTAGGAAATGTTTTAATTGTGCAATTTTACATTTTGCTTGTTGTTTAGATGATCTTAGCAAAACCAAATTATGTAGATTCCCAGTAGTATTAAAATATTAAACAAAATGAAACAAATGTAATCAAAATAAAATAAACAGCAAGCTGTAAAATGCAAATATTAATATTAAAATATTTTATATTATATAATACCTAGTATGTACAGTATTACCCAATATAAAAATGTTATTTACGGAAATAAAGAAGGGACCCTCTCCAGCGGTGCCCCATGCATCTGCTTGCTGCGTGTATGCATTAATCCATCCCTGAGATAAATCAAGAAGAAACAAAAGAACTCCGTTTATGACTGACGTTTATCTAATATTCGACGTTTCTAATCTTAATACTTTTGCCAATTTCTCTCAATAAAACGCTAATTTCGCACTGACAATTTGTTAGAGTAACGGTTATTGCAATTAGGTTCATTTACTATTTCACTTGCAATGAAGATGAAATTGCAAACGAAGCAATTATCGACCATAACTCTTAACATTCTGCAATTCAAATAAATTGGCAATAATTAGCTGTTGATGGCAAGTCAAACAGTCCCCAGTCTTCCTCTCTATCTAACGATACTCATTGAATCATTAAAGGTTACATCTTACGAGAGTGATCTTAAGAAGAAATGCCCAAGGACTCAATAGAATATTACTCTCTTCAAATAATTTTACGCGTTAAAATAATCCTTGACCGACTATTAAGCTAATAGTGAGCCACGAATTATTTGAATATTTGTATTCTAATAACTCTTATTACGAAATGTATGTTTTGTAATCAGAAGAAACATTTGTGTTGCCGATCTGGTTGGTCGAGATCATTAAGGCAGTAGTGTCATAACAATCTCGGACCGAAGGATTGCAGGCTCGAGTCCCGCCTCGGGAATGGTTATATTTGAGTTCGTCCTTTCACCCCCATCATCACCATAACATATCATCTTCACAGTTACCATAACGTTCAATCCAACAGTGGTCCGTAATGACCTAGACGTTGATCCGACCTTAAATAACCGAAAAAAACAAAAACATTTGGATTAAGAAAAACAAAGTGAAAAAAGGGAGCCTGCATTTAAATTCACAACTATGATGTTTCAAAATTTATTGCAACATTTGGACATAAGTATTTGAATAATTCATGGCCTCCAATTCGCTAGTATTGTGAAGGGACATTCGTCGTACATAATATTTGTAAAAGAAACAAACGTTGGTGCGCCAATTAACGTACTGGCCCGTACGCTATGATTAACTGGAACGGCGGCCTGGCACGTGAAGGGGGGGGGGGGGGGGGGCTTGTTGTGCAGTGCTGACCATGCTCTAAAAAAGGGTCGGCTCTGAGATGTCAGGGAGATAGGGTGGATTTGGGGCGGGTGCGATGCAAATTCTACACTAACAATCAAACATATTGCTGAAAATCGCATCACCAAAATCACTGATGTACGATTGTTAAAGAAGGAGGAAAATCTTATTAGGATGATCAAACGTGTGAGTATGTCATGTAAGTCCTAATTTCAATATTACTTACAGTCTTTGGAGGTGCACAGTATCAATTGAGGTCACTGCAGTACCTCTGACCGGAAGGTCCCAGAATTCGAGTCCCGACGGTGGCAGGATTTTTGGCATTAACTTGATAACCAGGTCGAATTCAGACGCTTTTGGTGGAGAATACTGATGGCAGTTTTCTGATCAGATTGGTAGTTTTCCGTGGTTTCTCCGATCTCTCTCAGGCGAATGCCGGAGCCGTGTCCTAACAAACGACGTACTGCACGCGATCTCTCCTTCCTCTTTCTTGTGCTGCCCTAACCCCTTTCTTTTACTTACACGCACTACACTACCATACATCTGGCGAGCCTAGTCTGGTGCTTGGGGCATGTTCCAGCTGGAGCAGTGCCACGCCGGTAGGAGATGCCTGTTTTGGGAAAACACCACGAGTCGACGTATAGGTCGGCGCCGGATCTCTCGGGGAAAGATCACCGCCCACAATAAAAAGTGCACTACACTTACTGGACTAATGACTATGGGGGGATTTTGATGGCCTAAAACATCGCCAAAAATGATCAATAAAATGCTATTAAACAATTTTAAAAAAAGCCCTAAAAGCAAAGGAAAATGACGTAAAAATGTTATTAAATCAGTTCCTATGAACCACTCAAGCTTTTGGATATATTAGTGACGTATTTGAGGCCTCTTCCCTTCGTTCAAGTAAACTCAGCTTGCATACTTATGGTTTGGACCGATATTTACCATATAATCTCTGTCTTTAGTTACCGCGCAATTGGCCGAATTGACAATGGCGCCATTAGGCGTCACAGTAATCTTACATTACATAGCACTAACCACGGCTGACAATATATGAGCGAGGAAATTGAATAGGTTACTCAGGAATTCTGTGGAGAACATATGTCGCATCAGAAAAATATTATTTGAAGCAACAACCATTAAATTGATATTTAAAAATATGAAACCAGTAAAAAATTTAAGATGGTTGGAAAAACGTAAAAAAATAATTATTAGTCAAAATGAACTAAAAATGAAAACACAATCAAACATAAAAACAGTCATTTCCTTCCGTCATAACATAAAATTAACGTGTGTACTAAACAGCATCATTCTAAAGTGAAAAGAAAACAAATGACATTTCATTAATATCCGCCCCTACTAATGACCTTAGCAGTTGACGCGCACGTAATCACTAACAAATCAAACAACCAATCTTACATGCTGATTACGACTGAGTGCCGACATGATTTAAAGTCCATTCTCACTTCCCGGCAGCGGCTTCTGCATGTAATAAATTCGGCCCATTACCGTTGCCCTGACCCTTCGGCAATTGTCGTTGTCCCACATCGGAGACGCGGTGCGGGGCGCCTCTCGGGATGGGAGTCTGCAAGGAGGAGGAGGGCGCGTTGGCCGTGCGGAAACGTCGCGTCCACGACGCCTCGTCCGGCACCAGGTCGCTCAGCAGAGGCCAGACACCAACACTGCGTGTGAGGATGGCGAGGCCCGATATCGAGGTTTCTAGCCAACGCGTAAACTCGGGCGCCTCCTTCCGGCCGTTCCGACTTTTGTCCATGGTATTTCATAATTGATACCCAAGCTGTGTTTCCTTGGCGTAGAGATGATTAGTCTGCAGTGAATGGTGCATGAGATGAATCTGTTGACGAGATAATATTTAAATAATTTCTTGAACGAAAGGAGGAGGTTGTTTTCACGTTTACGTCATCGTCAATGACGTGACAGTGTGATTTACTCGTAGTTCGCTTATGTGGCCGTGATTCAAGCTAGATTTTCTTTGACCCGTTAAGTTTCGAAATTCTCCATGCAATTATTAATACACCGTCAACACATTTGGGACCAAGTCTAGAAGCTTTAGCTTATTGGGACAGATTGATTAATGACTACACCGGTGGCCGTGCGTCACATGCAAAGGAAAACTCACTGATTTGGCAGTTATTTTTTGAAAAATTTATTTTTAATAGGATTGATTTACAAAGTTCAGTTTTCATGAAACTCTTCACTTCAATATAATTATTTATAAACTAAATCTAATCTAAACTACAATGAACGAAGGGACTTACCAAGCACCTCTAAAAACAATTAAGATTAGTAAAATCTTCAGAAAAGAATGGATAGGATATGTTTTTGATTCTAGTTTGTTTTTCATTTAATTTTCTTATGTAAATATTTTCCTGAGTATTATTTTCGTGAAATTCCAGAGTGAGTTATAACTTGTATTTAATGAATGTATGCTATTGTTGTATTTAGTTTGTGTATAGTGTTCTAGAGCTTTTATATTGATTTTGCTTATAATATTTAATTCTTTTTAAAGTGAGGGAATTCTAAGTGCCTCCTAATCTCCCAATTTATTTTTAGTTTCTATGATTTTGATAATGCTTTATGGTAGTTTCATATATGTTTCCGAAGGGTGATCGGTCGTTGAGGGTTCAGTTTGCCTATTGTATTAATTATTATATTATTTAGTTGCGTTATTGCCTGGTTTATTTCGGCTGGAGTTAAGTATTTTAAAATTGGATATTTGGTTTGTATTACATTTTTGAATTTGGTCCAGTTTAAAATGTATTTAATGCAGAAGTGGGTGAATGGAGAGGGGGATTTTATTTTTAGAAATGAATACTGAAAGGTGATCTGAGCCAAGTTCAAAATGCGTGTAAGGTGTTGAGTGAAAATTGGTTATTCCAATGTCTAGTATATCAGGAAGCTTGATTGGATCATAGGGAAAATAGGTTGGTTTTGGGGGTGAGATCAATTTAATTTTGTTTGTTACAAGATATTTTAAGAGATGAGAGCGTGCTGCATTGGTGAGTCTGCCCCCCTAGAGTACATGTTTAGCATTTAGATCTCTTAAAAGAATGTAAAATGATAAGCGCGAAAGTAAGATGTTAGATCTGTAATTTTTTTAATGTTGGGTGGTTTAAAAGCGACAATGATAGTAAAATTCGGGTTGGTGTTGGTAATGGAAACTGCTATTGTTTGGATGCCAGTGATGGGTGTTGAATTTTTTTCGAAATAGGTGATAGTGTTTTCAATGAGTATGACGACTCCACCAACCTGGAGAGTTGTTCCTATCCATTCTTACTGTCTTGTAACTGGTAGAGTGAAGGTTGCTGGAGGTTTTAAATCAGAGTCTGAGATGATGCAATGTCAACATTCTTTGTTTGGAGAAAGAAATAGAGTTGTTTTTTTATTGCTGATGCCACTTACGAATCAGTTCATTAGGATTGATTTATGATTTGAATTATTTTGCGCCATTGAGGGAACTAAAATGAGTAGTAATTACTTCTTGTATGTTTTGAATAATTGTTGGGATGACTGAGTTTATGATTATTATATAAGTTATGTGATTAATAATATTATGAATAAAAGGAGTGCTCAATAAGTTATTTTGGGGAGGATTACTTTGGATTGTGAGTTGGGTCGTAAGGCGGGATATTATTTGATGGCGATTAAATGCTGATTTATGGGTAAAATGTGGTATGTTAACGGTTATATTGAGTCTAGAGAAAATGCGGATGTTGTGAGGCGGGGAAGGGATGAGGGTGGGAGTGGGGTTGATTTATTATTTCTCATGTTTATAGAAGGGTTTTGGGACATTCTAGGTTTATTCTCCGATAATTTTCTAAAATATTGAGATTCGTCAGTACGGATATCTGACCGGGGCGTTCCTTTGCAGTTTCTACATTTCGGAGGAGTGTTCATGCAGGGGCAAGCTCAGAGGTTCCCACAGGTCGACTGTTCGGAGTGGAATGGTTTAGTAGGATTGTGCCATACTTGGCGATAATTTGCAACGGAAATTCAGATAAAGAATAGTTTAGATAATTCTTACAAAAGCTAAGTGCAATTTTAAGCAAAGCACGATTAGATAGAGTTTCTGCATAGTTAGAACGCTCAGTAAAGGGCGACGAAAAAGTCTCCGCGTAAAAAAAATTCCGCTTGAGCCGAATTTTCGTTGAGGTCTTGACGTTTCTTAAAACGGGAGGAGAGTTCGAAGGACGGGGTATTATTTGTCGCCCAATCAATGAGATGATATTGATGAAATTGGTGTTCGTGTTTCTTGTTGGTCAACAGTGGGCTCAAAAAGAAAATGACGGGCATTGGATTAGACTTTACACAGACATGTCAAAGTTGCGAGCAACTTTATCCATAATTCGCGGGCAATGTGGTCAGAGAAACTGGCGCGTGATTATAAGGGTTGCACAAACTTCTCCGCGTTGGTGGTTAGACTCTGTGTACCTGATCCTTGACGGTCTTTCGGAGAGTACATTTGACAGTATTTGCCCCGAATTTAGAGATATTATTTGCCATTTCTTGTATTAAGGCAAATAAATAATCCTTTAAAATGAATACCTCTAATATTTGACCGTATCACTTGAGAGTAAATTTAAACATTTTTAATCGAAAGTATCATGATTTCTTTATCGCATTTATTTAAAAGTGCAATAATTCCATAAGTTCCTACGTTCGGATTAGGAACAAGGATCGTTAAAAGAGCTCACTATCCATAATAGTGATTTACGAGTAATAATTCTAAGATGAGGTTTTACTACAGGAGATAGACTACACAGACACTTGTAAATTTATTTCGCATTTTTGGATTATAAATAAATGACATAACAAATTAATAAATCATAACACAAAATGAAAACAAACAAACATTTTGTATTCAAACATATTCCTGCGACTTAAAGCAAATGATTATGAAAATCAGCATTTAAAAAGGAAAAACAAATAAAATAAAGTAATAAATAATAAAGCATATAGAAACAAACAAAATGTCGGTGGTTTGCAAGCAAAGATACGACAGGCACGTTTTTGCATGAAGCGACCACTCGCGATATTTGGACGCTACTGCTTGCTCGTGTACACCCCTTTCTGGCCGAGGAGAGGTAACGACAGCGGGGCAGGGGAAGTGGCCCTTGCCGGAAGAAGGGCCGGGCGTTTCGTGCGCACAAGCAGTTGGTTGGTGCGGGCGCATTTTGACACGCCTGGTTTAAAGAGAAGCAACAGCGGTGAATTTTCAATTTCGAGGCCTCAAGCAAAAACATATTTTTTTTGGGGGGGGGGCACACTGTTTTTCTTACCAACAATTACATTTTTGAGATGGTAAATTTTAACATTTTTATTCAAAATTAGTTGAAGAATTTTTAAAAAAAAGCATTCAAATTATAATTTTATTCAAATTTTAAATTTAAAAATTGAGAAGAATGGGCTATATATAAAATTACACTAATCATGAAATGTTATAGCAAATTTGCAATTTTGTTTAATAAGTTTCTTAAACTCTGAGACCCGAAGCTGTAGCTTATTCAGCTGAATGGTAAATTCGCCACTGATAAGCGAAGTCTTCCTTTTTTGTTGACATTACCTAAACTGATCCTTTACCAAATCTTTATTCACTCAATGTAAAACCTAAATTGACTAATTATTTATTTAAAAATGTATCGTTTTCTTTTAGAATAGACTAACATTAACATTTTAAATATGATTTAAATAGTACATTAAAAATATTTAATGTCAGTAAACGTTTGCTCGATGTTTGTTATTATGCGTGCAGAAATATTTACATCAATATTCAATGCCACATTTTTTCTTTCTTCTAGATAATGTATTGCAATCGTCTTCACATTTGAGTATTTCAGGATCGTATAAGCATTCATAACGTTTTACTGAAAAATATAAATTTTACATACAAGCACGAAAAAAGAGAATGAGAAATTTGGAAATTTTCAACCTGAAGTGATGTGGATGCGACTACTGATACTGTTTTGCATGTGCAGTAGCGCACACAAGTATAGTTATTTTTTTATAAACATGTGTCTCAGTAGTACAATAGTGATGGAACCTTATTATAAATAGTCAATAATATGTAAGCTGTTGTTTTTGATGGCCCATAAACAAATTTTAAAATATATCTGATGAAATTCCGGCCTAAAGGACAACTGCAACTGAATAGCAACGTTTTTGAATTATCGTGCAGAACGACTACCATATTCTGAAGGCACCCGCAAAAACGTTTGTGGGAATGTTAGTGCACAGTGGCCTGAAACGATGTATCTTTTAAAAACAGGATGCCAGATGCGACTACCGATACTGTTATGCATGTGCAATAGCGAACACGAATATACTTTTTTTTAAATATACACGTGTTACAACGGTATAAAACATGACATAACTTTAACATTATTCGTCGAGTAACAAGTTTGTTCTTTCTGATAGCCCATAAACAAATTTCAAAATAGTACATCTGATGAACTTCCGGACTAAAAGAACAACTGCTACACGGAAAAACAAAGTTTTTTTATATTTTCGAGCAGAAAGGCTACTGTATTCTGAAGGCAGCCAGAAAAAAGTTTGTGGAAATGTTAGTGAATAGTGACCCCGAGAAAAAACAACAACACTGATGACGCCCTAACAAGATCTTCAAAGTGTAAGAAATGCAAGTTGTTGCGAACAGATTCTGGATGCAGGTTTTTCTTTCCCGTATACATTCTACGTATATACGGAGTAATATATTTCGAGATTTCAACGGAAATACAGGTTTTGTGGTCCCCCTGATACGGAAAAGGGTCGTTTTTCAAAACGTCGGTCCGTCCGTCTGTTAGTCTGTCCGTCCGTCTGTCTGATGTATGTGAACAATACTAGTACCTAAACCATGCATTGGATTTTTTCTAAATTCAAGAAAAGTTTTCTGTCAAAAGTAGCTCGAAATTTCGCATTTTCAGACAAGCTCAAACGCCATTTTCTCAAAAACGGCTCCAAATTCTTTCTTCAAACGTTTCGAAAGGATATTGCTAATTGCACAATCAATATGACGTAAAGCTCATTTCGTTTTTTTGGTGTGTTTTTCAAAAAATGCTACACTGTAATTTTTTGAAAGATCTCTCACGCCGGTAATATGCACATTTCCAGCAATTTGACACACTATTGTATTTGCGAGTTATCGTGCTTGAAATGACTTCACATGAAAGTTTTCGAAAACTCAAAAATTTTCTGGGAGAAATTGCTTCAAATTTCGAATTTACTGTAGCACTTCAACGCCTTCTTCTTAAAAACGGCTCCAAATTTTTCAATGAAAATTGACCTTTAGGACGACGTTTTACTGTTACTTTAATATTCTTAAAATAATATTTTACCAAAAAATTAAGAATTTTTTTAAAAAAAATGTGCTTTGGGTGGCGATATATGGCAGCTAGCAAGAGTATGTGGCAAGTCGAAATGGCTAGCGGAAACCAAAGGAAATATAAAACTAATACGAGTAAGTCTGTGCCAATCTGTAGCATTTCTAGTTTTTCTCGAAACAGGACACTGTATACATTTCCTAAATATCAACATTCCTTTATCAAGCAATTTCCATAAATATGTGTAAGCTTGTGAATTGCAATTCGATTCTGTAGTTGTATATATAGATATAAACATATTTGTATTCTTATAAATTCATTTGTTTGAATCATTTTTAGAAATAGTGTAATGAAAAATAAGGGATTGAGATGTCGATATTTCACTTTCATATTTAATTCAATGAATCGATAAATCAATGATCTGGGGGCGGATTCTGAGATTACGACATCTAAGCCGTGTTTGAATCTATACATGTATGTAATGATTTGTACAAACACTTCCAAAAATTGTAGTTTTCCAAACTTGAATTCCATTCTATAAGTACATTCCATATTCCAGATGCCCATCCACGGAATAAACAATGCTTGTTAATATTACATGGCTTGGGAAGTTGTGTGCTACCTAATACAAAATAGCCTTGCAATGCACTTTCGCATCGTGTGACCTACCCGAGCATGGAATACTGTGAGAACGACAAGCAGATGCCCTTGAAGTTTCCAATTATCTACTTTGTGAGGGGATGTCAGATGTTCTTTCAGAAAATAATGAACAAGTGGGTGTAAGATATTGCAAATAAAAACTTGCACAAGCGGGAAGTGGGTGTAAGATATTGCAAATAAAAACTTGCGCAAGCGGGAAGTGAGTGTAAGATATTGCAAATAAGAAACTTCAATCATTATTTTTAATATTAACATCAATCCTCTGCGTTGTAGTGAGCTTTTTTAATACAATAATTTTTAAATCACTATTAAAGATTTTCTAGACGTTGGTCCGCAAGCTCTGGTTTTGTAGGTTACCCAAAAGTTCTAAGTAAATCGTTTGTGATGGATAATTAACCATAAGAAAACACATTACTAATTCCATCATATCGATGTTTATATGCTCTCTGTTTTACTTTTTAAAGGAAGCAATAACCTATTCTGGGAGGACCTCTTATGTTGGCCATAGCGAATATCTTTGAAGCAGTTTGTGATATCGCGATGGAGATTGCCTCCAGTTGTTGTAGAGAATGGGGAAATGACATAATTCGTTTTCTATTTTGTAACTTTTTAAATTTTTGATATATTGACACAATTTTTAAATTTACATAAAAGTACACTTTTTTTCTGCATTCATTCTAAAGTACTTGGAGAGACGGGTATAATAATGTAAGCATTGTTAATATTCGGAAAGAAACGAAAAAAATGGTTTCCACATTTCATCAGAAGCCACGTTTTCCATGCCTTACCGCAACGGTTTCCCGGGAGGCGAAAGGAACCATTCCTTCGCTGTGCCCTCACTGTAGGTAACAATCTAAATTGAAACTTCCTGTTTTCAATGTAACTGTATTTATTTGCTGCGTGCTTGCTTTCTTGTGTTAATCTCCCACTTACATGTTCAACTGTTTCTATATTGTCTTCAAGAATAACAAACTAATTCGTTGTTACTAACTCGGATAGCAAGACAATAAAATTTTTGTTTCTATTCCAAAATTAAATTAATTTAATAGCCAATCAATTTAGATAATCAGTCAGCGAAAAAAGTATTCTTCCTTCAACTACAACTTGAGCAAACCACAATCCCTCATACATCAAACCGTTTCGAAAATATTCGCTGTGGTCAATATAGGAGTTCATACTCCATAGTGATTCACTTAAATAGTGAACATCTGGCAACTATTATTATGACGAATTTAGCACGTTACATTTGTCCAAAATTATTTTACATTACATTGTACGAAAACTGCATAAATCTCATAAGAGATATAAATTCGATTTATTGATTCTAAAGAAAATATGTGAAAATCTTATGATTAAACTAACATTAACAAAAATAACGACATATCTTATCAAATGCGCGAAACTCATATTTTAATACCGTAGTTAGTAGACGTCTACACCTAGATTTAAGCACTAACTCCTTCAATAATCATCCTACACAGCAATTCACGTTCTCTTTGACAAAGAAAATAAAAAAACGAATATCGGTTAATCAGAATTTCACAACTATGAATCCCTTTTTTTGTTAGAAAGCGCGGAGCAAGCAAATGTCACATTGTTACCACGGTGTTTGTTCCTGCGGCCTCTGTTGTTTCCTCTGAAACCGTCGTGCGGCCCGCCCCTGGCTCGTAGTCCTCCGCTCGCCGCTCGTGATTTAATTGCCTCCCAGTGGATAGGGAGGGGGAGCCGATCTCGCCGCAATGAGCCCTCAAGTGGCCTAGATGAAGCCCGCGTCGCGTCGAAAGGTCAGGAACGGTAGCACGTCTCCACACGAACGCTGTGTGTTTTACTTTCTCGCACTTAAGAATGGAAAGTTAAGTAATTGTGCTCCGGATATGGCAAATTTTCGGCAAAAAATTCTAATTTACGATCCCTGGTAACGAAAAAGTGGATAAATCCAGATGCTAAATTTAGAAAAAAGTCCTCTAACACGTGGTGCGGCCAGAATTTGCGTTTTGTGCCACATTGATATTGAAAAATAGATTGACGGCAAAACGTCTGTCGTCTGTCTGTCCGTCTGTAGTCGACGGTAGCGCCTTATCCCTTCAGTTGATTTTTCAAAAATTGATAATCTCCGATCGAACTGAACGAACTCAAGGCTTTGAGAGTTTCAATCGGATGGTGTAATTTTTGAAGATTCTGTACACGAATCTTCGGAAACATTTTCAAAATTTTCTCAAAAATGGCACCACATTTTTGATTAAACTTTGTCCTCGGATAGCCCTTTTTCCCTTTACAAACAGCTAAAGAACAACAAATGGTCTTGGCAGGCTAAATCTGAGTTAGAAAGTTTGGAAGTGTAATGTGTTGAGGCTTCCGAAATATGGTTAATTCGCGATTAGGCGGTTAATTCCAACATTAGTCAGATGGTCTGGATAGAGTTGTACGAATGTCGACGAACGGAGCCTTTCAGACAAAGTTCGACTAATGTTGGTATTAGTCACGGGGCGCTGGCTAAATTAAGGGGATCCTCCGAGTGTGAGGCGTCTTGTGGGTTCACTACATTTCGATTTTTTAAAATCGGTCGACAACATTAGGATATTGTTACACCTCCCTCCTCACAAAATAAGTATTTTAAATTAATTCGTGAACGTTATTCTCAACGGGGCTCGTGTCGTCAGAAATATGCTTACCACTATTAAAAGATTTCTTTTATAAGGCAGGAGGTGTAATAATGACCTAATGTCTTCGGCCATTATAGAAAATCGAAGTGTAGAGGTATTTTGCCATTACAATACGTTAAAAGTTACGCGTTGCAAAGACTCAGATTAATGTATACAAAGATTGTTTTGTATACATTACGGAGGCCGAAGTCCGGAGCCTGGTCGCTCCAAACCGGAAATGCGGTCAACAGATGTGTATTGAGGTTACGTTTAGAGGTATCGTGCAAATAGACATTTACTGCCACACAGTGGAACTCGAAACTACACACCTTGTCTCTCACTAACCTTGGCCTAAATTTCCAACAGCAGTATGATTCCTGTTTACTGAATAATATCTGCTATTTTTCGTCACCGAAACGTAATTGGCTAATATGCTCTTCATCTGGGGCCAATCACATGTATACTTCGATGCTCTTCCTACTTCAGACTTACCCCACGTTGGTTAATGTGAACATTAACCTGTTAATTGGCGAATTAATCAAATTCTGACATGATCTATACGTGTTATTGTACGTGTTCTTACGAGTCATGTATGATGCATTGAGTTGCACATATTATATTATCTCCTATGGTTGAGGATAGAACAAGGAAGAGGAAAGAAAGATCGCGCGCGGTTCGTGGTCCGTTTGTGGTCTGGCAATTGCCTGGTGTTTATCGGAGAAATCTCGAAAAAAATTGATCAGAGCATAATTCCACCTGGTTATGTACTCGAAAATGCTGCCACTGTACCACCTACCGGTTAGTGGGGTGGAGGAGGAGAACAAAAAGGACAAATCAACACATATTTCCTCTCAGAATATTATCGTAGATAATACTACGAGTGCTTTGGAATTTATATGAGACTTTCCAAAGCACTAGTGGTACTTAATAGGATTATTGCACGAGTAAAATTAAGTCCAACACAGGTCCAAAATGCGCCAAAGTTTAGAAATATCTGAAAGTTATGTTAAAATCAAAGAGGTTTATACGCTCTTTATTGGACATCGATATAGTGATCGATGTATACCGTCTCCTAAGATAGATGAGTCACAGTTCATGATTGGCCAGTAGGAAGAAGTGGTAAGAAAAATCGGATAGAAAAGCGATAAACTTTTTGAGGTACACCGCCCTGATTGTAGCATTTTGTATGTATAGTTAAACACTATTGTTTTCAATTTCACGAGTGGAATGGCCATTATTAGTCACAGAGATCACCTCTCGATGCACACTTGCAGCGAGCTGCATCGAGAATACGGACCCTCCTACAACTCCCACCCCAACCTTTCTCTCATCCCGGTAAGTAAGCTGCTACACATACCGAACTTATTTAGCCGAATTTCTGGCTTGCGACACCAGACAAAGAAACGGCTTAAATTTCCTTTCATTTACTTCTTGTCATTACAACTCTGAAATTTTACGTTGTATTTGTTTTATGAACTTAAAACAAATTAATTGATATTTCCTCTGGTATTGTTGAAAAAAAAACACTTTTCTTTCTTTTATTTGTTATAATATGTTAATTTTCCTGTATTAAATTTACAATTGATTTACTGAAGAATACATTTATCTTTGCTTTGTCATTACTATATTTTTTTAATTTGTTTTGAACCATAACTGATGATGGATAAGCCATCAAAAGGTGCTAAAGAAACAAAGAAAATGTTGGCAATGACAGTGTCTTTTTTTTCAACAATAGGTGAAGTGCCCCGTATTGCCCGGTAATTTATTAATCACAATCATCTCTTAGAAAGAAAAAGGAAAGAATTCTACGAACCGTGTATTGACGCCCTACCCTTCCTTGATCTTCCCTGATCCACTGCCCTGCTCCGTCCTCACTCTGTGCCGTCCCATCCACCCAGCTCTATCCTCTCTCTCCTAACCATGTCTCGCACGTCTCGTTAAGAGACCTGTTGTTGCTCATTCCAGGCAAATGCCTCATAACAATTGCGACCTTTAATTAGTTTGAATCTAATTGCGCTGTTCGAATAAATCAAAATGATTTTAGTAGAAATAAGCTTTCAAAAACCTTTAATTAACTTTGGTAATTTTTTCATTCTTTTCGAGATACATGCAAAAGAAGAAAAAGCGCAAAGAGTATAGACCTCAAAGTTTCTCTCTAAGATCAGGGAAAGGGATTAGGAGTAATTTTTACGAAATTTTATACAGCCAGTAACGATTTGAAGGTCACGTTTACAAAATTTTATTGAGATAGGAATATAACTGTAGGTTTGTATGTAAAATAAATAAACCTTCTGCTTTATGTAAGTGTAAGCAATAATCTGAAAAAGAAAGTTAAGCCTGACCAAACACTATTCCATTCGAAATCGATTCAGCCGCTCCAGAGATTACCCCAGACAAACAGAAAAGAATTGTAAAAATAATTGATATGGTTATCATACCATTTTAAAAAGCATATTAAATTATAAATAGGCAGTTATATTGAAGTCACAGACATACCAAATGTACATATAGAGAATATTTGTAATGCAAACATCACCAATACCCCGACGATTAAGGAAAGCTGAAAGGGGAAAAATGATCAAAATGGAATTTTGACCCAGCAAATGAAATATAATACTTATTAAATGCATATTATGTAGTTTTAAAATCATGATTAATTGTAATTTGAATGTAGTCGTTATAGGTGTATTGGTTGGAATATTTAAACTGAAAGAATGCATTATAAAGGCAAATTACTCGTTTTCGTATTTTCAACCAGAAAATCATACTCCACATACCATAATGTCGAAATCTCCGCATACAACAATGAAATGAAAAGACTGATTACTAACCTTTTGGTTATCTAAACATTTTCTAATAACATGAAGCAATTTACAGCTCGTTTTGTTGGAGGTCTGTAGATGCAAAGATAAGTCTGAGTGTAGGAAGATGTATGGGTGATGTTTCAAGATGTTATTATAGATGACAGTGTTTGAAGATGTTTCATGAAAGATGCGACATTGATGAAGACACGCGAAGAGAAATCTGCTAACAAACTTCTCACTCTGATCATTTTCTAATCGTCACTTTCTCGTGAGAAAATTCATTTGCAGTTCCTGCTCCTAATGACAAAGGATGTGTTTTAATATCTATTCAGAAAAGATCAAGCAGGCTGAAATGTGTAGTAGTGAGATGAGAAATGAAAATTAATGTTCATTAATTGAAAATTCGACATAAAATTATGTATCAAAACTATTTCCATTAAACATTTTATAGTCTAGACATTTATTTTTTATGCGAAATGTAACTAATATCGTATAGTTTTCAGAGTAAGTAGCGAACTTTTTAAGTGACTATCGAATAGAACAAATGGCAATGGCGAATGAAGCTCGAAAAATACATTTTTTTAAAACTTGTAGTACGCTACCTACCTATGAACGCCCAAGCTAATTTTGTACTACTAAGTTTTGTAATTAATTTTCAACTATTAGGTTATACAAACATTTTTTTTCTATTATAAGTAGCAACTCTGTTAGAACTTCGCTGCATAGCCCCGTCAGTTTCGGTGCGGACTATCCTCCATATGCTTTACACAGGCCTCTCCCTCCGACTTAACTACAGGTATATAGCAGCTAAGTTCGGTTTCGGTTTATGATTCAAACCAACGCAACTCATGATTAAACACTGGCCAGGAGCGTGCAGTGCAATGGCGAATCCTGTCCATTATTTTAAGTATACCGCACCTTACTGAAGCTACCTCTGCCGTAGTTTTCCTTAAAAGGGAAACCTACATTTTATAAATTAATTTTGGAGAATTAAATTAACTTACCCAGATCTATTCGTCGATATTTCTTCAGAAATTGCTCTGCAGAAGTTGATCTGCAGTGAGATTTCACTCCATTCACGGTGGAAAATGACCGATCAACTGAAGTTGTGCTCGATGGTACCGTTAAAACTAGACATTCTGCCTCGTTTACTTCCGGCATAGCTCACATAAAGTCTCTGTTAATATTAATTGGATCGCTGGTGAGGTAGATATCTTTTTATTATGGTAAATAAATAAAGATAGTCTGGTATCAATACTTTTTATTCAGCTTATGATCGTTTCGATCGCGTAGCGATCATCCTCAGAGCTTGCAGCTTCTGGGCCGAAAACAAAGTGCAGCTAGCAGAACGCGATCGAAACGATCATAAGCTGAATAAAAAGTATTGATACCAGACAATATCTTTATTTATTTATCATCTCTGTTAATAATTTTTACAATCTGACAAACAGATTTCCCTTGAAAATATTGATCTTGAGACGAGTACAAAACACTCAAATCATTTTGCAGACAAAGTATGAACCATAGAATTTCAAAAACGTTGAAAAAAGATGATCAGTAAAAGATGCTTTGTAATCCATAATTTTTGAAGTATCAACAAGGTGAAAGAAACTGAAACTTTCCGAATTCAGAATGTGACAATATCAGTGCACAAATAATGTCTCTGGAAATGTCTCTTTGACTTTTGCCTGAATACCGCGAAAAAAGGTCAGACACTATAGCCGCACCATCGTAGGTCTGAGCAACATTTTCTCGCCTATATTAAAATCATTCACAGTTATGGATGTATAATCATTCTCAACATGGTTATACATCGCATCGGCATATCTAACAGCGGTGACGTCTGTAAAGCCCATAAACCTTTATTGAACTTCATCAGATTTGTCCTCATAACAGAAAATGGTAAAGAGCTGGGATTTATTCATTATGTCTGAACACTCGTCTAGAAGAATGACCCAAAACGGGCAGAGGCAAGTTCCCTTATAATTGTATGTACCATAACACCTCTTACAGCTTCGACTCAATTGTTCTGGATAGCAGATAAAGTATCCCTAAAAGCTGTTACATTTAGCAAATTATCATTTACGAGTTGATCGTATGTGTGGAGTAAATCCATTGTTCTATGTAGTTTCTTTCACTAAACGATGTTTCTGACCCATAAAAGCTTCTTACTTTTCTAAGTGGCAGACAACATCATTGAGTCTTGTTAGTATCAATCTGCTCTTCTTTACCATTTCATTGTATTTCGAAATTTGTAAAGCTTTCTGAGCATTTAATTGCAAATATACTGAGATATTACCGAAATTACACAGTGAAAATGCACAAAATATGTGGTTTCTTGAAATTTCAAGCTTGACTAAAGAACTAGTAAGGAAAAATATATTGTCGAATCATTCTTTAGACCAAACGTTACTACACTTATAACTACTAAAAAGAAGACACCGGCCCGGCCAGCAAAAACGTTGGTTCAATTTAGGGCAACCCGTTTGGGCCTAGAATAATACAGAAGTGTCTGCTGTTCTCTCGTTTTCCGTCTTGATTTTTTGCAGTCTTTTATTTTGAGCGTTTCTGCAAACCCAATTCTATGACATTGCGTCCTTAATAATTGAGTTCTATAAGACAATTACACGAACCACTAACTTCTATATAATTAACACACTCAATTTCCTCAAAAACTTGGGAGAAGAGAAACATACGAACGACCAGGGAAGGACAGTTCACCGCAATATTTTTGCGGTGCTTGCCGACCGTTCAGTCACGCGACTTGCACCCCTCCTCGCCCTTGAAACATTAGGATGTTATCACAACATCCTCTGAATGTCCAGAGGGTGCTAGCTATCGCGGTTGGCATGCCTCCCCTAGCGAATTCTCTGGGCAGCATTTAGAACTGTTTAAAACTTCTCACTCTAACGTACTCCATAGCGCAGTAATTTATGGATGCGGAAGACTGACTGGCTCCTGGAAACAAAACAATTTTATTTTTTAGCATCTGTTTTAAACACTTTCGAAAACTCAATAACTTTTTAGGGGATTACCAAACTCTTGAAACATTTCTTACACACTTCGAATTACGTGGTACTAGGTATATCGCCGGTATGCACGGTGCATCGGAAAATTTTCCACTGGTACAATGTTTTTGAGATCATGACTAAATCGACATCTGGCTATCAGGAGTAGAGAAACTTGCTTATATTTTCGTTTAGGATGCCCACCTCTATTGAAGAAATAATATGCAATGTATACCAAAAGAAGGAAATTTGAGTTGACCAGAAATGCGCGTCCTTAACGCCCTTCAATGGGCGTTAATGGGTTAATATTGGATATATATGTTAGAATGGTTTTGTTAAATTTAATGTTTCTTATAAGTTACCTTGTTCTTACGTGACATTTATCACACTAGGATGTTCAACGTCATTTTCAAAACAAATAGTCGTTCACTAAAATTGAAATACAGTTCGAGCCCATTTCTATGTAACTGTTGGCAATGGAAGCTAAATATGTAAGAGGCATTGAATCCGGAGACATGTATTAATATGTTTCCCTGTATGTCACTCGAATTGTCAAGTCATCTTTCTTTATTAACTTTTTAGACTGTTCTTGCTGCCGAGACTCTATTGCTCGACGACTCGAGAGTGGTGAGAGTTATAATCCTTTAAATCGATTTACGACTTGTGACCTTGCATGACGTTCTGTAGTTGTACGTTTTCCTACACGAGAGTCAACGTAATCGATTACTAATGCAGTACAGTAACGGGTTAACCTCGCTATAAGAGATGGTCGCGCAATAAATTGACTCTCGAAAGAGTGAAAAGATATGAGTCACATGTAATGACACAGAACTGATTTTGGTTACCTGGAATTAAAGTAGCAGATGTTTGGCAAGTATTTGGGAGTTAATATGCAACGAGGGCAAGACAGAAAGTAAGTTTCTTAATTTTTGGCAATGTGATTTTGTTAATGTACTAATGTCAAGGTATAAATTTTTGTTTGGTTTAGTAACTTAGCATGACTTCTGAACTAACATTCGCTTCTGAAAAATTAAATGAAAATCTGGAATTTGAAACAAATGAAAAATGTGTCTGTTTTTCAAAGTTGTGTTAAGGTTCCTGGATTAATAAGTTTCTCGGGTTGTGGTTATCAACTTGAAGAAAAAGAATCTAAGCATGAAGCGATCGAAGAATGAACCAAAATGGGAATGAAAATAGCTTAAGAAAAGCTGAAGGAAAGACTGTATGGACATTATGAATAAAATGGCAACGCAAGAGGTCAGAACATATGACAGTTGTAAATCAAATATGCCTGTTTAAAAAAATGATCAGATTGTGATATTTAATACACAATTGAAAGGTGATATTCTAGTAGAAAATATTACCAACATTCAGAGTGGGTTTAAAAATGTTGATTAGCAACAGAATATGCCCTTCTTCAAGTCACAAGTTGGGATTATCCTGTAATCACCATATTGTAATATATTATTTTTGTAGGCGAAAGTGTCTTCTTAATTAACGAATCAATGAACGAATAATCCAAAACAATTAACAATCCGATGACAGCGAATGTCTCAGAATAAATATTACAAACTTTTAGGGCATATAATAGAGTTGAAGATAACTCTTTGCTAATGAACTTGAAATGGGGAATCTCATTTAACGGAGTTACATAAAGATATTTTCTCCTGATTTTAGGCACTCTTACATACAGATGTTTGTCAGGTCACGTTGTGACGCAGTAAAGGCCTGTTCCTGCCGACCATCCGTACATCCAGGGTTGCTTAAGAATCAGGAATAAATGTCACTGTATTAAAATTCCCGATATACGTTCATTGGCAAAACGTGATGATGAGGACTCGGATTCTGATGACCTAAAAATTCTTTGAAAATTACTATAAATAAGAGGAATATTACCTATAAAATGACTTAAAAATAAGAGGAAATTACTTAATTTTTTTAAATACTCACAAATTTGTAAGAATGTGTTTATTTATTAATACATTTTAGAATGTTAAATAAAATTATTTTATATAAAATTATATTCAATATAAAGGCTTTTTTTGTAGGAAATGTAATCCTTATCTCCGATCTTCCAACTTTCAGTTTTGGAAGGTCGAGGAATTTACCGAAGATCCGTGTATTTTTTTATTTAAGGTCGCGTCAACTTCTAGGTCATTAGCGACTACTATTGCATGTAACGGTATCGTAACTGTGACAATGACACGATATGATGATGATAAGTGGTGAAAGGATAAACACAGGCGAGGACTGAACCCGCGATCCTATAGCACTACTGCCTTACCGGTCTCGGCCATCCGAACCGACCCGTGTACTTTTGGGTGTTCCAAAAACAGAGTCCACTGCAATAGTGAATTTCGTCATGAACTGCTGATACAATAAAATGTTGTAATGTGTCATTGTAAATAAATGAAATATTCACTAACAAAAAACAAACGAAAAGGAAACAAAATGCGTAAAAATGACAAAAAATACGTAAAAATCCAGAAAAATGATGTAAAAATTGAAAAATGGCAAACAATGAGCCAGTAACTATACATTTCTAACATCTGCATATCGTAATAAACATTTATTCAAAAGTTAGCAACGAACAGAATGCACCAATGAAAAGATGAAATGTCATCAGAATCTGAGCTCTAGTGATCATTGTCGATCCCTCTACATCCCATAAGAGTTTGTAACATGTATTCTGTTTCTCATAGTACAGGGGCGGATCCAGCCGATCATTTTGGAGGGGGCCATCATAGATTTTTATTAAATAATAAACATTAGTTATTATATTGTGTATTATTTATATACTGTAGATACGATACTGTACAATATTATTATTTAGATAATTATACAATTCGAACGTAAATATTTAAGTCAATTTTGATAAATAATGGAAGGAAAACGAAAACTCTTGGCCTTTGGGGGGGGGTCATAGCCTCCATGCCCCCACCCTAGGATCCGCCAGTGTGATTCTATGAGAACTAGATTCTCATGATCATTCTGAAAAGAGCTTAACATGAAAACACTAGATATTTTTTAATTCGGAATAGAATATAATAGCTACTTGTAAAACTTTATTTCTAATCATTTAATTATTTCTTTCTTAATATGAAATCTTTAGGCGTAGCACTTTCTGGGGCCAAAAGGAAGCAGCTCCAACAGTTTTATTATTGCAACATAATCTTGTAAAAAGTCAAAATAAAAATCCATTGTCCGAGCAAACAGTTGTGTATAATCATTCATCCTTTCTTAATTCAATGTTTTGATTCTCCTTTTATAAAATTGAGACATTTTCCCCCTTTTTGGACCAGAGTCTCTAACTGCGAGAAGTTGTATGGAGAAGACTGAAATCGAATTGGGAATAAACAATGACATTGGCTATCTTGAGGAAAACTAAATATTTTGTGAATTAGTTTCTACTTAAATTAGTTTTACGAGTAAGCTAATTGGGCGATACCAGGTCAGCTAATTTTAATGTTTTCGACGTTTAAGGAATGGAGGTTAATGGCTCTTTTCCAAATAAGTAAGTAATTGTTACCGAAATATGATGTAATTAAAGCTGCTAGAGATATATATTGAGTTTAAGAATGATTTAAGCAATAGAAAATTAAACGTATATTTTTTAGGACTGAATCTTATTAAAATTCTTAGTAAATCAGACATATACCTGGCAGTTATTGAATACCGCCAAAAAAGGAATTTGGGCCTTAGACTTGACGTGACTACGACTTTTTATACGTGATTGTGCAAGTGCCTACGCAAATATATTGGAAACAATCACAATTTAAAAAAAATATTAATATACAGCTTATTGCAGAGCCTCTGGTGGGCATTTTTATCTTAAACATTTTTTCTTTTTTGCAAGATCGTAATGAAATTAAATGTTAAACATGACACAGATGCTTGGCTCGACCATCCTTTCGCAGAGAAAGTTACACGAAAAAGTACTCATAGATATTATTTTTCAAAATAGTAGAAAAAATATTGATAGACATTATTTTTCAAAATAGTTATGCAACAAGATGACAGACTTTCCCGTAAGGAGTTAGTTTCCTAGGGTATTCTAGCGATCTACTGGTTATGAGCAGAGTACAGCCTTCATACAGCAGTCTCAGCCTTGTGTTTATAATAGTTCATATTTCACTCAAAATTGTGCGAAAAGCACTACATTTTTTCAAGAGAATACACGACATCAATAAAAAACGAATTATGAGAAACAAATTAATTTTTCATTTGATGAAAAACTCTCTATTGCCAAAAATGTAGTAAGAGAGGGACCAAAACAATTGACACTTTTGTAATTTTCCAAAATTGAGAATGAATAGTGAAAACCAAGCATATGCTACAATTTTTCTTTATTGAAGCAAGACATTTCAAGAAAAAAATTGAAGCCATTTTTTAGAAAGCATCTCATGCAGGCTTTATGTGTGAAGTATCCCTAAACTTTAAAGAATTAATTTCAACTTTGTATTGCCTCTGATCAGTACGGGTCGATCAGAGAACATTCCTAGGAATGGTTAAGGCGCTAGTGCTGTTCACAGACGGACAGATTAGCTGATGGGCTCATTGAAAAGCGATTTGGTGTCAGAGGAGCCTAAAACGCGTAGATGCCTGGAAGTACCGACAACGACGCGTCACTAGCTGCGAATGTCGTCCACAACGGTGAGCTACAAACGGTCACACGTAAAGGCCCATTCACAAGGCAAACGTAAACATAAGCATAGTGCATAGACATAAACATTAACATATGTGATAGACTGAATTATTTACAATATCTTACATAAACGTAAGCAAAATAAGAGTTTCTATATGCTGTGAGACATTCTGGTTTACTATTGGTTGGATATGAGAATCGATTTCAAGGTATCGACTGTGTCCATGGCCCATATGTCGTAAGTGCTATCGACTTCGCTCCAATTTCGATTCTCGATTTTGAGTTACTGTTCTGTGATTGGTTCATTTCTTGTGTCTTACTTAAGCATAAGCACAGAAGCTTGAAGCTCGCAAGCTTCTAAGTTAACGTCTTATGTGTTATGCTTATGCGAACGCATTATGAATGAGTCCGCTTATGGACGTAGTCCTAACTTTTATGTTAACGCCCTGCTTACGTTTATGTTTGCATTGTGAATTACGTATAGGTTTCACTATTTTCGTGACGGTCAATGTCAACGCTGGCTTTTAGCGCGAGCCTAACTACAGTGGAAGCGCCAAGTTGGCGCCGCCTGCTCGAGTCGCCGGTGGAACGTCAGGCGCTTCTTCCCACGTGAGTCAAGTCCCAGTGGCCCTGACCCTCGGCCGCCATCCGCCTCCTCCCCCGCCCCCTTCACCCCCGCCGCCCCCGCTCCCGCCCCCCTCTGCGCCGCGCAGTGGGACCGACGACAACAAACGCGCGCATCACGTTTTGTGGGATTACGCAATTAGCAATTGAAAGTCACAACCGGCTGCGGTAGCTCGGTGCCTAGGCAACGTCGCAGACCGGAAGGACCTCGGGTTCGAGGCCCGACGGAGGCGAATTTTCGACACTAGCTACATAACGGGAATTCAGCCGCTGTCTGGACGTTTCAACGTGACGGCTGCTCTGATCGGTAGTTTTTCCGGACAATGCCGATATAAAAGTAGATTAACTAAGGACATTTGTATAAGTTAGGCTTATTAAAATAGTTATTATTTTAGTTACAATTTTATTATAGTTGTTATTTTTATTATTAGTAGTATTGTGATAATTATTAAATGCATTGGTTTGTTAAATATACAATTATATTTAAAGTAGTTGAATTGGAGTGTCGTGACGTGTTGTGAAGTGTAGTGCAATAGAGAAGTCCGGTGCAAGTGTAGTGTAGCGAAGTGAAATGCAAGTGAAGTGAAGTGAAGTGTAGTGAAGTGGAGTGAAGTGCAGTGTATTTATTACTTAAAAATTTCGTGCAGGACAGTCATACAGTGTATAGGTAATTCTGTTATTGTTATTATTGTTATTGTTATTATTGTTATTATTGTTATTGTTATTATTGTTATTATTGTAGTTATTGTTATTATTGTTATTATTGTTATTGTTATTATTGTTATTATTGTTATTGTTATTATTGCCTTAAAATACTTTAAAATTACAGTGTATTAGTATTCTTAGTTGTAATATGTAAATTGTAGTGTTCTGCCACCAGGTTCTATACATACCTGCAGAAATAATAAATCTATCTATCTATTTATCTATCTATCTATCTATCTATTTATCTCTCTATCTATCTCTCTATCTATATATCTATCTCTATCTCTATCTATCTATCTATCTATCAATCTACTACTATCTACTATCTATCTATCTATCAATACTGAACGGACGGGCCGTGAACCGCGCGAGATCTTTCCTTCCTCATCCTTTTCCCCGTACACACACTCGCGCGCGCACACACACCTACATGCATTCCGCTACCACGCGTGGGGGAAACCAAATGGAAGCTTAGAGCTGGTACTGCACTTACTGAACATGTCACTGAACTAATTGTAATATTGTTGTTTAGACGTCCAGAAATATTAAATATTGAATCAAATCTGCATTTACTTTCTACAACCTGGTTTGATAAAGAAGGTATGCATTTGTATGGCCTATAAATTAGGACTTTAATTCAAAGCACATTAGTAAGCAACGCATGCTCTTTGAAATTCAGTATTTATTCCCTGACCGCTTACATCGATTCATAACATAATTCACATGCATACACATTCTCATCTGTTTTTCGACATGATTTATATCAATACTTACAACGTTGTTTTAGTGCTGATATCAGAGCACGTAAATCACTCGTGAAAACTCTCCCTCACTTCTAACTGCTCGCTTTGCACTGACACTTAGAAGTAATAACCAGTGCTGTGAGTTTTCGCGTAAAATATAGTCTACTTCTACTCGTAAACAAAGCGTAGACAACGTACGCTGCGTTAATAAGGATTATGTCTCTTTTTTGTGCGGAGGGACGAATCTACGAGGGTCATGTTCTTGCCCCCATTTATTTGTAACTATACTCAATATATTAAAAACAATTAGTACCGCATATTGAATCACATCGAAAGGGGTACTACCATTATTTTTTTAAGTTTACACTTTATTTGCTACAAAAATATTTATGGGCGGGGTAAATATCACGCACTCAGTACGAGGTTACTAGCGACAATAAAATCATCACCAGTAAATAACGTAATACTCAATAGATACACGAAATGGATACAATAACAATATTAAGATTCATAATGGTACAAAAATTACAAATATAACAAAAAAGGAACAAGTTCAATGTTAGTGTGAGTACTTGCACACTAACACCTATAACTGACATTCCTATGACTCATTCCTATAACCGACTTCCTTGTACTTGTTGCACTCAAGTTTATAAATTACAAATGTATAAGTCTTTGTAGATGTTGATTCCTATGGAAGAACTTATCATTGTCCTTTGACAATACTTAGAGTCAAGGTTTTCATAACTGTATTCCAATGGTGCTTTCCCTAGCGTTTTTGAATAATAGGCAGTGCATTAGGTTATGTCGTTCGTGTACTGAAACAATACAGTGAACTTATTAGGGAAATTACCATCTATGAACACTCTTGAGATAGCTTGCAGTGTTCAATTTTTAACCTAGAAAAGACTACCTGTTGTTTACGAGTGAAGCCAATACACGTTCTTATTGACCTGGCGTTGTACACATTTTTGGGTTTCACTAGCCTTCTTAGATTTCCATCGTTTGTAAAATATATTTTGCTCTTCGTTAAATAAATAATTCCAACAGACTTTGTATGTTTTCGAAAACACTATTATACCTATGACGGTTATGGAGGTTATCATTTCTTCATGAGGAGTATATTATCTTCAGGTATATTTTGTTTGAATTAATGAATCGAAAATTTAATATTAAAATGCTACCACTATTTTTTCTTATTATAAACTTTTTGGGTTATTTTATGTGAAATATTAAATAGTCTACGTACTGGAGATTACCTTGTCTAATTAGTCAACACGTAAAAAAAGTCATGAAAACTTCACGTAGATTACGTGTAGAAATCACTCGTAGTCGTAAAATTAAAGTCTGCGGCACAACTCTGATATTAATAGCAGGTGCTTTGGTCATCTGGCTGACACGCGGACTTTCAGAGCGATGCGCTCTTCGGCGACTCTCAATTGTTTTAGAACCTGTGAAAAAAAATGTTCTCTAGCCTCTATATAAATCACAGTATATTTGGACAACTTAAATTGGCCCCCAAAAATAACTTCAAAACGGTTTGAGGCTTCAAGGCTCAGTTTGCGTTGTTGATGGAATTATTCACTTTTTCTTGTTTTGAAATAATTATATGAGACATCATTGCAACCATATTGTTTATTATAATAGCAGCTTTCGATGGCTTAGCCATCATTATCAGTTTTCTAATACAAGAAATATAAAAAAAAATATTTTTTACGTTTCTAATACGGTTTTATATTTCTTGTACTAGAAAACTGATGATGGCTAAGCTATCGAAAGCTGCTCTTATAATAAACAAAATTGTTGGCAATAACGACTATAATTATTTCAAAACAAGAAAAACTAATTAATTAAGGACAAATATAGTAATCCTGTTTGTTTTTAAAATTTTCTGATGCATAAATCTTGACTGGGAATGCTATGGAGACATATAATTTACAATAGTCGCAGGACTTATTTAAAAGTTTATGTCTTACGGAATTTCAAAAAATAATCAGGTATTTTTACTTAACCAGGTAAATAAATGTATATTGCAGATTCAGTTCGTAATTTGATACAGTTATGTGCATCTACATCAATCATGATTCATATGACAGAAACAGTTGCTTGAAATATGTTTCCATGATAATACATAGGAATATTTCCGTATTGAATATCCTTTTTAAACAATCCCAATTTCTCTGTCAGAAATATATATCATACACACAGTATATATACATAGATATACATACATATACTTATAGTCAGATATACCCCGTAAGTCAATGATATGCATAAAATCAAAACCAAACCAAAACTTTGCAGTGTCCTTACGGCCATTCTATTCATCTGATTGACGTGATTTACAAATGGAACGATGCATCTATCCTGCAGCTTCTATTTTCTCACAAAAAGGGATAATGCAAAAGAGAGTGTCTCACTAGGTTTTAAAATTAACCGATTCAAATTGTAATACATATTTTTTCCACCCCTTTCAAATTCTTAAAGGGAGGAATACTATAAAATAAGTATTTTCAATATTTCATTAATTTAGTTGACGCCTCCTTATTTTGAAAATGAAGGTAGAAAGAAAAACACCAGATTACTTATTTTAAAACAAAGAATGTAGACGACAATTTGTAATAGAGCCGGAATATTGCCGTTTATGATTTTTTCTTTTGAATGACGATTACTTGTCCTTTCTAATTGTCAACATTAGTGGATTTCAACTAAAATAAAAGTAATTAAATGTCTAGCAATAATTTGAAGAATATTGTTAAATGTAAACGGAGAGATACTTGCAAAAATTCCTGTCTTTTTTTTGCAGACACGCTTACGCGAATGTGCTTAGCAAAGAAGAACTTGTTCCGTCGGATTTTTGCTGTTCGTGGGAAAGTGCGTCTGAGCATGCTTGTAGTCACAGATTTAATTCTTATACCACTCCGCGTGCAACCAATCTTTTGCTGGTTATCAGTGCACACGGCTGAGTGTACGATAAGAGATCTTGAAGTGGAGCCGGTCGAAATCATGCAAGCGACGATCATGATTAAAACAAAATTATTTAACTAACTAAAATAATTCAAATTGTAATGAATTTATCATGATAATTGTTCATTTTGCTGTAGGGTAGCAGGTGAAACAAGAGAATGTGAAACGATCTGGAATCGAAATATTGTGTTATTCCTTCACTTACAACTTGGTGCAAACCTTAATTCTTATTACTCAAACCATTCAAAGGTAATTTCTGTGGCCAACATATGTTATCCCATCCTTTATGTCTCTCAGTGTGACAATCGATGTAATAAAAACATTTTTATATACGATACATGATGGGTGAAGATGAACGAAAAGTAATAGCAGTTTTACTACAAATTGCCTAGCGAGTGTAAAATTAAAACGTCATTGCAATCCCCTCCACAAAATTCACACATATCAGGGACAACTAGAAAAAGATATAGACGTTCTTTAAAAATCTATTCATATTGGATAATAAAATGCAACCAAAAAAAGTTTTTCAAATAGTGCCTCCGGATCAAGTCGTCAGTACCTGGAAACGAGAGCCAAAAAATATTTGGAAAGAAATACAAGAGAAGAAGGAAATATGTAGAAATGAAAAAAAGAAATATTTAGAAAGAGTTATAAAAATTAAATAATTCCAAGGCAATTCAATTTTGACGCAGTAATGTCAATATTCGAACAAGTAGAATGTAGGCCTGCCAAAAGCTGCTAACATATTCTCCTTTTAAGGCTTATTTAATTCAAAACAATAATAAAATGAAAATTAATATTGAATTTGGCATTTAGTGTCAGAAAATGACGAGCTTAGAGAACCCTAGGTGGCAATATTATTATTATTATTATTATTATTATTATTATTATTATTATTATTATTACTATTATTAATTATTATTAATAATAGCCCATGAATACAATATATAACAATTATTTAAATATGTATTACATTTAAATTATAAATACAAGAACATTTTCAACATTTTACCACTTATTTGTTCGAAAATTCATTATTGAATTAATGAGGATGACATGTAGCGAGCTTGACCTATTCCTTTCATCGTATCTAGCATTCTTGGCCTGCCTACGCTTTACTTTGTCACACAGCTACAGAAACTGTGACGATTGTAGTGGAAAGCTACATGTCCACCGAATTTTTGACACGACCGGACATCGAACCCGAAATCTTATTTATTAATTAATTTATTTGTGTTTTATGCCCTTCTATATTGTTTCGACCCAGTGTGCTCGTCTCCGTATCACTGTTATCCATTTTCCACCACATCATTGACCTCTACAGATAACCATTAGATATTACTCATCCTCCCACGCGTCGTCACAAAGGACTAGACGACGGCCCGCTATCACGAGGCTCTGACTGTCTCAAAGCTACTGATTCCTTGAGATCCTCTTGGAATTTGGACTTCGCAACTTGGGAAGGCGCGTTGCGGGTGAGGTCTGAACCGGTGTATCGCAACGCAGGTGCCCAATAGTTTAGTCCCTGGACACTGGGATTTTGCTAGTTCTGATGCAAATGCTTCCGCGCAGACCGTCCGGTTGGGTCCCATACAACCTGGCGCCAGGTTACATCTCTGTGCACACAACAAAAGTAAACAAAAATATTTTGTTCCTTTAGATTGGTTTCTAGTACAAGACTCACCTGCTAAGCAATGGATTAATAAAGAGCAAATGAATCAGGGTCATCTGCTTAGGGAATGGACTCAGGGAATGCACTTAGAGAATGAGGGATAAGATTCAGTGATGTGCTTCCCATCAGAGGGATATATTGAAAAAGTGGATAATTCTTATTCCTACATGCAGGAAAGTACTTCGTCTAACATCTTGCGTAGCCAGAGTCCACGTTTGTGGGATCTTGATACCGAACGACTGGTTTACGGCAAAACGTCCGTGCGTCCACCTATTTGTCTTTTTCTGTGAAAGGGACACGTTTTCTGTGAAAATGTCGTTAAAATTTCACTTAAAGTACCACACAAATCAGAATAACCGTTTGAAACTTGCTGGACCTTGAGTTCGTTGAGATCGATATCAATTTATCAATTTTAGAGAAGATCGTCTGAACGCTTAAGGCGCTAATACACTAGTGCCAGTTGTTCACAGACACACGAACGGAAACACGGACAGACAGACAGACTTTTTTCGTGAATCTTTTTTTCTGTAATAAAGACCCAGAAATCATGCATTCTGACTACAAAACGTATTTGAGCAAGTTATTTACTAGATGCACACGTAAGCTTCCGCGGCTCGAATCCATAAATTCTCGGCTATCCGGGAGACGCCGTGTCGTTGGCTGGGAGGCCGACGTTTCGCCTGACATATCGCAGGCTTCGCCCAGAGGAAGCCTGCGACATGTCAGGCTACACTTATTTACTACATAGAGCAAAATAATTTATCCACTTTTTTGTTACCAGACCCCGACATAAAGGGATTTTCAGTCAAATAAAATTGGCGATTTCCGTCACATGATTACAAAACGTTCACTTTACAACTTACGTAATACGGCGTAAAAAGTAAAATGAACGCAAAAACTATTTTGACTGGCAGGAATGGAAACAGTAAGGTTAAAAAAGGATTTAGAAGAAAGAAAGGACTTCCGATACCGTCCGGAGAAATAGAAAAATTAGTGGATTTTAAACAGGAAAAATAGAGAACATTCTTCGGAAGGTCAACAACGAAAATACAAAACAAGTAAAAGAGCTGGAAACAGAGGTGTATTTACGCATAGGCACAGTAGACACGTGCCTACGGCGGCAAATTTTCAAGGGCAGCAAATTTTCAAAGGCGCAAAATTTTCTTGATATTTTCTAAAACAAATTTTGGTTCTCTAAAAACTATAACAGCATAAATCATATTTTTATTTTAAAAATATCATATTAATATTTAATACAAGCTATTTATTTGTCTACTTCATTAGAGTATACCTTATGATTTCAGAAGTACATGAATCTGAAACTAAGGCCCGTTGACGAAAGAAAACATGTTGCAATTCTAGTTGTCATGTTTTAGTTTCCTTTTAATGTTAACGTTTCAGTGTTGAAACGTTAATAATGTTGAACGTTACTTGCTATGAAGATACAGTTTATATCCAAAATTAGGTAAACCAAAAAAAATATTTAATTTAAGAAAACAATGAGCAAATTATAATGTTACTTTTAAAGTTAAAACGTTTAAATTAATGAGGAATTGTTACTGAAACGTTACAACTTGAAATGTAACATTAATTTTAAACAGGGGGCGGCAAATTTGATGTGCCTACAGGTGGCAAAAATATTAATCCGCCCCTGGCTGGAAATGCAGTAAAATCCATTACACGAAATGCACACCAAGATTCGTATTTTTAAAAAACATTAAATACATGGACAGCATTTCTAGATTACAAGATAATGAATTCATTAAAGAGACAGGAGGACAACATCCAAATTGTCGCAAGAATGAAAGTGACTGGATAGTACGTTAGAAAGAGTTATGGAATGAGGACAATATGAAAGAAACTAGTAACAAAAAAGATCCTGCAGAAACAGATTGCATGACTTAAGAAGCCCTAAAAATGTAAAAAAATCAGAAAGCACGTGGATAGAATAATATAAACACCAAACCTTTGAAATATGCTGAAATTGAACTTCATTAGCACCTTCAGAAACTTTTATAACTTGTTGGGGGGAAAAAGTTGAATTTCCCAAAGATTAGCTCCAAGCAAAAGTAACACCACTATTTAAAAAAGGAAAATCGTTCGGAAACCAATAATTATCGAGGAATAAGTCTCTTAGATACACCACAAAATTGTATGCTAGAATGTTAAACACCGTTAAATAGCCAAAGTAGACTCATGTATATGTAAATAGCACTTTGGTTGTACAAAAGGGCGAGTTTGTACAGAAGCTTTATTTAGAATGAAAGAATATTGAATTCAATTATTGAAGAATCAGGTTTAATTGCGTAACACATATGGTATTCAGAGACCTTGAGAAGGCTTTCGATATTGTAAACAGAATATTGCTTGGGAGAAACTTAAAAAAATGGGTATCCAAATCATTTAATAAAAGCTATACCTAGACAGGTTGGACTACCTAAGTTGGCCCCAGCAAATAATTTGAAAACGTTTTGAGATATCGAGATACAATTTGCGTCATGTTGTTGCAGATGTTGGGGTAAATAACATATTTCGTTTTCTTGTTAGTGGCGGATATATATTTAGTGATATCGACACAACTTTGGTTTTTAAGTGGAAGTATATATTTGTTGTATATCATTCTAAAGTTAATTAAAAATGAAAGGAGATGATATAAATATTGTTAATAATAGATGAATATTTTTTGCGAAACAGTGCACTTAGGACTTGGTAAACGCCATGCTGCAGCGCAAGGACAGCTGACCCTGAGCCCTGCTTACTAATGTGCATTGCGAGCGACGGGTCACCATAGAGCACTTGACCTGAAAATAGTGATTTATTGCGCGCTGCCATTTTTTGTTAAATATAAGCATGTTATTTGAATATTAGTATATTCTTTTTTTTTTTCGTTAATCGGCCGACTAGGACCACGCAAGCAAGCATCCTGCATTTACCGTGGCTCAGTTTTTTTTATTTATTATCGTGGTAGCAGGTGCTTGCAACAATTCTTTGGGGGGGGACCAGCATTTAAGCTGGATCCGATTTTTATCCCCCACGGTTGTTAGCCCTGGGGGTATGGAAGATGAAATGATGATATGATGATAATGGGGGTGAAAGGACAACACATACAGACATACACAAATACACCCATGCCCGAGGCGGGATTCGAACCCGCGATCTTCTGGTCCGAAACCACTCCCGCACTACTGCCTTAGCGATCTCGGCCATCTGATCGGCAGTATTCTCTTTATTTTTCATCTTTTTTGTTTTGTTCGTTAAGAATACCTTCAATAATGTTTTCTTATGTTTTGAATTATTTCAACTGTCAACTTTACAGCAGAATTGTTACAAAATGATTAAATAAAAGGAAATAAATGTACTGTGATTTCTTCTCAGTGTACACGTTTTTTTCTTTTCCCTTGGAATACAATAGACTCTCCTAATTTAAATCTCATAAAAGTATTTAGATACAGATCTCTGCTTAAATCATTGTAATTTCTAACACCCTTCCTACCTTGCTCATGTAGAACTTGTGAAAGTCCAAAACCGAGGTCATGAGCTTCACCAGTGAGAGCACAGAAAGTCCCGTAATCGGCGAAATTTCTCGCTTTCCGAGAAGGTGCGTCGATTGACGTATACGGTGTCAGCTAGGTGAGCTGTCCGTGCGCGCTGCAGCATAACGTTTACAAAGTCCTAATTGCACTGTTTTTCTAAAAAAATACTTATCGATTATTGACAATATTTATATCATTGCATTTCATTTTTAAAGAACTTTAGAATGATGTAGAAAAAGTATATATTTCCGTTAAAAAAGTGATGTCAATATCTCTAAAACTACATAGTACAAACACGAAAACGAAATATGTTATTTGCCCCATTATGTACAACAACATGGCACAAATATCATACACCGTCGATACCTCAAACCGTTTTCAACATATTTGCTGTGGCCAACTTAGTTGGTCCACCCTGTGTACTGGAACCAAACAGTGCTTAGACATAAACGAAAAGTTGAAGAAGCAGATTCTCATAAATAAAGGAGTGAGACAAGGTTGCAGACTCTTGCCAACAATTTTTAATATTTATATGAACATGTTCAGCGCATGGAAGGTACAAATAGATAAAGGAATTCATCTAGAGAAAAATGTGCTTTGAAACTCAATGTGCAATGAATGTTACGCCGATGACCAGGTTAAATCGCAGGAAAGCAAAGATAAGCAAAAACACGAGCTACAAATTTTGAATAATATTGCAAAAATTCATATAATTTTAAAATTTCAACAAGCAATTGCTTTTTAAACAAATCTCATCTAGATCGAAAATTGTAATAAATAACAAAATTGTAGAACAAAAAAAGAATATTAAAAACTTAGAATCCTGTTTCATTTAAAACAGGTGATAAATTACATAATTTTAGAAATATATGAGACATCATTCACAGAAATTTAAAAACAAAACCCGTAAAGATACCCGTGAACAGATCTTTAATACTATTGCCGTCTCAGTTCTTAAGTGGCGAAGTTAATCGAAAGATTGATAGGAAAGAGTTTAAAATATAATTCAGGCAGAAATAACATTTATACCAAGGACACTAGGATTCACCAAATAAATAAAAAGAGGAAAAAGGATGTAAGGATAGAACTGAATGTCAAGCCTGTGATAGCAAAAAATACTAATCAGTAAGGATGATCACATTTGGAAAGGATGCCAAATAAGAGATATCAGTATAGTCGTATCAGGTAAGAGTATGAGTACAGACGTATGTAGGCCAACGAAGTGAATACCGGAAAAGATTGAAGTCTACTACTCCTTGGTAGATTTTCGAAGATGTTTTTGTAGTGTAGTCGTAGAACAACGTCGTAGAGGGTTTTGTAATAAGGAAATTCTGAGCAAACACATATAAAAAAAATTGGCCTAGAAGTGATGCACGCAACTTTCAGCACTCTTCATCGCTTGGAAGTTGTAGTCCTTGAACAGCCTCTTGGGTTCTACGAATGTTACCAACGCAAAAAAGGTTCCGTGAAATATTCATCAGGCAGGCTGGAACACGAAAATTCACTTAAATTCTCGCTTCATTTTGTTCGTTATGTTGCACATAATTTTACCAACGATGAAACAAATTATTAAACATTATCTCTTGCAACGGAACGGAACTGCTGGGAAACAAGTCCTCCCGTTTCAGGGCCGGCGATGCTATTTTTTTTCCGTGAGCCTGTTCATAAAACTTTATTTGCGCAGGCCGTCCACGCGAACAAGTACCGGAGCCTGTTGAAAAAGAATTCTCCTGAGAAAGCTCTGAAAACGCCCGCGAGAAAACGTGCTTCGTCACAGAAGACTCTAATTCAAGGACATTGAGAAGCGTCTTTTGATTGAGAGATGCATGAAAAACGGGTAAGGGGTTGGTAATAATATACTTCCTTATGACGATTCGTCAAGTTCGTACAAATGGGGTATTTCTACTCACTGAATAAATCGATATGTTTCACTCATTAACACATTTAAATAAAGCAATGGGCAAATAAAAAAAATATTCACTGAAGCAACAAATAATCTAAAGCAATGTTTCCCAATCGGAACCGACTCAGTAACCTCGACTCAGTAACCTTAGAACACTAAAATAAAAAGAGATACGAAGCAAAAATAAGTATATTTATTAAAGAAAATAAACCTTAACTTAAAATTATAAACTAACAAAAAAGTTATTAGAGCTTCCTTATGAACTTTACAATTCTTTTTTTAATGATATTCTGATCTATCATTTATTATGAACTAGTGGTGATATAACTGTACATTCTTTTTCACATTATGCGCCTCATTGGTATCCTTAGTGTTAATCGGATAAATCACGGAAAACATCAGAGCAGTCGGCCGCTAGAATTCTCCTCCAGGCAGCTGCTGAATTCGACCTTGCTATGTAGCTATGTTGCTATGTGTCGAAAATCCAATCACGCCGTCGTGTCTGGAGGTCCGCTAAGAGGTACTGCAGTGACATCACCTGAGACACCTATGCTAGAACGCAGGGGGGAAGGACGGGGGCAGTCGGGGCGTGGCAGGGATGGTGAGTGGCATGGCAAGGACGTAAATAAAAATTTTAATTCCGTTTTAAACTTCTATTTTAAACTCTAGATACAAAATATTTCTTTTCCTAAAAGCGTTAAATAAATTTTCTCGAGACTTATTCAGCTAGTAATTCAAAAATACAAACCCAAGTGACCGAGTTCGGGTCCCCGAAAGGGAGAATTATTTTTAGAATATTCCCGAAGGCTCAAAAAGCAGTCTAACACTATGAATGTGATTGTGTTAAGCACTTTCCCGTCTTTCATTTGTACCTTAGCATGAGAATGACCTTCCACATTGCAGGACGTTCTCATACTCGGAAACCCTCACATGAGTTTCTCTGATACACTGTTTGACATATTGCATTCACTACCCTGCTGACTTGTTTGGCTCGTTCCGTAGTCTGTGTCAAGCCGGAGTCATATTCGATATTTGTAAAGAACTATTGAATTTATTTATCAATAAAGAAGTGACATTATGAGACATTCTGCTTTTTACTTGTACATATTACCGTACCCATCCATCCTGATATTGTGTTACTCCGTCTTTTCCGATTGTTCAAGATAATAAATGTATTATTTAGAAGGTGATTATTAGATATTTAGAAGTTGATATTATTAGATATTTAAAGATGGTATAATATTCTGGGGAAATATAGCCTCCAGACTTATATATTACAAAAAATAATTGTACAAATAATAAGCAAATTCCACCCACGTGATTCTTGTAAGCCTCTCTTTATTAATATATGTATTTTACCTCTACCTTGCGTCTTGATATATGAGTCAGTGGTTTTTGTTGAAAATGATTTACTTAAAGGTGGGAATATATTTTCAGCAAACGCTGATGATCATATTTATTAGATGACAGTATCAACAGCTCATTACAAAAATTCACATACAATACATGAACATTATTTTACAACATCTTGCCAGATGACAATAAATTATTAACTTCAGTACAAAAGTGTAAGTCCCAAGTATTTTTTTCTGCAGCACAACTGTTTCTATAGAATTATACTATACCGATACCTATTACTATACCGAGCAACCAAAAGGAAAGTAATATTAATTTTAACAACGACATTTAGTCTATTATTTACCATTTTGATTGTATAATTCTAAAGAATCTGCAACAAGTATTGTACTTCAGCTTTTGGGTCAATGACTCCCATTTCGATCAGGTTTTCGTACAGTTTCCCTGATAATTGAGCAAATACTGAGATGGCCTCTTGTTTTGCTTCTGGACATAAATGTAACTTCAAATTATGTTCTCCCATAGCACTCACACGTAGGTTTTTACTGTTTTTGAGGTAAATAAATAAATAAATAAATAAATAAATAAATAAATAAATAAATAAATAAATAAATAAATAAATAAATAAATAAATAAATAAATAAAAGTTTAAAAAGGGCGACACAGTACTCTGATTTTATGAGAAAAACAATTTCTACTCTTTGTCATTGCGGCCCAGTAAGACCCCTGCATACATTTTACCTAAATAACATATACGTCGACCACAATATCGCCTTTTTTTATCCACTGTTAATTTCTTTGAGTTGAATAGAACGCCATCGCACAGTGACAAAATATGCCTCCGCAGCAAACGGATACAAGATGGACTCTGTTCCAGGGTCAGATGCCTCCAAAGACAAAAAGTGGTATGACTTGTATTGAGCAAGGAGGAAGGAAAATACATTACGACTAGGTGGGGCCGTGCGAACATTCTGCACTTTGTAAAACATGGTTTTAAAAGTGAAAATATCTCTACACTAAAACACAACTCACCTTCTTTCTGACAAACCGTGCTATGAAATACCGTACACTCCAAAAATCTAATAACATATCCTAAAAGTTCCAATTGCGTAGACTACAGCATGAGAAACATAATCCGGTTTTAAGGTCTCAAAACCATCGTTTTCGAGTTATGCGCGATGGTAAAGTGTTTTGCAACGTAATGTATGTTGTGGGTTGTTTAAAAAACTGAAATATATATTTCTAGGCGTAAATTGAGTGAAAACTAAACAAATATCAGGCCTTGTGAGAAGTATCAAAGGTTTTCACTGGTTTTGCTAGATACCTAGAAAAACTAGGAAAATACATAAAATAGTTTCGATTTTGACTGAAAAGTGCATATCTTTGATCGTGTTAACTCGCAGTTTATCATGCCTGATGTTACTGCAATATTATTATACTCACTGAATCACTGCAATCGACGTAGCTGAAGCCACGTGACAAAGGTGAAATAAGTATTCCACATGGGCCGTTCCACAACCGCCAATGTTGCTGCACCGGAACCCCACACACTTAAGAGCAGCATTTTTGATCCAGCTGGTCACTAGCACCCTAATTAACTGTAATCTGTCAAGTTGCCAACTTCAATTTTTTCGACCTAAATATATTTGTTGCAGGATTGAGGGCCAATCCCTCTCCAACAGGAGCACATCCCTCTCCACAGGCGGATTTGTGACGATCCTTATTAACAGTAAAATTTCAACCATCCTCAGCACATTGTGTAGAGACGATTTGACGTACAATTAGTCGCGGCGTCTCAGTTTTTCAAGCCTCAGTTTGGACTGTATTATTTTCATTCGGAAACATTTATGTAGTAAGTTATTTTGCAAGTAACGGTTGGCAAGATTAATTTAAGCAATGTCTGTGTTGAATGTTGTTTTGAAATTTTAAAAGCATTATGTTGAAACGTTAAAATTAAATATGTAATACTTACTCAAAGAAATTTATATATTATGTAATGAATTGTCATAAAAATTAATTTATATAGGAGGTAGTAAGAGCAAGCTCCTGACCATTAGTTCAACGTAGATGATTTTTCGAGGTCTCGCAGTCTAACAGACAACATTAATCTGCCTGTTTCCTCTTCGGAACGTATCCCGTTGGACTCGATAATATTGTCTTCTTTTATATCAATCATTCGCGTTGCTTCTAGGAAAAATGAGACAAAAACGTGCCTAAAATATTCAGCATCACTCATGAAGCGTCTGCAGCTGACGCCACTTCTCCATTTCGCAAAAGAGGACCCGAGATAGGGTATTTTAGAAGTGGAAAGAAGGGGTTGTGTTTGGACCGTGGCGCTCTAAAGAAATTGTCCTCTCTCTCTCTCTCTCTCTCTCTCTATATATATATATATATATATATATATATATATATATATATATATATATATATATTGTGACGTACCTGGTGATGCCGGTACTTTCACTGCAAGAAATTATTAAAGGAGGGTATCTTTTTCGTGAAAGGGTCCCTACGAGAAGTCGGTATAACATTAGGAAATTTAATTAGTAAATGAAGTACAATCATGAACAGTATTTATTCACAAACCAAATTTGTTAATTACATGATTTAACAACAATTATACACTTTGCCTTGGTACCAAGATCAGGTGTAATACAAGTTTTATCATACCTTTGGGGCCCCAACCAATACCTTCGATGCTTGGATCACGGTTCGCGTCGGTAGGGGTCGCCGACCTTCGCAGCAGCTGGGCGTAGTCGGCGGCTGATGGTGTGGCGGTCGCCTCGGCTGGTGGTTTCTTGAATTCTTCCTGATTCAGCTCCTGGTACCTCGGTGTCGCACCTCTCTCTAATTATCTTCCGTCGCTTGATTTAATTTCTTAACACGCGGCCACTGCACGTGCTGGCCTCAGTTTCACACCACACAGTTCCGGTATTGTTCATACCACGACAACTAATACAAGCGCGATTGATTGTTCTCTTGGCGCGGATCTCTCATCCTAATAACATTCCCGATCCCAACCTCACGTGTCTATTGTTTTGCATGGGCTACTATTCTACAATACACACCGCATGCTCCCTTTGTCCATGCAAAAGCGGCGAGCTCCTCACCACACGTCCGCATCTACCGGCCACTTCTCCGCGACTTTCGCCGGCCGGCAGCACGCCGGCCACGTCCTTCGGCGACGGCCGACTCGACCCAACTGACTCGTAACGGACAAAACTCCCTGTCGCTCCGTGCTCGGTTCTCAACCGTCGATTACGTTCCCACGGACGCCTCGCAGCGGCAACGGTGGCGGCGGCGGCGGCTGGCCCTCCTCACCGCTGTCCGTCGCGCTGGTCGTGCGTACCGCGCAGTCCAAAATGGATTCTAATTACTTATGCTAATGTTCTAATTAGTATAAGGAAACACAATGTGTTTCAATATATATATATATATATATATATATATATATATATATATATATATATATATTCGCGAGGATTTTACATTCTTTTGCGATGTACTGACAAAATTGAGGAAATAAGGAAAAGAGTTTTATTTCACATTTGATTGTCACTAAACTGCAGAGAAATGCTGAAAAACGCTACTTCTCATTATACATTCAATGCTTATAAATATGAGCAAATGATATTAATTAATACATTTCAATAATTTAATCTTTATTATATTTAATTTTTCAGTTGTAAAACTTTTCCACACACTTCCACGGAAGAGTAAGTATTTAAGGAGTATTATACGTAATATAGGGAAAGTTATGTAATGCTGTGGAATATCGATTTCGAAATTTCGACGGAAGTACACGTTTTGGGGTCCCTGATACCGAAAACGTAGTTTTTTCAAGACGTCTGTCCGTCTGTCCGTTCGTTTGACCATCCGTCTGTCCGTCCGTCTGACCGTTCGTCTGCCCGTCCGTCCCTCCGTCTGTCTGTCCGTCTGGTGTCTGTGCACACTACTGGCGCTTAAACCACGCGTAGGATTTTTTCCAAATTGAACAAGCCTCTGTCCATCTGGCTCCAGTCAAAACTTTGAGTTTTTGAAATACATTCTTCAAAATTTGGGAGTACTCTAAATGAAGCCCTCCGAACATTTTCAAAATTTTCTCAAAAACCGCTCCAAATTTTTTCTTTAAATTTCTTGTAAGAATAGATAAACATTCACTTATAAAACTGGCATGGATACGCTTTTCACGGTTAATTCTGAATTTTCGAATATTTCAAAAGTTTGAATTTTTTGGGGGGTGTTTCTACAACTACAAAATTTTGGGGTATATTTTTGTTTTTAGAAAAATTACACAAATGTATTTTTTTGAAAGATCCCACACGCCGGTAATATGTACACTTCCAACAATTTGTAAAGACTATTGTATTTCTGAGTTAATATGCTTCAAATGACTTTAAATGAAGTTTTTTTGTGACATATTTTTGTGACAATTTTTTTGAGAAAAAGAGCTTCAAATTTCCAATTTACTGTAGCGCTTAAGCGCCATTCTCTTAAAATCGACTTCAAATTTTTCGAAGATAATTGCCAATTAGGAAAAGATTTTACTATTTTTTTAGTATTCTTAAAAAATATTTCCGTTCTACTATTAAGAAACCGAAAAATTAAGAAAATATCACAAAAATGTACTTTGGCAGCGATAGATGGCAGCTGCCAAGAATATGTGACAAGTTCTTATAGGAAGTCGAGACCAAAGGAAATAGAAAACTAATATGGGAAAGTCTGTGCAATTCTGTAGCACCTCTAGTTCTTTGTTGTTTGTATAATTCAAAAAACAGATAACCTGTATATTAAAGGCAACTCGTATTTCCTACATTTGATACATAACACTTTCAAAGAGTGTTGCTTAAAATTTATAAACACTTTTACGGTATAATCTTAGGAGTAACACCTCACTTCGTTGCATCCTCAACACATCGTTGTATCTACACTGATATTATTTAAGAAATGTAAATGTCCACATTGAAAATCGATCTCCAATGCATCATACTTCACGAGTAATACCTTTGGTACTGCAGTACTAAGATGTGCCTCGCAAATTCATCAAAAGTGGATGGAAGTTTACAATGGTCTATAGTTCAAGGCCATTCAGGAGAGTTGTTTTTTCCTAGTGCTTGAATCCATTCTGTTCTCCAGACACTAACGTTTCATTTTCACGTGTCGATAAGTAAAGACCTTCACATGGTGATCTAAAAGACTTCATCAAATAATCTTATTATCTTGAAAAGATAATGCAGAGTAAAGGCCATTTTTGTATTAATAAATAGTTCAGCGAATGCCGTGGATGGGTGGCCGCAGATTTCACAATCGCTTTCACGCAATCGCAGATACAGAGAAAGTATTGTAATAGCACTCCATCGGCGGTGGTGATATCTAATCTGATATTTTATGTATCCATTTCTACTTTTCTTTCGTCTCACGTACACGTAGTATAGGAGAAATATCATCATTTTATAGCTATACGAAGAAGACTGTGTAGAAAATATAGCTCAGGAGACAGTCGGTATGTAACACGTGTATGCATGAAAAATAAACAGTATAGGGATAAAACTGCTCCTCTGCAAAAGGACAATTTTTCAATCACAAATGACAAAATGATAATGAAAAAACTGACAAAAACGCGTCATAGTTCTCATGTACCGAGTTTATATTGCGTTTTCACAATTTTATTAATTCGGCGATAACTGATTTCTTCAAACATTTTGCACCAATAGAACGATCTATTTTTAACTTACGAGATGCAATTTACCAATCGTGCTGCTAAAATAACTATTGGTGCTACAAATGGCACATATTTTCTCTTACTAGTTAGTTTTCTATTCGCTTCGGCGTCTAAAACCGGGAGAGGTGGCTCAGGGCATCAACTGATGTCACTGCAGTGCCTCTGAACTGGATGTCCTAAGTTCAAGTCCCAATGGTGCCAGGAGTTTCGACACTAGCTTGTTAGCTAAGTGAAATTCAGTCGCTGTCTGGAGGAGAATTCTAGCGGCCGACTGCTCTGATCGGTAGTTTTCCGTGGTTTCTCCGTTCAACATCAGGCGAATGCCGGAAAAGCACCCAAACAAACGGGCCACGGACAGCTCGCGATCTTTACTTCCTCTTTTTCTTGTCCTATTCTCACCCCTTAGTTACGCGCACTTACACTAACATTCACGACACTACCACACATGCCGGGAGACCAACAGGGAGCTTAAGTGCTTCTCCCTGCTGGGGTATTGCCCCGCTTTTGGGAGATGCCTCGATGAGGGGAAATCCAGCCAGCCCCGTAGGTCGGCGACTGATTTCGTCATCCAGTGGAGGAAGGTCAAGCCACTAACCGAGGAAACATCATGTGCTACACTTACGAGACTAAAAACCTTAGGAATCACTTACAATCAATCAATCATTGGCGTCTAAAAGACTACTAAAACCTCTCGCGGCACGTACCATGCCTCTGGAATGTGGCATTGACCTATCTTAATCCTGTTTGTATGTAGTACTCGTATGTACGTGGCGCGACAGCCCGTGAACGGGCTCAGGCCTACCGGCGACGTCCCTGCCTCGCGGCCATGTGTACGTTGCGTACGGGTGTTGTCTTTCATTGAGGTCATGCATATATTTTGAAAATTTTAGTAGTGTTCGCGCCATATTGAGTGCAATTTTTGCAATTTTAAAAGAAATTGCAAAAATAAGATTTTCTCAAATATCGCTCCATTTTTTCTTTAAACATCTGGTGTAGATTGTGCTAAATGCACTCTATGAATTGACATAAACGCCATATTGCTCAATTCATTTGTTTATTGAAAAATTACAAAAAATTAATTTTTTACTTGTCTCACACGTCGTTCATTTAGCAGCGATTTGTTCACATCAATATATTTATGAGTACATGTGCTTTATATATTGTCATATAAATCTTCTTGAAATTCAACCGTTTCTGTCAAAACTGGCTCAAAATTTCGCAGTTTCAAAAACCTTAAATGCCATTTTCTCAAAAACGGCTCTAAATATTTTCTTCAAACGTTAGAAAGAGTAAGGATAGTGCAATTGCACTCTTTAGTATGATGTAAAGTTCATTGCTGAGTATTTTTTGTTTTTTCAAAAATTACTCAAAAGTAATTTTTTGAAATAACTCTCACGCCGGGAATATGCACATTTCCAACAATTTGTAAACCCTATGGTATATGTGAGTTAGAGTGCTTCAAATGAAGTTTTTCGTAAACTCAAAAATTGTGTGAAAATGAGTCACAAATTTCAAATTTACAGTACTCTTAAGCGCCATTTTCTTAAAAATGGCTCCAAATTTTTCAAAGAAAATTGCCATTTAGAACTAGTTTTTACTGTTCTTTAATATCCTTAAAATAATATTTCCGTTCTACTATAAGGAAACCGAAAAATTAATAAAATTTCAAAAAATGTAGTTTGGCCGGCGATAGACATGGTACGTGGCAAGTTCAAATACCTAGCCGGGACCAAAGGAAATAGAAAACTAATACGGGCATTCTGACGCACCACTAGTTTTACTTTTATGGAATATATTAAAGAAATAATGTTTTGCAAAAAAAAACAACACATTTTTTTCACATTTCCTCAGATTTCGATCCTCTAATAGTAGAATTAGACTATCACTACGTCATAGAACAGTAAAATATGCTGTAGTATGTAAATTTTCATTAACCAATTGGGAGTAGTTTTTGAGAAAATGTTGACGGTTTCTGAAAATCACAATTTTGAGCTCATTTTCATGGAAAACGATAAAGTTTTCGAAAAACTTCTTATGAAGTACGAGTAATTGGAAGCACTTGTACTTAAGAATGCAATAATATAGTATAAACTAATGGTGAAACAGAATGACACGGACTTTCTCGCATTAGTTTTCTATTTTTACATTCTCGTGCTTAAGGAGGAACTTCTAAAGAAGAAAGTGATGTAATGCTGTGCGTATTTTAAATACGTTCACAGGTTTTAAACATTTGCCAACTAGGAGATCATTGTTTGATAATTTGTTCAAAAAATCAGTGATTTTAAAATGATACACCATTTCTTTGTGCTACACATATTGTTGATTTCATTCTGTCAAGCCATAGTTAGTCCGAAGACAGAGGGTCAGGCCGGAAACGCGCAAGTTGGCAACACCGTGCGCGTAGCACGCTTCATTGAAAACGACAGATATGTTCTTATCAAGAGTTCTTACACTTCTCTCCGTGCACTGGATGCAATGGAAAGGTCCTCACTCCTAGAAAATCTTACTTTTGGTATTAACTCAAATTTGATGGATATAATAAATATATACATTTTGTTGGGTAGAAGTTAGAAAGTAGAAAAAGTTTTGAATTTTTGAAACTTTCGAAAAATCAGGGTTTTCAACGAAAATGAGACCTGTACCATTCTCATAAATGTCCTTCATACTATCAAAAAACAACATTTAATTAAAAAAACAACTTTAAAGCTATCTTTTGTTTTGTTTTTAAAACGTCTCAAGGGCTTGATGAAAAGAAATAGCTAAAATTTGAAATGATCAAACATTTATTCAGTTTTGTAATTTATTTTTAAAAAATGTATTACATAACTAGTATAAAAAGTACTACATAACTATTATTAAAGATGAGAAAGTAGGTACTATTTTATCACCACTAGTTTTTGGTTTGTGCTAGCTATTCGGACTTGCGACATACTCTTGCTAGCTGCCGTCTACCGCCAACCAAAATATTTTTTTTTTGAAATTTTCTCAATTTGTCGTTTTTCTAATAGAGGAACTGAAATATTACTTTAAGAATATTAAAGAAGAGTAACACCTCGTCCTAAATGGTAATTTTCATTTAAATATTTGGAGTTGGTTTTATGAAAATGGTGTTTAACAATACTGGGAATAGAAAATTAGAAGTTATTTTTCACAGAAATTTTTGAGTTTTCGAAAAACTTCATTTGATATCATTCAAAGCACTTTAATTCACATATGCAATAGTGTTTTCAAATTGCCGAAATATTCATTTTAACGGCGTGAGAGATAATTAACAAAATACATTTGTGTAATTTTCGAAAAACAGGAATACCCCAAAGTGAATTTTATGTTATATTCAATTAGCATTATCGAAAAGCTTGAAGAAAAAAATTGGAACGTTTATTGAGAAACTGGCGTTTGAGCGTTTCTCAAAATGAGGAATATGGAGCTCATTTTCACAGAAATATCTTGAGTTTCCGAGAAACTTTAAGACATTGTTTAAAGCACACGAACACATAAATACAATAATATGAACACATCACTGCTAATGTAAATATAAACGATCTGAGATAGAAGACAAAAAAGTTAAATTTTTGTAATTTTTGAAAAAACCGATAAAGGATTGCCGATAAAGGATAATGCGAAAGTTAGAATAGTTTTGTTATTTATAACTATTTGAGTACTTGGTTCTATGAGATTTTCTAAACGCAGTGTATTGAATAATATTTTTTTTTAGTAATATCGGTGAAAATGTCGAAAACATTAGATTTGTGGACCACGTTGAGTAAAGAAATTTTAAGTTTGATGGATTTAAGTTTGTGCTACCAAGAGGGTTTTTCTTATTCGTCGGTGGTGCCCCAGACCAGGTCTCCCATAAGTGGTTTTGTTCAATTTTCAAAACAAAAATAAAATAAAATAAAATATAAAAAAACACCCAACAAACGGTAAAAGCGAAAGAGTGGTGTAGTTTATTACAATAAAATATGTTGTTCGTATTGTTAGTAGAGATCAATGCAAATTGTTAAATAGTTGAGTATTTATTAGGATATACTCGTAGGTGGTTCCTTCCGTGTGTTTTCCGATATTTAGTGTAATGAATTAGAGCAAAACTTGCTCAATGCGGAACATGTGTAGCGCGGAAATCTGTCTAATGTGAACATAAATCGCGGTCCAGACAAATATAAACTCTTCAGTATTACGTTGCATAAAGCAGAATCTTGTTTAATACGAAAAAAATTTGCATTGTGCAAGTTTTGGGTATTATAGGATTCAAAAATGTAAAAACAATACTGTTGTGCGCCAGCCTGGGTAACACATATGTGGTTTAGTTCAATTTTCGAAAAATAGCGGCGTGAACAAAAAAAATCAGTAATTATGTAGTTTATTAGAATAATGTTTGACTCTGATTGTTGGTAAAGGTCAATACGTACTGTTAATTAGTTTATTGGCAGCACATAAATAGCACAAAATTCTGGGTGTAGGGAAAATGTGGTTTTTGAAAATGGCTTTGCCAGCTTCACGGACGTGAATTCAGGTGCTGTCTAGAAGAGAACTCTAGTGGCCGACTGCTCTGATATGTAGTTTTCTGTGGTTTCTCCGATACCCTGTAAAAACGGGCCACAGACCGTGCGCGATCTTTCCTTCCTCTTGACCTATCCTCAGTTCTTACACACACACACACACACTTACATGCCCTACATTATCACACATGCCATGAGACCAGTCGGGAGTTTAGAACTTGTCCCGGCTGGGGCGGTGCTCCGCTGGTGGGAGATACCTGGTTGAAGAAAAACCCACCAGCCGCCCGGTAGGTCAGCAGTGGACCAGCAATTAATTATTAATTGCACATTCACACTAATTAGTTGACGTGTTAATCGATATTGAAAAATATTTCGTTTCCTGAGGAACACCCAAATTTCATTCAAAAATGTTTTCCAGATCTTTGCACTGTACTTGTATTGCTTTGCTGTTTTCTTCGATGCGTTCTCCGATAATTTCGCTTCACTGAAACGAAAGAATAGAATATGATTGATATTTAAATTTGGTAAAGGATTATAAGAATTTTATTTTACAGTACTTAAATACATATGAAATATAATACCTAATTGTACTTCATATTTTTGGTTTTGAATATACCTCTGATTCCTAACTTAAAGCCATGAAGACTAAAACGTAATATTGTGAAATATATTCATTTTTGGAAAGTATAGTCTATTATAATGCGCTGCTGGTAGGTCCTGGCACATTCGCGGGCTGTCGCGCCAAGTACAGACAATCAATTAGAATAAAACGTGAATTTATAAATGAAATTCACGTCACTTTGTAATCTCAATCGCAACTTTTTAATTATGTTTTAATTATGTGTTTAAATTCACATCCCGCGATATCTCTCATCATATTCCCAATATTTCTTTTCTTCTAGCTCAAACTTGCTCACTCACTTTTGTACATAAACAGTTCTTACACGTATCTTATTACGAAGAATTATGTGGGTTTTGCCATGCTTCTTCGAACATTCCATGCGAACAGCCATGTAGAATTTCTCAGGCTCATCAACATGCGCAAAGTGACTCCGCGACGTTCTTATGCAACATTGGGTTGGATTGATCTTCCTGAAACGACCATGGTTGTCCACGCAATTGACGTCAAGGTTGTCCAGGATTTTTCTTGTGTATGTGATATGTATACCCTTAACTACTAATTAAAATAATTTTTTTAACACGTCGTGCGCGAAACGCGCTTTTCGTGCTTGTTTTCCATGTACGAAACAGCTAATTTTTTCACCGAGTGCGAAACAACGCGAAGCGTGTGCGAAACATCTGTAACGATTCGCAATTGTCTTTCATCTTGACAACGACTTGGTTTATTATTTACTGGACATACAAGCAATTACTGACTGGAAATTATTTGATTTTGTACGAATAAGACATTTCTAGTTACTTGACACTAAATTTATATTTCTTTACTAGACGTTTCGCGCATGGCGTGTTCAAAAATAGAATACGCAACACGGGCGCGAGGTGATTTCCGCACTCGTCTCTTTGTCGCCCTCGTTGCGCTCGGACGACAAACTGAACTCGTGCGTGACCTGTCACCTGTTTGGCGCCCTTGTTACGTAAACTATTACCTCTTCTTAACTGACAATTTTCGAAATATTTAGTTCAGCAGGTTCCTTTGTTAAAATTGAGATACTCGGGATGTGCATATTACTATTATAAAAATAAATTTAGAAGAAAATTTGGCAAAAATAATGAGTTATGTTGATTATTAGACCATTAGACTTAACCAGTAGTGTTCCAAGAGCGCATACCATCTCGCATTATTTTCAACGGCCCGCAATATTACAACACTACAAAAAACTGTAACCTGAGAATTGTTTTAATCATATTAATTTTAAAGCAGAAATGACGGGAGAACTACTCGTTTTTTTAAATAATTGTGCATGACCTTCTTGTTAAAGCGCTGGTTTTTAGAACAGATTTTGTTTAATGCAAAACTTACTATCTTCAACTTGTAGTTTTCATGCGTTACTGTTTTTCAATTTGCGAAAATACGGAGAGTTTGCAGCAAATGGGACCAGCATAATATTTTTTAACGTCCTGTGATACATACGAGAAGATAATTTACCTCTTTAGATGCAGTAAGTAACTCAAAAAAGGTTGTTAGTTGCGTAAGAAAACAAACAAAAAAAACAATAAGTTTTTAAAGTAATTTTATTAGAAACGTCTGGATGGTTACGCTAAACAATGGTGATTAATTCCCCAGCAGGAGACCGAGACGCCTCGATTGATGGACGAGAGGGCGTCTAACCGTGAATGACGGACAGTGAACAGATAGACAGGCAGTCAGACAGACAGACGGGCAGCCGGGCGGACGGAGATAACTCGATTACAGTATAAGGTTTAAAGGCAGAGTTAATTGCTTAACAATAAATATGTTCTATAAACTATTCAGCTAATAGTGAAAAGACATCAGAATGTAATCAAGTATAACATGTATAATGAGTGAGAAGAATTACCACCGGGCTTAATGCCCAAAGCAAATTAAATAAATTATCTGTAACATAACCTCAGCATTGCAACACAAGTAAAAACAATGCACTGTTCTACAATTTGAAGCTATCGTGTAATGTACTTTTTGTCGTCGGTTGAAGCCTTCCATTTGTTATGCAAAGAGGTTGCAGCGAAACAAAACCCGTTGGCACATTGCTAGCCTTTCGCCATCGCAGGGTCAAGGCGCAAAACGTCAGCTGAATGCGAAGTTGGGAGATAATGCGCTTCTCAAACTGAAGCGTAAGCGTTTGTGAGTTCTGTCGGCATTTTTGTCTTAATTTGGCTGCACTGATTACTTATCTGCGCATATTTCGTTGCTTCCTGCAGTAATATTTCAGTCTTCGTGAATCACTGTGGTCATGATTTATTATTCTTTGAGGATCTGATTGGAAAAGAAACAATACTTTTCAAGTATTTTTTTCCTATTGGCCTTCGACATTGGAATGGTGAAACGTAACCCTTAGGTAAGAATAACCTTCCTGAAGTTGTGATTAATCGTACACTTTCCTCTTAAATAACTTAGTGTGCTCTAACCAAACGCTGCTTCGAAGTTTCAAGCTGTGTGTCTATATTTTTTTTTGTGTTCCAGGTGATACTTAAGAAACGGTTGTGTTTTGTTGTGTCCATCTTTTACTCTCATGGTACGTTCTAGGAAGCGCCATCTGTAATGCAACAGGTCAGCTGAAATCTATTATATACAAAGTCATATTGTGCCTCAAATAAAATTTGAGGGTTGGCACATCTTCGCCGACCCATACAGGCTACCCAACCCTACTTTGAAACATGACTCCAATTTGCTCGTACCTTTTAACCACAGTGCGATGCGGATGGGTTTTCACGAACCGACTTGGTCACTTTTCCGGCCACTGGGCATCAGAAACAACATTCAGATTAGGTTTGGGGGGTAGGTTTTGCACTTCGTTGCTGAGATATTTGTTTTCACTCTGTGTTCATTACCTCACAAATAGTTGTGACAGTTTTAATTTTACTTTCTTCGAATTTTGAGTACTCTTGTTTTATATTTCCCCCGCACGAACAAATGAATAATACAACAGCAATGGAATCAAATAATAAAATCTTGAAACCAAAGACATTTCTGTGCAGGGCCGCACCATAATAATTTGCGCCCTTGTACAATTTTTGTTTCCTGTCCCCGTTTTCTGATATGAATATTGTTACATAGATTTTATTCCGCTTATACAGACTTTTGACTGTGAAATCGATCGGCAACATCACAGTTGCCGCATGAGTAAGAAAAGTAACCGATATAATATTATCCGAAACTAATGAATCCTTGAATATTATATTACTTATACTTAATTAGGTGTTTATTTTTTCGGGCCCTAATTTAACTCTAAAAGAGAGTTTTTGTACTTGTGAATAAAAGAGGAAACTTTTTCGTTTAAAATTTAAAAAAATATGTAAAAATATTGCATATATTAAATAGTGGTGCCACAGAATGGCACAGACCTTCTCGTACTAGTATTCTATTTCCTTTGGTCTCGGCTAGCTATTCGGACTTGCAACATACTCTTGCCAGCTGTCATCTATCACTGCCCAAAGTACATATTTTTGAAATTTTCTGAAGTTTTCGGTTTCCTATTAGTAAAACGGAAATATTATTTTAAGAACATTAAAGAACAATAAAACCATCGTCTTAAATGACAATTTTCTTTGAAAAATTTGGAGCCATTTTGTGTGCCATTTTGTGTGTGTATTGTGCTCTATATTTACAAGAAATTCCAAGAAAAAATTTTGAGGATTTTTTGAGAAAATTTTGAAAATGACCCAGAAGCTTCATGCAAAGTACTCCCAAAAACTAATGCATGGTTTTCAAAATCGCAGAGCTTCGATATAGATCAAATGGATAGAGGTTTCTTGAATTTAGAAAATAAATCCTATGAATGGTTTAGACGCTAGTGTTGTTCACATACACCAGACAGACGGATAGACGCTAAAAAAAACAACACTTTTTCAATATCAAGGGACCCCAAAACGTGTATTTCCGTTGAAATCTGGAAATCGATTTTCCGCAGCATTACATAACTTTACCTATACTACGTATATTACTCTGTATATACGTATACGGGAAAGTAAAAACCTGTTTTTGCCGCCCTTTTACAAATACCGCTCTTGTGCAGTGCCCCGCTTGCACTACGGTTGGTGCAGCCTGCAAATACATTGAATACTTCCATTTGACATTACACTCTGAAATGTCCTTATTCTACGACATCTTTGCGCAACAAAAAATCGCTATTGAGAGTTCTCCCAAAAACTGCAAAGCGGAATTCAAGAAAATGATTCAGAAATTTGGAACACAAACTGTCAATGAAGGATGATCCACAAAATAAAGGTAAAAATCTGACATAAGTCTATCAATAAATTTCAAATACCACTTCCAAACCTGATTTTTTTCTTTGCCGCTGGAAAATCTCTATAAATGATTCTGTACTCATAAAGTGATCCCAAACGATGTTTGTGAAGTAAAGTTTCTGATGAGGCATACTTTTCGAGAAAAGCTTCATACCCATTTGTGTACATTGGGTTCAAGTAATAAGAATCAGAATACATAAGAAAACTGCTACTAGTACATCACAAAATACTTTTCAAAAGGCTTTATCACTTTTATTTCATACACACGAATCATGGCTAAGAAATGTCCATTAAAACTGCATACAAAGTGAAGCGGAAGAAACCTTTTAAAACAGTGACATTTTATTTGGAAAATTAAGCAATAATTTCCAAGAGCGTATATACGAATATTATATGTCGAAGTTAAAATGATTTTAAGAATTATAAAAAAAATATTACAAGAGAGTACTCTACTGAAAAAAACAACAACAAAAAACAAAAACAGGTGAGCGTGCTAGCTTTCCACTATGAGGCCTCGAGCTCGATTCCCGGTCGAGTCAAGACTATAGTGTGCGTTTTCCTTGCAATCTTCCAGTATATGTTGCTGTGTGACGGTGAGAAAATTCACTTCTCAGGTGAGAAGACCGGAATACGGTGTGGGGATGTGTACATGCTAACCACACGTACCCCCTTAACCTAGGGTCGCGAGGCAAGAACATGGCCGGTAGGTCTGAGCCCGTTCACGGGCTGTCGCGCCAAGTACATACTTACATACATACATACATACATACTCTATTGAGAAAAGAGACAGTAAAGAGAACTTGTATTTCTTCTAAAAGGGAGCTTGTACTCTTCAAAGTGTAGGTGTGATAATTCCAACTTCGCAACCGCATTCACGTAAACCGCACTACTGAGTCACGTGGACTTCCCGCGTGATTTACTTCCTTTGTATACGCGGGACTCTTATCGTTGCGGAAGGGCGTGGCGACGACCTCTTTCCGTTTCCAGCATATCCTCCAAAAAAAGGATGAAGGAGGGATTTTTCGAGGATGTGGATCTGATTACTTCATTTTATTCTCATTAGAAACCGTACTTTCCTGCGTAACTGCCATTAGTTTCCTGGTGGCTCAGTAAGAGCATTGTCTTGCTGTTGCAGCGTTGCTGACCGGGAGGTCCTCGCGTTTTCGTCACTGCCTAAATACGTAGTCGAATTCAACATTGCCCGGAATAACATTCTAGCGGCCGGCTGCTCAGATCGGTGGTTTTATGCGGTTTCTCTTTTCAATACCAAGTGAATGCCGGAGCAGTCTCCTTACAAACGGGCCACGGACCGCGCACGATATTTCCTCGCTCGTTCTTGTCCGCTCCTCTCTAGTAGCACACATGCAGAACTAACACTTACATGCGTTAGGCAACTACGACACATGTCGGGAGATCAGGCGTGAGATCAGAGCTTGTCTCGGCTGGGGTGGTGCCCCTCTGCGAAAGATACTGGAAGGTTGGACAACAACAATCCGACATGTAGGTCGGCGCCGGGTCTCACGTTCCAGAACGCGAGAATGCCATCTCTCCAGGCTATAACATGCACTACTTTTACGTGAATAGTCACCATAGCAGTTGACGCGACTGATTAGTAGATATTTATAAAAACTCTTATTTATATAATAATAAAATTCTAAAGAATAGTTATAATAATAAAATCAAAGGGTTTGAAAATCGAGATCTGTCAAATGAGGAGCGCAAAAACCAAGGTCGTACCAATAATTATCGAAGCTCTGGGATTTGTTCTGCAAAATGTAAGAACTTGTCCAAACTCCCAGGTCATTCGAAAGACCGGGAAGTGCAGGGCATCGGCATCTCTTTGTTGGGATCAGCTTATACTTTGCGCTATTGTTGCTACTATGTATTATAGAAGCAACCACAGTCCCTAGATACGTTCCTTAGGAAGTTGGTTGCATTCTGGGCCAGATTTTATACCTGAACGGTACCTAACATCTTCAGTTGTGAATTTAGGGGTTAATAATAATAATAATAATAATAATAATAATAATAATAATTATTATTATTATTATTATTATTATTATTATAAATGTACAATCGCATACTCCTCGCTCCTCCATAATTATTATTATTATTATTATTATTATTATTATTATTATTATAGAGTAATTCTGTAAGTTTTGACAACTAAATTATATCAGCCAATCGAACCGAAGGGATAGAAATTCCCTAGGAATATGCGATTGTACATTTATGGAATGTCGTTTCCCAAGATTCTAAGCAATTTAACTTTTTCATGCTAAACTCTCACAAACACACAGAGCAATGATTCGGCGGTGACATACCGTACGGTGTCCGAGTTGACGGATATCTTGAACAAACATTTCTGTTATTTCAAAATATACAGTCAAATCTCGTTTTTATATGCTACTATTACCTTCGATTCTGTTTTCCACCACAGGTTTTGTCGACATTTTACCTCCATTTCCGTACAATTGAAAATAGTCCGCACCAACTTCGTCCGCCTATTCACACCCACCGTCACTTAATTCTCGGTACCAAGTGCCTTCATAAAACATTCGTTCGTTCTCATTCATCGGTGACTCAGTCCTTTGTTTCTCGTGGAGTGGGCATTATCGGAGCCTCTTCCTTGAAAAAGCGGACTTGGCATTACCCCGTCTATTCATATGCAACTCTTCGTCTTCGTAATAATCCGTTGCTTTTGAGGCTTCGTTTATTGTGTGCGACTGTAATGTAGGGCAAACAAAGGGGTTAAGGAGCCAAAGAAAGTTTTTGAGTGTCAGCGCTTTGATGGAGAAGGCGAGAAATACATTGAAATCATGAAATCGTAGAAAAGTATGGAAAGGTGGCACATAACGTACTTTCTCACACCCTCATCACTTAAGTTGAATTTCATGGATATTTTAGAGTACGTGCCTAACGCGTCACTTTAGCAACCGAGAGCCACTTTTGTAGCTTCAATTTTAGAGCATAAGCTGTGAAAATAAGCATGTAATGCTAACATGATGCAGATTCATTAAATGAAATCAAGTACTTAAATGAAACGTTTTGTGTAACCATACTATTCAAAATCAATGAAATAACCAACAACTACAGAATTTACTTTTGAACATTAACATTGAAAACACAACTTGTAACATTATCAAACGAAACTCCTGGAACTGAAACTGAGTTTGTTACCCCTACTGCAACTGAGCCTCCAGCAGATGTTTTGACCGCTTCACCGTCTTCTGTTTCTTTTGCCTTGGCAATAGTGTTACTTCATTACGAAGAATCATTCAGGAAATTTTGTTTTTATTCGATATAGAAAAAGCAGCTCAGCTCCGCCCCGCCTGGGCTCCCTATCTATCTCGCTTGACAAAGTATCACTTCAGAGCCTTGGTACATAAAGTACTTTGTTCTTATATCAGCGTATCTGGAACAGATTAACTGAATTTACATTATTTCTTCTCAGAATTATGTCTTCGGTTTTCTTACATTCAGTTTTCGTCAGACTTTTCCAAACTCATTAATCATGAAAACACAGACTCCACGACATCACACAACCCATGTCTTTTGAATGATCGATCCTCATTAAAAATAATAATAATAATAATAATAATAATAATAATAATAATAATAATAATAATAATATAATAATAATATTATAATAATAATAATAATAATAATAATAATAATAATAATAATTGGATGTTTAAGAAAGTGATTTTAATATCTGCTACTTTTTTTGAAGAGTTGAGGACTTATTTGAGAGAAGAACAAGAAAATTGACGCACAAATAATTGTCATTTTGCATCATGCATTTCTTAAAATTTTCTATTTTCTAAACTTTGTTCACCTAACCCAAAAAACTACAAATTTTTAGATGTATCACTTTTCTAGAACCCCGGCGAGGACGAGTACACTGACAGAATTTCAAGTAAAATGAACTCGTAATACAATATTTGAAAGAAGCAATTTTACGTTCAACGTTCAAAAAAATAAAAAAAACCTTCAGAATTTCGTGTTCTGTCTCACAACAAAGCTCATCTCGTCTCCACAAATTGGCAGGCAAACCCTGCGTAGAATATTGCGATGAGACAATGCGATGCGTCAGCGGCCAGTGAATGTGCATCACGCGCGCGAGCAGTGTGCAGCGGCGAGCCGCTTCCTGGCCGATTACGCAGGCGGTCGTGCGCCAACAAAACGAGAAAGCATCTGCAGAACGCACGCAGCCTGGCATTTGCACGATATTGAGTACAATGTTACAGCAGACACGATAATATACACGCCAGATATTAGTTGCTTTCGCGTTCTCGAATAACAATTGAAGCAAACAGATAAGAAAAACCTTTTTGGACTATATCATTTGAATAGTAACAACCTTCCCGGCGCTTAAAAATTAATTTGAACAACCCATAGTTCAAAAGTAATTTTACATGACTTTATTTATAAGATCTAATTTTGAAAAATAAATGTCTTTAAAAAATCTGTTTCCAATATTGTTGTAGGAAGACGCCGGAAATATTTTTAAATTTGCAATTCTCGAAAATTAACAGACTACAATTACAATTGCAGCTGCGTCAGTTTTTTAACCGCACTTTGCCCTACACCAGAAAAAAATAAAGAAAAAACTTGGGACTGTTTATGAGAAAACGATGTTTTTAAAATAGCCATATTTTTACGCAAAATTATTCATCAATCAAAATCATTATTCATTAATCAAAAACTATTCAAATTTTGAAGAATTGTACATATTTAAAAATCTAATTACGAAGAACAGATTTCATAAAGTTCGCGGATGACAGTGTTGTGCAGAACAAACGAAGATGTAGATCTGCGTAGAGAAACTTTACAAAAATCATTTGATGCATTTATAAATTGGTCTTCAAAATTGCAAATAAAAATAAACCCTACTAAATCACAACACAAGATATTTACGATTTGAAGTCCTAAAATGCCCAATCCACTTTAATTTAAAAATTTAAATTTAAAATGGATTAAAAAAGGTCAACCAGTGAGATATTTAGTAGTAGCTCTAGATCAAAAACGAACGTGCAAATATTATATTGAATAAATAGCCAATGAAAATACGTGAAAACAACAAAACTATAACCACTCATAAATAGCTACTCTAGGCTAAGCATGGAATGTGGGATAACTAATTCAATTCAATTATTGGGCAATATCTTACTAATGTTTGCCCTATCTGGGTTGAAGCCGCAAAAGTACCGTAGAAAAAAGTCGAATAATTGAAAATAAATTTTTAAGATGAATAATTAAAGCCCCATGGTATGTGTCAAGAAGGCAAATTAGAAACAAACTGAAAGTAGAAAACTTGAATACTCACATTAGTAAAATACTTCCAAAATTTACCAAAGGCGGATTGTGTTAAAAGCTTTTATCTATGACGTTCAGCAGAGGACATTAAAATTATTTCAAGATAGGGATAAACTACGGAGGATAAGGATAAACTACGCCCACCTTAGATAAACGCTTCAATAACAATGAAAATTGGATGTAAAGGATTATTAAACACAAATATAACATTAAATTAGTAGTGCTACAGAATGGCACAGGTTTCCCATGTTAGTTATCTATTTCCTTTGGTCTCGGCTAGATATTCGGACTTGCCACATATACTTGCCAGCTGACATCTATTGACGCTCGAAGTATATTTTTTTACATACTACTTATAGGAACACAGTTTATCAACACTTTATGTACCAAGGATTCATTACAATAGTTTTTTAAACAAAATATTCCACGTTTCGCTGGAGCATTACAATACTTCTCTTTACTACGTAAGTACGTAGTAAGCGAGAAAGTAAACGGTGAAGTTAGGTCATGGCAGTCTTCCACGTACTATTTCGTTTCCCACTCATACTTTGCAGTACCGATTGCATAACGATTTCTACTTTGTCACCTAAGTTTTCCAAGTCGTAATTACTTTGACACCATTCATTTACATAGCAAGTATGCTAAGTTACTTTTCATAACTAAAATCACTCTCAGTTTTTTCAAAATTAATTAACTTTCCCAAAAAATGTTAAAAAAACAAAATATTTATAGCACATATCAATTAACACATTGTTTTAATTTAGTTCCGTGTAATATTGACCATGAAACAGTTTACCATCGTTTCAGAATTTTTTAACTCCTTCATCAAGGCTAGAGTACAAAAACAAGGCATAAAGATGTCTAACTACAAATCAACAAATTAACAATTAGGGTTTGTTAATTTGGAGTTAGATGTCTTTATGAATTTGTTTTTGTTTTTGTACTCTGGCCCTACTGAAGGAATTTAAAAAATTCCGAAACGTTGGCAAAGCAATTGTTTCAGATTGACCAATCCCGCGAACTGCATTCCTTATTTTAGGGTTGGTTGTGAATTCTACAATGTTTAACATTTATATTGGCGAAAGAATATTTAAAAATAATTTATTTCAAATTTTTGCAACTTTTCGATCTCATAAAAGTTGAATGAAATTATAACTGAAATAATATCAAAGAAAACCTGGTTCTTTATGCAAATTTTATTGACAAATTTGGAACTGTATTAGAGGAACGACGTTTGCGTTTTCTAAAAATGCCTGTTAATAAAATATTCCTGTTACGGTAAAGAATTAAATTTCCTGTTAAGGTTTTCAGTATATTTTAGAATATAATTGAGATTAACTAGATGATAACCGGCTACTGCGAAAAAAATTTGAAATATACCTTTATCATTCACTGTAAAGATCCCGCGATATACGATAAACTTACAAGCGTCTATTGTAGTAGATAAAGCGTACTAAAGCAGATAAGACAGATGTAACAGATAAAGCATTCATGTCTAAATTGCTAACCCCTCAGCGATTTATCTTCATAAAATGTAAACTCTATGCATTGCAGAAGTTCTGTATGCATGTCTGATCATGAACACGAACAACCAATTTCACATTTACAAAACGTTTCCAACAAATGCACATGAAGTAGTCACTATGTACTTTTAATAAGTATTAAACCATGAGGACAAATACAGCTGCACTATACTACTAGCTGAATGGGACGTCGCCGACTCTTTAAATCGTTTTAAAAATATGTTCGTATGTTAAAAATTACTTAGCCTATGCAAATTCTAAATAAAAATAATCTTTAAACATACAGTTGTCTGATTATTTCGTCCTATTGAGTAGTACGTAAAAAATAATATATTAAAATTAAATAATAAAAAATACAAAAAATGTGTGGTTGCAACTCTTCTTGGTGGAGCTGTTTTCGAGCTACGGCCCGAAATAGATGCATTGTTTTTTATACCCAGCAAACTTCCCCTGCAGTGTATCAAAGCGTAACGATGCTATTGGAATGTATTAAAAAGTACAGTGGAAATTTTATTATTAATAGGTATTAAAAATATAGTGAAAAGCATTAATTTTTCAAGAAACATTTAATGCTCTTTGATATATTTCCTGACCCTTTTCATAATATTCGCCAAAAGTGAAATAATGTACACTTACATTTGGCTCTAACATAAGTGGTAGAAAAGGCGGTTAGGGATAATTTTTACAAACTCTCTTGCAGGCAGTAACTTTTGCTTTGAAGGTCATGTGCACAAAATTTCATTAAGATCGGAATTAAATTGTGGATTTGTATAAAAAACATACTTTTTACATTAAAAAATAATGTTAAAAAAATAGTCTCCGTTATACCCGACAAGACATTCTCTACATTTCAATGAAAACAGCATTGAAATCTGTTGAGCTGTTACAGATATTATCCTGGACAAAGAGAAAAAAATGTAAAAACAATTGAATTATTTTTTTATATGTTGAAAATAATTACATGCAAAATAAGCATATAAGTATAAAAAAAATATTTTGAAATTATAGACACCCCAACATTATTTATATAGATTATGAGTTCTGCCACGTGTTCGATCGTGCATAAAACTATGAGGAAACTATGAGTCCTAGGCTCTTACAGTTAGTTTTCGAGCCCCCCCCCACACACACACACACACACACACACACCAACGGATCCTAAACAGTATGATTCTTTGGCTGTCAACTATAAAATGATCCTTTTCTGAACCTTCTTTTACATTTTGGGGGCTTTGTAACATCTGGCAACTCCTTCTCAATGGATCGGGTGATTTAGAGATTTGCACACTCAAATTCTATGATGAATTCAATTGACTTCATTTTTTCTTCTGTGCATTCAATTGGAGGGATTTAAGTATCTTATTTTGGTAATAAACACTTAGAAATATTAAAAGTTTTACTCACGTAATGAATCATGTTTACACAATGAAACGCGTATTTCCGAACCTGTTGGTACATGCACGGAGTACTAGATCACATGTAAGCTCAATTCGGACGAGCCTGCACGAAATGTGATTGTCACACGAGTCCGGCTACAGCTTCGAATTATCTAATGAACCAGTATCTATTACTTTTTTAACGTAAAATCACATTAATCGCAGAAAAAGACATGAAATATAACAATCTAAATTCTTAGCACCGTTTGCTCTTTAAAAAAGAAAAACACTGGCAAGGAAGCATGACATTGCTATTTAGTGAGACTCGTCGTCAGTGACCTGTAAAGCTATTGCTTTTGAATTAAAATCTTTCGTCACCGGAAAAGACACGGATCCAGGTGTAGTTGCTGACCACGAAGAGTACTGTTCTGCCAGGAGCCTGGAAAGTGTCACAATCAATTCCGTTTCATGGACAGAATCGGATTGAGATACTGTAACCCCTTAGGGTACGAATTATAAAAAAAATTACCATAAGGCTCTGAGTAATACCGAATTAGACATATGCAGCTTCACAAACTAACGTTTTGACTTTTTACAGTTTTATATTTGCATACTTCTGCCAATTTATGGAAGATTGAATCACCATTGTCGAATGTTTTTACAAAAACCCAAGAAGTATATAAAAGCATTAAATTCGTAATTTTCTGGGACTTAGTTTTTCTTTTTCTCAGGCTTTGTCAGGTCCCTAAGTATTTGAGACCTCTAGGCTACAGCTACTAGCCCATATGTTAGTCCTCTCGTGCTTTCGGTTCGGAGTTTCTATCTACCGCGACTAAGGTTAAGATTGCTTCTGTCTCAATCAACAACAACATAAAATAAAATGTATCAGTCGATCTCGGAAGCAATGATAGATTATAAGGAAGGAGAAGCATGCCCCCCACGTACTGTGGGATGCAATTTACAACTAATCTTTATTACTGAACTCTTCTCTTATTCATAAATATTACAAACGAAACTGTTTGCATTGTTTAATTTCCAGTATATTTTCTACTACTATCTGCACATTCCTCCAGCGATAACACGATGATTGGGTAATAAAACCGTAAGGGATCATCTGACAGTGATAGTTTTTCTTATAAGTGTTAAGATACATTTCCATACAAGTCCAATCATTTTCATTGAAGGTTTTGGGGTATTTGCTGAAGGCTGGTCATTATATCTAAGGGATATAATAGAGATATACAATTTTCCAGTCTGTAAGACATTTTAAAATGTTCATATTTTTTGTAATAATCAAATTTTCATTCTGTAGTTCTCAGAGCTATCTATGTTCACGGTAATACGTAGAACACTTGCCACTAATCGAGCAAAGAAAACAGGCGTCTGATATGAGTTTCCTCTTCAAGTTTCACTGCCTACGCTTTCGCAGTTTCCTCATATTTCAAAAATTTACTTTTTAAAAAGTTTATTCGCTTTCAGGAGTTTAATCTTTTCGCAAGAGGTTAGAATTTAATCACAATAGAGTTCAAGAAAAAGTGTTTCATATAGAAAATCATCACTGGCTAAGAATAATTCGCAGGAATGAGACCAGTGCGAGTAAAGGAGGGTCAAAAAACTGTCTACGTAGTTTTGTACGGACGCGTATTGTTTTGGTGATTACTTCTCTAATTGGAAGTGGAGAGCTTTTGGAATTGAAGAGATTTTGTGATACAACTGATTGACTGATTGTTTGGTGTGAGTAGGGATGGGGTTTATATCAAACTCGTGATGAAGATCATTGGGTATGAATCAGGGTTCTTTGGTAATTGCCCTTAAGAAACGTTTTGGAAGGTCTGAAGTCTTTGGACGTCAGATTTGGCTATTGAACCCCAGATTGGGCTTGCGTAAGTGTGCATGGTTCTGAAGATAGCTTCGTAGAGGTGGATACCGATATGAATTTGGACAGAAACGGAATTTTGGCAGAAAATCGACGTACAATTGGGAAGATTTGGTGAGTTCTTTGTGTAGACAGGGCAAGCCTATGGTGGATGTGAGGTGTCCAGGTAAGACAGCAATCAAAGATGTCTTTGAGGATTCTCTCAAACATTTATAAATATCTGAACTGAATAAGTAATTATCAGAAATTTAGTTCAAAGTGCAAAAGGGATTACCAACCCCCAGCATATATTTAGTGAATGAAATTATATAATTTTAAATGACAAGATACTTTGTTTGCAGACTTTGGAACTTTCTATTATAAAGTATTATTTCTGTACCTCCGTAAATACGAAATAACTAAAAATGCCTACCATTTACACCAGGAATGTTTCTAAATCTGATGTAACTTTATTTCCCCAATCATTTCGTAACAAACAGTAATACAAGAGATAGATCATTCGGTTTTCTCTTTCAAACTGCGAGGACATACGGAGACTGCTGATTAGCGTGACTCGTGTGGCAAACGTCAATTTAGCTGCAAGTGCTAGGAGAGTCTGATCCCGCCCAGAGGGCCTGGCGGAGAAATCCGTCTTCTTGGCGCCGGGGGGTTGCAATGCACGGTGGAGAAACTCGGCTCGGCTCGGCTCGCGCTGTAGCCCGGCTACGAGCGAATTGCACGCGATGGAGCGGAGAGTTCTCGCCTGACGGCGCGTCGTGGAGCGGAGGCGTAGGTGGCAACAGTAGAAAGTGTAGAAACGCCCTTCCGTTGCCCGCCTGTGCTGTTCCTGCGCGAGGGCGAGATGGCTGCGCGCAAGCATTCGGAAGCAATGAGTCAGCGCCTTCGCCAGTCGAATTGCGAATCGACTGCAGCTCGTTCGGTGCGGGTGTGACGTAAGGAGGAACAGAATGCAAGCACTTGCAGTGCAGGTGTTGCCCAACCTTTGGGCGATGGGGTGTCATTGCCGTTGACTCTGCAGCGTCGCTGACCAAGAGATGCTATTCTCCGATTTAAGCAAGAGCGATGATGTTTCGTCAGTTGGAACGTGGTTTTCCAATCCAGAACTTCTGTAATTTTAGAAATCGAAGGTCCCGATTCGATAAACGCGCCCCAGCAGATCAAGTGTCAATTCGCCCTTCAAATCTTTAAATTCTGGGACGGATCCAGAGACGAATTTTGGGAGGGGCTATTGAAAACGATTGCGGCAAATATGTCATATTACATATTTTGTAAATTATCACAGACTACACTCAGCTCATGCTGCGATACTGTGATTTTGTTCGTTTTAATGATAATCAGATAATACGTTTACTTAAAACTCTCGTGACAAGTTGAAATTATTAGTTACTGAAAAATTTTAGGGGGTATTTCCCTCATTTCCCTCCCCGCGGATCCGCGTGTGTTAAATCGTATAATAGAGTTCGAAGAGGCCGAGTTTTCGACACTAGCTAGATAGCTAGGGCGAATTCAGCAACTGCCTGAAGTAGAATTCTAGCGGCGACCTGCTCTTGACAGTAATCTTCCGTAGTTTCTGCGATCAATACTGAAGAAGTACCGTAACAGACGGGCAACAGACCGCGCCCCATCTTTACTTCATCCTTGCCTTCCCTTGTAAGGAGAGTCCCTTATACATACAATTACACTTACATGCTCTATAACACCCAAACATGTCGGGAGACTAGACCCGGTTGGGGCGGTTTCCCGGTGGCGGAGGTACCTGGAATGGGGACAACACTGCAAGACGAAGTGTAGATCGGCACCGGATCTCACGCCCTAGCAGAGGAGAAAAACCGCTACCTCCCGCGTTATAACACTCACTGCATGTACAGACCATGTGACCATTGTAGGTGTCACGCCCAGTTATCCTAATAATCAATCAATGAGCATTTAATCGAAGCAGTGTCCTAATCTACCTTTCACATCACAGGATATCTTTGCGGAAAACGTCTTTTTATGGGAACGTTGTGACACATTAATATACCAAAGTTTATGTTCTTTCTGCCCTGTATAAAGCTTACCTTCGTTTCTTTGATTGAATGTGGAGTGTGAATTCAAGTGAATTCTTCAAGTGAATGTGGAAGCATTAAAATATGTTGATACCAACTTACTTGAATAAGGCACATTCCTACGTAGAAATCTACGGCACAAAGTGATTCCGTCAGAGGAATTTAACTTCGGAATCTCTATCGCCTCATTGATATTCTCGGATCTCGAACTCGTTGAGTCTACGTCTCAATAGTGTATAACAGGAACTTTTCCCCTTAAGATTTGATATCTTTATTCCCACCAGACAAGGATAACTTATAGCTCTTTTACCACCTAAGAGAATTTATCTATTAAGTTGTTGTTTTTTGTTTACATAAGTGAGACTCTTTTCTCAGTTTTTCCCTCTCCAGTAACCTTGGGACGGCGGGCGGGAATTTATTCAGAAGATTGAGGTACGATTTGTTGCAGCCATGTAGGCTTCTGCAACTATGTCAGGGTCTATCTTAAATAAACTAACTAAACCAAACTTATTCTAATTAAAAACTAATTTACAAATTCCATTTTGGGCTCTCATTAGTTGTGACACACCTAGCCTATTTATTATATTTATTAAAATTCTTTAGATTGTTCTTTGTTCTTTTTGTTTTTTTACATTCACTCTTACCCTGTATTGGTATATACAAAAACATTCACTCACACATGCACAGTGAGATCCCAAATCAGGTATCATATAAACTCCTTCGGCTATTGCCCTCAGGGAATTTCAGTCAATAGCGTGCAAAAATTGCCATCATACCAACCAATCAGAGACGAAAATCCAATGCAAAATTATTATCACATCCTATGGTGTGATAATTCTTGCACTTCACTGAACTAGCATGCTGTGAGATGGCAGTTTTGGATTATTTGATTGTTGCAGGCGGCCCTGTACATAGTGAGCAAAGATTGATACATATAGTAATTGAACTTAACTAAAAATTGAACTTATTAAAAATTAACTTTCATGGTGTGTATTAATTATTCGTCTTATATTCAAATTTTATTCGTGAAATAATCCTATGAAATTCGGGCTCTGAAAATTCTCAGAAAATTCCCCTCGTCTCTTCGCTACTCAGGGATTTATGGTAATTTCCAAAGCACGTCTGAAATTACCGAGGATTGTCACTGGCTCAGATCCTGCTTTCCAGTCATTAAAACCATACTTATATTACTCGAAAGAGCTGGTTAAACCTGGTATCACAGTTGGCGTGTTCTACAATTCCCACGCTTCGTTCCTGGGAGTCAAGACACGTTCTTATTTTTCTCAGAAAAAAAACGCCGTTTGAAATTTGTAGTGACTCTAGAAGTTTATACATTTTAGAGTTCGTTTTTGGAGCAGGAGACATCTCAATTTGAGGCAAGGAGGCTTCAAGTATTCCTCTTGAAAATATGGTACTGAAAAGAATTTACAAATCCGTTATGGTTGTTGTTTTAGCCATTCGCCTGATATAAACTCTTTCCTAGAACACATAGTTTTGCGTTTAAATCACGTAGCAAAAATATGCTATACATGGCAATTTATATCCAATCATGTCTTTCTTTGGGATTCTCCTTCAATACAAATTTGAAGTGTTAAGATAAAATGAGTAATAATGAATAGGGATGTCCCACTTGCAAGGCCGCGAGGGCCACAACTAAGACCTTTAATATGGTCGCGGGCCATATTTTCATTACTCGGGCGATCCACACCAGACTTCCCCTATTCTTCATCTCGGCACTTTGCTCGACTGCTCTGAAATGGGGAGGCTCTGTGAGTAATATCAATCCTTACTATGCCTAACGCAGTGTAACACATTCGGATGATTATGAAAATTTGAATTTACCAGAAACAATCCTTAAATCTAAACTTACCCTACTTTTACATTAAGGGGGTGTTAACCTCAACAGAGCGCTTGCAATAGGCACACATTATTCTCGTTCGATATGGATGCAAGGGACATTCACGTTTGACTAAAAACATTTCGCTGGTCACAATAAATGGTACCGCGGGAATCCTGTGGCCCCTGGGCCGCCAGTTGGACAACCATGATATAGAATGTCTAAAAAGTGTCCTTCAACGCCATCGCTCGATCTAATGCAAATAACGAGCAATATCGCTGGAAATCCCGTAAAATATTATTGCATTTTACAACTTTGCTTTTATTCACGCATTCACATTAGCATATTTCGAGGGAAATTCACACACGGGTGTCCTCATATCCAACCTTAGATTTAGATTTAGATTTATTCAGTCAAAAAACAGTAAAAACTATATGTGACGTAGGGGGCAAAAGAGTGGACCTTGCGGAGCAATAACTTGGCACAGGTTATCTCGAGAGCTGCATCTAAAATTAAGAGTACTTTTCAAATTCGATGGGCCTCATGTTGAATCAGAATGACAGAAGAATAATTTGACAAACATATTTCATGCAGTTTAGGAGCTATTGTTCATTGACTGTCTGAAACAAAGATATTCTTAAAAATGGTATAAGTGTGTGTCGAATTTATATTTGCACTAAAATTTCGAGATCGGTTTCCCCCCCATTCACAACTTCTTTTGTAATTACTAAGAATACCAGGAAAAATTATTATTGTTTTGACAATATCATCTTGACAACAGACTAATGGTGACTAATCTTGGGGCGAGACATATTCCAGTTGAATAAGCGTCTGTAAACCATAACCTTAAATGTAATTTTTATCATTATTACAATGAATACTAATATTCATTTAATATACAACTGACATGATGTAAAGAAATACTTCTTATGAAATTAATATTAAATTAAAACTATAAATGAAATTAATTTAAGGTATTGTTGGCAAGAGAAAATATATTAATATTCATTTCAAATGGCTTGGGTAAGAGGAGCGGAATAGTCCAGAAATAAACACTCATCTTCGAGAGTAATTTCCGACAGATGCAGAAATTCATTATTGCTTCGCCAACAAACTGTCCAGATACCTCTGTAAAACATTTAGAAAGTTAAACCACTGAAGAGATAAAACAAAGAAGAAAAACATGTATATCAAAGATTTATAAATAATCCACAACCCATCATGGTATCGTGGTTAAGCGGAAGAGCAGGCCTAATGGCCTGAGCCTCGCCACTAATAAAGACAATTTTATTATTGACAATTAAATTCAACATCTCATCGTCAGGTTGTGAATAGACAACTTTATCCAAGAGACAAGGTAATAAATCTAAGACCACCTTAGGGGCTGTCCATAAATTACGTGAGGCGATTTTGGAAATTTTTCGACTCCCCCTCCCCCTTGGTGAGATGTTCGATTTGGCTCGAACCCCCCCCCCCTTCTAATCTCACTCGAGATTTTTCAAAATGCGTACTTGTAATTTAAACACGTTAATTTGTTATTGATTGCATTGGGATTTATTTTAAAAAACATAGTTTCCTTAACTATATTTATTCAAGGCTAGATATGACTAGTATTTAAAAAATAGAGTGAATTACAATTAATATTATTGCACTTCTAAAAACAGTGCAATAATTCATTGTAGTTCAGTCCATAGGGACTCATGTGCGGTCTCAAGAGTGACTACTGTAAGTCTATGAGTTCATCTGATTTTCTCAATTTAGCACTGTTTTAGATGTACATGTAATGTACGTGATCTTTTCCGAGACCCCTCTCTCTCCCATGAGATTCGCCTTGACCCCCTTTCCCCCCTAATTTATGGATGGCCCCTTAGCATTCGTAGAACCATCTCACTTAATCCAAAGAATGCTTTTAAAAATATTTTCTTTTCCAGTTTCTCCCACTCCCTTGATTTGAACATTTCGAAAAACGGAAACTACAAATAAGGCACGTAGAAATGGATTAGGTGTATCTCCGGCAAGGGACATTAAACTAAAAGAGGATGAACCCACCATCCATTCATCAATTAGCACCATTCCCTCCGTAATCACCGTACCCTATTCGTATTGGGTGAGCGGGGTGCAAGAGTATTCACCCTTTCTCTAACCCCCTTCCAGTGCCTCATTTGAACATAAATTTTTCGTCGTCCATTATACCATGATGACGCATGAGAAATCTATGAAATACAGCAACGCCCTTGTAACTTGATTTATCAAACATATGAGTATCCCAAATTGGGTGGGGCGTATGTGCGGCCCCTACCACCAACAGCCGCTTCGAATCACATGGCCCTGGTCTCGTGGGAGCAGCTGGAGATTCCGGGAGCGATACGGCGCGTGTACGATTTGACACAATAAAATAAAGGGAGCCAGCACAGTGAGGTGAGCTCCACTCCGGCGGCAATAACTCAAAATTCCTTAATTCATTGGTATCGTACTAGCAAACTAGTGGTACTACAACAGCACGTAATTTCTCGCTCGTAATTTCACGCACAGTTATGCGAAAAGTACTCAAATTTTCGAAAAATTGTACATGATCTTATTTCAAAATGACGAATAGGAGTGAGAATGGGGCAAGGAATGTAAGGGATAGGGATAGCAGGGAGGGGGAGAGGTCTAGGGCTCAGTGTAATAACACTGACAGGCAAGGACGGGGTGGGGGCAGGCGTGGCGGGTGGGGTATTAGGTGAGGGACCAGTGGGAGAAGGGGGAGGGGGAGGTTAAATGGGGCTCAATGTGATAACGTTGACAGGTCGGGGGCGGGAGGCGGCAGGTGTAGAAGAACTCTAAGGAACAGATTTCATTAAGGGAAACAAATCTGTATCTTCATAATTGTAGTTGTAGGAAGACGACGAAAAAAAATTAATTTGTGCAATTTTCTACAAATTAGAGTTTTCTACGAAAATGAGACCTATAGCATTTCTTAAACGTCATTCACACTATCCAACAGCAAAATGTAATCCAAAAACGATGGAGTAATTTTTGTTTGTTTGAAAATTTAAAAAATGCCCCTGGGGCTTTATGTAAAGTATCCCCCAAAATTAAAATATCGGTTTCATATTCTAGGGGCCGAGACATCAACCAGATCAATTGGGGAATATCAATTTTGGACTCGTGTTAACCGCTAGAATTGTGCACAGGTGGACAGACTCGTTTCATCGTCATTCGAGTTTTCGGTATCAAGGACTCCAAAACTGCATTCTAGCTACACCACATGTTAGAGGATTTTTTTTATAAATTTAGCAACTGTATTTATCCACATTTTCGTTACTAGGGCCCTGTAATAAGAGTTTTTCTGCCGAAAATTCGACGGTTTGTCGCGCAGCGTTACGTAACTCTCTATCTCTACTGCTGAAGGGGTAGTGAGAAAGTAAAAATCAAGATCGGTTGTACCATCTTGGTACTAAAATTCGGGAGGAAAATCAAAGCTCATAGTCATCAATGTAACATGTTATTTATCAATGTATTGATATTATTAATTAATGTAAATTTTCATCATTGTATTGTCGATGTATAATGTCATCCCTCGATCGTACCCTCACGGACGTTTAATTTAAGTCATAATGTTTTAAATTGATTAATCGAATTTATCATTTTCACGAGGTAGATTAACAGGCTCAAGTAATGTCGCAGGTATTAATGAATTCAGTAATATACTCTAACAATAAACAAAGAAATCTGTTCAACACGAAAAAATAATCACACATATTGACATGAGCAACTAAATCAACTCAATCTGAAACAAATATACCATATACTAACAATTTTTTAATGCTGATTGGAGTAAAGATTGCCCTGAGGCGGTCACTCTGCAATAAATTTGACTACTAACACTCCCAGATTGAGAAGTTTCAGCCATGGGCAGACCGAGCGATTGCCCGGGGCCCCGCAAGTCAAGGGGGCTGATGGGAAAAATAATAAAAAAATTAAAAGTAAATTAGAAGTCTAGAAATTCGTTAGCGTTAAGTAGGGTAATCGTAAGCATATAAGTTGTGGTACAGTAGTCTGATATTTCAGAAAATTTCTATTAATTTTTTACCTTAAATATTTACGAATAACGAACTCTAAAGCCTAATGTGCAAAACGAAACTCTTCTCAGATTCTACAAAGTTATTGCCTTGCCATTACTGCTTTATGGAGGTGAGAGCTGGACATTAACTTCAGATCAGCTACGTCGAATTGAATTTGCAGAAATAATATTTCTTCGTTTTGGAGAATATTCACTATTAGACCTTAAAAAAGTGTAGATATCAGAGAAGAATTAAATATTGAGCCTGATATAGATATCATAAAGAAATATCGAGAAAATTGGAAAGGCCATGTCCTGAGAATGCCAGAATATAGAAGTAAAATTATTCTTCAATACGCACCTAATGGATAAATAAATGTAGGACGTCCCTTGAAGAGATGGCATGAACAATTTCCAGACGGAACATATCAAGAGGTCTAATCCTTGCTGTCGATGATGATGAATATTTAATAATAGTCATTATTGAAGAACTCTGTGAAATGAATCAAATGACGCTAACATTTAATATAGGTTCCACTGAAATTAATATTATTATTTCATGTGTTTAACAACAAGTGATTTTCTTAAACATTTCACACAAATTATTTTAGCGTTTTAAGATCATTAAATTTGATCATAGCACTTTATTTGATCACTAAATACTTTTACTTAGAACTATTATTTAAAATAAAAATTTCCGAAAATTTTTAAAGCTTAAACGTGGGAATTTTTGTTATTTGTTAAAATAAAATAACTCATAGATTCTTGAAACAACTTTCACATTTTTAATTTTTTTTCGGAGGAGGAGGCTACGTTTCAGCATTGTCTAGCTCCGGCACTGGGTCCAGCAAATCTTGGTGCGTTTGGCCGTAACCACGGGAGACACCATATCACACATGGTCTATCACCTGCCTGTGGAAATGCTGCAGAAGATGTGAGCTGACCGTATGACCATCAACAATATATCTCGGATCTCGCCTCCAACTCTTTCCTTTCACCTCAAGCAATTCCTGTCCGGTCAGCATTAATCGTATCACAGTAACGCAGAGTTGCAGGTGGCTGTGAAACACTGGTATCTAGCGCCATTTTTAAAAGCTATATTCTAGAAACAAAATTAAACCATTTCGAGCCAATTTGTGAGAAAATTTTGAAAATGGTGTTGGGGCGGAAGGCAAAGTACCCCCAAAAACCAAAATATCCGTTTCAAATGCAAGGGGCCGTGACATCAGTCAGATCGATTGGGGAATATCAATTGTGACAAAAATCTTGCTTGATTTAGCCGCCAGTGTTGTACACAGACAGATGTACGGACAAACAGACGTTTTGGCGACAATTAATTATCCGTACCAAGGACCCACGTGGATTATGACTGTACAACGTGTTAGAGGAAGTGATCGGTACAACCGATTTTTGGGCAACAGGAGCCCACACGTAAATAGCACGCGAGAAAGTAAAAATTTTGAACCCACTGCAGAAAAACCTTCAATATCTTCAGGCCCATTCAAAATGCAAACGTAAACATAAGCATAGCGCATAGACATAAACATAAACATAAGAGATAGACTGAAGTATTCACTTTGTCTAACAAAAATTTAAGTAAATAAATAAAGTTTCTATTGGCTGTGAGACATTCTGGTTTACTATTGGTCGGATGTGATAATCGATTACAAGGTATCGACTGTGTCCATGGCCCATATGGCGTTAGTTTTTTCAACTTCGCTCCAATTTGTATTCTCGATTTTGAGTCACCGTTCTGTGATTGGTTCATTTCTTATGTCTTACATAAGCATAAGCACAGAAGCTTGAAGCTCTTAAGTTAACGTCTTCCGTGTTATGCTTAGGAAACGCATTGTGAATGAGTCCGCTTATGGACGTAGCCCTGACTTTTATGTTACCGCCATGAGTATGTTTATGTTTGCATTGTGAATGGGTGTTTACTCAATAGTAAAAACGTTCCGCTTATGGCCGTAGCCCTTAACTTTCATGTTACCGCCATGCTTATATTTATGTTTGCATTGTGAATGGGCCTTTTCTCTATAGTAGAAACGTTCCGCTTATGGACGTAGTCCTAACTTTTATGTTAACGGCATGCGTATGTTAAGATTTGCATTGTGAATGGGCCTTTACTCCATAGTTGAAACGTTCCGCTTATGGACGTAGACAAACTTTTATGTTAACGCCATGCTTATGTGTATGTTTGTATTGTGAATGGGTCTTTACTCTATAGCAGAAACGTTCCGCTTATGGACGTAGCCCTAACTTTTATGTTAACGTCATGCGTATGTTTATGTTTGCATTGTGATTGGGCCTTTATATATTCCGTATTGGGATGCATGCGGATTTGCTCCGTTTCGAATGCGTGTGGCGTCGCCGTGCGCGGCGCACGCGCCCTCTGCGTCGTCCAGAGCGCTCGTCCTCGCCCCGGAGCAGTCGCAGCCGCTCGACTTTGGGCGGCCGCCCCGGTTTATCTCTGCCTTTATCTCCTCTAGGCTATCGCTCTCGATTCTTTGTGCGAAAGAGCAAGGCCTCGAGCGTACGTGTGTCGGACTCCGAATGAGTACATCGAACATTTCAAGAAAAGAATGTGCCTTCTTGAGTCCAGAAGGTCCGTCTGATACGAAAATCGATTATAAGCCATTCCGTGATGCTTAATGCTAATTGCACAATTCAGGTCTTTTTGCGGTGGGTGTCAAAGGGAACACACACGTTTATGAAAGAGGGAGTGGGTATCGTAGCTGACGTTATATGTTATTGACGTCTTTAGGCTTAGTTTAATATGTATTTTTAAGTGCATCCATCAAACATCATGTTACATGAATAATACATATCTTAATGAATGATATTTTGCAGTGAATTAATTCAAAATTGCGGACCTCTAATTTTCAATTTCTCTAACACTGCAGGGTCTGTATTGCATTGTGCCGTTAATTTCTGTGAAATTATCACGTTATCACGAGAATTCGACATAAAAATACAGTTTTCACTCAGTTTCCACCACACCATTATGTTAACTTACGACTCACGAGAGATTGACATAAAGTGTTGTGGATAGGTGTCGACTATTTATTGACAGAGAATGGCAAACAGTATATTTATTTTTTTCCTTTAAAACAGGTTCCACGGACGTATAGACAATCATACATTTAAATTGCAGTAAAGCTTAACAGTTCATAAACACAGTTTATTTAAAAAGTTCTTGAACATACACAACATTTCGGAGGTTTTAGCATCTCCATCATCAGGTGAGAAATACATCACTAAAATAAGATCAAATTACATAACAATTACAACTGATTATATAAACCTATTAAGATTTATTACCTATAAACCTATTAAGAAAAATATTTATATATGTTAAGCAAGCAGAAAGTATTCACATTAGGAAGGTTACCTTAATTTTTTAAATAAACTGTTTTTATGAACTGTAAAACAATACTCTAATTTAAATGCATGATTGTTTATAAATCAGTGGAACCTGTTTTAAAGGAATAAGTATCACAGACAATCAAAAAATTGTTTAATAAACATTTGTTTTTTGTTTTAGTTTTCATTTTCATAATATATTAGGTTTCGAGCAAATTTTTCGAGTGTTACTATCTTCAGTTGACAGAGTTTTAATGATGGCAAGTCTCAATGAAGAATGTAGAAGAATGTGGAAGAATGATCACATAGACAATAACAATTGAAATTAACAGCTTACTGAATGGTAATTAGGTTTGGCATGCTTTATATTGAAAATTGACTACAAGCATTATCTTTAATTTGCGCAAGATTTCTTTTAGCAATTCATTTTCAGTGGATGTAATTGTTTCATAATAATGGAATATCGACTAATTACATTCTTCCTCGTTTTTGTTTATTAAATTTCCGTTGCTGTCAAATTACTTTTTCTCGTTCCAGTGCTATCTTCTCGTCATCGTGACCACTTGCATTAGAGAACGCCAACTGCCGTGACAGTCTTCGCGGTGTGACCACGAGAAACTACTGGGCGGAAAACTAACTGCAGTGACCTAGATGCGCTTTGTACTTTCGTTGCGCGCTATCGAAGACGAAAAATGTGATTCGCGCTCTGTTGTGACGCACATCTCAAAGTTCTCTTCGCACAGCTTTCGGTGCACCCGGTTAGCCGGTCTAGGCCACGGCAAGTTGACGAAGATACTATTGCCACCATTTACGCCATAGTTCTAGATTGTGCCGGAAGACTTGTGCTTTCTAAAACCCAACGAAGAATTGTTTTAGGATCTAAGACACCTCAGGTTACGATGTGAAAATAACTTTATTACTGATGATTTAGCAATTTTTTCGGCTTTTCAGAACGTCAGAAAGTTTCGCCTCCATTCTGTTTCTTCCTCGTTTTTACCTAAATAAAGAGTCCTACGTACGAAAGTACACGTAAGCTTGTGGTGTTCTGTCTAAAAGGAATTATTTGAATTTTTTTATATAGATTAACTTGTTAGTCATCAATGAGAGTTGATGTGAATCAATCTATGTTGGATTCCTATGTCAACCTATGCCAATCAACCGATGTTGACATCCAACAAAGACTCTAAGCAATATTAACGTAGTTCACTGGAAAATGCGAGGAAAGTTTTGTTCAAAATATTTAAAAATCGTTTTTCATGTTTAAACAACTATTTAACTTTAATGTTGACTTTCAAATGTTTACACCTAAAATGATTTTTGTTAATCAAATTAAAATGTTTTAATTCATACATTTCAGTATTTAAATACTTTTGAAAACTTTGTTTGTATTTCTCTGTTTTCTTTCTTTCTTTCTTTCTTTCTTTCTTTTTAGTCATTATTACATAACAGACTGTTAGGCAAGGGGAAGTCAGGATTTTTATCAGTATGGAAATAATAATAATAATAATAATAATAATAATAATAATAATAATAATAATAATAATAATAATAATAATAATAATAATAATAATAATAATAATAATAATAATAATAATAATACAAGTGAAATGAAATAATAATTAGAACAATAATTAATTAAATAATTGTTTTTTACATTAAAAATTCGTCTTATCGTCGCATACTTTGTAATTTCGTTTTGTTCAGTTTAACACAAAAAGGAGGCTAGGTCACTAGACACTAATAGTGCTACAGAATGGCATCGACATTGTTTCCTTATCTCTTCTGAGTCTCCTCTGAGCTATTTTTTCGTTTTTTACCACCCTCTTCTCAACTGCCATCTATTAGCGCCTAATAGTTATTCATGCACTAAGGGTGTTATAAGGGTTCTAGTGACCGAGCGGCGACACAGCGCCCGAAGGCGTTAGTCCGCTCCCGTGGTGCATACATAATTTTATTTTTTATCAAATTTTATTTATTTACAAATTAACTGCTCGCTAACTTTACTCGGTTTGTCTTTTTATATTTCCTTCCCATAATTCGCTCCGTAAGGAAACGTGTAGCATTATTCAACTGTTTTCATATTTCCCTCGTAACCACTCGTAACATCGTCCTCTCGATCCAGGTAAGTTATGGAGCGTATATCGAACTCCATATCGAGGGAAATAACAAGCTCTAACGTATCAGTAAAAAATAAAAGATTTTTTTTGCGTTTTCTCAAATTTCCCTCAAATTCAGTTACTGTCTGGAGGAGAATTCTAGCGGTCAGCTGCTCTGATCGTTAGTTTTCCGAGGTTTCTCCGATCAACACCAGGCGACTGTCGGTACAGTACCCTAACAAACGGGCCACAGACTGCGCGGGATCTCACCTTCCTCTTCCTTGTTCTTATCCTTACCCGTCTCACACTTACACTAACATGCTCTATACTACCACACATGCCGGGAGACCGGTCGAGAGCTTAGAGCTTGTCCCGACAGGGGCGGTGCCCCGTTGGTGGGAGACACCTGGTTGAGGAAAACTCCGCTAGCTGACGGTAAGTCGGCGCAGGATTCCGCATTACAGCGAGGTAAGACCACCGCCATTCCCCGAGCAAAAACATGCACTACACTTACGAGACTGATTATGCGTCCGGAATCACTAACAATCAATCAATTTTCCACGGATCCCTAATAGTAGAATTGAAATATGACTTTAAGAATATTAAGGAATGTTAAAACCTGAAAATGTTCGTTTTCATTGAACAATTTGGATCCGTTTTTAAGAAAATGTATGCTGTAATTGCGTCATGTGAAGCATATTTTCACCCAAAACTTTTGAGCTCTCAAGAAAAGTAATAAGAAATAAGCCACGACCCTTGTACTTATAAATGCAACAATGTATTTAAAAAAAGCCCGTTGTACGCTGAAGTAATTTACTTTGTAGGAAGATACCGAAAAAAATCGAACTTTTGCAATTTTCGAAAATTAAGAGTTAACAAAAGTATTTTGGATATAAGTGACTGAAGAAACAAAATTTTAATATCTTATAAATAAAGATCTATTTTCTCTAATATGTGCAAGATCAAACATTTAAACTTGAAAAACAAAACGTAAAAAAATCAAGATGTTTAAAAATATGATACATAGACCAAAAACAAAAGTTAATCCAATATATCTGCTGCTCCCCTATTTGTGTGTGTATGTATATATATATATATATATATATATATATATATATATATTTATATATATATATTGTAATAATCATAAGATTGCACTCAACTAGCCCCACGTTGGGACCAGCCAAATGTAATAATCATAAGACTACTCGGGGGAGGGCGCCAGGTTCAGCTCCTGAAATATTTTGGATGGAAGAGTTGGGAGGTCAATGAATCAGCACAGAGTCATTTGTGAAAAATAACAATTTATTCCTGGCACCAAAAGCTGCCAGGGAACTTATATGTCGCAATGGGCGACGCAATTTTCAATTAAATTTACTTTGTGGACTGATTGTCCTAATTACTAGTTACTAATTCTTTTACAGTTAACACATCATGCATACTTTTTGATGAAGCGTGCTATTCATCACTTGAAGTTTGCAGGGCCTGAGCGCGGCCACTTATAATTTCTCGTCGTTACGGTCGTTCGGCGAGACGGATTCGTCTCATAGTTCTTTCACCAGTGGTTGTGCTGTCCTCACGGGCAGGCCGGGGTGGCGGCCACGGGCGGAGGCGTAGGCCGTCCCAAGTGCGGGCCGGGGTGGTGGCCTCGGGCGGAGGCGTCGGCTGTACCAGGTCGTTGAACTTCAGCGGCGCGTCTCTCTGCAGGTCGCCAAATCGAACAGGCTCAGCGGGTTGAATGACCACGGGCGTTGATGTAACGCGGTGAGCAGTCACTGGACTCGGCGCGTGAGGCGGCAAAGGCTACTGGGCCGATGCGGAAACAGCGCGGGATCAAGTAGTCTTCCGCCCGAATTTTCTCCGCGACAAGTCCGCAGTCTTGTCCTAATTATTCCGATTCTGGGAAAGTCTTTCTCAAACTCGCGTCCCGATCGTAAATAACTGAAGTAGTTGAAGTGACTGACGTGACCGAAGTCTCTCAGAAGTAAGTGAAGTAAGCTTGAGAAGTCCTCTCAAGTGCTCTAGTGCTCAAGTCCCCCCGTGCTCTCGTCTCCCAGTCTAGTCTCTCAAAAATACTTAAGTGCCCTAGTTCTAAAAATCTTTCACTGTCTGTCCTTGATTTCTACTGTGCATCACGTTTTATGAGAAATTCCCTTTCCCCTTCCCCAAAATGTTCCTAGCTCTGGGTTATCCCTTCCCCCCTGGTGAAGCTTCCCATTGGCTAAGGGTGGCTGCGTCGCAGAATTTTGATTAGCCAATCATGTGGCAACTTTCCCGTATTTTCCGTCGATGTTCTCAGTCTAATACTGGATTCTTTCTCTCGCTCGCTCCTCCCTTTGTTAGTTGTTCCAGAAGCTGCTCGCAGCTGTCCGGACACGTGAGCTTGTAAAAGCGCATTTCACGGACCATCTCGTCCGGCATGGGCTAAACGACAGCCTACTGTATTTATTTGTACGCAGCCCTTTCGAGGATTCTGGCGTCTTCCCGGGCGCGTGTCACTTTCGTCAGGCTTTGTTCGGAAGGGGATGGCTGAGGCCGAGAAAGGGGTTTCGATTATGACGCGTCGTAAATGTGTCTTCCTCGCCTAATGGACACCCGGCCCAACCCATCGGGGCCCGGCGTTTTGTTCGGCGAGAGGGCCGGCGAAGGGCAGCAAGTATTTTTATGGGGGGCTAATAAACATTCCGCCTCTGAAGACAGGGGGGGGGCTGGGTGCGTTCGGGGCTGGCCCGATGCGCGGTCGGGGGGTGGGCGGCATGACGAAAGAACCCTCCGCGGCGGTAGACGCGTCCCGTTGACCCACTTATTTCTGTGCCGCGGCGCGAGCTATTCCCAGCTGCAGGAATTATCGGTTTGTTATTGGCGACGCCATAATAAAATTATATTTAATTAATCGGTGACGCCACAATATATATATATATATATATATATATATATATATATATATATATTGTGGCGAAACCGATTTCCTCATGCCAGGAAAATTAAATTAAACAAACTGACTCGGCCACCATGAGTTCGACTGGGAACAGATTGCGACATGGCCTCACGCGCGCAACCCTGCTTATCTGACAGCCGTCTCCGCCTCCGGCACATTAAGAAAGTCGTTAAAGGGTCAGTCGTCGACAGATTTACTGTGGAGCACGTGTTCGCATGCCCAGCTGCGCGAACCTTCTAGATCGCTTTTGAAATCGACAAATTCTTTCACGGACAACGCCCGTCTTGTGCGAGCATGTTCTAGAAGGGCAAAGAAAATTCTGGACGCTCACAGTTATGCAAAGAGTCGGAACTCCATTCACTACCCCGGTCACCATTGGTCGAAATAACGTAATGCGCCATTTCTTTCGGCCAATGGCGACGCAACTATCTTAAGGAGCCAGAACATGCGAGAAAACGAGTGGGGGGTAAAAGTTAACCTAATAAGATTTGACTTATAAAATTGGCATTCAAAGCAGGGCAGTCGGGAGAGAAACTTCTCTGGGAGGGAGAGCTATTCACCGACCAGAGGCAAGTTCGCCTCTGATGGACTTAAAGAAAACTTCGGTGTGGGCTATTGTAAAAGAGCAGAGTAAAGTGGGCAGAGAAAATTCTCTGAAGTGGGAATCAGTTGCAAAGTGAAGCGAATATGTCGCTGCAGGATTTCTAGACTTTCTAAAGTTGCAATTGTGAATAATCACGAGTATCAGAAGAATCCGTGACTGGTTACTACGCTCTTGAAATCGAGAGTGACTTCTGGCCGACCCCGAGCTCAACCAGACTGCCAGGCGCCGTTACAACGCCGCCCCCTCGGCCGTGCCGCCGCCTTCCCTCGGCCGTGCCGCCGCCTTCCCTCGGCCGCGCCGCCGCCCCTTCGGGTGACGCCCTCAGGCGGCTGACCAGCTGACGTCCGTGCCTGGGTGGGCACAAGGACACCGCCCCGGCCGCGCCCTCTGCGAAGGTTGCCGCCGCCTCCCCTTGACGGCAACGCGCCCGCTTCGGGCCCACAAAAAGAAACTTTACCAAGGCAATATAATTCAGGGTATTCATCCCTGCGAAAATCCTGTAATGCGGTGTCGCGCTAAGACACACTGATCTGTAATATTTGTTACCATTGTGATGCTAACTATAAGTCTTCCTAATTTCTAAGCTTTACACTGGCTACTAACTTTTCATCTTCTTATCTGTCCACCTAATTTTCAGATTTCTGATTCTATTTACATGTGTAACTTCCCTGGGGCATTTTGAATTATTTTGCCCAGGAATAAAAGTGATTTTTACCAGTGATCCAAGTGTTTCTTTCATGTTACCAGTATTTGTTAACAATTCCTTCCATCACCGACTGAGCTATTTCAGGGCCGCTTACCGGGCGTTCTCTCACGAGACGACCGGGTGTGTTACAATTGGCGCCCAACGTGGGGCGCCAATTGTAACACTCCCGGTCGTCTCGTGAGAGAACGCCCGGTAAGCGGCCCTGAAATAGCTCAGTCGGTGATGGAAGGAATCGTTAAACAGATACTGGTAACATGAAAGAAACACTTTGATCACTGGTAAAATCACTTTTTATTCCTGGGCAAAATAATTTAAAATGCCCCAGGGAAGTTACTTCTAGAACATGCTCGCACAAGACGGGCGTTGTCCGTGAAAGAATTTGTCGATTTCAAAAGCGATCTAGAAGGTTCGCGCAGCTGGGCATGCGAACACGTGCTCCACAGTAAATCTGTCGACGACTGACCCTTTAACGACTTTCTTAATGTGCCGGAGGCGGAGACGGCTGTCAGATAAGCAGGGTTGCGCGCGTGAGGCCATGTCGCAATCTGTTCCCAGTCGAACTCATGGTGGCCGAGTCAGTTTGTTTAATTTAATTTTCCTGGCATGAGGAAATCGGTTTCGCCACAATATATATATATATATATATATATATATATATATATATATATATATATATATATATATATATATATATATATATATATATATACTTACACTAACATGCTCTATACTACCACACATGCCGGGAGACCGGTCGGGAGGATATATATATGTATATATATACATATATATGTGTGTGTGTGTTTTCTTCTGGTATGTTTCCGGATAAATGGAAAATTTGTAAAATTGTTCCGATATTCAAATCTAGTGAGTAATTACCACCCTAGTGCAATAATAAATTCCATTCCCAAACTCTTTGAAGAAGAAAAAAAACTGGTCAAAACTTGCCTCCTCACCATTTCAAGTTTTAAATATAGAATGTACTAATATTGTTACATTTTATGTAGTTGCTAACAGAATTGATATGTATTGTTCAATTATTATTATTATTAATGTAATTATTATTATAATAAGTAGTAGCATTACAATAACATCTTTAAATGTTAAATTATCTGCTACTAAAAATAAGTATCTACTGTATAATATCCTAATCTATCTGTAACAAGTAGTATACTTTCTAAGCCAATGACCCCCATCTCGATCAGGTTTTGTTCAGTTTCCCTGGTCCCTTGAGCAAATGCTGAGATGGCCCCTTGTTTGCTCCTGAACAGTAATGTAACTTCGCTCTCTCCACCCAAGGCATCATATTGACTCGTCATACACGATTGTAATTGTATATGTGACTCAATAAATATTATTATTATTATTATTATTATTATTATTATTATTATTATTATTATTATTATTATTATTATTATTATTATTAGAGAAAATAGTATATGACATCTTGATCTTCAAGTTTAGACGTGTTTTTGCATCTAAGCAATATGGTTTCTTACCTGTAATGTCTACTCTAATAAACCTCACAAACTCACCTTAAAAACTTTAATCACTTCTTATTAAACTCCTTGACAAACGTAACGAAATCGATGTTATTGACATTGACTTTGCTACAGCTTTTGATAGGGGCAATCATACTGTCTTACTTGACAAATTACGTAGTTGGGGAATTTCACATTCAATTGTCAACTGCTTTAATTTTTACCTGACCGATATAGTTCATATTATTTTCTATATTGGTGCTAGGTCTAAACCTTTTACAGCTACTTTTGGAGTCCCTCAAGGCTCACATCTCGGTCCTCTCAGGTTTAATATTTTTGTTAATGACATAGGTGACAATTTACTCCAAAGTGGTCTTAATCTTTGCAGATGACGCTAAATTCTTCATGGCTATTAATGAAACATCGGACGCTATACTTTTTCAAGACGATTTGGACAGAATCGTGCCAAAAAGTTGTATAATCCTAAATGCAACTGAAAGCAAATTGGTTCGCTTTTCTAATAAAAAAATGTGTTGTTTTACATTACCATTTTTTCTGATGCTGCTATCTCCTCTGTCGATTCAATATCAGATTTTGTGATACTTATTCCTGTAATGGTTCTTTCTCTTTGCATATCAACAAAATAGTAAATAACGTCCATGGACGTGGAAGGATTGCTAAAACTGCTTTGCTACATCTTTCTATACAAAACACTAGTTCGACCCATTTTGGAATATTCCTCCCCAGAATGGTCTTCTTATCTTCTAAAAGATGTAGCCCGTATCGAATCAGCGCATCACAGATTTCATGAGGCGTGTATCCTGTATACTACAATCGATGTCATTTCGCGATCATGGCCATAGCCCTTTATTAGAGAAATTCAAATTGAATACCATACAGGACCGAAGGACTATTACTGATATGATATTTCTTTTAAAAATTGTCAATAGTATTGATGAGCGTAATCTAATTAACGCAATTACATTCAATATTCCTTCTCGACCCTTGTATGGATCTAATATTTTTCACCGGAACATGAATATTATACATCCATATAGTATAATATCGATTCAGTGCACTAACTCCTGGGAGTAGGAAATAAATTTGGAATGAAAATAGATTATTTTGGCTTCCCAGCCTGAACATTGAAGTTCAAATTCCATTTAATGATGGCTGTTGACAATTGCCGGCCAAATTACTTCGAATTTGGCGCCTTGTCTTTTTTAACATGGCGTTTGATGTTCTTTGAAGGCGTTTCAAAGGGAAAGATCATACATTTTAAACTTGGCGCCTTCGAGATAGTCTTAATTTTCTCCAAAAAACCCGCGTGAGTTTCTCTCTGGTGTCCGAACATTCATTTCTTCGTGCAAGTTCCTTGAAGTCGATTTCAACTTGTGTTATTAGTGCGGAGCGTCACCGAAAGATCGCACCAGCTCCTGGGGAAAGATTCTCCACTCCCGCGCGTAAATTCGGCAAGGGGGAAATGCTGAGAATTTCTATATCAGACAGCTGATCGCCTTTGTCACGACAAGGAGTGCGGAAAGCTTTGTAAAAAGCGTTTCGGAAAGTTTTCAGAATTCGACCCAGAGTGTGCCAGGCACTGCATGTAATTTAAACACGCAGCTAAACGCCACGAAATTCGTAAGGAAAGCGCAGTTTTAGTCTGGGCAGAGGTAACTGTGACAACTTCAATACTCTTTATTTCTTTCGCCAAGTAACAATACTTTTAAATTGTGTGTCATTTATTTTCCAGAACATTCTTGTCTGACGAAAAGACTACTGCGATAGAAGAAGCGATGTTCCATTGTCATTCTCATCAACAATGCTATGCTCTCCCAAACTTTTATTCAGCTATTTCGCTGCCTGAACAATGGCTAATGCCTTTTTAATAGTTTTACTGTGAAAATTGTGCTACTCTCGTTTTTTGTACTAAGTATTATGTAATAACTTTATTTTTCTTGTGTCTTACTGTTTTATTACTTATTTCTCATTTGTGTCTTAGTATTAACTTTAGGTGGATGGTTTGCACACGGGTTTTAGATATGGCACAGCATTTGTGCTCGTTTTCATCATTACCCTTATTTTGGATGTGATGAGCAAATATAAATTAACATCATATATATTATCACAATTGAAAATATAAAATATTTTATCACCACGTGTTCCGAGTCAAACAAGCAGAAAAGCGGAAATCATGTTGACACCGGCCTGGAAAATCCATCTTCCTAAACTGACGCTCCCAGAAAGATTCCCACAATTAGCGGTACCATATATAAACGAACACCCGAAAACACCGAGAGGTCAATATCACGAGTAGTCTTGGGAACGACACCCTCAGCAGCCAGCAGCCTTGACGTAGCTACGGCGAATCAGCCGCAGCAGCAGTATTATCCCCGCAAGTTTTTTTGAGCCCTCGCTTCGCTAGTTGCGAGAGGAGTGTGGAGTTGAGTTATTTTGACGAAAGGAATTTTGCATCAAATTTGTTGCTCCTTTTTCGATGCAAAATAGTTTCTATTACACGGGAGTGAACATTCTGGTTATCAGATTTTGTCTAAAACGTTGCTATTATCTATTCTTAATTTCGTTCGTTGCTATTATTTATTCTTATGTAGCTTCACGATGCGCACGATGCGTTTTGTTGAACTCTCCTTTTGCTTGTAATGGTAAGAGTAGAGGTAAGTGCGAGTTGCTATTTTGTTAGCAGTACAGAAAAATCATACTTTCAATTCGTGTACCGATGCAAATAAGTTTTCTATAACTCAGAAACGAAAATGACTTTTTCAAATATTGCTAATCTTGCGATTTTTAAAATTTATTTTTATTAATATTAAACGTTTACTCATCTTTCAACTATTTAAAGTTAAAATGACGGAAAGGGATTCTGGAACTCAAGAAAACGCGCGCAGATAATCTTTTACCCCTACGACACATACAGTTTTTACTGTTCTTTTAACTGAATAAATCTAAATCTAAATTCAACTAATGTTGGCAAAGGAGTGTCTCTCTCTTTCTCTCTCTCTCTCTCTCTCTCTCTCTCTCTCTCTCTCTATCTCCTCTTCACTCCTATACATTTCGTAGTTATGTGGTGGCGGCGGTGAATAAGTAAATTATTATCCTCATACTTCTTACAACTACTTCATGATTGTACAACTTGATGATTTCATGATTGTACATTGTCATGATTGTATTTCATTCATGATTGTCATGATTGTACATTGTATTTACTTAATCTTAACCCCTTCCGGTCCCTCAAACCAATCTTCCAAGACAACCTCTCCTACGTGAATTTCGCTCAATAACAGCAATCGCATAGAAGGGGACTTCACAGATGAGTCTCAAAAAAAAGATAAAATGAAAAACCAAAACATTAGCTGTATGTGAAAACTATCTTAATACTTGTTTTCTCTCAGTTGCTATTTTTCTTTAACAATACATATATGCAAGTTTCCACACAAAAGGTCCATGTAATTATTTTTTGTTTAATAAAATGTCCTTTCGGTCTTCAACATTCACCATTACTTTCTGAATAAGAAACAACACAGTTATTGCCCTAGTCATATTTCCTTCTGAAGAGTCAAACTGTGTGAACATGAACACTGAATTTGTTCGAGCCCAACACTACCATTTTATTTCACCTTCATTTTCATACAATGAAATAATGCACGCACCAACAAGAACGTATTGTTATTCTAAACAACTAACTCGCTCCTAGTAGCCACAACAATGTTCACAACGTACGCACGTTTCCACTACAATGGCAGCCTTCATTTTTGTTCCCGAGACAGTAGCGCTCTTAGGAAATCCAATTTATTTCTACTCCAACATCTTTGGCCGAGGTTAGGCAACAATTCGTAAGATGTGATGGACTGGCGAGGCTGTGGGGGCGGGGGAGGGTAGGGTAGGATAGGATACGGTGGAGACACGCTATATACAGAAATGCGCCATACAAATAATTATTTTCTTTCCCTCTCTAATTTATGATTTTTAATAAATAAATAAATAAATAACAGAGCATCGCGTGGTTCTTCAGCTAGCGTAAAATAATTTTGAGAGCAAAGCAAAGTATTGCAATTTTCTGCGTTGTCTACTTTAATCGACCACTTCAGTACTTTTACTATGATGCCACAAGAAACGAATTAGTTGAAATGTATGCGTAGCAAATGCTATTGTGCAACGCAAAATATATTATTTTTCGTTTCGAAAACTTGATTTGTTGGTTCGTTGCTTAGCAACTTCCTGGCTTCTCAAGAAACATGGAAGGTAGCAAATATACATTTGTTTATGTAGAGAACAAAACATATAGTTTTTTTCTTGATAAGATAATTAAAGAATATCTCGCTAAATGGTACGTAAACGACGAATTATTCTTAAAGTTTCTCTTTGAAACTCCTCTTTAACTGTTCCGTATTTGAGAGCCACAAATCCACAATTGAATTACTTTGCTTTTGAGTAAGACAGAATGAAAACTCAATGAAGTTAAAAACATTGCATCTCACAATGTTTCTGATAGAAAATGTGGCTGTTTTACTCCTCAAAGCATCATTAAAATTAATTTTATTGAATGTCAGTATTAGAGATTTTTAATGACTTTACAATTCAAACTTCACACATTAATTGTTTGCAAAATTGAGTGAGGACATAACATTATGATTCTAAAATTTCTGAAAAAAGTTCACATATCTTTTATTGCAGGTCATTGAAAGGCAATCTCAAGATTAACACGTTTGCCTTCAATGAACCATTTCAATCTTACAAAATGAAGGAATTTGTGTATGCATTCTTCAGTGATCCTTCAGTTGTAAACACTCTCCTTTCAGGAAAAGATGCAGATGGTAAAATTAAATCATAGCTTATCAACTTGGAGATAAATTTTATTTTATACTTCTCTGAATAAATTGCTATATTATTATTTTGCAGGAGAGTCTTGTGGAGATATTGATTATGAACAATTATTGTGCTCAGTTACATCTATGAGATTTTTCGATCGATTGAAAGACCCCAACAATGGAATTACTATGTCTGATGGATACATAAGGAAGTGTTTGGATACAAAAATAGATGATTTTTTTGTATCAGACAAATTACGTAAGGTAAACATAATTGTTTCATAAAGCACATATTATATTTTTCAAATTTTTTAATTACTATAATACTCTTTAGATGCTGTTGGATGATGACAGTGAAGAATATAACTTATATTCAGAAGATGAACGCAAACAATTTTTATTCAAACTTTTTGCTCACCTATGCCTTGGAGGACAATGGTGCCAATATGAAGATAATATAAATCCATATTTGCATGCTACTCGTGCTGTGTATAAGGATCTCGTAAGGTGTGAATGCTTGTAAATAATTTTTATAACTGATTTTATAAAATTTGTACACTAATTTTAATATGGTATTATTTACAGTGTTCAGAAAGAAGCAGAAACAGAAATGATATTTGTTAGTTCTGTGGTACTCAAAGTTAAGGTAAAAGATCCGAATGGCATGCCAATTTTTCCTCCTAATCCAGACAATGTGCAAAATTTTGTATATCTAATTATTAATCCTCTCTCTAGACGTGTGATAGTTCTTAACAATACTTATGATGGAGCATTTTGCTTTTAAAGGTCTAATAGTATTCCAATAAAAAAGTAGAGCATGGTACTATAAAATCAGAATCAATGACTGAGAGAGAATGTTTTAATTGAGGTTTTAGAAGTTTCACCGGTAATAACTGAATTTTACATTAAATCCAGAATGTGTCTTCATTTTTAAAATAAGATGACTCAGTATTTCATTGTAGAGGAGAGCAAGAAAGTAGTCAGGTAGAAGAACATGTCTGAAGAAGAGTTCATTAATAAAAACTATTTTTGACTCATGAATTTGAAAGCATCTTTCTCATTAGACTCACACTGAATTTGTCACAAAAAAAAAAAATTCTTCTGTTCTTGGAATATTGTGTATCATGAATGAATTAGATTTTATAATGAACTGGTATTCCTATGGAACAAGAACTTTTCAATGCCGCTTCACTAGGCTTTACATTTGGTGGTACATTTAGGCACACATTTTGTTGAACCCTCTTTTTGTTACTTGTAATGAAGAAGTGGGTTGCTATTTTATTAGCAAAACTATACAATCAAATCAACAATTTATGTACCGATCCACGTACGTTTTCTATTACTCATGAGAGAAAATTTATAGTTTTTCAAATGTTGATAATCTCTTTTTTTAGGTTCACTTAATTATTTTTAGTAAAAGGGTGAGAAAAAGATTAAGGAGCTCAAGAAAATATGCATAGATTGTACTTCCCCCCATATGTGACATAACGTTTCTACTGTTTTTTGACAAAAATAAATAAATAAAAATGAATTTAATATTTCACATACTGTAATTATTACTAGTGAATATCAGTGTTTGACTTGGAAATTGTTAGAAATCAAAGCATTCTTAAAAAACACCATATGTAACACTATGAAAAATGCATAATAAATTCTCCATTAAAACCATGATCAAACATATTTAATAAAAGCCAATTTTGAATTTCCTTCATATTTCCTTACTCCACGATAAATGTAAGTTAAATATTCTTGATTATGTGTTAAATAAAAATGGTAGGTGAAAAGATAAAACAGTAGTATGTGAAAAAAGTAGCCGTAAAAATATTTGTGACAAGGAATTAACATAATGTGCAATTCACAACAGATGAAGATACTAAAATCTGTATACTACTACCATAAATATCATCATGTACAATATTTCGTCCCAAGCAGAAAATTATCAAAACTATTTTAAGGATCTCTAAACAACAACTTTTACCTCACAATATTTTTTACCATTCAGTTTTTTCTTTCTTTTAAAAACATTTTTTTTCTTTTTTACATCAATATTTTCGCTATTTTATTATTGTTATAAATATACTACTTACTTCTTAGTATATAGAGATTTTTGTAATGACTTGGCAAAATACAGCGACTTTTTAATAGAGAAACTAGAATTGGGAGCACGTGATTCGAAAAAAGTGGATATTTCTTATTCCTATGTAGTAAATTACAACTCGGCGAAAGTTTACATGAAGACTCAACATTTACTCAAAAATTGCTTCAAGTTTTTGTTGTCTTCGGATAGACCAAATTACGCCTAAAAAATGGCGCAAGTCGCATTTTCGTTGATCTACATTTTCGAAAATTGCAAAAGTTCAAAATATTTTCGGAATCTTTCTACAACTACAATATTTAGGATAATTTTTTAACTTTGTTGCAAACTCCTGACGCAGTATGGAGAATATATTGTACTACTGCGGGGGAAAACTGCGATTTTTTGTTAGAAAAATTCTTTATACTGTAAATACTGGTTATTGATATCGGAAAATCGATTGACGGCAAAAGTTTGCCTGCGTGTGGTCAACGCTAGCATCTAACCTATTTTCGCCTAAACCGACGATTTTTTCCAAAATTTATATTCCCTGATCGATTTGAACGAACTCTAGCTCCTGCGAGTTTAACAGAGATATTTTGGTTGTGGTGGTACTTTACATGAAGTCCCAAATTTAAAAAAAAATTGCTCTAGTTTTTTTTTAAATTCAACTTTGTCCTCGGATAACGCAAAAAACTATATAAAAATGGCGCGGGTCTCATTTTCGTTGAAGCCCGATTTTTCGAAAATTGTAAAATTAAAAAAAAATAATTGTCTTCCTATAACTATAATATTAAATATAATTATTTAATTTCTCAGTAAAAAAAAATTTTCCCTCATATGTAGCAAAGAATGGTAAAGAAATTGGTGCAGGTCCCATATAAACTCTCCGTATTTTCGAAAATTGCAAAGATACAATATTGAGAGTTTTTTTCGTAAAATGAAATGTTCTATAAAATCAGTTTTTAAAAAAATTATGTAAATTTTCGATAAAAAGAATTGATGCTACTTCTTCAACTTCATTATTGAAGATGATAGTTTTAAATTAGATTTGTCCTTTGAAAAGAGATTTTTAAATTTTAAATTTGCCTTCTTGAGGAAAGTCTGCTTCTTTAGCAAAATCCCTAAACATTTTGCATTTTTGGTGTGCTTTGTTCATCTATCAAAACTTATAAAAAGACCATTACACAAAATTACAGTTAACATTTTCTACAAAATTCATATTTTAACATTTCAAACAACATGGCGGTTTTTCGTCTTTGTTCTTATAGTGATTTTGTATGTAGTTTCTTTTGTGTTTGACTAAAATATAACTACTTTTTTCAAGTTTCCTTGACATTTAAGGCCTTAAAGTAGTTCATCACAGAGAAGATGTTCCAATTGAGGCTTCCAGAATATCAGAGAAAAAATTCTTTTTTTAAATAGAAAATTTCAAGAGAAAAAAACTGAAACAATTTTTGAGAAAACTCTGTTTGAGCATTTTTGACAATGCGCTTCCTTGATAGACAAAACCTTAAATAATCTTATTGATACTAAAAAATTTAAATAATCTTTTTCAAAATATGGTGTGGCTCTGTCTAGTTTCAAGAGAAATTGTGAAAAATAAGAAAATACATAAGCAATAAAAAAAAAATGCTGTAATGCCTTTTTTCTTCTTCTTTTCACTTTTGCTCAAATAATTCCAAAAAGTTTTGAGTATCAGAGAGCTTTTGAGGTATAAGTAAAACACAAAATAATGTGTGAAATGTTTATGGTTTTTGCTGTTTTCTGAGAACTTGACATTTCTGAAGGTGGCAAATTTAAAATTCAAATTCAGTAACCCCCCCAAATCATATAGAATCAGTGAGAAATCTTTCTTGTGAGCCACTTCCTTTAGACCTCTTCTTGCTTAGACTATTTAGGCTGCGAAAGCCATCATTCAAACAAATTTGTATGGCAAGAACACAGCCTTGTATTCAACCAGACACAAAGTTTGCCTTCTAACACTCCTATTTCTACTTAATAATGATACATACCCCACACAATATTGGTTTTGGTAGAATTAAACAAATTGTGTTTACTCTACAAGCTGAATAAAATGTGTTCAGTTTTCCCATTTACAAGGGAAGGTCAGAAGCCTAAAACCTTTCTGAATAATTTAAGCAAATTAAAACTAAATAAATAATAAATAAAAAAAACAACTGCCCAACACAAGAACCATTGAAGCATTTTTTTAGAAAAATCTGTTTATTAATTTTCTTTGATTTGTCACAATCTCTCTTGAAACTAAGCAGAATAAACTGGTATTTTCAAAATATTATTTAAGGTTTTGACTATCAAGGTGGTAAAAATGGTGTATTGTGTGCTATTAGCCAGCACACTGAATTAATTTGTTCTCAGACTTTGACTGATGTCATGCCTTGATACAGGGGACCCTGGCAAATGTCAGAGAGTGCGTGGAAAAAAGCTCTCTCTCTCACTACTTTTTTCTTCTTTATTGAATGGTATTATGTTGAATTTGTCATTAAAAAAATCCTATGGGTTTGCCTAAGGGTCATTAATCCAATGAGTGGCCCCAACTGATGTTTTAAAAGTACATAATGAATTGAATCTGGGGAATGGAACATGAAGGACCCTTTTTTATACACAGTAATGAATTTTACATTAAACATAAGGATGTGAGTTGATGAGGGAATCTGGTATTGTACCCCTATAGAGCTTTTGATATCTCCTGCATGAAAAGTATTAATTGGTCCCTGCTTGGGACATAGTCGATCAATATCTAGTGCATACTTCATGAATTCCAGTCTTTGAAATACCTGAATCCAGGAAAATGAAAAAGAAAAATCTTTTCAAGAGAATTCTTAGGATATATTCAGCCTGTATTGTGCCTTTTCGTTGCCTCCCCATCCCGTAAGAGTTTTGAATGTTGCCCACTAAAGAAAACTGACAATTCGCACTACCACTGCATTAATACCTCCGTGAACGCATTAATTTCTAGGTGAATACATATGCAAGGTGAACACTAAAAGTTTACAGATTTTCTCAATTTGCTTGCTTCTTGAGTTCGTATACTAGTATTCGCTTTGTTCCCCACTGGGTGGCACAAAATCATCACACAACCCTGAACTACAAGTACTCCAGGCCCTTCAGTAATTAAAACTAGTAGAAAGTGTCTGATAAGTTTAACTCATTAAGTCCCAATGTTGTGCTAAAGCAATATCTAATAAATAAATTTTTTATATAAAATGATTCAATATAAATTTGTTCTATATTACTATCACAATAAGAAGAAATTATATTTGCAGCTTTTGCTGTTTTCATTCATATCCGAGAGTAAATTTGGTTTTGTTGAATTTTCAACCTTAGAGATAACATAATGGATTGTGCTATTGACATTCAATTTCATTTTTAATTATTACAAAATACTTTTTATCTCATGTATATTATTTGACAAACTTTCTGGAATCTTCCTTTATCGTTTAAGAATATTTATTATGTTGATAAGTCCTTATATAGCTTATTACTGATAATTTACAATAATGTTGCAATTATACATTTGGATTGGTGAGTATATGGTCTGAACATGATAGAAAAAGCACAATTGGAATGCAATTATTGAGGAATAGACAAGTAACTACCGTTTCATATTTCCGTTCCTAATATAATTATCTCATCTCTGAGATAGTGTCGTATTCTATATTGTTGCATCATTGTGTATACAGTGCTTCAAGAGTAATTATTTATCTTTTAAACAATTCTGTTTATTTTGGGAATGATAAATGAAAATAAAGGCCTCTATCAACTGCTGAACTTATTTCAGTATTGGAGGAAGATGTTGAACTTATTACTGCAAATGATTGATGCTATGTAAATTCCTCCTAATGTTGACGAAATGACAAATGAGGAAAATATAGAAGCTCTTCTTAAAGAAAAAGTAGAAGAAGAAAAAATTGATTGACAATGCAATTGTCAACTCGTGGAAAACATATTGCGAATGAAGAAAAGATGTTACAACTATAATTTTGCTCATATTTAGCCATACGGAACTAATAAACTTAGCAATTGAAGCATTTGAAATCATCAGTCAATCACGATGTAGAGCATATGATTAAAAGGGAGAAACCAAATCCAGAAGGAGTGGATATTGTGCAAAAGCACTACAAATAACAAATTTAAAAAATGCAATGTTCACCTTCATTCAGACAGTTTTTAGTCGGCTCATCTCAAGATGAATTGATATATTCTATTGTCCCAAAGTTGCAACTACGCAAAATTTTGTTGTACATTGACTATTAGTTTAAAAAAATTATAAATAAGCTTATTATCATTTCTAGTGTAATTTTTGAATAAATACATTACATCATTAAAAAATAATTATTATTTCACTGCTTGGATTAATGGGTTAATGAGCCCCATTGAGACATTTCAGTTTTCCGGCATTCTCCCTACATCAATACAATAGTGCCAAGCATCATCAATGCTCTCAGTTATGTAACTTATAGCTACCCCTCACGGAAAACCAGGAAAAATGTTTTTCTTTGAATACTTTATTCAATTTATAAGATCACATTGTACATAAGAGTCAAAACAAGAGTTCTCTTTCACAAGTCTTGTAAGTACATTTTTTTAAATCAATTCTTTAATTGTTTCAATCAATTAATGATATACAAATGAAATTAATCTTACACCTAATAAGCACTAAAGGAAAAATATTGGAAACATATTCCAAATTGCACTGAAAAATGAACATTATAGACGTACTCTATAACTCTTTGACATAAAATTGGTCAAAATAAATATCTTAACATTTAATCCATTTAGAACACACATAACCTGCAACAAGCTATGTATCTATTTCAACAATGGTTTGGGTTCAACAACTGGTTACGCTGCAAAGCATATTTCACTTTCTAGGTAGATTCTTTAAGATGAGAAGACAAGTTAAAGAGAACTAGTACTGGAATGCTCATTCAAAAAAATGCAATGAAAAATAAAATGTATATAAAATAAGGTAGACAGAAGTAAACAATAAAAGCGTTCATTTTCATGCAAGATGCATTGTAATATTTGCTTTCAAAAGCAAGAAATAAAAAATTCATAATTTATTTTTTCCTTTAAGTTTCATGATATTTAGTAAAAGGAATGCCACAAAAGGAATGTTAAGAAAACATCACGGCAAGAAAAGTTATTTCAATAAACATAACAAATATACATTCCTTATGTAAAATTTAGAGATAAAATAATATCAATTCATTATTTTTTTAATATACAAGAAAGATCAATATCAGGTCAACGTGGACTGCAGAGAATAAAATTACACCATTCAAAGAACAATTAGAAATCTTACAAAAATACTTCTCAACTACAGAAATGGAAAGACATTTATGGTAGGCCATTGGTAGAATAACAAGTCACAACCACACATTTTTCATTCACAACATGTAACATGAACCAACCCCATCATAACAATAACAATTCCCTGTCAAACATAAAAAAAGTACATCTTGTTACAATTATGCAAAAGGATTTTAACAAATACTTCTTTCACAGTTTGTACCTGTGATAATTATATTGTCACCATGATTAAAAAAATTCATGTTCTCTACTTCAACAACCCACCAGGTCAGGAGGAAGACAATATGTAATAAATTAATTATTATACACTATATAATAGAAGGCAGTTCACAACTGTACATTCTACCTCTACAAACACATTAAATCCACAAAAACGACAAGATTACAATTTATTATGCGAATAAGAATAAAATATTCAGGGACGACATGTTCATCTTGTAAACTACATACAAGGTGAATGCTATACTTATATATACAAGTCGACGACAGACCTCCACTTGGCAAAAATATTCTGCTAAAATGAAGAGTTTGTGAAAATAAATTCAACAATAGTTGAAACAAAAAAAGAAAGAATACTAATACATATTGTCTAACCAACAATTAAACTTACATTTTACAGAAAATATTTTATATAACTTAGGATACATGTAGAAAAAGAGTAAAATTTTCCCAGTATATTGCAAAGTTGAAAGAGTTGAACACAATTTTCTGAGTTTCAGATGATAAATCGAGACAAGCTGCATATAAGTTTTCTGAGCAGAGAGGTCAGAAAAAAATTACTTCTTCTTCTGTTGCTTGAGGTGCAGCCCCTGGTGAGGTAGGATGACCCCCTGAGTCAGAATTTTGGACTCTAAAACGATCCGGCAACTTGGGATAAGTGTTGGTGCGATCTGCTTTGTTTCTCTGAACAGAGGAGACTCTTCCCATACTATCTGATCCAGAAGGTGCTGTATTCTGCATCATTGCTGGACTACTACCAGTACGTGTGTGGCTTGGAGCAACATGTTCTTCTGTTTGAGGTGTATTTGAAGGTGGGCTAAAGCTACCGGAGCCAAGACGCATATATCCTCCACTTCCACCACCACTTCGTCGACTTTCCGTTGACTGACTTAGTTTGAAAGGCAAAATTTGCTGCACTCCACCTCCTGAATTGCTTCCACTACTGTTATGGGCACTACTTGCATTGTTACTACTGGTACTCCCTGTATTGCTCATGGGGTTGCTTCCACTACTTTCACCCAGCTTTGTAGCCAACTTGAAAGGTAATTGCTGTTTGATCTTTACTCCTTGGGCCACTTTTTGTTGATTTGTGGCACTAATGAGATTCAATGGAAGAGATGATTTACTAGTAGTTCCTTTCCACTTCATCTCCCCCTTACGCCGAGAGTCAGAAAATGGAGGGGAAGAATTTTCCCCACCGGAGACACTAGTGCTTTGTTCTTCTGTGGGTCTCTGAGAATTAGGAGCGATATGGATTCCCTCACTAGGTAAAGCATTGGCTACAACAGGCATGTTGGGGCTAATGAGGATACCTTGACTGGTAAGCATTTCCATCTTACGGTACAATTGTTCCCGCTGTTGTACAACATCATTTTGCTCGGTTCGTACTTGCTCCTGAAAAAAACAACAACAACAAAAAATATCAATTGAATTGAATTGAATTGAATTGAATTTGCCTTATTTTACGTGGCGAGACTCGGGTCATCAGGCCCGCTCTTCCGTCTTACCACGCAAATTTCGCTACGCTCCTTTCACCAACTAGCAGAGGAAGGAGGTATTTCTTGGGCGAGAAACAGGCGGTTTGAATTTAGCTCAGAGGCGTCATTTAAGCTTGAGGATCTTTTACATGCAAGTAAATCTACTAACATGGGACAGCCGGCTTTACTTCCCCTCCGAAGGAAGGCGTACAAAGGATTTTTTTCGACCTTAAAAATCCACGGCTTCGATCGGGTTTGAACCCGCGAACTTGGGTACAACAGTCCGGTACGCTAACCGTTACACCATCGCCGCCGCATCAATCAACATGACGGTAAAAATGCTTGGAATATATCAAATTCAAAGGGAAGGGCATAAAAGACCATAAAATTTAAATGAAAGGTTAAACTAAGTAGTAATAATCAAAACATTAAAAATAAAGATTCTCAGAGAATTCAAATGAACACAAACATACATTAGAAATATACACATTTTTGTGATTATGTTCATGATATAAGCACCATGAATTTTGTTGAATTCTTGGGCAGTGGATCAGTGAGAGACTTTATCTGATAATTTCTAAAGAAACATTGTACTAAGTGGGACAATTTCAAGCATTATAAACTTGAACAGAACAAGTGAAACAACAAAAATGAATATGATATGTTTTAAAGCATACAGCGGACATTGAGAGACCTTATAGCATTGGGCGAGGAATAAAAGAAGTACTGCCACTTTCAAGTGTAGACCAGTAAACAATTTATAATAATTTGTTTAATAAGCTGAACAACATTATACCTCATATGCTGCCTGGTTTAAATTTTTGGAACTGTTAAAACTGCAGCCAGATCATCACAACCCTAACCAATTTGCAATGTGCAGTTGGCCTAGCTGTTTAGCTCAGAGTTTAACTGAACTAGAGGACTCAGGTCTCTTTAAACATGAGGTGCAAGCAATACCACTTAGCATGGTTTTCTTATTTGATTGAAAGAAAAACGTCATCACAATTACAGCAATAAAATAACTCAATACTTTTTCTCAATAAATATTTGGGATTTATTAATATTAAAACAAATACTTATTGTCTTCTGGTCATTTAGCCCATTAATGAAATAGTCACTTTAACCCTTTGACTGCTATGGGCCGGTTGACTGTGTCACGCATCTTGCATCATACTTCTTGATGCAGTCCCTGTTGTGAGTGCTTCAAGAGCTCGCTTGCACATAGATACCATTGCAAGACATCTCAGTTATCAGTAAGTCCTAGTGATAGTCGAAAGTGCATCTGCGCGAGCAAACTCATCCAGAAGCTCCCAGGTAATTAAATTCTGTGTACAAACTCGTCCAGAAGCTCCCAGGTAATTAAATTCTGTGTACAATCTCATCCAGAGGCTCCCAGCGACAACCTGACTGAGCGCAATAAGAGATCCAGAGGCTACCATGCTCGGAAATATTTTGCTTAAAAACTTGTCTAGAGCAGTCAAAAGGGTTAAATACAGCCCTTTATCTATCAAACCCAAAGATACAAAGTTAGAAGAGATGAATGGCTGGTAGAAAAGCAAATGGGTCGTGCAATTGCTTTGCACAGCAACTCACCTGTAACCTCAGTAGTTCCTGCCTTTTCTCTTCTATCTCCTTTTCTTCAGAGTCTCGTTCACGCTGCCAGGCCTCTCGTTCTTGTGTCAGACGGTCTTGAAGATTGCGCAACTCTTCAAGCTGCTGATTATGTTTGTAGGTTGGTCTTTTCTCACGACCATCATCCTGGACCAGCTGTTGTCGACAGGCTGCTAACTGAGCCTGTAAACTGAATTGCAACAAGGTATTACAATCAATTTTATTTGAATACTGTATTTATCTGAACATAAATTGACTCTGAATATAAGATGAACCCTAATTTTGAAGAGGCCTCCTAAGAATTTTTAAAATTTTAACTAATTCTAACTGTTCAGTTAAAATTACAAATTGTCTAATTGACTAGAAAATTGTCTCACTAATGAGATAAAATTCATTGCCAGAGCTACCACCAGTTTCTTCTTCCTTAAAATGATTATAATCGTGATTTTTGTATCCACCCACTTCATCTTCACATGTATCATTGTTTCTCTCATTTTGGGACTCCTCCCATACTGTACATACTGTACCAAAGTTTTGGGCATTCCATTTGCATTCTTGGTCTTTTATCTGATGCCACATAAGAACATTCCTTTCTGTGTCACTAGATTTTCTTTCTGCCCTGCTCTTGTTTGTGATCTCTGTACTTTATTAAAGTTCTTTTTACTTTCTTTATAAGAAATTGATTTCATTTAATGTTTGTGTGATCAAGTTGTGAAATGAGAACTAGTACATCTCTGTTCCTCCTTTTTGTGGGTAATGTGGGAGATAGTTCCAATTTTGGGAAACTTTTGCTTGGATAATATTTTTTTAAATTCCCCTTTCATGTGATTAAAAGTAGAATGCTTGCCAATATGGGCGTTTTTTCATTTCCATCCCCTGCACAATGCAGATTTGCACTTGTCAGACATTGAACCGAAGTTCATGCAGCCTCATTGATCAGCACATCATGAAACAAAATCTCTGTGATTTTTATTTAATTTCATTTTGTTTCCCAATCATTGGTTTGAGATTCTCTCTTTACTGGCCCAATCAAAAATATTGGTCTGAATTGTCTATCAAATTTGCAGTGGATATCGAAAATACATCTACGAATGGAAATAGGCATTACAGATAAGTGTGATATTTTAATTGTCTTTGCACATTATGGTTATGTTAACATGAATGTGGTTCCTAACATGGAAAGGCAACGTAACAACATAAATTCAGGTAGATATTGTACACACGTAACAAGTCCATATAACACATTTAAATTCCCAAAATAAATTTTAATAGATTATTCTCACTAAATCATAATTAAAAATTAAGAAATCATTCATTAAACTTATATGCTGTAAAAATTGGAACAACAATACAACACCCACACAAAAGCACATAAGATATTCTTGAAAGACTGGCATATAATTCAGGACATACAATAACTTGATGGTGCAACAAGACAAAATTATTGTAGTTTTTGTTTTACAGTAAACATTAACATCTGGGGCTAAAGATTTAGGGAGAGGTAGCACTTTTCACCATTAGGGATTAGCTCTGTTGGACACTGGTCCTGACCAAACTCAGGGACAAGTGAATCATAAAGCAGATTCTAGGCGTCAAATAGCCTCTCCTTGCCCAAGATCATCCATGGATGGTGAAGAACCACATCCTGCCAAAATTAACAAATGCCATGAATGTCAAAAGAATATGTGTGTACAAGAAGAGCAACTACAAACAAATATAAAAAGTGTTTATGGAATGTATGGCAGTAATGTATTGCTGAAAATAAATAACTTGGAACCATCGTATCTGATCTTCAGACAAAAGTAAATTTTTAATAATGAAAGAAACTCAACATACACAAAATAAAGATAACGAATTACATGAAAGTACCTAAGTTGGATATGTAGAGAAAGATAATCCAGAGAACTCTAATGAAGAAGAAAAATTAGTAGTTTGGGAAACAGACTGGCTTTTATTAAAACATAAGAAAAGAAAAGCTTCAATTTCATAAAAAAAAAATACCATTGGAAGAAAATAGGGTTGTGCAGAATACTGACAAAAAAGTCAAAACCACCACCAACAATACTAAGCGATGTGAAAGACTACAATAAAATCTTTGAAAATATGAAGACTAAAAATCTTAAAACTGAAAGTTATGCTAAACAATCAACAAATTAAATTTAACATGGAATCAGATTCAGATTATAGGGTACTGACTGCACATTTAAACAAAATGGAAAGGGAATGGCATACCTATGAGAACAAACAAAACAGGCCAATAGGAGTCATGGTTAAGTCCCTGCATCCTACATGCACACGAGAGAAATCAAAGTGGAACCAAAACTTAACAACTTTAAGATCATTAGTGTTGTAAATATTATAAAAAAACTAAGGTGAATGGTGGGGTTAAAACTGTTCCTTTACCCTTGTTCAGGTTAACATTTGAAGATCAAAAGACAAAAGAATTTTAAAAATAGATTGTGTCAGAGGTTTGAACACACCCAGAAATTTTGCCAGCACAAACCTGCCTGCGTAAAGTGAGTGGGGAATCATAAAACCATTGATTGCAGAAAGAAAAAGAGTGATCCTCCTCTATGTGTAAATTGAAATAAAGCTCACCCCACAAACTATAAGGGATGCATAGTTGCTAAAGAACTACAGAAAAGAAGAAATAATCTAATTAAGAACGAAACGTCCCAAACAAAGAATAACATACAATGAAAAGTCTTCACTTCTAAAACAGTTGTTGAAGGTAATACTTATGCACAAACTGCCAAAGAAGGTGATGTACAACAATCAGGTAGAGATAAAGATATTCAACTAATGCAACCTGAACAAATTACCATGATGGACATGATTCAAAATATAATGTGCATGACGGATAAAATATCACAGAGGCTTGATAAGCTGAAAGGCAATTGCATGGTATCACACGGGGTTAAAAGATGAAACAGAATGACATGAGACTACATGGAAGTGTTTACAAAACTGAAAACAAAAATTAATGTTTTTCTTACATCACAAAATATTGATATTTGTGTGATCTCTGAAACTCAATTTACAGAACAGACCTACTTTAAACTAAGAGATACAGTGTATAACAGTCAGCACATCCAGATAACAAAGCAAGAGAGGATTCTGATCAAAAACACAATTTATCATTATGAGGAGTGTCATCTAGAATTACCAGAATTCCAACTAACTGCAGTAACAATAAAATGTGTGAAGCAACATCTGAATATTGGTGCAATCTACTGTCCTCCAAGGCACAATATTAAGAGATTGGAGCACAAACAATTCCTATAACACTTGGGGGAAGAGATTTATAGTTGGGGGAAACTATAAAGCTAAACTTGTGGTCTGGGGATCTAGGCAGACCACCAAGAAAGGCAGTGAATTGACGGAAGCAATGAGAGAGAGTAGATGCACTTTTCATTGTCCAGGCAAACCTATGTTTTGGCCTTCCAATCTGAATAAAACACCCAATCTTTTACACTCCTTTATATCCCCATATTTATTTATATTGAAGAACATTTTGATTTGAGCTCTGATCACTCTGCTGTGATTCTCGCATTGAGAGAGAGAATAATTAAGAAAATTGGAAGACCAGTATTAATAAACAAGACAACTGACTGTGATTGCTTCAAAACTGAACCTGAAAATAATATTAATCTAGGAATTTAGTCACAGTCTATACAATATTTTGAAATGGAAGCCGAGAGATTTACCTGTACAATCTAAGAAGCGGAATGGAATAACCCACAACAAATTGCCTTGAGACTGTAGGAAACACCTACCCTATGGAAATCACAAAGTTAGTTAAAGAAAAAAGATGTGCTAAACTAAGATAGCAACAAACTCATAACCCACATGATAAAACAATACTTGATAACCCAACTCAAATTCTTAAGAGAAAATTTCAGAAATTGAAAGATGTGACACTAGCTTCCTATATAAATAATAAGACTGCACATAAAACATCAACCAGAACACTTAAAAGGCAACCAAAACAGCAGCCAAAATACTTAAAAGACGAGTCACCCAAATTCCACCCATTCGAAAAATAAATGATTCTTGGGTATGAGACAGCAAACAGAAGGCAGACACCTTCTCAAAATACTTTTCAGACATCTTTCAGCCAAAATGATATACATTCTGGTGGACACTAAAGAAAATACTAATGGAATTTGTTACTAGAAAAGAATTAGTTAATGAAATAAGAATGAACATTAATGCCAAAAAGGCTCCTGGTTTTGATCTTATCACGGGTGAAATTCTCAAACAGTTACCAAATAAAGGGATAGTAATGCTAATATATGGAAGGTTTCTGAAATCATCGTGATCCCCAAACCAGGAAACTTGCTCAATGAAGTTAAATCTCTTAGGCCAATATCCTTGCTGCCTATTCTTTCAAAAGTCTGTGAAGTTGCTGTTAAAAAGTTCAAACCAATAATAGAAAGAAGAAATTGATCACCAATCATCAGTTCGGCTTCGGAGAGAAACACTCCACAGTACCCCAAGTGCATAAAATTATCAATACGATAGAGAAAACATTAGAAGAAAAACTGGTCTGTTTAGTTATCTTCATGATGTGGCCCAGGTGTTTGATAAGGTCTGTCATCAGAGGTTGGTTTTTAAACTATATATGCAATTAACAGCATAGTACATAATACTGTTAAAATCCTACATATCTGAGAGACTCTTGGGTCAGAGTGGAAGAAGAATACTAAGAGCAAAAAAAGATAAGAGGAAGCATGCCGCACGGCAGGGCCCAATCTCTTCTTATTGTACACAAGTGATATACCACGAAATGAAAACGTAATTGTGGCGACCTTTTCTGAAGGCTACGCACTCAGACGAACAGGAGAACACAGACATACTACAAAATGCTTGAAATCAAATACACTCTTGGACAAACAATTGGAAGATCTAATTACATGAGTCAAAATCTGTTCACATAAACCTTACAAACAAGAGAATTGAGAGCACCCCTTCTAGCATGTTAAACGGCCTGAAAGTATCTCATGTAAACACTGCTGAATACTTGAGATTACATACTAAACCTGTGGTGGAAGGAACATGTGAAAAAGAAAAATAATGATTTAAAACTTAAATATAGTCAGTTGTACTCGCTCTTGGGATGTACTTCTCAACTGGCCATACAAAACAAAATTTTAATCTACAACCAAATCTTGAAACCAATTTGGTACTATGGTGTTCAGCTCTGGGGTTGTACTGAAGAAAGCAATATAAAATCAATACAGACCTTTCAGAACCAAGTACTGCAAAACATGGTAAATGCTTTGTGGTACATTAGAAATAGGGATCTACATCGTTATCTTGGAATTAAATGTGTCAACCGAAATTAGATTTGCTGCCAAACATGAAATATGACTGCACGGACATGTTAACTTAAAAGCCATTGAACTTTTGGATAACCATAACCAGCAGAGAAGGTTAAAGAGAACAAAGCCCTTTGAATTAGTTTAATGTTCTCAATAAATTTATTTTGATATTGTAAATTAAATACATACTACACTATTGAGTGAACATGTAAATAATATTTTAACTTAGATTTAAGAATATTTGTAAATTGATGGTTGGTCATTTGTGACGTTTCAATCTTTGATGCCTTGGCATGATAAATAAATAAATAAAAACATATTAGCATCCCTTTATAAGAAATTACTTTTGAAAGAAACAATGGAATATGGATATTAAGATTATAATTTATTAATCACTTTTTAGGACACAGTAACACTACAGTTCCAAAGAAAAAGTATTGTAGCAGGTTATTCAAATAAGTTGACAGTTGCAAGTAAGATTTATAGAAAATTCTGTTGAATCTTTTTTGGAATTAACAATGTATTGGCCAACTTCTTAAACTCTTTGGAGCAAACACTACCATTGTACTATTTGATGGCATTTCACTGTACTCAATTAGAAAGAGCTGTTTAAACCATACAAACTAAGACCTTGTAATAATTCTGGACAATACCTTTGAATTGTTGTCATTTGCTGGTGAATGATAGAGAGCAACTTGTAAAAATGATGTGACAGTTGAACAGCAGCTGCTTGTTGCTCTTGCCCTAATATTGCTAAAGCTGGTGAAGGTGCTTCATTAGCATTGTTACACAAGTTAGAAGGCAAAACAACAGGAGGAATTGTAGTCATTACTGCATTACGCCATGGAGCATGATCCTATGACAAAATATCAATCAAGATCAGCATGTCACAAAATTCAATTAACATAAGATGGGTAATAAATCAAGGTAACTGAGAATTTCATTGTAGATACACATCAAATCATTAAGAAATAAATTTTCTAAATGATAAAAATTTTAAATTTTTACTCTTTCCCCCTGCTCTCAATTGTTATTTTTTAATTACTGTTCTTTTCATGCCTACAAAATATGAAGAGAATTAAGAATACATCATTTATGCCAATTCAAATATTTATATTGGAATACAAATAAAAAAATATCAAAGTCTACATTTTATTTCAAGAACTTACAAAAGGTACTTTTGATAAATGTGACTCTTCCCGTTTGTCAGCATCTAATGTACCAGATGAAGAACTGCATGAATCTCGAGCTTTCTCTTGGTGATGTTTCTTCACAATACCTAATAATTAAAAAAAATATATTAGAATGTTTAGAAATACAAAATGTTTCACTTTGCCTAGGAGAATTCTAGTTTTTGAAGTTATGCAGACCATGTGTGAAGAATTTTTGCTCATGATATAAAAATCACAAATATGTGTGATGTTATATACCAATGAGGCACTGCTTTCATATTTTAGCAAATAAAATATTTACAGCTGAAAATTAAGTACTTATTAAAACATTGAAAAATAAGGAAATAAATTATACTTGCACATCGGTATTAACATTTTTCATTAGAATTCAGAACTTCTTCCGACATAAAAAAAATACTTTACAATTTCATTTCCTCTCTTCCCACATATCTATTTGAACATTTTAAGTGGTCTCCGATATGAATTTGTGAAATAATTTGTTCATTTGTTTTACAGTGAAATCAAGCCAAGCTTTCCTTTCTATTTCATTCATATCTTTTCAAAATCGAGATCATTCATTAATCTTCTAATTTGGGGGCCATCAAAAATACCTGCATTCAATTTTGCCTCACTGATGTGTGGAAATGTCTTCATTATATAAAGAAAAGCTGGATTCTGTAAATTCATTGCTGTGATGAGGTTTTCCATTAGCCTTGGTTTTATGTGGAGAGGTGGGAGCAAAATTTTTTGAGGGTCAATCAATGGGTTGGCAACAATACTGTATCTACCGTGTGTGAAACTTTCTTGCGATGGTAATTCATGTTGTGTAAAATGTTTTAAGTCTGCCTGACTATCCCATGAACAAAGAAAGCTGGGATGTTTATTGTAACCTCCCAGCATTCTCAATAATAGTGAAATAAACTGTAAAAATAAAAAAAAACGATAAGCACATTACTGTTTCAGGAAGTTTTTTCATCTTCATCAGTAATTTGTACTATAACATTTTTGCATTTTTTATTCATGTTAATTGATGAAGTAAATTTTTCTTTAATATGTACTATAAAACTCCAGTAATTAAAACAATCTGTCATAAAAAACAAACAAAAAATATTTCGTATTAGGATTAAAATCTAATAAAGACTACAAACGTCAAAAACAGATTGGCATGTAGAAAAAAAAACTAGACCTGTTACAGAAATACTGATTGCAGATTTGAAGCCAGTGCGAAAAACAGATACAAAAACAAACAAAACATTACAAACATAAAAAATGACGCAGACCGTGTAATCATTCAATCAAATAAGGAACAACTTTTTATGATAATAAATTACAATTTTTATAACACTAGTACATTGAGAGTAAAACTGAAGTGTAGGGACCATGTAGAGCGATTCCAAGTTGTGTTCAGAAGACTGACTTGATAAAAGTGAAAAAGTTAACATCACAATGCACAAATGGTAAGCAGAATTTGAGTTTCTGTTAATGATGTCATTAGAACCTTAATTCCTTTTATGTATTTCTTTTAATGTGAAAGAGAAAAAGATTTCTAAATTTCCTTTGAAAGTTATAATGAATCTTGGAAAAATATGCACTAGAATGAGGAAAACACCAACACAGAGCTGTAAAACAAAAGGCTTACTGCAGATGCCAGCGAGAAGGCATTTGCAGCAAAGTAAACGTGAGCATTACAACCAGGAAAAAAATAAATTTGGAAATTAATCACGCTTGGTGATTGATACAAAATTTAAAACAAAAATTAGAACAATTCTTTTTTCACCATTAGCAATCTAACACAAATTCTCATGGGATAAGATGAAAAACAAAAAATTCAAAATTTCCCTTACCTTTGGATAAAGGGGTAGTTAATGCATCTTTGTTTGCATTATCAAATCCACCAAATGTTTCTGCCCTCTTTGGCAATGTAGGTGAAATATATGCTTCACTCTGATGTTCGCCAACAGAACTTACACTGCGAGAAAGATTTGTACCAGTGGCATACAATGAATTTGCCAGTTGATTTACATCCTGTAAAATAGAAATTTATTAACAAACAAAAATACTTGTGACTTTTATATCTTATATATTAAATACTTCCCATTACAACTCCAACAAAATGTTCATCAAAGTAACTGAGCATTTGCATTGGCACAAAGTTCATTTCCAGAATAACATAAAACTTTGATAATTCACAAAAAAGGGACTGAGAAATGGACGGTCAGAACAAAAACCAAAATTTAAAGCCCTATGGTCTGCTTCATAGATAATTGCTTACCTGAACCGCAAATAACACTTCTTGCCATATTGCAGAACTATCTGTTTCTTCAGTTACCAAGTTGCAGTAGTTGGGTGGGTTCAAGGCACTCTCAACTCCTGCAGCTGCAAGAAGTTTTTGTTGCAAAATCATTTTCTCTTCTAATATCTGTGCCTGCTCAACGTCTTTTTGTCGCATTGCCCCTGAAAATGAGCTTCATTATTTTTGGTTTAACCAAATTAACAACTTTGGTTAACATTCACAAGATTTTGATTTATAAATAACATTAAAATATGAGATAACAATATAAATTAGTAAATTTCTTATAATTATGTTTTACCTAGACATGGGATATTTAGATGCTTAAAATCCTCAATTCTAGTTACCCACAATATGGCAAAAATATACTATACAATTTCTTAAATGTGCAGTAAATGTTCACACAAAAATAAACTTTTTACAAACAATTTATTTTACTTTAAACTGTTTTATTAAAAACATTAGTCTTAAATATTGGAAGGAATATAAATGCTAAAACAGCAAAGACTTTCAATAATTGAAAGAATTATTTTATACACAAAAAATAATTTTTCTAATTTAAAATTCATGACTTGTACAATTTGCATGTTGTAATGGACAGCGTATAATTGAGTTGGCCATTTGCAAACTCTGCTAAACACATTTATAAAGGGAATATATTTTACGGCTATATTTCCAGAGATATAACAATTTGAACTAGTGGTTAACAACAGCACATTCTTTCTCACATTATTTCTAAATTTCCAATTTTTGAAATTTCAGGGAGTTAAATGAAAAGGAGACCTGCACCATTCTTTTTAAGCATTACTTGTTCTATACATGGAAAAATTTTAAAGAAAAAATTTGAAGCATTTTTTGAGAAAATGAAGTCTAGGAGGAACTGTGCCAAAACAAGAGTATTCTACTGCATCAAACTGTGTAAAATGTCTTATGAGGAAGGCACAGTGAGAGAGCTTGGTTACATACACAGCTAATCTGGAGCATTATATACATGGGTACTAGACAATGAATTTTTAAGTAATGCAAAATTTAAGTAGAGATATGAAAGATGTTCCAAATATTCAAGTTATACACCAATTGTTATTGACCAATTCTTCTCATGTTATAATCATGACAGAACTTGGCTACAAATACCTAGAAGAATGCCTGCAAACAGAAAGGGATATTGATAAAATAGACCATGAGGAATGGACAAAGCTTAAAAATTGAAAATAGAAAAGCTACAGGAAGCAATGGTATTAAAGGAAAAAAGATCAAATACACTTAAGAAAATTTTAATAAACAGCTTTTACACTTCATTTTACGTTGGAGAAAAATGTGTGTACCCCAAGAGTGGAAAATCATGCTAATATTTTCTCTTTAAGAAAGGTGACTATTTATCCTGTGAAAATATTTAAAGGTTGCTTACAAAATACTGTATATTAAAAATAACTGCAAACAGAATATTCAATAATGCAGACCATTTTATTACAAAAATAAATGTATTTCAGAAGGGTAGATTGTGCTCTGTTACTATCATTAAGGAACATAGAGAATTTAATAAAAGAACACACAAGTTCTTTCATAGGCTACTCCAAAAGCTTTTGGCATGGTAGGTACAAACAGACTAATGTTTTGCATCATAAAGGTTGACCACAACATATGATTTCAGTCATTAGGAACAATGATTTTGAAATCTGTATCAAGGGACAAGAAAAGAAAAGAGGGAAATTATAAACCAACGAATCAGACAAGGGTCCAGTCTGTTCCTGATATTCTTTAATTTATATTTAAAAATAGCACTAAATATGTGAATATCCAAAATAAAATCTTATAGCGATGGCATGGGACAAGGAAGAAGCCTAATGACTACTATTCGTGGATGTCAAATTTATAACATCAAATAATAAAAATAGAATATTTTCTACCAAAAGTTATGGCCTTTGAAGGGATGAAACTGATAGATCTTAAAATAAGTTGTAAACAATTTCCCTCTAGAGGAAGTTTCAAGTATTAACTTCTTGGTATACAAGTCATTGAAGAGAAATGGGTGTACAAGAGAAAATTGAATAACTAGATCATATGAATGAAACAATCATAAGGACCCTGAAAAGAAGAAAAGAAAAAAAATAAATGAAGAAAAAGGAAAGAAGAGAGAAAAAGGAAAGAAGAGAGAAAAAGAAGAAGATAAGAAGATAAGAAGAAAAGAAGAAGACGAAGAAGAAAAGAAGAAGACGAAGAAATTATATTTTATAAAGTATTAAACTTTAAGTTGTCAAGTGAGGTCTATAAGCTTTCCCAGACCATTTGTGATAACTGCCAAATAAAAATGTATTGTCTTACCCTTCTGGAATTTAAAATACCTTCCAACCACATGTTTACCTTCACTCTAAGAAAAGAAAAACCTGTTGTTTGCATTTATGTGCTTACAATAGAATGCATTCTTTGTGATGGGCAACTCCTGCAATCACCACTCATGTCCAGATACGTCTGTGATGTTATATGAAATTGAATTATTAGTGGCGCTTTTGAACAATACAAGGTTGGTGACAACAATACTTCACAAAAATCAGTATTACTGTTTACATTTTTTTATATATTGTAATAGTTACAGTAATCAAGGTAATATATGATCGTAACTTACATAATATTGCATTTGAAAGAAATAAAATTCAATTATAAATTCTAGATTTACAACATTAACAATATTTATTTAAGCAAATTGAATAACACAAAGAATAAACTGCAAAACAACAATAATTGTTCAAACATGAAAAATTGCATGAAACTACCGGAGAGTTAAGTATCCCAACATGTCTATCTGGAAGTGAGAATTGGACAAAGACCATGAAAGATAGCACAAGACTACAAAGTGCTGAAATGAGATTTCTGAGATCAGTAGCTTGTTTTAGACTTGCAGACAAGAAAAGGAATTCAAAAATTAATTAAGCATTTGGGGTATGTAATCTTCAACAGAAAATTAGTGACCATCGAAATTCTTGGATTCAACACCTAGAAAGGACGCATAACATTTGATTGCCTAAGAAAATCTTGCAATATTACCCACAAGGACGAAGAAAACCTCGTGACCTGAGGAAGACATGGGGTGATCAAATGGAAACAGAGGTGAAACAGGAAATGCCTATATATCTAAGAGATAAGAAGAAAAAAAGAGGTTTTATAAGGATATATGGTTAGCAGGTTTTACATCTGCATTCATCTCAATTTCAGGTTTTGCAAATTGCCAAACCTTTCTATTGACAATTTCCAGGTATTCTAGAAGGGTACTGAAATGAACAATTCCATAGTCATACAGAGTATGTTAAGAGCGTTTATTAGTACCAAAACTTAATTTAAAAAAAGTCATTAGCAGGATTTGCAATTGTCTCAATTGTTTCTTCCTATTTTGCAGCAAATCGTAGCCAGGGAATTTGGGATTTTTTCTCAACATAGATTTTAGCTTTGGTCAAGAAATGCTTTTGAGTTTTTTGTCCTCAGCTTCAATTATAAAAAACAGGCACTTGTTTTTACTGGATGAATTTTTTAGACACTACACACTTGATATCCAAAAGTCATAAAATTAATTCTTGATTATATTTGTGTGCCTACTTCCAAGAGAATAAAGTAAGCATCTACCTAAAAATTCAAATTATAGTTGCAACAAATGCCAATTAGTTTAATACAGAAATGACAATCAAATTTATCTGGACCTGTTACTGCACTACAGTAACTACACAAATTCATTGAAATACCATTACATTTTTTTTAACAAAGGAATAACATTTCTGTAAAAAATATGTACATTATATGTTTTAGATGCAAACATTATCACACTCAAATTGGTCTTGAAAATATTACATTATAGTGGTAAGAATGAATCAAATTTGTCTTTTTATAAAAAAATATGCTTTCCAAGAATACACAAAAGAATGCAACACGCACACACACACACACACAAAATACAAGGTTAAAATTCTAAAAATGAGATAATAAAAATACAATTAAAAAACGGGGAATAATTAATCAACTTGTAAATATTGTTCCTGTTACATTCTTTGAAAACTTAATTAACAATTTTAAGAAAATCAAAAACTGAAATGAATACTGAATTCAACCAAAAAAAAAATTACTTAACATTCTTTACAATAATGTATTACAGCAGTTATTAAAACTGAAGAGTTGACATTCAAATGAACTTTAAAGAAGCAATTTCCTTATTGAAGCATTAAGTTCTTGCTAAAATACAGTTTTCCAATAAATTTTTATATTCTTACTAAAGCAATCAGATTTCTTTCTAACATAGCAGTTTATTGCATTTGTTTATTGACCAGGTATGCCACAAAGTGAATTTTCAAAGTAGAAAGTAGAAATACAAAATCTTTAAGCGAATCTTTATACTACTTCCAACTAAGAGTCAAGAGTTAAGTCAAACATGACTTGCCCCTACAAACTTTTTCATTATGAAAAAAATGTTTTTTTCATGTTACTCAAATCATTGCTTGTAATTTTTGGAGATAAATGTTTAATAAGACAATAAGGAAAGGATCAATACTCAATAACAAAAGGGATGCAAAGACAACCCATTTCTTAAAAAAGTCATCTGACGCCTTAATGTTTTGTCACTTACACACATTTTTACATATATATTTACTGTGAAAATAAATGAATCTTCTATAAAATAACTATTAAAGAAAAAATGCAGAAAAGATTAAGAAACAAGACAGACAAAAATCAAAACATTTGACTCGACAAAAGAATAGATATATCAACATAAATTTTTCAGAACAAATGAACAAGCATATTCTACTAGAAGGACAGAAGAAGTATTACTGCAAACTTTAACTTTCTATTTGAAAGCGAAGTCTTTTAGTTACATTTTAGAACTTTCATTCCACTTGACGTTTTCTAAATGACAAAATAAATAAATATGCTAGTGGTGCACCAAAGGCACATACTACTTTCCCGTATTATTGGTAACAATTAAGTAATATTATTTTTTTGCATGTTCTATCCTATGAATACTTCAGCCGTGACTAAAAAAATACAATCCAAATGATGCAACTAAAAACTGCACAAAAACTACTAAAAAAGACATGAAAAGCTTTTTGCAAAAAGTGTATTTAAAATGATTTAAAGATAAACACTGGAAAATACATTGCATTAAGAAAGAAATACCTAGCTCTAATATAGGAATGGGGTTAGGTAGAGGTAGTTCAATAAAGATAGGGCAGGAAAATTGTACTTATTCCTTATTAAGTGAACCTAATGAAGTAACCTCTATTCAAGCAATTTCTGAGAAAATATAGTTTTTCGTATTTTTCTTTATGTGCAAAATTATGCAAAGACTTTTTGAAATATCTAATATCGAGAAACATATTTCATTAAGGACAAAAATTTCTCTCTGTAATAGTTGTCATAGCAGGTCCAAAAAAGTTTTTTCAGCAGTTTTAAAAAATTCAGGTTTTATTGAAAATCAGATTATGCCATATTGTAAGTGTACATTGCTCTATTCAGGCTTAAAAATTTGTAGACATTTCTGAGAAAATTTAAAGTCCCCCCCTCCCTCCATCACTACTGCAACTTGGAGCTCAGAGTCTAATCAAAACTGCAATTACAGTATTTTCAGCAATTTGAGGATTTAATTTGACAAATTACAGGAATTTAATTATGATACTAACAATAGCAAATTTTTCAAATGTATTGTGTAAGAACACTGCCAAAGAGTGAATCCTAAGGAAATATTCTCTGCATTTTGCACTAAACAAGCCTTCACTGATTACTAATTCATTTGTAATATTATTTGTGATAATATTTCAACAACAATACATTATAAATGTAGAAAATACATTTGTCTTAAAATAAAATCTATTGGTTTTAGTTCATTACTTTATAAAATACCCACAAACTATGATGAAAATATTTTAAGTCGTAAACAAGGCCAAAAAATAATGAAACCTGAATAATGAAATCAATGCTGCTATAAGCCATAAACATTAATGAAACATTAATGATCTGCTACATTAATGAAAAACAATTAAAACATGCTTAATTTTGTTTTTTGATTGAAACATAAATGTGGGAACAACGCAACATGTAACAATTCTATTTACATAAAACTATAATTTATAAATCTCAATTAACTACCTTTTTTTTTGTAGAGTTATTTGTCAACATTTTTACAATACATATTTCCTAATAATTTAGTGTCATCCTAAGGAAGTGGGGTGAGGTGAGGTGGTGGTTACAGAAGGAGCTCAATATGTTGAGTGAGTTCTACCTACTAATGGAGTCCAACTAACTTAACTACGAAAAGGATCCCACTTTCTGTTTGTGCTCCCCTACATTTTTATTTACAGCCCCAGGCCCCGGATGGCCCTATGCAGCTACTCGAATAAGAGTTGCCAAAATTTGCTGTAGCACCCTAAATCTTGGGTTGCTTTAGGATTTAAAAAAAAAAAATTGTTTAAATTTCAACCCTGTTAATGTTTGATAATAAAAATATCATCCCAACTGAACTTTAAAAGTCTAAAATCTTAGAAATAATAAAACTAATTCACAAATTCTACACCAAGACTGAAATGCAAATTCTGTGGTCATGAGTCCAACTTTCAATGAGAGAAGGAAGTAAGTTATTTCAATGCCCAAAAAATATTAGTTTTAAAACCAATACTAAATCAACATTACAAAAGCCAAGGCTGAACATTTAATTACCTATATTAAGAATGCATTACAAAGATCATGCATGGAAAGACTAGGCAGGTGGCACTTCTAAGAAATTACCTTCAAGTCCTAACGAGCTGCTTTCTGTATTTATTAAGAACAAAAACAAGAAGGCATTATGTAAAGCAGTGGAACTCACACAAGTGCTCATCTCACTAATGAAAGTGAAGATCTACAAGAATATTGAACAATTAATAGAAATAAGTGCAGTTAGCAAATACTGTATACTTTTAATAAAGATTGAGTGCTGGGAACAATTTTCTCACTTTTTAAAAATAATTTATAACAATTATTATTCATACAGTGTGGAGGAAAAGTCTTGCAAACTTGCTAGTCATGCAATGAAGTAATTTTCAGTTTATAAATGAAATCTCTATTTTAGAAAGTGCCATTGTGCAACAAGTATTTTGAAATTGAGTACTTTGAGAACATGAATCTTTTAACATTGTGACCACATGTGATACATGCATCAACATTACTTGAAGAGCAGTTAACTTCAATAAAAATTACCATTCACAGATTAGCAATGTGATCTCATTCTACCAACACCATATAAATAAAGAACAAAATTCCTTATTTTGTTTGCAAATAACAATCACTGTATTACACCCAGCTCCATGCAACAATTAAGTGTGAAAATGTCAGATGATCTTTAAAAAGAAAAAGTGCTATTCTTCGCACTTTTTGAAGAGTGGTTTCATAACAATGATTTGATAGAGCACTGTTTATACTCATCAATTGCTGTGAATGCATAGATTACATCCACTTTTATCATTTGTCTTCCGTATCTTTCTTTTATCGTAATAGTTGCTCTCAAATATACAGTAGTACCTGGTGCTGCATTACTAGCAACTGAAGAGCAGTACATCAAAACATACAGGATAAATAGTTTTACAACTCCATTAAATTTTTTTTCATTTTTACCCCACCTTAACAATCTACAAGGAAACTGTTCCTTTTCAATAAAAAAAATGTACATTTGTTTCATGAAAGGAGGATTTTAATACACATCAAGAACAGTGGTATAAGAAAAGGAATAATCAGCATTACTAAACTATATATATGAAGAGGAAAAGGAAACTGTAGGGCACATCACATTTTAAGAAGGAGCTAGTGAGTTTTCACTTTATCATTCTACACAACATTTTTTAAAGACATTTTAAAATGAGTATAAAATAATGAAAGAAACTTACCAACGATTTGCTTTATTTGCATTTGCTTTGCATCAAGAAGTTTCTGTCTTTCCTCTACACTTAAAACAATGTCTTCATCATCCTCTTGACAACTCTGAACAGCTGATCTGAAATGACAAATTTGCATTAAAGAAAATCAATTTTAATAGATGGAGATTGCTTCTGCTAAAATAGTCATTTTGTGTTTAAGTTTACACACTGAGGCTTACTGATGCAATGAAGATGGCCCTTTCAGTGAAATCTTATTACTTTGAACTTCTGAATTGTAATACACTTACCACAAATATGGATAAAATAATGGTGTGACATCTTTAAATTAAAATCCACCCTATCTCTTAAATCATGTTTTAATATCTATAACAAAATGAGTGCAGTAACACTCTGTGCCTAGGAATAATAATACTTCTTAGAAATAAAACTTATCACTTCAACAAAATAATGAAATGTACAATTATTGTACCTGGGGAGAACGTAAGGGCATAAATTATTAAAAGGTCAAAAAACAAAACAGACGCTTACTGTCGTGTCATTTTATTGTTTAATGAACTTCTAAACCGCATTAAAGTTGAAATAGTAGCAATTTTTCCCTCAGTTAAAAAATGCTCCCAAATGTGAAGTGAATTACTACAAAAAGTAAAGCCGAACAGTTGCTTTGCTGTAAAATTCTTGTAATTAATTGAATATAAAAAGCTATAATATAATAAAAACAAATGCAAAAAATACTAATAATATAAATTGTACATACTACACAAATATAAGATTGTATTATATGTATAAAAAGTACAAAAACTTCTTAAAACATCTGTAATTTGAAATAATGTTTTTATTTGTAATATCCTGGGGGGGGGGGAGGGAGAGAGAAATGCATTAAAATTAAAAATTCAAAAAACAAAAAGCAACAACATATTAACTCAAACTTGCTCACGATATATCTCACCTCTAAATTCAACGATTTAAGTCCATATGAACATCGCAACTATTATTAAGGTTCACTTCTCATCATGTGTATGTGTGTAAATTTTTCTTTTAGACAATTGCCTGTTCAATAAATTTAAAAAATTCCCAATGGAACATTTGTACTTCAAAAATATTCAGTGTACTTACAAAAATCATCTTTGAAAACCGCCAAGCCATAGCCATACCCTACAGACTCACTTCTCTCCTGTTTACAGATCACGAAGGGAGGTATTTCTAAAATATGTTATTGAATCAACAAACTGAATACAGATTCCAAAACAAAATATCTAATAATAAATAATCTTTTACTAGTGTATTACACCTAGACAATTTACAAAAGAATTTCCTCTCAATGACTAGAGCGTGTGTGTAGGAAACATTTTCAGATGCACACCTACAATCGTATATGCTATACCAGGCATAAAAAGACAGATTAGGTAAGCAACTATTTATTCCAAAATGTCTAACACAGGAAACCTGTAAAATATGAAAAGCTCATGAAAAATCTGTGTGATGCCCATTCCCTGAAACTTGTTCTTTAGCAAGGTTTCAATATGTAATTGATATCCAAATGTTGAGATTACTTTTCTCCTTAAGCAGATCTGTTGAGATTACTTTTCTCCTTAAGCAGATCTATCAAAAACTCTCTCAATTCAAACACTGTTTTTCTTTTCCATTGAGGGTGAAAAGGATCTTAAAGAACAAAATACTAAAAGAAATATTTAGTTAGAGTTGTAGTAAGATGAAAGTTTTGGACATGAGTGAAAACTGGAACAAGTATAATAAATAAATAAATAAATAAAAGTTAAAAAAAACAAAAAACCTGAACTAGTTAGACTCTTTTAAGTACCATTTCCATTGAATTATTGTTGATTTGAGCTAATATAGCTAAAAAATTAAGATACTTATTAGTAGTACCTTATATTACGTATCCAAACTTCCTTATCTTTGGGTTTATGAACTTTGAGTTCAAACATTTCAGGTTCTGCAGGATTTGAGGATATGAGATAAATTCCTCGAGAATCCTGACCAGCCTTTTCCCGAACCAATAGTTTCTGTAGTGAAACAACGCCAGCCTACGAAGAAAAAAAAAAGAGGAAAAAAAAAAATGGGTGAAAGTGAGCAAAAATTCACAAAAGCACAGACTGCCAAACAAGTACCTTGTTGTCTGGTGTGAAAAATGAATATTTGTTATTGTTCTCAAGAAGAAAGAACAGTACATCAGATAGTACTATAACAAGCACCACTTGCATTTTACTGCGTCCTTGCATTAACATGGCAACACCCTCAAACCTAAACAAGAATTAAATTAAACATTTAAATGACAATATAACTCCAAGGGTTCTGTGATAAGTATGAAAAATAAACATTATACACAGAAAAGAATGTTAAATAAAAAGAAAGATTGTAATGACTCAATATCAGAGAGGATGCCATAGGTATAAAAGTGAATATTACTTAGTTCAAAAACTATGTTTTGCGATAAATCAAGTTGAAGATTTTGTTAAATTTGACTACTTCAATATATTTTGCTGGATAGAAGTGCTGGGTTATTGTTTTAACACACACTTTATATATGTAATAATGTTTTTTTAAAACAAAAAAATCTGGTTCAAAGATGCTTTTTTTCTCAACATTCACTTTTCTCCGTCTTACTTAAAAAAGGAAATAATCAATAATTTGGTACATCCAAATTTCATAACTTTAATGATATTACTAATTAAAATAATAGAAAAAAATGTGACCTAGCAATGCAAATAATGCCCCACAATACAAGAAATTGACTTGGTTAGTTTCACTTTTATACCAATAATATGAAGAATTTGGTAAGTTTTCATGCATTAGTTCACTTGCTTCATAAGAAAATGCACCTTAGCTTTCTGTTTTTAAGTAGAATATCAGCTTTCTTGAATTTTGTATCTCGATGGGTTGTAAATGATTTGGCATCAATTCTATTGTAAATTTCTAGTTTTCTATCTTCTTTCTCTTTCTCTGCAACTTGTGCATCAACCTCCACTAGAATTGCCTGTGAAGGAAAAAAAAGCAAAACAGTTTGATGATCAAGTGTGTCCATGGATTATTTAAAGAAAATCTTAATATTATAAACAATTTCAATGTTTTCTGGTATCAAAACAACATGAACTGAATGGACCTCACTCTATTTTGTCCCCCGAATGAGAACTATTAAACCTTTATTCTTCCCCATGTAAATTAAGCAATAGCACATGAAATAATACTTTAATTCTTGCATTGTTATCATGAAAATATGATTCAATACTAGTGACAGTGCTACAACAGCACATACTTTCTTGTTTTAATTATGGTTATAATTAATAACCTATTTATTATTAACATATTATATTGCTAATATTACAATACTGCAACTTATATCCTACTAATACATCTTGAAAAACTTGTCAAAAAACAGACAAACTGGGAGATGGTTTTGAAAAAACATAGTGTGTTTTCAGAGTATTTTAACGAAAATCTGGGCATCTCTTTTTTTGTTGCATTTTAATACTGCACTACAATAAGTAGTCAAAAGTGTAAAAAGAGATATGGTGTCAGAAAGCCTATCAAATTAATAACTGTAAAGAATTCTATAGATCTTTATATCAATATCCATGGATAATGATCAAAAAGTAGTGCAATACAAATTTCAGAATTGTTTGTTTTCCTATTAACAGTAATTTGCAATTAAAAACAAACTTATGTATAAGAGAAAAATAGAACAAACACATACCTTTACCAAAGCTAGTGCTTTCTTTAATTTATCGTGTTCTTCTTTGTTATCTTTGGCAGTCTTAATAAGAGGTTCAATAAGTAAGGGATATTTTGTAAGTCTTTGGGTTACAAACAGAATACATTCAGGAATTCCTTTCTTTTTAAGCAAAGGATTTGCTTGACAATGACGGACAAATTCACCAAATCTTCTATCATGAAGATAATTTTTGTACATATTTACAGCATCCCTGTGCCTACTACAAAATTCTCCATAAGCTGATTTTAATTTGTGAGCATTAGCTCCTGAAAATTGTTCAATCAAAACATCACATATTGTTGCCACAATAGGAGCAGTTTTTTGTCGTTGACGCAGCTTGAATAAGAAACTTAAATGAATTTCTGTGAGATCAGTTAAACGAGGAAACATTCTATCAAGATCTTTACCCAAACTAAAATGTTTTTGTAGGCCATCAACAAATACCTGTAACATAGATAAAAAATTATATTTTCCATAAATTCACAGTAATAAAAAGTTATACTATAGATAACACTATAAATTTCAAGCAATAAGCTTAGAATTAAGAAATGAAAATTAAAGAATATAAATAACACAATAATTTGTTCATAAAATAATAACAATTGAGAATCTAAATCTGACATTCTTAACTTATTCATGCAGTGAAACCTGCTGAAACAGCCACCTCGATTAAGTGGTCACCTCTACAAACAGCTATTGTTTCTTTGAACCATTTGCTTTTTCCATAAAGTAATAATGTTCCCTCTTTTAAGCAGTAGTCTAGTCACTTGACTCTATGGCCAGCTGCCAGCCACATTCCGAAAATTAACCTGCATTACTCACAACTTCCGGATGCATTAGTGGTTTTAAACTTTAACTGTGGGAAGTGGAAGAGCAGAAAACTTTACTATTGATTCAGTAACTTCCTGCATCAGGACACATTGTCGGATTACTTAAAATGTAAAATCTAGCTCTGGTTATCATGTGCGGAATAAATTTGTTTCAGATAAGAATAGATAATCTTCAAATGGAAAGAAACAATAGAGGTCTGAAAAGTGTTCAAAAACAGTGATAAAATGATTTTGCATGATCTACTGAAGTGCACACATGCAAAAAATACATTCAGTATTTGGTAGTTTAATTGTAAAAAAAAAAAGGTGTGAACTTCATTGAAAAGTGAAAAATATGCTTAACTTCATTAAAAAATTCCAAATTAGGTTTGATGTCCCTTTTCCATATTCTTAAAACCTACATTTAGCAGCCACCTGTATTAATGGCCAACTTTTGTTGGAACCAATGGTGAATGCTTAAGACAAGTTTCATTGTATATCACTTCTTGAGCTGCATTTCACACAGAATTTAAGTGAGATAAAGTTTAAAGACTCCACTACTGCGATATTACAATGTAACTTATAGGAGTATTGCATTCACATTGTGATAAGCCAAAAAGACCCCATTAAGTGAATTTCAATGACACGCTTAAGTGGGAAGAGTAATTAAAATAATAATGAAATATTAATAACATGTAATTATTACATTACTAAATGTTATTTGATATAGACTAAATCATTTTTTGCGGTTTATCATTGAAAAGTGCAAAGTCCTATTCAGAAATTTACTTCACAATAAGTGACTATTAAAGTTTCTACATTTTTATATTCAAATTTTTGAATAACTGTTACTTACTTTCTGCATGACTCGAAGAGTAAGGCAGTGATGCTTTTCAGTCAATATAAATTCATAAATATGTTCCTGGCGCTTAATTTCTTTTTCTTTAAGTTTTTTGGTAATCTAAGAGAGGAATCAAACAATGTTAATGTATATAATGTTTAGCATCATAATATAAGTAGTCATCTTTACACAATAATCACACCTCTTTTCCAACTGTAGGTGTCCAAGAATCAGGTTCTTCTTCATGAAGTCCAAGGAAAGGATCAGTATCCAAATCATCTGCAGTTACTTGACCTTCACATGCCACGAATACATTAATGCAATGATTCTTAGACAACTGACAAAGCTGTTAAATTTCTAAATTTATTTACATACCTTCATCTAAAAATTCCAGAGGGACAATAGGCACTTCATCTGAAAAACTTTACATAAAAGAAAATGTGTAATTAATAAGAAAGTGTTATCACATACAATCAGAATTGATATATAATTTAACATACTTAACTCCTTCATGATGTCCCCCATCAGCTTCCTTCTCTTCACTGATGATCTGACTGCAAATAAAGACAATATGCCATTAGAGTCATTACATTTTATTACTGATTAATTATCAGACCCAGAAAAAGAACATAAAACGTTACAAACATGAGCAGGAACATAAATTGCTTTATGTTACTTTTATTTATTAATAATATATTTCTTCTTTAACACAGAATTTTGTTTAATATTAGGAGAGAAAAGAGAAAATACTCCTAAGTGTTTGGTCAGTTACTTTTCCTTTTTTGAACCAAGGGAATAATAACTAGATCAACAAAAAAAAAGCATGCACAACCAAAAACAATTGGTGGACTACCTTGTGTCAAATTACTTTAGTGTAATATTAGATATCCAACACAGGAGAATCATACAGAAGTTAAATTTCACATTAAATCACTGATGAATATGTATTATAATTTACTATCACAAACATAATCAAATTATTAACATTGACTTTCACAGTTGGGAAATAAAGCACACTTCAGCAAATTTACTCCTTTGGTGTTTTTATTCATTATCATTCATTTTTCAGTCCCTGAAAAATAGCATGCAAATTTCAGAATTCTTTCCAAATAGCAGACACACAAAGTACTTGTGTATGCAAAGAAACTGAGAAGAAAAATAACAAATACTCTACTTTTACCTCAATACATTAAATCAAAACTTATACAAATATATTTTTAAAGAAATAAAAGGAAATTTAATTGTTATCAAATGTGTATATTTTAATGTCAAGGAAAAAGACTGAAGGGCAAAACAAATATATGGATCGAAATTACCAACAAAGTATTTCATGTTGGGCAAGCAACATTTTCAAACCAATTATAACCTTAATAATAATAACTGTATATTTTTCAATTTTATTCCAGCCATTTCACTGAGGCACACTTTTGTGGTAGGAGAAATGAAACATAATTAATGTAATTACAATTTCAAGAGAAATTTTAATAGCTATTATTTTAAATGAAAATTAATTGATCCAATTTTTTACAACTGTGTATATTTTATGTATCATTTAGGTATGTTCACTTTTCTTCACGTGTAAATGTCAGAACCTAGTCACATGTAATAATTATTTTTCTCCTCAAGTACACATTCAATTGCACTTTTCCAAACACATACATGCATGCATGTGCATGCGCATGGACACGCATTTGTGCACATGCATGCACACACACTTTTACACATTCATCAATATCTGCTAAATTAGTTATTCCATATGTAATTATCAAATCACTATTATAATCATTGGTTAGTAGGACACTATTACTTCATAACTGCTCTGGAATGAAAGCTACATGAATACAATTAACATGATGTGATATAATACTCTTGCTGTTTAATATTAAAAACCTCAAAATTATTAATATGTGGTTAAACTGGAGCAGTATCAGCAATTACATTAGAAGCAGCAGCAGCAGCACTGATAATCAGAGACAATAACAGACAACAGCAGAAGCAGTGGTTCAGCAGCAACAAAAACTTGCAGCATCAATGGTTCTACTAAGAATAGGAATATGTTTATTAAAGCAGTGCAATTAACATTGAAATAAAGGCTCCGAAGAGGTAAAACTTTGGTGTTAATGGTGACAATCAGTGTTGCCTCAGAGTATTCCTGTATTGTGTATCTGACAATAGTGTAGACGACTACTACTGGTAGTAGAGGAGATGGTGAAAGAGTTAACTGTGATTGCAGCTGTGACAGTGACAGTGACAACAGCAATAGCAGCAGAAGCATCTGCATGGGGCAGTAACAGCAGAATCAGCAGCAGCACCAATATAAGCAGCACCATAATTTAAGCAGCAATCATTAATACCATCACAAGTGACACTGCAGTAAATTCCACAAGATTCATGCAATACCCACTTGCATCCAACAGTGTATACTTGTATACAAATAGGCAATTATATAGTTGACATAAAACAATATTCATTGCAATAAACCAAGTCATACTAAAGTTAAAAATTCACTGACATTTTCAGAGCATTACAGTTAGTGGTTTGTTTTACTTAAAAGTCATTACAAAACATTACAATAAAATATATGAAATGTCAACTACTTATCTTGTAATGTATAACATCAATTTTCATAATATTAATTACAAAAGAAAAATAATGGAGAGTCACATGAAAACTATAATACACAATAGTAAAGAAATTCAAATCTTGACCCACTCAAGAATATTTCACTCCAAACTTTGTTAACTAAAGCAAAATAAAACCATTAGAAAAAAATTAGCAACCCATCTTGGATTTATTTAACTTCTGATTTAATTGCCACAATTTTCCAAGCATCAGACTAATGAGTTTTTATTTAGAATTCAAATTTACGAAGGACCATTAGATATTCTTCTATAATATTCTAAATATAATTCAAGAACTTTAATTACTGATTTGAAAAAATGAAAAGAAATGCCAAAACATTTCAATGACACCACTGCCAGATGGTGGTAATTAATACAAAATTACTATTGTTGATGTTTTCCATTTTTTAAATTTAGTTTCTATCATGTTTTATACTTGCAACATTATTGTGACACCTCTATGTTCTATAATCTAGAAGTTGTTCTACCTCAAAGATTTAGTTGTAAAATAGAATTGATAAAATTAGAATTTTAGTGCCTGAAAGCTAGGAAGAGGTAAGGGAAGCAAAAACCTATGCCAAAACAAGTAAAAATTATATAGACTGAGTCTTTTTCAACATGAGAGATTTTTTCTTCAGAAACAGAAAATACATTGAAATGAAATTACAATAATTAACTAGTGAGTTTGTACTGAAACTGAATGAATAGAGATCCACAGATCCACAAATACTTTTTTAATAATTATCATGTTTTTTTCCAGCTCAATGGGGCTACACTCATAAGTCTCACAAGAGATTTATACAACAATAAAAAACAATATTTTTTAATTATCTATCAAGGGCTTACTCCTCTTTCCTTTTATTCCATTTTTAAATATAAATTTCGATCTGTAGCTTCATTTTGATTCAAATGTAATTTTTAATGCCATTTGTTTTTCCTTTGGGACTTCCAAAGCATTATGTTTTGTGTGTTCCATTCTCTCTAAGTACTCTGGCTAACTTGAACATTGATATTATACTTTGATTATCTGGGCTGCAAAATTAAAATTAAAATATCCATGGGTCAAAAAGAATAGAATTTGTTATGAATAATATGCATTCAATTACATTAATGGCTTGTGGCTAGCTCTTGGTCAGCGTGCTCGCTTTCCACTATGCGGCCCCAGGTTTGATTCCTGGTCGAGCCAAGACTAGAGTGTGCATTTTCCTTGCAATGTCCCAGAATATGTTGCTGTGTGACGGTGAGAAAATTCACTTCTCATGTTGAGAAGATCGGAATATGGCATTGGGATGTCTACGTGCTAACCACACATACTCCTTTAACCCATGGCAGGTACATCGCCGGTAGGTCTCAGCCCGTTCACAGGCTGTTGTGCCAAGTACATACATACATACAATTATATTAATATAATATCTTACATGAAAAAAGGTTATGTTTTCAGGTTTAAATTAAAGCTATTATTATCTTTTAAATATATTTGTTTGCTATCATTTTAATCTTTATAATATTTCTTTGAATAAATTGATTATACCTTAGATGATTAGATTTGGTACCTAACAACCGAAGTGGCAATGCTTGTTCAGAAACTGCTAAATCAAAATAAAGAGCAAAATTACTTGGAAGTATTTCGTTCAATCCATAGCCTGATCACTTGACAATAGAGTTGAAAACAGTGACAAGTTTATTGTTTTGCAAATATTTTCCTCAATTTTTAAGGTTCCAAAGTGTAGCGGATGTTATTTTGTGGATTTGAAAAGTGAATGTGCCTATCAGGTTGCATTGATAATAAAGCACTTTCCTTCCACTAGTCTGGCAAGGTTATTGAAGGGACATTACTCTTCATTTACAGCTATGAAAAATTAAATAATACTGTTTGAGAGAGGAAAAATGTGTCAATGATGAACTGGTAAAACTCATTTCTGTGTTCACCCCTGAAAATATTTATTGCTTTGCAAAATACGATTTTCAAAAATAAACAAATAGAGTTAAATTCACCAGAAGCTCTGAATATCTAGAAACATGATGTTTCTACTATAAATTATGATGAGAATATGAGAAATATAACAGCTAAAAGAATTGGCCTGAATGCTGATCAGAAATGACACCAAGGAAACCAACTTCAAGATTTGTCATCACTTTCATGATAATTCTTTCAACTCTTTGAATGGTATTGTGACTATTAATGAAACATGAATCTGGAATTATTATGTTCCAGAAACAAAAGAACAATTACAGATATTAATTGTTCATTTGTTTTGGCTTACGAAGGTCCATGATTGCAAACACTGTTGGTATCCAACTCTACAGAGATTTGTCCCAGCTTCTACAGCAGTGAGCCATAAAGAGAAATGTTTTCAGTCACAGTCATAAGGATTGACACATTTAAAAAAAATTCAATTTCTTTCCTTTCCCTTACACAGAATAGACCCTGAGAGCATAGAATGGAAAGTGAGCATGCCATTATCCAGCCAGCGAACCTTTTTAGATGAGTGGTTCCCAGTTGTTTCCAGTCCACTTGGTTCTCCCAAGTTCATTTCAATTGCTCAGAGCTTGAAGTAAGGTTATTGGGGTTATCCTAACAAAAAACTCTATACATCTGACAATAGTATACCTTTTCATTACTAAAAATGCATTTTTATTGAAATTTAATGTGCAAAATTTACAAAACTGGAATGAATTTTAAAAAATTAATTTTAGATTGTTTCTATGCAAAAACAAAGTATAAAGTCCTTTTTAAAACCTATTATTACTTTCATTATATATTTTCTAATTAGTTCTGAAATATAAAGTTTTAAAAATAAATTAATTACAAAATATAAAACTTGTTGTGAATACTGTGTAAATAAATACAGAAATAAAGGTATTTTTTCAATATTCCTGCTTATCACTGATAAGAAGTAACTGAGACAACAAACTCACAGAATAGCAACAGAAATTACAATTTTTAACAAGCATTGTAAAAGATACAATGAAATAATCCAAATTATCATACAATGTGGTGTACTGTAACAAAGGAGCCATTTGTTGAATATTTTTAAAAAAAATAGCAGTTCCAATTTCACTCATTTTCATGATATATTGATAATGCTCACTAAATCAATTGGTTCTATTATCTGGAAAGGTTTTCATATCCAAAATTGGTTTCAACTGTTAAAAACAACAGACTGCCGACAAAGAAACACAACTTTGTCAACAGAATATTTTGATTGTTTGTTCCAATGTTTAAATTTTTTATTTTCAATTATGTAAAAAAGTAATTGAATACAGTATAACATGCAGGTCAATGAATTCGTCAACAATGTTTCTTGGCATGTGTTTTTGTTAGGCATTTCAAAACTACACGAATGGCAAATTGCACATGCAAAAAAAATATTGCAGCATTTACAGCAAAACGTAATGCAAGTCCAAATGCAAAATTTAACCAAAAGATAAAAGTATATTCTAATCATGCCCCTGTCCATCAATCAGCAATGGACAAATAGAAAATTAATATTTTTATGATTTACCCATTTAATGCTTGCTCCATGTTGCTACATTCTCAAAATTCAGCCAATAATTTATTATTTTAAAATGGAAACTAGGTGCTTCTGTTGGAAAGACTAATAAATCAATCTCCATATTTTAGTTGATGTATGTTTTTCAACTTCATGTAAGAAATTTTTGTTCGAAATACAAACTTTAAAAAAGTGAAATAGTAAGTAAACGTTTGTATTCATTATATACTTGGCAATTGTAATTAGCATGACAAAACATTTCTAAAACCAAAGAAACTGTAGGTGGTGGTGTACTAAAAATCATTTATACAATGCATTAAATTGTAATATTTAAAAATTAAGAAAGCTTGAATTTCTGCTCAGTGATTTTCTTCAAAAAATTTTTAATGAACCAAGAAATTCTATTTGTTATCACAAACACCACATTTGTATCCTGTCATAATAAATATCAAGGATAAATTTCTTAAAAGCACAGAGATACATTTCTACCAGCATGGGCAAAATTACTTTCCAAAAGCTTATTTATCATTAAAGGGCAAAACACTGACAGTTCAGTACTGAATAAAATCAGTGAAATTGTAAAGAAACACTTGATACTCAATAAAGGATGTTCACAAACCTACATATCTCATTCTTTTATAATCACTCAAAGTCATCACGACGGCCAAACCTACAATGGCATGCTCTTATTCACAAAAATCCCATTCACGTTAATGCCTTACAAGTCCAAAAATACATCTTCTTTCTACAAATTCTTTTCTCTCAAGAATTCCTGCTTAAATAGATCCAATATGGGCAAATAAAAGAAATAGAACACACAAAAGAGTGAGACAGAAAAATACTGAAAGAAAATGATGAAGCCACCCCCACTTACTTCACTCCAAGCTTGGTGGCGACGCGCTTCCATGGAGAGTAGCATCCTGTCCTCCTACCAGGGGAGTAGGCGTGCAACAGGGGTGGATTGGAGTGAGCATTGGGTGAAAGCAGCACATTAGCAAGGGATTATATGGCAGTCTGCACCAGTGATCTCAGGAAAGGAGGCAGCGTTTCCAGAACTACCCACATGCTTCCACTAACTTTATTCCCACAAAAAATATAAAATCATAATTTATTGCGCAGCCATTCTCCCATTTCATGCATTTTTGCTATTTTTTTAAGCACTAAAATATCAGTACTTGTAGTGAATTTTTATTGCACAAATTTTATGAGAATTCTTCAGTGCTGAACATTATATATAAAACAATAATTTAAGTAATTGATGCCTAAATCTGTTCTAAAAATGCCTCTAATGCTTTCTACTTTAAAATTGATGACTTCAAATCACAAATACACATAATTGTTAGAGTTGAAAATTATGATATATATCACTGGTACAGTAACATTACAATTTTTTATATTCAATACACCCAGTGTTGAGAGATCAGAAAGAAATATTGATGAAACACAGAACTTCTAGTTTCATTTCTGGACTTCAAGTCTTAACAATTAATGCATCACTTCATAATACATCACATACAGAGATAAGATGTGTGCACACAAGAATGAATTCAAGAGTGAAATTTACATGATCTAATTAAAATTATTTAAATTCAATTATTTGATTATGCTATCACACTCACTAGGGGAGAATTCATTGACTTTAAACATGATGAAAATTAAACATCAACACATACTTAAAAGCTGAAATTGTCTCAATTATATTCAGTGATATAAAAATGATGTCTCGTTTATACCACATGTTTTAAGAAATGGTTGGAGAGGAGAATCATAAGAAATGGTAGTACAGCTGTTTTCCAGTAGAAAACAATGCAGTCCAACAGCATGTTGTCAAATAAATAAATAAATAGAGAGTATACAGAATTTCTGAAGTCTAAGAATTATGCAGGACCGAAATATATCATGCTATATTCTTGTCTTCTACACGGAAGAAACTTTTAATCACATTCAGCAACACATTTCTAACATGAAGTCTTAAGAAGTGAAAAACTCATGAATGATGCACATTGTTTAAGGATCTCACCAAGTACACTAAATAGTATAGGGTGACATCACAACCAACCAAAGGCTCAAGGAGAACTTTATATGAAACACTCACTGTTTAGGACCCCAAGATGATTTTATTCATGAAAATCAATATATTTAGTCATACCAAACTTGCATATGGAAGAAAGAAAATAGACAGGGTGTCATAGAAAAATATCTCAAGAAAAAAACTGTTCAACTTTCAGACTAAGAAGCAAACATGAAGTTGATCCAAAAATAAACATGAAAACAGGTTGCATTATTTCCAAACAAGATTGAAATACAAATTCCCTTCCTAATTCACAAAGCATTCCCTATTTGCAAGAAAAAATTTCAATCTATGCTCCAATTATTTTTTATTCAAAATAATAACAGAAACAAGACAATCAGAACTTATGAAGTGTGACACAAATTCAATTCAGACAAATAATTCTCAATTTCTTTTCTAACTTAGATAAACTATTCAGGCAAAAAGTGTTCGTAAAATCTTCCTCAAACTCTTAAAGTTGAACACCAGAAAATTGTGTAAAGCAAAATAGGTACAAGAAGACAGTGGAAACATTAAACTAATCTCTTAATAAATTTGTAACTTCCAATATTAATTGACAATATCCAGACTTCAAGACAGCCGTTTTTGAGGCAAGACAGTTTCTGCATCGGAAAAGAGAGAATAAATTCATGAAAGACAGCACTGTCTTCAAATACTGCTCTTAGAAAAAAATTGTAGGAACAAGAAAAACGAGCTGCAATTTCTCAAATATTTTTGAAAGAAAAAAACAAAAAAACATTCCTTCGATTTTGTTCACTCTCTTCATTGTGCTTATGCAATGTAAGCTGCTAATGACTGCCTTTCAGTTGCCAACGGAGAGAATTCAAACTACTCTACAGAAATGTGGCACAATTACGATGACTGTCAAGAGAATTTCATATGAATGTACACACATGTTAAAATTGATCGTGGAGAATAACACATTAACTTTCTTCTTTAACTTTCTGCACACATTCTTAGTGAAAAGTTTCTATTTTGAAATGTTTAAGTAAATAAGAGCCTATGATTGCCTCAAATTATTGTAAAGAAAAAAAATCTGGGATGGCAAAGGTATTATGGCATTTATGGTGTGCTGCACAAATTCTAACTAGCATTTTGCAGAGAAGAATAAGAAATGCAAACTCATCACTAAGAGAGTTGACCAAGCTTAAGAAACAAAGATAGATATTGGAATTGAGTAAAATCCAAGTTGCATGTCAAGCACTACGGCTGCACCTACAAGACAGATCAAATGACATCTCACATTCATGGTGAATAATATAGCTCAAATTCATCTTAATGTAATACAAACATTAATATTAAAATGGGTTAGTTTTTCACAACTTTAAAGAATGTGTTACCTGAAGAAATTCAAACAGAATTTGCAGAATAGACCACAATAAGCAAGCTGATGTTAACAGAAAATAAATAAATAAAGAATGAAAAATACTTATACTCTTTCTTGGACATTACATTACCCAAAACCAACATTGTGAAATAACAATAAACTCAATCTCATATTTTCTTATGAAATCATTGAAGTAATAATGAGAAGAAAAAATATTTCTCTAATGCTACCTTATGTTCTTTTGCGATCTTTTTGACTGATAGGCTGCATAAGGAATCTGCTATGATTACCATTATAATTGTTATTACATAATTGACACAAGTGTAAAGAAACTACTTGAAGTAATAACACCTAAGGATAATGAACAAGAATAAGAACACCTGAATTCAATTTTAAGAATTATCCCAAAACTTGCTCTTAAGCATGTAATAAGGAAAATATTCTTTTTTCTTGAGCTCATACATATTTTTCTACTAACCAATAAAACAAAATGAACAAAACATTATTTGCTAGAATACCTGAATAAAGTGTTTGTTTTTTTTTCCCCAAAAAGAGCCAAAGTGAAGAATGCTAAAGCAAAGTACATAAATTATTGCCAAAAGACTAAATCTAGATATTTGGTGGCATTTTCTTCATGCACATTTCAACGAAGCATTACAATTGGAGGCAAATTTTCATTTTCTTGAAGATATGATAAACGATAAGAATTTTACATTTGAATATTAAATATTTTACACAATGTAACTGACCTCACACTGCATAACAATACAAATCAACCCTTGCACTTTCCTTCTAGCTAGAAGGTTATCATAGCACATGCACCAATTTGTTGTTTTATCTGCGTGAGAAAGATCCACGATATAAATTCGAAAGTACTGCGACAATTATAAAAATGAAAAATTATCATTGTTAAATCTATCAATTATACATGTATCTATGAAAAATTACAAAAAACAATCACACATAAAGCAACACATAAACATAACAATGCATATTCATTCTGCTATATATCAGACAATAAGTTCATCCCATTTTAATGCAACAGCTATTTTAAATATTTGATAATATCTTTAAGAGATAGATCTTTCTCAATAACTTTACCAGAAAAGACACCCATTCAAATGTAGCCTCCCAGCAACACAGCACTTCATGCTTAGAGCACGTGCAACAAACACACTGCATGTTGTAACCACACATATCAGAAATGCTAACAATATACACAAATTAATACTGTCCATCTTGTCTCAAATATAGGTAATATAACATCTTTACATAAGGCTGGAGAACTTCTGCTGAAAAGCATTTTTAGGAATAATATTTTTAAGTTTCACACATTTTGAGGCTTTATCCATCTAGACACTACAAGTTTAGTGAAAAATGTATTTGAAACAAACCTTCAAGTGATTAAGAAATAACATAATGTTTCTCAAAACCGTGATACCTAACTTAAGTGGTCATCAATGGTCCCAGCAGAAACTGGTTGTTAATTCAGGTGACTGCTGAATCAAGGTGGATGCGTAAATCATATCTTATAGTACTAATTGCTACGAAGTGAAGTACGTCCACTTCAACAATTTTGGTTGCCATAAATGAAAAAATTACAACATAAGCAGGTATTAAGATCTTTTGCCTCCTCTCAGCTAATATCTAAACCATGGATTCCCAAACTTTTCCTTGCACTGATCCTATTAAGAGAATGATATTTGCTTCATTGATCCCATTGACATTGACTTTTTACTATAATACACATACATAATATACCATACTAAACAAGCATAACACATCATTGACTTGATAACAATTAGCCAGAGAATATGAACTAGTTCTGAAAAACATGGTTGATTACGTTTATTTTTTTTTTTTGTGCTAATTTAATTTTCATTTTTTAGAAATATAAACAAATACTATTAAAAGTTCTGAATCTTTACATAAGAAAACAATTAACAACTTCATTTATTCTTTAATTATTTGTAATCAATAGGATCTTGAATACACCAATCAAATGCCAGTGCCTATTCAACTATCGACCCCTTGATCATCATTGACCTCCTTTAAAATTTCATCAATCGCCAGGGCCTGGGAACTCATTCTCATATTTGAGAAACTCTCTTTCCATCTTAGCCAAATCTAACTAGACTTTAAGATGCATTTTGTATCAGTGGAAACTTTATAGCAATGCTGACTGTCAAAGGAGTTGATGCCTGATCTTCAGATTGGAGAAACATATGCATTGTTATTGCATTAAAAGTGTTTATTGAAATTGTGTGTTGTTACCTGAAACAGAAATTAATCCCCCTGCAAAATAAGTCAATGGATGTCTCTGACTGAAGTAAAACGACAATGCATCCGATTGTAGGAAGATATTAAAACAGAAATAATATCCACCACTTTTGGACTTCTTGTTATAATATAGTTCAAGATCACTTGAGGTGACTGCTTCACATAGGTCAGTCTATGAAATGTGCCAGGACTTTTGCCAAGTAGCCAGGTGGCCACTAAAAAGGTGACATATTTATGTGCCTTATGAAAAATCGATTGATGCCAGGAAAAAATGCCTTCAGTGCAGGTGACCACTTATCTGAGGTGGCCATTTGACCAGGTTTCACTATATATTAAAGTAGCTACTTTTATAGTTCAACTTTAAAACCGGCTTTAATTTCTTTGAAAATTTGAACTTAATGGGTATTAATTCAGGGAATTGAACTCATTATTATATCTTCAGAAAATCTCCAGCCAAAATCATTCATTTTTCTTAAATGCTCCAACTTTTCTTCTTGCTGAAATTCATTCTTTATTTCTGAAAATTACCTGTTATTCGATGAGTTCTGTGATGGAGCAGACGAACTATTCCTCTTGCTGGTGCTGAACTTCGAGGGCACAGTGAAAGCTTTTGAAGTATTCTGCTATTCAAAAAGAAAACAATGAGGAACACAGGTCTAAAATAATACACATAGAATGATTCTATTTAATGATTTTTAACAACATACCTTTGCTGCTTTAATTTTACTGCAATCCATTAAATGATCCTTACACGAACCAGAATGAACAACAGTGAAACAACCTAGAAAAGATCATTGAAACAAACAAAATATCCATTAGATTACTTGTTTCTTTAAATTAAATTGATGTGTAAATATCACAATGTCATTAACCACTTACTGTCACAGTAAAGGGCAGAGTTCTGAACAGGTTTTGAACACCAGTCACAAGTATGTACTGGTCCTGAATATGTAATCCAATGATGAGACATTTTCTTCGTTTTGTCCTAAAATATTAAAAATATAAATTAGAGATACAAATGGCCCATTAAATAAAACAAATTAACAAAATCATATTACAATTTAAGAATGGGTTTTTATTGTGCATTAAAGCCACACCATAAAATGATAAACCTGAATATAAACAGACTAAAAATCATATGAATTGATGAAATTTAAAAGAAAAAAGAGCTACAACAGTACATACTTTCTAGTATAATTTGTAACAGTAATGTATTATTAATATTTGAACACTATAACATTATTGAACCCAAAAAAGTGTTTCCAATTCATAAGAACATTTGGCAGGGCTGGGTCAGTAGTTACCTAATAATAAACATGTGGAGCTACAATATCATATATTTTGTCATTCTTTTGTAACTATTACTTAATATTATAAAACCAGCTGAGCCTTTGAGAAAATGTTTCACACCCAGCAAGAGGTTACTTCCCTTGAGGATTGTCTGACTGCTCCACACACCTCTACAAATGTTCCCAATCTACAAAATTATTTCCCTGAGCTCAAATTTGAACTCAAGAATGTAGGTTTTGCATCAAGCCTGCAAATTCTTCTACCATCAGATAGTTTGCCAAATTATTTGCCCAAATGTATCTATAAAAAATTTAATCTTCAATTTTTAATTTCATAATGTTAACTTATACTATAATATAAACATTTCTACCTACATTGGTCATTAATCATTAACTAAATTACAAATAAATGCACAGAGTGATGCACACAATTAATGAATGGAAAGCATTAATAATTGCATTAACCGCATTAATAATTGCAATAAGCATTAAACTGAGCCAAATTATTCAGAATGATGAGCTTAACCTTGCAAAAAGATTAAAGAAAAATTAGAGTACTCTCTCCCTCCCCCTCAAGAAAAAGAAACTTGTTTATATGTAAAATGGTGAATATTTGTGGAACATTATAATGTCTTAATTTAAAATTATAAGAAAAATTTGATTGATTTTTAGAAAAATTTCAAAAATGTAATTGGAGCTTCATGTAAATGCGCCCAAAAGTAAAAAATTCAAAATAAAAATATCAAATATTAAATGATACACCCTTGCAGGGATTTAAGATCAGGCAGACTGATCAAGAACAATGCTCGATTGGGAAAATCCTACTGATAGTTTAGGTTGTTTACAGACGGATGAATGGATGGATGGATGGATGGATGAAGTGGCAGAAATTTTTTGTGAAAATGATTTTGAATATTAAGGAACCCCAAAATGAGAATTTTTATCCAAATCTCGACTTCAATTTTATGCAACATTAAATAACTGCAATATACAAAAAAGAGAATGTGAAATAAATAGGAATCAAAAGCAACAATACAAGATTAGAAAGTCATCAGACAGACTCACTTAAAGAGACACGTGAATGTGTTGCTATGAATAAAGTACTCTGGATTGTGAATTTTTCTTACTTCTATAGGTAGAAAATTACTTTCTCAAATACATAACATAGTCAATATGTCAATTTTGTGGGTCCTTGAGTACAAATAAAGTATTGTTATTTGGTTTTGCAGCTCCTTGAATTAAAAATTTTCAACAAGTACTTATACAATTAAATTTAGTGAAACAGTTCTGAGAGGAGGACACATAGATTAACTCTAGTTTGAAAGAATTATAGGGATATGGTTTGATGGAATTCTATAGATTCAAAATCTGAAAGTAATGGGATATTTATTATCACTACGTATTTACTCGAATATAAGACGAGGTTTTTTTTTCCTAAAAATCTCAAGTTGAATAATGCAGGGTTGTCTTATATTCGCAGATTAATCTTGGTTGATTAGGGCTTAAGTTTTTATAATGCAACTCCGTATCATGAAACCCGAAAATGTTGGCATAACAATAAACTTTGGAGTTGGTAAAAATATCGGGCCTATCTACAATACGTAATTATATTCGTGACCATATTCTCAGAATCCAACACAAATTGATCCATCAATTCACACCAATATTTTTTAAAGGGCCAGTAAAGTGAGAATCTCAAACGAATGACATAGTATCAAACAAAACATAATGTGAAAATTAATGCCCAGATTTCGTTAGATGCAGCAGGTTTGACACCTGGCAAGTGCGAATCTGCATTTTGAACAGTTAAAGAACAAAAGCCATCAACAAGTGTGGGGCAGATAAAAGGGAATGTTCTTAGGTGGCATCTGATAAAAGACCAAGAACTACGCAAAATCCATGCACAAAAATTTCAGAAGGGCCTAAAAAGTCAGAAGATGTTGCACCAAAAAGAAAGAAACAATGATACATGTGAAGATGTTGAGGGCATGAAAAAAAACACAATTATCATTATAAGTAACAAAAAAATGATAAATCAGCAATAAGTATTAACATTGTCATCAAACTTTCTAGTCAATAAGACAATTTGATATTTTATTTTGACTAAATAAAAAGAATTAGTTAAAAAGGTTTAAAAAAAACTCTCAGGAGGCCACTTCAAAATTATGGGGTCGACTTGTATTTAGAGTCAACTTATATTCCAGAAAATACTATATTTATGAAAATATATATATATATATATATATATATATATATATATATATATATATATATATATATATATATATATTTTTTAAAATATTAAATTAAATTATAAATATGTATTATGTATATTAAAATTAAACTTTCCAAATTTACAATACCTTCTTTTTTCTAAAAAATATGCTTCCTCTCTTTCTCCTTTTCTCCGCATGAGGGTCATACACATTTCTGGAAAGGTTAATAAAGAATAAATTAATCCAGTTAAACCAGTTTGGATAATCTAAGAGTTTATCAACACAAAATGAACATAGAAAATATTTAAACATCTTAAGATTATAAAACATTTTAGTATAGCTTATCATTACTTTAAAGGAATCAAGGGTTCATTATTTTTATAAGCATAGGGAAAACCACAAATAGAAGATGAAACTGCAACAACTATAAAGATAGTTTTTACACTTTGAGTATCTTAAGTCAAACTTTATGAAAATGAGATCAGTTTTTCAGTAAGAGTAGTAATAACACTTAGTTTGTATTTTACAAGTGTTTTAACAATTCATAATAATTACTGTCAACAACAGCCCATTACTGTTCACAGGATAAATAGTCAAAAAAATTATAGTGCATTGTAATTTTCACAAAGTGGATAAAACATAGTACATATTTGTGCCTTAAAATTTAATTACAATATTAAATTGGTTACCAAACTTTGCCTAATGGTCTCATTTGATAATTCTCCAATTTCATATTGTAATAAAATGTCATATGATACTTATTTCATAAATAATTCCTATAAACACAATAAACAGTGTTAAGATCTAAACTTTAAATGTACCTCATCAAACACATGAGTGAAATACTGTCAATGCAGTTCAAGAAATAAGAAAAAAGTAATAACTCTGTAAATCAAGTGTTGGTATGTGTATTAGAGAGAGAGAGAGAGAGTTGAGAGAACAGTATGTGAGAAAAATCTTAGATATTATATAAAGTCATGGAGGTTGAATTGTTAATGGATTCAAGAAAGAACAAAGACAAACTGAAATTCAATTTTTTTAACCTGAGTAAAAATTATTAATTGAAAATAATGAGATGTAAGTAGCTTTAACATGCAATCACTTTTTAATGTATGAATGTACAGATGAACCCTCTCAATAAAATTGTTGGGACATAAAAAATTTTTTTTATTAAAAAAGCTGTAAAAAAAGTTAAGATTTAGTTTGTTTTAATGTGTATTTACATTATGTACATAACTGAAAAATTAAGCTTTATTGCAAAAACTGTACAGGATAGTTTGTCTAAATTGTTTTGTTTTCATTTCAAAAAACCATGTGGCTGAAAATGTCATGCAAGCAGAAGTGTTCCTGCAAAACTAATGCAAAACTTAGACAAGATGTTCAGGTACTCTATGAAGAAACTCACAAAAGCATACAGCACTTTGAAGCACAAACAATAATAAAAAGATTCCCGAGTTCTGCAACAAGCAAGAGAGAAGTGATGCTGAGTGAGCACAGCTGGCAAAGCAGGAAGTCCTGTGCTCTCTTTAGAATTTTAGTAAAAGGCTTCACAGCATCAAAATTGGAACAGCAAAATATTTGTAGTTGGACCAGAAATTTTTTACCATATTTGTTTTAACCAGACAAATCTTCAATTGAAAACCCAAAAATTAGATTGTATTAGGTGGGATATTTTATTAAGCAGTATTTTACTAAGAGGGTTTAAAATGCATTGTTTGCATGGCGACATTATCGGGACTACTTATTTTTATTTATAAGCTGCAAAATTTTATTAAATGGATTCTACTATATTACAATTTTCCTTAATGAAAATACTTTATTAATAAATAAATAATATTAATAAAACAAACAAATTTACTGAAGGTATGAATGTTTTAGCAGAACTGTTTTAGTATATGGATAATACAACCCAGATCCACATTAAGAATTTCAATAGAGTTTAGAAATCCCGTGAGCAAAGATTTTGAATCTAATGTATGAAAAACATTACTACAAGGCAAAAGATACATTCATTTTTGCATGTCATTCAATATTTTCAATAAGTACTTATACAATTACATTCAGTGAAACAAACGGATTAACTCTTAATTTGTTACAGAAATAAAATCATGTGGTGAATACCATTCTGGCTATTTTCAACAAAACTAACATCTTCATTATGAACTGCTGAACTGAAAGAAATTTTTAAATACAATTTTTACATTCACATTCCACCCAACAGAACACAAAATAAAAATTCACAAGTATGGTCTTGTTTCAATAGTTAATAATAGTTTAATAAGGAGTTCTCTTTAAAATAAGAATGCTTGGAAAAGATTAAACCCTCAATTCAATTAAAGGAAGATACACTAAGTTGCAAAGAGCACAAGTGCAAACAAAAGCAGCAAGTCAAAGTGCATAAACAGAAAATGTTCGCATGCAGTGTAAGAGAAAAATATTTATATGAATCTTTCAAATTATAAAATTCTTTGAAAAGTGTATAAAAAATGTAAGCAACACACGAAATTACCCAGAACATGATAATTTAAAAAATGTGTTGGCTAATGGCAAGAAATGACAATGAAGTGCCAATGTTTGACCTATATATTCTTCAAGCAAGGAAAAACATCTTACAACTACTTCTCAATTGAATTATGTTTCAGATAATAGCAAGGTGGCAACAACATTTGGAAAACCATTTTCCTTGACTTTCCCAATTTTCCAGACCTACAAACATGATTTTCCAAGACCAGAGTGAAATTAATTCTATGATATCTGAAATATTTCTAAGGTATCTAGTTTAAATCTAAATTATTTGACAAACAAAATTTCAAAGCAATTTTCTCAAAATGGCATTTCCAGGCATATACCTTTCTCCATTCCAGCTTAAATTAAGACAATTTCTTAATATAATTAGTACTTTTAAAAAAATATTATTTTTTTTCATGTAATAAAAAAAATCCCTGCTTTTTCCTTGAATCTTAATTAACATTTTCTGACTATTCCTGGCTTTCCATGCTTGTTGCCACCTTGAACAGATATGCCACATTCAGAACACGGGTAGAGTGGACACATATTTTCTGTCCTGAATGTCTCAAAAATATCCACTACATTGCAATGGACCTTCAATAATTTAATTAATGAAATTCGTTCAATGAACAATATGCAATATTTAAACCATTTAAATTCAGCTCAAATTGAAACTAATGTATTTGATATATCTAACAGTACAATATAAAAATCCAATATTCATATACAAACCCAACCCCATTGAGGTCATTCAATTGAGAGTGATTTAGATTCACATTAGCAAACAAATTTATTAAAAGTAAGTGGTAATAGAGCTGATGATCTGAATATGGTAGTTCAATACTTCATCTAAGAGTTAAAATTGCATTTGTGATAAAAATGTTCATCAAATGAACACTTTGTGGATTTTATTGGACATATCCATTTTCTATTGTATATTACCCACTTCAAAAAGTGAAACAAAGTAATTTCTTTGATTCAATGTATTCAATTTTATCATTTTATAGATGCACACTGACAAAAAAAACTATTTCTTTTCTTCTAGAATGATGAACAATTGCTTTAGAAATTCTAAAGATATATTCTCAAATTAATTTTTATGTAATTTAACTAAATAAAAGCTCAATGTGAAGAAAACTTATTTTATCAAATAGATTACAAGATCCACAGTCTCAAATATATCAAAGAATTACACAGAAGATTTTAATGCAAAACACCAGCAAAAACAGTGAAACTTTTAAATGCAAAGAGCAAGCAGCATGCCCAAAAAATTGTGTATTTGAACACTTACAACATTCTTGGAGTGAAAGACAAATATAAGAACGACATCGAAGTAGGCACATTTGTTTAGCACTAGTCTGAGATATAATTGTGAATGTTAAGCCAGTTTCATAATTAAATCAAGAACATATACATAGTACTTTTAATTCTTTTAATTTCAATTAACATTAAACAAGTAATTAATATTCTAATGCATCACATGAACAGAATATATTTTAAGTTACGCTTCTTATCAAAGATTATTGAAAAAAGGTAAATGACAGAGAAATACATTTGTCATTTTTTTTAAACTGAAAGCCTTTCATCTTTTATTTATTAAAAACTAAATATTTAACTGATTTATATGCTCAAACCTATATTTGTTCCATGTATCACAGAACTTTATCTTCCTTCTGCATATTATGGCAATTCATGCACATATTGAAAAATTGGAAATATTGTTCATAAATTTGTGGCTTTAATTTAATGTTTTCATTTACAGTTCTAAAATAATTTAATTTAAATAAAGATTCACTCTCAAGGATAGTTTAACAAAACAAACTGAGTATGTATGTGTACACACAAAACCTCAACTCCATCCAACAATAATGTCACAAGTGATATTTTGTTCATTAAGTAACATTTCTTCTTTGTAATATTCATGCTTTTCTATTGTTCTTAAACTCATCTAATCAATTCGAAGGTTCTCTTTATGCTTATAAATAGTACACAAGTAATTCCTGTAAAGTAAAAAGCATATGAAATTTAAAAAATGTGCACAAACTTCAAAATATGCTTTTTTCTTTTGTGGAACCTTTTTCATATAAAGACAACTACTTATATAAAATGAAGCACGATTACACCCGATGAATCACACTGGCATGGACAGTTCACTTTACTTACACATTTAAGAATTCATCCAAAGGTGGATGAAAATGTTTTCCTTGCATGCCTTCTTCTTCTGTCTCACTTTCTGTTCCACTGGGGCGAAGCCTGCAGGTGCATACACACAAAAAAGCAAGCAAACAACTCAAAATAAGCACAGAATATAGCAGCCATGATCATGCACACACGTGAATGGCTGCAAAGGCAGAGCAAGTGCAAAATAAATGCTAAAGAGCTTTTGCTTTCTTACAAGGTATTACAAAGAAAGTGCGTGCGAGAACTCCTCTTTTATAAATACACATTTGGTACTAATTACATTATTGGTCGAATATATTATATTATTTCCTAATGTGAACACCATTTGTCAATGTTTTATTTTAAAACTTTTATCTGAAAACAATGGATACTGACAGTATTTGATTATTAATCAATCATTTAGACAGAGTTACTGAACTAAGGTAATAAAATACAGAGGAAGAGAACAGTATGAAGTTCAAATGCAACATTAGCAACACAACCATGAGTTATTCACAACACCAATATGTTGTTATTCAGAAAGCTTCAATGAGTACTTTAAAAAATATTAGTTTTGCACAAGTTTTAATGTCCAAAACATCAGCACTATACCCACTATACAGCATCACTTGGTGAGTCTAAAATGACTAAGTGTGGAAGCCCACAACTTTAATAAGTTCCTATGTAATTATCTACAGAACTAAATTTTCACAACAGTTTTAGGTTGGTGCATAAGTATGAAGCATTTTTTAAGAAGTTTATTATACTTTAGAGATACACGTAAGAAAGAAGTTAATTATCACTGGTATATTCTCCTTCTTTTTCTACAACTGTCTGCCATTACTGGGGTAGTTTTTCAATTCCTTGTCTGTAGAAATCTTCTGGTTTGGAGTTAAAGAAGACAAAGAATCTCAGAACATCACACCATCTTTGTCCCACCAGATGCATAACATAGTATTTTGTGGATGCACATTGACCTCTTTTCAGGGAGTTGCATTTTTGTTAGGGATCAGACATTCCTTTCTTTTTCTTAGACATAAAGACACCATTTCTTGTCACCAGTAACAATATTGAATCGGAATGTTAGATGATGTTCTCACGCCATTGATGCTGAACAAGCAAAAATGCACACACCAACCCCCAGGGTGAAGTGCATCCTTGAAAAAATTGTTTTGAGATTAAACAATGTGCAACAGATCTGTGATTTACAATGAGACACTAGAGTGAAAAATTGCAAAGGAACTCCTATCAGATATTCCATCATTCAATTAACAAGCAGCAGAGATGTATATGTTACAACTGTGGACAAACATTTCATACCACAATTTCCACCATCCATACACTACATTTACTAAATAGTGACCAAGGTAATTATGTGTTATATTCCATTTACAAAGAATAATACTGATGAGTATAAAAACCGATATCAATAACATAACTGATTAAAATAAATGAATGGTCATTGATCTCCTAACATCCCTTTTTAAGCACTGATTGCTTTCAAGACTCTCAAAATTCCCCGTAGATTCCAAAGTTCTGTATTATCTATCAATGCTAGAGACACTAAACTGTAAACAGCAGTGAGTTGGCTGAGCAACATTGGCAGTGAATTGTGACAATAACTGGGACAATGATAAACACAAAACCAAACTATTACATAAATATTTGTAAATGAATAGTGTATAAAATTATACACTCGTGACATTTTATTAGCGAGTTGAATTGACTTCACAACATGCAATAATAAGTATACTAACAGTAATGATGAAAGATCAGATAGGAGGTAAAATTTAAAGTACAAAGGTCATTAAAGAAAGTTTCCCGAGAAAATATTACGTAACTTGTCAGGAAAAGAAAAAGAAAAAAGAAAAAAAAAGAAAAAAAAAGAATCATTGAATGTGAGCAAAAAGGTAAGCAGCTGTTTCCATAGCAGACGTAGCAGCAACATACAGCAATTACTATAAATATAGCAAAGAATCAGTAGTAAATGTAAAGCAAAAACAGTAACTGGAATGTCAAAGTGAGAAACAGCGGAAAGTGAGAATCAGCATCATTACATCACAATAGCATTAGCAGATCATACTCACATTAGTACAGTGAAATAACAGTATAACAAAATTTTGGGATATCAGTAATAAATTTATTATAGTGAAATAAGACAGTTTTTAAGATTCCTCTTTCTCCTCATCAACACCTGAATTTCTGCCACAATTTCTTCAGTTATTTCTTGTTACATTACAATTCACATTGATGTAGTTAGTAATATTTGCATTTCTTGAAAGATCTGATTTTTCTTACAAACCCTTCCAGTTCTACATTTCCGCATTTTCAAACATTTTACACTCTGTGATGTCTTCTTCTGTACAAACCACTCCAGATTTCTTAAAGCAGTTTACAAAACCTTTCTCTTTCAGTGATCTCCACATGGCAAGGAACACTGCATAACTAAAAAGTTTATATTGACAACCCTCTCTCAGACAATATTGTAGAGCATATGCTGGACTGCACAAGTATGGTAATGCTTCTTCTCTTCAAGGATTCTACCTTGATCCAGAAGAACTGATATGGTAAAAGGAAGTGGAATTTTAATGTTCTCCAAATACTATGGCACATAATTATGTCACGAGCAATTGTCTATAATAAGTAAAATTCCCTTTTCTCCTTTCATTTGTTTTTCCAGGTGCAATAACAATTCTTCAAAATTCACAGAGGGGTCATCTATGCATTTTTGTTGCGACTATTATCACATGGCAGATATTTCATTTCCTCCTTTGTTTTCCAAACTTGCCAATTATTAGTTTTTTTCTTCCGTTTGTCAGTCTCAGGAGCGTTCCAGCATAAGAGAAGAGATATTCATGTTTTAGAGATTTTTAGCCAACAAACTTACTTTCATTAAATTTTAGCATTTTCTCCTGTGGCAATTTGAAGGAAAAAAAAAAAAAGTTGTTTCATTGGCATGGTATATATTTGCTGGTGAATATTCCTTCACAGATTCTTCAGCTGCCATTTCTTTAGGGACATCCTTACTATATCTGGTGGGAAATACCATACCTTCCCCAGAATCCAAGGATCCAATCACTAGTCCCCATAAATTCTTGAAACCCAAGTGAACATGCAAAGGATAATGTATGCTCACATAACAGTGGGTCATTTATAGGATTGCTTTGGGATTTATTTTCAACAAACTGCATATAAACCAGTTTGTCAACAATAACATAGGTAACCATCCAGATTATTTTACATTGGGCTCAAGGCATCATAGTCTTCTTTTTCCCTTAATTATGATGGTGTAAATGGTCAGATATATTTCTTGGCTACGGTCCCTTTCTTCCCTCCTTTTTCCACTTCCATACGAACATCCAATTTTTCCTTTAATGAAAACTCCTGTCTTTTACATCCTATGTTACACAATGCTGAATCATAAAATAATGCACTAAGAAAAATATATTACCCAAATGCAATTATTATTCAAAAAAATTAAATTAAACATGGCAAAATTTGAATTAGTTAATCTGAAATTCATTAAAGTGAAATAATTTTACCTATAAAACATATGTTTAAGTGGTAGGGGTTAAATTAATTATGTTAAACTGTAATTTTCTTAACACTGGTATTTGTTATAATGATATTTCACTGGATTGCAAAAGCAAAGACATTCAGAACACAAGGATTATCAGGCGCACATTTAGAGAAGAAATGAAGGAAAAAATATACACGAGATAAATAAAAATTCAAAACACAAAACCAGAAAATAAGTTATGCAAATGAGATCAAGAATGGTGTAAATAAATTAAAGAATAAATATGTCTGATCTGTTCTTCTATTCTGAACACACAAAATTGAAGAATGTGAAAAAAATGTGTCTGAGGATTGCTAAATTCAAACAGTGTAGTTGTTAGAATTTCTGATGATTTAACTGGTATTCACAGATAATGCAAATGTATTCTTGAGTCTGTATGTTAATATTTAAAATGCAGGCAAACTAGCTCAATTCAGAACATGAACAATACAGAAATCAGCCCAATGTCAACAGAAACTTTTGTCCTGACTGTGCTTCATTTGTATAATAAGAAATATTGTCTACAGCAGAAAAACAAAACTTGCACCTTGAGATTCCCTATAATGGTTGTTAAGAGCAGGTTCTCAATGCGAGACAGCTTTGTTAATGCAAAAAGAAAAATTATGAAAGATTTTATGGTCAATGAAAGTGATCAATGATTTTTAAATTGCCTCAATAAAGGACAATTTTTTACACATGAATATATTTTAGAAAATGTATTTATTCACTAGCAACTGTCACTGTTGAAAAGACTAATACGAAATTTGATGAAGGATAAAACAAATTAATAAACATTTGTTTTTTTCTTTTAAGTACAACACAGTGAAAAAATTGACACTATTCACGCAGAGATAACATGTTTTCTAGTTCTGCAATATAAATGATAGATTAATAAGAAATGGATAATTAGATCACTATGACAAATTAGGGTCAATTACATCACATAGAAGACCAGGTGACTTAGAAATTCATCCATTATAGAATCTTTAAAGAAACTTACTTTAACAAGTTTCTTTCTCTTTTTCTTTCTTTTTTTCTAAGATCTCCTATCCAACTTTTTTATATAAATAAACTGAACACATGAAACAGGCAAAACTATATTACAAGTACCTTGTGCTCTCATAATGTGAAATAGTAGGAAGTTTAATCCGCAAATACCACAGAATTCTACTTCAGAAGCATTACAAATGTAAAATATACTATAAGCTTTATAAGTATGTTCTTTTTCAATTTTTCCCCTTAAACAAAAAGCAGATGGAAATGTGGAATGATTTTTCTAGACATCAATATCATTAATAATTCAACCACAATAAGACAGTTTTTGAAGACAAAGAACTGTAGATCTGTTGAAATTGATAATATTCTTCTCTGAAAACATATCATTTACTTATAGCACTTTTCCACTTTCATGTCACAAACATACTCACGGAGGCAATGTAGAAGCATTGGTTTCAGTGTTATTTTCATTTCCAATGTCTCTCACTGCAATAATAGATGGAGTAGATACAGACTTCTGAAGTGGAAGTCTTGCAGGGGGAAGTCTTAAATTTTCTGCTTCCCGTTTGGCAACAATCTTGCTAAAATCACTCTGAAACAAATTTAACAAAGTTAGTACTGTTGTGAACCTGTAAAGTAGATATAACTACAACTTTAAAAAGAACACACTCCACAAAAAAACATTTTCTCAAAGGAGACTTTTGAAATTACATATGTACTTCCAGAAGTCAGGTCACAATTGAAAGGTGTAATTTTTGTAATAATATCTTCAAATGGGGCCCTGTTTCTTAAATTGAAATAACTTCATGTTACAGTATAAAAGCTTGTGAATGGTAAATTTCATTTAATTTAACAATTATCATTTCTATTTGAAAGATTGTGTGTATTTAAGATTTGTGTTTTTAAGGACAACCTTTGGTTAAATAACCATTTGCAATCAGAACTAACTAATGTCATCCCCTTCTCTTTAACTCTCCTCCTCCTAAACATTTAGTGGAAGTCCAAAGTAGTATAAAATACATATCCATTCCCACTTGGTCTCTCTGCATTTGGTAAGTTGCTTGTAAATGGAGCTCTGTTTTCACTAGGTGATCAATATCAATATAACCAAAAGGATAAAGCTCCATTCAAAATACACAATGAGTTAAGTCAATGAGTCTCACACATATCAAACTGCACAGCTCACACTGTTCCTGGTCGCCCAAACATAATGAGGACATAAGCATGAACGATTTCTTGATCGTCAGTGCACACCTTAACAGCATTCACAAAACATTACACAGGGAAAGCGGCAGCAGAATTTCATATTTTACTGATAAGTATAAACACAATTTTTTTTCAAACATATAATGGTCTATGTATAACAGTACATACAGTTATACCTTTACATATACCTATGCCAGGTAGTGTATTTCTATAGAGAGGAAGCCCTTCTTACGCAGACTCAAGGGCGCTTGAGAGTAAAACAAATGAGTCAGTCAGCTTGCAGCAAGGAAAAAATTGTCATTTCAACATCCAATTTCTACTTGTGGGGGGAAAATCTTCTAGAATTTACAGTCAGTCTACTAGATGAGGGAAACTCGAATGAGTAAGTCTCTTGCACACATGATGAAAATGCCCATAAAATGCCCATAATATACAAACTGGGACTCATGGCAACACATATTGTCACTTTTAAGCACTCTTATAAACAGGTTCAACTGTACTTTTTATCTTATACACACTACAAACACAGACCCTCAACATTGATCAGATATTAAACCTTGGATATTGTAGATTATTTTTCTCATTGTGTATTATTATAAGTGTGTCAATTGAACTATTAGACTTTAGAAAATGGAACTCAATGTTTTTTAATAACTGAATCATTGCACACAATCTGGCTGTGGGTAAAATGTCTCCAAGTCTCATCCATCAGCTTGAATGCTATGTAGCATTCTGTACAGAAGCCCAAGCTTGAACTTACTTGTAAATCAGCTTCATTGAGTGAATGTGTAGAAGCTGTTCCACCAGTACGAGGTGCTCGGCGAGAGCCAGTAGGGCAACCCAAAGAGTTTGCATCTGACACTAGCAGCCCTGTGCTCCCTGCACTGTCCACTTGGTCCAGGAAAGAATCATCAGGTTCTGAATCCAAGCTGCTCAGACTCATACTAGAAATATTATACAATGATTGAATTTAACACTCTAGATTAATGTTAATATTTGAAAGATTGTTACCTTTGGCGAGATGACACCATTAGTTTATTGAAAAATGTATCTTAAATTGTTGTACTTATAATTCTACATTTCTATTTTAAAATGAGTTGTGATTTATGTACAATTAACATATCTCAAAAGAACAATGATCTATGTATCCATGAGAAAATGCATTTATTTTTATAGTTACTAGTATATAAATCGCAACTCATGGTTTAATGTACAACTCTACAATTATAAAGTACAATAGCTGAAAATACAATTATTAATAAACTAATGTTATTGACGAATGGTAGTAATCTTTCAAGTAATTACACAATATTGCTTTATTTCATCTCAAAATGATTATTTGCTTTATTTCTGCTATATTGCAAAACCTAATATAAAATAAAAAAGCATCCCTGGCTCTGAAATGCACTGATATCACAGAATTGAATAAAAAAATAACTAATTTAGATACCACAAATAATTACTAAGAAAATATCAGTTGATCAAAAGGGAAATTTATTACTTTCTGCAACAATTTAATTACTTTTAATGAGTACATCACACATTCCAATTCAGTTTTCTAAAATTGAACAAAGTTTCACCGAATACACACACCTTCTCTGTCTTTTAGATTTATGCTTCTCCTTGCTTTGACTTAAATCTTCTATAGCAGTCCAGCTGCGACGACGTGGTGTTTCTTCATCAAGGGGTCCTCGGCACATCAACCATTCATGGGGATTTGCTACAGGGCAAAAATATTTAATCACAAGTTTATATTGGAAAAATGTTCACACAAAATATTATTGACACAAACTATGCACTCTGCAAAGCCATTTAAAAGGACTTGTGTTAACAAGAAACTAAAAAAAGTATCTTCGGCACTTAAAACCAGGTTAAACACAAGTTATCTTTCTTAGGCTATAATCTATCAAACGACACCTTCTTGGATATTCTATTACGTTTCTGGGAGGCACTCCCACTCTGTAGTACAGGTTGTCAGGAACATTTGAAGTTGGATTCAAGTATGAATCTACTTTCACTTTTAAAACATTGATTTCAAAATATGTGAACTTTAGCAAATCTGTACGTGTGTTTATTATCAATGTTGATTTGAAAAATTTTACACTTTGGGCCCATCTATTATAGTTTTTCAATCTTGTAGGTATTCAGCATTTCCAGTTACTTGAGCTAAGAGAGCCATTGTTCTGTTCATATAGTTTAGGAAAATATTTCATAATAAAATAACACTTAAAATTCATTTCTGAACACCCAGTAAAACATGTGGGGAACACTTGGGGGAATATGCATGGACCATGTGGAAGAAAATGTGAGTAACATGAGAAATTTGGAGGAAACATTCTGAGGGAGGAAGGCGGGGTGGTTTTGGAATACGAAATGGGAAATGTAGGGAAACACACAGACAAACATGCAGGCCATCAGGCATTGCTACTTAAGTTGTATTCTACTAAAGGAGATCTTTTTGAACCAATTACATCTTGGTGGTTTAGCTCTTTTGGGTGTCCCCACTCTGTAGCATGGGCAATCAGCAAAAATGAAAAATCTCAAAATTATGTAAAATTAAAATGACTATTTGATGTTCTGTGGTATTTAATCTTAATTGTTTGGCAATAGAATGATTAAACGCATACAGAGCTAGGCCTATAAAGCTGTTCAGCAGCTGATACCAATGGGCAGCTATTTTCATTTTTTTTTTTTAATTATTTACAAATTGTAGAATGTTCACACGTGTCCAACTAATCAAATTAAAATGGAAGAAAAAACTAATAGGAGAGGAGGAACCATTAAATAATTGACAAAAAATATATACATTTTGCATAAAATAAAATCAGCAAACTACTTCCAATGTATTACATAAAAAGGAAGAAAACCATTTTAGCGCACAGAGATTTGCCATACCTTTTCCATGAAGAAGATCCATAAAACCAGTAGCATTGAATGTTCCAATTGCAAGTGTCTGAGTGGGTGAAGAATTCATTGACCCCAGATCAGGATCTGAGCCTATTTCATTGTTGAGTGACGGACATGATGTACTCAAACGAGCATACTGGCTTAACCCCATCTGCACCATTAAAAAGAAAACAAAACAAAATGAGAAAGGCACATACAGAGCAGAACTACAAAGGAAAAGTAAGCGAATACAAATAGGATGCTCAAATACCTGACTATTGAGTACCTGAGCAGATAGATCCCTCATCTGTTGTATACTTTCATGGATTTCATGTAAATGTTGCAGATTGTCCTCTGCAAAACAAGATATGAAAAAACTTCAGACAATTACACATTTCTTACTTTTTACAAAATATCCAGTCATACATATGCAATGATACAGAGGATGAAAAAACATTGCATCAAGATGAAAGGTGGGGAAGAATCATTTGCCTGCCAACGTATGCTTCTCACCTAATATGGGGTAATGGCGTGTGCCAGGTGAATGGGGTGTAACACTAATAATGGGCACAAGTGGCCCTGAACGCCTCTGAGCCATTGTGTTATCACAGGGTGGCAAATAGTCAGTGATCACATCTTCATCACTGTCATCTGCACTATTTGGGCCTTCATCTGAAAAAGAAAATGAACGTTATCAAGTCGCAGGAGACAAATATAGATTCACTGAACATAAAATACAAATATGAGTATTGATTTAAATAAATAAAATAATTCACAATTTTTCTAATTGGACTCCTCAAAACTTTCAAATGGTATTTTGTTACAATTGAACGGCGGTAATCCAAATTAATTGGGATCAGAACCCTTTCATACTATGAAATGGTCCAGATTTTTGACATGCACCATAAAGATCACTTGTAGAAGTCTTCAACATACAAAAAACTAATTCAAATTATCTTAATTTACTTTGAAGTTTACAGAAGTACAGCAGATGAACAAATTAGTAAATTTAACTAATTTTTTTAAACACTTTTCATTACAGAAAAACTACTTTTCTGTATGAACAGTATTGAACAGATTGTCCTTTTGTTCTCATAGATTCTTGAGAAAATCTATTTAATTAGACCTGTGAAAAGCCATAGTTTCTGGAAAAAGTTAATATGAGCAATCTCTGGTTCCTGGGGAATTCCTTCCCTTTCCTACATATATACTATATGTCAAAAAACAGTTTTTATTTAAACTGTCATAAAATATAAAAATAAAAATAGCTTATTTTGTATCTAAGCATTATATAATTTTCTACAATCAATAAATTTAATAAAATGATTAAGTTGTGCCAACACTTTTAACATCATGCTATTCGCCGCATGCAACCCTTTTCTGCCAGAATCGAATCCAGATTATATACAGTCCTGATTTTTGATGTCCAAATTACTGTATAAACACAAATCATATTCTGTTTTTTAAAAATGTACATAAAACAGAGAATTGCTGAGTGTGAACAGGCATCTCCATGCGTTATTTGAGTAGACAGTGGTGGTTTTCACTCTCCAGAGAATTCCAAATATTAATCAAAAGCCTCCATATTTTAATAAAAGCATTGAAGTCACTCAGACTCCCAATGAAGTGCCACAAATTGCTCCAGAAAGCCAGTCAACAATGACGTCAATTCTGCACAGTGACTAGCACCAATCAGGAAAGCCCAGAAAGAAGGAGGAGGCAAGTTGCCCCTGGCCGTGACTTAATTGCCCCCCCCCCCTTTTTTTTTCATCCATAACCTATAAAAAATATATTTACTTGCAATTCAAATTAACAGCTGTACATACAAACAACTACACAACAGCTGCTGAATGGAGAAATGAATTATGTATTGGTTGGGGCAGGGTGGCTTTGTTCAAAATAAGGAGCTCCTATAGATCTACTGCCTCAGACTTCTTCCCTGGTTCCCAGGCATTACAAGGCCGCAAGGTTAACGTGATCCTTGTGAGTGTGAAATGGCAGGACGATGTCTCCTCAACAATGACTGATTATGATGAGAATGGACCAATGATTCCTAACTGGATCTATAGCCCCCCTGGGAGCCGATGGAATTTTAAAGGCAGTCAATGATGATCAAAGGGTCGATAACCAAATGATTGTGTAATCAAGATCCTACTGATTGCAAAGAAAATATAAATTCAAAACATTTAATAACACTTGTTTATATATCTAAAAATGAAAAATTCGAATTCAGTTGTTATGAAGTCGCTTAAATGCAAATAATTTCTGTAATGATTATTTAGTATGCTATTTATTAAGGGGGTCTCTGAAACAAATAATTTTCATAAGGGCTCGATGCAAATAACAGGTGGGGATCCCTGGTCTGTACTGACGCGAGTCTGTGCTTCCATCTTCCGCGCGTCGGCGGCATCAGAGCTACAGGTACGTAACGTACAACGGCCGCTCTCCCAGGCGTGAAGCCAAAACAGGGCCTCGACTGAGACGGACACTTGTCAACTCAGCAAGACCTTCTCCCCTCGCCCCTGACACGGAGGAGTTTGAACTTGGGGCCCAGATGCAAGGGGCGAAGAAATGAGAAGAGTCGCTCGGCAGGCTGAGGTTTCGCGCAATGCTGCAAGTGCTGTCCATCGGTTCGAATGCTTTCCTAACACCTCTGGAACATATTTTGACTATTTGTTCACGTAAATCATGCAGAACTGTTGCGAATTTCTCTTCAGCAGAGCGCCGGAGCTCTTCGTCGGTTCGAGAGTTTCTAGCGTACCCATAATCTTTCACATATCCTCAAAGAAAAACAAAGCCACAAGGTGTGAGATCAGATAATCCGGACAGCCATAACCCACGACTAAATAATTTTTCAAGTGACACAAGAAACACTTCTCGAAAGTTCATGAATCGAACGGTAGTGTAAACAATTACCGAATCTTATGGAAAATCTCCTCTTCTGAAAAACAGTCCACTTCGAACGCGCCAAAAATAAAGTCTCTGAAGAAAATTTCACATAACTTGCACGGTTTAAATGCTACAGAATTCTGCGTTACCGCTTATATAGAAGATCTCGCCGACCACGGAAGAACGGGCCCCAGGTTGCAGTTCCCGTCCGGCGTGGGTTCAGAGGCGGCGCTTTGGTCATCATTCGGGAACGGAATTCAATGTAATAAAAAATCGACAGGTGTACGTGTATATGTAGTTATTGTTTCTAAAACACCGAAGGAAAAATTGAAAATACATAAAATAAAAATTCACTATTCGTTTAACATAGCTCCAATAAGCATTTTAAATTTCTGATCATAAAAGGTCGTCGATCAGGTCTTAAAATTGATTCCGAGAAGCTGAAAGTTCTACCTCTATAGAAATAATTGTACACTAGTCTTCACTTCACAACAAATATAATCGAAAAATAAAATACCTATGTAGCGAGAGTGCGTGAGAGGGTGACCGCGTGAGAGGGTGACCGCGTGAGAGGGTGACCGCGTGAGAGGGTGACCGCGTGAGAGGGTGACCGCGTGAGAGGGTGACCGCGTGAGAGGGTGACCGCGTGAGAGGGTGACCGCGTGAGAGGGTGACCGCGTGAGAGGGTGGCCGCGTGAGAGGGTGGCCGCGTGAGAGGGTGGCCGCGTGAGAGGGTGGCCGCGTGAGAGGGTGACCGCGTGAGAGGGTGACCGCGTGAGAGGGTGACCGCGGGAGAGGGTGACCGCGTGAGAGAGTGACCGCGTGAGAGTGACCGCGTGAGAGAGTGACCGCGTGAGAGAGTGACCGTGTGAGAGAGTGACCGTGTGAGAGAGTGACATAGTGTGTGTAATCGCGTTAACATACGTAAAAATTATGTGTCATATTTCGATCAAGTTAGGCATGGGCTCCATGAAACATGAGCAAGCAGGTGATTTCTTCTGCTTCGCAAACATCCGTCACATCATTCCTTCTGAGAACTCTTGCTTCCAAGGAGCAGGGATGGGAGCAAGTTAGACAAATCACGGCGGAGATATTAGGCGGCGGTAATAGAAGCGCAATAGTAGGTTTATCACTAGGAAGAGGATTTTTATGCCCTAAATATTCTGAAATATGTAGTTTAATATGCAATTAAAATTAACAATTCTTCATTTCCCCTACAAACCTTTCTTGATAAAATTCAGGAGAAGACTTGGAATGAAACGAAAAATAATTTTGTGCGAACATAATATAATCTACCCTACTTCATGAGAGAAATAACTGTAGTAAATATTCACCCAAGTGAAATACGTAGTATATATCTTGTATTTCTTCTGACTGATTTTAAAAAATATGTTATCAAGAAATATTCCACATTTACACAAGTATGTTATCATATATAGGAAACAAAAACCGCAAACTGTGACAAGCTCTTTCGAATCAATAAACGCTCACATATAGATTCTATGAAAATACGAAACGATTAACAGAGAAGTCTCTATTTTAACGAAATATGCAAAACACATGCACATAACTGCAGAAATATGCACCAACAGGAAAAATCCGCCAAGTATGTACAAATATGCACTACCGTATTAATCTACAGCATCACTATCTAACCAAATGCAAAGAAATTTCATTTAGCTATGCACTGAAGCTACGGACAAAAATACGCAGAATCATAGAAATCCGCTCCCTACCTATTGCAATTGCTTTGAAGAAAGAGGATTCCAATAAAATAAATTGTCAAGCTCGTATGCTTCGTTTCGACTAATACATATATCAAAATTTAACGAAATATGTATTAATAAAACGTAAAAATATATAATTATAGCAAAACATGTAAAATAAAAATGATTTTCATACATTCGGAATGTCTTGTGAATTGTAAACAAAATTGAATACAGGTATCGTGTTCCTGTAAAAATAAGTATTTAGATGAACATTCGTTCCTTAGTCATAATCATAATCATCGGCGAAAGATTGTCCATTTTTTGTAATGTAACACAAAAGCTATTTTTTCTCGGTTCGTACCTTAGTAGTGCTCGGATGGGAGCCTTGGATGTCAGTGACCAATTTTGAAGTGGGCCCGTAGCCTGATGCCATAAAAACATTTTATTTCTATAAATAAGTTAATTTCCTAAAAAAATTATTTAAAGAGCCCATTCGTACATTTTGAAACTTAGTGATCAAAACAAACGGATGGACATATTAGTTGATCCCTATATTGTTATGTATTTAAGTATTATTGCCTTAGAGATATAAAATTTGAAAATTTCGGCCTTCTACGTAGTTGTCAAAGTCAGCATTTGTAAAGCTGCAGTTATTATCTCTTTGACTTGCTATTTTTCAATAATTAAAATTAATGTACTTATTTAGTATTATTTATACTTACTACTTATAATTATTTATAGTACTTATTAGACTTATTTACCCACCTAGGGAGTACATGACCTTGTCGTTGGTGGTGGAGCTTGCGTACCCCAATGATCCTGAGAGCTATGCCGGCGGTAGCGTAGCTACTGGCAGGGCCACCCTTGCCGGACAGGTCGAAGGAGAGGGGTCAGACGAAGAAGTACTCCAGAAGAGGACCTCAACATCAAGAAAAATCCTCACTGGGCAGACGCAGCTCAAAAGCCGTAGAGAAGGCAATGCGTCTAGGGAGAGCAACCCGAAGAATCTGCCCTGCAAGTTTGGAGGCAGTAAGGTGGCAGCCCCACCACCAAACTATCCCTGCGTGGCGCCCGTAACGCAACCAGGGGAAACTCACTTTACTGACAACTCTCAAGAGAATAGCCGGACTGTAAATGAAGACAACAATGCTACGACAAACCAAAGGGGAAACGATCCAGAGGCAGACCCCACACAAGATGGAAAGAGACTCTTGAGAGCGGAACGGGCCACTAGGCCCAAACCCTGTTGCTGATGATGATGATGATGATGATGTACTTATTTACCCCATTAGCGTTATGAAATCTTACAACAAATTTGAAAAATGTGAAATGTCATGTGAAGAATTCTTAAATTTTCCAAAAACTATGGCAAAATGGTAATTGTACAATTCGTACCTACAGTGTAACGACAGAATTCAAGGAGTGAAAAACTTTCGACTCTACTCTGAAAATGGCTAACGTCGACTCAATTACCCTCCCCTAACTAAAAATGTCGGCCGGAAACACCTATAAAATTTTGAAATATGTTCGAAACTACCCCAAAAATGCCGCAACGTTGTTATCGGATACTCTAACAACCACCCAAAGATACATTTAAAAAACTAGTGGTGCTACAGAATGGCAAAGATTCTCTCGTACTAGTATTTTAATTTCTTTGGTCTGGACTAAGTTTTCGGATTCGCCACGTCCTCTTGCCAGCTGCCCAAAGTACTTTTTTTCCCTTCAATTTTTCGGTTTCCTAATAGCAGAACCAAAATATTACTTTAAGAATATTATAGAAGTGTAAAACTTTGTCCAGCGAGGAAACTATCGTTGAATAATTTGGAGCCGTTTTTAAGAAAATAGCGTTTAAGCGTTACTGTAAAGCGGAATTTGAAATCTTTTGAATTTTTGAAAACTTTGTTGGAAGTAATTTGAAGCATTTCCACTTACAAATGCAACATTGTATACAAATCGCTGAAAATGAACATATTAAAGACATGCAAAAATATTTAAAACAAATGACATTTGTGTAATTAAAAAAAAAGAATTCAGGAAAATGAATTTTATGTCATCTTAAACAGAGTAAATAGCACTATCCGAAAGAAAATTTGAAGAAAAAAATTTGGAGCCGTTTTTGAGAAAATAGCGTTCGATTATTTCTAACAATGCGGAATTTTTAGCTCATTTTCACAGGAAAATTTTGGATTTTTGTGAACCTTTGTAAGACATCATTTACAGCACATTTACTCATAAATGCAATAATGTGAACAAATCGCAGCTAAAGTAAACGACGCGAAAGAAGTCTAAAAATTACTTTTTCGTAATTTTTGAAAGAAGAAAAAAGAATAGAGAATAATGGCGTATATGTCATCTTATTGAGTACATTTAGCACTAACTCTATCAAAAGTTCACAGAAAAAATGTGGAGTCGTTTTTGTGAAAATTTTGAAAATCTTGCAGGGGCCCCTAAAGTACCTCCTAAAATTAATGAATGTTTTTCAAAATTGGAGAGCTTCAAGTGAGCCAGATGGACAGGGGTTTATTCTGCTTGGAAAAAATGTGCGAGTAGTTGGGGCGCTAGTTGTTCACAGAAGACGGACGGACTTATTGAAAAAAACAAAAAACACTATTTCGGTATCAGGGGACTCCAAAACGTGCATTTCCAATGAAATCTCGAAATCTGTTTTCCGCAGTATTACATATTTTTCTCTATATTACGTCTAATACTCCGTATATACGTACGTATATGGGGAAGTAAAAAGGCTGTAAATTGTTTTACAAGTAAAAGGTATAAGCAAATAAAAAAGGTTAACACATTAGGAGGGTCAGAAATGTACCCTCTCACTCTAGGCTTCACACGCCTATCCTACATAATAGAATTACGTGATGAACGCATCGAATGGCAGACTTACGCCGGTGAACGTGTCGTGGTTCTATCCATGAGATAGATAAGATGCCTGAACAAAATACTGAATGCACACTACCGACGAGGCCATCAAGATATCGCTGTAAAACGGTTTTAGGCATCAAACAGCATCACGAATACAGAAGAACATGCCCATGAATCAGTTATTAGTACCTCGTTGACTTAGCTCCAGAGTGAGAACGCATCTAGTGATTTCAGAATCATCAAGAACTAGGCTCATTAGTCCATTAAAAGTGATGCATGTTAAAATCCGGGAGGTGGCAGACTTCCTCAGCTATGATAGATCTGGCGCTGTCCTACACGTCAGCTTTCGGGGACTGTCAGGACAAGTTCTAAGCCCCCGACCCGTCTCCAGACATAGTGTATCTGTGTAAGATTAGAGGGGGGCGAGCATGAGGAAGGAAAAATCACGCGCGATTCGTGGCCAGTTTGTTACGGTACTGCTCCTGCATTCGATTGGATAAATACGAAAAACTACCGACGAGAGCAGCCGGCCTCTAGAATTTTCTTTAGACAGTGATGGAGGAGTCGCCATGTTCACGTTGACCAGTCGAAAGAATGGAGACGAACCGGTCACAAAGAATGAAATGAAGGGAGGAACTCACAAATCGGCATTCTTTTAACAGAAGTAGAGAGACTATCCTCACGGTTTGGGTTAATAAATTCCTTGTCCTTGAGATTGCAACGAGTGGAGAAGGGAGGCCTGAAATACGTGCGGGAAGGACCGCCTTTCTCTTCTCGGAAAATATTTGCATCTAAGGAGAATGCGCGGACAATGCCACTGACAGCAACAGCTGCTATTCTTCTTTTAATAAAACTAAAAAGGATGTCAATCAGCGTGGGCTGCTGAAGGACAAAGGTTCTAGTTCACGCATGTATATCCGATACCGCAAAGTTGCCGGCAACTATTTCACAGAACGGTGATCAGGCGGCTTTAATATATTAGTTTCGTGTGATAAGCAAACTGGTGTAAAAGCGTTTTTTCCGGCTGGGAATTGCGTGTGTCTTTCGACTGCCCACGAATCCACAAAGACAAAGGAACTGCATCGCCTTTTAACACGTGCACCAGCAGACATTTCCGAAGAAGACGCGAACCCACGTAAGCGCCAGGATGCGGATGTGGTGGGAGATACAACGCCACCCGCATTTCAAAGAAGCTCACGTTCGAAGGACGCAACAGAAGCCACAACAATGACTACGGGATCTGGCACGAATAAGCCAAGTCTCTTGCATACTGAATGAAAATTCGTTCCTGTAGCATTCAATTCCTATAGTATTTCAACTTAAGACATACCTTATGGGGGGCGGGGAGTCAGCCCCCCTCCCAATATTTCGAGCTTGACTGAATTTTAACATTTTAAAATGTTTAAATATAAAGCGTCAAAAGCGCCATAAACTTTTTGAATGACTATCGAATAAAGAAACATGTGAAAAAATAATACAATAAAAGTGTACACTAAAATAACTAGTGGTGCTACAACATGGAACAGCCTTTCTCGCACTACTTAGTTTTCTAATTTCTTTGGACAGGGCCAGCTTTACAATAATTCCCCACCCTCTTGCCAACAAGTATCTATCGCCACACAAAGTACATATTTTCAAAATTTTACGGATTCCTATTGGTAAAACAGGAATATTACTTTAAGAATATTCAAGAAGAGTGAAACCTGGTTCCATTAAGAAATATTTGTTAAAAACGTGGACCCCGTTTTCGACAATGACATTTAAGCGTCACTGTAAATGCGGAATTTGAAGCCCTTTTTCACACAAATATTTTGAGTGAATGAGGTATGTTTTATATATATATATATATATATATATATATATATATATATATATATATATATATATATATATATATTTATATATATTTATATATGTTATACCATTTAATTTCTCATCCCTAAAAAAATTACTGTGAATTGAATTAAAGAAAAAAGGTACATCAAGCGCACTACATTAACTTAAAGAAAACTATGCCCGCGATACGAGCTTGTACTAATATAAATTTCTTTTATAAAAAAAATTAGGCCCGTAAGGACCAAATTGTTCCTTACAGTCTTGAACAAATTTTACTTTCATTTAAAGCATTTGTTGGGAGTACTGTGGACGGACAGACGGACCGACGGACAGAGTGGCCGACGGCACGACGGGCCGACGGAAAGACGGGCCGACGGAAAGACGGGCCGACGGAAAGACGGGCCGACGGAAAGACGGGCCGACGGAAAGACGGGCCGACGGAAAGACGGGCCGACGGAAAGACGGGCCGACGGAAAGACGGGCCGACGGAAAGACGGGCCGACGGAAAGACGGGCCGACGGAAAGACGGGCCGACGGAAAGACGGGCCGACGGAAAGACGGGCCGACGGAAAGACAAGACGTTTCGCCGTCAATCAAGTTTCCGGTATCAAGGACGCAAGCAAAGTGAATTCAAATCACACGTGTTACGGACGTAATTTACTACAAATAGGAACAAGACATATCCACTTTTATGTTATGAGACCCCGATAATAAAAATCTATATGTGAAAAAATCGCAAAATCTGTCTATGAAAAATTCGCCATTTCCGCAGCACAATTACAATACCTTGTCTTCTTACGTAGTACGACGAGAAAGTAAAAAAATACAATATTAAATCGATATTCTCAGTGTACATGAAAACATTGAACATATGGCAGTTCGAAGTTCCTAATATACACCTGAAATAAAATAAATTTTAACAATCTACACCCGGAAGGAGACACCTATGTTATCAATTCCGTCTCAAAGGAAACGATGTCTTAATCACTTTAGCAGCTATTCGTTCCTTTTTCGGTGATATCAAATTTCCTCATGCGTAAGGGGATACCGAGAAGTATGACCATATGGAAAACTCGAACCACTTCAAATACTTCGTACAATTTATGACAAAAGAGTAGCTTAGAAAGCCACCCAGTTGAAAGTAGTGGCAAATAGCAAGAAGATCGGCAGACACCTTTGCTAGTTGGACAAATGCATTTTTCCAACTCTGTATATTTATTGCATACCAAGAGAATATTAAAAAATATTATTTTATGGACATAGCTTAGACGTGCCAACAACGTAAGCATGAAATGTCAAATAAATAACACAATATCGATCGAGGACTTATTATTATTATTATTATTATTATTATTATTATTATTATTATTATTATTATTATTATTATTATTATTATATTATCACTTTGATCAAAAAAGCGTCAAGGCAAGACAGTGACTGGATGATTTGAATCCCAATCAGATATTCGAATTCCAGATACAAAATAAAGAAATGCGAAGAGTTGAAGAAATGAACAATTAGGGGGGAAATTCATCAGACACATGACAAAGCTGGAATCCTTTTAATGTTCCTCATCCCTCCAGCACCTGGTAGTTCAGGATAAGAAACTAATCCCAATTAAAAATTAATTTTCATTCTTAGAAAAATAATTAAATTCACCTTGGCTTAACGAGAAAACATTATGGTGAATTTATTTGTTCAGAATGGGCAGAAAAGGCGAAGACACACCAAGAATGTGTGATTTTATTCCCATGTAATATTCCTTTTATAACTTTCTTTCTAATTTACTGACTGTAAACTAAGTTATTTCCAAACAATCAATTCTCTGAGTAATAAATATGCATACAAAAAATAACAACGCACATTGATTTGCAATGAAAGTTTTATTTTTTCTGTTTCTATTTAAAATCTACAACACAGTAGATTAAATAATTACAGTAACATCTAAAATGTGTTTGTGAACAAAAATAATAAACCCAACAGGTGAGTCGTATCTATCACCCCTTTGAAGAGACCCGAAATCCTATATTAAGAGGGATTTTTTTTTCATTCAAGGAAAAACATTCCTTTGGTATGCAATAAATATACTGTCAGAGAGCAAGGATATTTTTGTTAGGTAAGAACAGAGGAAGTCAATGATTGACTTCAAGGACCTTAAAGGGCCGCAGAATTTCTGGGGCTATAATTTTTATTAACTGCTGATGGTACACAATTTGCAGTTAAGTTAAGAAAGCAGAACCTATAAACAGGTTCGCCGAGATAACTAATCGAGACACATTAACTTGATGTTAAACAAGAATTGTGAACGATACAATAGTTTCAAATATAATCACTGCCACTGTGTAACAATTGACTAAAGTACCAACTTGAGGGATAACAAAAGATTGATTATGAAATAATACAAGAATTGTCCACGATATGTAATATTTCCACGACGAGAATCCATTATTATATTCAACAGATGCTCATCTTACTCAATGCCATATGACATATCAAGTGTTAAATGATGAATACGTATTACTCACGAATCAAAAAAATATAATTTCAACAATCGAACAAGACTAGTGTTTGGCACTACTTTACGCTTAATGCCCCCACATGAATCTTAATTAAGAAAACCATTTTGAAGCACCTCTTGAACTTGCAGTAATGAACGAGCGGATGTCTGAAGGCAGCAAAATATGAATATTCTTTACCCACCAAGACATATTTCTTAATTTTTTTTCATAACTGACTTATACTTATTTTTTTGAACTGGATCCTACGCAACATGTGGGATATTACTCATATAATTTATACCCCTACCATAACCACTTTACTTTCTATTACAAACGTTTTACATGAAAATAATAAATCAAGCTCACATCCCGAAATCCTCCATGTTTCGATTTTTGTTACAATTTTTGAATGTAGCAATATATTACAGCTGTTCGCGTTCCACACATTTATTTTTGTTTCTAGGTCAACTGCCTTCAATACTTCAACGACTATTATTTGAACATTTTTTCCATCTTGCATTGTAAGGAGTCACGAAGGCAATGAAGTGGTCACATCAACTTCTCTCTCTTTAGCAGTTCACACACGACCAGAGAATAACGATTTTTCTTGGCACTCTCAATGCTTGCCTGAGAAGCAGCGAGCGATTTACCCCACTGAATAGCAAGAGCAACGTTTTTACAGATATACTAATTTTAAACAAAACGTACGTCAAAACAAATGAACTCAATATCTCGCATGCGCTCGACTATTTCTGTATTAAAAAACACTCTCTAAAGGGAAGGAGGTGAGAAATGGAAAAGTAACTCCTTTAAATAACGTGTACTCGTACTGACGTGTATTCTAGTGGCAAATAATTTAGAATAGTTTTAATATGTTTCACGACGCCCCTGTGGCACAGTTCAGCCGTTTTCACCTTCTTGGAGGAGCAAATAAAGTGATCTTGATCTTGACCTTGAGGAAAGCCCAGACGAAAATGGTCCTACTTCCAGCAGCCGTTAACAATAACGAACAATACCTTCTGAAAGAGAAGGATAAACCACTGAGGAAGTATTGAGCGGAGAGACGTACGCGTATTTATCGCAGAGTCGTATCATCTGACAAGCGCACCGAATAAAACAAAATCCAGGCGTACTTACAATCACCTTGCAAACAGACGATAAAACGATAGGGGCTTATTTATTCATCACACTCACATTAATATCACATCAATAATCTACGTTCGGAAAAGGTGCCGTAAACAACTTTTCGCGCCGCAGTCGCAAACACGGCCTGTACTAGCACTCACGACGAATTCTGGTAATCCTTCGGTTTGCGCGACGCGAGTCGAAGATGCGTTGCATAAACGTACAAAACACTGCTCGGCGAAACGCAAGGACCGTTTCAGCTTTCGCGAAGATAATATTTTATTAAAAAGTGTCAGCGAATTAAGGCGGCTCCACACACGCGGCATTCAGCGAATCCCGAGCAACCGCTCGCCGAATCCCGAGTAGGGTGGACGCGTTGCTTGCGATTCTCCGGATCCCCGAACGTTCGGTATTCGCCCTACCCACCGCGTGTCGGTCTTTTTATGACACATCAAAGGGAGCGAACATTCGCCGAACACATCAGCTGTTCGGGATTGGGCGAGCTGCTCGGCCGACTGCCGAATGCGTGGAGCCGCCTTGGGGCGAGCTCCGGGCGACGAGGCCGGCCGCGCGACCGTGGCCGAGACCGCGAGCGCTGGGCTGCAAGGGCGCTCCCCGCGCCTGGTGTGGCGGGGGAGGGGGCAGGACGCCGGAGCGGGACGCACTTACCGCGCCCAGGCAGCGCGCCGGGGGGCGGCGGCGGAGGCTGGGTGTCCGGAGCCGGAGCCGGAGCGGCACCGGGCGGCGGCAGCGAGCGGCGGCGGCCACTGGCGGGCGACGCGGGCGGGAAGCGGCTGCTGGAGGATTCTTCCCAAGGCAGAAGCCGGGCAGCGATCGCCCATCGCGGGAGATCTCCCCGACCCCGCCGGGAGACAAGAGGCGACTCGCTCGCGGCCCACGCGGCCGGTGGCGGCGGCGGCGGACTCGCGGCCTAGCGGCGGCGGCGGCGGCGGCGGCGGGCCGCGATCGATCCCGGTGGCTGGCAGCGCCGAGTGCGCATCCGCCGCCACGGCCACCGATGCCCAGTGGGCCGGGCGCGAAGCCCACGGCGCCGAGCTCAAGCAAACGTTACCGCGGTCACCTTATTTAGCGAGTAAACTATATATGAAATGCATCCGCAAATAATACAGTTCTCAATATTTTTCTTGCTCGACCGCTTTTTAAAACAATGGTCTACCCTCTTCAGTTTTTTCCATAACATACATTATTCAAAACTATCATAATACAAATAATTGAAACGACCGACATACAGGAAGTTGAGCTAATACGAACATTAAATTTTTAAAAACAAAATCACAGATTACACTTACGCTTAAGTTTCATTTTATTAACGTGAAATTATATATGTGAATGAAATTCCAAAAGATGAGAGAATTTGTAATTCATTATCAGGTGCTTCTAGATTTATACAATAAAAATAATAAGAATAATAATAATATTCATAAATATTTTTGTAATCAATGGGATCGTGTTCTTTATTACAGCAATCAGTCGTCGATGCGTATTTGGATATTCAGCCCTTAATCATCATCGACCCCCCAGCGGGAGGTCGATACCGGTATCGTTGGAAACCCCCGTGCTAAATGGACATTAAAATTTGAGAATGGTGGGGGAAACGCTTATGTTCACAGCGGCCCTAACCTCAACGTGGTAGCGAACACGGCAAGCGAGGAAGAGCACTGAAGAAAACACCCGCAGCCTCATACGTAGAAAGTTCCTGCTGGTTCTTCCCACACATGTTTCAAGTTTTCTAAGTGGATGTAAACAAACTTTTTAACAAATGTAATGATTTGTTAATTATTTACTTTTTGTTTTTATTTACGGTAACTAGGTCGTGAAAAGGCCATTCGGCCTTTACAGCTGCAATTCACCAATATTTAAACAAACTTATTGAAAAGAGCTTAAATAAGGAAGTAAATTTGGTCATGTCAAAGCTAAATTTTACATTACGTTGCCTCAATGCACATACTTTGAGGGATCATTAAACATTATCTACAAAGTAATTTAATTTGCTAGATTTAAAAAAAAAGTACATCCATATATTTTTCAATAATTATTAACGAATAAATAATACTATTAGATTCCTTTCTAAGTGTTCTCAACGCCATTCAGTTTCCTCGTTTTTTTGACAAACTTTTAGATTTACTTTTTAACATTTTTTTAAAGTTAGTTCACTGTCCACCTTCATAACTTCAATCATCGAGAGGAAAACTGCGAGCAATTGTTAAGGGGGCCGAAGACATGCCAAATAGAAATATTCTGAGACGGGAAACCACGGACCAAAGGTGAACTATTTGCAAAGAAACAGAAGTGTAATTTAAACCCCTGTGATAAGGCAACCCGTCATACGGTTATGAATAGACTGTTGCCTAAGACACTCATCAGAAAATACAGAAAATCTCCTCAAATATGAATATTTTGAACTATTTAAAACACAAAATACACACATTTTCTTTCTGCTTGGAGGTTTAGCTCTTGGGGGTACTCCCTTCCGTTGCCAGAAACAATCTAAGTTGTGTTAGGCATTTTGATTTTAAAGTGGCGGAATGTTCTCTCTGGTCTACCAACTGTAAAGAAAATACGTTGAAATATATGTTTGTAATAAAAATATTTATTTACTTCATTCTGCAATAAAAATTATATCAAATTTCTTTCAGTCCAAGCGAACTTCTGTGTAAATACCGGCGAAGTCGCAGGCCTTATGAAAGCAATTATCTTGTTACTGCTCCAATCGTTCACTTTCGACATTACCTTACATCAATGTGTTTGTATTCGGTCTTCTCTACAACACCTTCACAATTGAAGAGGTTACTTCCAAAGTGGCATATTTCCATGAAACAATTTTTCAGGAAAAGGAAAGTATTTACCGTCGGCCTTATGATTTCAGATAGGATTGAACTGTTTTCGGATAGCGTTTAACACAGATGAAACGCAATTTTGTGAACACAACATTTGACAACATGATGAAGATTTTTAATAGCATATTCATAAGTAAAACTAGACGTCTATAGAGTTTCTATACTTTGCAAATTAACTCATCAAATTGGCAAAGCCCACTGGCAGAAATTTCTGCATTACTTTAATGAAATGTACATTGAAGTAATTATCATGAAGGCACATAAACGTTGAAGTGCAAATGTACATTATGATGCAATAGTCAAAGCTTTATGGTCATATCTGGAATGAATGAATGACCTTCAAAGAATAATGACTGAATGTATGATACGAATAATGAGAGGCAGGGAAAACAGGAGAACCTCTTCATTACATCTATACTGACTTTAATGTAAGCTATCAATTTAATGTACAAATATATTAAGCTCTTTTTAATGTATTACGTTTCATAAACATTAATGTCCATTAGATTCCATGCCATTTCTGACAGCGTAGTTCTCTGGCACCCTGTGCACATCGCTCTTTAGTTTCGGCCCAGTGCGCTCTGCCGCCCGGAGCACCTCCGCGCCCTCGCCCCGCCCCCTCCGCGGGGCCGATCGCCCGCTCGGCCGCTCGCTCGCTCGCGCGGCTGCTGCTGCTGGGGCATCGCGCTCTCGAAATATCGGTCCAGAGCGCGGCCGACCTGTGGACGCGAACGCCTGCGACACCTCGAACTCAAGTTCGGACGTCACAAAAGAAGTTCCTGGGGGAAGGAGGGGGTGCAGGAGAGCGAACGTTTGGTTTTACAGGGTGACCGACAAATCCATACTTTGAAACGGGCGTGCGGGCACTGGAGACGGGAGCGGAAAGACGGTGCAATTGCACCCGGCCTAACCTATCGTGTAGGCATCAATAACTGGATTTGGAGAATTATTACCGTAACACGCGATCCTATATCGACGAAGTAAACTGCTAGGAGAAATTCCAATAGCTTCGGTATTAATCAATATGCATTTACAACCACAGCGTAGGGTCTCTGGAGGATATGTTCACGTTAAAAAGTTTTATTTGTGCTTTGCAAGTTCATAATAAAAATAAATTTAAGCAAAGTACCGGCATGGTATCATTGGAATTTGCGTTAATTTCAAGCAGAAATTACGAGAAAACTACTGTTTTCTAATTTTAAATACACATCGCCTTTTCTAAAGACTTGAGTTTTTAGAACAATTTTATTTATGACAAAAAGGTATATCTTCAATTATGCAATTTTCCGATGCTAACGTCTTGCAATTTTCGAAAATACGGAGTTTGTAGAAAATGTGACTAGCACCAATAATTTTACCACTGCTTTTTTTGTGTTTTTCCAATTTTGTTTCCAAGGTACCAGAATGCCGATCCGTCCGGATTCTCGAGGTACCGTCCCTATCACTTTTCCGTTACCAGGACCCGGCAATACGTTTTTCTGTCGAAAAATCGCCGTATTACGGCGCACGTTTACAATACTTTATCATATTACGAAGACGAGATAGTAAAAACAACCATGGACTTCAATATAATATATAAAAGTATAAGTAGTGTAGTATTAACACAAAGTATTTACATGAGTTTTCGATAATAAAAAATATTTCTGCCGGTCCGGATGGCCGAGATCGCTAAGGCAGTAGTGCCGGAGCGATCTCGGACCGAAGGATCGCGGATTCGAGTCCCGCCTCGGGCATGGTTGTATTGTGTTTGTCCCTTCGCCCCCTATCATCATCATCATCATCATATCGTGTCACCGTCATAGTTACCATACCGTTTCTCGCAATAGTGGTCGCTAATGACCTAGAAGTTGATCCGACCTTAAGTAACAAAAACAAACAAAATTCTATTACTAACTTTCACTTGCTATGCATGAAAATTCCCTCAACACTTCCTCGCGACAGTCTACTCCTTCATGTTTAAAGAGAACATGTGGGCCACAAACGAGGCGCAACCAGAAACAAAACGTCAGCCCAGGATAAACACTTGTGACGACCACGGTGCTGCCCATCAACGCAACCTTTCGGAGTCCTGGCATTCGTTCTCGGAGCCAGTCACGAGCGTCTCTGGTTCGTCTTGCTCCCACGGGGAGGCTGTCAGGGCAGGACTGCTCGCGCAACGCAGAATTCTTGGTGCTAAGCGCACAAAGAGATAATGATGAGATATTGGGAAATATCTACGTAAAGATACCGATTTAGACACGAAAAATAATCCAATAAAAATCTTATGTACCGCCTGATAAAAACCTGACTCTTCACACAGGGCGGCCACTCGTTTCCTGAAAAGTTTCCCCGACTTTTCTCGTTTTTCCAGAACATTTTTTACATAACTGATTGATAAGAATTTAAGACTATTTCACACTACTTGGAGAAAACATAAACGCAAACAGGAAACTAATTTCTTAGTTCTCTGATCTTACCGTGAAAAAGAATATAAAACTCAACAAATTGAGTAATGAACAATGTTGTATTATTTTTAGGAATAATATTTAGTTTTATAACTATCCCAAAATGTTCCCTAACTTCTTACGATTCATCCACAGCTTAATTGATTTTATTTTTTATTTTTCCAGAGCAATGAAATTCCGATGCTTTCCCGGTTTTCCAGAAGGTGACCATCATGATATATAATAATGGAATAGCTATCCATAACATCTGTGAACTAAAGTCACAACAGAGAAGTTAATTCAAAACATCTAAATTGTGAGAAACCGTAGGTTAAAATTATTGAATCCCATTTTTGGGGAGAGAACCTTCCAGAGAACTCGAAATTTCGTTTGCCTAAGAAGAAATCTTTAATACGAACGGTGTTTGAAGTGATCCTCAATAGCCGAAGGATTGAGAAATGCTGGTGAACGCTAGTTGAATCTTTTTCGGGCAAACTTTGGGGCGTGACCATACCAAGTCTGATAGCGCGTTTCTAATCCTATAGAGTGCAATATATCAATGATAAAGAATATTTTAAGCAGTTTCGCCACCTATCAAGTCGGTCATTCACACAGGCTGAAGCTTTCTATCTTTACACGCCACATACAATATAGTCTTGTCACCACTATCTGAGCTGAATTTCTGTAGGTCGCTGGAAAAAAATGCTCCATCAAAGACTTGGGTAACTTTTCCAAACAACTGGAAAACCTTTTTAGGTTGTAATTTCTCATGACAATTTATTCCATTTACATTTTTAACGGCGGAATTGGTCAACACTGTAGATAATAGTCTTAATTATGAATTTGGTACACTATTTTTTGTATTTTTCCTGAGTAATTCGGTTTCCTTGTACATCATGAACATTCGTCAGCCGAAGATAGATCACTCTCATGGGACTAAAAATGAACTCTGCTAGACAAAACATATTCTAGACATGTTTGCAATCACAATGTCAGAAAAAGAGTAATTACAGAGTTTATACCAGTACCATAAATGTATATGAGCATGATAAACAAAATAAATTATGTTACGTATACAAAACGTATTTCATGCAATATTTGAACTATTACTTTGTCATAAGAAGGGAAGGAGTTTGTGAAGAAGAGACACAATAATATAATGTTTGTTACCTGACGAGAATGGTATAAGTCTTGATTCATCGTTGTGTTTATCCATTGCTTCATGCCCATACCAATGCAAGGCCTGAAAAATGGAAACTCATGTTAGAAATTGTCTGACAATCAATTATAATTTAATAAATAACAGCTACATCACTAAACTGATGTATTACTCAAAGTTTCTTACGTTATTCATCACAAGGAACAAACATCTCTGAAGAAAGTTCAGAGCAGTAACGATCCTCCGAACACGAGGGTGCAACTGCAACCACTTCCTGAAATACGCAATTGACTATCCACGACTTCACTCAACCATATCTGACGTTGTCAGTGGACCATCCTAGATCGTACATAGCGGATCTTCGACATGAAAATTATATTGACTTTAAATCCAACCTGGCCATAACCGCTACTATTTGTCATTTTCACCAGAAGCCTACCGCAATCATACAAGATCACACAAGAGATCCAGGCTTTTCTCATCTTGGTTTTCATCCGACATTTGGAGATCGGATATTTGAAGTTATTCGAGTCTTTGAAGCTACTTCCTGCTTCTCTTTACAAGTACTTGGGGCACAATTTTAACTTGCGACTTGTACCGAATATTCTCGCCCTTCCCCTAATGCCCATCAATTATTGCAAATGAAAGACAGAGCGCTCATTAAACTGCAAACTGTTGTATCCCGTGTAATTTATGAAATGACATCAAAAGATTCCTTGTCTAACAATACACGTCCTTAAAATTGTCATATTCCAAAAATAATATTTTGCTGCTTAATTTTATAAAAAAAAGAAATTAAAGATTTTTTTTTAATATTCAGGCAAAATACTGTGCGCCACATAATATAAAAACAACAAAACATATCAAATTCTATTCAATGTGATGAAGTACGAAACAAATAAAATAAGTTAAAATGCAAAGTCTAACTTGAAACTCTTGATTCATCGTTTTCCAGTTTTTTACTTCTGTAAAAACAAGATCTTCTTGGTTATATTTTCCAGTTTCATTATTACTTTTCTCAATCTCTGAAAAATCTTCTGAAAGAAGGCAAAAAACAGCAACTAAAATAACTTCTGAAATCAATTTCGCTTGCTACAAAAATTCAATTTCTGCCATCGGAAGAAATGTACTCGCACAGACCATCGTTTGAACGGAGTACGAATTTACCCATGTAGCAACAGAAATAACAGCTCGCAGTTTGGTGAAAAAAGATGATTCATTATTTACAGACAAAATGATTAATAAGTATTTTGAACTGTAAAGAATTTTTAAAATTAATTTGTTCGAAATTGTCAAGATTATGACTCATACGGAGTGAAATAAACACGCTGACGTCTTCCAGAATGCATTAACTAAATAAACTGTGATTCACTGAAGAAATCTGAGGCAACCGAAAAACAGAAATTCCTCACAAAATGAAACAACCTTGTCTCAAACAGCCAAAACAATACTACAATGAATGTTTCATTTTATTATTGAGACCATTAAATACTTCAAATGCCGTTCACACTATCACGTCCAAAAACCGTCATTTTTGTGCAGAACATGCAATCTCAAAAATTAAGTAACAAATTAAGAAGAAATGCTCCAATAATGATAATAAAGAGCTCATGTTGAAAATTTTAAAACAAAAGTTATTTCGTTTTTCATGGCTTTATACACAGTAATCTTATAAGTGATTAGTGAATTATTGATTTGTTATTTGATCACACTAGTAGTATTGGCGTAACTTTAGAACTAGCACCGCCTGTCATCAAACACATCTTCCGGGTCAAACTTTTACCGACAGTTAAAGAAGAACATGTCCCGCTTAATAGCTGACATAAATTTAACAAGCGCGTTGAACTCAAATGATCAACGAAGTAAGATTACAGTAGAACCCCGCTAATCCGAAATCCACAAATCCAAAATTTAGGATATTCCTAAGTTGAGGATGGAGGAAAAAATAAACAAAAAACCTCATGTATAATAATGTAATAACTTAACATAAATAAGATGTTTTTCGTAATAAATTATCTATGAACATAAAATCATGAACACAGTAACTCAACCTAATTCTGAATACTGTAAGTAGAATACCCGTTACCAGCGACACAAATTGTGCTTCAACTCGTCTAAACAATGAAGCAACTACTACTTAATGCGCTCGGTTATGTACGTATTTGTACACCGAAGGTCGCAACATTGTCATTTCCACATGTCGCAGTGCTAATTGCCATTTTCTCACATATCACGTTCCGTTGCATTAGTCTGGTAATCCTATAGATATATTTGTATACGTATGGTACATTTTTTCGGATAAACAGAAAATTTCCGAATACGAACACACCACATCCCCAATTACTTCGGAATACCGAGGTTTTAACTGTCTTACCATGCTTTTGCCCGGCAGGCGGAGTCAGGATCACGACCTTACATGCAAAGGTCCTGATGGAAGGGTGGTCAGTTTCTCAGCGTCATTCACTCGCAAAGTACCACGCCAGTGATGACACGGGTGGCGGCTCGACACCTCCGGGGTAGTCCCCGGTTGGGTCTCGGCTTCGTCGTGGTAGAATCTCCCTCCCCCTCCCACACACACACACACAAGGGAAATTAAGAGGGGACTCTGCCCGCGCAATTGACTGGCGTCTGACTCCGGCATCGATCTGGAGAGCTGGTAATCTTGAAGCGGGTGATGCGGCTCATCTACGTTCATGGGTAGTTGTTCGGCAGAGCATTGCGTTCTGGTGCATCCAAATGCTAGCTTCACGGTGCGTTTTGCGCAGCTCATGACGGGCGAGAAGCAAATCCGAAAATGATTGATTGACGTTTCTTGGCGCGTCAACGGCTGTCTTTAGTCCCGTTAGTGTAGTACATCTCGATCAGGATTTTGTCCAGTTTCCCTGATCCATTGAGCAAATGTTGAGATGGCCCTTTGTTTTGCATCTGGACGTAAATGTAGCTTCACTATGCGCACGTTTTGTTGAACTCTCCTTTTGCTTGTAATAGTAAGAGTAGAGGTAAGGGCGAGTTGCTATTTTGTTAGCAATGCAAAATCATACTTTTAATTCATGTACCGATGCAAGTAAGTTTTCTATAACTCAGAAACGGAAATGACTATTTTACAAATATTGCTAATCTTGCTATTTTTAAAATTTATTATTTGTTAAACTTTTACTCATCTTTCAACTATTCATAGTCAAATTGACGGGAAGGGATTCAGGAACTCAAGAAAACGTGCGCAGATAATCTTCTCACCCCTAGATCACATACAGTTTTTACTGTTTTTTTACTGAATAAATCTAAATCTACATGTTTTTATCTCTGGAAGTGTTGGTGGCGGTCTTTCCCTGCTGGATGGCGAAATCCGGTGCCGACCTACCCGTCGACTGGCGGGGTTTCCCCAATCAGGTATCTCTCGCCATCGTGAGTCTCAGCCGAGACTAGCTCTAAATTCCCGACTAAATTGTGTGGTAGTGTAGTGCACGTGTGTGTACGTTAGATGTGAGGATAGGGCAACAAAGAGGACGGAAAGAACGCGCGCGGTCCATGGCCCGTTTGTTACTTTATTGGTCCGGCATTCGCGTGGTGTTGATCGAAGAAATGAAGGAAAATAACTGATCAGAACAGCCTGTCGTTAGCATTCTCTTCCAGACAGCGGCAGAATTCGACCTAGCTAAGCAGCCGTCGGGACTCGAATCCTAGGACATGCCAGTCAGAGGCACTACAGTAGCATTAATTGTTGCCCTGGGCACCACGTCGGAAGATAAGGAGAAACGCTAGCGCCAAATATGTGGTCTGGAAACACCCTGGTACATACCGTACACAGCGACGCAGTGTACGTCCAAAATATTGTATGATTTAAATATAGTGACTCTGAAGTAGTGTGAGCTGAAGGAGACGACACTGTCACCCAATCGGGAGCTTCAATACCAAACATTTAAGTTGTAACGAAGCTCCCAATTGGATAACCAGTGTAAACCTCTTCTTCCAGCTCTCGACCTTCAGGAGTCACTATATTTAAATCGGACCATCCATAACAGGGGTGTCCAACAGGCTGCGCGCGAAGCAATTTTTTTACTGCGGCCCGCGAAAGGTTATTTATCAAAGGTCAAGGCAACCATGGCGGGCCAGAACACTGTGCGCCTAGCGCACGTGCCCTGCCGAAGCCAACACTCCTTTAATGTAAAAATCGATTAAGTTTAGATTTAAGGAATTATTTTACTAGTAAATTCAAAATCGCCACAATGTGTTTCACTGCGTTATGCACGGTACGACCTGATATCACGCATGGATTCATCCCCACAAACACACACACACACACACACACACACCGTTACAGAGCAGCAAAGGAAACTGCCGAGATGAGCAACGCGGGGAAGTCAGTTATGGATCGGGCGAATAATGAAAGTAAGACCCGCAACCATACTACTTATTTTAGTTGTGGCTCTAGAGGCCTCGCAAGATAGCTCTTAGCTATAAAAACTATGCTAAGACATCCCCATCGTCCAAGCACAATGGTTTGTGCTGCAGTCGACCCAATATTTAGAGACTGTTCAATGTCAGCAAATGTCAAGTGCGGGACTTCTGTCACTATTATTCTTACAGTGTTAATGTTTTCATCTGTCACTGCCGTGGCTGGACGTCCAGAACACGGTTCATCTTCCAGAGACTGTCTTCCTCTCGAAAATTATCGAAACCAATTGCCAACTGTCGCGCTAGACGATGCAGATTCACCAAAAAACACGTGTCAAATAACTGTGGCATTCTTGCTTGCTTGGCATGACCGAGGTATTACTTTCCACCATGTTGACGGTGTATTCATTTGACAAGGACATGAAAAAACGACTACTGCTCTTGGTAACAGATTCAAACAACTTTTTTTTTCTCGAGCTCGTGCTTGATGTATGCACGCTCACTTTCAAACGGATTTACATCGGACAACTGCGATGACCAATCAAGTGTAACGATGCCAGACTGCCCGTTCCACTCGGTGTAGCGTGGGTCGTTGGCCTCCTACAAAGGGCTGGGAGCCCTCATTTTTCTTGCAGGACCAACGTTCGGCATTAGGTAACAATAATTTCTCGTAACTATGTATTTGCAGACCATTTAGGCAGCAGGTAATTACGTGCAATGTCTCGAAACAGAAATTTGCAAAAGAAGCACTTTTACTGGATTACATCGATCCGCGGTGACCTCTTAGAGGATGCTCACCAGGCTCATGGCAGAGTTTGCATCAACTTCTAGTACATATGCACTCGACGACCTTTCAAGCAGCCCGAGCGAGACACGTGAAAAGGGACACACTAAGCATGCGCTGTAAGCCATTTACGCAAACAATCGCTGTTCAGAAAGTATTGGGTATCCTAATGCGAGCCATGGTGGAAAGAGGTGGGTGAGCTACTCCGGGGCACCGATTTTTGCTCGTTCTACGCAGCACCAGTCTGCGTCACGAAACACGCGACCGCAGCACGGCAATGCGTTTGAAAAGCCATACCAGACGTATGTTGAGCCGTGAAATCCGAGAAGTGTTGAGAAACATTTTAGAAGTGATATAAACTAACAATTTTGAACAATGAACAAACAAAAATAATACCATAGTGTAGATAAAAAACAAAAGATACAATTTAAAAAAAGTACTTTGTATATCTGTTATAATGACTTGTATTAAAGAGATAATTTTGATATTTAGCTGCATTTAAAATTCCCGCTAATATTATGATGCAAACAGGTGCCTGAAGCTCATTGTCTGACGTCAAATGCGATGCACAATAGCTCACCCTGGTCTTTCCATCATGAAGCGAGCTATGGGCTGCAATCCCTCAGAAATTTGTTTCAGTTGCGTTGTAACATTGTAACATTGGTGTCCTTGTGCACTTTCTTACACGATATGGGACGTAATTTTTTTCGGTGCGGTTGCTGCCTGAAGAAAAGCTAAAAGTCAATGTTTTTGAGACGGCATTTGGGGTAGCCGTCTTCCTTGGTGACGTCAGTCGTGAGCACAGATCCCGAAGAAGATCCCTTCCTCCCGCGAAGTCTACGATAACAATTCTGCAAACAGGAGTTTCGATAAAAACTAAATTATAGACTTTTGGACAGCGTAACGTAACCCCCCACCACTTTTAAGCATCTGCGCATACGCGAGTCGAACCGCGCTTGTGCAGAGGCTAGAGATTGCTGCAAAAAATCCATATTGCTCTAATCTCGCACGATATTGTTCTCCAAGCGAGTCGCTCCGCTACGTGCATTTCACTCAATTTCACAATGAATAATGTCTAACAATTCATGACTAACTACAACACCAGTCTGTTAAATTTCCCAAGATAAATATACGGAGGCCATGCCATACATTTTTAGCAGTGACCGTAGGAGGAATTTGGGCAGACGGGTAGGCAGCACTTGAAAGTGCTCATTTCTGGCATTCAACCCAAAAATTTGGAGAGATGCGATGGGAGCCTCAAGCGAACGGAGGGACGAAACAGCCTTTGTTGCAGACTTGTGATGCTCCGAGGTGGATGTCTCGCGCCGTGATTTTCGTGCCAGGATCCTGTACGCTTTTAAGAAGGATTTAAGTGCCGAGGAATGTCACAGTTATTTGACACGTGTTTCCTGGTGAATTTGCACCGTCTAGCGCGACAGTTGGCAATTGGTTTCGAGAATTTTCGGTAGGAAGACAGTCTCTGGAAGATGAACCGTGTTCTGGACGTCCAGCCTCGGCACTGACGGATGAAAACGTTAACGCTTGTGAGAAGAATAGTGACAGAAGACTCGCTCTTGACAATTGCTGACATTAAACAGTGTCTAATATTGGGTCGACTGCAGCAGAAGCCATTGTGCATTTGACGCTCACCAAGCGATGAGCTCGCTGGGTGCCACATTCATTGACGGAGGAGCAAAAACACACAAGGGTGGACTGGTGCAAGTTCATGCTATAAAATTTTGATGGAGGGCGGTCTAAGGACGTTTTTTCAACTTGTGATGAACGTGAAACGTCACGTCGTGAACAACATGATGAATCATGAGATTACCACTACGAACCCGATACTTGAAGGCGGTCAGTGTTTGGTACTTTTCAGATGACGACCCGCCCACCAAGGTGAGGTGGGATTGCAGCTGCGGAAAGAAAATGGTTGCATCTTTTTTCACAAAGAAAGGCCATCTGACTACTGTACCGCAACACAACCAACGCACTGTGACTGTGGTATGTGACACAATGCTTGCCGAAAGTCGTCACAACATGGACATCAAAGCGTCCTAACAAGGTCACGTTTTACTGCACCACATGCTCCGCTCAAGCTCACATGGCTGCAAGAACAATCTACTTTCTCAACAATGAACTTGTGCGATTGTTGCCCTATCCACCCGATTCGCCCGACTTGACCGCTTGTGGTTTCTTTTTGTTCCTCCAAACCAAGCAAAACATCCGAGGTCAGCGCTTTTCTTCGGATGAAGAAGCTGTAGAAGCCTACATTGGAGCTATAAACACCATACCTGAAGAGCCTTGGAGTGACACCTTTTGTAAGTGGTTCCAAGGATGGAAAAGTGTATATATGCTAACGGAGAGTATTTTAAAAATATGTAATATTTCTATTTTCAATAAATTCATTATTTTTAATTCTGCTAAAAATGCTTACATAACACTCGTATTTAAACGAAAATTATACTTCATTGGAAGATTTACAAAGTGGATAAAAAGTATGTTCCTAACGTAACATCTTATTATACGTATTTCCTAAATAACTACTAAAATGTTAAAGAACTTTACCTAATACAATCCATCTTTAAAGAAATTCTCGACAGACGAGAGGACAAATACATTGTCTTTCCCGCGTTTTGAATCCCTAGCAAATAAATAATGAATGATACTTCCAAACCATTATATTATATAATATTTTACAACTATTGTTAGTCTTATCGGTTGTTACTGCGATTATTATTGTACCACTATTATTAATTTCATGTTAGATATATTATTTTATTAACGTAACTAGCTGCCACCGGGTTATACCCAATTGCAGTATGAATAAATTTATCGTTATCTTAACCACAAGGTATAGCTCGGCCGACGTCATTTTCAGGGAACTATACAAGATCTGTGAAGTACACTACGCTCCATCCACGACTTACGATCTCTACTTTCCCCATGTTTGTTGTTTCCATTCGCATAGTTCGATCAGCACGTTCTTTTCAATCTGGAATAAAATCAAACTTCCGTTTTTTTTATAAGCGTTTTATTTCTATTCGAGCAAAAAATGTAAAGAAAAATTTTGATTTTGACGAAATTCCGAAAATGTTCTTTGCGCTCCATACAACTGATTTTAACGATCCGTTTCAAATTCTTATGGGGACGAATAGAACTAGATCGATAAGGGAATATCCATATTTGAAAAAATTCTGTCAACGGCTTAACTGTGGACGGTCGACCAACCTACAATTTCCTTTCGAAATCACAAAATCGATTTTTTGCGGCATTATAATACTTTCTCTATTTGTTTTGAAAATTGATTTGCATTTTGAAAATGTCCTAGGGGCTTAATGTCGCGTAATTTCACGATTACAAGACCAGTTTCAAATAGGCAGGGCCTTGAATGAGCCCGCATCGATCAGGGAATATAAATTTTCGAGAAAATCCTTTAAAAGATTCTGGCATAAGAGTTGCTGATACTTGTTCAGAAAAAATAAAATCTTACAGCGCGACGCAACTGTAAATTGAAGAGCGCCTTTACTTTGGTTAGGCATCGTGTGTGCGGTTCTGTGTCATCTGCTGGTGTGTGCAATTATTGTGATTTGATTCTCGCTATTTTTAGATTTAGATTTATTTAGTAAAAAAAAAAACAGTAAAAACTGGGGTATGGGGGAGAATATCATCTGCGCACATTTTCTTGAGTTCCAGAATCCCTTTCCATCATTTTAACTATAAATAGATGAAAGATGAGTAAAAGTTAAAGATAAATAAAAACAAAATTTAAAAAAAGCGCGAGATTAGCGACATTTGAAAAACTAGACATTTTCGTTCCTGAGTTACAGGAAACTTATTTGCAACGGTAAACGAACTGGGTTATTTTGTTAATGAAATGAAATATGTTAATGAAATCAAATATGTAGTTCCTTCGCAAATGCAAATAAGTTTCTAAAACCCGGGAGCGAAATTTTCTAGTTTTCAATTGTTGCTAACTTTATAGCTAACTATAAAGGTATCAACGCTTCGTTGATACCTTTATTTATCAATCAACTATTTACTAAAAGATTGGAGGGAGGGAATCTGGAGTTCAAAAAAACGTCGGCAGATATTTATATTTCTCCTCAATCACGTAGTTTTTTGTTGTTTTTTGACGATAAATAAAAGTCTGTTCGACTGTAGTTGCAAGACTTGTCAGGCATATAGTGAGCGTAAACTGTATTGCATTTTTGAACATAAGTGCACTGTTAATAATTATTGTAATAATTAACTTATCAATTAATATTTCAAACATAGTATTAACAGAAGTGGCAATACCAAAAACAAAAGAACAAGGCATGGTCCGCGTATTTATAAAAACCAAAAATGGGTCTCAAAGGAATGGAAAAGAAGTCGGTGTCGCTAGCCGAATTCGTTTACTACGCTCCGTGAAGTCACTGATGTGAATTCGAGATTCGCGGGTTCCTGGTTGGGTCTAGGAACCCCGGAATCAAACGGCACCGAGTCCCTGGCCGAAGGGATAAAAGGCATTGATTGACTTAGCCGTGACAAGACTGATAATAATGGAGGATTCCAAAGCAGGCGCTCAACGCCCCCAAAAAGGGGTTCAGCAGGGATGCGTTGCATAAGCAACGACGAAACAATTTTTTTCAAAAAAGGAATTGAAACAACTTTGGAAGAAAACCAATTCTTAATCAGACTGCATAACTAATGCAAATCATTAAGGCTAAATGCACCGAAAAATACTTGTAGGAAAATTCAATAGATCACAGCACTATCACAGGGGAATTTACTTTACTGATAACGTCTGAACCAATGGTCCGATTTTCGATTTGTAAACGGCATTTGACGCCTTTTTAAAATATAATTTACGCTATGACCTTTTTCCAAAAATCTAACAAAAACGCGAATTTGAAATTAGTTCTCAAACTTTCGAGAACAAATTGAAAAATGTGGCCTTATAGCGCGATGGCGACATGCTTCCTGAATCCAACGCCGTGACAATCATGCAAATCGGACGAATAGGAGCGTCGTAAAGTGAAATTTACGAAAACACCTCGCCCCCCCCCCCCACTTCCCCTTCTGCGCCGTTGCGTCAACCATCCGCCCGTTGTGGGCCCTCTGTCAGCGCGGTGGCACGGCCAGGCCCGGCGTCGTGCAGCCAGCCCCGACGGAGGAGGCGGTACTTGCGGGACACGCAAGCCACACACTCGGTTTAAGCGTTCGTCACTTCGCATCTCAATCTATTTTTCCACGGATATCAAACTAGAGATTCTATACTACTATTACAGACCGAGGTAAACGGTCTGTAATAGTAGTACATAATTATCTTTTTCACATATTTCATATATCTTCTTTCGAATACCATTTTAAAATTTTTTGATTCATTACTCAAAATATTGATTCCTATTTTTAACTATTTTTTAAAAAAAGGAACTAATTGTGTAAATATCAGCATTATTCCATCTCCTTACATTTTATTTTAGATATATTTTACTTCTAAGGTCTTCTGTTATCACTCCACCTTGGTCTAAGATCTTCCGTTGTCAAATACCGTAAAAAATGAGCGGAGTATACGCACGAGTTCTTTTATCCTACAACTCGATTTTTTATCTCAAAACGACGTTTATCTGCTTTAAAGAGTTCATCTGGTGAATCTCTTTTCCCAAGTAAAATAGCCGAAGCTAATTTTAAAAATGTTTTCGTACTTTCGGACAAATTCAAAAAAATGCATTATCTTGGCTGTCCGGGTGACGTCGCGTCGAAGGCTGTTTTGCCGACGTTTCGACCATTTTGTCGTGGTCTTTCTCAAGGCTGGTATGCCCATACATAAGATGGTATGGACATGGTAAGACCACGACAAGATGGTCGTAACGTCGGCAACAATCTTCGACGCGGCGTCACCCGGACAGCCAAGATCATGCACATGACTCTGGCCGAGGAAGCCTACGACGTCAAATTTTAAAAATGTGGTAAAATAGCGGTCTGGCGAGCTGTATCCCGACTCCAACGCTGCAACAAGCATCGAAATAAGATGGTATGAATCATGACTTATCCCAGCTTACTTGGTAGGTTATTTTGATATAAAATAAATTTGTTATATTTGCATAATTTTGAAGGGAATAAATAATTCCTGGTGAGTCATTTCATACATACATACTAATATCCTTGATGAGCCAAACAATATCCTTGTTGAGCCAAACAATATCCTTGCTAAGCCAAACAATATCCATGTTGAGTCAAACAATATCCTTGTTGAGCCAAACAATATCCTTGTGGAGCCAAACAATATCCTTGTGGAGCCAAACAATATCCTTGTGGAGCCAAACAATATCCTTGTGGAGCCAAACAATATCCTTGTGGAGCCAAACAATATCCTTGTTGAGCCAAACAATATCCTTGTTGAGCCAAACAATATCCTTGTTGAGCCAACCCATATCCTTGTTGAGCCAACCCATATCCTTGTTGAGCCAACCCATATCCTTGTTGAGCCAACCAATATCCTTGTTGAGCCAACCAATATCCTTGTTGAGCCAACCATGATCCTTGTTAAGCTATGACCCTAGTAGAGCCAACTAATATCCATGTTCGGCCAATCATTATCCTTGTTGAGCCAACCAAATTCTTGTTCAGCCAACCAAAATCCTAGTAGAACCAACAATGATCCTTGTTAAGCCTACCGTGATCCTTGTAAGCCAACTATGATACTTGTTAAGCCAACCATAATCCATAAGTGGAAGATCAACCCAACAATCGATCGAGTGAGAGATCGACCCAGCAAGTCGATCAAGTGAGGAATCGACCCAGCAAGTCGATCAAGTGAAGGATCGACCCAGCCAGTCGATCAAGTGGGGGATCGACCGAGCAAGTCGATCATGTGGGGGATCGACCTTGAAAGTCGATCGAGTAGTAGATCGACCCAACACGTTATCAATTTAGGGATCGACCCAGCAATTTAATCAATTGAGGGATCGACCCAGCAAGCCGATCAAATGGGGGATCGACCCAGCAAGTCGATCAAGTGGGGATCGACCCAGCAAGTCGATCAAGTGGGGGATCGACCCAGCAAGTCGATCGAGTGTGGGATCGACCCAGCAAGTCGATCAAGTGGGGGATCGACCCAGCACGTCGATCAAGTGGGGGATCGACCCAGTAAGTACATCATGTGGGGGATCGACCTTGAAAGTCGATCAAGTAGCAGATCGACCCAGCAAGTCGATCAAGTAGTAGATCGACCCAGCAAGTCGATAAAGTGAGGGATCGTCGATCAAGTGGGGGATCGATCCAGCACGTCGATCAAGTGGGGGATCGACCCAGCACGTCGATCGAGTTGGGGATCGACCCAGCACGTCGATCGAGTTGGGGATCGACCCAGCACGTCGATCGAGTTGGGGATCGACCCAGCAAGTCGATCGAGTTGGGGATCGACCCAGCAAGTCGATCGAGTTGGGGATCGACCCAGCAAGTCGATCGATTTGGGGATCGACCCAGCAAGTCGATCGAGTTGGGGATCGACCCAGCAAGTCGATCGAGTTGGGGATCGACCCAGCAAGTCGATCGATTTGGGGATCGACCCAGCAAGTCGATCGAGTTGGGGATCGACCCAGCAAGTCGATCATGTGGGGGATCGACCCAGCAAGTCGATCATGTGAAGGATCGACCTAGCAAGTCATTCATGTGGAAGAATAGCCCAGCAAGTCGATGAAGTGAGAGATCGACCCAGCAAGTCGATAAAGTAGGGGATCGACCCAGCGAGTCGATCAAGTGGGAAATCGACCCAGCAACTAGATTAAATGAGGGATCTACCCAGCAAGTCGATCGAGTGGGGATCGACCCAGCAAGTCGATCAACTGACGGATCTGTCCAACAAGTCGATCTGACTATTTTGTCAGTCCGTCAATCCGTCCGTCCGTCTTCCGTCCGTCCGTCTTCCCTCAGTCCGTCTTCCCTCAGTCCGTCTTCCCTCACTCCGTCTTCCGTCACTCCGTCTTCCGTCACTCCGTCTTCCGTCACTCCGTCTTCCGTCACTCCGTCTTCCGTCACTCCGTCTTCCGTCACTCCGTCTTCCGTCACTCCGTCTTCCGTCACTCCGTCTTCCGTCACTCCGTCTTCCGTCACTCCGTCTTCCGTCACTCCGTCTTCCGTCACTCCGTCTTCCGTCACTCCGTCTTCCGTCACTCCGTCTTCCGTCACTCCGTCTTCCGTCACTCCGTCTTCCGTCACTCCGTCTTCCGTCACTCCGTCTTCCGTCACTCCGTCTTCCGTCACTCCGTCTTCCGTCACTCCGTCTTCCGTCAGTCCGTCTTCCGTCAGTCCGTCCGTCCGTCTTCCGTCAGTCCGTCCGTCCGTCAGTTCGCCCTTCCGTCAGGCCGTTCGTCAGGCCGACCGTCCGTCCGTGAGGCCGGCCGGCTGGCCGTCAGGCCGATCGTTAGTCCGTCAGGCCGACCGTCCATCAGGCCGGCTGTCTATCCGTCATGCGACCGTCAGTCAGTCCATCCCTCCGTCTGCCCGTACGTCAGTGCGGCCGGCCGTCAGTCCGTCCGTCCATCCATCAGTGAGCCCGTCCGTCTGTCACTCCCTGTGTGTGTGCACGAATTCTTTTTCATCTTTAGATAGAATTATAAACTTTCTTTTATTTCGTTTCTCATTCACTTTACCCTATGGTAACTATATCATGTAGTCACTAGATTTATAGCAATCCAACAGTTCTCACTGTTGTTCGTCTTTTTGCATCTGAAGATAAGATGCTGGAAAAATGTGCGGCACATTCCTAAACGACCGAAACGTGATTGCGTGATATTTATGAACTTTCATACAAATATAATTTTGATCCTAAAAGATAATATAATTTACAAAGTCTGTTTATTAATTTTATCAAAATCACAAAGGATATTATTTAAACATTTCAAATGCAAAGACCAAAGTGATGGCATTTACGGAAAAATATTATACGCACTTCTTGAAAAGTATGACATGTGGCCAGTTGGTCATTTTAAATATTTTTAAAATAATATAACCTGTTTAACAGAGGTAGATCTAGATGAAAAGAATCCAAAAGTTCCAGAAAATATTCTGCTTGCTCGAGCGCAAGAGAGAAGGGATAATCACGCTGGCACCAGGATTGCTGCGTCATCGGTATATTGTAGAGTTCCATGGTTTATCTTCCTACAATCTTGATATTTCTCTTTGTACGATTTGATCTCGTAAAGTAATGGATGAAATTACGTTACATATTTCGTAAATAATTATTACAGTTTTCATTTTCGATCTATTACAGGCAAATAACACACACACTCTCTCTCACACACACAAACACACATTGGGATTTTCGTAGAGAAACAAAATATTCCTATATTTTTAGTTCAATTATAATTGAATAGTTATATAATGTTATATAATTCTGTACACAGAACAAACGGTTGGGAAGCTCGGGCAAAGTGCAGGTGTTGGGGTTCAAGTGCCCGAGTGCGGGCGTTAGTTTGGGCGCAGCTCTCGGAATGCACATAGCCAGCGGAATTCCACGTACACGGCCAAAAAAAAATTAACGAATGTGTTTGCAGACCGGCGATTCTTGAGCGCGGGAGGCACTGTCATGTGAACTAGCGGTATACAAGTTAGCGGCGAAAATCGGTTGGCGGGATTCGATAACGAATGAAATCTTCGGGCTGATGCTCATTTGTCCACCCATGCAGTTGTGCTCGCAAGCCTCGACTATGCGAGTTGTCTCTCTCGCCATTGGACTACAGGCCAGAAGCGCGACGCGAAATAAGATGAAAATTAATTGTTCAAGCAATCAATGGCAAAATACTATCTTTCTGACTTCAGGGAGTGAAGGGAGGAATGACTTCGATACATGGGACAGACACGCATTCTAAAGCAAGCTTATATGTGTAGAACGCGAGGTAGAAGACACAGAGGCAGATCGTTATAGAAATGAAATTGGTAGAAGCCAGAACAGGTCATGAACCCATCCTTGGAGTAGAGAAGAAGAAGATGATCATAAGGGTGTCAACTCTGTTATTTGTTAATACGAGCATAACTGCGTCATAGCCGGCCAGTACCCATAAAGCTGAAAAAGGATACTGTTATTTTTTAATTGCTGAATTATTTGCAGAGCTAAAAATTAATCTTAGACGTAGCACCGCTTTAACCGCCGGGCCTGGCCGTGCCACCGCGCTGACAAAGGGCCCACAACGGGCGGGTGGGTGACGCAACGGCGCAGAAGAGGAAGTGGGGGGGGGGGGGGCGAGGTGTTTTCGTAAACTTCACTTTACGACTCTCCTATTCGTCCGATTTGCATGATTGTCACGGCGTTCGATTCAGGAAACATGTCGTCATCGCGCTATAAGGCCACATTTTTAAATTTGTTCTCGAAAGATTGAGAACTAATTTCAAATTCGCGTTATTGTTAGATTTTTGGGAAAAGGTCATCGTAGCGTAAATTCTATTTTAAAAAGGCGTCAAATGCCGTTTACAGATCGAAAATCGGACTATTGGTTCAGACGTTATCGGTAAAGTAAATTTTACTTATTTTGGTGCTGCCACGTGGTGGCTACAAATTGTACTAGTGTCGGGACATTTAGCCTTAAGGGAACTTTCTGATTTTTTAAAGTCTTACGAATACCATCCTGGGAGTCACCGATAGATTTAGTGAAAGGAAAACGTGAGAAGAATTGAGACTCCAAAGTAGCTTAGTGAAACAGAAAATCGTACAATTCCACGGAAAGAAAATAAAAAAATCTCCGATTAAGTGCACCAAAAAACGAGTGAATTTGAAAATGAGAGCGAGGCTCGGACAAATAAAATTAATATGTGAGAGTACCCCGCGAAATTTTTGGAAGCACAGTGACACTCATGAAAGAGTAGCCAAGAGAAAGTATTTGTGAATGAAGTTAACAGAAGAAAAGGATTAGAGTTCGCAAAAAATAAATAAAACAAGTGAGTTTTAGAAGAAGAAAAAACAACACTTTTTAACACCCAATCCTGATGTTTTCCGGTTTGCAGAAAAAAGTTGAAAGAAGTTGGGTGTCAAAACGGTTTTCACAATTCACTTGCTTTGTTTACATTATTTCTAATTCAAATTAACTGCTATAGGTTATTTCTGTTTATATACTGGATGATGGAAATATGAATTCTGTTCATTTTGTGATCACCTACTCTGGCAGAAGAGGGGCAGGTGTAAGCTTTCTACCACACCCACATTCAGAAACATTCCACACTCATTAGTGCCATATTGATATTCATAACAGATATTTCAGTTCAAATCTTTCCCCTGCCTCAATCTTCTTGTAAAGACATTGCCTATCTGACAATCACAGAACTCCACTTGATTCAATACTGCGAAATGAAGGAATATTCACATTTTAAATTTGATTTTGTTCATATTGTAACAATTCCAATTTTATATTTATCATAATTGAACTTACACAAGTCTTACTTATTAGTTTACTTTCGAGAATAATTCCAACAATAATGCAGTCACCAAAATTTACAAAATCAAATTAAAACTATTGACATTTGTTTAACTATTTCCAAGTTATTACTATAACTACTGTATGCCTTCTTCTTTCTCTTTATTTTTTTCTGGAGATATTTCACAAATGTATCATGAAAATATACTTGATCCTTCAGACCACTCAAGAGTTTACAATATCCTCACTACCTTTCACACAATTTAATTTCATCTCTTTCAACATAACTCACAATCATATTAACAATTCATCTGAATAAATGTTAATAAACAAAAAATACAACAATAGTTTTAGCACAACAAAACAATTGCCACACTCTTTATGAATAAGCGAACTGACAAATTTGGGAATACAGTGTTCAGAACAAGCTGAAATTATTCTTAATTAACCTTTAAATAATTCTGCAATGCTTGAAATAAAATTATCATATGTGATTTAAGAAAAACGTCAACCATCCATGGAGGCATAAACGGCTTCCATTGATGCATAAGTGCACAGTCTAAAAGTAGAGGGCAGTGAGGGGGAGGGGGTGAGGAAAGAGGTTAAGCTACATTTCTGCAGCCCAGCCGATTCTCTCTTGATTTTTTTTATTAATGTATTTACTAGTAAACACTTTACTAGTAAATACTAGATTTACACTTAATGTATTTTACTAGTAAATGTACGCCCCATTGAAGAATGAATTTTCAACTGTAATATTAATAAATACAATCAATTTTATGTTACACCATTTACAAAGTTACCAGACTGCTTGAGAGCTTCTCCCCCAAATGTCATAACAGTTCCCCAATCATAAGGTTCAAAAAAAGGGGAAATTAGGGACTGAACATATTTTAAAGAAGTAAAACATTTAATTACACAGGGCTACAGGAAACTTTTTAGAACTCTCAGGGTGTCCACAGATTTGCTGGCAATCCTGGTTTGCATGTCTGTGCATACACAGTAGTATAATGTTTAGTATATTGGGCTGCTGTACCCAAGTTCGCAGATACAATCAAAGCTGTATATTTTTAAAGACAAAACATCCTTTGTTTGAGATAAAAAGTCAGCTGTCCCATATCGTAGATTTACTGCATGTAATAGATCCACAAGTGTAAAAGAAGCCTCTGAGTAAAATTCAAATCACCTATTTTGTCGCCCGAGTTATACCTTCTTTCTTTGCTACATGGCAAAAGGACATGGTTCTTTGTCTTTGCTACATGGCATAGGAATACTGCACGGTCAGGCGGAAGATCAGGCCTGAGTCTCATCACAACATGAAGCAACATTGATTAATTTTACGAGAAAGAATGGTCTTCTCTATACTAAAATATTATGCAAACTTGGTCTCATAGAACAAGTCAAACAGCCTCAAACTACTTCATTTTTCCAACATTCCAGAAGTGCTATTTTACATTTTATTACTTAAAAAATTGACAGATCACAATAAATACCATATTCAAAAAATTTGTAATGAAAAATAGACAAAATGACACTATTTTATTTAAAACTGTATTTTTTTTTATTAAATCACCATCTTTTTAAAAAACACAGATAACGATTAAATAACTTCCAAATATCTCATTCATATACAAAAACCAAGATATTTTGATTATCCAGAAAGAGAAGGTAAAGTCTATTACAATATGAAGTAAACCTTACATAGGTTTAATCCTCTGAGACAATAATGATAGTGATAAAGAACAAGTTAAGATTGATATATAAAATACTTTTACTTTCTCTCACAAGAAATTCAGACTTTTTTTTTAACTGGCACATCAGTAAAGTAAAATCTTGTCAAGTTGTTTAAATGTATAAACAACAATAATAACATGATGTTTCCTTCATTATTTCTTGTTATTTTGAAAGTAGGACTATGATTACAATGGGGAAATATTTTGGCCTCAGCTCGTCCCTTATTAAAAACATAATGTGGTACAAGGGATCCTGTATTTTTAAACTATAATGATATCAATTTCCTCACAACTGTATCTATCAAAGCATGTAGTTACACAGAAATACAATTACTACAAATCATCTTGGAGACCTCTTGATTAATAATTAACAGCAAAAAGTTAATTTAGTCTGAAGGGCATTGTTACTTTCAAAGAAGAGTACCTAAAAAAAAAATTTACACAAAAGATTTGTCTCAAGGCTTACATAAGCAAAAATTTGTGGAGCATATTTTTGTTGGTTCCAGACATCTCAACTTTTCCGACAACAAAAGTTCAGTTTGTTTCAGACAACAAAAGGAAAGAATAAAATAATATTTGAGTTTCTGAGTTTCTTCTCTAATTTTAATTCAAATAAATGTTTTAAATCCAGGACACAAATACACTGCAGAAAAAAAACACTTGTTTTTCCAAAATTAATGAGAGACGTCTTGTTTTCATATTTGATGCAGCCTAATTAAGAAAAACTTATACCATGGCAAACAATAAATTCTGCACAATGTTTTAAACAAAACCCTTCACTATGTCAACAGATTTCACTTATTAACACATGGAAATTTGTTAAGATTTTTATGTGCAAAATAACCTTTCCAGATTTCTCAGACGTAATGAAATACTGAATATAGGAAAATACCTGAGCATTATCTTTTACTTCACAATATCACTTACTTTTCTCACTATCCGCTCTCCATTGGTCACTTTCAACATCTGTCTTTCTCCCACAGATAAAAATAATAGAATTTTCTTACAGTAACTCTTATGTAAGGGCAACTGTGTATCTAAGATTTACAACTGATCTACTAATATTCATTTCTCAAAGTTTAATATCCAATACTTGGAAGTTAAATGTTTTTGAATAAACATATTAGTATGGTTTGAATATAACATTATTGAACAAATAAACCATACAAATTACTTTTCTATTTATGTTATCACGATTTCTTCAGTCTCTTATTTTCTACCTCAAATAACCGCACGAAATCAAAATCATTTATAATAGTCCAACAACTATTAGGCAAAAGGCAGCATTTCAAATTTACTTGTGAAAATTTCACAAAACATAACAACTTATAACAATGGAAGTATCTTCCTTATAAGTGTGAATTTTATTAAAAAACACAAATAATAAATAGAATACTGTGAAAGTCAATATTGTACTCTAAATTGTTACAAAAGTGACAAGCAGATGCAGAATACAGAAAAATGATGCAATTGGCATGAATTATATTGCCAAAATATCAAAACATTTAACATGGGAGTATTTAACCTATCTATTTAACCATAATCTAAATAAACGAATGGGTAGTATATAATTTTTACTAGACAAAATATTATTGATAAAACCTATTTGACTTCTGTAATAAAATTTCTAAAATGAGTTTTGACAATTATGCACATTTTTGGAGATCTTTAGGTTAGAATACTAAAAAAGAGAATTCAACTGAATTATAAAAAGTACTCAATCAGTTAAGGACATAAAGGGTATGTAAAGATGTATTCGCCAAGTAATCTCTTAATTTTCCGAAAATATACTGATGTGCACAGCCATGTCACAGGCATCAATAAAATGATGTAAAAAGAATGCGAAATATATGTTTTCTTAAAATCTACAAGCAAACACAACATTTAGAATTATTTCATTAATATACGCACCTCGGAAATATTTATTGTATTTTCGTATTCACAGAAAATTCAGACTGCTCTAATGCTGGATGACACATTCAAGCACAACTTCACATTTCACTTCACTATTCATCACTATCTACCAGGATCAAAACTTCACTTTGCGTTCGAAAGAACACTGGGAAGTGTGACAACTCTGAATTCACAGCACACGTGAAACCTTTAAAATTAGCCCGCTACCTGTCACATTTCACCCGTCACATAGCAATCACTAGATCTCTTTTTTGGCACACAATTCGGATATGACGTCACCATGCAGGAGTAGTAGGAAAGGAGGAAACAAACAGTACCTGAACAGCACACTGGCCAATATAACCGTACGAAACAAGCTGACAATCGCAGTTCGTTAGTTCTTCAATCAGGCGCTAGAGTTCTCTGCTTTCGTATGAATCATATTTAAATTTGCGGAATAGCAAATACTTCTTTCAATAAGTAGCAACAAGGCCCTTCCAATGATTTTCCCTCTTATATTTGGAAAAACAAAAGTTTCCTTTGTGATCCAATTAATTGAAAATTCAGAAAAATAATTGAACTCATCGAACAAATTTCAAGCCGATTCATGATTGTCCATTTAATAACTTTTTATTTACTTATTTAATGTCAAACATTTTATTATTATTTTTTAATGTTTTTATGAAAAGGTATAGTCCTTTTGTAGACATTTAAAAACTTGTAGACATGTTTTATTAAGACATATATCTTCATTTCCTTTTTCAAAAGTAGCTTAGAAAATAGTCTTTATTCTTTGTAAAGAAATGAAGTGGTGTATTCTTAATAATTGCAAGTAAAACAAAAGTCATTTCATTTACAGTTTTAAATTTCTGAAAAAATACAAATTGCAAATTCCAATTTGGAGTTGAAAATTCATTTGGACATAAAATTACACCAGATCTAAGATTCACAAAGTTAGATTTTTTTTAAAATTGTTATAAAATGATGCAAAACAGGTTTTTGCAGCTTCCTTAAAGTCTAGTTTGTGAATAATTATCCTTTTCTTTTTAATTACCAGTAAAATGCATAGTAAAATTAATGAATGAATGAATGAATGAAAGAATAAATAAATAAAATAACTCTGAGACACTTTCAAATATTTTATTTGTTCTTTAAAAAGATGCATTCTTATTCATGCAAAAACACAATTTATTTTGTGAGTCGTGATTACTTTGGAGAGAGTCAATAAAAATACAAGTGAATATTGTTGATTAGAAGTAAATTGTTGTTTTCATAATATTATGATTATTTTTGGTAGATTTGGGGCAGGGGAAACAGGGTCATGTCCCATCCCAACATTTTTTGTTAATTTTACGCAATTTATTCAGAATGATGATAAAATAAAATCTCATCGAATCCAAAACAATATTCTCATTCTGAATTTACCCACACACACACATGAAATAATTTATGGTTCTGGCCCTGAAGGGTATAAATAAATAAATTTAAAAAAAACTGTACGATAAATTGATACTCACATTTGTAATAACTATATATATTTTACGGTTGATCAAGGAAAGGTGGGTATTGCTTTCTAGGAATATTCAATTGTCTAAATTACATATAAATTCAATCCAATTAACTCTTCCCTCATGTAGAAAATATCAACAGTTGTTGAAGAAATGTTGAAGAAATAAAATAAGAACAATTCCTTTATTTCTATAGCCTTAACTACTAAAGTTATAAGGCAATTCTCCTTGTCATTTCTAGGAAGATGTGCTTTATTTCCTCTTGAGGTTGTTCAGTGACTAGGCATTGAATATTTTAGTATTTCTTGCATAATGGAAATTCATATTATTTTCTGAATTTATGATAGAAACTGCATTTTCACCATATCTGATGTTCTTTTACCAAAGAACAATCTTTTGTCATAACGATCTATTTCCATCAAGGGAAAAGCATGCCAACCGCATCTGTAAATGCATAAGAAGCATGCAAAATAGAAGGAAGAATCTTCTCACAAAAAATACATATAGGATAAAGACAAGATTTAGATGAAACTGGTTGGGATTTGAAAAAAGATTAAAAAGAAAGTGGAGGAACATGAAAATGAAAAGTCAAGAAAGAGTGATTTTGAAGACATGACACTAGGACTGAAATTTAAAACCGTTTTATTTTTTATCCAATCTTCTTGAAAGTTTGCAGGATTGTTTTCTATAGTAATGTATTTACTTGGTTTAAATTTTATCAATTTTTGTTAAATAGTTTTGAAGATATATATGTTTTCATTATTATATTTATTGCAAAACATGATTGGATGAAAAATGTCCTATGCGCATTGTATTTTTTTTTTAAATTTTGATTTAATTTTTTTAAACTTATTAATTAATATTAAGTAAATATAAGCTTGGATTTTAAAATATGAACTTTTAAAAATCTTTTAGAATTATTTTCAATATTTTATTTCCCCCACCTTTTTAGTATGTTTTTTATATGTAGATGTTTATATTTTTGACATTTTTAATGATACAAAACAATACACACATTTATTCATTACTATGAATACAATATTTCAGCCAAAATTTGGAAGAATTGAATAATATTTCAGTAGGCAGGGGAGTTTTGAAATGTAAGAGAATGTAGTTTTGAGTAAAATGAGTTTTTATTCAGTTTTTAGAAATATTCTGCATTTCACTTTAGTAGATCTTTTTCTCTTGTCATAACTTTCTTTCTCATCATTGTACCTATTAGGTCTGCATCACTCAGAACTTACATCCATTTTTCACTACACTTTCATGTAAAACAACAGACAAAACAAGAAACAAAACAACAAATATCACAGAAAGTTTTTATCAGCCAAATATGCAATTGTATATCATTGTAAACAAAACTGTATCCACATGCCTTACACACATAGTCACACGAGATACTAATAAGTTTTCAATATTAATTTTAAATACTTATTAATAAAAAAATACAATACACAATTCTTGTTGCTTTATTTATCATAGATTTATATCCAAGAAAGAATGTAATCAAAAGATATATACGGAAATTAATTTGCTTTAGTGGCTATGTGTTATCTAATGGTTATAATTGTAGTTTACCCAACAGCTCACGAAGTGTGCAACAATACACTCCTACGAGAGAAAGTTGCATAAAAATAGAGTTGTTCTTCCTTGCTTGGGACCCAAAAGATTAAAACAGGCATTGTGGATCAATATACACAAGCACACAGGGATATTTAAATGGCTCCCGTCCCTTGAAAAATAGCAAAAACTGATCGGAAGTCAATTTATTTTATTCCTAATACTTTATAGAATGTTATTACACACAAAAAAATCAATATTTTTTCAGATTTTGGTCAAAATTTCAGTCCCAGTGTACCTTATGTAACATTTATTGGTATTTGTGTGACTGAGATAAACCAAAGGAAATGTTGATAGAAAAAAAAGGAAAAAAGAAGTAATAAAGTGAATAGTAAGTTTCTGGATAGTTAATAGAATGGTTGATTAGTTCAACAGCTAATAATGAGAGAGTATGTAGGAAATGATCATCAATTAAAATCATTTGGATATATTTTATTATAAAAATTTAATACCAATATTCCTTACTTACTTGTGGCTTTCAAGTAATGGAACAATGTAATGATCTTGTGGTCTTTTACGATAGGAGTTCATTATTTCATCCACATATTTACTTTTGATGTTTCGCAATCTTGTACCTTCATACTCTGAGTAGAACTTAGATGTTATACTTGGAACTGTAAAGAAAATAGCGTCTTACATAGAATACGGAGAGAATAAGAACTATGTGAAAAGTTTTTATTCAGAACTTCAATGTGAATTGACAAAGATTTATATGACAGAATTCTCAATTCTGCTCAATGGAACATAAAAGCAGTCTTATAAATAACATTTTGAGGGTTAAATTTTGACATAAAATAACAAAATATCTTCAATTCTCTGATGACAGCCACAACGATGAACTTCATCAGAGTAATTCCTATAGACATGGTATCATACTACAAGAATTCAAAAGTTATCTATTCAATTTTCTAACAATATTAATTTTTTATTTGAGTAAATACAGAATATTGCCCTAACATTTTAAATCTAACATGCAATGCTTCTCTCACTGTTAAGAAATACTTTCCTTTTAACATTGGTTCATGAGGAGAAATATAGGATCTTCCTAGTTCTTGTCTGAAAGAAAAGCACAGTTGAAATGGTGGTTTTACTTTTGGTGGCTTTACTTCCACTATCTTTTCTTCTATAATACTTGTATTTTCAGACATTTTGTGGATAACACTATTGATCAAACTGTCATATCATAGCAACAGTAATAAACAGATTTACCAGAAGGAATTTCTGCTGGACTTACCACAAGGAAATCTGCTCCTTTTTGTACAATTCTCAATACTTATTTACAAACATACCTTTACCTTTGTCCAAACCACAATTCTCAATACCTATTGTAATAAATGATTTCAAGAAAGAAATATAATCTAACAGTGTAATCCCAATTTATAAAATTTCAATGTTATTCATTAATATCTCCATAAGTGTAATCCAAAAGTTTAATATGACAAACTATACTTAGAAAGAAATATCAAAGAAAAAGATTCATCCAGAGATAGCTTACAGTAAGTAAGTACTCTTGGCTAACTTGAACTTCAAGTATCTCGGCAAATAATAAAAAATGCTTCTCAAACGTAGCAAACAAGGGGAAGATCAAGGCATTCAATTGGGATGGAATGGATCATCACTGTTAATCAGGATTTGCTAGTGGAGTAATATCTGCACTTGTTTTAATGGTTTCATGTCCTCAAATACTCTCAGTGCAAACACCTCATACTAATCTATCTGTACATTTAATTTTATTTTCTTTCTTGCAAAATAAGATTGAAGGATTTCAAGGTTTAGGGGAAGAGCCATGCCCACTCTGGATCCTCCAAAATATTTACTTCAAAGGTAACATTTAATACCTTTTAATTTAACTGAAAATATTTGAAGATGGTTGTGAGAAAGAAGACTTGATTTCAGTGTCTTGATAATGCAAATATAAGTCTATAAAATATCATAGTCAACAACACCATTTTTTTCTTGCTAAATGAAATGACCACTTGTTTGAATACTAAATTATAATCACAGGATGTTGATCAGGTATAGAGGAAGAGAGCATGGAGGCCTTTGTACAAATTCTTGTAATATAATTCTTGATTTGTACGTATAAAGGGAATATTCCTTCCCACATCTGATTCAACATTTTTTGTGATTTTATTCAATCTGTTAACAAAAATTACCACATATTGAATGCATTATATAATGATGAAGTAGTTAGGCTGAGGCCCTAACTAGTCTATTAATCTCGAGCGTATAAGCGATACTGACAGTTCTCTCACCACGTGCTGTGGTACATGTGACCTGCTCTAAAGTAAATCAGCTTGCGAGAATTTGTTTACTTTTTTACAGCCAGGATTCAGCGTTGCCGCACATCTAACTCACACGAACACGCGAGGGCGATAAGGTTCGGCTTTGGCTAAAGTTATGAACGTGTTATGAACGTGGGTTATAGCCTGTCAGTACGTGTTATTGTTTTAAGATTTCTTGTTTTGAGATTCTGAGGCATAAATTACCCCCCTCCCGGAAGATAAGCTACCTGTATATCGAAATTCGAAATAATCTCACAATATGTTCCATCGAAGGAAGATATAAATCAACAGCAATCTCCACCACTTTTTCGCTTCTTATTGTTATACATGTTGTCCCCGGGGCGCTGCAGGGAACTGCTTTAATATAGGTCAGCCTACGAAATGCGCTTGGCTGTTGGCCGCTGAAAAGAGGGCATATTTAGACGTGTTCTAAGGAACAAATCAATTAGTTTCACGAAACATGGGCGTGAATTGACGTGTCCGTTTCATCAGATTTCACTGAATTCAGAAAGAGGTTTTCTTTGGGTCATCTTGAACTCATCACGGGGATGCCCAACAGAATCGTGCAAAGAAAGTAGGTGCACTCACTGATTCCTTGACCATCTTTTCATGCTTCCAAACCTTTACCCTACTTTTAGAAAGCAATGGTTAGCCTTATCATATCTTTCTGATATCAGTTTGTCAAAATTTCCATCACTTTAAAAAATACACATATAATAAAATATTATCATACGTTGAAATTAATAGGGAAAAAGCACCAAAAGCAAACAAAACAATCTCCACCACGCAAGGATTTCAGCGTCTTGATGTTGCAAGCCTGAAGGGAATTCACAGTTTGAATCTGTTCAACTAGCTTGGCTGACGTGACGTACTGCGACGTAGTGTGGTCATGGTCATTTGTGAGTTTGTTTTGTGGCGTAATGGTATTTTCCACAGGAATTGACGCGTTTCCTGCATGTAGGAAACTCAAACTTTGAGTTTATTTTTCAGTATTCATTATTATTATTCTTTGTGAAGTCCTGTACAGATTAATTACTTGTAAAATCAGTGAAGAAAGCGATCGGATGGTAGACACTGCATCTATTAACATTTAATTATGGAGATAAATCTTGTCAGTATACGTTCTTCCGCAATTGGTGTAATAATGTACTACTATAAAGATGCAAAACACCATTATTGAAACCATAAACTGGTTATTAAATTGTTAGAAAACTATTTTTTTTCATATTTCACAAGTTCAAAACTGAATGATGTGTCAATTTTGTAATTCAAGGACTAATGATTAACTTACACTGAAATAATTTACCTGGAGAAGTGTCATGCTGAATATTCAGTGCAAATACATAGTAGAATAAATGCACCGAACCTCCTTGTAGAGACTACGAAGTAACTTCACAAATTGATATCTGTTGTTTTCATTTATTCAGTACATGATGGCTAATTTTATTCCACGAATATCAGTGGATGGGTTAATAACAGCTGCTGATGAAAGTGACATCAATTCATTGGTTTCAAGTGTTCTTTCGATGACATCAGAAATGAACTTTTCATCATATGCACCTGATAGCTTAAGTGAGGACTCCAGTGAAAATGATGATGATGTTGAAAGAGAAACTAATAAAATTAATTGTCATAAACCTCGTAAAAATGAAAAAAGAAAATGTTCTGATAGAAAGGAAGACCACACAAATATTTCAAGTGTGATAAGAAAATCTGAAAAAAATTTAACATCAGATGCATATGGAATACGTTCCAATATTTCTAGTTTGCATGAGAATGAAGCAGCTTCTGCACAGTCTGGTGTGTTTTGTTTAAATACTAGAATCGTTGAAGAAATAGAAGATGATTTGCAGTTCTATGAAAAAGTTTCATTAGTATTCCTTTTATATGATAGTGATGATCTTGCATTGCAGCGGTTGAAAACTGCCCTCAGATCACACAATACTGGAAGTTTCACTCATTGTCGTTTGCTCTCAGATTGGGCTTTGCATGAGACGTCTGATAATTGGCAAGGAAAATTTTTGGAAGCTCTTTCAATTATTAAAAACATATCGTGGGTAAAAAAATTAGGTGTCAGTGTTGAAGAAATGAATGTGCGGTTCCTTCCAAAAAATCCTGAAGCTTCTTTGTATGTTGACCTTCTGCGTAAAGCTCTTTATATTGTTTGTGAGTCCTTGACATATGAACAGTTAAAACGACTTCAGATGTTAGTTGATAGAGATATGGAAATTATTGGCCGAATGCCAGATCGATATGATGAAGAGTTGATGGAAATGAATATTTTGCATTGGATGTCACAAAGGTACCTTAATATTGGTGTTGTGGGCTCTTGTGATGTAAACATTAAAAACTTGACCAAGCATCTCAAAGTAATGGAAGAGTACAGATTTGTTGATTATTTGGAGTCCATTGCCAGAAGATATTATAAACCTGTAGATGTTATTACGGAACCTACATCATTCAGTGATCGATTGAGTATGAAAAGTGCTTTCAGTCAGGGTGGAATTTCTTCACACAGTGTTGTTTCTCAATGCCAGGAAGAGAGTTCAGTGGAATGTGTAAATAATACTTATGCTATTGACCCTCGAAATGTGGGGTTTTGTGTTATCATTAATCAAAAGACATTTTACAAGGAGACAAATCCTAAACTGAAGGTGAGTGTCAGGCTTTAAAAACATTAAATGAAATGAGCCGTGTATGTAGAATAATGTACAAATTATTGCTTTTTTGGAATACTGTAGCAACGTGAAAAAGAAAAATTGAGATTTTGAGGTGAATAAGGTGAATAAGTGAAATAACTCTAAAATTATACCAATTTCCACTAGTTTGCAAATGCATCTCTATTTATTGGCAGAGACTGCTATTTATTGTTATGGAATATTGTTCCCCAAACATTTCAGTTTTAGAAAAGTGACTCTATATAATGATGGAAATTTGTACGTATCTTGCGATTAGTTTTCGGCGGCATACACGGTTTTAGATTTGGTCCGATTCATACATTTTATTGTATGATAACGCTCACACTGCATATACATTTGTCATTTGTTCATGGAATGTCTTTGTCTGATATATCTGGTGGTAGAACCCGTGCAAATCTGGCCTCTCTCTCTCTTTTTTTTTTTTTTCCAAAATGGGGAGAAAGGAAGTTGAGGACTGAAAAACACAATACCTTTGTGGCATTTTTATGTAATACAATAGTTATATAATACGTGTGGCTTCATGGTGTGTACCTGTTAGCGTATCAGAGTGTTATACCTCAGTTTGGGGGTTCAAACCTGATCAAAGTTGTGAATTTTTAAGGGCAAAAAAAATATTTCATAGGGCTTTCTTGAAAGGGGAAGTAAAGCTGTCTGTCCAATGTTGTAGGTTTACTGCACGTAAAAGATCGTCAAGCCTAAAACAATGCTCTGAGCTATCTTCAAATTGCCAGTTTTGATGTCCAAATGATACCTTCTTTCTCCGCAATGTGAAAGGAGCATAGCGAAATTTGCTTGGTTAGGCAGAAAAGTAGTCTGAGTCTCACCACATAAAATAATTGAATTAAATATGTACAAATTAATACTGTGAAGTGTTGATTGGGGTCATATTATTCCCATTATTAGTTTCATATAATAATTACAAAATATTTTGAAACGAGATTTTATTTTTATTATTTTTATAATCATTTTAAGAATAATATTGTATTCACTGGTAAAGTTTAGATCAAAACATATTACTTCATTTCTATCTGTCCCTAAATTGAGATATTTTGTTTTTTCTCGTCATTGTAGCATTTGGTTCATGAAGATTATCTTGAACCACGCATTGGAACTGATATTGACCGTGATAGACTGTGCGAGATATTTATGAGCTTCGGCTTTTTTGTAAAAATTTGGGAGAACCTTACACATATTGAACTACTCCAGGCCATCCAAGAATCAGCTACAAACCTTGTGAAACAAGAACACAGTTGTTTTGTATTGTGCATACTGTCTCACGGAAGAAAAAGTAAGTGTTTGGAGTGCCATGTCTATTTTATAAAATAATGCAAAGGGTGGAAGGTTTACATTTACTTTTTTCTTCTTTTTTTTTCTTTTTCCCCTCATTATTTTCAGTGTTATGTGCATGAGATTTTGAGTCCTTACCCCCATTCCTTTACCATTATGAGTTGAAGTAAGAATAGCAATAAACTTTATTGACTTCTGAAAGCCAATATTTGTTGCCAGCTAATAGAAACTATTTGCATTGAACAATGAGTGACAAACATGATTTAATAGCCCTGCCATCAAAATACTGAAACCCCAACTCCTCTCATATCTACCGAAATGAGAATTCAAGAATATGTGCGCAGATTATTTTAGGGAAAGCAACTACCAGGGATTTAGGTGTCCCTAAGTAAAATGCTTGAATTGTCAAAGATATTTAGAAGGATTGTTCCGATTAAATTACTTCTGTTTGGTATTTAGTCTATTTGATAGGAATAAGCATCTGGAAATCAATGAAATTCTTACTCCCTATGTTATACGACATCCTTGAATTAAACAGTGAATGTTCTGTTTAATTAGCACTAGAGCTCTGCCCACTTTCTAATAATAATAGTAATAAAGAAACACACCTATCTAGTACATAATTTGATCGCGTATATATATTATGGTATGGGAAAAATCCAATTGAGGTAGGCAATATTCTGGAAGTATCTGAAATGTCAATCATATTTACTGTCTGAAATCATTTTTAATTTTGTGAATACTATTCTTGAAAGGAGAAAGGATTTTTATTGAAGAATAAATAAGAAAGAAAGATCGTGGATTCTACACAAACTGACTGGCTTTGTTCAGAACGGTACGGAATTCCCTAAAGGTGGCACAGGAAATTTGCTGAAAATAATCTTAAAAATTGTCACTTTTTTGTTTGGTGAAAGTTACAGTAACTTGCTGAATGGCACTGCGCAAGGCAGATTGGTGTTGGGTGTTGGTAATTTGTTTTGCAAAAAGAAAATATGTCTCTAAAATGAATACCAGAAATTTACATCAAATTACGCAACAGGTCCAAGAAAGTCAACAAGATACAGAGACAAATGAAAAATAATTACATATTGTTGTTTTTTTGTTGTTGTTGCTATTTAGTTGCAAAAATAATATTTTTTGCTCTTAAACTAACTCTGGAAATGTGATATTTCACTAACTTGATATCAAGTTAGCTCAACAATTCCAAGAAAATCTGGTAATTACAGAGAGAGAGAAAAAATACACGAAACTTCGTGAAGGCTTATTTTTGCTTGATTGGTTTAAGTTTTGAAAGGTACATGATATTAAAACTCTTTTTTCAGTAATATTTGTTATATTTCAGGAATTAAAAGAAATTAAAATTTCTGCATGAGAGAGAAAGGCTTTTGTTGTTCAAATCTCTAAAACCTTTTAACGTTTAGTTAGTGTCTTTATTAAAGACAGAATGTTTTCTGAACAACGGGATGAACATGAATGTCTGAGGGAGTTTTGGCGGGAATGCTAGAGAGAGTCGTGTTGTAGCATGATATTATTTTTCAAAATTTAGCTGTTGCGAGTTATAAATTATGCTGTACACAATAATCAATTGTGTGTATTACACTCTTCCTTAATTTAAAGAGGTTGCATTACCAATTGCAAGGTGAAGAAATGCTACCTACAAATCGATACCAGGAAAAATTCAGCTATGTTGGCAACAAATACATCCTGTTCTTTAATATATGGATCTCTTTTCTCAATTGTAGAAAGAGAACCTCTTAAGAAAAACAATAAATGAAATGATATAGAAATGCTCAAGTCAAGAAATACTGAGCAGATGAACAGCAACATTGATCAAAAGCAAAATTTTGCATTAATTTTTTATTATATTTAACACCTAATTAAGAAACAGTGTAATACACACTATTGATTATTATGTAAAGCATAATTTATATCTTATTTATCATTTTCCGGTGTTTTTAGCTATATTTAAATTTGTATCTTTCAATAATTATGAGGTCATATCCTAGCCTTCGACAAGACAACTGCCATCTGCTATCTTAAGGGAAAGGCATTGAAACCATAAGATCTCTATTCAACATCAAAAAATACATCATACATAGAGTAGTACAGTATTCTTATGTAGTATTTGAATAACCTGTTTTTGTTCGTCACTTTCAGTTAGACCACTTCCTCTTCACCAATCCAGACAAAAGAAAGTGTACTCGAGTGTCTTGGTTTGCTCGTGGGGAACTGATGATTTGTTTTCAAATCCATTCAGAAAATACAAAGAAATTTTTCCAAAAACATGTTTTGTGTTTGATAGTGTGAACTATGCGATGACAGATCGCTAAACGTACCGCAGAGACACTGCAATTTACAGCAAGCAGAGCAGGACTTGCATCACTCAGAAGGGAAAGGTTCATCATGCGTTGTCACCAGTAGGATAACTATTGTTTCATATGATAATTTTGTTATGTGCAGCATATACGATAGTGCTTATTGGATAACCCCCTTTTGTGGGATATTTCAATGACAAAAATGTATTCTAAAATAAATCTGTAAGAATGGAAATGTATGTTCTAGAATAGGAGCTTTGCAAATGTACAAATTTTCTTTAATAAGTTGCCTGATAATACCTTGAAAGTATGAACAGAATCAGAACAACTCTTGTGGGAATATTTGGATTAGGTTGTCCAACATCATAATATCAAGTGGGTAGTGGCCTCGGCCCAAAAGAACATCCAACAAGAAGAGTTGCGACCACATATTTTTTTATATTTAAATTTAATTCTTAATAGATCATATTTTACATACTACACGCAAGGATGATTGAACCAGGCTACTGTATGTTTAGTTACTTTTTTTTTTAGAACTTGCGTAGTATAAACTTTTAACACATAAATATTTTTGAAACAGATTAAGGCATCACCGATGGCACATGCAGCTAGTATTAAATTTTATTGACCTATTCAAAATGTGACATATCAAATTGTAGCTTGTTTAAAGAATATATAGAAGAAATATTTACCAGTACAAAATTTTAATTTCATTTAAAATCATAAGTATAATGAATATTACTGAAAAACAGTTAAAATATCATCTATCTTCTAAAAATTAAACAATATAAGCAAAAATAAGTTCTCACAAAGTACCCTGTTTTTATTATAGTTTTGATAACATATTTATATTAACATTTACGATACAGTATTTTTTTAGTAGAAAAATATTTTTGTTGCTGAAAATGTGATTACATTTTAATCATTTTATCATTGGTTTTTCAACTTAAATAAACAAGGAACAAATTTTATTGCACTATAAACTATGTATTATACTATGCTTTTATTAAACAAATTAATGGGAAGGAAACCAACAATTTTTCATTTATCTCTAATTTCTTAGTTTTCTCGACATTGTTGGTCTAAGTTGATATCAAGTTTGGAAAATTTTGCCCGTATTTGAGTCAAAATTGCATGGACAACTCTTTTCAAAAAATTTACTTGACATTTCTTCAGCGTGAATAACAAATTTCAAATAAGGAAAAAAACTATTTCTCTGTAGTTTTCAATAAGCAAGGAAATTGAAAAAAATGTTCTACACTCCATAAAAATAAAAGAAAGAAAATTTTATTATTAATGTATATAAATTATTTGCTTTGAAGATGCTGTTTATGGTGTCAACAGTATCGCTGTTGAAATGCAGGATATTGAGAAGTTTTTACATGGAAAATATTGCCCCAAGTTACTTGACAAACCCAAAATAATAATTGTACAGTCATGCCAAGGTTTGGTGAAACAAAATGGTAAGTAGTGAGGAAAAAAGTTTATTGTTTGTTGTGTGTAAATTCTTCTTGTTATTTAAATTTTAAAAATTATATATTGTTAACATAATGGTTTAATTACTTATAAAATAGATATTAAGCATACTTTTTATAATTAATAACATTAAAATTGTTCCATCAAATGAAGATAATAAATTTTTGGTAATAAAAAAAAAAACCTTTGCAGCATATATTTCAGATATTGGGGAAGACGGAGCTTCTCCTTCCAAATCATCACCTGAAGTGAGTGATACACTCACGTTCTGGTCGACTGTACCAGGTTATGCTGCATTTAGGGATCGAATTACTGGTATGTGTCGTTTTGAGAAACCTTTTAGATGAATATAATATTAAATTCAAGCTATTTCTCTCACTTTATTAACTTTTCATTAACTCATAACCTTTATCCCATAATTAAAACAATTTGACTTTCAGGATCATGGTTTGTACGAGCATTGTGGGATGAAATGTTACACAAGAAAAGTTATGGCCTTGACATTTTTACCATTTTTGTGAATGTGACTGCTCAGGTTTGCAATAAACGTGCACCAATTGATGGAGAATTAAAAGCAATGACTCCCCAATTTTCAAGTTGTTTCAGAAAGAAACTAATATTCCCCATTCATCAAGATGCTCGTAAGGCTGCTGCCAAGAGAATGTTTGAAAGATATTTGTTTGATTGCTTACTCAATGATTTTATTGAGGAAAAAGTTGTTTTGTCAAATAAATAATTAAGGAACTCTCATTATATCTGTATAATTTGGTGCTATTGAAAAAGTAAGAATTTAATTTTTATTATATGTAAATAAAGTGATTGGTAGAATGTTATTAAACTAACAGTAGTTTTTAATATCCATTTTTCATTTTTAATGTTCCACATTGTATTGTTACCTTTTCTACTCCTATGTTAAGTGAGGTATGACACTGACAAAAGTCTTCCATTCCAATGCCAAGTCCCACATGCTTCATATTTTACTTTTACTGAGCTCAAAAGTCACTTGTGAAAAAGCAATCATTCACTTGGACTGATGAGAAACATACACTGATGGTCTCTCGAAAATCTTGAAACTTATAATTTCATTGACTTTGTACTCACAATAATGGTTATTATGAAACAAGTGTGATATGAGCATTATAATGAAATCCTTAAATATCACTTTTGCACCACTCTCCTAATTCCTTGTGTATCAAAAGTTATACCTCATTTTATTATTGTATCACATTCAATCTCTAGTCTAAAATGATTAAAATTATTTTTAATTATATTTCTTCTGTAAATGTAACAAGAACATCTTAGTTAAGGAAAAACAAGTTTGTTTCAAACAACACCATTCTTGCCATCTGTTATAATGATAATTATATCTTAGTTAAGGAAAAACAAGTTTGTTTCAAACAACCTCATTCTTGCCATCAGTATTATAATGATAATTATGTCAAGACGTGCCTAATTCAATCCATCAGAGCTATATAAAATAATGTAGAAATTGTAGTATAATTAAGTATTCATATGAATGCACTGATCACATCACATAGTCATTAAGCTATATTATGTAATAGTAAAAGTAGAGATATGATCATATTAAAGCTGGTTCAGAAAATTAGCAAAAATTGAAATTTAATTAATATAATTTCAAGAAATTATTGTAGAACCTATTTTCACTTTCTCGTTTTATTTCTTGGTATAAAAGGGATCTGTCTTACATTTCAATTTGATTTTCTTTTGTGTAATAACAGCCCAATTCTAAGTGGTCAGTGATAGATACAATACATTTTCTAACTGCTCTTTTCACAAGCAATAAGTATGTGAAGTGTCTGAATAAAACAAAAAAAAATTGAATGTCAAAGAATCCTAATGGGAAATTGAAAATGAATTTGACATTTCAAGATGGTCAATTTATTTGGGAGTATTAATGAACAATCTCAAGCGATGCATTTAGGGATCAGAAACAAGCTTTGCAGAAAACTTAATCTGCTATTCTGGAGAAATACACATTAGTAATTTGTTAGAGATTCTCTTTTTACCAATACAGGAAATAAGACAAAAAGTTAAACAGTCATTTATTTGCAAGTACAATAATGAAAAGGAAAATTAAGTTATATTTGTTTACATTTTAAATACACAACATAAAGATGACTTGTAGCAAATTATTATCAGAACATAATTTGAGCAATAAAACATTCCAATTTTGGCATTTCATGAAGAATGTTTAGATAAATCATAATTCATCTGTTGAAACAAACAAAATTACATAATAAATAATGTTTCAGATTTCAAAGAAGTTTTTTCCCTTAGGCAATTCAATTAATCATACAATGAATCACAATAGCAAAAAACACTTAATAACCTTCATCGCTCCAATTAATTGCATAGTTAGAATATTTCTTTTTCAGTAGAGATACAGTTAATTGATGATCAGCTTTTCCAAATCCCTGAGAATATCCATAAACATTCAATTCCTTTTTTTCTGGTTCATGGCGAATACGGCCACCACCCAAACATTCTGAATCAAGTCCAAGCTTTTGCAAATTTGCAAGAGTTGCATCATAAATATCTCCATGGTACGGTCCAAATTTTTGACCACCTCGGACAATTAACTTTGAAGGTTCATGATCCCCTGATGGTTCGCCAGGATATACCTTGATGAGAACGTACTTGAATGTACCACTGTCTTCAATTTCCACTTCAGGCACATCATTCAATTTTTCAGCACACATTGTGAAGGTACAGAATGATCTGGTTTGTACTGCAACTAAAGTAAAAACTAAAATAATGGTAATACATCATATTAATTTAATTATACCTGTCAATATCTACACTGATTTTCTGAATCAACAAAACTTTCCTTTCATTCACCTAGTAAGTAACCTCAATTGAATCTTAATTAAAGTAACCCAACACTACCACCGTAATATATTTATTGTCTCTGATATTTTATGCACAGCACAGAGGTATCCAGTAAAAAATAAATAGTCACCCATCTGAAATACATTATCTTAAAATTTGGTATTTTTTCCTCTCAAAAACGTAATCATGATGTATTGTTTTAGATATCACACCACCCATTTGCATAATAGTTTTTAACTAAACACAACTATCAATAAACTCAAATTCATGCTAAATTAAAGATCACCCATACCAGACCGCACAGCACCTACACACAACCGGCCAACAAAAACCAACATTCCCTAACGAACGAACCGAAGTGACATGAGCGAAACGGTATAACATGAAATTACTGAACGATACTCTAGAGTCGAAAAATTGTCGGTCACTTCAATCAGCGCCCTCTGTAGAATGAGGGCGCTCAAGAAAGTATTCACTGTATTCTGATGTCTGTTTAATGTTTTAAAAATCTGACAGTTCATTTTTAGCAGGGGGTGAAAGGAGAGACGAAAGACACAATTAATGAACTCGCAAACATCAGGATTGATTAAAAGTAGGAATAATTTAGAAATATTAGTGGATCTGCAGCATTGCAACCTGCGATCAAATAGAATGTGTAATAAACTTCGAAAAAAGTATTCGACGAAAACCTACTAAAAGGAGGAAGAAATAATAATTTGTAAAACCCAAATTTTAGTATATCTGATTCATGTAAATTCATCAATTTATTGTGCAAAATGTTTTAGTCACCAATGATTATTCTATTTGTATTGTTTTATGTAATTTATTTTAATGGTGACTTTTATATTGATGGTATTACAAAATACCACCTAAAATATTTTTGTGCTCTTCTGGCTTATCGTACCTAACGAGAAGGACTCGGATCACTCCATAAGAACATGACACGGTGTAAGATATTAGGGAGTTTGTGCACGCCATAGCATACGGCCTTGTCGATGTTCTGCGCATGCGTATCAAAACAGATACGACAAATTCGTTAAAATTTTTGATTATTTTAATTTTGTACTTTCCGAGACCGGGTAACCAAGTCAGTCTTTAGGAAAACAACATAACTCATTGCAAAATTGTTTAAGCCGTTAGTGGTTTTAAGAATGTTGAGGCTTTCCCAATTCACTAATTATTGGATCCGCTCGTCAACATTACGTTCGTGTCGTTCGTCATTGACACTCTCAGTTTTAGTTGTCCCTCAACGTTGACAGAAAACGTGATTATTATATTTGTATTGTTTTATGTAATTTGTGTATTGACAATGTATACAATTCTTTACCAAATATTTGTACTCGATCCTTATCAAATAAACAATGGATTATCAGTTCGTACCCGAGGTAATCTCGGACCCCAATGACCACGAATACTCACAAGTTTATATACAAAATAAGATTTGAAAATGTATAATGTTCTTGTTTTTTGGCGCAAAATATGGAATTACACATTGTTGATAAATGTTGAACAAATAAAATTACTTTTGTGCCATGAACTTACCATAATATCATTTTTCTAAGAGATATAACTAGGAACTTGTCATAAACAAAAGCAAGAACTTTTCAAGCCTATAACACTAAACTGGTTAATTTTACAACAAAATTTACTAGGAAATTTTTGGTAGGTGGACTTTTATGTAATTTAATTTTGTATAGAACATCATTTTCTGTGGGATTGATAGTTACACGCAAAAAATGTCGACGAAGCACCTTCAAGCGGCCGCCCCACCCCCGGCTTCCCTTCCCAACATACACATGCCAGTGGTGCAACGTTCGGGCCCGCAATGCGAGGGCCTATTTTTAGACTGAAGTAGAGGTAAAAGAGGACCTATTTTTAGGATGAAGGTTTTGCGATATTTAGAAATACTTAATTACTTGAATGATCAATTATTTGATATTATTTACTTAAATTAATTAAATACTTAATTACCTGACACTTTCTCCGACACTTTACGATAGTTGACACATTAAAAGATTATAAACTGCATCTTCCAGAAGAATATTTGTTTCCCGCTTCGGTAACTAATGTAACCCTGCTTCTAAATCGATGTAATCTGCTAGTAACAGTGATTTCTTATGTAGTAATCACAGACTGATGAATTTGCTAAATGATATTTTTATTATTTAAGGTACTAACATTACTTGTGTTTGCTACACACTTTTATAAAGGAGGCTCGGATAAAAGTATCCGTATTGCGGGCGGGCCAGCACTCATTTCATTAGCTACTGCTCCACACTTCAGGAGTTTTAGTATGTTATGCAGTAGGTACCAACAAACTATCATGCCAAGTCTCAAAACTCCGGGTGCTTTTCACTTCGATCGCCATTTTGGATCTGATTTAGCTGTGCTATTTTGCTAGTTGTTGGAGTGCAGCTGGTTGGGTGGATTGTTATTTTGTCAGCCAAACAATAAAATCAAATATATTAATCGGTTTACTCACTAACCGATGAAAATCAGATTACTCGAAATTAATAGGGAGAGAAAAGGAATCTATTCTGACTTACTCTATGCGTCAGTGTCTAATTGGCGTCAGTGTCGAAGCATGGTGGCCATGCCCCCCCCCCCCTCAAAGGTCTCGAGAAAAAAGAAACTTCAAGTGGGAAAAATATTTAGGGAAAATTGAAAAATGTAAACAAGAAAAAATCATGGGAACACCGAAGAAGTTGAAAGCACTCCCAAAAATGTATCTGTAGAATAAACAAGCGACAGTCTGATTTTTGCTCTATTATGAAATGAGCTGTATTGTTTTGTTTCATTAGAGACGAAAATTATGGCACTTCAGATTTCAGTAATTTCAGTTTTTATCGCCATTTGATACATACGAGGAAAAAATGTACAGAAAAATATTGGAGCTGCGAAAATAATTTGAGAAATAAATTATTTAAAAAATGCTTGCATTTCACGCAGATTTACCCAAAAACTATTAATATTTTTAAAAACATTTAAATACCCTGCATTTTCGAAAAAAATCAAGATCTGTCGTTGATAAAATAGATTTCATTAAGGAAAAATTATTGTATTCAATATTGTACTTATAGGAAGATGAACAAAATTGAAATTTGCAATATTCGAAAAATCAGATATTTAAACAAAAATGGGACCTGCGCCGTTTTTAAGTAACCTTTAAGCTACCTGGAAACAAAGTTCAAACAAATAAGGAGCCATTTGGGGGGAAGTTTTGAATATGTTGAGGTTCTATGGAAAAAATCTCTTTCACTAAAATATCCGTTTTAAACTCGCAGGCCTCGAGTTCGTTCAAAACTATCCTGTTATCATATATACGTGCGTTTGTATTGCGGAAACGCATAGAAATAGATAGTAACTGAACATTCTAGAAGAGGGCGATAAAGAGCAATGAAGATTGAATCTCATGATTAGTCGTTCGTGGATGTACCGTGTCGAGAACAGCGAGAAAGAGATAATGAGGAAGATAAAGAGGTGAAAGTGAAGTTGGTGGACTTCTGTTGTTGCACGGATTAGCAATGGATGCAATTAGAGAGGGCAATGCCCTTCTGTGCACGAGGTATAAGTTTTGTGAGTGTCTTTCCGTGTAGGGTTGATAGAATGATTTCCATTTCCACCAAAGTGCGAATATTCGGGGAAAGGGCTCAAGGAACAAAATCATGAACCAAAATTTAAAATTGGGTTTGCCGTCCGAGAGACTTGCTCTGCCAGAAAAGTATTATTTGGTCCGAGCCAGGGTCACAACTAATCTATTTCTGGATTCCTGGTTTATGATTTCTTTATTCTAATACTCCGAAATATTCAGACCAAGGGGTCCAAATTTAAAAAGATGATAAAAAAACACATTCTCAAGAGTGTTCTTAAGATTCATTTAGCTCGTGATTCGTAAGCTTTGATCTTCATTTCAATCGTCAATTTGGTTTGTTCCTCAATCGCAGAGGTCTCTGCTGCTGTTTTCGACGTATCACCTCCAATTGTTCATTTCCTTCATGCTTTTAACGCTCCTCCTGGAGAAAAGTTGTTAATCTGCGCCCTGATATTGGTATTCATCTTTGTTTCATTAGTGGCATTTTTAAATGAAAAAATTAGAAACTATGAAGATAGCAGTAAATAAAATAAAGAATATCAATTTGAATAATAAATTTCATTGAAAAACAGGAAATACACACAAATAAACTACTTATTAATATTTACGTCTACCCTTTCAGTTAGTGACATGCTAACGACAGTAAGATGTCTTACCAAATTGTCCAGTTTGTCTGCCACATTAAATATATTTGTTTCCCTCGCACTAAACATCAATGAAATTGTTTCTGGGGGGCATAGCTTAATAAAAACACGCATTTAGGTTACTGGTGATTTTAAAACTAATGTGTATTAATGGTTCTGTATCCAATATCTCATTACAACACGAACATATTTCACACAAATAAAATGATTATTGCCATGGTAGCCTTAACATTTACAAACTTTTCACAATATTTGTAATGCACAATAGTTAGAGAACATTTCAATTAACGCGAATTCGCCGTTTTTTGGGCTGCATTACATAATTTTCTCTCTACTCCGTAGCGAGAATATAAAAAGTATAACTATGCAATCCACAGCGACACTAGCACAAGAAAATATTCTCCGTTATATCTCTGGAAAATGATATGGACAGTTCTTAAAAAACACTAAACATTTTGTAACCATTGCATTAAAATGAAAATTAGAAACTCAGCAACTCAAAAGAGAAAGCCTCTTCGTCGAGATATTTACGAGAATGTTAATGTATTTCTCCTTTAAATTTTTCCCTTGGATAAAACAAGGAGTGCTTAAGGGAAAGATTGAGTTCTCATTTTTGTCTCTCAGAATTTTTGAAAACTGGGTGTTAGAAATATTGGGTAGACAACATCTGATTTTTATGTGTCAGTCCAAGTTTGTACGTGGGAGTGACTGACTTTGTGTATAGGTAACGCACACTGTGAGTTAATTCAGAGAACCTGAGTTGGAGTTTCGATGCGAAAAAAATGCTGGTTAAAAACACTTTTGTAGGTTTATATGGTAGTATAATTTTGCGGAGCAGTTGCAAACAATTCAAGAAAATATGTACTGTTGTAGCACCGTTTGTTAGATATTGTCCGCAGAGTAATCAGGATTGGTCAAAAAAATTAAATGTCGTAAATACTTCGCCAAACTACTTTATAAATAAATATTTAAATTCACACACAAAATACATTAGGACTTGATGTGCTGAATACATACTATTTAAAATACTTCAAAAGCTCAAAATACTGTAAAATATAATAATTTTGTATTGTATATTTTGTATTGCAACAGCATATTGTAATTGTCAATTAGAGTAAATTAGTAATTGACAGTCAGACAAATATTTAAACAATAACTATTGTAATGTATCGTAACAATAACATTACGCAAGTATAAATATTTTCAAATATAAAATGATATCAAAAATATGTCTAAACCAAAATAAACGGAATTTCCTTTTAAAACGACAATATTGCAAACAAATCATCAGACAATAAACCCTTAGTTGGTGAATGTATACCTACAAAACCTGCAAAGGAAAACAATCATTCAACTGGTCTGAATGAACATACAAATGAACGCTTTTTTTATTGCTTATTGATAATTATCGAGCAGTTTTAATTATTTAGATTTGTCTTTTTAAAATGAAGAGTATCCAAATTCAACAGCTGAAAGGAGCTTTTATTTTTGTTTCAGTGAGATGCATTCACTAGTGGAATCAAACAAAAAGAAACTATCCCCGTTCTAAATTATCTTCTTCGTCTGTATTTAACGTGTTTTAATTATTTATTATTTAATATTGTAGCGATACAGATTTCGTCATACCTTTTGAAACGAAATTCACGCCAGGAAAATTAAATTAAATAAACAGACTCGGCCACCATGAGTTCGACTGGGAACAGATTGCGACATGGCCTCACGCGCGCAACCCTGCTTATCTGACAGACATCTCCGCCTCCGGCACATTAAGAAAGTCGTTAAGAGGGTCGGCGGCGACAGATTCACTGTGGAGCACGTGTTCGCATGGCCAACTGAGCGAACCTTCTAGATCACTTTTGAAATCGACAAATTCTTTCACGGACAACGCCCGTCCTGTGCGAGCATGTTCTGGAAGGGCAAAGAAAATTCTCGACGCTCACAGTTATGCAAAGAGTCGGAACTCCATTCACTACCCCTGTCACCATTGGTCAAAAAACGTAATGCGCCATTTCTTTCGGCCAATAGCGACGCAACTATCTTAAGGAGCTAGAACATACGAGCAAATTGGGTGGGGGCAAAAGTTAACCTAATGCAATTTCGACTGACAGAATATCAGAAAGTGCAGAGCATCAGACGGGGCCAGATCTTTTAGACGGGGAGCAGTCGGGAGAGAATCTTCTCTGGGGGGATAACTATTCGTCGGGGAGAGACCAGTGTGTCTCTGAAAGACTTGTAATTTTTGTCGGAAGGAGCCTGAGTTCTAGGCTGAGGGCAGTTGGGAGAAAAACTTATCTGGGGTGGGATTATTCGGGCGAATGTGCCTATGTGGGATTTTATTATTTTGCTGCGAGTTTTGAGCATTGAGCCGGCTGCAGTAGACAGAGAAAATTCACTGGGGTGGGAATTCGTCGTGAGGCGAATGTTTCTCCGAAGGATTGCTAAACTGTCCGAAGTTGTGTCCGACAATTATTATCACGGAAATCAGAGAGACGCATGATCGACCACTACGTTCCTGAGATTGTGAACGCCCGGCCGCTCCAAGTCTACCAGTTTCTGCCAGTTCTCCCAAACGTCGTTTCAACGCAGCCACGCGCCACCGCCTTTTGGGTGACGCCATCAGCCGACCCCGAGCTCAACTAGACGGCCAGGCGCCGTTACAACGCCGCCTCCCTTGGCCGCGCCGCCGCCTTCCCTTGGCCGCGCCGCCGCCTCTGAGGGTGTCGCCCTCTGACGCCAGACCAGCTGACGCGCGTGCCTGGGTGGGCACAAGGACATTGCCCCGGCCGCGCCCCCTGCGAAGGTCGCCGCCGCCTCCCCTCGACGGCAACGCGCCCGTTCCGGGCCCACAAAAAGAAACTTTACCAAGGCAATATAATTCAGGGTATTCATCCCTGCGAAAATCCTGTAATGCGGTGTCGCGCTAAGACACATTGATCTGTAATATTTGTTACCATTGTGATGCTAATTATAAGTCTTCCTAATTTCTAAGCTTTACACTGGCTACTAACTTTTCATCTTCTTATCTGTCCACCTAATTTTCAGATTTCTGACTCTATTTACATGTGTAACTTCCCTGGGGCATTTTGAATTATTTTGCCCAGGAATAAAAGTGATTTTACCAGTGATCCAAGTGTTTCTTTCATGTTACCAGTATTTGTTAGCAATTCCTTCCATCACCGACTGAGCTACAAGGGCCGCTTACCGGGCGTTCTCTCACGAGACGACCGGGAGTGTTACAATATATCTTCTTAATGTTTTTACATACATCTCCAAAATACATGCCCCCAGAACTCAAAAATACAGTTTTTCAAATACCAAATGTATTTAAAATATATAATTTAAATACTGCCCAATCCTGAGAGTAGTTTGTCTCTTCAAATATTCTTTAACTTTTTTCGTGTCTCATATTTCATGACAAGCAGTATCAAAAGTTCATGCCTGTGCCAGAGGACTTCAATATGTTTTCTCTCCCTACTTCTTTCGACAAATTCTTGACACAAATTCTATACGCCAGCCTCTGGGGTGACACGATGCACTGTAAGCAGCTTTCTTGATAAGCATTCCATGGTTCGTATTTCTTCTTTCAGTACATTCCACCAGACCTAAGCTGTATTCTGGCACAGGCACCGTCAAACTACTCATTGCGGAAATTCCATTCCTTGAGGAGTTTAGAGCATACTGTAGGACGAGTCTTTCTGTTCTGTTGTACTCCCTTCGAATACTATTCTTCATCATGTCGTTCGAGATGTCCCATTTTTCAAAGCCTAGATATTTGTAGTTTTGGCCTGGTTCAAGGTCTTGAATCATATTGTGCATATCAATTTGAATACCATGTCATTATATACTACACTCTGACACTTTAAGTTGACTTTTGCACATTTTGAAAGTTAAATTGCATGCCATAAAAAATGGCACTGCTGAATTCGTTTACTACAGACAATATTTGAAAGAATATCATTCATTCCTAGCATACAATTTCAGATCATCCTTGTCAAACAATGTGTTACTGACCTTTCATCATCCCGACGCATATAACGGAAGTCAAATTGCAATTATTGTCTCAAGACAATGGGATAAAACTATTGCAAAGTAGCAGAGGGAACAGTGGATCTCAAAAAATGTCCCTGTTAATCTGAATATTTCTTGTTGTTACTACTTGCGTTTCTCTGTATAAATAATCTAGTTTTCTATGACTTCATACAAGCTTTAGAAAACTTAAGTATAGGATGATACGCACTATGGATTGGTCTAGTGTCCTCTGTATCGAATTGTGAGATACTACACTATCCAAGGCCCTCTGTTGGTTAACCAAAGCCGTGCTCATGGTTTTGTTTCCTTGCTCCATTTACGGCTATTTCATTGAGAAAGAATATTTCCTGGCAGCCATAGGAACATTTACGACATTTTTTCTGCACACTTAGCAGCAGATGGTTCTTTTGTAGGTTTCTCTTTTGATAGCTATTGCTGCAGTTGTACCTACATGCATTACTGGCAGACGTGAAATTGGTTTATAATTATTTGCTAAATTAATGTCTCCCCCTTGTGTAGGAGATTAATTATGACCTCATAATCATCAACGTCATTACTTCTTCACATACGCACGTTGTATACAGAAAAAGTGTACAACAGCAGCGAAGAACGGCGATTTTTTGGCAAAAAATTCCTATTGTAGGGACCAGATACTGAACAAGTGGATAATGCTTGTTCCTATAAGTAGTAAATTACTTCCTCTTATCAGTTGAAGGTCTCTCGTTATCTTTTGGGGGTCCGATGTCACCCAGGGTCTCGGTGGTGTAGGCGAGGCTAGTAAACCTACTCCAGTAAGTACTGAGAAGCCCTCCTGTGGGTTCGCAACCGTAAGTCCGTAATAGCCGCCTGTAATGGGTTTGCCGTTGCGTGGCCAACAAGTCCACTCTCTCACCTCCTCACGGTGACCACTGGTAATGCATCTCGGGGCATCGTGAGGTGCAGCCAAGAGGGATGGGCGATAGGCGAGTCTCCGGCGTCTTAAAACGGGAGCATCTAGCTAAGGGAAGGAAATCCCTGACAGAAAAATCATCTCGGGGAACCCACGTCACGGGGAACGTCTCTTCGGAGGAAATTATGAAAATGGCTGCATTGGAGAAAGAGTAACCAGAGTCGTCGAACGAGAATTTGGCTGCTCTGCTGAGTAAGACCGCCCGACAGGAGGGTGAGAAAAAGAAAGAGAATACATATCGAAGATATTTAGCAGGCATTGGAGCTGAAGCTACCGTGACTGCTGAAACACCATCGTCTCCATCTGATGGTCGGAGGTCCGATGATTTAGCTAGACCTTCTACTAGTGCTGCTGTAATCGCACCGCCTTACATGGTCATTAGCCCTCCGAAGACTCCAGTGAGCCAAATCCCTATGCTGATTTCTTCTTCTCCCCTGTATCGAAGGCCTACCATTAGGACAGGAAGGAAGCCGATAATCCCCTGCTCTGACCCTTGTCCAAAGGGGGAAGAAACGTTTTTACAGGTCGAGATAAGCAAAAGAGACTTGAGCCGATTTCCTTCCAAAAACTCGGCCCACAGGCAGTGGCCCTGAGGAACTTGCAATGGTAGACATTACATCTCCGGAAGCAGATTGGGAGGCGATCCCCTAACCAGAAGGCCGCTATAGTTTCAGAGATGAATCAGGAGCTTTCGGCTGCGCCCGTCTTCTTTGATTCTGTTTTATCTGCTATTGAAACGCCCCGTTCGACACCGCTGGTCGGTTAGGTCGGGACCAAACTTTTATTGAGCCCCCGACTGCTATGACGCCCGAAGACGTAGCTACTGAAACTTGTCTGAACAGGACCACACTAAATGCCAAGCCTAACTGAAGGAAAACATTTCAACTTGGATAGGAACCTGGGGTAATAAATGGGGTGGTAAATGAAATCAAAACAAATATTGAATCCCAGAACCAATTGAATGAGACTTATGCCAAGTTAGTGGAGATCTTGGGCTGCACCTCTGTATCCACCACCATCAGTTCTAAAAGGCCCCGTAGACATGGAGGCAAACGCCCTAGGAAGCGCTTAACAGGGGTATGGTAAATGTCCTGTACAAATCCATCTGGGGTAACACGCCCCCGATTCGGCTTTCCGAATTAAGAAAGGGTGATCAATTATTGAAATGGACCCTGACACAATTCTATACGCGGTACAAGTTGCCGAATTTAAAAGTCGTCTGGCAGGGATGAAAAATGCACCAGGACCTGATAAGATAAAAGGTAGCCACATATCCTCAGGAACAAAAATTTAAAATTTATCCCAATTGTATACCCAAATTTTATACAATGGCTTTGAACCTTTTGGGTGGAAATCTAACCATCCATACATGCACCATCCTTATACCAAGAGAAGGTAAGGATAATAAGGTTGTCACTAACTATCGTCCCATCACAATTAGTTCTCAGCTGTGCAGAATCTTTTGGGGCATTATGGACAAACGTATTCGATCCGTGGTGATGTTCAATCTACGCCTGAAAGGGTTTATCCCTGAACCTGGCTGTTTCGTTAATATTCAAATTCTTCATGAAGCAGCCAGTGACGTGAAAATAACAGAGGGTGGCATAGGTGCTGTACTACATACAAGTATATCCAAAGCATTTGACACTGTTCCTTACGCGGCGATTCGGTGGTCTCTGTCCAGGAAAAGGAATCCCTGACGCCTTTACCAATTTGGTAATGAACTCTTACGCCGATGTTTCCACCGTCATTCAGCACTCCTCGAAAGGAAGTGAGGTGCCAATTCGTAGAGGAGTAAAAGAGGGGTATCCCTTGTTCACACTCCTTTTTAATCTAATCATGGAATACCTGCTTGAGAAATTGGAAACTCTGTCAGGAAACAAGCTATTGGGAAGGAGTGTGTCCGTGTTAGCATAACGATCTGGTGCTCTTAGCAAAAAATGTCCCGGGAGCTCAATAATTGGTTGATATTGTGGTGGAATATCTTGGGGCCTTCGGAATGACATTGTTTGTCGCGAAATGTTAATCATTTTAAATTACAACTTTTGAACGATCCGGCTTCATTGAGGGACCCTGTCTGGAAAGGTTGGGGGAGAGAATTCCCCTTGTCAGCAATGATCATACTCTTACATACCTGGCAGTGAACTACTCTACCTGGAACGGCTTCCCATCTAAAGTATCCACATCGAATTTGATGGAAACAGTGTCGAAGCTTCAAAAGGCGCATTTAAAGCCCACTCAGAGGTTGACATTACTTCATACCTACATAATGCCACATTACCTTTATCAATTGGTTCTATCCATGCCATTTATATCGATACTCAGGGAAGCGGACGGTCAAATCAGAGTGGCAGTCAAACAGTTCCTACATCTGCATATCAGTACTGCAGATGGCTTATTCTATCTGGCCAAGAGATATGGAGGACTGGGATTGCTGCGGCTCGCCCAATACGTTTAATAGAATTACGCTGAACCAGGATTACGATTAGAAAAATCTGAAGATCCTATTAGCAGATAGTTGAGCTCCTGTCCGAGTTCTTACCAACAGACACTAATGACCGCAAAATCACTGAGACTCAACTGGACCTATTCTGAACACGATTTAAGGGCTTGTAAGAAGAAATGCACCGATAAGGTAGCCACCTGGGAGAAGCTGGGATCTCAAGGGAGAGCGGTTAGGGTGCATATAAACGATCCGATTGGAAATACCTTTTTGAAAGATTATCATTTTCTGAAACCTGGTCTTTTTATCACTGCACTCCAATTGAGATCAAATACCGCTGCCAATAAAACTACTCTTAGTAGAGGAAGGCCAGAGAGGATGTATACTGCAGGAAGTGCAATACAGCGGTAGAACCCAAGAATTACATCCTCGGACAGTGCATGTTTACGAAGCCAGCAAGAATAAAGCGTCATGACACCTTGGTGGAAATCAGACACCGTGGTGTCCACCTGGTAATAAAAAGTCGATGTGACTGCCCGCAACGATGATGGGTCTGAAAGCAGGGGAGGAAATGGTGGTATAAAGCCAACCAGGCATCCCAGGTTCATGGAGTACCCAACGCCAGAATCCTGCCAGTGGTGGTTGAAACCTCTGGGGCTCTGCCAAGATTCACAGCCAGTGCCCTCAAGATACTGGGGATCTCGTCTCGAGGCGATCGACTGACAATCTCGTTAATTGCTCCCAGACGCTCTATTAAACTCTACACACAATTTGTAAATTACGATGGAGCAATTTAGCATTGCTGGTTGCAAAAGCAAGAAAGAAACTTCATTGTCCCTTGGGGAATTCTAGAGAACCCATACCCTAAAATGCCTAGTAATTACTCAGTTACCACGACTTTAAGTGGGAAGTGTACGCTATTTAATATAGCATATAGAAAATTGTGAAGTCAAAATCTATGTTTTGTGGATCCTTGATGCCCAAAAATTGGAATGCGTCAAAACTTCCTCCCGTCCTTTCCTCTATAAACAACTCTAGTGGATAAATCATAAGCAGGATTTTTTACTAAAATTACATTGAAATTAAAATTTTATTAAAATTATAATTTATTTTATTAAACTCCGCCTGGGTCTGCTCGCAGGCACTGCCGGTCCCAAGCCCGGATAAAGGAGGAGGGTCTTTTCACTAGTATGGCAATGCTTCCACTTACTTTTGCCATACTTCTTTTAACTGTCCTATTTTGGTCACTCTCGACCCCTTGTATTTTTCGACCCCGATGCTATTAGGTTGCGAGGGCTAGGGAGTCTTTCCTTTCTGATCTTCTACTTTCTGTAAACTACTAATCTTTTTCTATCTTCTTATAGATCCTGTTCTTATGCTTCTTAATGGGGGGACAGACCTCAGAGCTGAAGTGAAAGCAATCTGTCTAGGGAGAAAACCTTATACAAATCCTGCGAGTTTGGGAGCAGTGAGGTGGCAGCCCCACTACCAAACTTTCCCTGCGCAGCGTTCGTAGCGCGGCCAGGGGAGATTCTTATTACTGGCTCACTCATTGATTGTAAACAAGGAAATCCTTTGGTAACGACATTGGCAAAGTTAAAGGACAAACGTCTTGGTATATCAGAACATGTCAATATAGGAACTTGGAATGTACGAGGCATAGCTAACAAAGAATACGAATTGCTAAGAGAAGTCAGGAGTGCTAAACTCGATTTGGTTATGTTATCTGAAACTAAAAAGAAGCAGAGGGGAACATGTGATTTGGGAAACTATACATTAATTTATAGCGGTGTACCTATCGAAAATAGAGCAGTAGCAGGAACAGCTATTCTAATAAATGAGAAATGGAGAAATAGGATAACTTCTTACAGTTGGATAAATGAAAGAATTGTAACATGCAGATTCAAAATAGCTAGAGGATATATGAGTATTATATCAGTGTATGCTCCTGAAGAGGGTAGAAAAGAAGAATCTGATAAATTTTATGAAAGCCTACAAAGTGTACTAGATTCCACAAATAAAAATGATTATATAGTCATAGGAGGAGATATGAATGCTAGGATAGGACAACAGCCCATTAAGGAAATAATTGGAACAAACGGAGAAGTAGTAATTAATCAAAATGGAAAAGTGTTACGTGATTTTGTGAATTTTAACTCATTACGAATAGAAAATACGTTCTTTAGACATAAAGATATCCATAAATTTACATGGGTGAACAGAGGGTACAGATCAATAATTGACTATTTAATTGCAAATGAAAAGATGGGAAAACTATTTCAGGACGTGAGAGTGATGAGAGGAATGGATATAAATTCAGATCATTTCCTAGTAAGAGGGAAAGTAATCCTTAAAACTAAATGGGCAAGAACAACACGCAAAAAGACCACAATAAAGGAAACAGTGTGGAAAACTAACCTATTAGAAGACCCTAGCATCAGAAATTTATTTCAATCACGCATAAGACTATATATGCTAAAGGAACCCATCAGCACGAATATTGAATTAGAATGGCAGAAGCTAACCCAACTGATAGAAAGTGTAGCTTTTGAAACCTTAGGGAAAAGGAATAAATATAAGCCAAAAAAGGGACTTAATGTGTGGAATGAAGAATTGAAACGTGCAGTTCAAAGAAAGAAGGAGTCATATCTACAGTGGCTCATGACGAAAACTCCTGAGACATTGGAAGTATATAAAATACAAAGAAGAGAAACAAAAAAAATAGTAAAAGCTGCACACAAGGAAAGCTGGGAAAGATACATTTCTAACATAGAAAGAGATGTACATTGTCGCCAATATACTGCTTACAAAATTATGAAACACCTAAACAGAGAAGAAAAAGACGCAGCAAATTTAGATCTTCTAGATAGAGAAGAATGGATTAAGTTCTGTAAACATCTGTGGACAGAAGAAGAGGGAGAAGATGTAAATGATGAAGAGGAGGAAAATAACAGATGTATATCAGAAATTGATAAAATAGAATTCAATGAACTTCAAGAAGCCTTGCAAAGTTGTAAAAACAGAAAAGCTCCTGGCTCAGACAATTTAAATATAGAACTATTTAAATATCTACCAGAAGAAGCCAAAAATAGGCTTCAAGATTTTCTAAATCAATGCTGGCAACAAAAAAGAATACCAATGGAATGGAAGAAAGCAGTAGTAATACCCATTTTTAAAGGAGGACCAAGAACTGACTGCGAAAATTATAGAGGTATAAGTCTTCTGAATACGGCATATAAAATATATGGGAAGATAATAGCAAATAGATTGAGAAACATTGTAGACAGTATATTACTTGAAGAACAAACAGGTTTCCGGAAAGGAAGATCCTGCTCGGATAATATCTTTATATTAAAACAAATAATAGAAAAAAGAAGAGAATACAATCTAAAGACCTACATAGTCTTTATTGATTACAGTAAAGCATTCGATAGTGTACACAGAGGAAAACTATGGAAAATTATGGAAAAAAGAGGAATACCATTACACTTGATCGAAGTTATAAGAAATATATACCTAGGAACACAGATAAACATAAAACTAAAATCTGGAATTATTGCCCAAGGAAATATTAATAAAGGGGTCAGACAAGGGTGTTGTATTTCACCTATACTTTTTAATCTATATCTAGACAATGCTGTGAGAGAATGGAAACAACAGATCATGAAACTTAATATAGAAGACAATTTTAAAGGAACAAATTTTATTAAAACTTTTATGTTTGCTGACGACCAGATTTTAGTTGCAGATAAAGAAGATAATCTGCAAAGGGCACTATATGAACTATATAAAATAACAAAGCAATATAATCTAAGTATATCTACAAATAAAACCAAATCCATGGCATTCCAAGGCTCACAACCTTTAAGATGTAAATTCATATTAGAAAACAAAACTATTGAACAGGTTAATACCTTTAGATTTCTAGGGTGTGACGTATCATATCTCGGCGAAGTTGATATTGTAAGGAAGATAGAAAGATTCAATATGATGTGTGGCACCATCAAAAGAGCGCTCAAAGGAAAGGTCCGTAAAGACACAATGCTAAAGTTTTATAAAGTTATGGCAGTGCCTTGCGGACTTTACGGAAGCGAAAACTGGACTATGAACTCCAGAACACACAGTAGACTTCAAGCAGCCGAGATGAGATTTTTAAGATCAGTCCTGGGAGTAACAAGAATGGACAGATTAAAAAACGAGACCATCCGGAAAAATATAGGAATTTACAACTTAAACGAAAAAATTAAGGAATACAGAGAACAATGGAAAAAACACCTCGAAAGAATGGAAGACGACCGTATTCCAAAGCAAGTGCTTCAGTACATCCCTAAAGGAAGAAGAAGCGTTGGTAGACCCAGGAGAAGATGGTTAGATCAAGGAGGCGCAACGGACCAACCGGTCTAATGCTTGAGGGAGAAGAAGAAGAAGAAGAAGATTAAAATTATAACCAGGATGATTGTTAGTTATTTAATATGGAAGAGTCCAACGCATGTAGTACACTATGAATTTTTGTCTGAAGATGGAGAAAAAGTAACTCCCAAACGTCTTGATAGGATTATTATTATTATTATTGTTATTATTATTATTATTGTTATTATTATTATTGTTATTATTATTATTATTGTTATTATTATTATTGTTAATATTATTATTATTGTTATTATTATTATTGTTATTATTATTATTATTATTATTATTATTATTATTATTCCTCTACATTACGACTAAAGATATGAGACAACTGAGTGTAAAATTTACTCCAAATTGCAACCAGTTATCTAAGGAGCAGATCTAGGGACTGTCGGTGCCTCTACAATCCGTACTGCGCAAAATGTGGGTGGTTGCAAATAAAGCAATTTCTTGCACTTCCCAGCCTTTTGAATGATCTGAGAGTTTATTAAAGTTCTTACACAATTTTTTCAGAAGCCCCAGAGCTCCGACGACTATCGGTACGATCTGTGCTTTTACGTTTCACAATCTCGATTTCCAAACTCGTGAATTTAAGACGTGTTTCTGCCTCCTTAGATACGACGTTGGATCGCAAGTCACAGCCACATCTACACGTAGACACAATTTTTTCTCGAAATCCCGGATGAAAATATCCAGTTTGTTTGCCAGTAATTACTCGTAAGAATCGTTTGAATTTGTTGGTCGTAGAATATGGTATAGAGTCCAAGAGACGTCACCGGTTTTAGTGAGTGTTCGTACCACTTGTGTTTGGAAATTCGAGGGCGGTACAGATCTGCCAGTAGAGACAACTACACACCCTGTGGTGTCTTTTCAAGTATTTAGTCTTTGCTAGATGTTGACAAGATGAGATGATATGATCATTGTTTTCTACTTGTTCCTGGCAAATGCGGCATTTATCATCTTCGGAAATTTTGAGAACTGTTCTATCACAATGACATGCTCTCAACACCTGATCGTGGGTAGCTATTAGAACTGCTTCCAATTCTGATATCATTCTCCCCCTTTTAGAGCACATACAGTAAATAATTGATCTTTATTTATCTCAACTTTCCATTCTTTTTGAAACTGTCCATGGTGTGATTTGTCTCTCTACGATTTATTTAACATTTTTGGTGTCTAACATTTCATGTTTAGTAGCATCAGAAGTTCAATGCCTGTGTTATTTTGCATGGCTTGCAGTTTTCTTCGCAATGCTTCTTGCTACACTAACAATGCCTCTGTTTCCCATTCTTCGGTCAGATTTAATGACCTGCCTTAGTGGCCCATCATGTTGTTTTACTACATACTCTCTCATCCCGACTACTGCATTGTGCCAAGAGGCTTCAATTCTGAGGCCTCTTCCTCCTTCTTTACATGACACAAAGCCTATGTACATCAGCGCGAGGGTGGGTGACATGACGCACTGTGAACAGTTTTCTGTTTTTTCGATCCATGATTCTAATTTCTTGCCCAGTGTAGTCCACTAGTCCGAAACTGTACTCGACTACAGGCACTGCCAAACTACCAATTGCTTATAATAATAATAATAATAATAATAATAATAATAATAGTAGTTATAATAATAATAATAGTAGTAGTTATAATAATAATAATAGTAGTAGTTATAATAATAATAATAATAATAATAATAATAATAATAATAATAATAATTGTTATATTAATACATTATTGCATGGCCTTTATTTTTCATTCCTTGATTTTTATCCACACAACATCATCCATGCTATCCAGCGTGTCACATGCAATTTGGAATTGTATGTGTCTACGTTACTATAACCGCGAAGCTTATTTTTATTCATCGCCTGCTCCTTTGTACTTGCTGATTTTTTGGGAGATGTGGATAGCATTTACGTGTGGTTATCGCCAAGAAATGTGTAGTAACGAACTGATAAATATTTTATTTTCTCTTCTTCCATTGTATATATTTCTACGACGTTCATGGATTGTTTAAGTCATTGGGTCCCAAAATTCTGTTATAATATCTTGTATCATGTAATTCATACTGTGTACAGGTCCTTATCATCATGAATACCATCACACATTATTTTCATTGAGGAAAGAATGCACGGGTTTACAAGCATTTGTTATCATTCTGATGCGCACTAGAAAGGATATGTGACAAATTGAAGTATTCATTGTGGACTACATACGCTTATTATACTCGTACGATCACTTTGATCTATCTGATTAGAAAAGTTATTTCATGACTACATTTTTATAGTATTGATTTTTCATGAAATTTCACATTTTGTCATATTCTACCAGTCGCATAGGTATCAGACGCACGTAGAAATTTATTCCCATCTCGATCAGGTTTTTGTCCAGTTTCCCTGATCCATTGAGCAAATGCAGAGATGGCCCCTTGTTTTGCTTCTGACGTAAATGTAGCTTCACTATGCTCACGATTTGTTGAACTCTCCTTTTGCTTCTAATGGTAGGAGTAGAGGTGAGGGCGAGTTGCTATTTTGTTAGCAATGCAGAAAAATCATACTTGCAATTCGTTTACCGTTGCAAATAAGTTTTCTGTAACTCGGAAACAAAAATGTATATTTTTCAAATATTACTATTTTTCGATTTTCAAAATTTATTTGTATTTATTTATTTTAAACTGTTACTCATCTTTCAACTATTCATAGTTAAAATGACGGGAAGGGATTCTGTAACTGAAGAAAACGTGCGCAGATAATCTTCTCCCCCATACGTCACACACTGTTTTTTACTGTTTTTTTTACTAAATAAATCTATATCTAAATATACTCTGTAATTTTATTAAAAATTATTTTGTCATTAGTTTTTTCAAATGTTCTTGTTTTTCTTTTCTCTTAACAAAGTCTACCTGGACGAGACTGTAGGTCTTATCACGGATCTATTTGTTTAGGAAGATGCATATTCCACCTTTCATATACGTATTTTTCAAAGGTAATATCACACTATGGAATAAGTTTTCTTCGATTCTTCTTACGCGATCAGATTTTTCATTCAGTTTACCTTGTTCCATTTAGCAAATGTTGAGATGGCGCCTTGCTTTGTTTCTGAACATAAATATTTCTTCACTTTGCTAGTTCAGTTCTTGCTAGTTGCGGATAGGGGGGTATTATTTTGTCAGCGTGAAACCCAACCATAAAATGATTTTAGTAGTTTGTCGATATAGATACTAGGTAACGAAAATGTTTTCTTTTAAAATGTTTGCAACCATTGGTACTTTTATTCATAATTATGGGACGGATTGTAATGAAATGTAATTTTTTTCTTTTCACTTTAGAAAGATGTCTTTTAGTATAGAAATTTATTTTATGTTACTCACTTTATATGACTTTTTTCTGCATTTTATTGGATTTCGACTAGTAAGTCATTTTTTACCCTTTCCCGTCATTTTTAAAGCATTTTTTTGTGTATTTCATCGATTTTAATATCATTTTAATGGTATTTGTTTCAAATATTACGATTGCAACAAATGTTCTTCACAGAACTCCTGAGTAGCCTATTCAATTTCTTCGCTCAGAAATTGTAAGGTCAGCAGTTGTGAGTATGTAACCTAAGATAATGAATAGATCAGCTACATTACCATACAATACTGCTTTAATGCTATGCAAAACTGTCATACGACCTCTAGTATTATATGCATGCTCAGTATGTATCAGAGCTGCCAAATTTAATACCAAAAACTCTCAAACGCTCCACGTTACATCTCCATTGCAGAACTTGATAAAGAATTGCAGTTACATCCGATAACCAACAACATTATTTTTTTATCCACCAACTTCTTTTTACTTTCTCGGCTTAAGAAGGAACTTTGCGCTTTTGTATGTAAGTAGTTATAGTTATGTAAGTAGTATGCGCGAAAAAACTGCGAATTTGCGGCAGAAAAACTCTTATTAAGGGCCCTGGTACGGAAAAAGTGGATAAATCCAGTTTCTAAGTTTAGAAAAAAACCTCTAACACGTGGTGAAGCCATAACCCCCATTTTGTTGGTCCTTGATACCGAAAAATCGATTGACGGCAAAACATATGTCTATCGGTCTGTCTGTCAGCGTGTGAACAATGCGAGCTGCTAAGCGGTTCAGCCAATTTTCTCCAAAACTGATATTCCTCAATCGGTCTGGCCGATGTCGCGGCCCCTTAAATTTGAAATTTTAATTTTAATTTTGGGAGGTATGGTACGTTTCATGAAGCCCCTGGGACATTACCAAAATTTTTCAAAATAATGGCACCATCGATGATTAAATTTTGTTGTTGAATAGTCTGAAGGACGTTCAAAAGAACGGCGCAGGTCTTATGTTGGTTAAAATCTCACATTTCGAAAAACGCTAAAATTAATTTTTTCGGCGTCTCCTACAAATAAAATATGAAAAATAGAGTGTTTTTCTTAATAAAATATATTCCTTATAGATAGATTTTAAAATAAGGTCATGTTTAATTTTTCGTAAATTTGAATACTTTTCGCGTGATTTTGCGTGAAATATAGGCAATTTTTAATTTTTGTTTAAACATTTTTTCCAAAAATTGCTTAATTGTTTTTGATGAAATATTGTTGGTGAATAATTTGAATGTCGTTTAAGAAAATGGTGCAGGTCCCTTGTTTGTTGAAAACTGATTATTCGAAATTTGAACAAAATCAAACTTTTTTCGGTCTACTTACAACTAAAATTATGATGATAATTTTTTTATGATGAAATGTATTTATCAAAAACAGATTTTCAAATAGGGACTAGTTTAACGTTTCGAAAAGATGAATATTTTTGTAGAAATTGGTCGTCAAAGTTAGTCGCCTGCTCTGAAAATCCTGTGCTTTCTTAGCGTAATTTTAGGTGCTTTGAGACAAATGGATGCTACGTAAGTTAAAAAGTGTATATTATTTCATATTTCTTTTTTCGTTTCTTACATTGGAAATTTTATTATTCGTTTACATATTATTCCTTTAGAAGTTATTTAAAACCTACTTGAAATAAATGTGAAATAAAGATTGCTACCCTTCAGTCGCCCGTTCCAAATTTACGGAGTTGCATAAGTAACGTAAGTTAAAACGTAAGTTAAAAATTATATACTCTTTCATATTATTATTATTATATTTATTATTATTATTATTATTATTATTATTATTATTATATTATGTCTACGTTACTTCATGTTAATAGCGCCCTTTAATTGTGTTAAATGTGAAAACTAATATATTAGCCTCCATTGTTGGTTGTTACCCATTGTTGTAACGATGCAGAGATAACAAAAGGCGATAATGACGGCTACTTTTCATTCGCGGTAATAAAAACGAATCCTTTTATATATTTGTGTAATATTACCATACCATTTAATAATTACTATTATATATTTTTCGATCTATTTGCTTGCCAACGCTGTCAGTATCGTATTATTGATTAACTTTTAATTATTTTACTTTCTCGCATTATGCGTATTTTGTTCACCAAATGTTCTACAATTTCAAATGAGTTTTACAGAAAACAATTCGGAGAGAAATTGTGGTATAAATAGTATTACATAACCATTACTAATGGTGAGAAAACAAGTGCTGTTTTAGCACCACTAGTTAAAACATACCAAATATACCTAACCGAACCCCTCTAAGACTACGAAAATCTAATACACAGAACCTCGCATCAAGAATAAATTGGGTGACCCACTGGTTGGGTGACCCACTAGGAATCCCGGGATCTAACGGCGCCGAGACCAATTGCTCTTTACGGAACACGTAATGGCTAAATACTAACAAGATTCCTGGGACGTCTTCAGCACCATTGTCGGTTCGGCAGATTTCACCATAACTCAAGGCAATGATTTCCTGATCCAATCCAAACCAAAAGTTTACAAGTTGAATTCACTTGAACGAAAGGAGGAGGCCTCGATTACATCAGTAACATATCCAACAGCTTGAGATGTTCATCTGAACTGGTTTTGTTAAAAAAATTACTCCATCTTTCTTTGCTTTTAACGCATTTTAAAAATATTTTTAAAGCATTTTATTGATCGTTTTTGGTGATGTTTTTGGTCATCAAAATCTGCCCTTATTCATAATTCAACTGTATTAAAATACAGAGTTCGGCTTCTGGAGTTCATGAATACGTGTGCAGATTGCACGTCTCCCATACGTCACATATGGTTTTTACAGTTTTCTGACGGTAATTAAATTATATTATAAAGCAATACATTCTGTACCATGTATGCTCGAGGCTGAGTAATTCACATGCCCCAGAGAGGCCAGGGCTTAAATGATACACGGACGGCGCGCGGGTGGCGTTCTGGAAACGTACCAGGAACAAGTGCGTGAATTATGGCTGTTTCACGAATGAAAATATGAAATAATTGAAATATATTATTAATATTATGTAATCGAAATTACATAATATTAACGTAAAGAAATGCCAACGCGCATCCAAGCAATATATCGAAATCGGTAAGTTCTAGCGACAAAACTCCATGGATTAGTCACCGAGTGGTTGTCTGAATTAAACAGTTATGAACCATAATTGCTCATATTTCACGAATCTATTTTTACCCTTATAAGCTGAATAATGAAAAAATGAGACCGTTGATACTAGTAAATGAAAGAATGGTTTCACCAACGCTATTATTCAAACTCCACGAGCTCCTCCTCGGGGTTGTGAATGAACTGGAGTAAGAAACTACAGGAGAAACGGAAGTATCCTGAGAAAACCTACTGCGAGTTCTCAGAAAACGTTGTCAGCAAGTATTTTCTCTTGTTCTTGACCTACATTTGTGCTTCAGTGAGTCGGACTACTATATGTGCGATTGGAATTGGATCGCCGACAGAAAAGCGGGAGTTTATGCCTTCACCGTACGGAATGTGAATGTCCAGACCCTTATACAAGTACAAATACTGTACTATCCTCGAGCGTTAAGATGGGTGTCTATGCATCAGTATTTGACTGCAGTTCGGCTAAATAATACTTTGTGTTGCCAGTTTGTTGCTGTGTATGAGTGGATAAAAATTACTAGACTGATATATTCGAAGGTTTTAGGAGGTATTAAATTTAACACAGTATTTATTTACATTATGAATTAACTTAATAAATACTGAAATTGTTCATCTGATTTGCAAATTTGCTGATAGAATCAACTAATATCACGCCAGATACGAAATCAATCAACTGCTTTCATTTCATTTTCATTTCACTTTTTCCTGGAGTGAGGCCTTGTGGTTTCTTTCCGCATTTTCTACGATCCTTGATCCTGTAATTTTCTTATTCCTGTTGCTGTCCTCTTCAGGGACACAATCCAATCTTCACGTACCATTCGTTTCTGATGCATTGTTACAGTGCCAATAATGCCAATAGTTCACGGCCACTTCCGCCGCCCGTTTGTCACACTCATTGTTGCGAAGCCGCCGCAGGTGGAGGGAGCGGCGTTCGGGCGCGGTCGGGCGCCTTCGGGCGTCTCCGTGGCGGGCGGTGGGCGGAGGGCGCCGCAGCGCCGCGCGCCGCGGCCAGTGAGGCTCGGAGCAGTGCGAGGAGAGCGTCGCCCGAGCCAGTGCGTCGCGCAGTGCCGAACCAGGCCCGACCCGGCCGTCTTGCCGTCCGTCGTCCGTCCCATCGCCCGCCCGGCGGCGGCGCCCCGATCCGTCCCGTGCGCGCGCGCGTGCCCGAGGAGACAGGCGGGTGGCGACGCGAGGGCGCCGCGCTGCGGGCGCTGACGTGGAGAAGCCGCCTTTGGCTTCGTGGGACGCGATGTGACGCGCCGGAGCGGCGGCGGTCCGTCCCGGGGCACCGACCGGCGGCGGCGGCGGCCACTCGTCACGCACAGGTGAGTCCCGTCCCGCCCAGCCCGCCCCACCCGCTCCGCTCCACCCCTGCACTGCCCTGCCACCGCGCGGCGGTGGCCGACCCTCCGCCCTTCGGCCGCAGGTGGCAAGCCGGTGAAAGCAGGGGAGCTGCGAATCCGCGCGTCGGCCCCCTGCACCGGCTGGTGCGAGAGAGCGCGGTGTGGTGTGTATGTGCGGTGTCGAAAGCGGGGGCTGGAGATGGCGGACTGCCCCGCCCCGCCCGACTTCCCCTCGCCGTCGCCCCCACCACCTCCGCCGCCGCCGCCGCCGTCGCCGCCTCGGGCGTTTATGCAATGACCGCGTTCTACTTAATTCTGCCAAAAGTAACACGTTCGATCGGCGACGCTGCCCCTGCGCGGTTGGCGGCGCCGGAGATGTCACTGGGCATGTGAACAGCTGTCACGGGCCCCGGGGGCGAAGGGTCGCAATCGGGGGTAGGCGGCGACGAGCGACGCCGCGGGCGAATCTACGGCGGTGTTTGTGTGTGTGCGCGCGCGTGTGTGTGTGAGCACTTTGCGGGAACGCGGTGGTGCCCGCGGGGTGAGAGCGGGGCGGTGGATGTGGGACGGAGGCGGCGGCGGTGGCGGTGGGCAGCTTCTGGCGTTGTGGCAACGATGGCTCTTCGATTGTCTTTTTACAGCGTCTTCCTTGGTTTGACCTACTGTCGACAACACTCATGATCATTTTATTAGTTGCGGCGGATTGTAAACACTTGTGGGCGCTTGTTATTCAGTTTGGTTGAACGGGTTCATTTGGTTCTTTATCACGACGATGGGGAAAGCGTTCAATGTTCATTATCCTTCGTCAACACGCTTCTTAACGAAATTATTTACTTAATCGCATTTTCTGCTAGAGATTGATAGTATTATTTAGCAAACTTGTGAAACTTACGAGCAAAGGTGGTCACACAATGTCTTTATTATGATTTAACAGAATGTCATGAGTCATGCGATAAACTATTATACGGTGTAGTTGCAATGTCTATGAATTATGAATACTTTAGACATACAGACATTGACGTTTACCAAATTGAATTGCTAACTATTCTTTGTATGCAAATTCTGATAAGCGTGTTTCTGCAAGTTTGGTCTATCATCACAAATGACACGGTTTCAGCGTAAGTTGTTTACAAATTACGATTTTATTTGTTTCTTAAAACTTTCAAAAGCCCTTTTCTTAAAGCCACAAATGTCTGAACGGTGATATACACCAGTGCACAACATGGTGGTCGCAGGAAACAAACAGTATATGTGTTGCCTTGAGAAATCAGCTCCCTTTACTTTGCGGATTTGAAAGTTTCGTTTTTCTTCATAACTGAAGGGGGGAGACTTCCATATCATGATCCTTCAACCTAACAAATGTTTATTACAATCATTAGTTCTGCCGTGTGAACACGTAGCACTCGTGCACAACAAAAAGACTTCATGCCCAGATACTGATCGGGGTAACATACCAGCGCAAGTGCAAGAAAGTGATGAGAACGTAATTCAAAAACCGTACGATCATTGTCAAATGATGGTGTAATACGACGAAGGGAAACATAAGTAAAGTAAATGCATATAAGTGAAGATACTGTTGTCGTCTCCGATAATAGGGAATGTGTATCTAAATCACAATATCATCTTATCATTCGTCAATTAATTTTAATGCATTTGGAGAGGATTCATGCACAAGCGTATTAATAATATTAAAGTGAGCAATGCTGAATCATAGTTCTAAGCAGGACGTAATTATACAGTGCAAATTGTTCTCTATCAAAGTGGTTAGCATGAAGGTGTATGCTATAAAAGTAAATCAATTCAGAACAATTGAAAGTAAAATTAGGTAGTGATGAATAGTGAAGTAAATTTTCGATTGTAATGCATACGTACGTATAGATGAATATTTCAAATCAATTTTTCCTACAACGAAACATGTCCTTAAGAAGCGGTTACTTTATGCTGCAACTATGAGTACTCACTCGGGTAACATGCGTATTCTAATCTAGATTGATATTGAATGCATTGCAGTTGTTCAGGAGCACCTGCTTTGATATAAAAGTGATCACTTCTCGGTAATCCTCCCACGAAGAGATACTCCTCGACCGATATCCTATTTCGTTGAAAGTCCATCTCAATCAGGAAGAGAAATCGCAGATAACAGAGACATGCTGTTAATACTTCTCTATTTTTTCAATGTTCTCTCTAAGATTTGTTACCGTTATGCCTAACGGTTGTAATTGTCCCATAGTTAGATTCGGTCGTGCAGGACGTCACCGTCCCGTAACGGAAACCTTGATTGTGATTACAGAGTGTATCGTTGTGGGATAATGACGTTAGATCTCTGTGAAAATGCCATTTTCCGCGTCCAGGATCAACATCTAGATTGGTACGTTTTGAACGTTGCAATCACATCTGGCACTGAGCACTTTCGAGAAACTTAAAAAAATATGTGCATTAAGGAAGCTATGGAGTTTAAATTTAGTTATGATCTTTCTCAAATGTTAATTCACGGAAGTTTGTTTACATTTCTCTGTCTATGCTAGACATCTGTAAAGAAATTAAAGAAACTGCCTTCTTGATTCTTTATGCATCAGGCAAAGTTATGCATCAGACGCTGAATGTGACAAATAGTTCTGGAAACAAATAGTAAAACAAAATTTGGCTTCTTCTTTTACCTGTATCTAGAAATCCGAAACTTGAAAGTTGATGCCACCAACTAACAGCCCTGATGTGTCACTTAAAAGCATTGAAATTTCACAGAGCACGATGTCAGCAATGTGTTTTAGTTCTAAATAGTGGTGATGAGCAGCATGTTTACACGAAGCAGCATGCCTGCTGAATGAAGGACACACCAGTAGGCTTTGTGAAGGAAGACTTAATCTTAGCAATGCCAAGATATAGAAGCCCCATATATTACCAAGAGGTGCCTTCGAAGCCCTCAGTTTAAATTTTGATTCGGTTGAAATACAAGGCAATATTGCTGCATTAAAAAATTGAATCATTTAAACAAAAGCGTGTTTTATTTTTAATATTCTACACTTAACAATGCAACAATATTCTTGCCATTAATAATAAAACCCAAAACCTTTGTATTTCAAGTAAAGACCATTGTATCTTCATAGCATAGTAATGTATTTAACTATACCTAGACTTAAAATACGACAATTATTTACAAAATGTATTCTGATTTTCAGTTTTCAAGTGAATAGTCCCTATTTCTACCCCACGGACAAAGACGTAATAACTTAAATTTTATTAAATACTTGTGAAAAATTAGATCAGATTTTTAACAAAAAGGACATCATAAACAATACGATTGTCAGCTTTCTGGAAAATTGAAACCCCTAAGAAACAAACACCCTCTTTGATAATGCTGGGATTGAATAGAAGTAAAGCAATAAAAGGTTATCATCTGATTAACGAAAGACATTACATTTTCTATTAATACACAAGAAAGTTACTAACCCGAATGTAAATATGCACTTTCAGAATTTGATGTGGAACTAAAACGTTCAAAATCCATAAGAATAATAAAAAAAATACTACACTTCATTAACCCTGAGACTTCACGAACACTAATTAGGTTTTAATCTTTAATCTTTTCCCCCCTACGTCACATACAGTTTTTACTGTTTTTTTTACTGAATAAATCTAAATCTTTAAAAAATTACGATGAAGAGCTGTTGAACTGGTCAGCAGTATGTAAATCATTGTGTAGGAATTAAAATAAAACTAGTAGTCTCAGGAGATGAATAGTTACCTTCGTAAATGCTTCTGGTGAGCAAAGGCCGAGTAGGTGCTGCGACGTTGCCAAGTTTATAAGTTCCATTGAAACCTCGTAGAAACCACACATTCGCTTAGGTATTTACAATTTACTTATCCCACATTAATATTTCATCTTTCGTATGACTTGTTTATATTGAAGTACTGTTTTAGAAGATTAGTGAATGGCAGTAGTGTAAAACTGTCGTTGCAAATGGATATAGTATTTATAAATTAATTTAAATGAAAGTAATACACACCCGGAAATTACTCGCAATTAGCAAACGCGAGGAAAGGGTAAGACGTGCTTATGGGAATGTTTCATGAGCGTGTTCTGCCAAGCATAATGCAATATTGATATGCATGGTTGATATCATGGATATCTCGATCAGAGAAATTTCACGGAAGCGCGTGCTTCTATCAGGAAGATGCTCTTTATAAGGGTGCCGTGTTCTTAATCAGAAGTACATGACGAAATGGCTGCCTCTCAGGCGACACGCAACCTCTTTAGGCTTGACGACTTTGCTACTTCCCTTCCAACGGTTGACGCTTGAACCGGGCCCTGCTCGTTTGTCGCAGTCGCCATATACTGTCACTCTCGTGAAAGTGAGAGGAAAGGTACTACTTGCATTTTGTTATTAATGTGTTGTGACATGGGCTAGCGGTAGGAGGGAGGAAATTAGAGGTACAAGCACTGAGAACGTGTTTAGAATGTCCAGAGAAAAAGTAGACTGTCATATTCAGTCGGCGGACCTGTTCTCCCTTTTCCGTTAAAGGGAGTGCAAGTAATACCGAATAGTTACGTTTTAAGAGCAACTTTTTAACTATAACTTTTCCATCCCAGAATATTTTAACATTATAATAAATATACATTTATTTGGTTATATTTCTGTGCATTTATTAATTTGATCAGCTGATGATCAATGATGTCATCCATTTAATAGTGTCAATCGATCGACATTTTGCAAAATAATTTCAGGTTTTTTTATTTTTCTTAATTATCATCTAATAGGAGAAATCTAATCTGTTGTTCATAGTGCACAGTTAGAAGAATTTTGTGCAGAAAATGTGGAAGAAAATCTAAATATGTTAATATTCGTTCTTAGATAACTTGCAGAATAATATATTTGAATATAGTTTGATTTACTTATTGTGGAAGTAAGTCTTGATGGGAAAATTAATGAGATGAGTACCCTTTTTGAGACGAGTACCCTTTTTTAATTAGAAGTATTTTTGACGCAGGGTATATTTTATTTTCACCCACACTAAACCTCAGGTAAAAACCAGCGTTATTCTTTGTTCTGAACTAAAAAATCTCTAGTCTTTAAAAATCAGGAACCCCAGACGGTCGCAGCTGCAGGATGTCCCACTCTGAAAGCTCAGGCTCCTGATAAGATTGGGTACGCGTCCTCGCAGAAGTGGTGGAGGGGGATTCGTGTTTGTGTCCGCGGAAGGGTTTGTGAGCGAGATATTTTGCTCACCTGTTAGTACATTTCATCATGCAAACATCCTGATTTATCTGAAACGACAGTTTAGTCTCAGTATTTACATTTGTTGCTCGTAATTACTTTCAACCTATTGTAAACACATGACATATTTTGTTGCGCTATAGAACGAACATGTATGAAAAACATCGACATGAAAACGTTTGTCAGAAAGTGATTGAAGGTCCTTGGTGAATATGTAGGAGCATTCATTAAAAAACAACAACAACAACAACGGAGCCGGAAAACCAAACACGCTCTGACCAGGGTTGTCTTTAAAATAAATGAATGCAAAAATGACTGCCAAATATTTTAGTTCTGCTTATAGACCCAAAATCTTCAATATTTATTTCCCGAAAATCATTCAACGCCACTGAAGAATTTCGTACACTTTGAGTAGGGCACCTCTTTAAAGTTGAAACAGACGTAAATGTTTATTAATTTAATTTTAGTGGATCACATTTAATAATGATGAAAAGTATGAACATTTACAAAAATTAGGTTCTGAATGCTCCAAAATACGATATGAAAATTACTCATACCAAAGTGATAAAATTGTTTTCCAAGCCATTAATTTTTCTGCTGACTAAATATTTTAAAACTTGACCACAAGAATCACTTGAGCGGATCCCGACAGCCAAGAACGTGAGAACTAGTACACTTTCACAAAAGTATAAATACCATCCAATTAAGAACACCTGTGTTTGAAGTTGCCTCGCTTTCTTTGAAGTTGTTCCGGTAAGCCGCCAGCGTGAGTTTTATGGTATTTGGGGTGTCTCATCTTACACATTCGTTTGAAGACTGAGACTAATGAGTGCTTCAACAGTGGTCTTAATCTGGATTGGCCACTCTGGAATGACATATCCATGAATCATGATTAATATTCATTCCTTTTTAGTATTATTTCGCTTCGATTGAGGTAAGAGATATGTAAGGTACTAGTAAAATAGAATGTTTAGAAAATATCTTCCAAATAGATGTAATTCAAATTTTCACATGCCCTTCAAATATAAGACATCCAATACATTAGTACAATAAATGAAGCTTCAATTAGGTACGCATTCTTAAAAAAATCTGAACATGTATTCGTCCATCACTTGTTACCAACACATATAAAATGATAGAAAAATCTATTTGTTTCCAAATATGCGGCTCAAGAAACCTTTAATTAAACAAATATTATGAAACAATTCAGTCAAGGCACGATTGTTGAAAAACAAATATTTGTTATGTTGAAACACAAAATAATAAAAGCAATGTAGCATCAAATGAGAAATTAGTTTTGGAGGAATTAGTTTCATAACTTAGCCACTAAGGCTTCTCTGGTGATTTCTGATGCATTATAATATAAAGTAGACATTTAAGACTCCATTATCTCTATTATTTTTAATTACGTGATTTCCCTTCTTGTGTTTACATTTTTGTCGTTGAATCTAAACGTTTTTCTTTGTTTTAAATATAATTCTTTCAATGTGGAATATCTACATAATACTTCATTCTAGAATCCGATTCGATTGGTAAACATTTCAAGTATTCTAGAACCCGTATCGTGTGACGTTTTGTGACAGGCAAAACCTTTGCTCACTATTGTCATTTCCATATCTTTTCTATCTACGTCTGGTAAGATACAGCATGACTTGCAACTTTTGATTTAATCCATTTTTCTAGTCGTGTAATATACTCATTTTATTATAATTTAGTTTCAAACTGTTGTTAGAATGATATTGTGTTCTTAATGACAGACAACTTGGGAATCATACCAACATAGGTCAATTTAGAACGCATTTTATGTTTCAGAAATATTATCAATTGACACGCATGTGTTTAATTTGTACTGAACATTAATGATGCGCGTGGGAGGAGGGTGACTCGAGAAAAGGGGTAAGAGAGGGTAGTCGCAATACCTCGGAACCAGCACGGATACTTGCATGTTACAGACTGAAACAATTTTCCCAAAGCACGAGAAAAAGTGTAAACTCATTCAGATTTTTTTTTATGACAGAAAATGTAAATGTAATTCTACACACATTATAGCAATAGAAAGGAGATGACACCATTTCGTTGCTTCTGTCTGGATATGAAAGTCCGAGTTTCCTTATCATTTAGGAAGTATAGCAAACTGATATGGCTCATAACTACTCGCAATAATAGTTTTACCACAATTTTCTCTCGCGCACCATTTGATTGATACCGGGGAAGCTTGGAGCCATCAAGTTGGACTTCTTCTCAAAACCGTATTCCTAATTACGAAATTCCAAAGTTTTTTTAAATTTATTAAAAAATCTAATTTGCACTAGGTTTCACAATAATCCTGTTTCCATTACTTTCAACCTTATGTTATTTCTGTCATCTTGCTTATTAGTAACTATTTAACATATCTCATATTGCTTATCGTCACTCCACACATTTACTAAATTGAGATATTTATATGATCACAACTGATGTGATGAAATGTTTTTTTGCACGCCTCCTGCAGATGTGCACATAGTAGATATATCCTGATGTTTTTGTTGCTTTTTATGAAGGGCGTTAATCATCGACTGCTTCAGGTCAGACATACGACGTTGCGGTCAATAGAATGCAGCTGTAGCTCCCTGCAATGACAGAACTCGAACTTAAGGAACGGCGTGAGATAGAAATGATTCAATAATGTTATCATCTTTCACACGAATCAAGATTACTGGTTAGATTTTCTCAACCTCGACGAATTAGCAGCCATATTTATAGCAGTCAGTAACCGTTGCTGGGCAATCTTTGTTCCAAAACCCTACGCACACGAAATAGTAATAATGTGCGTGTCTGTCTCTCCATACGTCTGTCTTCCCTGTGAATCAATCGAGGTGCCATGTTTCGATCTGCTGTTAGGAAACTGAGTATTTTTTGTGTTATTTTAATCTAAATTTAAAAGATTCCAAATTATAAAGTATAAACATTTTAAAAGTGTTTTAGGTGTTGGAGTCGCCACCCTAAGGTAGTTAATACTGTGTGATATAGATTAAGGTAATTCAGTATTGCTAAAGTCAATTTAAGTGATACTCAGTGATGTTTCCTTGCTGAATAGTCTTCCAAGTTTACTGTCGGAATATATTATCTAAATAATGAATATCTGCCAAATAACGTGACAATTTATATTCTACCGCGTGACAATGTTAACGTATTGATAAAAGCATTAGGGATTTCAAGTAAAATTCTGCGGAAGTGCTAGAATTTAAATCACTTTCTTTCAGACTCAACCGCAGCATAGGTGTGCGCACAAGGGGGGGGGGCGGGGGGTCATGGCCTCATTGAAAATTTTGAAAGGGACCCTGTAGCCTTAGGTAATATAACATTTTATTTCCGTAAATACAAGCAATTACTTATCTTCCTCTTTTTTTAACTGACATTTTCGCGAATAATACACGGCGTATAGGGGAGAGATTCTCCAAATCATCTGGCAGCCGTTTAATGATTCAACATAAAATCAATTATATTTATTAAGTGTAACATTAAAGTTATTTATGCTTTCATTATCCATCACTATGTTTTATTTATTTACTAGTAAAATACGTCATCACTAAAAAAGTTTAATGGTAAAGAGGATCCAGAGGGTCCCAGAAATTTAGGCTCCCCCTTCTTAGGCCTCATACACAATGTAAACTTCAACGTAAACATAACGTAGCCGCAAAACCTAGAAATGAATTATTTAGCGAGACCATTCACAACGCCTTGACGAAACCGTAGGCGTAAATCCGTAAATTTAAAGAGTTCACAAGCACCAAGCTTTTACGTCACGTTTACGTCGGAATGCTACCGAAGACCAATCAGAGAGAAGCATGAAAGAAACAAAGTTAATGGGTTTCAGATTGTGTTCAGGTACTTTGGGGTTATGTCATTTCATTACTGTTATGTACTGAACTAGTTTGCGAACGGTTTTGATGTGAGTAGTGAATACAAAGTAGGAATTCTGGCCGTTTTCTTGTGACTTTAACTTGACATGGCGAATAAAATAATTACGTTCGACGAATTACTCGTGAATTTAGTACAACAGAATCCTTGTTTATAAAATAAAGGAAATTCAAGCACTTATACAACAGCTACTTGCATTTACATACAGCTACTCGCATTTACATATAAAGGCAAATCGGTAGGAAAATCGAAGAAAACGTTAGAAACCATGGCGAAAAGATCTTTCCACCATCGAATCGACTTAGATTTATTCAGTCAAGAAAACAACAAACTCTTATGTGACGTAGGGGGGAAAATATTATCTTTGCACATTTTCTTGAGTTCCAGAATCCCTTCCCGGCATTTTAACTATCAAAAGGAGAGTTCAACAAAAGTATAGTGAAGCTACATTTACTTTCAGAAGCAAAACAAGGGGCCATGTCAGCATTTGCTCAATGAATCAGAGGAACTGGACACAAACCTGATCGAGATGGGTCAACCTGATCGAGATGGGATGAGACAATCGATCAAACTTTAATATGTTGAAATCTGATTGTCTCAACCCAAACTTATGTACCCGCTTACGTTCGTCATTGTGAATGCTTATTTTTACTGCTAAGTTTTTGGCAGTACGTTACGTTTCGGTTTGCAATGTGAACGAGGCGTTAGGCCGCACGCGCCTACACTTGTCAGCGACGCCCACGGGAGCGGCCGTTGCCTGAGGTCGGGGCGCGCCCCTCGTCGCCGTTTATGATTTCTTGCGCGCTCCTCAGCGTCGACGTGTCCTCGTCCTCCGAGGACGTCTGCGTGCTGCCGCTGCGTGCGCACACAAGCGGCGACGGCGGGCGCGTGACGCACGCCGCGCTGCAGCACATGGGGCGAGTGTTTCCGTAACTGGATCGCGCGGCACCGCCCTCCGCCGCCGCCGTCCGGCTGCTGATGCCCTCGCACTGAACGAAATTATGTCGGGCGGCTGGTCGGTAACACGCGTAGCCATGCGCGATGGGGTAACGGTTAACGTATCGGACTGATGTACCCCATTTGGCGGGTTCAAACCCGATCGAAGCCGTGGATTTTTAAGGGCGAAAAAATCCTTCGGAGGGGAAGTAAAGCTGGCTGTCCCATGTAAGTAGATTTAATGGCATGTAAAAGATCTTCAAGCCTAAATGACGCCTCTGAGCTAAATTCAAAATCGCCTGTTTCACGCCCAAGAAATACCTCCTTCCTCTGCTAGTTGGTGAAAGGAGCGTAGCGAAATTTGCGTGGTCAGACGGAAGAGCGGGCCTGATGGCCCGAGTCTCACCACGTAAAATAAGGCTACAATTCAATTCATGTTGTTTTCTGTAGAACTGTAGGCTCCGATTTTATCAACAGTCGTACTAATTTTGTAGGTGAAAGTTCCATATCAAACTAGTGGGGCTTTCTCGCATTCATTTGTAACTGTTGCAATTATCGAAAATTCTGAGAGGGCGAAGCTTAATCAAAAACTTCGGAGCTATTTACGAGAAAATTTTGAAAATGTAATTGAGGCTGCATGTAAAGTACCCTCCAAAATCAAAGTATCCTTTTCAAACTCGCAGAGCCTTGAGTTCTTTGAGATCGATTGGGGAATATCAATTTTGGAGAAAAGAGTCTGAATAGTTCAGGAGCCAGCGTTGACCGCAGGTAGACGGAGAGACGGACAGACACACGTTTTGCTATCTAACGATTTTTCGGTATCCAGGACCCACAAGGACACATGTTGACAACACAGAGCGTTAGAAGAAGTAATTTACTACATATAGGTAACATATTTATCTATTAATTTCGTAACTTGGATCCGGCAATAAAAGTTATTCTGACAAAAAATCGCCGTATTTCGGCACACGATTACAATACTCTCTCTTCTTACAAAGTAATGCGAGGAATGAACATTTAAAAAGTTATTTTTATTTATGTCCATAAATACGCATTAAGGTTGACAGTAAGTAAACATCTAAACAACGAATTAAGGCCGCGTCCACGCATAGCAGCAGAAGTTAAAATACTGCCGCAGACGTACAGATATTAATGTCAACGAACCAATGCGTAGCAAATGGAAGCGGTTGAAGTTAACAAACCAAGGCGTGCTCCGTGGGGAGGACACTTGCAAGGAGAAAACACAGCGTGCTGACGTGTAGGTCAGCGTCGGATCCCACATTCACCCGGGGAGGGGAACAGCCAACGCACGTGATATAACATGCACTACACTTATGGGACTAATTAATCTGTAGTTGACGTTTCCAGAATCAATATTCACTCACTAGAGCGCACGGGACTTCCATCTAACTGTGAAAAGAATGGGTCAAAGCACAACTATTGAAGGATGTTGTTCCAAACGCCTAACTTTCTAACTAGAATTGTAAAATAAGGTTGCTGGTTCTTATCAAATTCTATCACGAATTGACTTTTCAATGATAGTGTTTTAGAAATACACTTGCCGAATTTTCTGAAACATAATATTATAGCGCAAGAAATGTGAACAAAGAAGGGATTGAGTTACTGGATTCATTACAAGCAACTGGGAACAAAATTCAACAAATTCTTAAACATAAAATCTGTTGTGGAATCACATTGATAAATCCTTAGAAAAAAGTATTTCCTTCTGTATTCTGATTGATATTATATTTCACTTTGATTATCAAATTTCCATGTGAAGATTGAATTTCGTACGCGAATTGATATGTTTTGAAACTCTTCAGGACATACGATTGTATTTCGAAGCTGGCAGATGGATGTTTAGTCACAGCTGCCTGGAGATTCATGAAAATAAAAACAGAAATTTGAGTTGAATAATACTAGGAGATTTTACTAGCATATAAAACCCCATCGTATAAATGATTATTTCCATCAGCGTCGCAGTTGGGCAGTACTACTGAAATAATACTACGAATTTCGAGAAAAAATGCATGTCATACATCTCGTAATACTTCTCACATGTCTCATTCCTGGAAAACTAATATATAATATGTAAACTAATATATAAAACTAATATATAATCTATTATAACCAAGATATAATGCAAATTCTCACATTTTACAGTTCTATCCAATCATTCTTCGTAAGTTTCACGTTAACCTTGAATGGAAAATAAGGTACAATATTCTCTCAAAAGTTAAATTTTTGCATATTTATTTTATTTTCATCATTTTACTGTATCGTACTTCTACGATAGTACATGGACTGCGAAATGCAACCGGCTATGCAGGTAAAAAGATTCTACAATTCTCCATTTAAAAAAAAATTGTCTTGGTTGAAAGAGAACAGTTGTAACAATTTTGTTAGATTCTCGGCGCGTTAGCAATAGATTTAAAGTAAGGCATTTTACATTGAATTTACTGCATTAAGGGACATATTTTTCCAAGTAGTAATGAAAGTACTAGGTAAGCATTGAACATTTGCCTTCGCTTGGAAGATGTATTATTTCAGATCCACATCACTGAACTTTCGAGATAATGTAAACGTTTTTCTAAGAAAAGAAGAAAAACAAAAGCACTTTTGGTGTTAGTTGCGGTCATTTAATTACTGCAGCAGGTCGACAGGTGAGTTAACTCACGTACACTGTGTCGCAATTTCCCTCGCCACACACCTCGTCAACCGCTGGCGACAGCGGTGGAGGGGGGGGGGGGGGGCAGGGTTCTGTGGAGAGATGCACACTGTCGTGAAAATCAATGTCGCTACATTAAATTTCACGTGCGTTCGTGAAGGCACGCGTGAAACGCCCCATCGCGTGCGCGTGACCCGGAAGACCCGTGTCTCTAATCCATTAAGGCGCGCGCGGGCCGTTAAAATCAACGCGATGGACGACGTTCTATTTCGGCACACCCGAAAAATTTCCATCCACTTTGCGGAAATTTTAATGAAGTGGAAGCTATTTTCTGAAGATTATATCAATTCGCATATTTATTTTCATAAGATGTTTCTGAATGGCTCGACTCTATGGTATTTTTTAAGTAAACTTCTAGTGGAGAACTATGAGGCCAATGTGACTTGAATTAATTTGTAGTTACCTACTAATTTAATTATTAGTTATTTTATAAGTTAAAAACATAATATCACTTTAATATTTTTGTTGTATTAATTTTCCCATTAAATGTTTTACTAGGTCAAATTGTTATCGCGGTGCTTGAAGTTTTAATTTTTAATGCTTTGAATAACTTTTTAAACTCTTCTCGTTTCCATTTCGATGACTCATTCTTCATGAAAAAATTCACATATTGTTTTATTACGGAACATTAAATTGAAATTGGGGAGGGGGGTTGAAAACATTTGAATTAAAAATGTTAACCTCAAACTTGATGGACGGAAAGGAATTCTAGTCAAAGAGATACACTACATTTCGCCAATTGCAATTGCTTTAACTTCAGTATGAGCAGCATGTCCCGCTTCTGCAACGGCATATGCTACAAGGTATGAGGGCTTCTATAAATACCGCGAAGTAACTGCACTGCATCTAGGCCGCCCAAACAAATGCCTTGCCACTGCTCCGTCAGATGCAGATCCGAAATTCTCCAGCTTAACGCCAAGCTGCATCCCGTATGCAAAGCAAATCCACGTGACCTGCGATTCAAAATTACTTTTGAGATGACTTGGTGATTTTGAGTTAAACTCTCGCATATATTTCATTTATTTCATGATTTACATTGCCTTCTAATTTGTCTCTCATACATGAAGTAAAATTTATAATTTACTTTCTAAAATTACTTTTAGGTAACATATCAAATGAAATGGTTTTTTAATTGCGGTGTTGCGTAATTTTAAATATTTAGAAATTGTGTCAGCAAATCGCCTTTTCCATGAATTTATGTCTCGATATTACATCCTTATTTTTCAGTTAATTTGTAATTTTTATGTTTTAAAAACTTGTTTACTGTGTTACTAATATGGGTTGGAAGAAACCAATCAACCTGACTTGAACGTCCTGAAAACACGAGAAGTGCCTGAAGTGGCATAAAACACTGATGTTATTGGCATTACTTGATGTCAGTAATACTCTGACAGGTTTTTGACAAATTCTTTTACTTGCGATACGTTTGTTTATACTTTTAGTGATCATTCGTACAGAAAAGGGTCTTGCCTCAGAAACCGTTAGTAACTATTCACAGTTGAACAAAAATGGTAGTCAATGAGGAACATTATGGAGTACCACAAGATCCAATTCTAAGGCTTCCCTCTTTATTTAATATCAATAATTCACTAATTTCCTGCAATTCTGTAAATATTATATCTGTCTAAAAGGTTTTCAAATGTATAACACATGTAGGCATTATTACATTAAATAAACTTGTTCAAAGACGAGGATGCTAAACTTAACAGCAATACATTTTTTTATTAAATGGAAAATTTTAATTTATTGAAATCATCAAAATATTTTTTGTCATTTAAAATACCTACTCCCACTTCAACATTAGATGAATAAAGAATAAATGATAGCAATCAGCGTTGTAAGTAAAATCTAATAAACAGAAATGTTCGCTCCCATGTAATAGAAACTATTTTGCTTCGAAAAATAAACAACAAATTTGATGTAAAATTCCATTTGTGAAAAAAACAAAACAAATTAACTCCCCACTCCTCCGGCAACTAGCGAAGCGAGAGCTCAAGAAAACGTGCGCGAGTAATGTTCGTGGCGGTTGTCGAAGTGCCGGTGGACAGCGCCGCAGTTGGCACGCGTGGCATTGATTCGCCATGTGCCATAGCAACAGCGGGGATGCCCTGCTCCGGGAAGCTGGCGGCGCGAGCAGATCCGATCCGATCGCAGCGCCTCGCCGCGCCGCGCCGCCCGCTCCACCCGCCGCTGCCATGGCAACGCGAGACCGCCCGGCTGCATTTGTATCTGGGACGCCCCGCCGTCAACAAATAGCGCTGTTGAGCATGATGAGCTCCTCGTTATACGTATATAACATAAATTAGAATATAGACTACAAATACTCGTTTTCAAGTTTTCGGAAGAGAAAAAAGGGCATATTAATGACCTTTAGTCAACTATATTTTTTTGTCACACAAAGGAGCTTCACGACAGATTATATTCATTTATACTACCCATATCAAAATCCACTTAATTTTAAGTTCAATAAAACAAATCGTATCTGTAACAAAAACTTTACATCTGAAGATACGTCCTTTTTAATGAGTACAGGTAGTGATATGAAAACGTTAGAAATTGAATGCAAAATACCACAGGTATCGAAAATATTTAAGAAGGGGCGTCGAATATTTGTTATGGATTTGGTACTGGTATTATAATAAACCGGAAATGGGTGAATGATTTGCATGAGTAGGATTCATAATAAAATTTTATGAAAAAAGGAGCAATGGGGCTGTGAAAGAGGGAAACAGGAGAATCTCGAAAAAACAAAAACCTGCTATAAACTGTCTTCGTTCACAAATTCCACATAATTCCTCCGAGATTTGAACGTCGGTGCAGCGGGCTGACTATTACACAATGGGTTAACCCTAGGTAACGCATAAACTGAAAATATTCCAGAGTTGTTGTTTTTTTCAGCCCTATTTACTTTGACTGTCATTCTTCTTGCGGTTATAACGGAAGAGTGTACAAATCCACAGACGATTAAAAGAATTCCTGGGATTCACCGTGTACTGTCAACAAAAGAAAACGTTAATCATGTTCAGACGTCTCGTTGATGTCAGCTGAACCAAACAATCTGCCACAACAACGCGTTGGAGGCCATCGCATGCGCAAATTATCGTGCACCAACGCTCAAAACTTAATAATTAATTTCCACCCGAGCGACGTTTTTAAAACAAAAAACAAAAGTTGCTATTTTAAGCGCGTGTGCAGCGAGGCGCGAACGTGGCACACGTGTGAGCGCAGGCGGCGGAGCGCGAAGGCCTGCGTCATGTCAGTGCGTAATAATTTCGCACCGGTCAGTTGGCGCGCGGGACGCGGCACCCTTTCGGAACGGCGGCGGCGGCGGCGGCGGCGCGGAGAGGCACGGGCGGGCGGGCGCCAAGGGCACGGGAGGCGGAGGCTGCGGCGCCGCCGATCGATGGCGCCGGGCGCGCGCTGGGGCGGCGCCACCCTGCGCGCTCGCGCACCGCGCCGCGCCCGCCCTCGTCCCGCCCCCCGCCCCGCCCCTCCCCGCCACGCCCCCCGCGAGAGGATCGTCGCAGACCGCGGACACGCGCGACGCCGACGCAACGCACCGCTCCTACCGCGGCTGGCGTCGCCGCTCGCTTCCTCCTCCGCTTCCCGCTCCGCCCCGCTTCGCTCCCCTCCAAACCGCCCCGCTCGGCTTCGCTCCGCACCGCCCCGCTCCAGCCCACTCCGCCTCGCTCTGCCCAGCACAGCTCCGCTCAGCCCGCACCGACCCGCTTCGCCACGCTCCGCCCCGCCTCGCTCCGCACCAAACCGCTCTGCTCCGCCCCGTTCTGCCCTGGTCCACTCCACCCAGTTTCGTTTCACCTCATCCTGCTCCGTCTCGCTCCGCCCCGCTCCTCCCCTCCCCACCCCGCTGCGCCCCGTTCTGGCCCCGCTCTACCTCACACACTTCGGCCCCACACTGATCCGTCCCGCTCCTCCCCGGTTTGCTCAGCCCCGCCCCGCCCCGCACCGGCCCGCATCACTATGCTCCTCCCCGCTCCGCTCCACCCCATCCTTCTCCTTTACCGTCCCATCGCTCCGCCCTACCCTTTACACCCCCGCCACGCTCCCGCTCGGCGCGACTTTCCCGCACCGCGCCGCTGCCGCAGTTCCGGGCTCCCAGTCCACTTTCCCGCCCGCTTTCCTCTGTCTCGCTTCGCTCCGTTCCTCCCTGCCCAGCGTCGGGACAGAATGGCCGCCGACGCTCACCGCGGACGCGCGCGCCTCACGCAACGCACTGCTGCTCTCGACGGTGTGTGGCGTCCCCGCCCGTTTCCACAACCACCGTCCGCTTGCACGCTCCGCTCTGCCCACCTCACCGCCACGAGGAGATCCTCGCAGATGCTCACCGCCGACTCGCGTCTCCGCCGCAACGCGCCGCTGCTGCTGGTTCCGGGGTCTCCGTCCATTTCCACAACCACCATCCATTTTGCTGTCGCGTTTTGCCCCCGACCCTCTCTTCCCTTCCCTTCCTCCGTCTCCAGAGAATCTCCGCAGACGCTCTCCGCACCTCCTCTGTGAGAGCCGACATCCTCGTCCATTTCCACAACCACCGTCCATTTTCTCGCCGTCCGTCGCTCCGCGCCCCACCGCGGTGCACTGTCTCGAGAGGATCCTCGCAGACGCTCGCTGCCGACCCACGACTTCGCTGCAAAGTGATGCTGCTGCTCCTGCTGCTGCAGGTTTCGGAGTCCCCGTCCATTTCCTCCTCTTCCTCCTCCTCCTCCTCCTCCTCGTCCACCACCACCACCACCACCACCACCATCGTCCACTTTCCCGCCCCCACCTCGACCCATCCCTTTCAACGCCAGAGGATCTTCGCACACAGACGCCACCAACGCGCGATCCGCCACAACGCGCTGCTGCTGCTCTTCCCGCAACCGCCCATTTTCTCTCCCCTACAGCTCAGCGGCCAAACCAGGACGTACTAGGGTACGAGTCCAGACGGTGGTGGGTTTTCGACTCTAGATAGAGAGCGAGGTCGAAATCTTCCACTGCTTGGGGGTGATTTCTATAGCGGCCGACTGCTCCAATCGGTTGTTTTCCGTAGTCTCTCCGATCAGTAATCTCAGCACAGCAGTATCTGAACACATGGGCCTCGAATCGCTCTTTCCTTTCTAGCCAGCCTTAGCTCCCCCTTCTTTTTTGCACACATACATACCCACGCACTCTTACATGCGCTACACAAATATGGTGGCGAGTCGGGAGCTTAGAGTTTCTCCTGGGTGGCGCGGTGCGCCGCTGGGGAAATGCCATTAGGAGAAATCCCTGCCAGTCGATGAGAAGTTCGGCGCCGGCTCTCATGTTCCAGAGGGGAAGAACGTTGTCACATCCCGGTATGTTACGATCACTACACTTACGGGACTAATGGACTCTGTACTTGGCGCGCCCGAAATTAATGATCACACACCTCTTTCTCGCTCCAATCCTCCCCGCTTCGGCCCGCGCCGCTCCACTCCACTCTGTCTCACCCCGCCCCGCTCAGTTCAGTTCAACCCCACTCCGCCTTGCACCGCTCCGTTCCGCTCCTCCACGCCCCCGCCATCTCCGCCCCGCCACACTCCGCCCCGCCACACTCCGCCCAGTCGAGAGGATCGTCAAACGTTCCCCGCAAACGCGCGAGTACGCCGCAACACGACCCTGCTGTGAGCGCCGCGCCGGTGTCCTATTCCACTTCCCCTAAGTCCATCGCTACCACCACAGCAGCAGCCGCCTCCGCCTCCGCCTCCGCCGCCGCCGCCGCCGCCGCCGCCGCCGCCGCCCCGTCCATTTTCCCGCCGCTGCGTTGCTTATTTCCTCCGCCAGACGACAAAACTGCGGCTGGACTGCTTGCCTCAGGGACCTCGGTGAAATTGCGTGCATCCCACGTACAGTCCACGCCTCACGTCTGCGAGATGCCGCGCCACAGCGGTGGTAAGAACAGGATTTGTTGAATGCGAATATTTTCTTCATTCCTCGTAAAATCGCATACGTATTGTCGCTGTTCGTTTTCACTGCTTTTCACTTTTCATGACCTGAGAGATGATGCTTACCATAAAGCCCTTGAGAACGTTACGGAATCCAAACCAATCCACGTAGTTCTGCACTTCATGTATGAACGATTCGAGACGAAATTGTTCGATAACAAATACTGTGATGATCCTTGCTTTTACGTTACGCTGGTTCCCTTCAAGACATGTACGTTCGTCAACTTCATTTGCGTCATGGGGAGATTTTTCCAGTGATGCTGATTGTGCCAAGACTTCTTAGAGGACGATTCAAATCTATTATTTTTATTCTATTTCCTTTCACAAATTGTTATCATTCCAGCATATTTGTCGCGATTACCTTGCTCCCGGTGAATATATGGAGAACACATAGCGATTGAAAAAGCCGCGATCCCTGAAAAATTACATTGAACCACTTTCCCGTTGGGGATCCTGACGAAGCTTAATGCCGCAAGAGTTTTCACTGTTTTCTCCCGTGTTCCAGCCGTCTCATTCCATCTTTACAATTATAAATACGTTCGTTACATTCAACCTCCTCCGCAATCTTCCATGTGGAGGAAAATGTGAGAGAAAGCAATCCGCACCTTTTGTGCTTTTAGTCTCCGCCCCTTTCATCCATCGCTGCAACGCTTCGCTGCCCTCCCCGCCACTGCCCTCCACGCGCTGTGCTTTCACAGCATTCGCGCCCCTGCCTTTTCTTCCCTGCGCCCCCGCCCCCGCTTTAACCCCGCCGGCGCCCCTCCCCCCGCCGCGGCCCGCGCCTCGCGAATTATCGCCGAAGCTCGCGACGCCACCAAAACGCGTCGCTGCCTCCCGCCTCCTCCGCAATTTCCCACTGCCCGCTTCGCTTGTCCCGCCACTTCGATGTCTTTCATAGAGCTTGTGTGTTATTGTGAGGGAAATGTTACTAGGATATTTCTCACACATAAGATAAATCTTCGTTTGTGTCGATATAATCAATCGATAGATTGATTGATGTTACCAGTCTCGTCAACTGCTACAGTATTCAGTCCCGTTAGTCTAGTGAATGTTTTATCTCGGAAGGCTACGGTGCTTCTCCTGCGCTGGATGGTGAGCTCCGGCACCGACTTACGCGTCGATTAGCGGATAATTTTCCCATCCATGTATCTCCTCCCTGCGGGGCTCCGCCCCAGTCAGGAGAAGCTCTGTCCTTCCAGCTGGTCTCCCAACACGTGTCGTAGTGAAGTGCTTGTGAGTGTAAATGTATGTAAGGGGGAGTGGAGAGGATAAGGAACAGGAACAGATCGTGCGCGGTCCATGGTCATTTGTTAGCGGACTGCTCCAGTACACGCCTGGTACTGATCGGAGAAACAACGGGAAAGCTATTTCAATGTATTAAATATTTATGGTAATGCATAAAAGCATACATAATTAATGTCATCAAATCCAATATTTAAACGCAATAATCTGGCTTACCTAATTTATTACAATTTCCTTCAAAATTAAGTCAAACTTTAAATTTTTCTTTTTTCTCAAATATATACGAAAATGAATGTGAGCCTTACTGCGTTAAAAGTTCATTTGAACTTCTTGAACCTCAGTCGACGTCGTATTAGTAACTGGTAAATCACAATCATAAATTAAAAATATTTTTTCCTTAAATGCAAGAACTCTTACATATACGTCATATTTTCCTGCAACTCATTTCATTAGATTGTTCTTAATCGGCGGGTTTGGTTGCTTTATAACAGTACGGAAATATGAAAAAGATGTTGATTTTTTACTGATACGTTAGTGCTTGATATTGCCTTCGATACGGAGTTCGATGTACACTGCGTAACTTACATGGATCGAGAGGATACTAGTTACGAGGGACATATGCAAACAGTTGAATGATGCTACATGTTCTCTTATGTACAGAACCATGACAGATAATTATGCGAAGGAAATAGGAAAAGACCAACAGTGTCACGTTATCATCTTGTAAATTAGTAAATATGTAAATCTGAATCATTAAAATTAGGTAAAAAATAAACCACGGCTGCAGGTTCTAATGATTTCGGGTGTAAAAAATCCCTCACACCAAAGTCTCTCGGAGTTTTTGTCGCCGCTACATCATTCGAACCCTTATAACGCCCTTGGTGCTTAACTAACTATTATAAATTCAACGATGTCCTTGTAGCATCGTGCACACTCGGCGCCCGTACAGTCCCGTGCAGTTATTCCTACTGCGAGAGCTTTCGTTCCATTAGGGATGGTCAGCGGTTCTATGATGAAAATGATAAAGAGATGAATGATGGTTGATAACTAGTAGAATGAGAGGCAAAGGAAACTGGAGAATTAGAAAGAAACATATCGTCCCTCCATCTCCCATAAATTCCACACTGTATCTGTGGTGAGATCCCCTGTACCATTCGAGCTGGAATTCTAGCCTACTGGCAACGAGCTAGACTATACTACATAGAGTGGTTGAAGCGTCTCCATCTTTGCAGCAAATTGAAGCCATGATTTTTGCAGTCAAAGCAGCGTCCTCTGGAGAAACTATAACACTATAAATCCTCTGACTGTGTTTCACGACCAAAATTAATCATTTAAAAAATAAATCATTATATGACAGGAGCACGAATTGGGAAACTTTAAAAACACAATGCTTCCTGCATCGGTTATTGTCATAAGAATGGACGCTGTTGAAATGTTATTGTAGTTAGCATAACGCCTGAAAGTGAATGTTATTGCAACAAAAAGCAAACAAACAGATCAAAAATAATGTGGCGAAATGGAAAAATGTTATATTTGTGGTTTGATGATTTCTATTTTTACAGTTATGTGCCGAATATTTTGAAGGCATTGAAAGTATTATTATTCTAACCAATAATATAATTTAAATACAGAAAACAAGGCAACAATATAGAGATAAGATCTGATACAAATAATACGTCCACTCAGTACAACAGTTCTACACGCCACCATTCGCCACCTCTTATGTTTTGACTGCAAAAGGCATGGCGGTCCCTTGTTCTGCGAGCGTCGACCAAGAGCGCTGAAGTCATAAAGTCAGCCACTCTGTGTAGTATATTCTAGCTCGTTGCCTACTGATCACTGTGAGTCTCTCTTCCCATTATCAAAGTGTGCTATATTCTTTATGGTGATATTTATAATTATTTATTATTATGCCTAAAGCAGGCCTGACCAACTGGCTTCAGTCGAGCGCGGACGTAAGTTATTACGGAGAGGGTCGCTTGTGGTGGGCATGGAAGTCTTCAGCTTCGGAGCCGACGGCTGATAGACATTCAGTCGCCCCACGTTCCCCTCCCGAAGCTATTTCCCCTGCCGCTGAGCGACGTCCATCACCTCCTCGACACATTGCAGCTCGCCAACGGCATTTCTGGGCTCGCGCGCCGCAAACGCTTCGGAGCGGCCCACTGAGCCACTGAATGGAGACGGCCTGGTCCAAAGCATTATGGCCATACCTGGAAATGGTTGGACGAGTTTGATAGGAGATTATAAAGACTATTCCGCTCGTGAAATTAAAACCAATAGTGTTTAACTATTCATAAAAAATGGCCCAATCAGGGCGGTGTATCTCAAAACCTCTATCGCTTTTTCTATTCGATTTTTCTTACCGCTTCTCCTTACAGGCCAATCATAATCTGTGAATCTATCTTAGGAGGAGGTATACATCGATCGCTATGTCAATGTCCAATAAACAGCCAATGTGCTATCACATAACCTCTGATTTTAACATACGCTTTCAGTTATTTCAATATTTGGCGCATTTTGGAACTATATTGGACATAATTTCACTTGTGGAATACTGCTATTAAATACCACTCGTGCTTTGGAAATTCTCAGAAAAAATCTCCTCGCTTCTCGAGTGGGGAATTAATCGACAATTTCGAAAGAACTCATGGTATTACTTATGAAAAGGCATGAATGATGATATACGAGTTGCAATTGTGGAATGAGACGCCGAGAGGACCTGCCGCGAGCTCACTGTGTCCACCACAAATTGTACGTGGGTCGACAGGGGTTTGAATTCGAGTCCCAGCGGTGGAAGGCGAGCCGTCTGGCCGCAAAACCACGGGACGCCCGTTACCAAAGTGTTACAATTCAGGCGTCCTCGGTGCGCTACTCTGGTTCAATCGAAAGCCGTCCCTTGACACATCGCTGTTACCCCAAAGCCCGTACAACGCACACGATGAGCGGCGTTGCCAACTCCCAATCCTTGAAATATTGGTACATTTGCTTTCTATATCGACAATGTCTGAATCTTTTCTAGCGAATCGACACTATCCTGATATCAACATCAAACTGCAATATTGGGACAGATATCGAACATTTTAATTAAAAAACGGTTACTGTAATTTTAACACTAGCATATTTTTTATGGTCTATGTGGTTAAGAGCGGGTACCGACTCAGCAATTCGGTCCGAAGGGTCGCGGGTACGAGTTCGGCCTTGGCCATGGTTGTTTGTCCTTTGTTTCTCATGTAGTATGTGTTGCCGCAGGGGGCCTCGCGTTCTGTTGATCAGAGATCACAGGAACACGCAAGTGTGTTGGTGTCTAGTGTATGGACGAATGTGCATCCCATCGGGAAGGAAAGGGTAACTGACTGTCGGCTGAAAAGAAAAAAAACAATCTACGAATTTTTTCCCCTTCTGATGGTTGATATGACTTGTCTACTTTAGCATTAGTGTCTGTAAGTTTCCCACATTTCATATTTAATATTTTTAATCAAATTTCCGATAAATCCGATAATCTAGATAAGAACCCCATACTATGGGGGCTGGAAGATTATCGGGAAAATGTTTGAATTTTTTGATAATTCCAACTTTATTGCAGATGTAACGTGGGGATGTTTCCAGTGAAATGCACCAAAAAGTGGTATCAAATGAAAATGGAAGCTCCCCTCGTCATAAAAGAGAAATAAAGTTTGCCCTTTATGGTACAAAAGTTTCTGTAATAAAATTTCAAAACGGTACATGCATATATTGAGAAGCATTTGCAGCTCCAATGATCAATAAACCACACGTGAGCTAAAACGTTTTTTAGGGAGTTGCTACTGAGAACTCGGAGAAAAATTGTTGCTAGAGGCACAATAATTCACGTATATGTCATTTATGTCCGTATCTAACTAAACGTAATAGTAGGAAAATGTTTTCATTTTTGAAATACTGAAGAAATAATTAGTGAAGTACGGCAGAAATTATCCAGTTGACAAAAATATACCGTCTTGGAAAATTTGGAAAAGCAATGCTACGGAATTTTGTTCTAAAATTGTCAGCTATTTTCCGTAGGAAATAAATCTTTCGGAAATAAATATTTTTTCATGTTCTGTGTAACATTTCACACTTAATTTAAACAGTGCAGAATTGATCCCTGGACTTATTATTCCGATGTGCTATCCTAATTTCGTAAATATTTCGTAATTTCTTAAACGGTTTATTTATTTTATTACTTTCTGGCAGCAGACTTTTGAAATTGTCTGAATACGAGAAGCATATATGTATTATAATATAATATACGTAGAATTATTTCTGTAGTATACGAGTAGATCCTCCTTTAGTCTCAGAACACCACCATCTACAGCTATTCTAGGAGTTCGAACTGTAGAAAGTCGTGCGCAGACTGAACTAATCTTATCATGAGATGTATTACTGATGCAACATTCGCACATCATTCGAAACCTATGCGTCCTAACCTCAAATCCTAATTTCGAAACAAAGGTTTTGAGTCATCTCTCACACGCCGTAATTTACCAAATTAGAACATTTGGGATCTTCTTTTACAGTTTGGGGAGTTCGAATATCCGCGTGAGAGAGTTCACGCGGAATTTAGAGGAGATTAGAATAACGCAGAGAAATTTACACATTTTTATTCACTGAAGATATATCCATTTGAAAGAATTACAAAACCACCCTGCTACTATTCGCTTTCCACACATTCCTCGCACGTGAGTGTTTCGGATAAAGTTCAAATCTGACAAATTTCCTAATTAAACGGTTATGTACACATTATTTAAAACGTAAGTCGGAACAACTTGAAAGCAAACTTCGTAGTTAATCCGGATGAAGTTGTGAAGTTCACATTAACCTTCGCGAGGTGTACTTCACTGCGAGGGATAATATGAGATAGTCATAAACAGGGATCAGACCTCGAGGGAAAATTCTAAGGGTAATGCGAGACGTGTGTAGTTTCCAGTTCTACAGTGTCAGTCGTAAATCCCTATTTATTCGATTCCACCAAACCAAACCTTACTTATACCCTAGTTGACGCTTCGCTAGGCATTTCCGAGTATTTGGTGGTTCCAGTCTTGGGGCTTCGTCAGTTACATAAAAAAACTATGTGCAATGCATCATTTCCAGCATATTTTAAGCCAAAATAATTTCTGCGAACACTAGAAAAGATCTCGCCCGCTCGTACAAACACGTTTCTTTACCGACGTGAGACAAATACCCACTTTAGCCGGATGAAGTCCGAAATGATCCTTTCATCGACGTTCACGCAGCTTCCCATCCACACAATCTGGTTAACGTGAGATTTAACCAGGCGTGCGTATCTTTAGCCATATTTCGGTCTTTATGCACGCACTGCTCGCCGCCGTGGATGCGCGTCGCCGCTCTCGCCCTGTAGCGCTGCAGTGTTGATTCTGCCAGGTCGCGCGGCCGCGCTGCTCTCGGGAATCCTCGCTTCCTCTTTGGCACGTCGCTTCGTGCGGGCGCAGGCGCGATAATCGAACCGAATCTCGCCTCGCCCCACCTCGTCTCGTCTCGTCTCGCTGCCGGGCTCTTCCTCGGAGCCCCCAACGGGGGCAAGGCTACGCCTCGGCACGGGGGAACCAGGAGGAGAGAGTCATGGGCGGGGGTGGTGGTGGGGGCGGGCGCGCTGCGCTTCGCGGCACCCACCGCACCGCCCACCGCCCACCGCCCACTGTCCATCGCCCAACGCCCGCTGGGCCGAAAGGCTTTGCGCTCGTGTACGGACACACCATAACAGGTGGAGCGAAGGGATGTAAAACAGGGCTCCTTAAATGAACCAATTTGGAGCCTGTTTGTCCCCTGGTGGCTCGCTGTCACTCGACTTTCACTAGAGGTAATTGCGCCCCAGCGCCTCCACTTCGTTTCACTCTATTCCTTATATATGTATAATAACGTAAATGTTGGATTATTTTGGTGCCAAAGTCTCAATAAACAAATAAATAAATAAAAAAATACTTTACTATGCGTGTGTTAAATAAACTAATTGGTATGTATATGTGTGTGTGTAAACCAAGCTTTTAATTTCCTTTCGAATTGTGATTAATTTAGATTTGTATTTAATTTATTAAAGACCCCGATGGATCATGACAGCCATAAACTCGCAACATGTTTTTCAACAAAGCGCTAGGGGAGACTGCGAAGGATATGAAATCTTTCGCCATAACACGTATTTGATATTTGTTGGAAGTGGGTTATCTTACTAAATTGACATCCGGGCATGTCACATTTTGAAAATAAATAATAAAAGTAAATATTCTTGAAACATGTAAAACGGGCCACATTCATTAAAAAAACACACACACACACAATACACAAAAAAATCTTAGGAAGTCTGACTAGGAAGATAGGAGTGCAGTGTATTTGGCCGAAGATACGGAAGCAGTTTGGGCCTGTGGCCCCACTGTGCGCCGCGACGCCCCAACCGGCCCCGCAGCCGAGCGTGCACTCCCGCCGCGACCTACTGACGGCGCGCAATCAATGGGGCTCGAGAGCGCCCCGCCCCCGCCCCCGCCCCCGCCCCCGCCCCGCCCTCTCCTCCTCCGCGATCCTGCGACGCCCTCGACCCGGGCGCCTGCACTGACTGGCCCAGCGCCCGCCCCGCAGCCACATCCATAAGAACGATCCCAGGCGGGGCGGGGGGGGGGGGGGGCATGGATGCACGAGCGATAACTACTTTGGCCCTTGGACCTGTGAGTGTGTATGTAATATACCGGGAGGGGGTGGTGTTCCTTCCTCGCTGAAACGTGAGAGCTGGATCCGATAAACACGTCGGCTTGTAGGGTTTCCCACCTCCAGGTACCTCCTCCAGGTACCACCGGATCAGCCAGTACAAACTATAAGCTCTTGACTGCTCCCCCAACATGTGTGGTAGTGGAGTGCATTTAAGTGTGTGTGTGTGTGTGTGTATGTATGTATGTATGTATGTATGCATGTATGTATGAGGAGAGCAGGGATAAGTATGACAAAGGGAAGATAGCGCACCGTCACTTTGCTAGGGTACTGTTTCGGCATTCGCCTACTGTAGATAGGAGAAACGGCAGAAAACTACCGATCGGATCGGTCAGTCATAAGAATCCTGCTCCAGACGCTGCAGTGCTTCGCTTGGGTCGAAATATGCCAGCGTTGGGACTCTTGCCTAAAGACAATGACGTTGCGGCGGCGACTGGCTAGTGATGCGACATCAATACAATACGAAACGATACATAATGATACATAACGAAATACATCGACAAAAAACCATCAATGTTTTTCAACATCGATGTTTTTAAACTCTATTAGTATCCTCTAACATTTAATTCGTGTGCAATAAAATTTAATTTGACAGTGTTCGTGTTTATCAATTGAGCGACTAAGGGTATGACAAGAAGGTGCCGACCCTACGGCCTCAGTGTAGTACTTGTCCATATCTCAATGGGCGAAATGAATATGAAGAGGAAATACAATGGCATAGAGGTCATCTCGCGCTAGAGAGTTTGGTCGTTGTAGGGAGAGCTACCAGCATTCCTTTGGTTCCAACACATGAATAACAGTGCTACTAACAGTTATTATTTCATATTTTAACTTTTACAGTATTGTGGTAATGGGAATTTTTAATTCAGAAACAAATCATCGGAAGAGAAAAAACATCGATCACAAAACATCGGTGTTAATACATCGATGTTTCTACAAAAACATCGATGTTTTGAAAACATCGACATCGACATCGCAACCCTACGAATGACGCGCAGCCATATCAGGACAGGGGGACTGATTGATGGAGTATGAACTTGGAAACTATTAAAACACCGATTCCGCGTCCCCGTATGGAGGGACGTTCTGAACCTCTACGACTTGGCATGGGTTCTCACAAACCTTTGGAGTTGGGTTCCAATATGAAACTATTTTCCCTTTTAAAACAATGAACTACTAAATGCGGAATGTTCTCAAGGATTCATCTAGTTCACATTAAACTTATTATCGTGTAACATTTTCTTTCTTCTCTAGAGATTCCTAGTAAGCAATGAGTACGTTTTCTTACCTTTGTGAGCGAAAAAACTACTTATTTTTAGTTCTGTGTAAAGCTTATAATATTGCAAAATCATATTTTTCTTCTGTTCTTTAAAATTATGAGTAAGAGTAATAAGTTTATATTATTGAGAACTTTGAAAGTAATTGTTTTAAAGGGAAAAAAGCCTATGGACTAGACTCCTCTTCAAACGCCCAGACCTTGAATTGTATGTTACATCATTTAGGCCCGGGATAATGTGAATGAGTAAATATTCTAGTACAGCTTGGTGATTATTAACAGAGATATTAGGAATAGAAATCCGGGTGATTAAATCGCTTAGAATATGAAATAGTCGATTTAGTTTTACATAGATTACGAAATTCTGCAGGCCTTTGTCAACCTGTGATATGGTATCGTATTTCTGGGCGCATCAACTGGCACGGCCATCAGTACTGTAAGTGTAGTGTATGTTTAATCACGGGAGTTGGTAGTATTCTTGCCCCGCTGAATGGTGGGATCCGGCAACGCTCTACACATTGGCTTGTGGGGTTTCCTTAATCCTGTATCTCCCACCAGTAGAGCACCGCTCCAACCAGAACAAGCTTTACAATTCCGACTGGTCTCAGGGCACGTGTGGTAGTGTAGTGCAAGTTAAGTATAAGTGTGTGTAAGGGATGAGGATAGGACAAGGCAGAGGAAGGAAAGATCGCGCGCGGTCAGTAGTCAAGTTGTTAGAACACTTCTCCGGCATACGGGGTTGATCAGAGAAACCACGAAAAACTGCCGATCACAGCAGCCGGTCACTATAATTCTCCTTCAGACAGCAGGCAAATTCGACCTAGTTAACTAGCTAGTGTTGAAAATCCTGCCACCGTCGGGAATCGAACCCTATGGTCTCACAGTTGATGATCAACAGCAGTTAATGACTTGAGCCACCTAAGCCAATTTCATGTTTTGGAGTACGACCTAAGAAAGTCTAAAGCGTGCGCTTTGGGGATACGAAGGCTTGGGTTTAAGGAGAAGAATATGCATCAGAAGTACGCACAACATATAATGCAACATAACATGTTCAGTTGCATGAACGCCAGCGGAACTCTGTATTACAATTTGCGAAATTCTAAATGTTTCTTCTTAAAATCTGTTTGTTGCAACCTGGGGGAGTACTTTCAGAGCCAGAAGAAGTAAGGTTATGGTATTTTATAAATTGTAATATTTCCGTATCATATTAATATGGTAAGGCTTGATATATTTGGCGAGTAGCGAACGACTGGTCATCCAATCCCGAGCTGAGGTGAGCGGCAAATATTCGCTTCCTTTGATATGCCCGAAAGACAGACAAACTAAGGGTAGGGCGAGCTCCGAATGTTTGGCGTTCGGTGAGAAGCAAGCCACCAATCCACACTAAGGGTGATTCGGGGAGCGGTCGCTCGCTATTCGCCGAGTACGAACGTGAGGAGCATTCTTCAGTGAACATTGATTCTTCGATATACATATGTTTTATGGTTTCCTTGGAAACTATTTTTCGTCTGTTGCCCTTGGTAACAGACGAGTTGGTTATCAATCATTTTTTCGGTTTAAAAATATAATCGACCTTCTCTAAAAATATTGAGATCGTGTGCATCATGCAAGGCACCGATACTTGAATACCGATCTGGTGACATCTTCAAAAGGAATGGACGCTCAGCTATAGTCTCTGATTCAACGACAGTCCTTTCCGAATGGTGCCAATTCGGTGCGTTCATTTGCTCTGATCAACCTGGGTGCTCAAATACTTTGTTATTGATTTCAATTCTGATGTAAATATATCTGATTTCAATTTTATGCATTAGAAACTTTTGAAATATTTTTTTCGAAGGAAGATGTTCAACGTACTTCTAATTGTGGAGTTACTATCCTTTCATATGTTTATTTTTTACTTCATTTGCAGCATGTATTTCGCAAATCTACATCTTTTCTTTCTCGGGAAATACTTCTTCTTCAAGGTCTCTCTTTCCTTTACGTTGCTCCGATACAATCTTAGCCAATGTTAACAATCCTGGCATCGGCCCAAACTCAATTGGGGTCACTCGGATGCCACCTGCTTCAGCATAGGCCATGGCTGTTTCGTTCGGTCAAACGAAGGTATTTGTGAATCGCTCTCCGGGGTATATACCATTTGGAAGAATCACATGTGTTGGACAGACCTGTAATTTATGCGTAATAATGTATTTGAATGTTTATAAATATATACTAAAATTTATGAAAATATGGATTAAAGACATGATAAACTACGCTTTACATAAAATGGCGTTTGATATTTCAATAAATCTGAAATTTCTGTTTAATAATAATAATAATAATAATAATAATAATAATAAATATAAAACAGTTAAAAGACTTGTAAGAAGGAATTAATATTTTTTCTGTTTGTTAAAAGTAATTACGGCCATTTTTCACTATTTCTATAAATTGAATAATCTTAACATTCTGATATGATGGCCAATTTTAAGCCGTAGTGTAACAAAATATTATGAAACTCATTGGAACGGAGAGAGAATTTTGAAATAATGATAATAGGACGTGTATTTTAATATTTCGATATCACTAAAAATGATTTATCAGATGATAAAGTCTAAAATGTGAAAACGCCGGATTTTAATGAATATTTTGTAAATAAATTATAATTTATAATTGGCAATAATATTCTGCAGTCCACCGAAATCAAATCGGTCAGAAGAAACTAACGAAAATCGAAGGTACGAATCCGAAGCAATATTTCCCATACGAAATAATGAAAATCCAATTAATCCGTTCCAAAATCCAACAATATTAACAAAAAACACTCTTTAAATCATAAATTGTATTGTGTTTCTCGCCGATATCAACAAGGCTGCAAGTCGACACATCCTTTGTCCCCTTAGTAGCTTATTTATCAATTATCTGACGCACTCAATAAACAAGCCCAACAAACAAAGAAGTATAATGAAATGTTTCGGACCAACGCCCGATGTGCTGTTTACTGAGCGAGCAACAAAGGCAGACTGTCACGAACGTAAAGGATGACTTGCGTGGGCGCTCGATTCCAATGAGTGGCCGAGTGGTGAATTTGGTACACGCGATTTTCAGGTGAACGAAATCCGTGCGGGTGTACGAAAAATTGAGACAAAATTTGGAGAAAGAAACCACGTCAAAAAATCTTACGAAAACTAAGGTGTACGATAACAGCGATTTCACTGTTCATACGCTCATACGAGTGTAAAACGTAGAACAGTTTGCTTGTAAACTACTATGATGAAATTTGTGATCTTACGAAAGTATCTACTGATAGATAATCAGTCTATCTTTTCAAGCGCCTTAGAGGCGAGTCTCCTTATAGGGTAAATTCTGATCCCGGTTTGTGGGTCACGGGAGCACAAAAGGAGTGGAGAGCGGACTAGACTGCGAATAGTGGATGATTATGAATGAATGACCATGGAGAGAGTCCTGGTACAGGAGCCGTATAACGAGAATACCTCATTGAAACTTGATGCATTTAAAGCACGAATTCCACGTGCAACGAAAATCAAGCCTGCTCACCGAGATCGCGTTTCGTCGAAATAATAAATGACGATATTCAGGAACAATAAATTATTCATTATTATACTGCATGCTATTACCGATTATCAGTGCCTGAAAAATTTGAATTCTTTAAGAGAGACTTTCCTTGTTACTCTTTGCAAATCCAATAGCCAATTCGTCTGAGATTTCAAGACTATTATCCTTCCAGGAAATGGCCAGTTGCAACGACCCATAACGGCGACAGGCTGGGCTTTCAGCGTCGAGGACGCAGCTTGACTAGCCTATTACATATTCACTTTCTTGAATTTGCACAAGTTTCAGCTTACGACCTACAAGGCGAAGGTAGTAAATAGGTGTATACTCACTCTACCCAAAACGACCAACAATTGTGAGTTGTTCCGTCTGGTTTATAGTGTGGCGTCTATACAAGCTAATAAGTCTCGAGAATAATAAATGTGAATTCTGAAGAGAGAATTTCATTTACACATCTGAAGAGCAAATACATACCCAATAGTAATACATAATGTCCTATAAAAATCCCACGTTATAGAACATTGTTCCAAGAAAAATCTGCTGCACTTACGGAAGTATTTGATTCTGATGAGATGATTTCTTGACTTTTCCTTTAAAAGCTGAATTAAACTGGGGTTCCTTGGTGTTTGTGTATCGCAATAATTTATTAGATATGAATGGAAATTAATTCTTTGTTAAATGAAAGTAATATTATTTACATATGCACTATGCTCCCCTTTACCCCATCCCGCATGCGTTTTGCTGCGGAGTAACGGTGATTTTCCCCCGTTGGATGGTGAGATCCGGCGTCGACCTACCGTCAGCTAATGGGGCATTCCCAAACCACGTATCTCCCTCTAGGGGGGCCCCACCCCAACTGGGACGAGCTCTGATTTCCCGACCGGTCTCGTGGCAGGTGTGGTGATGTAGTGCATGTAATTCTAAGTAAGGGGAAGGAAAGATTGCGCGTGGTCCGTGGCCCGTTTGTTAGAGTGTTTGTGCTTCGACATTCGCCTGGTATTGATCGGAGCAACTACGGAAAACTACCGATCACATCAATGCATTCTTGGCTATCCGGGATGAGCCGCGTCTCGGTCAATTGTACTGACGTTTCGGCCATCTTGCTGTGGCCTTCTTCAGAGCTATACTGCTGAAGCTGCTGATACTGCTGCTATGCTGCTACATCAGCCGGCCGCTATAATTCTCCTCCAGGCAGCGACTGGATTCGGCCTTGCTATCTAGGTGACACTGTCGGGGTCTCGAACCTAGTCGTCCCGTTTCGACCCACGTTACGCTTCCCCATTTCGCAACACCCCGTCATTGCTCCTCCACCCCCTGAACTCCACCCCGCGCCGTCGTCACCCCCCACTCCACACCACGTCGTCTCGCCGAGCACGGTCCCAAACAGCGCATGCTCACCCTGCTCTGCCCCGCCCCTCTTTCCGTCCACCCTTGCCCTGCTCCTATCCCGACCCCTTCCCGCATCGCCCCGCCCCACCTCGCCACCCCACACCCCGATTAGCCCCTGCCCGCCCCGCTTCCCGCATTCCTTGAATACTTAAATGCAATGAGTGTTGCATTAAATCAAACGTTCATATTGTCCGAATAATATTTCTGTCTACTTGACAGCTGGGGGTGGGGTTGAGCAATGTTGCCACTTACTCGGACGGCAGACACGTGGTCGTGTGGTCGGCTTCGCATCAGATCACAGCACCAGCAACAGCAGCAGCAGCAGCAGCAGCAGCAGCAGCAGCAGCAGCAGCAGCAGCAGCAACAGTAGCAGCAGCAGCAGCAGCAGCAGCAGCAGCAGCAACAGTAGCAGCAGCAGCAGCAGCAGCAGCAGCAGCAGCAGCAGCAGTAGTAGTAGATAGAAACATATCGCAATAAGAGCAGTATACAGAACCACATACACAATGTATAACCAAATACGTAATAACGCTCTTCAATATTCTATTGCTTCGCGCTGTTTGATTTCATTTTTCTTAATATAAGTATCGCCAATTCCGGTGTGTCAATATCAGAATTTGTAGCCTCTGAATAATGGAATCCCCTCTCTCCTGTCACTAGCGGTCAAGTAGACAGAATTATTATTCGAATAATACAAACTACTACTGCTCCTCCCCCGTTTTTCTCAATCGCTCAAAAGTATTACTAAAAAAATGTTAAAATTTCTTCGCGCGTTTAAGAATTATGCTACTCAAACATACACATATCTATTAATTTTTGTAGGCTTAGATAGTGACTTACAGTGTCTGCAGCGACGTGGAGAACTACCTATTAATAACAGAAAGATATTCGATTTCCAAACGATACATTGATAAAAGTGAATGTGCATCGTTCTGCAAAAACATGTAAACCATTTCAACTCTAATTTTTTTATTTGTTTTATTTAGTTTAACCCGCTTCTTAAGTTGTTATAAACAGTACTTAACTGCCACACTACTATTTTCCATTTTTAAATTAAATTTATTTTAAATTTTGATTCGAGAATTTTACGAAAAAAATATTCTCAAATACTATCTACATGTGTAACATTATCAAAGTATCACTATCAACAAGAGAGGTCATTTTTGGCACGCTGCAATAGTATTAATGTGAAATAAATACGTGTCATATGTAGATGGTACCTCTAATAATTGTATATGTTCCTTCCAGCATTAATTCAATAATACTCTAATGGCAATATGATGGTAAAATCTTCCGAACTCCAAGAATCTCCAAAATATGAGGTCTCAAATAAAATTGAATTTATTATTATTATTATTATTATTTTAGCCCGTATGTAACAATCAATATGGAAATAAAAAAAAACATTTTGATTTTCAAACTCAGAATCCAAATACTAAGTACCAAATATATTTAACAAAATATACATATAAAAGTAAAATATTAAAATAATACTCTTGTACATATATGTACCGCGTATGTTTCAATACTTTCTACTTCGAATAATGATCGTGAAAATGCATGACGACCCAGTCGGATATTTTAGTTAATTTATTAATTTTCAGACTATCTTTATCTCGTATAATATGATACTATTATATAATTTTTATGTTATATCTGATGAAACGTGTGTAACAGCCCGCATACCATTTTTTACAACTTAAAAATAATGAATAATTATTTCAAAGTGTTTCATTGTCTCTAAACTAAGGATAGCTCACCAATAATGAATTATCTTTTTTCTGAAAATCTTGATTAAATTTATTACATTTGTGTCTCGTTAATGCGAATTAAATCGCATATTTTTGTTAAAAAAGTATTGGGGGCCTCCCCTATCGAGCGGGGCATTATAAACACGTGCTAGGCTGTTAGCACTAATCCACTCTTCGATCGTACAGTAGATAAACGAACATGCAACTCTCGTACAGAATGTACAATCCATGGAAAAAGCAGAGCGTAAGAGAGTGAGTTGAACAGAATATGAGTTGAACAGAATGTGAGTTGAACAGAAATATGTATGTATTAATGTATATATTAGATTAAGAAATAAATATTTGTGTATAAAAGAACGTGCAGCTCTCGTACCGAATGTACAATCTTTGGAAAAAGCAGAGCGTAAGAGAGTGAGTTGAACAGAATTATAAAAGAACGTGCAGCTCTCGTACCGAATGTACAATCTATGGAAAAAGCAGAGAGTAAGAGAGTGAGTTGAACAGAATTAGAGAAAAATGCGAGTAACAAGCTCCCTGCACGAGGGTTCATCGCAATATCCCACGCTCCAAACAAAGAAGGGAAGCGTCTTTTAAGCGGAAGTGCACCATTGTCGGGACGTCTGACGAACTACGGCCGACGCGGCGCATGGCGCGATGTCCGGTGTGGAGACGCGGGTGTTGCTTACAGAAGACTCGCTCTCTCACACACAGCCTCTAACATCACATTTTCGCAACATTCTCCAAATTAACGCAAGAAGGCGAGTATAATATTTGTACATTTTGACGTATGTCCTAGCTTACGAACTAGAGCCTTACCAACTAGTGCTTCTACTTCTCGTCTTTGATTCTTGAGGCGCTTGTGCCTCTCTTAGCATTTTAACCCAGTGGAGCATTATAAGTAACTGAGATTTATTTGTGAGCAAGACGCATAATTTTATCTGACTCTGTAGGTTATGTCTCAGTGTTGGAACCAAAGGAAAGATATGTCTTGTGAAAGGAATGTGATTCATTATTTTATCATAAAAAAAGGAAATTATATTTTATTTACATATTCGATTAAAATATCTGTTGATTGTATTCAGTTAATTTCAAATGAAATGTTTTCTTGATTCGCAATATTTGAAATTGACTGTCTATAATCAATATATATTTTTATCCAATACATTTAACAGACGGTAAAAAAAAATTAATGTTCATGCTACAAAATAGTGCGTTAAGAAGGTCAAAGAAGACTTTAAAGTTCTGTTATTTTTCTAGAATTTAACAACTGAAATTTAAATAGAAAATATTCTTGAAATCTTAACGTGTGTACTGCATTTAGCAATAAATGCACTGTAACATCGTCGATCTAATTTTTTCGAAAGCCTTATCGTGACCCTTTGTCAAAACCGTCGTACGTCACGAGCAAGTTTATGAAAACATTATTATGCGCTTCTTTTATGAGGTAGCAGGTTCGGAAATGCCATTAGTTCTCAATTGTTTTTATTTGGGACCTGCAGTAAACACTTCGGAAGTCATCATCACATCTTTTGGTCAGTATCTTCCAATGTTGCTTTTAGAATATACAATTCATTTACTTCCCTGCTCAGACTCTGAGCCAACGCCATGAATTGAGGGTGAACTGAAACATCGCTTTCAGAAAGCGAGTGTGCTTGCAAGGTGCTACTTGGAACCGTGACCAATTAAGTATTAAATAAAAAATGAATTGCTTAGAAAATCGTATTTTTGACAGAACGTTCTTCTTTGTAGAATATTGTTACTTCTTTGTTGGGTTAGATTTGGTACCGTTTTCAATTTCATGTATATTTATGAGAAGAATGAGATCCCAAACGTTCAAATGGTCAAGATATTGTTCCGATGACTTGCGAAAATCCTGTGAAAGTGTTGAAGCACAGTATACCGTAATACAAATGAAGCTTTTACATGAGTGCTCTAGTGAAACTTCAGCTCACAATCGAATGAATTGATTGTTTTTTGAGTGATTGTTTCGTGTTTCCGAGCACGTCCCATCCTTAGCCCCCTTTCATGTTCAGTGCAAGTTTTATTACGGGAGGTGGCGCTGTTCTTCCGCCGACCTGCACCTGCACGTGGCTTGCAGGGTTTCCCAAACCAGGTGTCTTCCAGAGGGGCACCGCCCCAGTCGGGACGAGCGTTAATCTCCCGACATGTACGGTAGTGTACTTCATGTAAGTATAAGTGTGTGTGTGTGTGTGTGTGTGTTAGAAAGGAGTGAGAAAAGTACACGGAAGAGGAAGTGTGGCGTCTTTGCCGGGGCAAATAAATACAGACGTGAACGGCTTGTAAATATTTAGCATTTAATAGAAAAAAGATACTCCAACACCAAAACACTATATACAATATTTACAATTGAAGTTAACCGTTACAAGAAGGAACTTTCCCTGGTTACCACCACCGCTGGCCCGATAATTAATTACCATCCCCGGTGTGATGCACCAGTACCTCACGCGAACATACATATGAGTATGCCGCACCTGCTGTCACGACGTAGCACGCCGGCTTCGATTCCCCGCCTCGGTAGCCTATGCATTACCATGCAACGCCGCGCACAACCCTCACGACGCCCTACCGACACGCTCACCTGAAGACTCACAAGAATAGAAGGCTGCTTTCAAGTCGAATTCTGCTTATATAGCCTGTGGCAGGTTGACGGAAGCGCGTCACCCGCAGTGACCGCCGGGGTTTCCAAACCTGCACCCACGACCCGCATTCCTATGTGCAGCCCCGCGTCACTTCCGCCAGGGCTGTCCAAATGGCTACTATAGTACGTTTGTACTGGCGACAGATATGACGCCACAAACTCCTCTATACCCCCCCGGGAATTTTCGTCGCAGTTGCAATCAACACAGAAGGAAAATTCCACAAGTGTGAAAGTCCTAGGCCGATCGGCTCACATTATATACAACTGCGCCTGACCTGGCTAATTACACAGATAAAGAACAAACAGAGAATGCCCTACTAACCTACCCCATTGACATATTTTTACTCTACATTGTACATTGTACTTGAAATATTATGGATCTTGCCGTACGGTCGGTCCCTCTTATGCATTGTTACGAATTTCCAGCCTGGTGTGGTAACCTCTAATAACCATAGTATGTTCCTTTCCCTTTTACAACCAAATTCTTAAATTAAATTAATTTTGTAAAATACACTCACTACCAAAATGACACATACAATATCACCAATATAGCCACAAACATTACATCAAAACATTCAAAATCATATACAGTTCTATACACACAAACTGACATACTGAATGACAAAACCCTATACATTGATAAATGCACAAAAAAAAACAACAGTAAACTAACATTTATCCTGTTTTACATTTAAAACCACATACAGTGATACACTTAAAATGAAACAAATAAACAATTTTTACATTTCTCTCTTGAAGGATTGTACAAAGTTTTTCTTCTTGCCAGAATGAATATAAATGAATACAAAAGTTCATGATATTTGCTGGAAACTATTCTTCCGAAGGTTTCTTGGGAAAAGTTTACTCAATCTTGACACAACACAACAAACATCACATTCACCTATACATCATTCTTCTTGCACTATTTGTTTTGCACTGTGTTCCAGTGTTTTCGGCGCACACGTATCGGCATTGCCGGGTGCAGTGTGCCCCTCTGCAACTTCGGACACTGTCTGGCGCTCATTTTCAAACACCCTACTGAGAATGTCAGCATTTACATTTAATATCCCTTTCCTATGGCTTATGATAATGTTGTAATGCTGAATTTCCAAAGACCACCTAAGCAATCTAGGATTATTCCCAGCATTCTGTTGTAACCAGACTAACGGGTTATGATCCGTTTCTATCTTTAGCAAAACATTACCGTCTAAATAGTAACGCAACTTCCCTAAACCCCAAATTAAAGCCGCACACTCTTTCTCCGTGGTGCTCCATTTTAATTCCCCGTCTGAGAATTTTTTACTGAGAAAAAGAATCGGATTTTCATTTCCTTCCTGATCTAACTGTGATAACACAATGGCTGCTCCCCTAAGTGCCGCATCACATTTCAGTAAAAATGGCTTACTAAAATCAGGTGCATGTGTGACTGCCCCCTGACACAGTGCGTCGCGAAGCTGTATAAACGAGTTTTCGCACTCTTCCGACCACCGGATTTTGCCTTGCCTATGTGTTCCCCTCAATAGATCAGTGAGCGCCGCTGATTTCTCCGAGAAATTTCTGATGAACCGTTTATAATATGATATCAGACCTATAAATTTCCGGATTTCCTTTTTTGTCGTAGGCCGTGGATATTCCTTTATTACTTGCACTTTGGCTTCATTTGGTCTCATCAGACCACTACCAATCTCGTATCCTAAGAACGTAACCGATTTCCTAGCGAACTTACATTTTGCCGGTTGCACGCGTAAATTGGCCTCACGTAACTTTTGGAATACGATTCTGAGATGTTTGCAGTGATCATCCCAGTTGTCGCTAAAGATTGCAATGTCATCCATATATGGGACGGCGAACTCCGCGCAATCTTTCAGTAATGCCTCCATAAGCTTGCTGCAAACATATGGTGCATTTTTGATGCCAAAAGGCATCCTGAGGGGTTTATAAGACCCGAATTTCGTCGTAAAGGTGGCATACCGTTGTGCGCGCTCGCTCATTTGGATCTGCCAAAATCCTTTACATAAGTCAGTTGTGGTTATGATTTTGGCCCTCGCAACTGTTTCAATTCGCTCGGCTAAACTCGGAAGCGGAAAATATTCAGTACGAATAACCTGATTCAACTTGCGGTAGTCGATACATGGCCTGGGTTTTTTTCCGGGTGCTTCCACCAAAATCATAGGGGATGTGAAATCCGAATCTGAAGGCTCGATGATACCATCCCTTAGCATTTTCGCGATTTCATCCTGGAGGATTTTTGTTTGGCGATGTGACGTGCGATACGGAGCGCTCCTCACCCTTGCATTTTCGTCCAGCAACTCGATGTCCATCTGAACATTTTTAGTGAGCCCTGGCCTATCGGAAAAGATGTCCCTAAACTCTATTACAAGTTCTCTCAGCCTTTCACTTCCTTCCGGCTCCATTTCTGTGCCTGCGAGCATTGCCTCTACATCGAATTCCTCCGGTTCTAATTTTAAGGCGTATTTCTCTATTCCGTCCTCTATAATTTCACCTATTTGTTCTGGTTCCTTAAATAATAATGAATTCTTATCAAAATATGTTTCTCTTTCTGATTCTGCTCCTACATCCTTATACTTTTCAACCAAAGTATTTACGCTCTCGTCTCCCTTCTGCGCCGCGCTGAATTGTTCCGTATTTTCCTTCAACATTTCAGCGATCGGCACCGCCCGTTCTGATTCTTCTCCGTCTGTTACTAGACAGAATTCCGGGAATTCCTCCGACGGCTCATGCTCGTCTTCGCCCGGTTTTTCTGTCCGGTCGCCCGCCGCCTCCGGCAATTTTACCTGCGAGTTCCCCGAATCATCTGCCTTTGTTCTGCCTTCTGCCGTAGCCTTACTGCGCGTCATACCCATGTTCACAGTTTGTTCTTCTACAAAGGCCTGTTTACTATCCTGCAGAAGTCGATACGTTCTGTTACTTAATAGATAATAACTAAGTTCGTTTTCCTTCGGCACTATAGCGGCCCTAGTGATTACATTACCTAATTCCGAATTTAGGCGAATTTCCGCCACCGGCAAATTAATGGCAGTCGAATGAAGCGGCTGTTTGATCCAGACCGATTCGCCCGTGTAATCACGATCTGTGACCAAATTTGCGGATACAAGATCAAATGACGCGCCCGTGTCTCTTAAGATCTCCGTCGGCTGCTCATTCACGGTCCCTGTCACAATGTGCTGCCTCAGGAACTCCCTTGCCTCGGGTTCACACACGTGATTTACTTGATTGCCCTGTTTCCGCGGACAGTTCTTAACCAAGTGCGTTGTTGACTGACATTCGTAACACTTGCGGACATAAGGTGCCTCGAATTCCTTCTTCGCGCTATGTTTCTCTAATCCATTAGTACTTCCTGCCGACTTGGGGGCCACGTGAGGAGCAACAGGTGCCCTGTTGTTTCCTTGTTCTTTCCGGAATGTTCTTTCCGGCCGGAAAGATGGTAACTGTGGCTTCTTCCACCCTTGCCGCGCATTCTCGTACGCATCTAATCTTTTCGCGAATTCAAGCGGATTCGCAAATTCGGCCCATTTATCCACGAAATGTTCCCGCATATCCCCTGGAACTTTATGCTTCATTTGATCGGCTACGATCAAATTCAATAAACCCTCGAATGTGTTTATTTTAAGCCCCGCTACCCACTCTCTGGCATAGTTTAACAATTCCCTCGCGAATATGCTCCAAGTCGCTCCGTTTTTGCTATGTTTCCTAAATAACTGCCGGAATTTCTCGGCATCAAACCGGTACAGTTCTAATAATTTCAATTTCAGCTCCGCATAATCTAACGCTTCTTCCTGTTCGTCTAAAGTAAGCCATGTGTTAACATTATGCGGAAGTAATCCGATTAAATTAACAACCCAATCTTCTTCGCAGATTTTCAATTGCCTGCACTGGCTTTCAAACGCGCTCAGATAAGACGTGATATCGTCCTGCTCTCCTTTAAACCTACCAATTATTTGGCCTATTCTAATATATTCTCTCGCGTGTTCCGAGCGCGCTTCCGAACGAATCTCCGAATTTGTTTCGCCCGTCTGGGCATTCTGCGCTCTCGCAAGTTCTAATTGATATTCCCTTTCTTTATCTCTCTCCTGCCTTTCTTCTAATATTCTCCTATCTTCCCTTTCTCTTTCCTCTGCCAGCATTCTATCCCTCCTATCTCTTTCCTCTGCTAGCATTCTATCCTTCCTATCTCTTTCGTGCTGTTGCCCTAATTCCTCCGTTAATTCAACGGAATAATCCTCATGCTCTACTATCAATTTCTTTAAAATCGGATTCGTTTCCGATCCATCTAATTCTATTCCTAAATCCCTGGCGATTCGGATCATTCCCTCCTTTCGAAATCTCAGTAAATGCGCCATTGCTTTCAAACAGTGCCCTACGTTGCAAAAGAACACACTTACCCTCCGCTTCCACTGCTTGCACGTGGCTGCTTCTGCTGCTTATGCGTGCACGTTCGGCGCTGGCGGATGTCGTGATGAGATGGATGGATTGGCTGCAACTCGTCCTTCCTTCCCGTCCTTCCTTCCTTCCTGTCCTTCTGCTTGAAGTTTTCGCCCCGCCGATGTACTCGCACGTTTTCGTTCGCGTTTTACTTGTTTCGCGCACTATGAATATATTTACGTCGAAACTGTTCCCTGGCTGAGCTTTGCTCGCTCGCCCACTATTTAAACTTTCTCCGGCGGATACCTGCGGCCAAATTTACTTTCACTTCCGCGTGCCGATCCGCTGTTCTGGCTGACTGTCCCGCTGGTGCTAAGCGCCCTACCTGCTGGGTGTTTTGTTCGTTTCTATAGCTGTTGCTACACTACCGACCGAACCTTGCACGTGAAACGCAGAATTCTATTCCTCCTACGCTCACTAATTACCCATGGACGGATGAAGCCCCTTACTGGCGTAATTATTCTACCTGCCGGTCCTGGCGTGCTTCCGTGTGATGCTGCCTACCACAGACAAACACCGCACATACACAACTGCGTGGTCGTTTACTAACCATAAACTGCGTACTTGAACCGTTACATACACTACACTTGCGTGATAGTTCCAGAACCGCTGCCTACACTATACTACGTGGTAATTCTTGAACTGCTGCCACAATTCTACACCTACGTGGTAGTTCGTGATCCGCTGCATACACTACACTTGCGTGGTAGTTCCTAAACCGCTACTACACGTGCGTGGTAATTCGTTAACCGCTGCTTACACTACACGTGCGTGGTAGTTCGATAACCGTTGGCACCATTCTACGTGCATGGTAGTTCTTTAACCGCTGGCACTATTCTACGTGCGTGGTAGTTCGATAACCGCTGCCACCATTCTATTCCTCCTACGTCTGTGGCGTCTTTGCCGGGGCAAATAAATACAGACGTGAACGGCTTGTAAATATTTAGCATTTAATAGAAAAAAGATACTCCAACACCAAAACACTATATACAATATTTACAATTGAAGTTAACCGTTACAAGAAGGAACTTTCCCTGGTTACCACCACCGCTGGCCCGATAATTAATTACCATCCCCGGTGTGATGCACCAGTACCTCACGCGAACATACATATGAGTATGCCGCACCTGCTGTCACGACGTAGCACGCCGGCTTCGATTCCCCGCCTCGGTAGCCTATGCATTACCATGCAACGCCGCGCACAACCCTCACGACGCCCTACCGACACGCTCACCTGAAGACTCACAAGAATAGAAGGCTGCTTTCAAGTCGAATTCTGCTTATATAGCCTGTGGCAGGTTGACGGAAGCGCGTCACCCGCAGTGACCGCCGGGGTTTCCAAACCTGCACCCACGACCCGCATTCCTATGTGCAGCCCCGCGTCACTTCCGCCAGGGCTGTCCAAATGGCTACTATAGTACGTTTGTACTGGCGACAGATATGACGCCACAGAAGGAAAGATCGCGTACAGTCCGTGGCCCGTTTAGTACAGTACTACTCCGGCATTCACAGGTGTATATCAGAGAAGCCACGGAAAACTACCGATCAGAGCAGGCGTGCGCCATAATTCTCCTCCAGACAGCGGCTGAATTCTTCCTATGTATCTAGTATCGAATATTCTACCACCGTCGGGACTCGAATCCTAGGACTTCCTGGTCAGAGGCACTGTAGTGACAGTTCATTCCCTGAGCCACCTACGACGGTACCATCGAATGGAACTGCCCTTAAGTTAAATGTTTTTCTTTTGCAGAGTCGAATTGAATAAATATGAGGAGGGACGTACTTTGGGTTTGCGGGAATCATTCATTTCGAAAAGCGGATATTCAACTTCCCTCTAGTGGTTGATCCATATTCCTGCCCGTCACATTTCGGAAATTGACAACGCCAACCGAAGGTTTTGTGATTTACTCTCCCCCTTCAGGGGAATGCCGGTGCAGGGTCGAGCAACCGGTGGCACTCCCCTGCACAGCTTTTCCAATTCCATTTCCTCTTGCAGCAAGTCACCCCAGGTTCTCATTCGTCTCCGACATTAAGGTAGTTACAGAGACACCACACTGTTTCATTCTGCACAACATATTCGATGTGATTTACATTGTGTTTTTCATAAAGCACAAACAAATGCATGTTTATTCCTTCTACATTTTTGTTTAAACGTATTGCAGACTTCGGCCTCTAAATTGATAAAAGGCTCATAGACGAATTTTGATATTTGAAAATAGTGTGATGAATTTACAGTTTTTCTGACAGTATATTCACAATTTTTTGTTCACAGGCAAGCCTATTGTATTTGGTAATTTTCAGAGGCCTATCTGCGGTATGGCAGACATGGCACGTGCCATGGGCGCCCCTCACAGGGGGCGCTATTTAAAGTATTCCCGCTAAACCCCTAATTTGAAGTATCATGACAGGGGTGCAAATTCTATGCTTGCCATCGGCGCATGAATACCCAGATACGCTTCTGGCAATCCTATTGCGGAACTAAGTTTAAGAATACTGCAAGGAATGTCGACAGGAATGATTCATAGTTGACCGTAAATTCAGTTAATTACCGAGAGCATTGTCACACAGCTTCCAAAGGAATATGAACGGTTGCGTAAACTTGCTCTGAGAGTAGTTCTGAACTACATCGGACTAAGGGAAGAGTGGAATTCCTTTGATACGTCACTTCGAAGTAATATAAATCGTCCAAGAGAAGTACGTGGCAATGAACTTCCAGTTGTGAATGTATCAACATTTCTAGATAAATATAAACATTTTGGGAAATGTTTGCTGTAGAAATCAAAGTCGTATGGACAACTTTAATTTAGAAATTTTGATGTATAAATCTATCTAATTTCCGTAATCTGAAGTAACTTCATAATTCATTCTTGCCAGCCGGCATGTACTAGATCGACACCACTTCTCGCATTCCAGGGGGAAAATTACTACCATTTCCCTGGTCTTAACGTGAACTACACTTACGATTTTAAAAGTGATTGACGCGCCTGGAAAAAATAAACTCTATAAAATTTTTTTGTCAAATGTTGATTTTTGAACGTATAGTAAATATCTAAAACTGACTACTAATTGAGTCTCTACTGTCGGTCTGGTGGGTTGATGTGGTTAGATTGTGTCGACTCGTACAAAATTCAAAGTGCGGACGATGATTGGAACTGTTTTTTCTTTTTCTCGTGCGCACATGCGTGTGTGTGATAGCAATAACATCCTAATGAAACTAAAATATACGTTTATGTTATGTTTTAGTTTTACGTTCATGTAACATGTTTTAACCTCTTACTAAGATCTTTCAATTTGATCGATTCCTCAATTTTATGGAATTTTGACAAGTCTAAAGAGCAAATTTTTTTTTAGTAATTCATTTCATCAAGACAGTGATCAATTATTTTTTATGTTTCTACACGCGCAATCTCTGATCAGTGCAACCCAGATTTCTTCACGTCTTTGTACCTCCAGTCAGGCGGTACTACCGTGATCGCTCACTAAATAAATTTCTGTCTTTCAAACGATAGATAGCTGATAGCAGAAAGGTTCTCACGATACAATGACGGTTGAAAACATTGGACTTTAAACCGTGTGCTTGTTGACCTCGCTGTTGAAAGAATGGTACACGAAGGCTCCCTTTTCCTGAAAACGTAAGTTCTATTTGTATTTTTTACTGCATTACTCGTATTTAACTCTACAAGGAGTTTCTTTATTCTTCCATCTTATTTCGCCCTTTTCCTTTCCTTTCAGTTTTGTTCAATGTAACATCCATTACCCCGCCATCTAGAAGCTCTAAGGCAAAATGCATAATGGCAAATAGTACTATAACATAATTTAGCACAGGCTTGGCCAACCAGCGATCCGCGAACCTGATGTGGCCTGGCACGTTAAATTGTGCAGCTCGCCGGACGAATATTTTTAAAAATATTGAAGCTTATTTCTCTTTGCATGCGTACCAAAAATATTAAGTGAAAGTGAAACAAATGTGTGAAAATGAAAGGAAAAACAAATCTTATTAACTAAGGTTCAAAAGTTATTAACATTGATTGCATTTATTCCTTACGTTTTCAATTACTTTTTTAAAATATACTATGTTTACCTAAAGTACAGCCCCGTTTCGTGTCACGAAAGTTGCCAGTGAAATCATTTGGACTGACCAGATCTGCTTTAGCAGTTCACATGGTCAATTAATTTAAAAAATTATTTTTGGCTTTTTATAGAGAGGAAAACGTACATTCCTTTTAACAAAATTGTAAAAAAAAGTATTACACTCGCACTGTGTTGCACTCGCGCCGAGTAACTACCTAGATGTTCTCGATTCTCAGTGCTCTTAGCGCCCGCCATGTCTTATCCATTAAATCCGCCCCGCCCCGCCTTGGCGCTGCACCTGGCGGGCGGCGCCGGCCCCGCCCCTCCTCCCCCCACCCCGCCGCACCGCGCCGTCGCGACGCGTGCTCGCCGACCCGCGCCAGGCGCCCACACGCCCGCCCGCCCGCACGTCCGTGCTTCCGCGGCGGGGCCCCCCTGGGTTCGGCCGTGGGGGGACCAAGGGGGGCACGCGCGGGGGGCCGGGGCCGGGGCCGGGGCGGGCCCCGGGCGCGCCTCGCGGCAGCATTGATCCCGGGCCCCGCGCATGCGCCGCCGCCGCCGCCGCCGCCGCCGTCTCCCACCCCCGACGCGCCGAGGGAAGCTCCCTGCCGGCGCTGCACACAGGAAATTACATTGTGTATTTAGACGCGGGGGGGGGGGGCGTGCGGGAGCTGCGGGCTAACGAATGCAGGAGGCTGGCGACGAAGGCGGCCCCTCTCCGCCTTTGTCTGGCGCGGAGCCCCGTCGCCAAAGGGCCTGCGAGGGAAAGCGCGCGGCTTCGGGAAGGGCCTGCGAACTCTGCAGGGACGAGACTTGTTGTCATTCCGGCTCCAAATGTTCGCGTTATCCGTAAATACATTCTGAACACTCCACTATATATGTATTCTAAAAATTGAGTTAGAGAATCTTGGGTTTAAGACCGCTGAAGTAGAGCCCTTGGATTCCTGAGAAATATTGGAATATAATATTTTCATAATATTAATTTTGGAAAAAAATTAATTCTGCAATGTTGAACAAAGGATGAGAAACATTGCTTGTTGATATTGTATTATGTAACTCTTTTGCTATATTAGCGCGGTGATACAAGCACTGGAATTTGTTTGCATGTTACCAGTATCTCGACGTCAACAAACGTGGCTGACAATGTACCATACTACAATATGTCACACCCGTGACGTCTTGCTGCGTGAAGAATAATCGCAGACTTAATGATCGCGACAAAAATTCCACTTTATAAACCATTGTTCGTGTTGTAAGAGGCCGTTTAGTATAATGATAGTACATCGGGACCAACGTGCTTCGTATAAGGCGGTTCCATTGCAAGTTGGCAATTCGGATGCAATTCATATTCAATTGAATAATTGATTGATATTTCCGGCCACGTCATATTCTTTAGTCCCATGAGAGTAGAGAATGTTTTAACTCTGGAGGAGGCGGTTTTTCTACCCCACAGTTTGGTGACGTCTGGCGCTAATCTGTAGGTCTGCTTGAGAAGGATTTCTCCCACTGTGGATCTGCCTCCCCCAGGGGGGCATCTACCCAGCAAGCTCTTAGCTCCCGCCTGGTTTCCCGAATTGGTGTGGTGTAGTGTAGTGCACGCAAGTGTAAATGTATTTAAGAAAGGGGAGAGGAAAGGGCAAGGAAGAGGAAGGAAAGATCGCGACAGATCCTTGGTGTGTTTGTTAGGGTACTGCTCCGGCATTCACCTAGTGTTGAACGGAAAACGTACGTAAAACTACCGATTAGAGCAGCCGGCCGCTAGAATCCTCCAGACAACGGCTGATTTCGTTCTAGCTATCTAGTTAGTGCCGAAAATCCTCCACGCACAGTCGGAACTCGAACCCTAGAACCTCGCGGTCGAAGACGCTTAACTCAGCCGGTCGCGAACATCTTGGAGGGGTCGCGTGTCCCTCACGGGGTGACCCGAATGCACGCGAGTGCTCGCGAAAGCACTCGCCGTCTCACGGAGACTCCCCCTGACTCACCGCGACGCGCGTCGACTGGCTCTCCATTGACCCGTCGGCACACCTGGCCACTGGCGCCGGCGACCGACTGTCTGGCGGTTGATTGCCCCCGCGCCCTCCCCTGCCACGCGCTCGCCAGTCGCTTTTCGGCTCGCTCGCCAGCCCCGGTCGCACTCGCCGGGTGTAGTTTCGCTTTTGTTTTCGATCATGTTTCGCGGTATGGTGAGAAAAACGTTATTGAGGACATCCATTGAGAGAGAGTGGATTATGACATCTCTTCGTCATCATACCGTCGGTAAGGCTAATTTCATTGCGTCTGGTTGATCTTTCACCTCTCCGTGAACGCACCAACATTGTGTAGCCCACATTACATCCATTCATGTTTTTCGTTCTTTCTTTCTCTCTCTTGGGACCATTCGCCCACTCACAATTAACACGAAAAGTCATAAACGTTTCACGTTATAACCAATTAGCTTTGCTTAGCAGATTCCTTTACGGGATGCTCCTTGTTTGAAGTTGTCACAGAGCACCAGCTGGTGAATTTAGTGTGCGATGTAAATGTTTTCGCATCATACCAAACAAAACAAAGTAAATAAATACTAACATTATTTAAAGCCTTTTGTTACTAACAGAATACAAGTTAATACTAGTTACTTAAATATTTCAAAATTTGAAAATAAGTACCTAATTATTACGTCTATTTAATTTCTTTTGTATAGTCGTGAACGGAGTGAAATGAAAATAAGTTGAATATAATCAATATTAGAATAGAACTATATTTTTAAATATTTGTTTAGATCCTTTGTAATTTACTGAATGGGGATATGTTCTGTTTATTTAACGACTTTCTGATATCAATTGTGATTATTTGGATATTAGTTTTCAATTTTTGTTTTTATATTTTCTATAGTGTGTAATGTTCGAAGAGTCATAAGGCTGAATAAGAACTAGAAAATTCAGTTTTCTAATTCAATTCGGACTAGATTATAGTCACAAAGAGGTAGTAATTATTGGGGTAGAAAAATCCTTAAGCTTGCTTTCTGATCGTAAGTTTGAGGTACTTTGGGGGTGAATGCCAGCGGGCATTGGAAGTTAAGAAATACACGAATTATTGAAACACGCGTTTCGCTCATTGTGAGATATTTTGTCGCGTGAGCACGTATCAGTTTCTTTACGAATTTTATTAGAATACTAGAACTCAAGATACTCTTTAGAGGAAATGTGGGCCCTGACTTTGAAAAGGTCATTCTACGACTGAAAATAGTGTTCTAATCCTTGGAAATAGATCAGTAAATTTAGTACGCTCATGGGAGAATAATGACGATACCTCTGGAGGACGTAACGCTTTGCAGGCACTTGGTGCCGGTGGTATGGTTAACATCTCGCTCTGGTCGTCGAAAATCCCTATCGTCCTTCGTTAGCGCGTTGAGTTTACTTTATTCCTGAGAGATTGAAATTGTTAATAGTGTGCAAATATTGTAATAAAGTCCTTTAAAATGTAACTTCTTTATGGTTATTAACGTAACAATTCTCAAAGCGAAAAACTAATATACTAATAATTAGGACACTGGAAATCAATTGGTCCTAAAATACCTAAACATTTTATTACTAATATAATATCAATATATAGAGTTTCATTATTAATAAGATATACGTATGGCTCAAAGTATCAAACACTTCTATAAGATTGGGTAATTGCTTATTGCTTGGTCTACAATAACTCCAACTGCCAAACACAATTAATTTATAATATGCTTTGAGTCTATTTTTCACTAGTTCGGGTACGAATAATTTGAAAGTGAACTAGAAGAGAAAGAAAATTAGTTTGATAATTATATTTGTTCCTTGTTCCCATTCGATTATTACTGAAGCATCGACTTTTTTGTGTTTATTCTCTTAGTTATTTTGGGAGAGTGACCGATGGCAGCAGTACTAATTTTTTCGGCGTCATTGTGGTAATTTTTCTAATAAGAAAATTCTGCAAAAATGAGATACATCATGAATATAGATAATCATTGGAGTTAATAAACTTAAATCCTTTTTAAATTTAAAACATTTCCATTTGAAGATTTGAAAAAAAACAACTCATTTTCATTGTCAAGCATGAGATGTATACGAGTATCATGCGTGTTCCTTCAAATCTTGCACTCTGAAGCACTTTTGTTGCACTGTTTGGAAAGCGAGTCTTGCAAGACCATTTCGCTTCCTCGTATCTTGAATCATAGAACAAACAATCTTATCTGGAATCGTAGATCGTATTGTGTCGAGAATCTTCAAGGACATTCACACAAAAAATGACATCTGGAAAATAAATTCATATTACTGATAAGCATGCGATAATTGAATATTCGGATAATATTGCTTGAAAATTAGGATATTTAAAATTTTTCTCTTTGCGAGACACATCAATTAATATTTCGCTTGAGATGTAATATTGTAGGACAATTGGCATGTTTAAATAGGATTCTTGAATCGTTATTCCAAATGTTCCAATGCTAAGAATACTGTTGGAGTCACGGTTACGAGACGAGAGACGGCCTCTGGGATGACGATGTCACTTCACCACTTCCGCCAACAGGATCACAAAGAGTTTGCAGCTGCCTTCTACAATATAAGCATCGTCATCACTGACCAACACGTAATATACTGCATGCATTGCCCGCATGTGATTGGCATCTTGTTTATTAATTCAGTTGAATTATTTCTAAGGTCATAAAAGAAATCTTCTTGCGACACATAACCCTTAAATTTACTATCTGCTGGTTAATTGATTTCATATACTTTCTAGAGGCATAGTATTATGATTTTAACCATCAATTCTGGCTGGTGTAGCCACAAGATATTTTACAAGATACTTATGTTACAAGACACTTGATGCAAGGTGACAGATAATTAGTATTGTTTTGTTGTACCTTACATTGGCGTTGCCAGTAACATCTATGGGAGCACCACGTTTAATCAATCAATTTCTATCCAATACAATTTAATCAATTTATCCAATAAACTATTCAATTTCAATTCAGTAATCTTCAGTGCGGCGCAACTTGAATACTGAGCTATTAACTTCGTATAATGATTTCTTGCGATTTTTATAAATTTCGAATAATGTATTTACATCTTTATATTAAATGTGTTCTGAAGATAGGTTCCAAACATTTTTAATATCACTATTTAAAATATAATAATAAAACCTTATGTTTTTGGGGGAATTATAAGTAAATTTCCAAAGATAAAATCTTTCCAAATGTTTTTATTTCACAGCTGCGAATCATGGTCAATAAAATCTTCTTTGAAACCGTATAACGTGCGAGTCTAAAAAAGTTAACGGTAAAATGTTTATTTGGAAAATGAATATAACAATTATCAGGATGTTAAAAAATGAATATGAAAAATTAAAGTAAATTGTTGGAACCGTTTTCTAGAAAATAATTGTTTAAAAATTGCCAAAAAAGTACGTCAGGTAAACCTACATGTGTGTGGAGAGAGAGAACGAAAACATGCATATTATTTGTGAACTACGACGCATAATGTGTCTGTGGTCTGATTCATCACTTCGCCGAGAAACTAGAATACACGCAGAAATGCCGATAAGGGTGCGACGATGCCACATTTGCAGCACTTCATTTCTTCGCGTCTTCTTATCGCGATATCTGTCTTTTTATCTTTACTGATTTGTGATTGATTTGCTTATTACTAAGAGATGCATTTAAATCTATTTATGCTTTTATCTAGCGAGAACGATAATTGCAGCAAAAATAGTTAAGTAAAATTATACAAAACATGGACTGGAAACGGATATTCATTATATTTATAAATACATTATAACAAAATATATCTTACCCGGAAGAAATGAATATTGTTTGTACAAAGGGTATCAGCATCAGCGTATCAATGTCTGGTGCTTTATTTGTGAACAAGTCTGTGTGCTCAATCCTTGGCTCTCCTCACCAGCAAGAGAAGAGTTTTCGAACAAAAAGTAGAATATTGTGACGTCAAGTTACATTTTAAAGGAGTGGAATTATTGGCCTCAATTCAATTTCAATTTCAAAAGAATTGATAATTACATATATTTAATATGTAATTGTATTGTTACAATATTAATAAATTTCGAATAATTTTTCGAAATATTTTTAAGAGAATTTAATCATTTGTTTTTTCTCTCAGGCGAAGTTAGCGACCTCATGACTTAGTTCATAAAAATTTATGTAAAACTTTCCAGTGTACGCAAAATAAAGTAAGCGTTGATAATCAGTGTCAATATTTGTACAATTTTATTCAATTTTCTAAGCATATTTTTTGGATTAATGTTTAATTTATCACATTTTTGGTATATAATAGTTTGAACTCATTTATTCAAAACGTCACGAGACTTACGCATATCAATTGTTAACACTTGTTAACACTATCAATTGTTATCAATTCTCAATATCAAGAGGACAGTGTTTTATTACTTCTCTCTGCATAACAACATAGTGTTATTTTTCAATTACTTGTTTATTTGAGAATGCATCTCATTGGCAGAATCGTCAATGCCTTCACTCAGGGGCGTAAATTTACATTCGTTTCTTGTCACTTTGATAAGTTGTGATAAAGTAATGAACATGTGTTGATAAAGTTGTGGATTCATTCACTCGCAGATAAAATAATTTGTTATGTGTAATCTAGATTCCTAATCATTTAATTCTTTCCTGTTTGTAAAGAGTGAGTAAACTTTAAGGAGAATGAATGGATGCTGTATGGCTATACAGTGAGGAATTATTTAATACAAGCATGATGCAAGATTTAATAAACTTTTTTTTTAATGAAGAGAACAGCCAAACGAGTTCTTGTAATAAATAGGCTCAGGAGTGCTTAGTTTACTTTAATGTAGTATGTGAAGACGATGGACCAACAGTTGGACAAGGATCGATTTATGTACCGAGGGTGATCTTCCCAGTTCTAGAGGGTACAAGAAAATAACACAGCAGTTTCATGTCTGAAACTGCTGAGATTTTCTTGTACTCTCGAAACTTCACATTGAGTGGATCAACTAAAAGGATACAATTGGGACTGTGTTCATTCAATTTCATTAATATTTTCCATTTCCTGAGCAAAAGAGCAACGAAGCATAGGTGACAATTTCTAATTTTCAACCACAGACAAAGTGATCCACGATCTACTTTCTATTGTGGATTCTGCGTGAACAGAAAATTAGTCTTAATGCATATAAACAATACTTTTAAACAATAATATAGCCATGTGTTTGATGATTGAAAAAGGGACAATCTCCTGAACACTAATACAACCATATTGATTTCTACTGATCTGCGAATTCAGGGTAAGCCGAGATGTTACGTCATTCAGGCTGCTGCGGTTTTCTCTTGACCAGTGAGTCACTTGCTAAATAGAAAGTACGTCGTTCAGTCTCCCGAATTGCGAGAAGGAAACAGATGAGCACTCTCGCAAGAAGTGTAAACAATTCGATTCCACCTTTTAAGTAGCATCTACTACATAAATATTGTCAATATAATAAATAAATATTATTAAATCCATAAGTATCATTGAACCATTATCCTACTAAGAATGCTTAATCTTTTTAAAAACCTAATAGAACTGGTGGTTCTGAGGAAATTATTTTGCATTTTGCATACAAAGAAACAATCTTTTGTTTAAATCAATTATTTTAGAATAATGGTTGAATTTTATCAAACGATAGACACGCGTTTTTTGTGACATCGTAATTACTATCAATTACTGACAAAATTACTAACAATATGACAGAAAATGTGCCAGTTCATTGATTTCTTCGAAACTACTATTTTCTTCAGATGCTTCTACTTATTCTTTTATCTCTGCATATACGGTGTATTATCTATGTAGTTCTAAAAAAATCATGATTGCGAGCAGACTAGGCATTAAATTAAGGAAGAGGGCAACCAATGGACTCTATACAATATATATTGCTGTCGTGATAAACCAAAACTTGCGTACGCATCACAAGACAATTTAAAAAAATGCAAAATTCGCGAAAACATCAAAAGAATCATTTCTATTTACCCTCCTAATAGTCTCAATTAACACGTTTTTCACTTCCTTCTGCCGGTCTTGAAATGCATGGACTTATAGAAACGTTTTGAAGACTCATATTTCTGTAATACATTGAGAACATTCTTCTCTTTCCACCCAAATGTAACTTTCCATATACTTTAAATGTTCATGTCCGTGTATTGTCCATTAAAAAACCTGTAGAATTGTTGACATCTTTCCTTAAAGTATAGCATTTTGTAACAGAAGGTAGTATTAGGAAATTATGACTGACTTGAGCTTAGCGTGTGTGGGTCACCAGCTGAAATGTTACGAAAAAATGTACTGAGTCAAAACGTAGAGAAAGGGAGCAAGCTGTATATCCTGTTTGCTAAGAGTCCCGCAATGTCGTGTATTATTTCTTGCTGTCTCCATAACATCCATTATGAGGCAACAATCTTCTTGTTTGAAACAATCCCGCAAGAAATGCTGCCAGTCCTTGTTTGATGTGCCTTTTGAGCACTGCGGTCTGTGACGCTAAGGAAAAACACTGTTTTTTGCATGCGTGCTTATGCAAGGAAATAAATGTGGTTACTATAACTCAGAATTAACGTACGCCAGAAAAGGTGGAAATAATTGAACTTTACCCGAAAATTGTCAGCCGTAATGTACAGTGAACGTTTGCCAATGCAAATGAATGTGTGATTATTTATTATGCATTTTAGGGCCGAATTAATCCGGCTTTTACTAGCCAGCAGCGTTCTCAAGCCTGGCCGTATTTTTATTGGGAGAAAGGGAGACATGAAACAAATGTATGTACCCAAGTAGTTTATAATTCAAAACATTTACTGTAATTTATGATTTACGTATATTGTAAGACTCGGCATTTCCTTGTTTATTTTACATTATAAAAGCCTACTGCCTGATGTTTTCAAAGATTAAAGGAGGTTAAAAATGAAGAAAATAATTATAAAGAATGCTGATGAAAAAGTCCTGTGTTGTAAATAATAATTAATTCACTGTCTTTATAGGAATTTCGTTTGAAAATATACGGAAACACTAAAATCCCACGCCATAGATACTTCGAATTTAGATAGAAGATATAATGTCGAATTCCTTTCTCCTCGACAATAATTAAAAAGGAATATGAACCCTTATTAATCTTTTAACATATATAGGGAGCTAGGGATATTTGTTTTCTCCTGTTTTCTTCATGTAACGAGACAAAATTTCTATTACGCATTTCCGTCTCTACTAACAAAAATATACAGATCATTTGAAGGATTGTTGCATTTGTTTTTCCTATACCACACTTCTGTGACATTAATTTAACTTACACCGACGTACTTGTAATTACTAATAAGTGTAAAACAAACGATGTCATCACCCGGGAAAATCATCAGTATTGCCAACACACTTCTCAACAGTTCCAGCCCTCGGCACAAATTCTGGACAGATGCGCCCCTGAGCCAAATCGAGGCGGCGACTGCAGCCGCTGCCCCAGCCCTCCTACAACACGCCGCTCGCAATTCCCCGCCCGCAACCTTCAACCCGTCGCTTGCAAACCGCAACCCACCGCTGGCAACCCTTCGTCTGCAACCCACCGCCCGCAACCCGCAATCCGTCGCCCGCAAGCTGCAAACCGCCGTTCGCTACCCCCAACCCATCACTTGCAAACCGCCGCCCGCAACTCACAACCCACAACCCGCCGCCCGCAACCCTCCGCCATCCCCCAGCCGCAACCCCCCAAGCTGCTCGTAAACCATCACCCGATTCTCACCGCCCCTACAGCTATGACACGGCCATTCCCAACGCCACCCGCCACCGGCGTCGACCGACCCCACCCACACCGTCGCCCATCTCTCGCCGAAATCCGTCCGCCGCCGCGCCGCGGGCCGTTGCCCGTCGCGCCCGCGCCCGCGCTCATTGGCGCCTTCCTGATTAGCGGCGCGCGCGCGACGGAGGCCCTCGTGCCGCCTCCGGCACTCCCCCCCTCCCACCCACCACCCAGTGTCGATGCCGCCGCACGCCATTCGCGGAGCCGCGCCGACCTCTTTCGGCTCTCCCCGTTCCTCAGACCATTTACGTCTCGGGATTGTCACATGCGGTGCTCATACAGATTATGTTTTTAACAGTTCAATAAAATTATATAGATTTTTTAATTGATTAGTGCTACCAGGCGTATCAAGTGCTAAGGTCATTAGTCCCGTATGCGTAGTGCATGTTTTATCGCGGGAGGTGGCGGTGATATACCCCAGGTGGTTGGCGAGATCCGGAGTCGAACTACGTCGGCTTGCGGCTATTTCCATCAACCAGGTATCTCCCACCAGAGGCACACCGTCCGAGTCTGGTCCCCAAAGAAGTGTGGTAGTGTAGGGCATTTTTGTGTAAGTGTGTGTAAGTAAGGATTGAGGATAGGACAAGAAAGAGGAAGGAAAGATTGCGCGCGGTCCATGGCCCGTTTGTTAGTGAATTGTTCCGGGATTCTAGTGGTGTCGATCGAAAAAAACATAGAAAACCACCGATTAGACAATCAGGTCGCTAGAATTCTCCTCCAGACAGCAGCTGAATTCGACCAAGCTGAGAAGCTAGTGTTGAAATTCCTGCCTCTGTCGGGACTCGAACCCTATGGCCTTCCCATCAAAGACACTGTAGTGACATCAGGTGATGCCCTGAACCACCTTTGCCGCTGCTTTTTTTCATTAATCTTTAAGAATACACAACATATGCATTCATAAAAGATATCTTTAAGCTATGAAGAAAAGCTATATAGAAAATCTATATAGAAACAAAAAGCGGCGGAGTGCGCTCGCAATTAAATATTTTCTATTTATATCATTTGTATCTTGTATTTTGGAGGAGATTCTTGTGAGATATTTTTGGCACGTAAAGAATTGTTGCACTGTATATATAATACACTATGTTACTGCAGTATTCGTGAAAACTGATTTGTAAAAATATTTGATTTAATGCAGTGTAATATGGGAGTATTTTATTTGTTGTTGATGAGTGTGGATGTTACGTTTTGGAAAATTATTTTGTGTAGTGTTGTTCAGCAACATGTTTGCTTACATCGGGAGCGCAGACCACAAAACCAATTATTGCCTTTCAAACTCCAAGAGAATTACAGGCCTGAACTGTGGGAGACACATCCGTAATTGAAAAACCCTCCATCTCTTTGACCTTTGCATTACACTAGTTAAGCCATCGGAGATCAAATTATAGTGAACAAAAAGTTGAAACACATATTTTTAGAATTTATTGGTTAACAATTTTTTTATGAAATACTTTATTTTGACACATTACCGTTCCCCTACATTTTCATTCCTGTTGCTTATTTTGAGAAGGAATATACACTTAAAACTAGTCATAAAATAAATAAATTGCGTAAAGGCTCCCTTCTATAAACTTGTTGCTTCATCAAAGGTGCAAATTTCGATTTCGAGAAGAGATGGCGAATAGAGTTATGCTTTTATCAAATCGTAGTTTCTATGAAAAAGAGGTACCGGAGATGACTGCTCTTCGAGGCTGTTGTGCCTACCTTCTGTTTTCTGTCTGGCAGATTTTCTTACCAGGAGGCTACCCAGTGACGTATTAATACTCAATAGGGCCCTAGGTCATTGCAAATGAGAACTTCCCCTCATTTTCATTCATCGTTCCCTCCCAATATTATGTGTTATTTAGGTATGCATACATTAACATATCTTTTAAAAAATGTTGATGCAGGAGTTTTGTGTTTACACGATTTCCAGGACTTCATAGATAAAATTACTTTGTATTTAATAATAAAAAATATAGCGTTTTCACGATTTAAAATGTACTAATTTTCACTTTCGTTACAGGCTGTAATTTAATTTGATACTTGCATTTATGAGAACAAAATTTCTCGAATATTAATACATGGTTTCAAAATTAAAGTGTCTGATTTGTTTAATTATTAAAAAATTAAAAATTGTTTCATGTCATCAGGGACCGTATCCAATTGCCCAGAACTGGCTACAGTATCAGGGGGAGAGGTTTCCACGTCCTGGTTATTTCCGGGCCTCGATGCATCGTTACGCAAGCTGTACACATTCGTTCATCCTGTTATCTGACACGTCTTGGGACGGCTACGCGACGCTATCTGCGCTTTACACAACCTGCATTAGATCATCTTCTAGGATTATACTCAGTATTTGTCGAAAGTTTTCGTGTACTATCTATCTACGACAATAACTTGTTCCATTAAAAAAAATGTTTCTTCTTGATATATGAAAGCATTCTTTGGATGTCTTGAGATAATTAATTATATTATTAAAAGGTGACATTAGCTAATTGTATTAGCTAATCTTCTTGGAAGTCATATCTGATACATGAGAAGATTTTAACTTATCTTAATACAGTATCTTAATTTCTTCTCACTGATAAAGCACTGCGATGCACCTCTCTAAGCCGAGATATACAAAAATGGTCTTTATCTCGCCATTACCCATGTGACCAAATACAGCAATGCGGAAATAAGAACGTCATTTAATTTAGCGATTGTCAGATGTTTATGTGTCACTTTGTCACAACAGTGATGAATTCTGCATGTTGCTTAAACCACCGAGTTAGGGCATCAATTGAGGTCACAGCAGTGCCTCTGACCTGGATCCTAAGGTTCGAGTCCGGACGGTAGCACGATTTTCGACACAAGGTAGGTCGAATTCAGGCGCTGACTGGGAGAGAATTCCAACGGCCGACCCCTCTGATCCGTTCTTTGTGGTTTCTCCGATCAACACCAGGCGAATGCCGGAGCAGTATCTTAACAAATGGACCACCGACCGCGCGCGATCTTTCCTTCCTCTTCCTTGTCCTATCCTCAATCCTTACACACACATACTCTACACTACCACACATGCTGGGAGACCAGTCGAGGGCTTAGAGCTTGTCCCAGCCGGGGCACTAACCCGCTGGTGGGAGATACCTGGCCGAGGAAAACTAGGAAAGCCGACGGGTAGTTGTTTGTCATCTATTGGGGGAAAATCACCGCCACATTCCGTGACAAAAGAATGCATTGCACGTACGAGATTAATAGCCGTAGCAGTTGGCGTGTCCAGAATCATTTATATATTGCTTAAATTGTTCCACCAGCAGAATTCTTCCATCCTGTCTTACCTCTCATGGAAATGAAATGAATTGATATATTAAAAGCTATATGAATTTTCAATAATTTCTTGAAAAGAAATAGAATTTAGGTTTCTAATTGTCTGGTAATGGAATAACAGCAATCGATACAAAGAGCATGAGCACATATTTAGAGCAACAGATTATATGCTATGTTTTTGCTGGCTGCTTTCGTGCGACATGTTTCCATTTGTGTTATAGAGAAAAACTAAAAAAATATTTTTTTAACAAATTAGGTGAAAGTCGCAATTTATTATCATTCTTTTAAATTCTTAGACGTTGAAGTAGGTAGGTGAAGATTAATTGTACCTTAAAAAATCCACAATTGCAAATGCATTTTCAAAACTTTCAATGACAAACCTTTCTCGTAATAGCTTGCAATGAGGTGTTATTAGCCGTTTCTGTAGAATTTTATTATAGTAAACAGGATAACTGCAGTGTAGGTTCACTTCACCATTTAACTATTAAAAATGGTTGAATAAGAATACGTGTCATACACATTGCAATATGCAAAGGGCATACATTTTTTTTGTTTTTTCGTTTTATAACCCTTGTTTGTCTATCAGAGGCTCGTATACGACATAGAGAATACTTTTCACGAAGAATGTATACTTTCGAGGAAATGACAACTTTCTCCTCCGCACATCTGTGAAATCGCGTGTCCGGCTAGTGATCCCTTTTTAGACTGGAATTTCCAGCGACTGGGGCTGGTTCCTCGATCTGTCGTTCGCGGCTGCATCAAAAAGTGTGGACATGGCACCATGCAAGTCAGTCGTGAGCTCAGACCCAAGCGAACTTTTAGACATATTCTAAGCACGAACCTGGATGCGATCAGGAGGCGCGTGCATTTGCTTGGAACATGGAAACGTGTATTTTCTATGAATTCAACTGTTTGCCTGTCATAACCAGTGGAGCACGTACTTTCGCGCCCGCATTTACACGCAAAATTACGCGAAAAGTACTCAAATTTTTGAAAAATTATACTTGACCTATTTCAAAATCTATATCTAAGGAACATATTTCATTAAAAGGAAAATCTCTATCTTTAATATTTTAGTTGTAGGAAGACTCCGAACACTCCGAAGACTCAGAGTTTTCAACGAACATGTCACCTGCGTCGTTCTCTTAAACATTCTTCACTCTATCCAACAACAAAAACAAAATTAATAAAAAACCATGAAGCCATTTTTTTGAAAATTTGTAAAATGTCCCAGCGTCTCACGTTAAGTACCTCCCCCAAAATTAAATATCAGTTTCAAATTCAATGGGCCGCAACATCAGCCAGATCGATTGGGGAATATCAATTTTGGAGAAAATGGACCGAACGGTTTAGCCGCTAGCGTTGTACTCAGACGAACGGAGAGACACGTTTTGCCGTCTTTCGATTTTTCGGTATCAAAGACCCACCAAACATCGATTCTGGATACACCACGTGGTAGAGGATATTTTTTCTAAATTTAGCACCTGTATTTTTCATTTTTTTTCTTTACCAGAGCCGTGTAATAAGAGTTTTTCTGCTGCGAATTCGCCGTTTCTGCGCGCAGCATTGCATAATTTTCTCTGAACTCCGTAGCAAGAAAGTAAAAAGTGACATCCTGTCCAGTGTGGGAACTTATATGATCAACATTATGTTAAATCGTAAATGTATAGTATTCAGCACAAAACCCGTTGTTCATCGTTTTATTTATTGTTTTCTTCTTAATTATATTGAAAAAAACAAACAAAACAGTTACTACTTTCATGTCCTAATGATTCCATCAAATCGTCAAAAAAATTATTGTATTGGTGTTTTGTCAATGACAATAATCGTGTTAATAAAATTTTATCTTATGAGATGATCAATGAATTTCTATAATTCTGAAATAAATATTATGTAACAAATTTAATTATGTGTTATTTAATTATGTCAAAGAATGTTACAATTATATGTGCTGCATCATTCGTTTCATTCCTCTAGAGCCTGAAACAAAGTGTTTCAGAACTTATTGAAAAATATATGCGAGTTCGTACAATAAAATGTGACTGGATTGACATGTTATTAAATAAAACGTCAGTTCATTATTTAGGTATTTTCGTTCCAGCATTACCAACGCACAAGAACTTGCAATTCAACTTTCATTTTGCTCAGCATGCGAAGTTTCTCTGCATTCCCTCTTCGCGTACGTTTGTGTAACAAGTCGTAAACCTACCCGGGTCCCCAGCTCCCAAAAGAACCCACACGGCTCCTTTTCCCCATGACTGCACCATTCGAGGGCGGGGGATCCCACAGGACGGGCCCGCGACTCAGAGGTCGGCGCGAGTAGCCTTCAGTCGGTGGCAGCGACGAGGCGGGGGCGGGGTGGGGCGCTGGCGATGAGGGTAGCGGTGGCGGTGGCGGCGGCAGCGGCGGTGGCGAATGGAGATGGCGAGGGCGGCGGCGGCGGCGGCGGCGGCGGCGGCGGGCAGTGGCGGAGGCGGTGGCGAAGGTGGCGGTGGCGGCGGCAACGGCGGCAGCGGCGGCGGCGGAGACAGTGGAGGCAGTGGCGGCGGCGACGACGGCGGCGGCGGCGGCGGCCGTGCGCTCCGTCCGTTTCGATTAGCGGGGCGAGTCCCGGTTCGATGCCCCGTCGGAGCAATGCGCCTGCGCTGCGCGTGCACTTGCGCCTGCGTGCAGCTGCGCCGCGCCGCGCTCAAAGGAGGACTTTGACGCTGCGCCGAATAAAATCAATGTGCGGGCGACGCTCGCTCCGCCCGCGCCACCTCACCCCACCCCACCCCACCCCACCCTGCTTGTTCCCTCCGGGTCTCTCACCAACCCATTCTGTCCTCTTCTCACCCTGGCACTCCCTGCCCCCTCCCCCGCGCGCTCTTTTTCCTCGATTGGGTTCCCTGGCTCTATCCCCTCTACTCGACTACTCCGACCTGTACATCTCCGTCTCGCCTCTACCCGCTCTGCCCCACTCGCAACAATACTTCTGCCATACTAGACTGTATTCACACTCTTTACCCCCACTTCCTCCTACTATCTGCTTCTTCATACTTTTTGCTTCTACACCCCATCCTTAACGGTTGCTCCGGCTCGCTCTGCACTCCACGTCCTTCTCTTCCCACCCCGCCTCTCTCTCCCCCCCGTCTCCGCGCCTTCTTTTTTTCCAGCTGTTTTCCCTCGGTCTTGTTCTCGCCGCACTCCGGCTGGTCGCCCGCTCCGTCCTGTACTTGTCCTCGCCTCAACCGCGTCTACAACCCATTCGTCCTGCCCCGCTCCGCCCCGCGCTACTCTTCCCCCTCTCCTTTGGGCCCTCCACCTCATTCTAGCCTCTTGTTACCCCCACCCCGCCCACTAATTACTGCGCGCGCTTTTTCCCCTTGCCTGAATCTCGGGCCTCCGTCTGCCCGCCCGTTACGTCCCGTGCGCGCCCGCCGTGCCCCGTGTCATTCACCAGCCGTCCCGTCAGCACAATCCCCAATCCCCTCCTGTGTCGTCCCGCCCCGCACTCAGATGTGGATCCAGTCGATAGATTTCGGAGGGGGTATCATATTGTTTGTTAAATAATAAACATATTTTTTATTCTATGCTATAATATTTTTGTAATATGATACTAGAGTTATGTAATTATTTAAACATTAACATTATGTAACATAAATATTTAAATCAATTTTGCCAAATAAAGGAAGGTAACAAACGAAAACTTTAGGCCGTTTGGGGTTGGCATGGCCCCCATGCCCCCCCCCTGCATCCGCTACTGCACTCCGTACTCCCGTCCGTCTCGCTTAGCCCGTGTTATCTTTCACTACGCCCCCCCCCCCTCCTCCCCCGTCCCCCGTACGACTCGTACCAGCATATCTCTCTCTCCGTGCCTCGCCATTCTCGGCCCGACCTTGCCCCGTTCTGCCGGGCGATGTTCGCCCACTACTCACTGCCCGTCCACCTCGTCCCCCCCCCTGCCCCCCCCCCCCCGCGGTGCCGCGTTTTCGCGTGCCACACGCCAGCGCTCACGTGCGCCAACTCGCCCGTGTTACTGGAAAACTTCCTTTTTCGACCTCAATTTCGTGTTAGAACTCAGGTATTGTGTTTTTACTGGCGTCTGGCGTGGATTCCGAAGTACATGTAATAAGTATGCTTCCAGTTTTTAATCCCTCGAAATCTTGTTTTAGACGAAGTCAAACTGTCTGGTAATGGTTTTATTGTGCTTAATTTTAATTGTTGTGTGAGCGTTTTCCGAGATGGCGTCAATATTTTGTTTATTGTTCATTTTACACTTTTATTACTTAATTACAAAAATTACGGAACAGTAAAAAAAACTAAACTGACTCATTCAAAACCGGCAAATTTTGCCATCATTACTTGTAAAGAAACAGTGACAAAATGAATTCTCGAGACATTTTTTCAAAATAGTAAACTCTCTTCTTTACTTCTCTTTGCAATTTGAAATTGTGTTTGATAGTGGCCGAATCTAGCACTCATTTCTTAACTACGAAATGGAGAGAAAGAACTAAAGTGGAACGACCTTGGGTCACGTTTACTGCCGACCATGATGCAAATTTTCACAGAAAGATTTCTCCTCGTTAATGATCCTTAATTGTAACAAGCACACGATGCTTTCTGATAAGCCTAAATTGCTTCGTGGGCAGTTATCACGTATACTTTACACATACTTGAAGTGCACATCATTTGATGCAATTAAATGTTTAAATGATATTTTTAGTTTGTTATAGCGGACAAACAAATGTGTTTTATGGTACACTGACGCTAATTATTCTCATCCACAAAAGTATTTTTGGTCACAGTATATTTTTCTAGAAACAACGATAACGTGAAAGCTGCACGAACACTGGCTGCAAATTATTTCCCCACCACATTAAATATTTTTAAGAACCTAAACTATGCCTGAAATAGTTGATGGCGTAATAATATGGAAGTTTACATTTCTGTGAATCTTGAATGTAAGTTTTACATGTATGATACCTCTGCATTAAAATAATTTTAATATTTTTATAACAACATTCGCTTAATTTCGAATTGTGGGTTTAGTACATTTGCTTGCATATACATTTTAACTAATCTCAAAGAAATAAGTATACAATTTTGGCTTGTGAAATTAAAGTATGGCAGAATTCCAAAGTTCAATTATGGGAAATCATTTTTTGTAATTCAGGCGAAACAAAAAAATCTATGACGATAAATTGAATGGCAAACAGATTTAAATTAAAGGAACGGGCCGAAAGCAAATTTATGTCACAAAACATTTGGTTTAAACATTAATATTCTTGAATAAAATGCTAGAATAAAACGTGAATTATAGAAAGTCATAACAATTTCAGTAAAAATACGGCATTTGAGTGTTTTGTGTGTATGAAGGTGTGATTCAGCCTTTTTTCTCTAACTGCAATTTGTTGTCTTCATGGATTTTCTTATAATAGTTTATTTTTTATGGTGATTTACGATTCTCAGTGATTTTTTATATACTTCAAACAAAGATGTTCTCAAGGTATTGTGTGCATCTCTAATGAGCGAAAATCACGACCCAAAGTTATTCATAGGAATTTGTAGGCAAACATTTTTAATTTTGAAATAAATATACTTACAATGACACAAAATACTGTAACTATACAAGCTGTAACAAAATGTATGAAGGCTGAACAAACGAGATGGCGTGTATTTCAGCATCGTCCGTTTTCTCTTGTCATGTGAGAAGGCTAGGAACCTGTTTACACAAGTTGTGTGTCCAGCTATCGCTTACGAGGCATCCGGGCATCTTCCTTCCGGACACGCTACCCTTACGGGGTTTCGCAATCTGCCTTCTGCTATCCTTTCTTCTTTTAGATATCCGTTCCTCTGATAGCTGAACACCGTGATTTCAGTTACAGAACATACGAAAGTCAAGTGGCATACATCCACGCTCGTGATGGGATTCGATCCCTCCGCCCTCAAAGAGATGCTGTGTTCACTTAAACAAAGACGCACCAACGTTGCCAAATGATTAAATGTATATCCCAGTACCAACCTTCAAAAATTAAGGTAATTCCACTAATATTCCTCCTGCCGATGACAATTGTTTTAGATTCTGAAATTGTTCATATTATAACTTGCGCATAGGAAGCTCGTTAAACTTTACTCGATATTGGTTCCTTTTATATTGATATAGTAAATGGAAGACTGAGACGTTCTATCCTTTTCTTCTATATCATGTGATAGAAAAAGGCTATCTATGTCACCCTTAATGATTTTATGGCAATGTTTTCACCAATAGCATAGTTATTTGTAATATTGGTGTTAGTTTTAAATTATTAAATAAAAAGAATATTTTACGAATCTTAAATACCGTGGACTTAAAATCCTGGTATTTAAATCACTTCATCCTGGTACATCGTATCTTCATTAAAATCGTGGTAAAAATACCAAGATCCTGGTACGAACTTGAGAAGCACATATCTATTTGTTAAAATATAATTAATGTCCATTTATTACAATATAATTAATAAAATTTTAATACTACATTGGATTGTGTAAATCAATCCAAAGAATACGTGTCATTGAAGTTTTAATTTTTGGCACAAAATGTCTCAGTTGTAGAGTATTCCCCGCCAATTACCCGAAATATGGAAACGATTCGAAAGTGATCGCATGTGTCACTGCTCAATTATCGCAAAAGCTGTTCAATTATTGAGCAACATTTAAAAAAACTCTAATGAAACAATTATATTAAACAAAAGAAATGAAATTCACCCATACGATAGCTTTCTTTAGACGTCACATCAAAGTCGGACCTTCACACATTTGTTAGGAATTTAAATAATATTGTCGCCATGATTATTATAATCAAATGTTGCACTTCCCAGTTTATGTAATTGCTTAGAAAATGTTCGTACACTGACATTTTGTATCAATACGGTAAGATCCTGTAGCGGAAGATGGGTTTACAAGTTCACCGAGTTGTCATCACAGCTGTATTTTACTTCGCAGTAGACGGCAACTTATTTCTTTCATTGGTCATTGAATATAAATTAATTCTTAAATCATTTTTATCAAGCGTTGGACCAAAAATAGCTCAGGTGTTTTGTCGGGTGACGTCAAGCAAGTTCACGCTCGTTTGTCACATTGAAAACAGACAGCAATTAATTCAAAATTGTGGCAATTAATGAGTAATTCATTTAGAAATTATTTTGCATCATCTTGTTCCAGTCGTTGAATTGAAAATTGCTGTGTGTGCTGGCTTGATATCAAGCCAGCACACATTCTATTTTTTAACAAAACAGGTGACAATTAATTCTAAAATGGTGCAATAGTTAGCAATTAATTACAATGTGCTTTTTACCCGTTGACATGGATATTTCCGCTTAATACAGCAGCAAGCGTAGGTAGAACGCTCCAACATACGGCGCTGGAGGATAAAACGCTGGAGCGACTATAAGCGACCAAATGGAACGCCTGTTGCACTTTAATCATATCTCATCGTCTTTTTCCTTGTGGCAGATTATCCTTTCTTCCTTTTTTCTATCGTAAACCCTATTTACACAATTTCTTTTGACGAACGATTCCGTAGTTTTAGCGAACGCGCGCACGTGCAGTGTCACGTCGGATATCGGAAGCCATACTGCGCATGCGTGCCTTCGTTATAACTTCGGCGGTCCCGAGTTCGATTCCCAGCCCACGCAAAAAATTAAGCTGTAGCTTTCTAACACAAATCGTCTCAGTTTCTGTAGCTGTGCGATCAAAGAAAAAACTCTGGAAGACGAAGTAAGCTATCCTAGGTCTATGCCAAGCCAGTCTATGGGAATACGCCGTGCTCGCCCCATGTCCCCCAAACTCCCAGGCGTGGATAATAAATAAAAACAGGAAGCAGGGAACACAACAGCTGGCAAAAGTCGGATTAATGCGACTCTAAGATGCCATATTCACTCATTTATTATGTACTTGTTTGGTCGCAAACCGGTGATCTTAGGACATGCAACTGTACCCAACGAGGCCCAGTCATATTTTCCCGGGGGGGGGGGGTGAGTGCACGTGCCTTTTTTGAAGATGTTGAATCCATTTTTACACCGCAAGGTTGTTAGCACTGGGAGGGTGAGGTATGAAATGATGATGAAGGATGAATGGACAATTACAAACACACAAACATCCATGTCCCGAACTAGATTCGAACCCTCCACCCTTTAGGCACGAGGCAGCAATGGCTCTTTAGCCTTAGCGACCACGGCTGTCCGGGCCGGCTTCATTTACTTATTTATTTACGTACTTGCATATTTATTTATTTACTTCCTCACTTATATACTTATTTATTTACATACTCAATTATTTACTTGTTTATTTAATCATTTATTTATTTGCTCATTATTTGTTTATTTGTTATTTCTTATTATTTATTATTGTTTATTATTTATTCTTTATTTATTATTTTCTTATTTATTTAAATGTTTGCCAGCTAGTGCCTCGATGCTGACTGAGCGCGTGTGTGTCCGCAGGGCGCGCGATGGCCGGGCTGCAGCCGGGCCAGCTGGTGCCGACGGTGCGTTCGCAGCCCAACGCGACAGCCGGCGCGGGCGTGGGCGTGGGCGGCGCTGGTGGCGGCGCCGGCGCCGGCGGCGGCGGCGGGGTGGGCGGGGGCGGGGGCCCCGCCGCCGGCGTCCCCGCCCCGCCCAGCGACCACTGCCGCTACCTCGACTACGACTACGACGTCGCCGTGGCCGTCATCTGCGGCATGTACCTCATCTTCGGCGTCGTCTACAGCCTCTTCGGTGAGTGCGGCGCGAGGGTCGGGGCAGTCATGAGACCGGCCGAGCTCTTCGTGGCTTGTCTCGCTGACGCGGTATGACAAGGCTCTCTAAACGCCGGGCGACCCGAGATGCGGTGGTTTGGCCGCTCGCCTTTCACATCTGGATGCCCGGGTTCAAATACCGATCGATCCATGGAGAGGTTACGGTGGACAAAGCACGTTCGCGGCAGGTTTTCAGGAGGTTCCCCTTTTCCCCTGTCTCTTGTTCCACCATTGCTTCATCGTCATTCGCATTACATCTCCGCAATTACATTCGCATATCTATCAAATTCATTTGTTCGCACTCCGCATGACAATAAAGGACATAAACTGGTATCACAATGAAAAAGAATAATGAAAACAAGAAGAAAAAGGACGCGGAGGAAAAGGTGGAGGCACACCATGAGGGATATTCATCAAACCATGTGTCAGGGTATCTGATATTTCAGGGCGAATGGTATGTTGGGAAATGGTAATTCACCCTTACGTAATGCTATAAACAGCTCCTATCGTGTAAACAGTGGTATCATATTGCACAGCCTTTTCTGCGAAACGTGAAATTTCAGTTACCATCAGGGGCGGATTAATATTTTTGCCGCCAGTACGCATATCAAATTTGCGGCCCCCCTGTTTAAAATTAATGTTACATTTCAAATTGTAACGTTTCAGTAACAATTCCTCATTAATTTGAACGTTATAACTTTAAAAGTAAATTACATTTTGCACATTGATTTCATAAATGAAATACATTTTTGGGATTAGCTAATTTTGCATATAAACTGTATCTTTTTAGCGAGTAACGTTCAACATTATTAACGTTTCACCACTGAAACGTTAACATTAGTTAACAAACGTTAACGTAGCTACTTTCTATATAGCGCAATATGAATGCATGGCGAAATCCGTCAGTGATTTCTGATTGGCTAATTCAAACTACTTACTCTAAGAATGTAATTCTTTGTGCTCAGTCAACCAATCAGAAGTCGTTGGCGAATTCTTTTCATGTATTCGGCAACATTGAAAATGTCCCCATTTGAAATTCAAACTTAATTTATAAATCAAAGGTTGAGTGGGGGCATTTTTAGTCTCGTTTAAACCTTTTTTAAAATAAAAATATAATTTATGCTGTTATAGTTTTTAGAGAACCTAAATTTGTTTTAGAAAATATCAAGAAAATTTTGTGCCTTTGAAAATTTGCCGCCCTTGAAAATTTGCCGCCGTAGGCACGTGCCTGCTGTGCCTATGCGTAAATCCACCTCTGGTTACCATTATTGATTCGTACACCCAGATGTCTCAAATGTGAGATTGACCTCATTCCGTACTACTTTTAGCAGGATATAACACCAATATATAGTATACATTTTATAGAAGTTACATTTATTATTACTGCAAAGTTTTTGAAAGAAAATACGAGTATGTTTAGTGTCTCGTATTAACAGGCAACATATGTCTAAATAATCCTGTTTTGAACGCAATCGTTTCTGATAGCCGAGACATATTTGATGCATTTAAGAGATATATGCAAAAATGGTATGTTCAATTTGACAATGAATTGCTTGGTTGTACAGGCACTATGTGAACAATAGTATTGTGAAATTTATTTCATTTTATAACAGTGCTTTCGATATCGACAGCAATAATTGCCTTAGATAATTGTGTTCAATTAATTTTAAAGTATTCTATTCGGTTTCTTCTGCAGCCATTTTATAACACTAGCCATTGTCATAAGCTCTCACTATCGATAGAAGCCATGGACTTGTTGATTGCTATACATTATTTGAACAATGAAGGCATCCTGTTTGTTGGGATACTTATGGAGACTTCTTAGGTCTTTCTTAGAGTAACAAATGTACAACTTCAGTGTATGATTAAAAGCCTAGATGTTTTGTACAAGCATTAAACATGAATCCAAATACCGAATCCTCTGGGAAACTTCTAGGATTTCTTAGAGTTGTTGAGAGAAGAAAGATAAAACGAATGCAGACACCTTCCGGCGCTGCCTATCCATCCGTGACGTCACCGTCACCGCTATCGCAGCCGTACATGCCAAGCCCGATCTAGTCTATCGATTCAGGGGTCACGACCGTTGTGGAGGAAAACGTAAGGTCAAAAACTCCCGTCTAAAAATCGGATCTCATTTGTATCGCGGCACGTTAAACTTATAAGCATTTTTTGTAAAACACGGTCGTGAAATTATAAGTTCAACACAAGCGACTCGTACATTTTTAGATTCCTACTTATCTTACGCTCTTAGGTCCATGCCGCTTTTATCCAATGACGTACTATTAATACATCTACATTTAAATCAGGTTCTGTGCTTCATCACAATTATAATATCTATCTACCCTTTTTAAGTTTTGTGCGTAATGATACTAAGAATATTATTGAAAAATGGAATACATAGTGATCAACATTTCTAAAAAGAAAACAAAATAGAGAAAGTCGGGAATCTTTGAATACAAGAACTGGCACGAAATTACTGCATTCAAGTTTCATTTTTGGGTGATGACGTCAAATTAATGTTCTATTACTTTGGACTCAGGACATGTTCCTTGGAGAGGAAACTTCAAAGAGATAGTTCATGCTTTAATTTTTTCGCTGAAATATAAATTTTGCTAGTTGTATGCAGAAGCAAAAGCTATTTTAAGCTAGTTGTATGCAGAAGCAAAAGCTACTTATTGAGTGTCATTTCAAGTATTAGAATAAAATAATTATTATATTAAAGAAATGCAATGAAAGGAAACAAAATCTGCCAGGCTCATGTAATCATGAAGGAAATGCCCATTCGTTGACATTTGTACACTTTTATATCTTACGAAAATTGTAAGAGAATTCCAAATATTGCTATTCTGACTAGAGGAGTCCCGTCAATGACTTCATTTGCTCAGGTGACACCTACCTAAAATCTTCACGAAAAACGTTACTTTTTCAGCAACTGTAACGTTCGAGTCTCTGGAACTTCTCCTTTTTATAGTTTTTATAGTGTCTCAGAACATGGCCTGTGCAGTCAACTGCTGCAGCTGGAATTGTTAAGATAGAGAAGAAAAAAAAAGTTTTAAGCCCATAAAAACCGGCATTACTTCGCGAGACTACGCTGTTTCAACCATTGAATTACTCTGAACTGGATCACTGAGTTCAAAGAAGAAAAGAAAGAGCGTTATCACGCGACAATAAAGCAAATTACTTGCACGTGGCCTTGATAACAGAATTGCTTGCATGTACTAGTAACTTTTTTAACCGTGAAAGTAAAACTTAATTAAAATGTGTCATTTTCCCCGAGAGTTGAGTAAATAAAGAATCGAATACGACATTTTCGATTTGAGAGCGCTAGAGTTATTTTTAAATTTTGTCTATTTCTGGAATTATAAACATAGATACTGATTCATGTTATTCTTTGTCAACCATTACGGGCAACAAATTTCCACCACTAAAACCCTCCCACAGTCTCATTGTTTGCAGGAACTTGTTTGCCATAATTCGTTGAGTGATGACGTCTTTAGTACTGCGACGACCAGTTGATAACTCGCACTTCCTATTAGTATGCTCTGTTATCATTGATTCATATGGTCGCCGCCACGGTTTACCGACTACCTAACAATATCACCTTAGAGTCAGCGCTTGTCTATTTAAATATATCCTTCATTTATTGTTCTAAGTTAGTTCGTTTGAATATCATTCTTTATATCTTTATCAAAGGTGAACCCAGGATTTTTCTGTATGTGTGTGTGGGGGGGAGGAAGCTACCGATATAGTGTTCTGCTAAGTTATTGTTTTTTAAAAAATGTTTCATTTATGTTGAATTTTAAAAAATGTTTTATTTGATGACTTATAGTTAATATGTACAACGTTAACAATTGACAAACTGAATAACTTTCGTTACTACAGAAAATTAGAAACGAAGTAGTAAAAAGTATATTTTTTAATACGTATCAATGACTTGGGAGGGGGGGGGGCTGAAGGCCAAAAAGCCCCTCCCCTTGGGAGTGACACTGAGTTTTACACATTGAGTAGATGCATTTCATGTATCATTTTCTCCCTATTAATGCTACAATACAAAATGTCTTTTTGATCTTTCACATGATACCAAACCGAATTGTTCGCTTCTGGTAAAGAGAGAAGGCGAGGTCTAGTTAAAGCCCGTGCCAAAAGACTATGTAAAACTGCTTGTTACATGATCAGTTTACGTGGTTACGTCTTTTGGTAGATATAATTGGTAAATTAACCAATACTTACTGAATTTACAGTAAAAAAATCAATTATTAAAACAAACCGTAAATCAATTATTTCATCTTCCACATCTCGTGAAAATGAAAATGTCAAAACATCCTGTAACCTGTTTTTGCGAACCGGTACTTCGGTTTGAAACGTTTTACGTGAAAAGTTCACTTGTGAGCGTATCCCGGAAGAAAATCCTGGCTGGCCACGCCTCTGGAAGGCTCCGTCATTAAACCCGTGCCGAGGCGAGTCGCCGAGCTGAGCGCGGACGCGAATTGCGTGGCGTGGCGAGGCGAGGCGTGGCGTTGCGTTGCGTTCGTCCATCGCCGTTTGCCGAGCTGCGAGGGCGCGGCGGCAGCTACCGGTTCCGCGGCGCGGCGCGGCGCGGCGCGGCGCGGCGCGGCGCGGCGCGGGCTCCTTCCACGGCCGCCTGTCGCGTCTCGCTGCCGTCTCGCACGGGGCGCTGGCCTCCGCCGGCCTTGCGCCGCTGCGTTGCCTTGCCTTGCCTTGCCTGGACCGGACCGGCGTGGGACACGGTGCGGCGCGGCACAGCACAGCACGGCGTGGGCGGGGATCACGGTATTGCGTATGATTCACGAAGACGCATCGCACAAAAGCAGCAGCGGAAAAAAGAAGATGATGGAGCTTGGGCGGTCTCTAAGTGGAGACCTTGCGGAAAAATTGTAGGTTGTGCCGAGGATTCTTGCCACGTGTTTCAGATTTCGGTGTTTGGCCTTGATGGACCTCGGTCATTAAATTCATTTAATGCCGAATTTTTGAGATATGATTACTGAAATGGTAAACATTTTTACTAATAAGCTAATAAAATTACAATCATAAAATACAACTCTGCAAATACATGTTTAATATGGCAATTTTCATTTCAATCTGATCATCAAAGTTGTTCGAAACATTGAAGTCCCAATAACGTTTCTGATATCCAGTCACTTTTCACTCTTTCAGAGAAGGCAACGGTCATCGGGTAGATCATAATTGCCTCATCTTATAGCGATCTTGTCGCTTCTCTTGTTGGAGGTCTCCAGTATGATTTGTTTAATGTCTTTTGTATTTATATGTCTTGTATTTGTTTTGTATGTTTCCGGAATCATGGAGGTCTACGGTATGATTTTTTTCTGTGGGGGTGGAGTGGAGGAATCAAAGGAAGTAATTGAAATGCAAGTTTTTCCACAGAATTTTAGTTTAAGTCTCAATAATATTTATTTCGGTTTATTGAAGTTAAAATTGTGCACGCGGTAGATTAACAAAGGTGCGTTAAGTTATAACTCATGAATTCATTAATACTCTAACAATAAAAACTAATGGTAGCCTCGGACATTATGGCTGAAGTGGTAGTGATTAGACTACTAGTTGTGGTGGAAACATTTGTGCTTTTTGGTCATCTTCAAATGAATCGAAATGCCGACTTGCGGGGGTAGCCCTTTGTATCTACCTGCAAGTTCGAGGACGCTTATATAATATTTTTTTCCCCCAAGCATATTTGACTTTCTAATTTTCTTTATATTAGCCAACTCTACTTATTTCCCATTAAGGGCAAGTACCTTCTGCTTGAGCAGGGAATTATTAATACTTCTTTAATGAAGTGATGGGATGATGATGAGGGGAGAAAGGGCGATCACAAATACATCCGTGCCCGAGGCGCGATTCGAAACCGCGTTCCGACGCTACTGCCTTAGCTATCTCGGCTACCCGGATTGGCTTCTGTCTAATAAAGAATATCAAACATGTTAGTGCACACCACGTTATCGCGTCAGTATAAATGGCATGTAAGGAATAAATATCTTTGTTATTAAGTTCCAAAAAATGTTTTCATTAGAAATAAAACTTGAATGTACTCGAAAATATTGAAGGACAATTCCCCCTTCCCCCCATACATGCCTGTGGTTACGGCATCGTTACCTGGAAGCTCTCTGCGAAGCTCCATATGTGACGAAAATTAAGAAGAAGCAAGTCGCAACGGAAACTACCTCTCAGTCGCCTAAAGACACCGATAAGCCACTCCTTGTCCTCTCCCTCATGGAAAAGTGACACGTTTTATGTATTCGAGGAACCAACGTGCTTCGATTATCAACGTTTTCTTCCTACCGCCCCCAATTCCTAAAAGCAATTTATCGTGAAACACACGACGTTAAATAAAAAAATCGTAGTGCTAGATAAAAATAAGTTTTAAAAGAAATTTAAATGTTTTAAACCTTAGTGATAAGTAATTATTCTCCTTTCCTGGTCGATCTCTTTAAACCAGTACAATACCTAAATATACTTCAGAGGAATAAATTATTTTAATTTCACTCGTGTTTTGATGTAATTATAACTTGTATCTCATTGTTTTCGTATTATTGTAGTTGTAACTAGCTGAAATAACCCGGCGTCGCTATGTTACTATTTAATTTTACAATTACCTAGTCGGCAAAATTCATGAATTTCTATTTAGTGCAAAATGGAAAAAATAGTTGCGTATATTCTCGCCACGCCACGCCACGGCCTGCCTCTTTCCGCTCCGTCCCGCGCCGCCTCGCACGCAAGTTGTTACCGCTCGCCCCCGCCCTGCCCCTCGTCCCGCCCCGCGCTGCCCCGCCCGCGCACCCTGCGTCGCGAAACGTCGACACGCACGCGGAGGAGTGCATTAACCAGAGTTTGAGGAGTTTGTACTTACAAAATAAGGAATTTCCAGATGAAAGCGTCATTTTGAACTGTTTCATATTAAGATTTATCACTACAGAAAATCTCATGGAAATAGGATTATCGATTGGGACATAGATATACATACGTCACTATGAAATTAATAATAAATTAATTTTATATATGTAGTTTTTGTAGTGTAAGAAGAGAAAAGTGTGTGCATATGATTGGTAATGCGGGGGGGAGGGGTATTTTAAAGAAATGGAGTTTTTGTATATTCCAAAACATACATAAAATTATATCAGGCATATTTTTTGTCGTTACTGAATTCATTCTGCAGACATGTTTAACACAATATTGCCTCCATATAAATATTTGTTCATTCCAAAAATACTTTGCAAAAATCGTAAAATACTTCGTTAAAAATGTAGCATTTTATGAACTCACATGCGTCGGCAGATAGCTTACATTTTCGATGCTCGCGCCAGCTAAACAGAATGTGAATTTACTATTTACTTATTACAATACATTTTGATCGTTAGGTTAGTCATGCACAGAATTGCGCTGCTCATTTACATTTCATATTCAGCATTTCGATCAGACAGCACGAGAACATTATCAAGCAACGTATTACCGAGCTCATTTGAACCATCTCTTTTCGTCTCATTCCAGTCTTCATACACATTCCGAACGAAGTGAAGAGTTTCGCTGCACTTCCGGTGGGTTGGCCCCCGGAGGCGTCAGTCGAACAAAAGCGAGGCCGGTGGGAAGGCCAGGGAGAGAGAGACCCCGACTCGCCGCGGCGCCGTCGCGATCCGGCGAAGTTTCCAAGCGACGGAAGGATACTGCGCGTTTCCTACGTGGGCGGACGATGTAAAACGTAGCTCAGGAACGTTGGCGAGAGGGTAGCTTTCCGATGAAGTAGCTTCCGAACCTCTGTTTCTTTATAGTTGTTCTTCCTATACTATATTACAGGAAGGAAAAGTTACGGAATCACCTCAATCAATATGGTCTGGAAATTTGGATCATTAAGACCATTATGGTTCCGTTGTAACTTTCTGGACACATCAAAAGTAAGGTCTATTAGCGTTATTCCTAAGATGGTTTAAGATGGTGCAAATGCTGAGGTGATAAACGCAATTGTGTACCCCAAAATCTGGATGGATGAATGGATGGATGGATTGATGGATAGAAGTATGTGTCACGCATAACTGTCAGCTTAGAAGCTTTTGAGCTGAAACGTGGTAAACACGTCAGGAGTAACATTTTTCGAGAGGTCGTCAAAATATTTTAATTTAGAGAGATACTTAATAATAAACCCTGTGATATCTTCAATTAAAAAAAAAGTTTAAACTTTAACTTTTAATTTTTTGCTTGAATTGAAGAAGGAAGATTTATAAATATTTTGAAGATCCGATGTTCATTAAAACATCTAAAATTTTGGAAATCGCAAAAGATCAAATTCATTTTCGCACTTGCCTTACAACTGCAATAATTAAAACCAGTTATTTTCTCTCATTGCAATTTATGGCTCAGTTTTAGATCTTTGAATGATGTTATATTGTTCTGTTACTTTATGAAGGTTTTTGAGGAAACCTTTCGGTATGCTGCGCATTTCCAATAGTTTCTAACTGCAAATGAAAATGAAATTCTCTACCTCATTGCACCATGGCAACTATGCAGCCGTTGTGAACAATACTGTTGAATAGTTACCTAATGCTTTATATAATTATGTAGATTAAAATGCTCAGATTTTCCACTTTTGAATGTTTTCTTATTTTTGATGCTACAAGAAGGTAATAAAACATTTCAAACATCTTTTCGTTTTCTGCTTGTAAAATATAAGAATTTATTTACGTTTATGATGATTTATAAAGCAAGTAGATTTCTTGTTAATCCTGGCAGTGAAGACATTAACGCTTTAAGCACCCACGCAATAATAAAAAAGTCATCTGGCTCAAGAAAAGAACATAGTTATTTAACACAAAATATCTCATTTTGACAGCAAACAGTCGAATTCCTAGCTCTTCATCGCTTTTACACAATTCAGAATTTATCCATTTAAATAATTTAAAATGGACTTCGTAAGTCTTCTAGTGATGGAAATATGTAAATAACGTATCTACACATCTATTTTATCTAACTAATCTGTATATATATTTATGGCGGTAAAATTAAAGTACAATATTTGTCCATTTAATTAAGGGAGGAGTACGTTTTAGTTCCATTCTCTAATTATTAGAACCAAAAATGTATTATTCCTTTTCTAAGTTGCTGAAGAATATTCTCATAGAATGTTAGCTTCATGGAGGCACAAAGGCATTGAATAGCTTCATCGAGGCACAAAGATGCATATCAACCTGTACTGTGCTTTATGAGAGCTCCACCCGCAACTCCCAAAAGTGTTTGTTCTTCCTGTCCTCAGTCGCCGTGGCGGCACGTGCGCAACACACTCGAGCCATCTAAGGCCGCCGTCGGGTCTGGCTAGAGGCCTCGCGCCTGCTGTTTGCAAACGAGCTCCTGTTAATACGATCTCAACAGTCGTACACAACTCTGATGTCATGGAATAATGACACCTCACATGGCCGTCTCATTGCCAACTCATTGGAGGAATTACTGGCTTGATTACTACGATGAGACGTTCTTGATTTTACAAACACCTGTGCGGTAAAAACATGCACCAACATTGTCCTCTCACGAACAATAAAGACACGATGCATTGGGTCGGTAGCAACACATGTCATCCCTGCAGCATCGTTGTCTAGAAGGTCGTACGGTTCGAAAACCGGCGGAGGCAGAATTTTTGCACGAGCTTCATTTCTGGGTAGAATTAAGTCGTTCTCAGGAAGAGAATTCCAGCGATCGGCTACTCTCGTCATTAGTTTTCCATTGTTTCTTCAATCGATAACAGTAAAAACAGCCGGAGGAGTGTCTTACCAAACGGGCCAAAGACTGCACGCGATCTTTTCTTCCTCATTCTCGTCCCCTCCTCCCTCCTCGCACAAACACTTGCACTTACATCCACTCCAAATTTTCATACATCGGGAGACCAGTCGAGAGCTTAGAGCTGACACTCGCATACAAACAAGATAATTCGCGAGCCGAATGTCTATGCTATGTTGGAAAGGGGGCAAGAAAATTAATGTTTTTTTTTTCACTGACATGTTATAGCTTATATTGCCTTCAATACGGAGCTCGTTATATATTGCGTAACTTACCTGAAGCGAGAGGATGCGAGGGAAATATGAAAACTGTTGAATGATTCTACATGTTCATTTAAGGAGGGAAATAGGAGAAGACAAACCTAGTCAAGTTAACATCTAGTTAATTAGTAAATAAGTAAATCTCAATTTTTAAAAGTAAATAAAAAATAAAATTTTGTATGTCCACAGGCGTTATTGGGTTCTAATGATCGAACGGCGGCAAAACGTCCCGAGTGTTTCATACTCGGGTTTTCAGTCGCCGCTCGATCTTTAGAACCCTTATAACGTATATGATGCATAAATAACTACATAATGATGACGTAGGCTACCGATAGCCAGAGTCGTGATCTGGGCTGTCCAGGTGACGCCGTGTGGTGACTACAGCTCTGACGAATACTGCGATGTGTCAGTCGAAAAGTTGGCACCTCAGCCTGCGACGCGGCGTCACCCGGACATCCCAGATCAAATAACTATATATTTTTAAAGTTCTTAATTCATCCGCAGTTTTTTGTAAGGAAAGTAAAGCATTGCCTCTTATGAAGTATACTGACAGTATGTAAGAGAAACTGAAGTTTTAGTGACGTCTCAAATATTTTTTATTGCCTTTTCTTTCTCATGGCAAAGCTCAGTATCTTTGTTCGTGTTTAGATAGCAACGAAGCACGACAGGCCTACTCCAAAGTTCCGTATCGCTCAATATCCGGTACTAGCATTGCTAGGAAAAAGAAGTACGAAATAAATAGCAAATACGGGCATCATCAGATCTCTTCCAAAGAGGCTACAGCTGAACAACACTTGACGATGACTTAAGTCAGTTAACACATTTACCAAGTGATTAATTCGTGGACTAAAAATTGCGAAAAAATGCCGATCCAGAGGCTTGAAAAAAATTGTATCGCAATTATTTTATAATTAAACGTTTATGAACGTATTCAATAACGATCTTTGGGTACCGCCTACGTTATGTTTTATTCATAACTTATTAAAACGTTGAAATGTATAAATTTTAATTTTTGATTATTATAAATTTAGATTATTTTTCCATACCGAAGTTGACCGTATTTTTTGCAGTTTAATTTTGCTTGAACACACAAAACGAATTCTTTGTATCCTAAACGATGAATTGGCTACCTGCCATATCTTGTATTGTTATCTGTTCCGGTTTCGTATTCGACGTAATATTGAAGTCTTATGTACTAGGAAATTCTCGGAATCGTATCTCTCATGCTCTCTGGAAATTCGTGAAGAGTCTCAGGTTGTAGAAGGATGTTCTTAATGATGGATAATCCACGTAAACCTACCATCAATTTGACGCCGCAAAGGTTCAAAGAGAAGGATTTCAAGACACAAATAAAGGCAACATCAACGCACATTGACCGAAAAATAACAAAATGTGTCATGACGAGTGGTATAACTATTTTATTAAACAAATTAGTAGGATAAAATACGATCGGCTATATTTTACGACTTTCTAAATTATGCCGTGACTCTTCAAAATACGAGTCTTTGTCTCTTCTGAAAATGTCTATGTTTAGTATCTTTGCTAGTAGTTATTTTCACAACAAAGAATGCCAACAGTTCGTTCTCTGACTGTTTTTCACAATTTCATGAGTATTTCGACAGTATTTTCAGAATTTTATTTCAAACAATTATGAATATTTACAGAAACTTTTGATACAATTTTGAAGCAATTGTCAAGGATGAAGGAGTTCGTCAGAGGGCAGCTCCGCAGGAGAATCGACTCGAGCAAAGTGGGGCACGTGATCCAGGGGCTTTTCCAGCGGCCTCATTACGTGTCGGTCGAGAGCTGCACGTCTCCGCCGTCTGCGCGGCGAAGCCGCTAATTCTCTGAAGCCGCGCGCCAATCTGACTCAACCATTTTCCAGAACTCCGTCTCGGAAATGAGAAAAAATACGAACTCCGCATCGCATCGCATCGCATCGCATCGCATTTTTGTACGTAATGGCATACGTAGGTGAGGCATGTTTGCACCTGAGTCTCTAGAGAAACCGGAACTGATGCCAATTGAGCGTTCGAGATTCCTGTACTAAATTATATACTCTCGCTCCTCTGTCTATCGGTATGTAAAACATTCGGTCGCTCGTCGGTTAATACTCAGTACAAAGAATTCGTTTTCCGTACAGTGTAAATCAGTAAAAACTTGATTCATTCATTTACACCAGGATTGTCCCACTGGCGAAAGATCATTTTGTCAAATGTGAATGTCCCTTGCATCCATATCGGGCGAGAACATTGTCGCATAAGCCTTGTCGCAATAGTTTAAGTTTAGATTAAACGATTTTCTAGAAAATTCATAAATTCAAAATCATTTCATTGTTTTCACTGCGATATGCATGGTACGGCCTCATATCACGCATGGTTCCATCCCCCCGCCCCGTATCCGAGCAGTCGGACTCACTGCGTGTGGTTCGCCGCGGGTCACGCGTGGATCACCCGATTAATGAAAATATGGCCCGCAACTATATAAAGGTTTTAGTTGTGGCCCTTGGGGCCTTGCAATTGTACACCCCTGATTTACACTTTAAGAATATATATTTGAAGAGGTGTAAATTATTTTTCCGCAAGATGATTCCGACAATTGGATACACAGAATTTAATACCATCCTGATGGATGATTGATTATTTCGTGCTTCTGGGGCGGTGTCATGGTCATTAGTCCAGTTATTGTAGTACATGTTCGAATCACGGTAGGCGGTAGGAACCTTTCCCAGCTAGATGGTGAAATCCGGTACCGACCTACACGTTGGCTGGCGGAGTTTTCTTCATCCAAGTATCTCCTACCAGCGGGGCACAGCTCTCCAACCTCCAAGCTCCCAACGGTCTCCCGACGTTCGAGGTAGTGTAGGGCCAGTAAGTTTGGTTGTAAACAAACAGGCGAGGATAAAACAAGGAAGAGAAAGGAAAGATCGCGCGTGGTCGTGGCCCATTTGTTAGGTTCCTGCTCGGGCAATTGCCTGGTTTTGATCAGAAAAAAATACGGAAAACTACCGATCAGAGCAGCCGGTCGCTAGAATTCTCCTCCAGTCAGCAGCTCAATTCGACTTGGCTGTATACGTAGTGTCGAAAATCCTATCACATCGGGACTCGAACCCTAGGACCGACAATGACATTAGTTGATGGTATGGCTTTTCACAAACGTGGAAATAGGATGTCTTAAACGCACAGCCGAGAAGCAAACACTGGAATGATTTCAACTGTTCCACGAAGAGGACTTACTACGTCCTATCGCATAGATAAAAATATGAACTTCTTGGGGGGGGGGTAGATATTAGTAAAACGACCACAAGTACTATTTTTTTCTTCATTAACCTGATTTTTCCGCAGCCTACTACAAACTAATGATTTTGTTTTATGATATGAAAATAGGAGAGATATATGTACGTATGTCCCTGAGTTAAGAGTTCTATGTGGATCTTAGTTAAGAAAAAATGCTGGAAGTCTTTCAGTAGAATTGGATAATGGTACACATCACAAACGCTTGTAATCATATATTTATATCTTCATATTTTCCTGTTCAACTTCGACACATCTATTACGCAGTATTCATGGATCAACAAATTTAAATGGAATCCATTTATTTGTTTTATTTTTTATAGCTTTCCCTTCCTCGTATTTTTTACGTATTCCTCAACTGCACCCCTCAAGTCCATTACTGGAACGGAGTGCTGTCCGATCATAGGTCATGAGGGATCATCGCTCAAGTAAAAAAAAATCCTTCGCTATCAAATATTGTTTAAACGTGAATGTTATAATTTAGACTAAAGTTTTTTAAACCCCAGAAGGTGATTAAATAAATCGTTAATTCAAGACGAATTTCGTTAAGCAGGATCTAACAATAGTTATTAATGGACCAAAGGCGTTATATGAGTTCTGTTGATCGGGCGGGCTCAAAAAGCCCGAGGGCCCTTGGTCCGTGGTAGAGACAAGATTTTTTTACGTATCTTTCATGATTCAGATTGACTTATTTACGAATTAACTTAACACTTTTCAACTGTTTTCATATTTCCCTCGTAACCACGATTCTCTCGATCCAGGCACGTTACAAGTGTACATCGAGTTCCGTATCGAAGGCAAATTCAAGCAATAACGTACTAGTACAAAAAATTAGAAAAATGTTTCACTTGTTCATATTGGGAGCTCTGCGGGACAGGAACAAGGTACAGGAAAAGTGCGAGCACGTGCTCCGAAGCTCCTCCGACGGAGCGACGCGTAAGGTAGCAGTGAGGCGGCAAGCGTGGAGCGACACGTTAACGCGACTTAACGGGACTGCGCTTCCGTTGTTAGCAGCGAGGGCCCGGTTAAGTCGTGCACGCGACGGAAGTTGCTGACGTAAGTGTCAACAGCGCTCATTTTGGCGTCGGGGCATCGAACTGCACCGTGTTCCGGTTAATGAAGGCTCCAAATTTCCAGTTGTAACGGTTCCGGGACTAAGAATGTCGAATCAGAAATGCGCTTCTTTCCTTTTGGTCTTCTTGGTTAGGTGATAGTCTTTACTTTCAAAATGAAATTAAGGTAAATTTAAACTTTCACAATGAAAAAAGACTATCGATTTATATCAAAATTTCTCTCGGTAATTTAAGAATTAATGTGTTATTCTGAATAACACGTTAACAATATTACAATGCACGCTGAAAAGGAGATTTCTACGTATCTGTGTTCTGCATTGGTTACTCAATTGATCATTGCAATACTCCGCATGCGAGATGATTTCCTGAATTCATCAAAATATCCAGATTTGTGAGGAAATTATTAGATCGGTGCATAATATCCGCGGGACGGGTTTTGGAAAAAATCTGCGCGAATGTAATCAAAAACCCCTGAGTGAGGGAAAGGAGGTGGTTAATTCAATTAATCCGCTTTGTTGAATGTGAATGTGATATCTGTAACTCAGTGATGGGTTTAATGGTAAGTGGACTATGTAGTTGCATGACGCTCCGGTTACCATAAGGCCCCAAATTGGCAACTTTTTTTCATGGGCGGGGGTACAAAAAAATAACCCCACACTTGTCAAGGAACTTGATGCTTTCAAGGAACGTTAATTTTCCAGGTTCGTAATGGAACGTTAATTATCCAATTCCGCATGGCTGAAATTCACGAAATAATATGTATTATATAAATGTATTTAATGCGTGTAACAATATTCAATTTTATACATTTTTAAGAGTTTTCTTGCAATTTCTATTTCTAACTTGAGTTTGAGGGTCCAAACTTTGTCGCTTGGAGTCTCCATTAGACTTGAATTACATTATTATGTATTATTATATTAGTATAGTTAAATTATTTTCATCTTAATTCCAAATTCCTGTAAAGATTCAGCGACTACGTAAGTATTGTAGAACACATCCAAAATATATATTACTCCATTTTTACAATAGAGGATTACAGGAGTCTTGAAAATGTTTCTGTTTTCTTAGTAGCCTTTCTTTTATCGGCCAATTTTATTTACAATTTTTTAGTCTCTTATGTTCCTCTGCATACAAGTTTCTCCGGATGGCGCACGACACCTTTCAAGTCCAAATTACACCCCACATATTTCCTTAAATTCCACTCCGCGAAAGAAATAACACATTGTCTTTGGAACGTGGCGGTTACTGTAACGAATTTTGTGTGGTGTGCGCAGGATACCGCTGCTTCAAGGCTGTGATGTTCCTGACTGGATTCATCTTCGGCTCCATCATCGTGTACCTAATATGTCTTCAAGAGAAGCTGCTGCCTAGCTATGGAAACGCAGGTACCAATACTTAAGTTCATTGATTCTCTATGTCTTTCTCCTATATCTAGAAAACATATCTAATTTCATCATAAGGCTTTTGAATTAATTTGATATAATTTACAGTAGCTCTACTTCAAATTATATTAGTTTCGTAAGTTTGACATTTCCCTAATGCCCTATGTATATTTCATTCTGTAAAATTTACAATTTGATTAATATTGAAAAATTACAATTTGATTAACATTCGTTCCATCTGCCTCTTCCTTTCTCATATTTTTATGGCACTTCTTATAAGATCCTAACAAATGACAATTTATGACTTTTTTTTACAAGCGTTACATAATCTTTTTTACATTATGGACAAATGATATTCGTTATTGACACATTCCGTGATACACATTACAGACTGACGGTGACCTTTAAATAGTGCCACGACCAGTTAGAAACAGGCTGGTGAAACTGTATCTAACTAATCGTTGTGCCAGTTAATGAGCATGAATGCATAGTGTCATTGCTCCGGATAACGGTGTGTCTCAGAAAAACTATTTCACTCAACTCATACCTCACGCCTTTTAAACAATGCTTCGACAACAGCTGTGCAAGGAAAACATTATTATATCTTGACCGACTCCGGAGTCGTTCTTCATTCAAGAAGCGGCGCAGGGGTATTTACGCATCTTCTACATCTCGTGACCGAAGGAAGCTTCGCTGTCTGGCGGCTGCAGTCGTGAGCGGGGAAAGGGCCAACGAGAGATAATTGCACGGACGCGGTTTAGGGCGTTGGTGTGGAGAACCTTTACATATTGGCTTGTGCAGGGGACATGACCTGGAGCAAGGTAGTGAGGGAGGCATAGAGCGCTATGAGAACTAGCGCTTTGATCAAAGAAAGCGAGCGTAGACACAACGGGCCAGAAATGGCGAAGGCAGGAGCAAAAATAGGAGAAAACGTGGGTGTAAACGGGTTAGGATTACAAGTGCGGACGGAGCGTCAGTAGCTAGGGTGAAAGGGGGAGGGTGATCAAAGAAGGGCAAAAGGGAGTTTGAGGGGGAAAAGGAGAAAGGGCGAAGGATAGGAGAGGGCGCAGGCGAAGAGAAATGATTGCAAAGAGCGTGAATGCAAGCGAGAACGCCAAAGAGAAGGCGGCCGGAAATGCGGACGAGAACACAAGCGAGACCGCGGGCGAGGGAGAGTGATATTGATCAACGCTAACGCGCGTTAATGTGGTCATTAGTCCCGTAAGGCCATGTTATATCCCGGGAGGTGGCGGTGTTCTTCTCTCTCTATAAAGCGAGATGTGGTGGAAGTTCCCCTCCAAGTCCAAGAATCTTCCCCAGCGGAACACCTCTGGAGCTTACGAGATTTTGAAGCTCACGACGAGCGTAGTTGTTTAGGGCACGTTAATGTGTATGTATGCATGCACTCGTGCGTGCGTGTTTGCACAAAAAGGGGTGTAAGGGGAAGAGGAGGGTTCAAAGGTGAAGAAATCGTGCGCGGTCGGTAGCCCGTTTGTTAAGATATTGCCCCGACATTCGCCTGACGGACAAACCACTAAAAACTTCGCATCGGACAAACCACTAAAAAAAACAACAAACGATTGATGCTCAATAGCACATACTTTCTCTCATTATTTGTGATAAAAAATATTATTCAACGAAAATCGGACCTGAGCAACCGTACCTCACAATATCTTATACATAAATTTCAAGAAAAAAAAGTCATTTTTTAGAAAATGTTTCTAGAATGGTCTTTATTTCACGCAAAATCACGGGAAATATTTTCAAAAAAACTGTGCATGATCTCATTTAAAAATTTAATTTTGAAGATTAGATTTCATTAACAAGAAAATCTCTACCTTCGATACTATACTCGCAGGAAGACGCCGAAAAAATTCAACATTTGCAATTTTCGAAAATTTTAGAGTCCAACAGAAATGGGCCCTGTACTATTTTGTAAGTGAACTTTAAAGAATCAGAAGCAGTTTGAAGAAATGCATATTTGAGAAAAAAGTTAAAGAAAAAAAGGGAGCCATTTTTCAGAAAACTTTGAAAATGTCGTTGAAGCTTCAAAATAAGTGCCACCAAATATATAAAAACAAATCCCATTAGCGGAAAGTATTAAATTTCGTGATAATTCTGTCTACAGCTCAGCCGCTAGCGTTGTTCAAATGGACAGACGCTTTGACATTAGATCAATTTTTTGGGACCAAGGACACTCAAAACGTGGATTCAGACTACACACGTATTAAAGGAAGCTATTTTTTTCATGAAGGAAAATAATTATCCACAATTTCTGTATCAGGGACCCACAACGCGTTTCTCTCGCCTTTTTGCTGCAGCATTACAGTACTTTTTGTATTTGACGTAAATAGGAGCATTAGGGGCTCGAACACTACGGCCTGTCAACGAACGCTTCTATCAAATATTACATTAGGGGCCCGAACGCTAGGACTTCCCGATGCTAGTATTATATAATAGTATTAAGGGCTCGAACTTATGATCTCCCGATCAACGCTAGTATCAAATTGAGTATTAGAGGCTCGAGCTAGGACCCTCCGATAGATCAGCTGCAACGCTGAGGCAACGGCGGGGCAGCTGATCTATCGCAGCAGCAGGTAACGCGGCCGAAAGCGCAAGCAGGAACGCTGGCGCGCACGGTGAGTGGCGTTGCGCGTGGGCGGGGCGGGGAGGGGCAGGGCTTTCGCTGGCCGCGGTGCGCGTGCCGATGTTGACATCGCCCGCCGCGCCAGTGGTCGCCACCAGCTCCCCCGCCGCTCGCCGCCCGCCGCCCGCCGCCCGCCGCCCGCCGCCGCTGCCAGCTGGCTGCCCAGGTCCCGGCGCGGCGCTACGCGGCCCGACGCCCGGCTCGAGCCCGGAATTCACGCGCCGCAAGAGGTTCTCGGGTTACAGTTTCAAGTGTCAGACGATCGAACTTCGTTTGCGGTGGCGGTTGCACTTCTCTGCAGCCACACTTAATTGGGATTCGATTAGATATTGCTCGGGCGACAGGAATTCAATCTGTCTCGCTTGCAAGTGAAATTGAAGATGACTCATCTAGTCGAGTTAATTAGTTGTATCTTGCTACTCTTCTTTCTCTTTTTGCGTTATATTTAGCCACATTTAAATACAGTGAAACCTGTCTTAAACCGCCACTACTAATTTCGGAAAAATTGACTGTTTAGTTTGATGGCCGCTTAATTAAGGTTTTGGGGGTACAGGAAGCGCACATCAGGTGTAAGTATCGAGATAATTGTTATAAAATAAAGTGGTAATTTTTCATGAAAATATTTTTAATGATCTTAAACTATAAAATAAAACTTAAACAAAGGATCCAGAGTCGCTTGACTCATGCGAGTTAATGTCGAACGACCAACATTCTTGACGTCACTCATTCTCTTTCTGCAAAAACTCATTTTCCATCCTCTCCGAGACGAACTCACGGCGAAACTAAACTTCCAGCTGCAATAACCACTTTGGAGATACCTCAGGGCAGGGCCGTCTGGCGAAGGAGTTTGCGATTGACATTTAGTGTTTGCGCACGTGGCATGCTCCGCGAGGTTTCGATAAATTCCCACGGAGGTGAAGCATGGAGTAGCAAATTTTACGAGAGCGCTATCGAAATGGCGAAATATACCCATTTTTCTTACATTTTAGTAAAATCATCTGTTAATTGAAACATATTAATCTTCCCGTGAGATGGGCAGTTATATATCACTGTTTTAAGTAATCTGAGAATGCATCCCGTTGCAGGATGATATCGAATTAATACAGATCTCCACCGATGTTTCCATTATTATTCTTTTACAGTTCAAAATATTCCAAATGAAATTGAAACTGTGTGTAAGGCATACTATATTATTAAAAACATCGAAAGACAACTATTATATAGATCGATAAGGAATATTAATAAAAAACATCCCTAGAGATGACCGCTGAATGCCAGTCAATGTACGTAATATGTCCGTCCGCTGGCCGAGGAGTCAGGTGTCCTCTTGAAAAGCCGGGAATATTTGCACGAACGTTTTGTGAAAATCAATCGGATCCATGAAAAAGTGGCCGTTATGATCGATTAATCGAGATAGAATGCTTCACTGTATCTCTCTAAAAAGTATAGCAACAAGTTCGTTTTCTAGTAAAGATGTGTAAAAAAATTAATTTAAAATAGCACTTAACGTTCTTAAATTATAGATAAACATGACAAGCTAAGCACTGTAGGTTGTAGGTACACTATTATTAAAATAAAGTTCCATTCTGTCAAAAATTTCGTAGTTTTATTTATTGGAAGATTGCTTATTTTCCTGTTCGATGACAACAAAGCTCTTAAGCTGGTACGCAATTTAGGTCAATGACAGTTTTCATTCGAGAGGTCTTCCGGATTTCGGAATCGTGTTATTATGTAAAAGATTTCACAGCCTACTTTGAAGAGAAAATATAACCAGCACTTCGGGAACATCGCCAAAAGAAACTGCCTTATGATTGCAACAGCTTTAGAACTCCCGAATTTATTTTCTTCTGATCTACAATCGTCTTCCGCTGAACAAGATAGCTATCAGAAGTACTATCCTGTACTACATTACTAGCGGCATGCAGCATCAAAACCTGGTCAAGTGTTGAGCGACATTTTAAAAAATTTATGTAAAAGAAAATTAGATTAAATGAATATAATGAAAATAAATATCGTATCTTATTTTTTAGACAATGTTACAACATCTAGAGACGGATCTTTGCACGTTTATTATTAATTTAAATAATATTACCACCAAGATTAATAGAATTAAGTGTACGATTTCTCAGATCATATAATCACTTATAAAATGCTCATTCATTGCCCTTTTTCACTCGTTTTTATCTAATGAAAAGAAAATTTTAAATCTTACTATTTTAAAGGAATTTGCGTAAGCAATCCATTTGCCTTAGTAAATTCTGTCTAAAATCTTCCACAAAAATATTATTTTCCCCCCACACGAAGATTACTTTACTCTCAATCTTCAGCTTCCACAATAGACACTTTCAATTGACATGTCTTGAATTCAACAAAGTCCTTCAAATTATACGACCAGCTACTGTAATGGGGATTACCGAGTTAGAGAAATAAATAATTTTCTTGCTTACCTAGTTAAAAATATGAAAAATATCACTTGTTAGACAGGGCTGTTCCAATTACTGAATTTCTCTGCATTGGATCACGGATTATTTATATAGTGAATTAAAAACAAAGAAACAGCGTTTTCAAGCTATATTAAAAATAATTACTTACTGGTGGTTGATAATCAGATTACTTGCATGCCACTATAGTTTACTTCAATCATGACAGTACAATTTGCATAAACTACGCCAATTTTTTAAACTGCAGCACCTATAAAAGTAAATGAAAGTTGTTTTTAAGAGTACGCTTACCGATAAACATTGCGGTCTATTTTTATCAATTAATTTATGATGTGATTAAATCTGATAGCGTAAATTGGAGAAAGTAATGATTCTATGAAATTCATCAGAATATAATAATAATAACAAAAATAACTCGAGAGTAGTGTTCTGCGATAGGTTGAGCCTATCACTCAACTGAAGTTAGCAGTTCTTTTTTATTTCCCCCTAATGCTTTTATTCCCTAGGTAGAACTCGTTTAAATGTACTTTCAGTACTATTGCCACACCGACTACAATAAGAAAGGTTATACGAGTATTTGAAATGTCATATGGTGTCGCTGTTGTTTTCGAAATAGTAATTTTGAACGTTGCTTTACACCGTCATATTTTAAGTTAATCACTTATTCGATTTTTATTAATAATTTTCTACTTCCAACAAAATAATCAAGTTCAATAATTAGTACATCAGAGTTTGTATAACATCCCTTTCGTGACAAAAAGTTAAGACATTTTAATACGGATATAAGATATACGGATACATTTTAATACGGATATAATAGATTCAATCTTGAAAATGTATTCAGTGATGACGTTAGTCATACTGAGTAGTTAAATATCGTATATCCGAATTCGAACTAGAATATTGCAATTTTCATGGTTTTGTATTAGAGATACATAAAATGTAATAGTAATACATCAATTAATATTATTTAATTGGTTTCATTACACTCAATTTCGTATCAGCAGATCTTCAGGGAAAATGGGACAAAAGTTGAGATAGCAAGCGGGGGTAGGGGTTAAAATCAACAGAAATTTCGAATGCGTTATTTAGTAAAATACTCAACATTTCTGGGTTTCTTTAAGGAATATTTGGAATTGCCTCAAATTCTGCAACATTAATTCTGAAGGGAAAGCAATTTTTACAAAATGGTATATTATTTTCAAGATTCCGTGTTGCAAAATACTAAATAACATCGCACATGGTGCAAATAATTGAACTATGTTACTCCATACTTCATTTAAATTTTGTTGAAGTCAGTTCTTAGAACTCTTTAAATTTTCCGAACGTACACTAAAAAACGTACTGCTTGAAAGAATATTATATTCATCGAAGAAAACTCTGAAACAAATATCATATCAAATAATTTTAATTTTAGTTATATGGTCACTTCACTTCAAAATGCGTAATATTTCGCTATGTAGCTAATATATTTTTATGTTATTCCTGGTACTTTTCATTTGAAAATCAAGGGCATATTATTTGTATTGACGAATGTACAAGCCAGAATTCTTAATAAAATAAACAGAAAATGTTTACGCACGTGCGTTGCGTGTTTGTGTTTCAACTTTCTCAAGATCGCAAGCCACGAAACCTTGGCGTCTGCGGCGAAAATCACACGAAGTAAGCAGCACTTGGAACATATTTGAAAACGTGTGTGCTTAAGATAGCTGTGACATCTATTTCACGTGAGTGCGGGACATACTGACGCAGCTTCAAGAGATCTGTGCTCCTCTAAAAACGTTACCTGCACTGGCACGGGCACATCCGTGGATATTAATCTTACTACTGCAGTTCGTTGATGTCTAGATTTAGTTTTGTCTAAGATGACCAAATATCTAATCTACGAAACAAGGCTGGGGCCGAATAGGCTTAGGTAAACTAACGACGCCAAATTAATAAATTCGTGGGTGTCACATCACGAATAATAAGATTCGTGTAATTAATATAATAATATATTTTTATATATTCTTTTGTTATATAGAGAAAATAAAATATAACAAAAATATTTACTACCTTGCCGTTTTCTTGAAAATACTATTTAGTAAATTATTGGTGGCAGAAAAATTGTATTCTATTAATATCGTAATAAATTTAATTTCCGGAATAGCAAATATTTCTAGCATGGTTATTATTCATGAAGTAGATATTACATGTTAGATTTCAGGAAGAATACAATTTTCGATGCTGGCTTAAGAAACTCAGTGTGACAACTTTTTGACTCGTGGGTATGAAAAAATAATCGTAATTTTTCCCCAATTATTTGTGGTCTGTACTCGATAGTCATACCTTTGAACATTATTTCCAAAGAACTCTGTCGAGTGTGTCTGTCATAGCCATTTACTCTGTAAACATGTTTGCTAACGTAATAAGATCAGTGAGAATTGGTTCCAGTATTATGCGCTGAATACACTAAATATTTGGAAGTACGCTCTCAATTTGTTTAGTACGTAAATTACGAAGTTAATATGTGCTAACCTCATCGCTCCAATCTGCCGACGAATATCCAAAACAGCACAGGATTAAAATTCGCAGCTTCACCACATCGAAGTTCGCCCGACCAGTTCTCTACACCAACTGTAGTACTCGACTGCACTCACGCGTGGAGAAGCACAGAATATGCATTTCCATAGAGCGTGCAACGAGAATTCTCACTGAATTTGTACAAACATAATATATACCATATTTAAAATTTCCAGAAGTATCAGGGCCGTAAATTTGAATGGGCTTTAAATGTTTATTACCGTTAAGGCTGTTCCACCTGAGTAAAATCTATTAGAAAAGTACAATACGTTCTAGAATATCAAACCACCTGACATTTCAAAGGCCTAATACTCCATCATTGCTGAAAAAATCGGTGAATAGCATGGTATTTCACCCTTTTTATTGGTAACCCTGTTTAGACAGGATGTATTGTTTCAAGATCTTCAGGTCAGCGCTATTCAAGTAATAATTTATATCTTCGCATTTTGGCATATCATGTACACCTTTTGCGCAAGAATAGAAAATATTGAAAAGAATCGCATGACTGCCAGCCGGTTTAGAAATTGGGAAACAATTTAGTCAAGCGTCGTCTAAATATGTTTCGTCATGGAATCCCTCCAAACACTGTTGTTATTTTTCTTAGCAAGAAATAGATCTCTACTCTCGATCTTTGTTCGCCACAGGAACGTTAAAAAGGATGTCACTAGAATACGCTAAGAGCCTTCAACTAAGGTGTGCACAAGGAAAGTGTGTTTGGAGAAAACGAATATTTCTCCTGACCTCGCACTAAAATTAAACGAACCGAATGTCATGTTGCTTTTTTCTGTTAGAATTTTGGACACCAAATGGCAATCTAAAATTTATTCTTTAGTGTGTATTTTAAAGCCTGCTTTAAATTGAATTTTTCAGATATTAGCAGAACTATAATATTTCTGCTACAACGTTTCTATTGAAACATTCTACCATTCTTTTCGGCCTAACTTTTTTTTGCGGTACATTGCTGCATGATTATTGGCTTCATAGTACATTATACATTTCCGATCCTCCATCAAATTATATGCATTCAACCGGCTCTCCTATCGATGTCAGTATTCACCGCATCTCTATCCGTTTCAAAACAACATTACTCGATCGCAAACTGGAGAATCAGGTTACATCATTGAGCAGGAGCATTCCGACCATTTACTTTTCCGAGGCCTCCGGCATCGATCATTTTCAAGGCGCTCAAAGCTACAACTTTGCTCAGGTTAATTTGCTCCTTGGATGTGCTCAGACGGCATTTCAATTTTTTACTCTCTAACGTAGAGAGCTTTAAAGCATCGGACAGATCACCAGAAGATATCTCTAATTATTCGGAGAATCGCTACATTATTCTGGTAAATATTTTTTGAAAATAACTGGATACATTTGGAAAGAGGTTCTTCAAACAGTTTGGCGACACCGTAAATAGTTGAACGTACTGCAATTGTCATTGTTTCGTGTCATTAAGCATTATTGTTAATGTATCATTAAAGTTATAATTTAAAATCTTCTTGTAGTATATTTTTTTCCTAGTGCGTGCCACCGCCCCAGACGGGACAAGCTATAACCTTCCGATGGTTTTCCGGAAAGTGTGATAGTATAATGTCTGTAAGTGTGTTTCTAAATAAGGGGCGAGAATATGACAAGTAAAAGGGAGGAAAGATTGTGCGCGTTCCGTGAGCCGTTTGTTAGAGTACTGTGCCGGCATTCGCCTGCCGTTGGTCGGAGAAACCACAGAAAACTATTGATCAGAGGAGCCGGTCGCCAGAATTCTCTTCCAGACAGCGACTGAACTCCACCTTGCTATCTAGCTGGTATCCACAGTCCTGCCGCCGCCCTCGGGAATCGAACCCTAGGACGTCCGAGTCAGAGGCACTAACAGTGACATCAGTTGATGCCCTGAGCCACCTTTGACTGTCATGCCTCTGAAACAACATGTAGTTGTTAAACAGAAAAAAAATTAATAACATTTTTTTTAAAGAATTAAAAAAGTCCCCGGAGACTGCATCTCCCACGCAACGCTTCCGGCATCGCAGCCGCCAAGCCGTCGCGCGCAGCTGACGAGGGCGCCAGCGCAGGCGGGTCAACTCGGCGGCGGCTGCTGCGAATGAACGTAAACAAGCGGGCGCAGCCGCCGCCGCCGCCAGCATTCGGAAGGCGAGGCCACGCGGGTGATTCAGCTGCTGCCGCGCGCTGCTCGCAACTGGGCCAACAGCCGCGCCCCAACGTTTGCCTTCCTACGGCGCCGCACGCGAACGCACGGGGAGGCGGGGTCCGCTCGAAAATTTCGAAAGGGGACCCTGGTCCTGTAACCCTACGTAAGACAATATTTTATTTCCAGGAAATATGATCGCTTCCTGAATTTCCACATTTTAAGCTCACTCTTTGGGGGGAGATGAAATACATTTGGGGAACAAACTTTTCAAACCACCATGGGAACTTAGTAAATGCTTCAACGTAAAATCAATTGTCCGTATTTATTAATTTTATCATTAACGTTATAATATCAGTTGTTGTAATATACCATTTTTATTTACTAGTAATATATTTGTTGCAAATAAAATGTTTGATGGAAAAGGGGGCCCAGGGAGGCAGGAACGTAGTTGCCCTCTCTTAGTTTTAGGCTGCGCACGCCTATGTGTCCTACGTATGAGCAGTTCTACGTATATCCTACACGTATACTTGTGAGGGAACAACTACATTTCTGGGCTTCCTTTCCTAATAATTTTTTTATTCATATATGACTTATTTTATTTGTAAAAATATACTATACTACAAGGACAATAAAGTTATAATATTAATGATACAATTAATAAAAAGCATTTGATTTTATGTTGAACCATTTACCAGGTTACCTTATGACTTGGTGTGCCTCTTCTCCAACTGTCGAACAACTCCCCAAAATTGTGAGATCAAAAAAGGGCAAAATCAGTGATTGAGCACATTTCACCCCTACCAGAAGGTGGTGGTGTTCTTCCCTCGTTGTGTGGTGAAAAATGGCGCCGACCCACACCTCGGCTTGCGAGGAATTTCCCCTTTAGAAGTGTGAATGTGTGTAAGAGAAGATAATAAAAGGAAGAGGAAGGAAAGATCGCGATGTCCTTGACGCGTTCGTTAGGGTAGTACTCCGGAATTCGCTCGGTATTGATTGAAGAAAACTACCGATCAATGCAACCGGCCGCTAGGATTCTACTTCACACAGCACCTAGCTATCTAGCCAGTGCCGAAAATTCTGCCAGCGTCTGGACTCGAACCCTAGTCCCGTCAGAATCCCTGCAGAGGCAGGGTAATGCTGGCTCTACGCTAAATTCAGCATATCGGAGTTTTGGAGATCACGGGACATTTGGTGATGGAGAACCAGCTGGTCCAAAGAAGGTGCCCATTCCAAGGTGGGCTGGGCATGGTCGTCGATGGATACCTTTTGGATGGGAGTTCTTGCAGAACGAGGAAAGAAGATAGTGTGTGACGAATAACCCGTCGTTTGTTTAAAAAACTGCTGTGGCGTCTGCCTGGAAATGATCTGGAGAAGCCGTGGTAGCTTTCAACATATCTGATATAATGGTGTGAAAATCCGCCACCTTTAGGAATCGAACTTCGGACCCCCCCTTCCTGTCCTTTGGCTCGTCAGCCCGATACGGGCCTTGGCCGACCAGCGGTGGCTCAGCTTCTCGACCATGGGATACGGGTTTTTTAAGGTTAGCACGAAGACATTCCTCCATCGTGTATACTGGACTTCATAACCTTAGTAGGGGTTTTGTAATTGTCACACAGAAATAAATACTAGCAACACTAGGACATTTGTGAGGAAAACGCACAGTTATAATTTTGCCCCGGCCGGAAATGGAACCCGGGGTTGCGTTGTGGAAAGCGAGCACGCAAACCAAAGAGCCACCGAGGGCCACTTCGGACCTCCTGATCCACGAAGATCCAGTTGCGGGCATGCACCACGTTAGCTTCCGCACCCACGGGCCAAAATATCAGAAAATAAAAAAAAAAGGACAAATGAAAGCTATTCTTCCTCCCGTTTCGATAACAACGTCATTACACATGCTAACACATTTCTAATTTGTCAAGAGACGCTGAATTCATCTTTATTATCATTCGGTTGAAAAGTTTCTGATAGTCGATGGAGCTACGAAACTCATTCACTTGACGACCATATTTTAACGACGTTGGCTCGTTTCTTACATATTCATTTAAGCATTCAAAATGGACTTAATAATGAGATATTTTATCAAAGTAAGCATTTTTCTCAGCCCGCAATCTCTAATTCATGAAAATATTGACTTTCAAAAGGAATGGTGAGAAAACTATAATATAATATAATATAAAAATTACATTTCTTCATAAAAAGAAACAAAGCAACAAATGATGAATTATTTTGCAATAAACATAGATGTGCACGTAAAGGTTCTTCTTTATAAGAATTAACATCGTGAAAACCAACATCTCAGGTAAATAACAAAATGTACGAATTAATTGGAAGAAGTTTGATTCTTATTTGTTTGGAAGTTTTTTAGCGACGAAATGTAAATCACAAAAAATGTCGCTTTTGCCGTCATTTCGACACACTGTGCGTGGTGGTCAGCTGACAAATCAGAGCGACCTCGCGCCGATCCTGTCTCCGGGCGGAGCAGGGCAGGGCAGGAGCTTGTTACGAACATGGATGCTTCACTTCAGGGTTTGATTTACCATCATTGACGCTCCAGACCGGTAGTAGTTTGAACACTCCATAGCAGTGTTGCCCTCAGGAACTATATAGTTTATGAATTTAATAGGTAATTGCTGAAGTTTAAATTGTGAATTAATGATAAATGCTTTTTTAATAAAACAAATAGAATTGAAAAAACATTTTATGTCACTTCATTGGTGAATGGGCATTATTCAAATTACAATTACGGTTCAATTCCATTTAAATTAAAATCAAATCCAAATTCAATACACACTTTTATGTTCTATATTTATTTTCTTTTTACATATTAAATATTATATAAACCGCGTCATATTAATGTGAGCGCCAAGCTAGTTTCACCAGAATCCAAAAACTCTTAAGTTTTCAAGAAACTTCATGAGATATAAAGCAAGGATCGAATTTTACTGAACTAAATTTTAAAATGTTGCTGATGATTCCCTTCCTTGTTATTCGAAGAAAAACTTTCATTGTCCAAAATTTCATAGTATTGGTTCTTTGAGTGTTAATATTGGGTCATGTAAAATGTAATTGTTAATATTGTGTCATATACTCCGAAAGGTTCCACAATATTCGTAAAAGAGCGTGCGTGTAATAACATTGTAGCCTGTAAATGTTTTATAAGTCATATTGTATGCAAAACTATTTATTTCAAATAGTGTTAAAAAGAGGGTTCAGTCTTTGAGGATTTTACTGAGTGACTAACATATTTCAGTAAAAGTTCGTCTTCAGTAGACATCATCCGAATGCATTTTACTCCGTCTCTGAATGGAAAACAGGCTTTTTCAGTGAAAGGAAAAGGAGTTAAATGCTTTTTCTGTCATATATAGAAATAAATCCTACAACGGCAGACAGGAATAATTTTGTTTTGACCTTTCGTTCTTCACAGTTCACCGCGCGCTCCTTGTACGTCTGAACCACAGGCTGCAAAATCTCCGCCAACCCGATCTCCATTATATTCATTCTTCCACGCAGGTGCAAATGCTGCTTCCGGTCTTTGAACAGCGTGAGGACAATTTCGTTGTGATAGACATCGCAGTAAACAGCAAGTGTATCTAGTTTGTCTTGTTGTAGTTCTCGTGAATAGCCAGGCATTCATTGCCCTTGAGTGGCCAACGACTCCGAATTTGTATTGGCTATTGCATTTTCATGTCGCAGTGGTGCATGACCAAATGCATCCAAGCTTGCATGTACCTCCGAACGCTATGCTCTCAAACATAAAATCGCATTTGTATACACGTAGTACATTTCAAAGGATTCTTAGAATATACTATTCATTTTCAGCTGCAGTATATTTTCGAATATGTCTAGAAAAGTATTTTATCTCATATTTATATATTTTTAAAATTGTGTTTCGAAGAGTACATGGAGTGAAAAGGGCCTTCTTGATTATCCAGTCAGGCGAAGATTGTTTGAAAACGTTCTTCAGTGCATTGACTGTAAACTGCTGAAGGCTGTTTTGAATTTTTAAATAACCCCTTTATGTTATTCGTTTTGTTACGTCATATACGTATATAAAACAAACCAGGTTCTTACTGCGGACTGGTATTAAATTTCACAAATTAGAATTTTCCCTGATACTCTTTTGTTGTTATTGGACGGCGTTCGTGAAGGATTTCACAATTCGTCATTCGTTAATAAAAATATAAACAAATTACTTTCAGCGAAATATGATGTTTAATTACATTTGTTCCAAGAAATGATATTTCTTGTTTAGATGATTTTTCTCTTGCAAGATGATATTCCGACAAGTATTGAACGCCGTACGGCCAATACCACAAATCATTCGGCGGGTATTTGCTATTGATCGGCCTAATGACTTTAATTGCTGCCATGTGATCCGAGATAATTCACTCTTGCTATCATCGCCATAATCGCTGGAAAATATAAAATTTCAAGGAATTCGAACTCTACCGTAGAGCAGTTACAGTCACGGCAGACTGCCCTAATAGAAGTAACATAAGGCTCCAATTCGCATGCTACTCTTCCCCCTTATGTGTCCTGCAGGGAGGAGGGGAGAGTCGGTCTTCAGGGAGAAGGGGAGACCCAGCCCTAGTAGAGGATTGGAAACTCCCACCAGGTTTCCGGTGTTTCACCTGATACTCACGTCGTTAGCGTCGACGCGGCGCAGCAGGGTCGTGCCAATCATTGATTGATTCATTAGCGATTCCGCGTGCATAAGCAGCTAAGGCCATTATTCCCATAATTGTAGTGCATGTTTATCCCGAGAGGTGGCGGTGATCTTCCTTCGGTGGCTGGCGAGATCCTTCGCCGACCTATATCGGCTCGCGGAGATATTCCCCAACCAAGAATCTTCCACCTGCGTGGCACCACCCCAGCCGGGACAAGCTCTAAGCTCCTGAACGGTCACCCGGCATATGTGGTCGTATAGTGCATGTTGGCGTGTGTATAAGTAAGGGATGAGGAAGGGAAAAGGGAAAGTAAGGAAAGATCGCGCGCGATCCGTGACCCGTTTATTAGGGTACTACTCCGGCATTCGCCCGGTGTAGATCGGAGAAACCACGGGAAACTACCGATCAGAGCAGCTCGCCTCAAGAATTCTCCTCCGGATAACGATTGAATGCGACCTAGCGATGTAGCTTGTGCCGAAAACAACCGTCTGGACTCAAACCCTAGGACCTCGCAGTCAGAGGTACTGCAATGACATCAGTTGATGCCCTGAACCACCTTTGGCGGTCCGAGCCACTCTTCCGAGGAGGGAAGTCTCAGTGGGTGCGAAGTCTTCGTGGCAGTGGTTTCTGACGCGGGGATCTGAGGAGGGTTTAGTCGCGACCCTGGCGTGAGAGATGTATCACTCACTCGAACAACCTCAGAGATGGGAGAATCTATATGTGGAGGAGCTCTATCCAAGTCCCCAAAATTGTCGGCAGACATTGAAGTAGAGTGCGCTTGCGTTCCGGCTTTAATCTAGACGCCATCTTTGGACCAAAAGTGTGCCAGGATGCGATCGCTCCGAGGAGTGTTGAGAATACACGAAACATACTCCCAGAAGGCGCTACTCCGGAGGCTCATTCGCTGACTTCGCTTCGCCAACAATAACTTGATGATGCAAGGATATCCATGGATTGAATTGTAGTTGGTCTTGAAAATGACGTAATGAACAATGGCGGCAGATAGGCGTTCATCCTATTAATTATAATATATCCATAGAAACTAGTGATTTAACTATATAACCAATTAATACCAGCAAGTGATAAGACCGTTCAGATCCACTACCTTTCATTTAAATAATAAATCACGAAATTTGGTTAAGTAGTAAGCTTGAATTTCTTTCTAAATGAAGAGCATTAAATGTGTTTTAATTATATGCGTGCATTGGATTCTGGTCTGCAAATCAAACCTAATATGTTTTTATTCGAGTAATATTTACAACAATAACTATTGAATGCCAATTAATAAATTTCTATTTTTAGAGAATCATTTTTCAAAGAATAAAGAGTCACAGCGTTATTTTTTCGTGTGCATTTACACCAAACAGTGAATTTACGTAAAATAAAAATGTTCAGTAGCGAACAACTTAAAATTTACATTTTAAAATTTAGAATTTTCGTTTTTTTTAAATTTTCAACTATAACATCTCTGTTGCAGGAGAATAGATAAAATCTGAAATTTGCAGACGTAAAATATCGCTGTCGTACGAAACTGCAGTATAAATTTCAATTTTAAGATTGAACTCAAAGTACGCTTTAACAAATTGTAAATTTAAGCAAAAGATGCTTATTTTCCCCATTAGGCAGTGGTGACAAGGAGTAATCATATTATTTCACATCCATTTTGAACTTAAATCTATCTTGCTGTAAAATAAGCGAAAGAGCTCTAATGTGTGTGTGTTTGTGTGTGTGTGGTGGCAGGCGTGGCGCTGGGCGCGGGCATCCTGTTCGGGCTGATCACGATGCTGGTGCAGTACGTGGGGCTGTTCATGACCGGCTTCCACACGGGCCTGTTCGCGGGCATCGTGGCGCTGGCCGTGGCCGAGCAGTTCGCGTGGCAGCCCGCCATGTGGATGACCGGCTGCGTGCTGCTGGGCGGCGGCCTGCTCTTCGCCATCCTCAACCTCTACTGGCAGAAAGGTGGGTGCGCAGGGGTTGCGTCACTGGGCGGGGCCCGAGGGAGAAAGGAGAGAGAGGAAGGGAGGGATGAGAGGGGAGAGAGGAAGGATGGGATGAGAGGAGAGGTAGGAAGGGTGGGATGAGAGGGGAGAGAGGGAGGATGGGATGTGAGGAGAGTGAGGAAGGGTGGGATTAGAGGGGAGAGAGGAAGAGTGCAATGAGAGGGAAGAGAGGAAGGGAGGGGAGGAAGGAAGGGAGAGAGGTAGCGGAGGGATGAGTAGGACTAGGAGAGAGGGAAAGAGAGAGAATGAGAGAAACAGAAGGAGATAAAGGGGGGGAGAATGCGACGGAGAGGGAAAGAAAAGGAAATAGATGGAGAATGAAGAAAAAATAGTTTGAATTGGAGAAAATGGTGCATGAATGTAAGAGGTAAAGAATGATGGAAATAAAATTAATGGAATGGAATAATGAATGGAATGGAATTGATTCAACAAGACAATTTAACAAGAACAATATATTTAAACAGGTGTTTCCTATCTGAAGTTATAATTACTACGTACCACGAATGGTGCAATGATCATTTTACTTTTAATCATCTGAAAAATGTACTTCTTTAATTCTAGATGATTAAAAGTACTTTTGGGACATGCCTAGCATATCTTCGACACCCCATTGGAATTAAACTATTTCCTTAGTTCATTCTATTCGCACGGCGTTCGATGAGATCCGCTCCTAATGAGATTGATAGTTTGTATACTAAAGACATTCGTTTCCGTTTTTTGTGATTCTTAAAGACACCATTTAAATATCACATTTTGCAAAGAAAACATACTTTGCCAATTTTTCGTGCGTTGGTTATCAAAAGTGAAGATACATTTTAACTGTATTTCAATATTTGCAAAAATTTAAAGTAAGTTCCAGTTAAAAAGTCCAATGTTTAAATGAAGACTCGCAAGTTTCCTCACTTATTATATGGCGCCAGCTATTTCGAAGTGGCGTTTCGAGATAATTTTGTTTAATTTATCAATTCATATACTATTTTCACTGGTTTTCCCTAGCTTAATTTTTGTAGTCATAATAGAATTTAGAATTTTCATTTTAAATTTTTAGTAACCTTAAAAAGCACCAAAACGAAACCGAAAAATTGCAACATTACCAACACACACTTTGTTTTTCCTTCGAAAATTTGGTCCAAATAGTGCTCGTTTTTCCCTACTGAACGTGGTAAGATTTTCAATTGGTAAAAGTATGAGTTTGATAATCGAAACGAAAATTTTAAAGATTAAAAACAATTCACTTGCAAAACTTTTCTTGCGCCATCAACGGAGAATCAAGAGAAATGTGGGCGGAAGTGAGATTGGTGTCTAGAAAATGTCTTTCTCCCCTTCCCCGCGGGCTCAACGCACGGCAGCCGTCTTCGTGCGCGCAGCGGCGACAGTTTCCAATTACCCATTTCTCACGTCTGCGGCAGATTTACCCGCGGCGTGCCTCGCATTCAGACGCCCCCTGCCGCCTCGTCAGCCCATTGTTGTCGAACCCATGGCCTCGAAAACTTCGCCCAGCTACGCGTGCCACTTCCGCGCCGCGCAGCCGGGGCAGAATTGTCTTGCGTCATAGTCCATTTCCAATTGGATGCAGTCTGCGCTTAACTAGTTTTTTTGGTGACTTGACTTGTGACACTGTCTCGTGTGTCCGAGCGCTGAAAGATTCGTAAGTAACCATGTTGCGAGACACCAATAAAGAAAGTTATCATTTGAATACTAAGAGATAAAAAGTCTAGAAAGCTACAGGTTGTTTTAAGGAAAGTTACGTGGATTCTTGTGAGGTCATTTTTTTTTTCTAGAAATTACTACAGATAGATTGGGTGTTATCGAATGAAATGCTACGTAAACATTTTTTTTCACTTTGTAGAACGTCATGAGGAAACTCGGAATTTAATTAACTTTCATACTTTTTAAAGTGTTTCTAGTATGTAATGAAGAAATTAATGACGTTTTCAATTTACTTTCTATATCTGAGGCTTACGTCCATCATTAAATTTCATCAATTAAAACAGCTTTTTACATGAATTAGAAACTGCTACAACGTAAATGATAATTCATTACACGAATTACTTTTAAAACGATAAAGATACAATGAGAAGTTCCCAAGCAAACCAAGAATCACACTTCTGACCTTATACTCCATTTCTTCAGTAGAATGAAAGCGCCCGTTCTCGTATTTCGTTTTCACGTTATCTGACACGTCTTCTAAGTGAAAAAAGTTGAATACAGGTTCGTGGACACTCCGTTTCATTGCCAAAGGCGTTTCCACTAGTTCCAAAGCCAGAAAGAGATGAAGCTGCAGAACTGAAGCTTTTTCACTGAAATCTTTGAAAAAATTTATACATAAGCAGAAAAAATGAAATTGTAAGTTTAAAGATTCAATTAATAAATACAATTCTCTTCCCCAATCACAGTGCTTCAATTCTACACATTGTCAGCTCAGAAAAGTGGACAATTATGAATTAATCGTATGAACGCAAGTACAGTTTAGATTACGCAGCGCTACGGGGCCCGTTTCCAAATTTTCAGGTGTACCTAGTCCCCCCTAACATGCCCCCTCCTGTACGCTTTCCTATAGGTATAAAAGTCGCGTCCATTTAGACGCGCACAGTTTCTCAAATTGTTTTCTGAAGTTATGATTCCGTGATGAATAACTGTTCCTCGTTCACGTTGTTCAATCTTAAATGTATGAATGCATAGTAAATTATAGCTTTGAAGTTCGAAGAAAAATATTTATTGAACCGTTTTCATCGTGAAGGTGATCATAAAATACGAAGACAAAGGCTTACAGAAAATATGGCAAAACACTTGAGACACCAAAGTAGGACGCAACGTTTTCCTAATCTTCAGGGCCGGATTTATGCATGTGCTGACAGTGCTGCAGCACAGGGCACTCCACCAAAAAGGGGCCTCCACCAAATAAAAAATTAATTTTTTTTTATTTTGGTCTATTTTTCTTGTGATTGTTTCTTGAGTTGATCCAATTCAAAGAATTCATTAACCAATTCATACAAGATGAGGAATCTAAAAGCGCCTTAAGTCGGGAACATTTTATGTATAACTTAATAATTGAGAAGGGAATACAAGACGCGTTTCCGAATGTAAAAATTATTTTAAGAATTTATCTTGTGTTAATGATAACAAATTGTACAACGGAAAGATCATTTTCAAAATTAAAACTTCTAAAAAATAGATTGAGAACTAGTATGACAGAAGAACGACTTAATTATCTTTCTATTTTGAACATCAATTTTGATATTCTAAAAGAATTATCTTTCGACGATGTAATTGAAGAGTTTGCTTACAGAAAAGCAAGAAAAGTTCCTGTAGTTTAGTTATTATAATTAAGTTGTAATGTGTTGTAAATATTCGGTTTATAAATAAAATATTGTACGCAAAAATTATTTGCAAAAAAAAATTTTTTTTAATTAAACATATTTGACACATAGATTTTATTTTGTCAGCCGCCAACTGCATATAATATATATGGGGGGGGGGCCCTCCACCAAAAATCAGCACATGGGCACCCACCAAGTTAAATCCGGCCCTGCTAATCTTTAAAATGATTCATTGCGTCTTCAATTCTTTTTATTGAGAAATGCAAAGAAATCCAATGTGTTAACTTTATCTTTGTCTCTTTTTAACCCGCCTCAACATATATCAACAAAACTCGAGTATTCCCAAACAAGAACCTCAGAAAAACAGTTAATTTCTTTTGTTAGGTTAGCAATAAGAATCTTCACAGTGAAAATCATTGAACCGTCCTCGCATCAGAAAAATGTTCGTCTTTTGTTTTCTGTTCAAAATCTATCCAAAGTTTCCGGTGCATCCCAGTTCAACTTCGGGTTAGGCCAATGCGCAGGACATCAATGACGCAATTCATATTTTTCTTCGGAATCTGGCAGACATGGGATAGTGAAATTAATAGCCCACCTTCCGTAATCCACAATATTCACTCATTCATTCATACATTCTCTTTAAAAATCAGTATTCCCTTAATTATAAACTTTAAGGGAGTTTGCCATTGTTACCCCCTATCATTTTATGTTATAATGTATGTAATTTCTTGCTCCTAAAATGCTACATGACTGAACGTCAAAGTTGTGCAAAAAAAAAGATTGTACCTGCCTGCTTACTAATTCATACTACAACCAGCTTCGTTCCGGAATACTCCAACATGTTCGGCCACGTATCGTTTTCAACAATATGTTCTCCCGAAGAATGTCTGAGACCGTTGTCTGAAACGTTATGTGTCTGAACGGAACCGGTTCGATAAGAACACTCGTGCAAGTACCTTGAAGTATACACTTTAATTGAATAGCTTTGAAGAAAAGAGGCGCTTGGAATTAAGTAATGGTCAGCGACCTTAAGTGACTTTTACAGAAGAAGTAATTTAAAGTTCTAAGAATTTAGTAAATCAGGTGATCAACACAAAAAAAGTATTTGATTAATTATAATTATATGGTACTGCAAAAGTATTACGGGCACTACTGTGCCAGTGGCCTGCCAGCCTCCAGCAGAAACGAAAAAGGTACATATCTCGAGGAAAATGGACAATTCCCTATGTGACGGAATCGGCGATTTTTACATTTTGGTATCAATGATTCACAATTTGCTTCTTCTTAAGTTTGATAAGAAAATGTAAGAAAAGTAGAAATTGAAATCTTAAAATAGATATAAAAAACTTTCACTGTGACCTTTACAATTTATTGATAATATAATATCTCGTATGTGGTAAGAGCCACATGGGATGTTTTCGTAACGTGCTTTCAGAAAAATATTACAATAAATAAATATGTAATACCATCATACAGAAAGTGTCGAATGCCTAAACTTAGCCAACCGTACATAGATTATTAACATCAAAAAGCGATTCCCTTCCTCCTGTAATTTTTTTTCACATAAGAGGTCGTCATCATCGACGATATATCAATTTTGCTTGTTTAATGGCTTACCATTGTCTAAACTCAAGCGCCTCAAATATAGAGGAATTACTCTGAGAAGGGACTACTTTGACAGGTCGGGAAACAAATGAACATCATGCAGCGAGATGACATTGCAAAGGATAGTGATGAAGCATTCACAAATGAGCCAACCGTAAACGAACGTCCCGGCAAAGCGTGGCGATGAACGTAGCCCACGCAGTAGCTGTCAAAGCGGTCCCTCCTTAAAGCAATATGCCTCCCTGCCTCGGAAGCGGCGAGGCGCTGGCTGGGGGCTGAGCGGGTGGGATGAGCGGGTGCGCGCGCAGCGACCGCCTCCGAGAGCAACGCCCTCGCGTGCGCTTGCAGGACTCACCGTGGTGGGCACGAGCGTCTACGGCGGCGCCATCATGGCCGGCGCGCTGGACTACTTCGTGGAGAAGTTTCTCATGGTGAAGTGGCTGTGGGAGCGCGTCACGCTCAAGCGCACGCTCTCGCCCTGCTGGTTCAGCTGGCTCATCCTGTCCGTGTGGCCCTTCATGGTGTTGGTGGGCATGGTCACCCAGTGGGCCATCACCGGGCGCGGCATTTACCACCAGGAATGTGAGTATGCGGTAGCCTCTCGTCGACGACACGAGCGCGCGTGTGGATGCGGGTGTTTTATAAACTATTCCACCCTGTGGATGCGATGTCTCAGTGGCAATATGGCCGTTGCCTCTGCTACGTCGATGATGGAGAGGAAACTCCTAGGGTTCAAGTCATAACAGTACTTGATTTTCAACATTAGCTACACATTTGGGTCGAATTCAGACGCTGTCTGGAGGACAATTGTAGTGGCTGCTGGTAGTTTTCTGTGGTTTCTCCGGTTTGCCTCGGTAGTTTCTTGTGGTTTCTACAGGATACCAATACCAATGGAATGCCGAGGCAGAACCCTAACAAAGAGGCCAAGGACCGCGCCTGATCATTTCTTCCTCTTCCTTGTCCTATCCTTACCCATTACTTTCACGCACACACACACACACACACACACACACACTATTCTATCACACTGGTCGGGAGACAAGTATGGAGGTTAGAGCTTGTCTCGGTTGGGGCGGGGCCACGCTGGTAGGTGATACCTGATTAGGGAAAGTCCCCGCAATCGGACGTATCTCGGCGCCGGATCTCAGGGAAGATTACCCCAAAGATCCAAAAGATCACCGCAGCCTCAGGCGATGAAAACACGCACCACACTTACGAGACCTGTCCTCAGCAGTTGATGCGCCCGGAATCACTAACCTATCATTAAATTAATTTACCTTCATTGCGTTTTTCTTTAGTTGTCTGGAAAGAAAAAAAAACTCGTGACCCGCTCCAGGTCTTTCACTAGCAGTCCTTGCCCTTCACACCATCAATGTGTGAATTAAACCGTACATTGATTGAAAGAGGGTGAAACCAAAGCCGGAAGGATAGTAGAAAACACTTAAGAGGCGAAGACCAATTTGTTTGTTCTGTTTGCTTCGAAGTTGCCACTCTAAGAGTGATGTTGACGTCGTTATTGCTCGGCAGTATCGTTACAATGAAAAATTGAAGAAACTTGAATTCAGAATAATACCAATACTAAGTCAGACGCATAAAAGTAATTTTCAATTTATTTCGATTCCTTTTTTAAAAAATTATTTTCCAAATGAATCGAATTTGATATCGATTTAATTAATTAATCCGTACAGGTCTTCTGAGATTCTTAAGACTGCCAACATGTTTACGCATTATTTTGCTAACGTTAAAACTCCCGATTGTGGTGGACAAGTGGCGATTTATCCAAGATCTTTGCCTGAAAAATTGACTTCACAAATACGCAGTTTTATAAGTAGCAAGTAAGTTTATGAAATGTCTATCTTAAATACAAAATCACCGTTTGCGAGTTATTCGTTATGATTCGTTATGATATGTTGATAAATGATATGACAGCTATAATAATTAATATGTTAATTAAGAATTAAATATTCATAATCCAATTTGTGATAAACTATCTGAGCTACTTTCCTCATTCAGATTTCTGAATATTGTAAGGAAAATTACAGACAAAAGACTGAATCGGCAGACTATCTCATACTAGTTTGAATTCATGCCATCAGTTCATAGCTTCCTTTTATGACTCAGTTACGAATGAATGCTAAAAACACATTTCTCGAGAGGAAGTTACGGAAGGACTACATACATTGTATCGTGTCTCTCACATTGACCATTGTATTATGACTGTTCTGTTGTAGTGATTATGTGCCATGTACCTCGTCTTAAGTAACATTCATGTGGCCTACAAGCATACGACTGTGAATGTCGCGTCTAGAAGACGCGGGAAGTAGATTAAAAGGGTTTTTTGTCTTCCATTCGTTTCTTGTAACTAAATAACAAACAAAATTCGTTCATTTACATTGGCGACCCGATTTTTAATATTTTTCAAGATATTGTCATAAGCAGAGTATTGCAACTTTATCAGATTTAATTTTTTATTTATTTTATTATTGTATAATCAGAAAAAATCAGTTTTTCGATAGCAGATTTTCATCAAATTAAAAATAATGAATTATGTATGCAATTTATTAAAATGTATACTACAAATTTACTTAAAATATTGACCTCACATCTCAGACAGAAAAAAACTAATATTGCAACTTTATTAATAAGTCTTGTGACTTCGACCTGTTTCATTATTGTAATACAAAACGTTATTAACGTTAAACTCCTCGTTCTGGATGCGTCCCTTTGTAGGGTCCAAGGACTCGTATGAGAATTTTCTCATATTTAATTTCAAGGGCGACGGAAGTGGCGCAGTAGGTTGGGATGCAAGCAACATGATACAAATTGTAAGTACTAGTAGCACCAAACAAAAATGGAAGGTACGAATACAGTATGAAGTAATTGTAGCTATCGTGACAGCTAACGTGGAAGGCGGAATTGTCATGCAAATAAAGTGCGTGCGTGTCTGCCTACGAAAACTTGACTTGGAGTACTTTTCACCTGAACACTTTTCAAAGCATGTAAAACAGCAATTACATGGTACTTACTACTCTATTTAAGGTAGAGTTTCCCGACATCTGCGATAGGTGAGAATTTACTTTTATATAGGTCCGTGGCTGTGTTCAGGTGTTTGAAATGGGTGGAAATTCAAATCTGTTTCCAGTTTATTTACTTTTTCTTTGTAGAATACAACATTATGTAAAGTTAGACCCCTTTCCGACAACAGAAAACCAAGGAACTCCGTTTATTCTTTCAAACCAGCTGTTCCCAACTGATGATTAGCAATTTCTCAGGGCTTTGCAATAATAATAATAATAATAATAATAATAATAATAATAATAATAATAATAATAATAATAATGTAGTTACACAAATCGAATCCCAAATGTAAAATATATAATGAAATGTATTTTTTAATTTAAAAATAAAAGTATTAATAGTTCAACTAAAAATCAATGGGTAGCCATTTCCATTACAGATTTGAATTTTATTTTGAATTGAACTTGCTTGAATTAATTTTCTGTCTTATCGTATCAATTCCCTATTCATTTTCGTATGTTCAGCTATCACATTAGTTGAATAGACGTTTGTCTGTATTTTGTTGCGTTTATGTGTTGTTTGTTCGTGATGAACTATGATTAACTCTGCTAAATAAATTTAATACAACACAATGTTGTTATTTTCATCGTTACTAATGAATTCATGGAGGACTCACTATTTCTACATTTTTTAGAAAGAGTTCACTGGACGAAAAAGTTGGAAACCGCTATTTGAAACAATAGTATGTTATATGAAAACAATTTTGTACATAATTTGAATTCGTTAAGTATCAACATATGAAATACATGATTAATAAATCTCGACCGACAGAACCAGTTATGTCGATTATAATAATAGTTATTACTCATACTATGATTTTACCTATGTTAACATTTTTAAGGTTGGTTTTCAACAATTGGGTCATAGTGACTACTGTGGTTGTTTTAACTTTAGAAGGAACTGTAGGAACACGTATGGACAACACGACACATGAACATCCATGCCCGAGACGGGATTCAAACCCGCGGTCCTTCAGCCTTCGCGACCTCGGCTCTCCGGGCCGGCAGACGTTAACATTGTATTGATATGAAAGACTTCTTAAGTATCTCATTAAATTGTTCACAATCTGTTTGAAATAACATACACTGAAATGTGGTAATCATAATTTTTTCATTCCAACACATCTCTAAAACCCTCTTCCGTTACATAAGAACTAATATGACACATTATTTTCTATTTGGGGGCGTGTGGAGTCAAATTAGATTACAATTCCTTTTAATAATTCATTATTTTGTATCCACCATTAGTTGGTATAACAACTGTACTGTACTTAGTAGACCACAGATGTTCAAAATTCAAGTCTGTTGTGGAAGCTTCTCTCAATTTGATACACAAGAGAATTATTGCTCCGAGCATCCTTAGGTTTTTTCTCTTGGATTTACCGAAGATTTTGAGAGCCATAAGTCCGACTTCCCTTTTGTTTTCAATCAGAAGATCTTAAACTCTCACTCTCTGATTCGTCGTCTGGTGAGACATCAGATAAAAAATTGTATTAATATAATTCCTTTTTTGCCGATCAGATGGCCGAGATCGCTAAGGCAGTAGTGCCGGAGTGGTTTCGGACCAGAAGATCGCGGGTTCGAGTCCCGCCTCGGGCATGGGTATATTTGTGTGTTTGTGTATGTCTGTATGTGCTGTCCTTTCACCCCCATTACCATCATATCATCATTTCATCCTCCATACCCCCAGGGCTAACAACCGTGGGAGTTAAAAACCGGATCCAGCTGAAAATGCTGGCCCCCCCAAAAATTGTCGCAAGCACCTGCCACCATGAGAATAAATAAAAACTGGGCCACGGTAAAGGCAGGATGCTTGCAAGCGTGGTCCTAGTTGGCCGATTAACGAAAAAAAATCCTTTTTTAAATTTTTATTTTATATTTGTCTGTTAATTTTCTTGATACGTATATGTTGCCACTGGTCTACAGTTTTCTAAGGCAATTGAATAACTTTGAATATTGTTAAATAATAATGAATATTGTTAAATGAAGAATTATTTGTAATGAAAATTAATATGAAAGAAACCATTTGCAGTGAGTTATTCATTTGTCTTAGAAAATCGTTGGCCAGAGACAACATATATTTAGGATTTGATTTCTGGCGGAACGCGACGGAACAGCGTTCCGGTACCTCAGTATTTTATATATATATATATATATATATATATATATATATATATATATATATATTACATACTTTGTATACTTTTTTACTTATATCTTCCTTCGAATTTTCCGTCAGTGGTGCCGTCCAAGAAGAATCGCAGCATGACCATCCAAAGGGCCCGGACTCGTGAGCAACGAGCTGAGCTACGACAGAAGAAGTATCGCTACTTGTATCAAGTGCGGACAGCTCACGGGGACGTTATCAGCCAGGTAAAAATATTCACACAAATAAAAATTCCTTGTTGACTTTTTTGTTAACAATTGGAAGTACAAGTCTCCCAGTAAACAATGAGTGAAATAAATAGTTTTATGCATTTTTGTAAGATGAATTCAGATAACCAGTTGCAAGGGGCACCAACTATTATTAGACTCCATAAACAACAGGTTACTACCTCATATTAACATCTCATCATATGCGAATTCTAATATAAAAATCGACTCAGCATACCAGAACATGGGTTTATAATAATATTTTACCTGTTACCTGTAATATGGTTCATCTGAATAAGACACGAAATTATAGTTTCAAAAATTAATGAATAATTTAATAACTCATTAGTTGTCTGATCTTTATTGAGCTAATTTATAATCATATAGCAAACAATGAATCACTTCCGAAAACCATAAAGTCCATAAACCGTGCTGCTAAATTATGAAGTACAACTAAAGCGAGGTGACGGAGAAGAGAGGGTGAAAGGTATCTCACTCCCTAATGTTTTATTTCACGTTTGAAACGCTCTTGTACTGACATAAATCTAACTTGCCTAATCTGCCATGGCTGACATCATTCCAACTCAATCTCTAACCTCACCAATATGCAGAAAGCAATCAACCAAGCGTCACCACAGCAATATTCACCTACGTATGGAGTATGATTGGAGGTTTATCGCACCACACTACGTTCTTAATTGGACATTCAAAATAGGCTTCGGATAAGCTCTAAAACCTCCCATTCTCCATAAAACACGGTTTTAAGTCGAAAATAGGCATAATTTTAAAAAAAATATTTGTATACAATAATGATAAAATATTATCTGGCCAAACATAATAAAATCTGACATTTATTGTTTGCGACGGGAAAATAATTAATTCACTGATATAAAAACCTCGTCAAAATTTATTGAACATAGTATATACAATTTATTGGAAATCACTATAATAAGTCATGCAATAACAATGTTTCGGGAATTCAGTTTCTTTCTATTATCAGACATTTTGCTGTAGAAGATTATAAAAAACTTTATAATAAAATGATGTATGTAAGACTTTAGGCACAAAACAATGTTTTACATCGACTTACCTTCTTTTCACGTGTTGTGATTCCTACCATACACATCGTTTAAAGTGAGCCAATGATTTTTATGCTGCGTACACGTAACTTCGTCTGTTTTTATTTACAAAGCATTTTATATTCTCCAATAAACGTATTATATTCAACAAATGTTAACGAGTGTTTTACATCAGTGAATTAATTATTTGTTCGTCATAAGTAATAACGGCCAGATTTTCTCATTTGTATATAAGTTACATTTAAGGGTCGAGCAAATAATCTATTTTCAAAAATATTTACAATAAAAAACCAATAAAAGCTGCAATTCTTTCGCAGATAGAGAGGATAGGAAGATGTATATTGATAGAATGATTGATAGAATATTTTGGTACCTATCACTTGAATAAAGTCCAAAACTATAACCTTTTGGCAATGAACACCATATGACATACATGTGATGTTTTTTACCCATCTACTTATTCACAAATGTTCGGCAGTTCACATTCTGACACAGTCAAGGAGATTTCATCTACCTGCCGAACACCTGTGCATACTGGGTTGCCTAGCAATCAGGGATAAATGTCAATGTATACATGCATATAACTCCAATAGGTGCAACTTCCTACCATTGACAAAAATTGGTCATTTTCGAACCTCTACCTGCTCTAGAAGTTTAAATCATTTTAAAAAGATATCCTGTATTTGAATTGAAGAGAATTGTTTTCCTTAAAATGATTCTACGACGAAACAACTTTTAAATAGCTAAATTAAAAAAAAAAAAATCCGAAAATGAGACATTAATGGTCAGTTAGGCATTTTGGGGCTTCAATGTCGCAATAGGCTATACATGTAGTTCCTGTAATAACGCAAAATCATATATTTTTATAATTAATTTAGAGTGCCTACGCCAAAACAAAGAAACAAACATTCACATCTGCATCAATCATGTGCTATCTCATCTGATATCGACACACAGAAAACTATAATGAATGTCTTGGTTTCCATAACGCATAACCTCTTACAGCAGACAATCGCAAAAGCAGTTCTCGTTTTCGCGGAAATCATTGCGTCACAAGTATGCATCCTTTATGAGCTAATTATTAAAAGGCGTAACAAATGAATACTCGCGCCCGTCTCAATAAAATATGAGCACCCAAGTGCAAACGTGAAAGTGTCAATCAGTTCGATATCACCCAAAAGAGCGGAAGGAAGATATGCAATGTAGAAATGAGCATATCGAGATAGTGAAACCATTCAAATTATTTAATTTGTAATTGGTTATTATTTACATACACCAAATTTATTTCTTTAGCCATTATATCGTTTTTGACTTGCAGGTTAAATTCAACTTTCATTAGAGCCTGAAGACAGGGATAGATAATTCCTCGAAATGTCGTTATTAGAAAGTTAAAAAAGTTAGACGCTTATTAAAGCTGTTCTCGTACATAATCTCTTAATAAATATCGACTTGTTATTACGATGTAGAATTAAAGCCTACATATTGAATTTAACCTGTCGAAAAAGGATATTTTGCCCAAACAAATATACGTTTGCAATTCAAATTATTTAGCTCATTTTGTTTCGTTTCTTTTGAAATTCAATTTCACTCGCCGTCCCTGCGTCCATGGAACTGAGCGGCTGCCTCGAAGACGCGCAACCTCGCGCATCTAGTTCACTTTGTGCACTCGGTTTGGCGTGCTTCCACGACGTGACACCCGGTTCGATTCCGGGTCAGGGCGGATTATAGTGTGCGCTTCCCTTGAAATGTCCCAGTACATGTTGCAGTGTGGCGATGAGAAATCTCACTTCTCTGGTTGAGGATACCAGAATACAGCATAGGGATGCCTATGTGCTAACCACACGTACTCCTTAACCCATAGTCGCAAAGCCGGGTTTCCGCTGGCGGGACGCATTGGCTCCGTCAGAGGCTGTTGTACCAGTACAGATCGACAGACATTTCTGCCAAATCATATGGGAGTGTGATCTCAAGTAACAAGTATAAATGGTTCACATTCATTATCAGGAATGTTGTTTAACTTGCGCTGGGGTTGTCTCCCCATTATTTTATCATTCCGCCAATCGAAGAATGTTTGCAAGGAAATTTATTTACACTGCTAGAATTTAAAAAAAGTGCAATTGTGTACTAAAAATACTTTTATTGAAAGTGCATTTACCCTTACTTTTTATTCTTTGAAAAAATGAAAATTATCCGACCACAGAATTGCTCTGGTGATGATATGAATTCACAGGGGGGGGGATACCGGAAATTCCTCTCCTAGAGAATTTGATGTCTCCTATTAGAAAGGTAGTATTTTTTTCTTTTCAGGATAAAATTAATTCTCAATTAACACATTTACGATTTTCACAGTATGAAATGTTAGAAGCACGGAAATTGAACAAGAAAACGTTCCCAAGATGATTTTTATGATTCATTCATACTCTTTTACATCAGCGAAGAACCTGGGAATTTGAATGCCCCCCCCCCTTTGGAGAAAATAGCATATTCACACCCAACTGGTAGAACTAAATTTCTTTGTAGTTGTGAATACGTACCACAGTTTGTGTACAGACCCAGCTGTAGGTATTTTTTATAATCAACTAAAATGAGTGAAAATAAGACAAGTGAATGATATTTTCATGTTTCAGAGTTACGTTCAAGCTTTGCAACGCAAAGTATGTGGTCCTGGTGAGACTAATACTCTTCAATCGGATTCAACACATCTCACAATACTTCCCGCAGACCAGACCCAACTGGCAGCTCTCACAGAATCAGAAGATGAAAGCCGGGAAATATCTGGTGATATAATTCAACTAGATAGGCGCCACGAGAGCAGCCGAGAATCTGTCAACTTCAACATTGGTCGACCTCCATATCGATAGTAATTCCATTCCATGCATGCAAGCAACTTTCATAATAATTCATTTCATTGTGATACAACTCAGACGACGAAGTAATAACTTTATTTCATTGCACTATCCGTGAAAAAACTTTTTTATCTTATATGGCAGTGAACAGTGAAACTTCTATGTGAAGAGAAGCAAATAATTTTAAAATAACATTTGTGCATATGTGCTTTAACCACAAACAAGAAGTTATAAAAATGTGAAGATGTGTTTGGTGCTTGGGTCGCTATGAAAAGCCGTTTGTTGGGAACGATGTACTTCACATAAAACAGACTGATTTGAAAGTCAGCCCCAAACCAAAGATTCAGACCAGCATTTGTTCTGGAAGTGGTTGGTGTTCAAGCATGGGAAATTCATGTATCTATAAGAACTAATGCTACACGTTGACAATACAGAGTTAGAGAAATTAGATGAATTTTTCTATTAAATATAGTTAATGTATCACTTGTGATGCATGTTCATTCCAGTTTTCTTTATAAGCACAAATATAAGTTAAAGGGACAAAGGAATTTAAGAATGATCCTGTAATTCTAGAAAAACTTTTGTAATTGGACAATCTTTAGTGTCTGAACGAACTAGTTTGCAAATATTGATAAATATTTAATAATCTTCAGTAAACAATTCAATCTGTTCCTTTGTCCTTTGTATGCTTCCTTTCATGCTCTACACCTCTGTAGAATGTTAACTGAGAGACATCCATCCACAACGTGATATGAAAATGGTGAAACCATAAGTTAATGTTCAGTTCATGAAATGAACTATGAATATTTCATATTTGTATTAATCTGTGATGTTGCTTGTGGAAATGATTATTGAATTAATGTAATAAAATTATTTTCCTTTTTTCATTGATTCACTTAGTTTATTGTCACCTGAAATGATTAGTATGTAACACAAAGTCAATTGGCATTGTTTTTTGGACAGTCTACTGACCCCATCCTGAATCAGGTGTAGAATGGAAAAATTTCATGTTCGCTTTCCAAATTACAACAATTCGAAACCACTGATGTTTAAATTGATCTCTCCTAATGAATATTAGCAGAGGCGCACTTGGGATTTTTCTCTGGTCGTTGTGGTCGGGTGGGGGGATACAAGTATAGTATCCAGGTGATGATGTTTTCTTATAAAGATTTTTTTCATTTATGCTGACTATAAAATTTGTTTTTCTTTGTTCAGTTGTAGTTAAAATTTAAAACGTTAACCATCCACGTTTTGAAGGTCTTTCGTTAGTGTAGAAAATTATTAAAACCTATTTTTAATGTGTATCATTGGCTTTTTGGGGACTAGGCCCTACGAGCCTCCCCCTTCACCCCATTGAATGCGCCACTGGATTCTTCAATAATTCCTGCTATAAAGGACGCAAAGTCACACCACAGTGGAAAGTATACAGATTAAGATGTTGAGTCCTGCCATTTAAAAAAAACATAACTTTTTAATTCACCGTTTTAAAAGTGCAAATAGCTTCATTTAGGAAGCCAACTTTTAGCGTTTGTTTCTGGCGTGAAGCTATTCGTACAAAATCGTTTCTGTATAATTTGTTGCATTGATAGATAATGCGACAAACTCTTGCCTCTACCCATCGTCAGGGGCGCCCAAAAAAAGCAAGGGACCAGAGGCAGTAGATCCACAGAGGCCACTTACATTGAACAAAATACTCCATATTTATTAATATAATTAATTATTAATATACGTTACAGTGAATCATATTTCAACTACAGTTAAATTTTATTTCGAAAAAGTGTATTGAAGGAAATGCATTTTGTGTAACTTTCCGGTACCCCACTTCAGTGAGGAGGGGCAGCTAAGGCAAGTTGCCTCAACTGCCTCACTCCCTTTGGTCGCCCCTGCACATCGAGTCCAACTCGTCCCGTACGTATAGTGCATGTAAAAGCTAGGTAAGTGGTTCATCCCCAGATATTTGAGAACCGGCACCGACGTACAGGCTAAAATTCGGTTTGGAGAGTGCAATGGCACAAATCTTCCCCAGTACATCACTGTTCCAGGCGAGACAAGATCGAAGCTCCAGACATAAGTGGCAGAGTATAGAAAAGTAAGGAGCACATAGAAAGTGTAAGGAGGAGTCAAGGATGAGAAACGCCAGTTTGTTAAAGTATTTCTCGGGCACTCGCATGATGTGGAACAGAAAAAACACTGCGGAAAAATACCGACCTCAGCAGTAGACCGCAAACATTTTCACTATATATATATATATATATATATATATATATATATATATATATATATATGTGTGTGTGTGTGTGTGTGTGTGTGTGTGTGTGTGTGTAATTCGACCTCCATGTGTAGGTATTCTTGAAAATCCGCCCATTCAGAGTCTCGAATCTCAATCAGCAAAGTCAACCGCAATATTGCCAAATACCATGCGGTGGTAGTGATGTAGCCATCAACATGTTCCTGCCACTTTGATCGTAAGAAAAGATCTGGTGTCCAACGAAAAGCAGGCTGAATCTCCGGGAAAACATGAAGATGGAATAGAGGTTTTCGGACCATTTTATTAGAAAAAAGAGTGGCGAGGCGTCGCGCGGGCGGCGGCGGGCGCAGCGGGTGACGGGCGCGCCGTCATGTGGGGAAGGGCGAGCAGTCGAAGTGCACGCCGCGGTCGGCGAGGCGCGGCTCGTACTCCCTGGCGAAGGCGGCCACGACGCGGTGCTCGTGCTGCGAGTCCAGGCCGCGCTCGTCCAGGCCCAGCTGCGGCCGCAGCACCACGCGCTTCAGGGGACGCCGCGAGCAGTCGTCGCCGGTGCAGCCTGCGCACCCCCCCCCCCGCGATATGGAACGTACTCTTCTCATATGCTCTCCACTCGCGAACCCGGTATTGACACACCTTCCACTCGCTCGCCCTTCACTCACTCACTCGTCCTCTCGCTCGCGTGCTGTCCACTCGCTCGCCCACCCTCCACACACTCGCTCGCCTTTCACTCGCTCGCCCCCACTCACTCGCTCGCCTTCTACTTGCTCACCCTCCACTCACTTGCTCGCCCTACCACTCGCCCGCCCCACCACTCGCTCGTCCACTCCCTCGCTCCACCACTCTCTCGCCCTCACTCGCTGGCTCTTTTCGCGCTCGCCTTCTACTCGCTCGCCCTCCACTCGCTCACTTTCCTCTCACTCACCATCTACTCGTTCGCTCTCCACTCACTTGCCATCCATTCGCTCGGCCTCCAACCGCACGTTTTATATTTGTACTCCCTCCACATCTGCGATGGCACGCCCTCCGCTAATCTTCCTCTTTTTTCTCACTTATTACTCTCACGCCCTCCAGCCATACGACGTATTCTTGGACACTCCTGACCCGCACGTTCTCCCTTGGAAAGACGCCTCTCTCACGCCCTCCATTTTCACCCTGTGTCGCTTCCCTAAATCGCACTCACGCTCTCCACACTCGCCCGTACAGCCTCCACATTCCCTTCTCGCACTCCACCCTTCCCATTCTCGCGCTTTCGCCTTCCTCTCTCATTCCCTCACCCTCAGTTATCACCCCCCGCTTTCCACTCTCGCGTCTTCAGTCCCACGTTCTCCACTTTTCCGCCACACTCTCACTCCCTCGTTCCACACTATCGGGCTTTCTTCCTCTACTTTGATTCCCTTGCCTCACTTTCGCGCCCTCCCCTCCCCTCTCTTGCTCTTTCTCTCGACTCTCGCGCCTTCGCCCGCCAACTTTGCACTCTCACTCTCACCCTCCCCTATTCCTCCACTCTTGCTCCCACTCCCTCCACTCTTTCGCCTTCCAATCTCGTTCTTCCTCTCGCTTACCAATTTCGTGCTCTCGCCTCCATTCTCGCACCCTTCACCTTCAATTTCTCGTTCTCGCCTCGCACTCTCACTCCCTCGTCCTCTACTTATGCCCCCTTCCTTCACTTCCGCTCCTTCGCTCTCCATTCTAGCGCCTTCTTCCTCCACCCTCGTTCCCTCTCTCTCCGCTCTCGTGCTCTCGATATTCACTCTCGCTCCATCACCCTCCACTCTCGCGTCCTCGCCCATCCACTTTCCGCCCTCGTTCGCCTCTCTTGCGCTCTCGCCCGCCAATCTCGAGCCCTTCTCATCCACTCTCCCGCCCTATTCCTCCGCTCCCTCTTCTCCCGCATCGTTCACCAGCATCCTCTCTAGTCACACAACCTGATGCCGTAAGACAGACGACGAAATGGATTGTGGTGATGTCGAAAACCTTACTGCAATTGAAAAGTAGAAAAATAATTTTACTAACTAAATCACATATCCTATAATTATTTGATATAATAGATCTGATATTTTTAATCTAATATTTTTTATAATAATATAATAATAATCAGATCTAATATTTTTTATAATAGATCTGATTTTTTTTCGGATAAGCACTATAAAAGCGACGCCGTTTTCTAATTCACATTCAAAAAAGGGCGAGAAAGTATAACAAAATAAAAAGAAAAAGGGCGAGACAGTACAACAAAATAAAAAGTAAAAGGGGGGCGACCTTTGAGGATGACGTTGCACACGTGCTGGATGGTGCGGAGGTTCTCCAGGCGGCCGATGAACTCCAGCTCGACCAGGTGCAGGAAGTCGGTGGGCGCGCGGATGAGGTCTGCGTCCAGCAGGTCTCGGTTGCGCCACAGGTGCATCGCCAGGTACTCTGCGCACGCCCGCGTTGCGCCACGGCGAGGTCCTGAGCGAGGGCTACCGGGAATCATGATGCTGAGAAAAAGACTTGTTCACACACCGAGGGGAGTAATAAGAATAAATATTGTAGTGCTGCGGTAATAAGTAATTGCAATAAAGTAATAAGTAAATGCTGTAAAAATAAGTATTGCAAGTATCGATTTTCATGAGAAAATCTCGTTTTGTGAGGCCATGTTCTGGGAAAAGTGGATAAATATTTATTTTAATTTTTAGAAAAGTATTTCCTCTAACACGTTGTGTAGTCACAATCCACGCGTAGTGGGTCTGTCGGTCTGCCCTTGCGTCCGTCCGTCCATGGTCAATACTAGCGTCAACACTGGGGAGGCCATTTTCTCCAAATTGATGTTCCCCGAACCGAACTCGAGGGCCTGCGAATTTGAAGCGAATATTTTGAATTTGGGGGAACTTTACATTGTCAAGATTTTCTCAAAAATGGCTCCAAATATTTGGATTTTTTGGGGACAGAGCAAAAGACGCTTATCAAAACGGCGCAGGTCTAATTTGCGTTGAACAATGCATTTTCTAAAAGTTTAATAATTTTCGGTGGCGTCCTACAACTACAGTATTGAAGGTAGAAATTGTTCTTGAATGCAATTTGTTTTTCAAATCTTTAAATGAGGTCAAATTTATTGCTAATTTATGCTTGAAAGCAATTAAAAAAATATTTTCTCAAAAACAACTCGAACTTTTTCTTTCAATTCTTTGTCGAATGGAGCTATGTACTATTACAAGAATAGCGCAAGTTCCATTTCGTGGAACTTATGATTTTTGAAAAACGCCAAAGTTACAAGTAATATGAGAAAGTATGTACTGTTGTAGTATTACCAGGAGTACTTTATTACCCAAAAAGTTGACATTTGATCCGTTTGAGTGAAATAATAGCCAGCATATTATTTCGATTCGAGGCACTTTAGGATAGTTTGTGAAAAACAGGAAAGTAGAGATAGGTGCACAGAAAGAGCAAAGACAAGTTCGAGAGCAGGAGGAATGTGGTAAGATAAACCGGAAAGAAATGAGAAATGCAAGAGAAATAGTTAACGTAAAGTCATGGACAAAAGCAAGGTCAAGCGTTAGGGCAGAGAATAGTGCATAGGGAAGGTAAGTACTAGATAAAAACTTTCATTATCCACGATTCGATTGTGAGAATTAAATTTTGCGGAGTGTTTTTTAGAATGTAAATTATTAAGTGAATGTCTTAATAATAATATTTACGAGACTCATTTTTTACAGATGCCTTCTTAATAAATCTTTTAAGTAACACATCCCAACAAATAAAAGTAATAGTTCGATCATGGAGTGTTTTCAATTTTCCGTAGATTCACTTCGTCATTATTACCTCGATTGATTGATTGATTGATTGATTGATTGACTGGCTTAGGTGGCTCAGGGCCCCATTTGTTGTCACTGTAGTGAATCTGACCGCGAGATTCTAGGTTCGAGTCCTGACGGAGTGGGAGGGATTTCGACACTAGCAAGATAGCTAGGTCGAAGTGAACTGCAGATACAAGCAAAAGGGAAAGAGAGATCGCGCGCGGTCCGTGGTCCATTTGCTTTGGTTAGGATATTCTCCGGCATTCGCCTGGTGTTTATCGGAGAAATCAGGAAAAACTACCGATCAGAGCAACCGGACGCCAAAATTCTCCTCTACACAGCGACTGAATTCGACCAGGGTATGTAACGAGTATCGATAATACGTCACCGTGGGGACTCAAACCCCGGGACCTCCCGGTCAGACTCACCGCAGCAGTGGCCATTCTGGCTGGCTCTGAGCCAAACCCAGCCGATGATAACCCCGAATAAATGGAAAAGTTTTACTGCGAATGAAAGCGGGCGAGGGCCTGACCGAGCGTGTGGCTGAACCAGATGCGCATCTCCCGGAAGACGCAGTCGATGAGCCAGGGCTGGCGGAAGCGCGAGTCGATGCCCGACGAGAGGTGCAGCTGCGCAAGCGGCATCGAGCGGCTCCACACGCTCGACACCATGTCGTACGTCGGGCACGCGCCTGCGCAGAGGCCGTGCTCAGCCACGCTCAGCCTCGCTCAGCCTCGCCCCGCCTCGCCCCGCCTCGCCCCGCCTCGCCCCGCCCCGCCTCGCCCCGCCTCGCCCCGCCTCGCCTCGCCCCGCCTCGCCCCGCCTCGCCCCGCCTCGCCCCGCCTCGCCCCGCCTCGCCCCGCCTCGCCCCGCCTCGCCCCGCCTCGCCCCGCCTCGCCCCGCCTCGCCTCGCCCCGCCTCGCCCCGCCCCGCCTCGCCCCGCCTCGCCCCGCCTCGCCCCGCCTCGCCCCGCCCCGCCTCGCCCCGCCTCGCCCCGCCCCGCCTCGCCCCGCCTCGCCCCGCCTCCCCCCGCCTCGCCCAGCCCCGCCCAGCCTCGCCCAGCCTCGCCCAGCCTCGCCCAGCCTCGCCCAGCCTCGCCCAGCCTCGCCCAGCCTCGCCCAGCCACGCCCAGCCTCGCCCAGCCTCGCCCAGCCTCGCCCAGCCTCCCCCAGCCTCGCCCAGCCTCGCCCAGCCTCGCCCAGCCTCGCCCAGCCTCGCCCAGCCTCGCCCAGCCTCGCCCAGCCTCGCCCAGCCTCGCCCAGCCTCGCCCAGCCTCGCCCAGCCTCGCCCAGCCTCGCCCAGCCTCGCCCAGCCTCGCCCAGCCTCGCCCAGCCTCGCCCAGCCTCGCCCAGCCTCGCCCAGCCTCGCCCAGCCTCGCCCAGCCTCGCCCAGCCTCGCCCAGCCTCGCCCAGCCTCGCCCAGCCTCGCCCAGCCTCGCCCAGCCTCGCCCAGCCTCGCCCAGCCTCGCCCAGCCTCGCCCAGCCTCGCCCAGCCTCGCCCAGCCTCGCCCAGCCTCGCCCAGCCTCGCCCAGCCTCGCCCAGCCTCGCCCAGCCTCGCCCAGCCTCGCCCAGCCTCGCCCAGCCTCGCCCAGCCTCGCCCAGCCTCGCCCAGCCTCGCCCAGCCTCGCCCAGCCTCGCCCAGCCTCGCTCAGCCTCGCTCAGCCTCGCTCAGCCTCGCTCAGCCTCGCTCAGCCTCGCTCAGCCTCGCTCACAGCCTCGATCAGCCTCAGCCTCGCTCACAGCCTCGCTCACAGCCTCGCTCATCCTCGCTCATTAAACAGGATTCTGCCTATCTATTCGGTAGGCAGTATGACCTGGTGAACCTAATATGCAGTTATTTCTATAGAATAAATTTTATAGAAGAGTTTTAGTGGTTTAGAATAGTTTTATAGTACATATTTGGATTGTTCATTCCTTCGAACTTAGGCTTTGATGAAGTCAACTAAGACTAGACGAACCGTTAACTGTAATACTGTATAACTGCAAATAACTGTATTTTCTCTAAAAATTAAACTGAGTCTTAGATTCACTAGGTCCACTCAATAAATGAATTCATGATCAATCAGCGATACCTGGTCATTTTCTCAATATCTGAATGAAAGGTTGAATATCGGAACGAATTGTCATTTCGAAATCATGTTTCTTTAAAGGAAGAACCTCCATCAAAATTTAACGAGCAAATATATGGCGACATCTCTAATTTTATATCATGTACTCTGCAATGTGATGCTGTTCTTTGCAATGTAATGTTGAATGGTGGTAATACTGCATTCTCGCTTTCATGAAATAGCTTTGATTACTTGTTTTTAAAAAAGTAGCTTGAAAATGTAAATTTATCTTGATCGACCCCCTTTACGAATTATATATATATATATATATATATATATATATATATATATATATATATATAATAAATAGAGTATAGTGAGGGCAGGACGCACAGATGACGAGGTGGACGCGCAGGTCGGGACAGAGCACGGCCGCGCGGCGCCACGCCCAGTCGGGGATGGAGCCGAAGTTCTCGCCGCCCTGGCTGCGCCGCGGCAGCTCCTGCTCCACCACCAGCAGGTGCAGCTGCGCGGGCCACGCGAAGCGAGGGATGAAACGGGCGGCCGATGCCCAATTAGGAACTGATACCTCACATTCTCCGCAAGAATCTCCGTATGCATTCGGGTTGACTGTCCGACTTTGCCGGACTAGCTAGCAAGAGGTGAAGTGGCCGTCGTTTAATTTCCACGCTTGGAGATAAAAGAGACAGGTGACGAACACTGCGTATTCGCTTCACCGTAACTAGCTTTTCTTCGTTACACAGCTCTAGAAACCGAGACGATTTTCAAGGAAAGCTACAACTCTATTTTTGCCCCGCCCGGGAATCGAGCCCGGGATGGCATCACGGGAAGCTAGTACGCTTGCTCATGTGCTACCTAGGGACCTAAACGAGAAATAGAACACTCAAAACGTCTTAGGGAAAGTTCATAGTTTTAAATTAAAAAAAAACATTTCATTAAAAACGAGAAAACTTCAGATTAAGCTGCTTCTTTTGGGATGGGAGGGATGAGAACGAAATTTGACAGCGTAAACGTTTCCTTCGTTACATTGTGAAGATTAACACTTCTTAATGTCTTTGCATGACCCTGAACTGAGAGTGTCATGTTTATGTAGTGTCTCAATCCAACACTGAAGGAAGTTCACAGCAATGACAGGGATTTAATGCCGATGGCATTCTCTGATTCTTCCGCAACTGTCACACCTTCAGTAAATGTCAATTTGAGTACCGATCCTACCTTATGTAACGAATGAATACATTATTATTTTGTCAAAGTTAATGAAACGTTGGTGCATTAAAAATACATTAAAAGCGCAGCCCTTAAAAATGTAGCTCCTGGGACATGTTGCCTCCTGTACCTCATTCCTGATTAAAGCATTTACTCAACATTCCATTTTCAGATAGAGGTGTATTTGAATCTTAATACTACTCGTATTGACAACAAATAAACTTTTTTTTCAATAGCGTTGACTATTGAGCACGCTGCGGCCTACGGTGAAGTATGGTAGAAATGCTGAGAAACATCTATTTCGTAATCGATCTAATCTCGAACTGTCTCATGTCAAAAAAGTTATTTTTATAATGACAATGCATAAGCATCATGAACAGGGATGGATAATTATGAAGATATGTTGTGAATGATGATGGAACAATGGTGGGATTCAGACACTGACTCTCCCCTGCATGAGGATGTGACTGGACGTGTAGGTCGGCACCGGAACTTACGTTCCAACATGCGAAGAACATAGTCACCTCCCGGCTATAATATGCACTACGCACACAAGAATAACGACCATAGAAGTTGATGCACCGGAAACACTAAATAATTGCGTGCGCTTAGGGCGGAGTGTAAGAGGAGTAGTGGCTCTCTTCAAAAGATTGAAATGGCCTTTCATTAAAAAATTAGAAAATAAAAATTTAAAAAATTTAAAAAGTCGCCAAAGTGTTCAATCTTTGATTTCCCCCTTCTTTAAACTGAAAATTTTGGGAAGTGTTTATGCCGATATAGCGAGAGATAAGCATCCATTCTATTAATACTACTATTGTATTAAAATTTAGTATTTATACCATAAAATATGTGAATAATAGCAAGCGACAATACATCCAATACATCTGGGGTCCTCTTCCTATCATTGAAAGCAAAATTTGGTTATGTAGAAAGCTCAGATTGCTTCCTAAACGAAGGTCGATAGTGTTTTAAATAAAAAGATCATTCAATCGTGTCCCTTCCATCTCTGACAGTCAGATCAATCCTGAGACGCCAAGCAGATGAGCCGCAAGTGCACCGCTTTGGGGGAGAGCTCCACCTCAGTGGTTGATGCAGCCAGTCCGTTTGGCGCGTGGGGGGTGGGGTGGGGGTGGGGGTGGGGGGTGCGTACGCGACGCAGGGCGCCGACGCGCACGGCGGCGAGCGTGAGCAGGGCCTCGCCGCAGGGGTCCGCCAGGTCGCAGTAGTCGGCGGCCAGCACCGCCAGCCGGCTGAAGAGCGGCAGCGCCAGCGTGAGCGGCAGCTGCGCGGGGCCCGCGGGCGCCTGGCGCGTCGGCCCGCGCCGCCACACGCCGCGCGCGCACGGGTCACGCGCCTTGCCTGCACGCCGTCGTTCATTCATTGATGAGGGATTCCCTGCGCTTCTACTGATAATGCCATTAGTCCCGTAAGTACAGTGCGTGTATGATTGACCAGCGGGGCACCACCCCAGCCGGCAAAAGCTCTTAGCTCCTGACGAGTTTCCCGACAAGTATGTTGAGATTGATGAGAGATTCCCTGCGCTTCAACTGACAATGACACTAGTCCCGTAAGTACAGTGCGTGTATGATTGACCAGCGGGGCACCACCTCAGCCGGGACAGGCTCTTAGCTCCTGACGAGTTTCCCGACAAGTATGTTGAGATTGATGAGAGATTCCCTGCGCTTCAACTGACAATGACACTAGTCCCGTAAGTACAGTGCGTGTATGATTGACCAGCGGGGCACCACCTCAGCCGGGACAGGCTCTTAGCTCCTGACGGGTTTCTCGACAAGTATGTTGAGATTTATGAGTGATTCCGTGTGCTTCAACTGATAATGTCATTAGTCCCATAAGTACAGTGCATGATTGATTGAATGATTGATTACAGGGAAACCACACTAGCCGGGACAAGCTCTTATCTTCTGACGGGTCTCACGACAAATGTGTTAGTGTAGAACGTGTTGTGAACGTGAACGTTAGTGTGTGTGTGTGTGTGTGTGTGTGTAAGGGGTGAGGATGGGACAAGGAAGACGAAGGTGAGATCGCGCGCGATCCGTGGCCCGTTTGATAGGGTACTGCTCTGGCATTCGCATGATGTTGATTGCAGAAACAACGGAAAACTACCGACCAGAGCTGCCGGTCGCTAGACTTCTCCTCCATATGGAGACTGAATTCGACCTAGTTAACAAGCTAGAGCCGAAAATCCTGCCACCGTCGAGACTCGAATCGAGGACCTCCCGGTCAGAGAGATTGCAGTGACATCAGTTGATGCCCTGACCCCTCCTCCTGGTACAGAGTATGTTTTTTTTATCGCGGGACGTGACGGTGATCTTTCCCTGCTGGATGGCGAGGTCCGATGCCGATCTACGTTGGCTTGTGGGGATTTTCCCAAACCAGGTATCTCTCACTAGCGGGACAACTCTCCAGCCAAGACAAGCTCTATGCTCCCGACCGATTTCCCGGCATGTGTGGTAGTATAGACATAGGAGTGTAAGAGTACGTAAGAGGTGAGGTTAAGACAAGGAAGAGGAAGGAAAGATCGTTTGCGGACCGTGGACCGTTTGTTAAGGTACAGCTCTGGCTTTCGGCTCGTTGTGTTGATCGGAGAAACCAAAGCTAATTACAGATCAGAGCAGCCTGTTGCAAGAATTATCTATTTTAGAATTCGACCTAGCTGTCTAGCTGCTGTTCTAACAAAACATTTTCGACCCTTTTTTACAAACTTCTATATTTATTTGGCACTTCGATTATAACGTATACACCGTAGAATCCACGTATGCGTCGTGTTTAGAACGAAACAACACATCGACTGCTTACATTGCCCACCATCTTTCCCCAAAAAAGACACGTGTCGATCGCAGTACTGTACGCGAGAATTGTGAGAACTAAACAGAAAGTTTCATTCTTCTACCTGGAGATTGCACACCTTTTATTTTACAATATGTTGGGAACCATTGTTCTAGGATCCTGCATGATCGTTTCGAAAAGGCTTCGAAAGGATTTCGGTTCGAATCACTTTCGATCTCAAACATTGTAACGTGGCGGACAAACGGAGATGCTCTGGTGCTATAAAGCATCCGAATGAAGAACCGTCATTGCGTTTTGGAAGTCTGCTGTGCAGCTGTTCGAATGCCTGTTGACAGCTGTTTAGAAGTCTGCTCTATTGCTGCTTGACAGTAGCAACTGCCGTTTGCGAGTATGGCATACTGTTATATATTTTGAACAGTTTATGGGAGAGCATTGTATTGCTGTTTGCCGTTTGTCATGCTTATTTGTTGTTTTTTGCTAAATTTATAAAATCAAAGATTCCAGAACTGCGAATTTGCCCCTCCAAATAACCTCTGTGTGGGCCAATACACATCTGCGCCGAGTCCCTTGTTTTTCCTCTGAATTTTTGTACGTGTACAATGCAGTTAATTGTTCAATACCCAACTAAACAGGTGTCGGCGTGACCTTTCATAACTTAGCGTTTATAATGGACATTTAAGTTAATTGGATGACATCAATGGTGTGGGTTATAAGAGACTGTCACGCGGCAACCAAACTAGTGAGGATGATAATCAAGATCCCACGTCCATTTTGCGCAGCCTAAGAAGTTTGGGGGACGCGGTATATTAGAGATTACTGACAGGCAGGAGTTAAACTCAGAGTGGCTGTTCCTGCAGTGACTCTGACCGGGAACATCTAGGTTCCGACGGAGGTGAATTTTCGACACTAGTTAGGTCGAAATCAGCTGCTGTCTGTAAAATACAATCGGCCGGCTGCTGTGATCGTAAAAATACCATAAGAAATAAATCACGGGCCGCCAATTCCGTCCTCTTATTTTCCCTCCTTACCCTTACTTACACAAGCTTACACTTGTGTGCATTATACTACTACATGTCAGAGCACGAGTTGGGAGCTTAGAGCTCGTTCGGGCAGGAATGGTGCCTCACTGTGGGGAGATGCCTGAAGGGGGGACATTCTACTAATGTGTAGGTCGCCACCTTCCAGCGTGGAAGAGACGCCGGCTCCTTTCGGTTTCAAAACATTCACAACACTAACGGGACAAATGACCACAGATGTCCCCGTGCCCGAAAACATCAATCAATAGAGATCACGGCGAAGCGCTCACCGCGTCGACGTCGGGCATTGGGATCAAGGTGTAGTATTTGGAAGAAGTAGGTCTACCACACCACATTATGACTTGTTATACCATGGGAATTTTTCCCCGGGGTGGACACCAGCGCCTTTCGCTTGTATCCACATACCTCCGCCGGCGCCCAAGAAGTCCGACAGGCTGGTACATTATGAGATCAAAAGTATCCGGACACGTGGCTGAAAATGAATTACCAGTTCGTGGCGCCCTCCATCGGCAATGCTGGAATTCTACAGGGTGTTGGCCCACCCTTAGCCTTGATGACAGCTTCCACTCTCCCAAGCATACTTTCAATCAGGTGCTGGAAGGCTTCTTGGGGAATGGCAGCCCATTCTCCATCGAGCGCTGCACTGAGGAGCAATATCGATGTAGGTCGGTGAGGCCTGGCACGAACTCGTCGTTCCAAACCATCCCAAACGTGTTCGATAGGATTCAAGTCAGGACTCTGTGCAGGCCAGTCCATCACAGAAATGTTATTGTCGTGTAACAGGCCGTGCTGTATGAACAGGAGCTCGAACGTGTTGAAAGATGCAATCGCCATCCCCGGATTGCTATTCAACAATGGGAAGCGAGGAGGTGTTTAAAACAGCAACGTATGCCTGCGCCGTGCTAGTGCCACACAAAACAACAAGGGGTGCAAGCCCTCTCCATGAAAAACACGACCACGCCATAACACCATTTTGGACGCGTCCGGATACTTTTGATGACATAGTGTACCTAGGCCCCGCCCCAACGCAGCTTCCCCTCGCGGCCGCCTTCCCGTTCGACGGCTGTGCCCGCGCCCGGAACGCGCGGAAGCGCTCACCGCGGCGGCGGCGGGCGATGGGGTCGAGGTGGCGGCGGAAGGCGTGCCACAGGTAGAGGCGGCGCAGGTGGCCGCCGGTGGCCGCGCCCAGGTCGCGCAGCAGCGGCATCGCCTCGCGCTGCTCCAGGCGCGCGTTCTCCAGGCACACCATCAGCAGCCCGCGCTGCTGCCTGCGCACGCCGCACACACCCTCAGCGAACCCCGGCACTCGCACGGGTCTAACTAAGGGCGCCTTCCCACGGCGCGACGGCGGTCCGCTTCCGAGCAGCGCGGTGCGTAGCAGAGCATTGGTTTGAATGGAGGGCTTCCCACGTGCAGCGGGCGTGCGCTGCTGCGCCAAGCGTCGCCTGACTCTCGCAACGCGAAGCGGAGGAGGGCGTACGCGTCACCGCTAGCAGAATACAGCTTTAAATGGTAGCCTTCCCACTGTGCCGCCGGTCGATGCGTTTTACCTGATGCGGCCCCTGTGTTCGTCGTCGCCGGAAGGTCGGCGAAACCTACCCATCCAGAACCCACCCCCTTCCACGGCGGGCGGCGGTGCGGCCGTGGCTGCGGCGGTGGCAGCGTCGGAAGGGCTCTGCTGCTTGAAGGAAGCGCGGAGCCGCGGCCACGGCAGCGCACGTCCGTCAAGTGGCAGGGCTCTTCGCCGACCCTCCGGCGACGACGGACAAAGGGACCGCAGCAGGTATAAACAGCAGCTCTACGCTGCGGCCGTTGCGCAGTGGGAAGACTACCATTTAAAGCTGTGTTCTGCTAGCGGTGGCGCGTACGCCCTCATCCGCTCCGCGTAGCGGGAGCCCGCTGCCACTTGCCGTAGCATCGCAAACCCGCACACGTGGGAAGGGGCCCCAACAGCGATCAGACGAGACACGGGTAGCCAATCGGGAGCTGCGTTGCAACTTCATTGCTGATATTGACGCTCCTGATGTGGTAATCGCGCCACAACTGATCAAAAGTCAGTTCTTTACTTGGCTGTCCGGAAGACGCCGCGGCCTAAGAAAAGGTTCCGATGTTTCCGCCTTCCTCAGGGCGGAATTTCCTTGTTGAGGAAGATCGCAGAATGGCAGCCAAAACTTTGTTACTGTGGCGCCCTTGCGGGGGTAATAAATCACAGACGTGAACGGTTTGTAATTTATTGAGTATTTATTTGAAATATGCTCCAACACCTGAATACTATTTACAATAATTACAATAAACAATATTGACCCGTTACCAGAAGGAATGTTCCTGGTCACAACCACCGCTGGCTTGATAATTTGATATCTTATTCGGCGTGATGCACCAGTTGCCTAAGTGAGCATACAAGCGAGTATGCCGTACCTCCCGTCTCGACCTAACACGCCGACTCAGTTCCCTGCCTCAGTAGCCTATGCATTGAAATGCAGCGCCGCGCACAACCCACACGACTTCCTACCGACTCGCCCAAGAATCAGAAGAAGGAGTTTAGGTCCGGGGTCAGCTTGTATTAATTTCTGGGCCAGCTGACGGAACTGCGTCATTTCGCTGTTTCCGCCGACGCACGGTGGGGCCAAATGCCAAAAAGCTGGTTAAAAGTCGAAAGCGTTGTTCGATTTGACTGAAACTTTGTATTCAGAGGTTTATGATCATTCTAATTAATAATCTGTAATAAAAATTCCGAAAAACAAAATGGCGGACCAATATGGCGGATAAAATTATCAAAATTTTGTATTTTTAACACAAAATGATCATACTTATAAGTAAAAATGAGTTCATTCGGGTTTTTAAGGATGCTGATTAATAATCTTGAATGAAAATGCCAAAAAAAACAAAATGGCGGACCAATATGGCGGACAAAATCATCATTTTCTTCATTTTTAACACAAAATGATCGTGTTTAAAATTAAAAATGAGTTCATTCGGGTTTATAAGCATGCTGATTAATAATATTAAATAAAAATGCATAAAAAAACAAAATGGCGGACCAATATGGCGGACAAAATTACCATAAGTTTGTATTTTTAACACAACATTATTATGTTTATAAGTAAAGAAGAGTTAGTTTGAATTTTTAAGGATGCTAATTAATAACCTTGAATGAAAATGCCAAAACACAAAATGGCGGACTAATATGGCGGACCAAATCATCAATTTTTTTCCATTTTTAACACGAAATGATCGTGTTTATAATTAAAAATGAGTTGATTTGGGTTTATAAGCATGCTGATTAATAAATATTGAATAAAAATGCTAAAAAAACAAAATGGCGGACCAATATGGCGAACAAAATCATCAAAAGTTTGTATTTCTACATGTTGCACGCGCTACGAAAATTTGTCACAGGCACTAAAACGGCAGCTACGGGCAGCTGTTTTTTTGTGATTCTCACAGAGAATAACATTTCGAATAATGTCATGTTAAGTTTTTAGCCCCGCACGACGGTGCACATAGTTAGTTTTCATTTTAAACACAAATTTTTGATTATAGCATTTTCATTTTTCGCCAACAATCAACGTTAATTATTACATTAACAAATTATTTTAAAAAAAATTAAGTATACATATTATGTTTCTACTTACTCTCAGGAATAGATTCCATTTTGTTTTATTGAATTCGGCCGACTGCACGCTTCTCTATCCTTCGAAACACAAAGGTTCTGAAAACACGTTTCACAGCTGACCGATATCGATCGCTCGAGGCCCAACTTTGAACTGATCTCTTACCTCAAGTATAAGAGAGAAACCGTTACTAATTGCGGAATTCAACGGCCCAAATACCAACCTATTGAAGTAGCAACGACAAAATCCCTATCTAGTAACTTTTTTTTTTGGACTTTTGGCCAGCTTTTTGGCATTTGGCCCCACCGTGCGACGCGTTTCCACAGCCAGCATGTCTACGGGGTTCACAAGTTTGCCCCAAGTGGTCTACGGGGTTCACAAGTAGCCACCCACGACACGGCCCCTTTCCTTCCGCTCTCTAGATTTGCCATTGTTCAGCCCGACGCCCCTTCCCGCCAGCGCTGCCCGCTGTCGCAAACTACTTCCTCGCGAATTTCATGAGCATGAAATGCACGTGGCTAATATTTTGTCACGATTGTACAAGGCGACTGATATGACGCCACAGTACCTATGCCTAGGATGCAGTCTCCCGACCTTCCACAGAGTGAAATTCCGGAAGGCATTTCGCCCTGAGGAAGGTCACAGAATGGCAGCCGAAGCGTTGGCACCTGCATACGTAGGACGCTGCATCTCCCGGACAGCCACGTAAATACTGATTCCGGCCGCGGAAGCCTACGCTCTCAAAAGTCACTTCGCCCTACGATTTAATCGGAGTACAGATCGGGCGACCCGGGTGGCAGGGCGTGCAGTCCAACTCGCTTTAAGGTCCGAGCGTCGGTCTGAATTCGGCTGGCCTGGATGCCTGTACACGTTCCTGTTGTATACGATCAGATGTTTTTTAAAAGGGACGTTTTATGAAACGTACATAAAATGTTTTATCAAACGTTTCATTAATCATATGTGTTGCATACTGTCAACGTTTTTCAAAATATTGTTTGGCCTTACGCCCGTGCGGAATTCTGTGTACTAATATTACTGTGTATATGTACTGTGTATAAGTATTAAAATACACGATACCTGAGGGAAAATCCACGATACCTTCTACCGCCTCCATATTGCACGCCCTTTGGCTCTGACGCTCCGACTATTACCGACTCTCTCCGGAAACCGGGTGAGGTTTTTTAGTCTTCAGCAGAGTTAGAACGGAAATCCTAGCACTCCATCATAATACAATACTGAACGTAAAGAAGACAACTGAAGGACTTTTGATCAGAGGTTAAATTTCGTCAAAAATTACAATATTACTCTCAATCTCTCATTTTACCTCTCTGAAAAGACTTATTAAATTTTGAAAGCAAGTGGAAGAGCCATGCAGTAAAGTTTGTTATAGATTTCTTATAGTTATAGTCTAAAGATAGAACTGTTTGCTCTATTGCTAAACTTCAGTCAGATATAGCTTGGGACAAAGTGATCCCGAGCTCTTCAATTTTATTCCCGCGATGCGCCGCGAGGACTGAACGCATTCACTCAGTAGCATTTCCCTCAAGGCCCGCTTCAACGTGTTGCGTCTGGGGGGAACTGACGTGAGGAACTGCGCGAAGCGGCGAATGCTCCACTCGCGCGCCATGGGGTCGGTGCTGACGGACGTCATGAGCTGCTCGCACCAGATCAGCTGCTCGGGCTGCGGCCCCTGCATGGCCAGGTCACGCAGCGCGGCCGACACGCAGCGGGCTTCCTGCACCCACCCCCCACCACCACCAAACCAGAATGAACAAATGAAGATAAATTTCACATGTGATTTAGTTCGTTCCGATATTGTCACTAAGCGGAGTATATGGTAAAAATTTTACAAATCATGTTGAAGAGCAACTGATGTGAAACACATTCAAAAGCGAATTATATTCAAACGCAATTTTTCTGGAGTCCATAGCGTATGTTGAAGGTAAACGCCAATAGCACTGACGCCAATATCAAAGGACTCGCAATAACCAACTTTCAACTAAGGAATAATGTAGGTAAATAATATTTCTTTAAATACATTTTTTGAAGTGCACTTTCCTAAATAGATTTCATAAAACTTTCTTCGTGGACAGAATGACAAAATAAAGGGGAAACCACAGCCTCAGTACATGTTAGCCAACATTTGTGAAATAAATGAGAATCATTTCTACACGACACTCACCGACTACACTCTCAAACATATTCGGAAGGAATTGGTGTCAAAATAATCGTTCTGGTGACTGAACTCACTCACTGGGTGTAAAAAGTTGACTATTCCATGCTCTGTTCTCTTAATTATGTAGACGACCAAGTCATACTCGCTGACGAGAAAAAGCGGTGTTTTGTATATTCTGCGAAAACGTCATGAAGAGTACTAAAATTGGGACTGGAAATACATTTTAATAAAACTGGAAATAAATTTTAATAAAACAGAATATCTGGTTGAAGGAGGAAAAGTCAAGACTCTGTGTAAACCCAATGGACCAGAATTGAAATCCTGCCAGACTTTTATCGATCTAGTAACTCAAATAGCAACAAATGCGGGAAGTAAACAAGATATTAAAATGCGAATATCGAAAGGTAAAGTAGAAATGAGGCAATTGCATCCCTTAAAAAGGAATCAAACACTGTTGAAGAGTATTAAAAGAAGATTATGTAATACTATCGTAGATACTATTGTCACATATAGGTCTGAAATTTGGGAAATATCGAAAGGTAGTTCAGCTTCTGGGTCAATGAAAAGTACTCCAGCTTCTGGGTAAATGACCCCCATCTCGATCAGGTTTTCGTCCACTTTCCTTGATCCTTAAGCAAATGCTGAGATGGCCCCTTGCTTCTGGACATAAAATGTAACTTCAAATTAATTTCTCCCATAGCACGCCACACACAGTTTTTAACAGTTTTTGACGTAAATAAATAGATTATAAGAATAAACTTACAGCATTGGAAATGGACTATGGGCGAAGAAGCTGTGAATTGACATTGTTGGAGAGAGTAAGAAACGAATAAATTAGAAAAAAACGCAGAAGTTAGTTTCAACATTGTTGATACCATTGAAATTAAAATGGCTCAATTGGTATGGTCTCTTAAACAGAATGGGTGAAGAACGATGACCTCTTAACGTCTGGAATACGAAACCAACATCACACAGAATACGAGGAAGACCCAGAAGTACATGGAAGGAAGTAGTAGATTAGGCGATGGCTAGAAGAGAATTAACTGCAGTGACAGTCTTCGATGCAAAGTGGGATGCGAAAGAGGCCCAATAGTGTAAAATACCCGCAGTACTGCTACTACGACTGAAGCCAGTAACAAACGCGCTCCGCTCCTCTGCGTGAACGAGAGGTGACCGACCTGCGCCATGAACTCGTTCGACTGGCGCGCGTCGGTGGTGTGCTTGCGCCAGTAGTAGGCGCCCAGCGAAGTGGGCATGCGCAGCGACGGGTAGGCCAGCGGGATGAGCAGCCACTCGCAGTGGTGGTTGGCCAGCAGCCAGTGGCGCCGCACCTCCTCCGCCGGCCACGTCTCCGCCCTGCGCCCACATTCGCGCTCCTTCGCACATTTTCAGCATTTTTTATACGTGACACAAAGTATTATTTGCTCCCAAACTACATCCTACGACATATATGACACTCGCGTGCAGCAATCCACATAATAATTGTCGTGTCCCAAACAGAGTTCTTGGTATTATAATAGAAAAAATTTACGGGGTGGATTGAAATAAATGTTACCAACTTCTAGGGTATGAAGATGATAACAGTTTGTCATTTAGCATATGGTATATCGTATAACAAAGTTACACTAGTGCAATTTTGAACATTGCGCCCGATTGGTATGGGCAACTCATCCTCTACTGATGTTTGGCAGGTACAAGTAAACTCTTCGACTATAGCAGACCGTACACCTACCAAACACCAATGCAGGTTGAAATACCTACAAATCAGGTGCGCGATGTTCAAAATAGCTTATCTGCAACTTCCTTCCAGGAGATTTCCCACACATTTATTGGCAAAAGTATCATCTTCGACTCCACAACATGTCCTAGAAGTTTGTAACATTTGTTCGGAACCATAAAGGCGGGTCGATTTCCTTCTCATCAGTTGTCTCGGCCGTCGTATCTTCATCTCCAGAGCAGTCTCCGCCCTGATCCACCACGGCGTGCGTCGTCTGAACGAAAAATACGAATGACCTTTCTCTTCTTTGCCGATATCCTTGATATGAATTCTTCAAAGTGTGGGAAACATAAATGATGACCTAGAAATGGAGTCTATCCCTGCCAAGGGCAAATTAATAATTTTTTTTGAAATGGGAAATCAATGTCCCTGGGGGGAATGCTACTGGTATCCCCCATCAATTCGCACTCTGTTACTAATTTCCAAAATACACTCAACGCTCCACACATGTAAGACTCATTACTCCAACAATAAATGTAAGAAATGTCATGTCCCCAAAAGACTTTCTACCGGTGTTGTACTAGACACAATTTATATCTATACAAGTCATTTCACATGTATTCAGTTCCCCCTTCGTGGGAGCCGCGCATCTTTTTCACCCCGTACGCAGAGCTTCACGAAAGATGGAACCAGCGGACATCGGATATCTGAAACGTTAATGTTTCTGAACATAATGTGTGTGTGAGACGAGAGAAAGAGAGAGAGAAAGAGAGAGACAGAGAGAGAAAGAGAGAGAAAGAGAGGGACAAAGAGAGAAAGAGAGAGAAAGAAAGAGAAAAAGAGAGGAAGAAAGAGAGAGAAAAAGAGAGAGAGAGAAAGAGAGAAAAAGAGAGAAAGAGAAAAAGAGAGAGAAGTTTTCTCACATCATAAAACTCCACAGAATGGCAACGTTATTCCAGTGTTTTTCGCTGGAATTTTCAACTGAGTTAAGGTCAGAAGGTCTAGGGTTGTGGTAAATTGTTTGGTCTTGAAGTACTACAAAAAGTACACATTATAGATATAAAACACACGTTTAGTTCTTGAGGTCGTCTTTTTTGGCACTCCAGATAGCCAGGCTTTTCTCAATTATTGAACGTGGAATAAGTACCCCTGCACCGTCAGACCAGCGGGAGCAGAAATTTTTCTTACTTTATTTTTCAAAAGTTAGTTTTCAATTTGTCTGCCATTTATCGATACCACTTTTTGATATGTCTACCCACCGACAGACTTGTAATGTGTCTATAAACTGGACAGAGCTAGTTCTTTTGAATCTTTATTATCTGCAAATATGCAAACAAAGTTTCAGAAGTGACATCACAAAATATAATTCTACGTTGCAACGTTTGAGGGTCTCTATCTCTCAAAATTTACACGTAAACATCGAACAATAACGCTAGTTTTCTTTAGACAGATTCTGGATACGGATTATCACATGTGGTTTCAATAACTGACGCATTTGTCGAACGAGGAGAGTGATTAAACTCATTAGAAGGGGTGTGGTATTTTAAAGTTTTCAAGGGATGCCGTAGTTAACTAGTGGTGCTAAAACAGCACGCACTTTCTTGCAATTTCACGCGAAAAGTACGCAAAATTTAGAAAAATTGTACATTACTTTATTTCAAAAACTTATCTTTAAGGAACAGAACTCGTAAAGAGGAAATATCTATAAAATTCATTAAGAGAAAAAATCTTTAATATTTTAGTTTTAGGAAGAAGCCGAAAAAAATTTAACTTTTGCAATTTCTTAAAAAGTCAAGGTTATTAACGATCATGAGGCCTGCACCATTCTCTTAAATGTTCTTCACACAATCTAACAATAAAATTTAATCCAAAACGATGAAGCATTTTTAAACATTTTGAAAATGTCTCAGGGGCTTTATGTAAAGTACCCCTGCCCCTAAACTAAAGTATCGGTTTCAAATTCAAGAGGCCGCGATATCAGCAAGAACAATTGGGGAATATCAATTTTAGAGAAAATCTGTTGAAGTTTTAGCCGCTAGCGTTGTTTACAGACGGACGGACGTTTTGCCGTCATTCGATTTTTGTGTATCATGGACCTACAAAATCTGGATTCTGGCTCCACCACGTGTTAGAGGACTTTTCTTCTAAATTCAGCCACTTGATTTATTCACATGTTCGTTAGGACTATGTAATAAGTTTCTGTCGAAAATTCTCCGTTTTTTCGCGCAGCATTACATAACTTTTTCTCTACGGCGTAAGCGATAGTGAGAAAGTAAAATTAGGATGAGGTACTACACCCCAAGGGAATAATCGAGCAACACACTGTGTCACTCCATTGTCAGCTGTTTGTCGAAGTAATATTCCTGTCTCTCCATAGAGGGGATGAGAAATTGAATGATTGGTAATTTATTGTTTCGGGTTCTATGGTTATTAGTCTCGTAAGTGTAGTGCATGTTTTATTACGAGTGGTGGCAGTGTTCTTCATACGTTGTGGAGATCCGGCGAAGACCTACAGGCCATTTTCGGGGTTTCCCCATCCAGGTATCTCCCAACAGCGGGGCACCACACTATCCTGGAGAAGCTCTAAGCTATCGACTTGTCTCCTTACATGTGTTCTCCAGGCCTGTAGGGTATGTAAGTATGTGTGTGTAAGTAAGGGGTGAAGATAGGACAAGGAAGAGGAAGAAAAGAACGCGCGGTCCGTGGCCCGTTTGAGGGAAACCTGCTCCGGCATTCGTCGGGTGCTGATCGTAGGAACCACAGAAAACTACCCATTATAGCAGCCGGCTGCTAAAATTCTCCTCCAATCGGCGGCAGAATTCGTCGGCTTTTTTTTTTTTAGCTAGAGTCGGAAATCCTGCCGCCGTCGGGACTCGAAGCCTAGGTGCTGTGAGGGGGGCAGAGGGTGACCTGAGCGGTAGGCGGAAGGCGGCCGACTGCACCGTGGGCACCTCCTGGAGGTCGCACTGCGCCAGGAGCACGTCGTTGGAGGGCTCCTCGGCGGAGGGCGGCGGGGAGGTCGGCCCCAGCAGCCCCTCGCTCGACTCCGCGTCCTCATCCTTGGGCGGTCTGCTGATTTGCCTGCCGACACCCCCCCCACCACCGCCGCCGCACTCACCAACAAATGCCGGCGTCTCTCAAGGAGACCAACGAGCACACGAGGAACTAAATGTACCTCTCGAGAATAATATAGATTGTAGTGGAGGCTCGTGGTCAAAAACGTAATTCAAATACTTCCGTATGCACAATATTCTCACAATTTGTACTAAAAATCGAATTGTAATTTCTCAACAAGTATTCTAGGTCACTCAATTCAATACCAAAAGCGGTCTGGCATATAAAAGTGCAAATTTTAGTTTCTGCTAATTTTGGATCATTAATGAGTTACCACTTACATTTCATTGTTTAATTGCCCTAAATAATTCTCATAATGGTTCGATTCGCGTAATGCACGACTCAACGAAACGCATTGTTGGAAACTACATCATTCGTGGCATTTCAATCGTAATAACTGGTGCATAGAAACATGAACGACCTCATCACGTCACTCACTGTAGTGAGTTATTGAGGCCGAGACCCTTGATGATTTCTCTGCCCCAACGAGGTAGAACAATAGAAATCTTTAGTGGCGATGAGCCCGCCATATTTGAAAATATTTAAAACCAGTTGAGTTTTGTCAATATTAATTTAAAGAATTTAGTTTCAGTTTGCTTGTTCGTACAAATTCATTTTTTGTATTTTATTCGTAGGAACACTTTTTAAAAAAATTGTCGAGTCTTACAGTTCTAATTATTAAAATTTATTATTAAAACTTTAAATTTAATTGATATTTACGGAAATGTAATTTAAGACCACACCGAGGTCTCGAAAATTTTGATATGAACATACATATTTTAACGAACTTGTCGTGACGTCTTCGTTTCTTTGGTTCCAATACACAAATAACAGTGCTAAACTCAGTTATTATTTCATATTTTAACTTTTTCAATCATGGGAATTTTTAATTCAGGACAAAACATCGGAATTCAAGGAACTGAATCATACTTTTAAATTTCTTTTTGGAATGGATTCGTCATACTCACGAAACTGTTCCTGTTATTTCATGGATGGCGCTATATGCGATCGCTTCGGCCTCGAGTTTCCCCAAACTCACCGCCATCGCGCCCTGCCGCCTCGTTCAGTTACGTTGCCTTGGCGAAAGCACGACAATGCACTCCGAATCAACCATCGGGCAAATAAGATTCAGGACAGCATTGAAATTCAACTGTTAAGCCTCTGTTCATCAATATCACTAGAGATCGGTCGATTCTCTCGAGCCCTGTTGCATTTTATGACATAGCTGCTTCAAGCGACACAGTGATAACTTTGTTAGTTTTCATTTGATGTCAGACTTTTATGTACAGGAAATATCTGGAACTCAGTCTTAAATATCTCATAATTAAAAACAACATAATTTTACTTCTCTATTTTCCATCTTTAGAAGATGTTGACTTGTATGGTTTTAGAAGGAAACGCATGGCACCATAATTGGATGGACATAAATATAATTTAACGTTTTTCTTGGATTCAACAATGAAGCAGTAAACTATAATTTCTTCTATTGTCCAAGAACAATGAAAATAATATAGCTGAATGGAATCTTCCCCGCTGACCATTTGACATCGTTCAATAATGATTAGCGTATCAGTAATTATCTCGAATGAAAGGCCACGATTTCTATTTTTGAAAAAAGGGGGTAATGGAACATTTACATTAAATAGAGTATTAATACATAGCAAGTTAAATTAATTATTATCGAATTAATTAACGAAAGTTATGAACAGTGTAATATATTGATGAATATCTTGAAACGATCAGGCCAAATTAAGAATTTTACATCAAAGAGTACCAACTACAGTCAGTAGGAACTACAGTGGCTCGCACAATTTAACGTATACTTTTACTGTACACCTTTAATGATACAATAATTCATATTATATGAATAATTCTGCAAATAAAATATGTAATTTTCGTATTTGATGTTTCCTGGGAAGAGTGGTGATTTTGAAAGCAGAAAATGCTTTATTAGGTGTAAAATTAAATATTTGATGTGATACCAACAAATATGGGATGCACGGTATGAACGTCACTATCATCACCAGCGCGCTTTGAAACGAACCCCTTGAAGTATTTCCTTGGGTACAATGTTGTAACAAACAGATTAATTGGTCAGATTTCCGGAGAGCATCATCCAATTGAAAATGGCCCCCAGACGGGAAACGATAAATGGAAGAACGAAGTCATTGTGAATTTAGCTATGAGTAGACGATCCCTACAAGGTATTTCGATGACATTGAGAAGTCCTCATTCAACTATTTAAGGTACGGTAGACCTATTCAAGTACGATGGCAGATTAATGACAAAGGCAGAAGCCGAAATTTGAGACTCGACGAAAGAGATAACATAAATATTGTCCATAACATAAGCAGGAATCTTCGCCAACGTGTCGTTGAAATGTGGGTGTCTGTGGGTATTTCAACAACAGGGAGAACTGCATCAACAGAAACTGTCCAAAAGGCTCTACGAGACGCACGTTACAACGGGAGAGTAGCGAAGAAGGAGCCTTGGGTTCGTAAGGCAAATAAGCACAATATACTGCAGCTTGCGAAATCCTACAGAAACCACCCTTCGGAGTAAATGGAAACTTTCCGTGATATGGATTCGTAGGCTTCCGCGGCCGGAGTCATTGAAAACTTGTCTGTCCGGGATGAGCCGCGTCTCAGTCGCTGGAGGTGACGTTTCGGCCATCATGTTGAGCCTTCTTCAGAGCTACACGGAGAGGGATCGCTAGCTTTCTCCGCCAATCGCGGGTCACCTGCCCGTCTCCTATTGGTCGCCGATGCGGGAAATCGGCCCATGCACCCTCTCCTATTTTAATGAGACACGCTAGCCTCTCGGCAGCAGTATAGCGAGTATAGCTCTCAAAAAGGCCACCACATGATGGCCGAAACGCCAGCTCGATCGACTGAGACGCGGCTCATCCCTGACAGCCAAGTTTCCGGGATATCCAGGAGCAGATATTATCAGCCTATAAAGAAGACGAAAATAGACTCCTGGAAAAGTTGAGAACAGATGAGAGACCCATAGGATATATGTAAAGACCAACGTGCTTCCACTCTTAGTAATTTCAGTTATTGAAAAAGAAAATGGAACCCATTTCTCGGCTGGGGGTAATCTATTGAAACTGTCCTGTGTAGACCCGAAGACAGACGCAAGCGCAAAAGCAAATTAGAAGACAATATTTTGCCCTGTAGGATAGAAGTGCACCGCCGAGACGCTAGAAGGCGCAATGGTAAAAAGGCCACTCGAAGAGTCACACAAAGTGACAGTGGTTCAAAAACAGGTGCGCAGAGCGGACTCGATGCGACTCCCAATGACACATTAAAATGTGCCTGCTCTTGAAATCTAACACAAGACACTGCAAGTCTCTGCATGTACTTAAGGGTCATCAGCGAGGAGAGGGCCATGCTCATGGGGCTGAGCAGGTAAGCAGATCCAGAAGAGTTGTTTTCACACCCTCTCGCCATACCGACCTGCTACTCCGTCATCTATGCGGGTTACTTTACTCTTGAGAAGCAGCAACCTGATGTCGCAGAAGATCTGGTGCTCCTCGTTGTGAAATCGAAAAGTAATGCCAAGTCTGGCGAAGGTGGTGGCGAGAGAAACTTTTTGGAAGGATTCTCCTCTTTCTGTCCGAACTCACGTGCTCTGTAGCAAATTAAAGTTCAATCGACAATTGCTGGTCAACTGATTCGTCGCGTATGTTTGTGTAGTGATATGTAGAATATGAGAGCCGAATGGATGACCGTACTCCCGATTCGAAGCTTTCTTAGATTGGGTTGTTGTCGGGAAGAGCGTGCAGTCCGGAATGCATCGTCTACTCGTGTTTAATCTAATTTTCTTTTCTGATTTAAATCATCCTTCTGAAAGTCGGAAAGGCGTATTGAATGAAGCTGAAATGCCCGCACTTCCCTATCGCTGTTTTAAAGCGTCGGAAGCGTACCCGCGGAGTGGCTAGGCAAGTTGAAGGGATGCCCTTTGGCACGGGGCTAATCTCCATGGTGAAACATGGCGGCAAAGGTTTTCCACTTTCAAATTCTTAGCTTTAAAAAGGTAAGCGAATTTCGAAATGTGCAAATTTTACCAGACTTAGCTTTATTACAAATTACTCTGGGCTAGAATCCGTGGAGTTCACATATTCTCTGTTTGGCAGTACTGAAACTAAACAAATTATTTTACCTCATGAGAACGACGCTGTACGTTATTTCCGAGTCCATTCAAAGCATAACATACGAGTATTTTCGATAAATTAAAGTCCTCTGAAATACCCTAAAGCGGTCAGGGGCTTTGAAAAATGAGGCAAGAAACGTAGACGACGAGAGAGATGAAAGTTCAGGAAAGTATGAAGAATTTGCTACCCTGTCAATGGCATTTTGATAGAGTGGGAAGGGAAAAGAATAGCAGGGAAATAGGTAAATGATACAGTAAACAACTCTATTAAATCATGTGAAGCAAATGAAACACGTAAAAACTAGTGGTGCTAAAACAGCACATACTTTCTTGCAAAATTACGCGAAAATTACTCAAATTTTCGAAAAATTGTTCATGATCTTTTTTCAAAATCTATCTTTAAGAAACATGTTTCATTAAGGGAAAAATCTCTACCCTTAATATTTTAGTTGTAGGGAGATTCCGAACAAATTTTCTAAAAATCATGGTTTTCAACGAACATGAGCCATGCTCTTAAACGTCTTTCACACTATATCCAACAAAAAAGTTAATCAAAAACGTTAGAGCCATTTTTTGGAAATGTCCCAGTAGTTTCATATGAAGTACCCCCCAAAATTAAAATATCGATATCAAATTCAAGGGACCGCGACATCAGCCTGATCTCGATTGGAGATCATCAATTTCAGAGAAAATCGGCAGACCGGTTTAGCAGCTAGCGTTCGCGAATGGACGTTTCGCTCGCACACGATCACTCGCCATTTCTTATCCTGTTTCCTCGGGCGTCTAAAAGACTAGCATGGCCTTTCGCGGTACCTACCGCTCCTCTGCGATGTAGTGAAGAACACCTTTGCCGACTCTGAACATTGCGTAGACGTATTGTTTTATTGTTTCCTCTTTGTTGACGACCTAGGGAAACTTACTACAATCTGGATGCGCCTCGTAGATTGTGGTAATATCATTAAGGCGCGAATCTTAACTTTTAACTTCGAAAGGAGAAAAGTTAAATAAAATGATATTGCTAGAAATGAATCATTTTTCGGTACGCGTTTTGTCTCCAAAGATACTACTCAGAGGTGTGTTAAAACAAGCAGACTAAGCGTGTGCCTATGGCCTCTGTAGAACACGGGCCCCTTATTTTTTTTAAACAAAATAGTATATTAGTTCATAAATATGTAATTTTTTTTGAAAATTTCAAATGAATGTGGTTCATTTTTATAATTATATTTTCTGTTCAATATTATTAGGCGGCCCTATAATAGGCATGGGTTAGTCCCGGTCCCTCTTCAAGAAGACAAGTTATTTCAGTCACTAAAAACAAACGCTTTCATATTCCCTATAATATTATCAATACTAATTCCTTTTATCATTTCGTCGTCCGAGGTATGGCTAGATAACCGTAGAAAGTCTTCTGGGAATTTTCGATTTTTTGTCGCAGCTTGTATCTCATAGAAACATCACTTTGTCAATTGTATCTGAACAAGGTAGATCTTCTCTCAGAGGATTACTTTTGTTAGCAGTGGGGATGAGCTTGCTAGTTCGACTTCGCGTAAGCACTACCAAGTGGAAATAACGGAAATGCAGACTGGAAGGTAAACTGCGGCTGCACTGTGCTTGATAACAAAATCTCTTAGCTACTTTGAAAAATTTGTTCATCGCATTGTACAGAACACGCTGGTGCGGTTATTTATTTATTTTTTTTCCTTCTGTTTTTCGCCCAAACAGACTCCCAGAGTAGGACTGCATTCACCAGATGTCGTTACTTACTAAAACTGCGGCGTATGTGATTAAAACGAATTGTAACCTGAATAATATTCCACACTTTCTTCCAATTATATTCTCTTTATACCAATAGATGTATGCACAAACATACTCACGGGGGAGGGGGTAGGTGGACCGCCCTGCCCCCACCCCTCCACTGAAAATTTCGAAAGGGGCTCCATAGCACTACATAATACAACATTTTATTTCCGTAAATATGACCAATTCCTCCCCCCCTTTGTGTTAGCAGACAAGAAAGATGATGACATACACATTTGAGAATGAGACTCCAAACCATTTGGCATCCCTGCAAATGGTTTAACAAAAAAACAATTTTATTTATTAATTGTATCATTAGTTATTTCATTCTCCTTGTATTATGATTTATTTAACAGTAGAAAATACCATTAGTAAAAAGTTAAATGGTAAAGGGGGTTGTTAGGGGGGTCCAGAAATGTGGTTGAAACTCCTCTTAATTTAGGCTGTGCATGCTTACGGATTTTGGGAAGTTAGCACAAGTCATTGATGAAGGCAACGGCACCGATGGATATACTTTTGCCCAAAGCTCTCATTGACTTGACCACAATCTCAAGACTGATTAAAGGAGTATAGGGACAGTTTCTAGATCATGTACGACATGACAAAGGAGGGTGTCAGTCAATTTCGATGTAGCATTGTCAGATTGGCTCCTACAGGATTTTCTTTTCCTGTTGCATATAGAATACAAAAATCCAAATAAAAATAAAAATGCCTGGAGTGGCTCCACCTCTTATCTATAACAGTTGAAGGTTATAAATTCATAAGCATTTAGAAGGGTGAACTTGGGTACCATTGACCCTAAGTACTATTGCCAATCCAGTTCTTGGGAGCCCCACATAGTAATTGTGAAATTTCTTCTACTACTCATAAAACAATTCAGTTGATACCACCAGTGCTAGACCTATTATGATATAATTTCTCTGATGTTTGGGGGATCACATTTATTTTCCAGCCATTAATATTTCGAATCATTAACTAACAGTATTGTATTATTATAAACCTTCATAGATGTATTACATTATAAGCCTCCATAGATTCACATATACTTACACACAGAACTTCATTTTTTCTTCATTTGGAATTATCTATTTAAGAACAAAAATCATCCTGCTGTTGATTCCTGGTTAGATTTTGGCCTGCCTTTTTTTTGACAGTTTAGCTTTTATGTAAAAAATGTTTCCTGTTCTGGATAGGTGCATTGGAATTAAGAGTGATATGCTAAATATTTGAGTTACAATAATTTTTACTACCAATTGGTAAAAATAAGTGGGGTTATATGCCATCAACACAATATCAAACAAACTAACAAACTGTTCAAAATTATTCACATTTTCTTTTTATGCTTAAAAATTGGCTGTTGAAGATTAAAACATCCTGTATATTGCTCTTAACAGTTTTAATTTAGAAACCAGAAATGGGTAACAAAATTTTAAAACATCGCTCATTTTGTTGTAATATATATCGTAGCAGAACCAACACTAAAAAATTCAAATAATTTTTAGATTGAAAATCATGATAGGAAGGTATTACCATAAATAAAGTCTGCTAATAAACACAAGCTTGTGACTCCACATGGGTATAATTTAATTATTGTTCACAACGCACTTCGCAACTTCTTCCAACGAGCCAATAGTATGTAATTTCGATATCATTTAACCCACTTACAGGTAGATATAATTGTCAACTATACAGAAACGTTAATTTCATATTTGAAGTTCACTTGAAACATTCAGTAACTGTACCAGGAAAATTCTGCTCATAACATGTGTTTCTTTTACCTGAGATTAACTCGTTATGACTAGTGTTCTTTGTTAAAAACTTCTGTATTGATTTCAGATCAGATCTTATGACATTAAAAAGGTAGTTTAAAAAACATGCACAACTGCTACAAGCATAGAGTTAATTAAATAAAAATAAACAAAAAAGTCATGTCATGTCATTCAAATGAAATATGTAAAAATAAATTCATACTACAGTTTGTGCAAGGAAAGTTGTTTTGCACAAGTCAAACTAAAAACTTTTATACAAGTTATCTGCAGAAAGCATAAAACCATTTGCTTCACGTATTGATTCTTGTAAAACCAATTCACAACTTCGCTGAATCAACCTTTTTGACCATTTCATTCACTCATTCATACCTCTCATTCTCTCATCCACTTTTTCATGTACAGAGTGATAATTCAAACTGTTGTTCCATATGTACTAAACATCACACGAGTAGAGTCCGTATCTAAAGTTACATCTTCTGGAGATGCTAAATCAACTCGCACTGAGCCAGAATTATTCCTCTTGCGTGTCATACCACCATTCCAATCAGTCGGATGCCAATTGTAACTTTCCTGCCTTTCAGGCTCTTGTCCATCTGGAGCTGCAGCAGAAACAGAACTCTGAGATTCAACAGAATCAAAACTACTATCTCCACCTCCACGGTATCGTGCTACATGTCCACCACTACCCTCTTCATTTGTGTCGTGCACTCCACTTTGATTTATATGAGCATCTTCTACAGCTTTTAAAATATTTTGGCATAGTTCAGAATCCAGGGGAATAGGATCATCACTGTCACGATTATGAATAGTGATTGCTATATGAGCTGGATGAGGTACAGGAAGAGGAATAAGAAGCTTTTCAGCACTGTAAGGATGGTGATGTCGCTTCCAGGGCTGCCAAGTTGAAGCGGAGACATGAGATGAAGAGTTAATTCTCTTTTGACTTCGGCTCAAAGAAATAGTTCCAATAGTTTCCCTGAAAATGAAAACAATACTAGATTTTCAACATTGAAAAGGGGCATAGGGGCATTTTGGAGTACGTTAAAATAAACTAATTTCTATTTATTGGTTACAATCAAAAGATATCATTACACAGAAATATCACATAGCCAATAAGAGTTTAATAAAATTAAACACAAGAAGAAAAAGAAAGCTCTTTGTATTAATTTTACTTAATATAGTTTAATATAGTGACTTCTTCCATACATACAATAAATTAAATGAATACTGATTCTCTCGTAAAAGAGAACTTTTTCAGTATATAATTTCCCACAATAATATACTATAGTAAAATATTTTATGTTACAATTCACTTAAGAATCTCTGCAATTACATTACAATCCTCTTGCTTTTCAAATTGAACTAAAAATTAAAGTAAAATAAAATCAGCATTTTTTTTATAATTAGCTCCACATGATATGCAATGCTTGAAACTTACCCTCGCCTTTCCTGTTTCCTTGCAGTTGCAGATGCTCTGCTTCGAGGATTGAACGCAGACACTTCCAAATAAGGGGAGTGAACCTGAATATTTCCACGAGGGGCATACACTGCACCCAGTAAGTCAGGACCAGCTTGACTGAGCTCAGCAGCATGTACCATTTCAGAATAACGGGACAAATCTACAGCACTGTGAGGCTAAGGATTAAAAAAGATTGAAAGTGGTTAATGAAAAATATAAAGATTCTTATGCAAGTAATTACTACATTTGCAAAGCACCTTTTGTGCCGTAAAGACTCAGTAAAAACTAGGAATAATTTCATAAGAAGTACTTCTATTACAAAATCTAATTTTTAAAGTTCCAAAACAATATTCATAAGCCCTGTATTCATTTTACCAGGATGTTCAAGTTTTCTGACAGAAGTCTAATCATGTGAGACCAAGGTATGTATTTTAATGAGATGGTACATGATAGTAAGATTTGAAATTCAAACACAAACTTCAATAAAAAGGATAACAATGGCCAACAATGTAATTAGATGTAATGCTTTCTTAAAATTGGCAGCTGTAATACAGAAAAATCTGACTAAACCAGAACCTGTACAAGCCAGAAACCTGCCTTCACCGGAAAATTTCTCCGGCCCACGGAGTTATATGGCATTTTACACAGCGTAAAACAGAATCTGACCATCGCTGAAACAGAACGGTTTTTCATGTCCTGCAGGGGGAAAAAATCTTCATAAAACGGAATTTCTGTGAATTTAATGCAGTTGGCAGAGAGACGCGAGATACTCTTAATGGAAGCCTGTTTTATTTCTGCAAGTTTGTTTTAATATGTCCATGCGAAACGAGTTCCAGACATGGCAGCCACACAGTGAAGGAAATAATCTTCAGCTGTAGAATTTGACCTTGGGGTCATTTGTATCTGAAGGCCTAGCCATAGTTCTCTCTTCCAGCTCTCTGAGCATTGGGAAGGTGAATGGGCCTGGCTTGTATTAATGCATCTCCTGGCGCCTCATTGACAATTGTAACTCCTTGACAAGAGCCAGATTGGCCAAGGCCATATCTGAAAGACCTAGTACTCGGGGCTGCAACACATTGTGCACTGAAAGTCTGAGAGAAGTCCGGGTGCAGCAACTAGGCAGTGAGGTCGTGTGTTCTTAGGAGTTTCACAACCGGTTTCACAATGGTTGGATAAAAACATTGAACTCTAAATATTAAAACTTTTCAACTTCAGAAAACACTTTAAAAGGTGTTAGTAAGAGAAAAAACCAAAATGCAAAAACTCTAGATGAATGTTGGAAAAAATATCATTATTTTAGTGAACATGTGAAGTTTTGCCTCTTAATTGTCAAAAATAATTATGTTTAATATTCATTGATTGATTATATCTTCCATATATGTTATTATTTGTTTATCTTTATAATTATAATAAAGTCATGTTACTAGTTTCCAGATGGAAATATCAATATAATAAATGTCATATATGGACACAACCCCGCATAAAACGGAAACCTCCCGAAACCAGAATAATTTTTTGTCCCGATTGATTCCGGTTGAGACAAATTTTACTGTATTAGTGAAAGATACTTACAAATACAATATAGTTTCTTTTAACACAATATATAAGGACAGAGACTTCAATATCAATTAAAATCTTAATGATTTGTTTACAAGTACTTTTAAAAGTATGATCAAAAAAGTTATTATTTCCATATACTATGTAATCTAGTTACTAGTTTCTATCCTGCTTTAAATATAGTTTCCCTCTCAATAGGTTTTACCACTTAGGAAGATACTATTTCTGCTACTTTTAAGAATTTTTTGACAGAATTTTTTAGTATTAAAACCTCACTGCTCACTGTTATATTTCAACAATGATACTTTACACACCTCCAGCCGAAACTTCGTATCTGTTTCATCAAGTGGTGTAAGGAAATCCAAACTGAAAATATCTGCATACATGAGACTTGCCAGACCTGCCCAATCATTAACAGATAAGCCTTTATTTTCCCAAAAATCCTCTTCATGCATTGTCAACCTCTGAAGAACATGGCCAGGGTAAAACCTTTCCAACATTACAGCAGCTTGTTGCAAAGCAATCTGAAACAACAAAAATATAGAGTGTAAGACAAAGAGAGTTTTCCAGAAATGTACACAGCATAAGAGCAAAAATAAGAAGTGTAGCTTTTCATTGTGCACTTAAAATTAAGTTGTTCGGTATATCTTGAAACCTGTGGTGTTCAAATCTATCAACTTTCTCAATTTTGGGATTTCTGATGCTTTATATCTATGAACTTCCCAACAGATTTAGTATAAGCAGGGGCTCTCAGAATAAAGGTTACAAACAGGCTACAAAGGCCTGTAGGAAGGGTTTGAAGATGGATACTTTTGCCCAATGAACTTGTAGTGGGAAATTTCATTTAAAGAAGTTAAATATGTCATTTTGCCTTTGATGGGGAGGCAATTTATCATATATCCGTGTTCAGCAAAATGTACTGATATTCCCAAAATCCCTTTCATTGTAACAGAACATGACCTGCTAAACACCCATGAATAATAGGGTACCTACCAATCAAGGGTAAATGTTACATGTATAACTTCTTTGTATGAAATTTCCCACCTCATGTTTACTATGAGAAAGTGATCATCTTCACCTCCTCTCCTCTATGTGCCCTAGACTTGAAGTTTGTAACATTCATTCTGAGACTTTTGTATTTTTATTATGCTTAGAGTAGGAGTAGATCTGTAGTTTATTAAAAGTAAACATTTGTTCCGGGCCAACATTTACAATTACATTATCACTATTTCTATACAAAAAATGCAACTAGTAAATATTTGCTGAGCACACCCAAATGTGCAGCCTCTAATTACATGACTGGTTGAGAGATGACATCATTATCTGGTAGAGAAATGTTACCTTTAACACTGCTAATCAACATTAATTGATAAAGAATTGTGTAAATGTCTGATTATTCTGTACTGTTGTTTGTATCTTTAACACATAAAAGGTACCTTTAGTTCTACTGTTGTCAATTTGATCTTGCTCCTCACATTTACTCCCAATCCAGTTTGCAAATCTCGACGTCTCCTTTCTAATTTTTCTTGAAGAGCAGAAATAAGATCCTGGGCTTCTTTTTCCAAAGCTCGATACGGTCCAGTCTTAGACAACTGAGCGGAGAATGGTCCAAAACAGGCTTCAACAAACTGACTGTGAAGGAAAGTACATAAAAGAATAGAAATTAAATATTAAAATGAACCAATTAACAAAAATGATAAAAATTTTCAAATTCTACCTGAAATCTTTTTGTGGTTGTAAAATTTTCTGTTCCATTTGATGCTGATAAGCTTGCAATTCATCCAGTTCCATTTTTGCTTCAAATGCTGCAAGAGCTTGTTCAGCTCTTATCTATTTAATAAGAAAGAATGAAATGCATCACTTGCATAACAGTGTAAATGGATTTTAATCAACACAACAAACTAGTGTATAACAAAAAATTCAAATAACGATTTTATATAGGAAAACAACATAAGTATATTCTATAATAATACACCAATATTCTATTTGGACAATAACATAACAATAAGAAGATACAGGATAACTACAAAACAGACAATGAGATGAGCCACATAAAAAGGAGTACAAAAGAAGAATGGAAAAGTGGTGTAAAATTTTGAGCACATTCATCAGGCAGGAGAAGATATGCAAAATTCTGTCTATAAAATTCATAAAAGTGAACACCTATATTTACCTGATAAAAATAATTTGAGACCAGCCCTGGACCAGCAATCCTTTTAACAACAAAACTGTCACTTGCTGGTATTCTTCCTCTCTTCTTTATAATAAAATGGAATGCTGCTGAATCCCATACAAGTCGTAACCAATATCGAAAAACACCAACTAAAATGACATCAAAATTGATCATATACATTCTTCAAAAATACAGTATCCATTGGAATGCATAAAATGAGACACATAACATTCTACCGCATGCCAAAAAGAATGTGAGAGAGTCAGAATAAATCTTACAAACAATTCAAAGGGTTCTTCACATGCAGTACAAATATCTTCTTCAAAGTAGATTTCATGCACATGTACTAGAACCCCACTCACCAGTAAGCACAGTAACAGATATGATGGGGCAAACAACAATGGCCACAAACAATGCCAGAATAGGTTGTAAGAAACCTTGGATAATTATGTTCCATGTGATTGCTTCAAGAATAATGAGATAACGGTTTCGGCTTGGATCTGGACTATCAACATCATAAATAAGGGCCATGAACAGATGCAGGCCAAGGGTGACCAAAGGCATCCTAAAGAGAAAACCATTTTTAAAGCATCTCTCAAGTTTCTCCAGTCACCAATTTTACAGAAATATTTGTAGTGAACATATAGTGCATGGATTTTCTGTAGAATGTTGGTGAAATGAACATTGTTTTATGTATAACAATAGTACCTAATTTGTGAATTGTAGATTTTGTAAACCATAGAAGTATAATTCTTTGTTACAACAAATTCACTACTTTATTATAGCAAGTTTAGCCTTTTTAAAACCTTCCTTCCTCCTTTGTAACCGCATTAACACTTACAAACATCCCCTCCCCTTTAAGATGATCATCCTGTTTTGAATTCCACTACTTGACATCCAGAATTTTATATAAAAGTATCTTAATTAACCCTTTGTGCTCCAATGTTGAGTGTAACTTTACACTGCAGAATTGGTCTTCTGCTCTGAGGTTGTCACTCTCGATGCATAGTTTTCGTTCTTATCTGAGTTCCAAATTTGTTTAAATTTTCAATAGGTTGCACACAATTGTGCAGTAAACAATTGGAAGATACTTTTCATCCCCAATTGTTTACTTCACTCCTCACATAACTGTGAATATAAAATCGTACAATGGGAATAATTTCATATTGTGAGACACTTTATTCAGTTACTAATTGTTTAAACTGATGTTCATCAATTAGTAATCTAAATGGATATCTTATCCATTTCATTACGATAGCTCAATAGCTACAACGCAACTAGCCATAGTTCTAACCAAACTTCAGTTTGATTGCCGGTTCACTTTCCAGAAGTTAGGTCAAGAACAAAAGGCACCAACTCAACAGAGAACATCAAGTGCAAACAATGAAAAAAAGTATGTATCATATTTAATGTTATGCCATTACAATTTGTAAGACAATTGATCAGACTTAACTGAGGTGGTAAGAACAAAAATTATGTCCAATGTTTATTAATGATAATACCTATTCCTCTGTGATCCATAACTAAGAAATCACCAATGCATTGTGAACATTGCAGCAACATGGCAGTGGGATTCAAGTAAAGACCTGACAAGAATGCAGGACCTCAAGAATTAGGAGCGCAAAGGATTAAAAAATTAGGTGTAACGTTATTTAACACTTAGATGAAAGTAATTAAAATAGGACCATCTCATATATTTTAAAGATACATTTTTTAATGAATCAGAACATTCATTGATTGTTTTATATCATATATATCAAACATTAAAAATATCGCAAATGTTTGTTGGGAATATTAACTGTTCATCATTTCTTTGCATTCATCACAATTGTCTTTTTCCACAAAGACCCCCTCCCAAAAGCAACCCTTTTTTTATAGTCCTATTTAACATTTCCTAGCAATTATGAGTAATAATATTTCTTTAGTGTTTCCAGCCACATGTTGATATTATTAATCAAAAAAACAGAATCATATGTTTAACAATGTTTAAACTATACTTTTTAACTAACAATCAAATTATCCACAATTATTATACAATATGTGATGTACATTTTTAGTAGTAAAATATTTTAAAACACTTTCCCTGCTTTTGAATTTTTCAAGTTTATTAAATACTTCGGCAAAGAGATTTTTCTTTCAGAACAAAAAAAAACAAAAACATCATAATCTTGAAATAATGGTATAAATATTATTAAATGGAAGCCATTTAAAGATCCTCCCAATTACCTACACAAAAAATAGCTCAATGAACATAAACAGTCTGAATAAATTTTGTAAAATTCAATAAATAAACATATAGGACATGCTAAAATAAAAGGATGTTTTGAAAAGAAAATCAAATGAATAATCGGCCATTGAGATTCTTTTACATATAAAGATTTTGATTAACAATTTTCTAAAATTTAAAAAAGATGATTTAGTTTGTAGTATCATTCATCAAATAAAGATTGCGTTCATTTGAAATTTGAAACACAATAATAACATCTCTCTCCGAGATACTTTCTCACTATCTGTATATCAATGACAGAGTAATGTACTACCTGACAATTTTGTAAGAATCACTCACATCATGTAGATATCCATAACTGCACAATTTAAGGCACGGAGATAGGAAACTACATCAGGATAGGAATCAAAACAAAACTTACAAATTCTCTTTTATTATAACACATTCCCAAACTTACACTTACCAAACGAAAGCTGTAAGTGTGATGATCAAGCTGCCAAGACTTGCTATCAAGCATACTATTGGGAAAACAACTACAATAGCTAGAGTACCAAGAAGACCTTTAATAAAATAATTCCAAACACGGTTAACATGCCTTGTAAATCCTTTGCCAATAAAACCTAAAAACAAGAAAAATTCATAATTAGTTCTTCTGCCAATTATAATCATAAATTCAATTTTCTATTGTCTGCAAATTCCAATACATTATTGCTGTTTTAACTAACCTGTATCCGGTTTGGTTTCAAAGTGTGTACGTGATTTTGATATGTGCCTCCAAAGAGCTAAAAGACGTGAACATAAAGTTGGAGTCAGAGAAGATTTGCGAGGGAAGAGAGTACCATTAACTTGAGAAAGTTCCAAATCAGGCATAAAAGGTTCCATACAAAATAGTGCTCTGATACCAACAGGACTGCACCAAGGAATCACCACCTACAACAATAATGTAATGAGAAAAAGTCACGGATCACATAAAAAGAATCCAATAATTTTATACTGCAGTGTAAATTATTGTGGTTTGCTCCACCATATGAATGTTCACCAACACAAAAATACCATCTATTAAGTTGAAGAGTTGAAATTTCACAGCATTGGATAGCAAACTTTCATTTCTCTGAATTTATGACTACAGAGGTAATACATGTTATACAGCACAGGTAATACAGTGTTAAATGATGTGCATTGCCTTCCATCATCTTTAATTTTTCTTTCAATTTGCTTGCATTCACACTGATACAATGAACATTTTCATTTTTCAAATTTCTTTCACTTACTTTTTTTCATAATTCTGCTCTCTTATTTCAGTTGAATGCAACCAAACAAAGAAATGAAAAGCAGGCATCCGTTTTATCAGTTCACCATCCATTAAGAACAATTTAAAGAAATGAATTGTAGCTGAGAAATGCACATGACTAGACTTTCTCCAAGATTTGGTATTTCTGGTTTATATGGTTTTTACTTACGGTTAAAAGATGGTATTTGGTAGGATTCAGTAACAAAAAAATTTCTATCAACAATATGGTAGTTTTTTAATGTTAATTATTTCTTTTTTAAAAAAACTAAAAAAATATATCAACATTACAATCTGAGCAAAAATATCAGAATTTTTAATTGACTTATAAAATACTTACTGGTGAAATGAATTGTTCATCATATTTGAGCCATAAGCTAATGTTTATAAATTAAGAAATTAAAGTTATTATGTGAATGAAGTAATTATAAGATATACTTCTTGTATAATTCAACAATTCCATATAACACTAGATTACGTAATAATTACATAATGTACCATGATTTAGTTGGAAATTTATATATGTGTACTAGAAAGATAAAACATCATGTACTTCTTTACAAGTAAAAAAAAAATCATGTATTGTAACAGCTTTACTGATATACTGGAACAGTTTTGAATGCACAAACTCAAGTGAACTTATGTTGTACTAGGCGAAAGCCTGTTGATATAAATAAACAAGTAGAATTATAATTACAAGTCTAACTTCACATCTCTGTACAAAAAATACTATAAAAATTGTCCAGTAGAAATACATAATCAAGACAAAAAGAATTTAACAACAGGCAAAAACAATAAATTCTAAGTTCTTTGATAAGTCTGATAAGCCCCAACTCCAACAACCTGATAAAACTTACCCCAAAGAAAAACATAGCATTCCAACTCCAACTCCAAGTTCGGTGACAATAGTTGATCCATCTCCACATCGGCCACCGTGTCGTTGTAGTTCGAATTACTTCTTTCTCAACAAGAAACACAGGCTAAACAAAGAACATTTAATTAAATGTCTGCGCAGGGGAGAAATAATTAATTTGAATGGTCTGAGCCTTCTGCAATTGTACCTGACTCGGATCAGAACGAGGAGTGGTAATAGATGTTGCAGTTGCACTCTGAACAGTAGGAATTACTTCTGATTGTCCCTGAAAACTACGGCGCACTACCCAATTGCTAGGAAACCAAATCTGTGTAAGCCATTGGAAACTCCGAGTTGGTGTTTTCACTTTCCGAAGTTCTTTAAGAAGAACTGGTTCTCTCTGAAAGAGAAACAACAAGAAATAAACCAATGGAAGAATGGAACAAAAATATTTTTACAAAGCAGTTAAGTTTAAATGATGTAGTGTTCTGGTTAAAGAGTTTTAATAAGGAAACCTACTGTAACGTTGTGTTTTACGATAGGGTTAGACAATGACCTTGACAACAGGATTAAAAAACATATTATAAGTAGAAAATAACTGTCTTTATTATTTATGCTGGTTCTTGAAATTTAAGACAATAAATGAATAACTGTGGATACTTGAATTATTTAGTTTTATTTCAAATTAAAGGTACTGGATGTGTTTTGAGACCTAATTTTTGTCTCACCCTCAGATAAATTTGTAATTCAAATCAATTTATACACAGATCCACAATGAATTCAGTTATTGTAAAACATACTAAGAATGTTATGTTATGACAAATAACAACAGTTGTGCATCGTGAATAGTCTAATATGGCCGTTGGTAAGATCAAAGAATGTATGAAAAGGGGATTCTGATAACAGGATGGCACAGTGACAGTCAGAGGTTGTCATGTTGTTTGACAAGAATTGTTTAGCCTCAGGCTTTCAATGTGCCTTCACATTTTCTGAGGGTTCTTAATCATATGATGAAGTCTATATCAATCTATTCAGAAAGTAAATTATTATTATTTATTTTAACTTTATTTATAGCTCTTTATGTGTGTTTCATGGCAGCCAGAGAGGTGGTTGTCTTCAGTCGATTAATGTATAGCGGTCTTATTTTTGTTTTTCTAATAATGTATTTTTGGCAAGGTCAGTCAATGTCTTAGTTAGTGTAATTAATAAGAAGAGGATTTCTATGATTCTTGCCCATTGCTTCAGGACATAGCTAAGTGAAATTTCTTAACTTTTGGTTACAATTTTATGTTATGTAGATTAGTATGTTAGTGCATATTTCAATGATTTTTCCAGTTGGAACACATTCCCATAATTATAGCCAAATTTTTTGCATATTTTTTAAAATATAAAATTATCTTTATAAGCTTTTTCTAGTATAATCTACTTATTTCTGTGCATTCATTGAGAAAGAGCTTGTCACAATTTGCTTTCTTTTTCTTTTTTCTTTTCTGTAAATGATAAAATACTTGTGCAAATGTAGGATATTACTTGATATCACATTTTTTAAACCAGGCAGAAGAAATGCAACAAGACATACAATATACTTCACTAAGGTGAATATTTGCATCAATTATATTTCTCCCAGAAATTAAGGTAGATTAAATTATGTTTGCACAAAAATATATATTTTCACTCCAAGCATGCTTCCCCTGAATTTTATCAACAAAGATTTATACAGGAAATGAAATATTGTTACTTTTTATTGCGTATTAAAATACAAATTTCAGAATTTTTAGGTCATAAAGGCATATTTTTAAAGCATATTTAAAAATTTTTTAGGACATAAAAATCCTCTTCCTAGGAATGACTAGGAAGCAGGTTTCTATGATTTTGCATATTTTTATCCCTTGCTTCAGGGCATAGTCATCTAGATTAATGTGTTCGTTTATATTTGTGTTCGTTTATATTAATGTGTTCGTTTATATTTGTGCATTTAGCCATTTTTTTCTGATGGTGCATATTCAAGTATTTAAGGAGCATATTTTGCATATTTCATTAAGATAGAGACATATCTGTAAAATGTTTCATATTTTCATAGAATCTATGTATTTGCAAGTTTTCATTGATTACAAGGGCTTGTCCAAGTTTTAATTTTTTTCTTTTCTTTAGATAATAAAATAGTTGTGTAAATGTAGGATATTACTTGATATCATATTTTTTAAACCAGACAGAATAAATTAAATGACCTAAAATGTACTTCACTAAGGTGCATATATACTTCAATTATTTTTGCCCTGAGGTAATCTAGGTTATATTACATTTGCACTAAAATACATCTTTTCATTCCAAAAATGCTTCTCCTGAATTTTATTTTTAAGAAAGGTTTATACAGGAAATGAAATATTGTTAATTTTTACTGCATATTAAAGTGCATATTTCAGAATTTTTCAGTCAAAATATGCATATTTTAAAAATCATATTTCAAGTTGTTTAGGGCATACAAATCCTCTTCCTAGTAATTCATTAAAGGTGTTCAAAGATAACTCGAAATTGGATAAAAGGTGGGAGTATTGTCATCAAAGGCTAGTGTGTTGTAATGGAAATTTATTATGGGAAAGGTATTCATAGGTAAAACTTGGTGTATGAATATTGGATTCATAAAATATCATGAGGAATGGAGTGTTCAGAAAAGCAAATGCAAATTATAGTACCTCAAATCTAGATTTGATTGACATCAAAGAAAAATGTTTTTTAATATGCATATTCCTTTCATACATTTCTAAGCAATAAAGTTAGTCTTTACAACACAGATTTAATACAGGGGTATACTATTTAAAAGGATTTAAACACTAAAAAAGGTGTTTTGGAACTTACATCACGCATGAAACTAAGATCACGGTTCAAGAAGTATACGGTCTGGTGAAGATTTTGTTTTGTACACAGAGACAAGGCTTCTTCATGGGCACTCCACTGACATTCATCAATGAATTCACTCTGTAAGAAGAAGAAATATATGTTATTTCACTAATGAAAATACGTTGGAAATCTCTCATTTTCACCCCCACTCACTGCAAGGAGAAAGGTGTGATTTATTTTGAAGTTTTCGACAATTATGTTTCATACCAAAAGGAACTTTTGTAAACGACAATTATGATGCTAATTAGGAGCATCAATTTCACATTTGCTTGTAAGAATTAGAAAAAATTGCAGACACTGATACAAAAAATAGTTCAGATAGCTATTAACCATTTCATTGCAGCTCAACAAGCCAAGCATGTACATATGCAAATCACATCAAAACTCTATAACAACTATTCAAATTGAAATTTTGAACTATTCTGCTAATGGACAAGATGTAGAATCAAGTAATTATCATCTTCTCTTAACAACGAAGGGGATCGAAGGGGATAGCTAGTTTCTTGAAAAAACAAATAACTAATAAACAAAGTTAATGACTGATTACATAGAAAAACAATGCAAGACATTTTTAATATAGTTAGGTTCCAAGAAAAACATTCAAAATTTGAACCAATAACGAAATATTCATATCTTTCTATTAAATCATCGCATATCTATGATTGGTTGGCAATAGAACAAGAAACTACATAGAATATTCAAGTCATATGGAAGCCTAAGGATTCTGGGGAAAATAACATAGAAATCTAGCAGTTCATGGAACAAAAAACAAAAAATGTTCATTAAATAGTGTGCAATATGTTTACCTACAGAAAAAGAAACTTTTTTTTTTTTTTTTTTTTTTTTTTTTAAATGTTAAACTCTTCATGTTCAAGTACTCATATCAAAGATCAAACATCTTTAAAAATATTATTATCAAGGAGCTAAATCAAAACAAAACAACATCAATTAGTTACAACATTAACTCTTGTCTTATTTCTTACTCTTCAATTTATTTGAGAACACTCCTTCTATGCTTTGGCATAAAAAATTAATAAGTAAAACCTAATTAAAGTCATTATTTGTGACATATAATGCTTGGTTGTTTTTTTTCATTTTATTAGTAGCCTAAAATATTTTATCAAATATTCTTTGATTCATACAACAAACACGAAAACTTACTTCAGCATTTCTTAGTTTATCACGCATCCAAGGTTGTATTCGAGACAAAACAGGATGCATATATTCAATGCGCTGTTTAAGTGTTTCTTTCATTTTTGCCAATTTCCGCTGCAGATTTTCCACAGCCCTGCAAAGGAAACATGTTATTGACAGAATTCCTAATTACCTTACAAGACTGTAAACAAACAATGAAACAGTAGATCAGTACCTGTGCATGAGAACCACAGATTGTGCTTGCTGGACTAACAATTGACCTATGCCTTCACCAAGAGCCAATATATCTGGATGAGTGAGAATACTTGCATAAACTCTTTGTAGGTATTCCACCATCACAGCCTGATTTACTTCCTAAAAATATCAAAATGTATTTACTAGCTTGTAATGAAAATAAATATAACCATTGCTTCAAAGTAGGTAATTGCCATACACAATTAATTTCCTTACCCGTTCAATTTCTTCATCGGGAAGTTTCTGGGTACGTAATTCGGATATCAGTCTCTCTCGAAAATGCAAAAACCATCCACGAGTTTCTTTCTCTAATATTGATATAAGTACTGGCAAAGCTCTTCTCATGATGTCTCGATTAAATAATCTCAGATCTAACTCAAAGTCCTGCTGAAATAGTATCAGATATTAGAACCAGTTCTAAAATAATTAGTATTGAATTGCTACCAATATTTACTTTCAAATATATTTTTTTTCTTTCTTTCAATGGATTTAAAACAAAAAAAAGTAAGAAATCAAGGGATAGATAATACATTGTAGAAATAATGGGTATATGCAAAATAAAGTTACTGCAATTTATAGATGAGATTGGTAATTTATCACTTTCCTTCATTTATGCCCCAATTTATATGCATGCTTTTGATGAACAAGTTCAGAATTTTAACAATCATGAGCATTTCCAGAAGCCACTCTGATGTCTTAGAAATTGTTCTGTGCATGTGTAGGATCACTACAACTCAGGAATCATTTGTCAAAAGAAAGTGTGTAAAGAAGGACTAACTGGCTCACACAGCACACAAAAAATGTTTTAAGTAAGCATTTCATTGAGTATTTTCTTCTTCTTTCCTTTTCTTAACATATGTGTTTGATGATAGCACAATACACAACATATTTCATAGCATATTCAATACTTTTTAAACATATATCTTGAAATAATCATATATCATTGACAATCAACTGAACAAAACAGTGTCCTTCTGTTGATTTGCAAAGAAGTAGGAGAGCAAAGAAATAAAAAATGATTTAACAAATGAAATCTATCATAATGTTTAGAAACACTACTTACAACAAAAAAAAATTGATATTTAGAGTTTTATCTATTCCCATCTACATGCCTATCATGGGTCAATATTCAATAAAATCTATAATACCTTTGGGGTTAGGAACAGATATGGTACTGGCACAGGTGGATGTGAAGACTCTCGCTCCACTTCAAACTTCTCAGTTGTGGCTCTGCGCAACTGTCTCCGTACAAAACTACATAACAGTTCCAATGAATCTTCAAATTCACTCTGAAATGCACAGAAAATAATTATACAATTTTAAAGCGAGTTACACTGTAATTGCACTCAATCACATTACAATTAATTTAATATTCTTGTCACATGATTTTAAAAAACTGAAAAATATATCAAAATGGTAATAGCATCTGTATACTATAAATAAATTCTCAGTGATTCATTAATTAAAATTATATATTGAATGAGGAAAGAAATGAATTTTTTATTAGTATCAAATGGAAGTTATTTTACTGACACCTGCCCTGCTCCACCCGCCCTGCTTATCTGCCCACCCGCCCAATTTGTTTCAGATTGAAACACACAAACAACTTTTTTCACCTCCCACTCCACCACAAATCATTTTCATCCTCTCCCACAAAATTATAGAAACCTACATTCTAAATTTCATGTTAGTAGTTGTGGCTCAGCATTCTGTCAGTTTGTTTCTTATAATTAACTTAAAGGAACAAATATTTTTTGAAATAAAACTGATTATTAAATTATTAAGCTCAAAGTAAATCTATTAGTATCCTTAATACTCACACGACATACAAGTTCTGCAACAAGATATCGACATCGTTCTTCACGGATTTTCACTTCAAGATTATGAGCTTGTAGAGAAGGCACACCGATGACAATATCTATCAAGAAAAAGCATATTCAATACAAATCAACTTGTAATTAATTGAAAAACAGAGAGTATGTATCTGGATTATTTGAATTATTTTAATAATAACATGAAATAGAAATATGATTTACTTTGATGAAAGCTCACCATCAGGAAATCATACAAGATGGGATTATCAGAATTAACTGTAAGAACCTACCTAGAAGCTTGAGCAGTCCTGTTAGAAGTGCTCGGAGAGACTCCAAAACACTAAAGAAGTGAGAAAAAAGTCGTCCACGTGCGGTCACAATCAGGAAGCGCAGGGCCAAAGCAAGATCACCAAGTAGGGAGTCATGACTTCGTTCTGTGCCTTTTTGAAGAAGCTGACTCAACTGCCATTTGTGAACTTGCCCTGGGAAGTTGATGGATTCCACCTCAAACTCTCTAGATAAAAAATAAATTATTTATCAGCATTTTGAAAAATTCAGTGAAATAAATTTAATAATTTTCTTTCTAATTCTTTCTGCAAAATTTTTGCCACATTCTATTTAAATTTCTCTCATATGTTTGAAATTTAACACCAAATTACAAAAATTTAGGAGAGACTAGAGCTGAGTTTTTGAAAGAATACTCAGGAATGTGAACCCTCTGAATGTTCAAAAGAAAAAAATACATTCACCAGTACTTCTTTGATCTTAGTCCTAAATACGCTACTTTGAGGTACCTCTACATCTTAAAATTATGAGGATTTATAATTTTTACAGTTATGTTTAGTAAAGTTTTAGACATTTTTGTAATGTCACTTAGAGTGTATCACTTAATTACTTTTCTGAAAATCAAGGCAATGAGGGACAAATTTTTAGAACAAGCAATCCAAAGTTACAAAGACCAAATTCCTACCTGTTTCAACTCTAGAATTAGTACCTTATTATATATTTTTGTATTTCAATTACAGCTTAATCCTATCTGACACTATTTTTGATGAAAAATACCAAGGTGTACATATTAGAAAGTTTACATATGCTTAGACATGTGCTTCTACAACCTAAACCAAAACACTAAATTATTCAGTCTAAAATTAAATATTAATAGAAGCACAAATGTGATAGGGAAATTAATTAGTGCAAGCAAAACTAGTGCTCAACAATTGTATAAGTGTATTGCATCAATCTACAGAGGAAGCTCAAATATGCTATTATTTCTACAGTTGAAAGTGAAATGAAAGTAAAATATTTAAAGACTCTGGAAAGTCAAATAAGCATTCAGAATCAGCTGAAAAATCCAACATGTTATTAAAAATCTTCTGAGACACAATATAGTTTGTAAAAAATGTCACTATAAAATGAGTTTGAGCAACTACCAGGTACATTCTAAAAACCTTATGAAGTTATTATTTAAGTCATTATTTATTATAATAATATAATGAACTATAACTTCCTTGGAACTAGCCTAACCTAAAAAAACTATATAACATTCTGTATAATGTATGTATTGTGAAGAAAAATCACATTTACATGTACAACTAATTAAGAAAAATATCAACATCCAAGCAACATTACAAAATTTTACATTAAATAGATTAAAGGCAAAGTAATTATCAAAATTCCTAGAATGATGTCAATCCAATTCCCAAGATTTTTACCAAAAATTTAAACACTTTCTCAAATTGGGCAAAAACCATCAACAAGAATAAAAATGGTTTCTAGTGTTTTAAAGGATTCTCAGTTCTATATGTTGTCAGCCACTTTTAACAACAATACATTTATTAACTCTTCAAAAAAATGCATTTTCATCCATATAATGTGTACTTAATTTACTAAATGTAAATCCTTGCATGAAATGAATGTGGAATGGGAATTAATAGTCTTCTAACATCTGTATTTCATTTAATTGCATTTTGATCATATGTAAATGAAGTATAAAAACACTTTCAATGTTTATATTTATTCTAATGGCATTGATTTTTGTAAATAAAAAAAAAGGATAAATTTTCTTAACTACATTGATTTCCTAATGTTTTTTAAGAATTTGGATAATTTGAAATCATTGTAGTACATTAAGGAACTCCCCTCAGCATGTAACAATTATTCATTGTCACAAAAAAATAAAAAATATTGGGAAAAGAAAGGTCTTATTTAAGGTAGATTTGTTTCCATTTCCGTGATGACTATGAATATGTTGCCGATATTCTCCACAATTACAAAAAAATCCAGACAATTTAAAATATTTACAAGCGAAACATTGAAAATTACCATGAAGAATAAGAGAAATTAAAAAAAGTGAAGCACAGTGTATGCAAAAATTTAACTTTGTGATAATGTTATCAGTTATTTACACCTAAAATAGAGCTCTATAACTTGTATTGATAACCAAAAAAGAAGTAATTTTTGATTTCAAAAGATAAATGTGCAAGACAGTTTTTGGGAGAAGGGAGAATGATTTGAATCATGAGGATGCATAGAGTTGGATAACATAATTTTCTTTAGGACATATTGTTTTGTAAAGTTACTTGCACAAACCTATGACAATAATTTTATAATATGCCAGCAGTAAACAAACAGATGTATGAAAGTTTGTGGTGGATATTTTACAAACATAGATTTCTTGTGAAAAAGAAGACTAACTATTTCATAGTAAATTTGGAGGATATCAATGTTCTTTTGGGAAAGATAAGATCAATTTCAGATTTTCAACAATTTTTAGTAGAAAGAAATTTTCCTTTTAATTTTTGCACATAATAACATAAAAAAGAGGAAGTAGAAGAAGTAGAAGAAATAGAAGAAGAAGAAGAAGAAGAAGAAGAAGAAGAAGAAGAAGAAGTAGAAGAAGTAGAAGAAGAAATAGAAGAAGTAGAAGAAGAAATAGAAGAAGAAATAGAAGAAGAAGAAGAAGAAGAAGAAGAAGAAGTAGAAGAAGAAGAAGTAGAAGTAGAAGTAGAAGAAGAAATAGAAGAAGAAGTAGAAGAAGAAGTAGAAGAAGAAGTAGAAGAAGTAGAAGGAGTAGAAAAAGTAGAAGAAGAAGGAGTAGAAGAAGGAGTAGAAGAAGTAGAAGAAGGAGTAGATGAAGAAGTAGAAGAAGAAGGAGTAGAAGAAGTAGAAGAAGAAGGAGTAGATGAAGAAGAAGAAGTAGAAGAAGTAGAAAAGAAGAAGAAGTAGGAGAAGAAGAAGAAGACGAAGTAGAAGAAGACGAAGTAGAAGAAGACGAAGTAGAAGAAGACGAAGAAGAAGTAGAAGTAGAAGAAGTAGAAGTAGAAGAAGAAGTAGAAGAAGAAGTAGAAGTAGAAGAAGAAGAAGAAGAAGAAGAAGAAGAAGAAGAAGAAGAAGAAGAAGAAGTAGAAGTAGAAGAAGAAGTAGAAGTAGAAGAAGTAGAAGTAGAAGAAGTAGAAGTAGAAGAAGTAGAAGTAGAAGTAGAAGAAGTAGAAGTAGAAGAAGTAGAAGTAGAAGAAGTAGAAGTAGTAGAAGTAGAAGAAGTAGAAGAAGAAGTAGAAGAAGAAGAAGTAGAAGTAGAAGTAGGAGTAGAAGAAGTAGAAGAAGTAGAAGAAGTAGAAGAAGTAGAAGGAGTAGAAGGAGTAGATGGAGTAGAAGAAGTAGAAGGAGTAGAAGAAGTACAAGGAGTAGAAGAAGAAGAAGTAGAAGAAGTAGAAGAAGAAGAAGAAGAAGAAGAAGAAGGAGTAGAAGAAGAAGGAGTAGAAGAAGAAGGAGTAGAAGAAGAAGAAGTAGAAGAAGAAGAAGTAGGAGAAGTAGAAGTAGAAAAAGAAGATATTAAAAGTTCATGGTAGAGAATCTTTTCCAAAAAAAATAATCCTTTAAATAATAAAAAATGCCTTAAGAAATGTGCAGTTAATATTATTTGTGAAAAGTTAATATGTGTTGAGAGAAGATTAATCTTTTAAAACTGTAACATTTTGAAACTGTAAAGACTTTTTAACTAAATATGTTGAAATCACTAAATTATATTCTTGAGAAATAGTTCACTAAAGAACTTTGCATGACTTATCTCAATCAGAATTTATTTGCAAACATTTTCTGTAATGACCTCCTTTTATGTTCAGAAAATAGCTTATGAACAGAGTATTGTACAGGCTGAAAAATAACCACATTAGTAAGATCATTATATCAGCGTGAAATATGTTTTTATAGTTGTTAAGGGCAAATTTCATTCCCTTTTTATTCTTGAGGCACATCCCTGTCAGAATGTTGGTTAAAAAGTAAAAGAACACTGTCTCATACTTGATTTAACTTGAAAATTATTAAATTTCTTTTATTTGAACATGAATGTTTTAGATAATAATATGGTAATACTATACTCAGAAAAGCAATAAATGAATACTACCAGAATCATAAGGTGAAAACATCCATCCAAAAAAACATGCAACATACATGGTGATTCGAACCCTGAAAGTTAACATAGAGTGGTTGCCACTGCAAACACATGCAGTTTTTTCATTCAATATTTAACCTCATCTGAATCCTATGGACAACCATTAGATTATTTTCAATATTAAAATATTGATGGATCTTTGCTGAAGCATCTTAGAACAAAGACCATTCCACCCTATCGTAAAGAAGAAAGAGAGATATGAAACATCAATGTCATCTAATGAATGCCATGCTACAATTTCAAGATGAAAGAGCATTTGAAACCTTTGAATTTCCAATAGTTCTAATATAAATTAGAGTGATTCAATGTGCCCTATTTAAATATACTTAGATGACTTAAATAGACAGAGGTCTTGCCCTAATCCAGCATTTAAATTTTGTAAAGTTAACTGCATTGAGAAAGTAAGGTCACGGCAAGTGATTCTTTATTTCCAGAGCCTTACTCTATTTAAAATTTAATGAAGATTTACAATATTGAAATTGAATATTAATTATGTTTTATTTTATTGAAGCTGTTACATTTCTAGGTTAAAATATACATTTTCAAACACTCAATCACTTAAAAAAATTATCTGGCAGCTAATAAATTAAAATATACACAACTTTTTGAGCCCGCAAGAATAATTAGAAACATGCTTAATAACATGAAAAATAATGTTATTAATGCAAGAAAATAACACATGTCCCAGATATAAAATAAAATTAATTTAAACAGTCTTTGTACATTTTAAACAGTTCAAAAACACATTCAGAATCAAGTATGAAACCTACCCCCACAGTCGAATACTTTCCAACTGTGTAGAATTCAATTTCTTCTGTTTTCCATATTTATCCTTGTGTAAGCTTTAGCACATTGAGGAAGAAGGGAAAAGAAGAATCATGAGAACACACAAGATATGAAAATTACAGATAAAGAAAAGGAAGGATTTGGTACACTTAAAAATTAGAGCATTTTGAGGTGACAAGATAATTCAAGGGACTTAAAAATGATATTAAGATGTTAAATTTCATATTGATTAGTGTGAAATTAACCCTTCTTTTCAAGCAAATCGTTTAACAATGTAGTAAAATTTTTTAAAAAACATGGAATTATCCTAAAACTACTGAAGATATCAAATCCACTTTTTTGGGAAATACTTCTTTCTGTAATTAACAAGGAAATATCATGCCTAGCAATTATAAATTACTTACAACATTATGCTACAAGCATTTTAGAGAGGGAAAAGTAAATTCATGTATAAACACTTGTGTTATATTGTAAGAAAATTAAATTCCATGCCACAGGACTATTTCAATTTCCTGAGCACCCTTTAACAAAATGAACTGCACTACACACCAATTTCAATTTTTTCTCCACGTCAAATGCCTATACAAACATACTTGACTAAAACAAATTACATATTGTAACCCTCCAGCAATATTTTACTTTTCACCTACTACATACATATATAGAGTATTATACCTATGAAGAGAAAGTTATGTAATGCCACAAAAAACTGACTTTGAGATTTCAATGAAAATACAAGTTTTGGGGGTCCCCTGATACAGAAAAAGTGTTTTTTCCAAAACATCTGCTTTTCTGTCTGCCATATGTAAGCAACACTAGGACTTTAACTATTTTTAGGAATGTTGCCAAAATGAATATTCCCTGATCTTTCTGAACTGGCTCCAAGCTCTATAAATTTGCAACAATTCTTTGAATTTTCCAGGTACTTTACATGAAGCATGAGGAACATTTTCCAAATTTTCTGAAACACAGCTCCAGATTGTTTGCTTTAAATTTCTCTTAAGAATAGAGTGAAACTTCTAAAAAGAGCATAGATGCAATTTTCACAGTCACACTTGGATTTTCAAAAATTGCTAAAGATTGAATTCCTATAACTACAATATTGGAGATGAAGATTTTTTCTTTAAATAATATTTGTTCGTCACAATAAGTTCTTTAATAAATGTCATGTAATTTATTTTTTTAATATTTGAGTTTTTCATGCTACTTTGAGCAAAATGTGGGTAATATTAAAAAGTATTAAAAACAAGGCTTTTAGCAAAAACAGCTCCACTTTGAGTATTCTTTTGATTTTTCAAAAATTATACCAATGTAATACATCTCTCATGTCCTTAATTTACCTTACAGGTTTTTTTATGCATTTATGAGTACAAGAGCTCTTAAATGATTTCTGATGAAATTCCTTGAAAACTCAAAACATTTTCTGTGAAAAAAGGTTAATATTGCTCATTTTTAGAAATGCTGAAAAGAAATTTTCTCAGAAAGATATTAAACTTTTTTTTTTCTGAACAGATAGATGTCAATGCACTGATTAATAGGTATTACATAAAGCCATTTCAATGTATTATTTTAATTTTTCAAAAATTACACAAATGTCCTTTTTTAAAAATATTTTTCAAGGCATTAATATTTATGTTATAAGTGTGTGTGTTGTTTAATTTTGTTGTTGTTGTTGTTTTGTTTTATTTTATTTACTACATTATTGCATTTAGGAGTTCAAGTTCTTCTAAAGTTTTTCATTGAAATTTCTTGAAAACGCAAAAGTTTTCTGTGAAAACAAGTTCAAAATTGCACATTTTCAGAAACATTGAAATAACATTTTCTCAAAAAATGGCTCAAAATATTTTCATGATAATCTGCATACGGGACCAAGTTGCACTCTTCTATAATATTCTTGAACTTACATTTCAATTCTAACATTAGGCAACCAAACAAATTGGAAAATGAGGCACCAATGAATGTCATCTGTGAAAAGGGTGGGCGCAAAACCAAAAAGCTAGCCCAAATCAAGGAGATAAAGAAAATAACTAGTACAAGAAAGTCTGTGCCATTTTCTCATTCTACTAGTTTTAATCTCACATTATGATGTATGTCCTCTACTTTCTGCATAAAATGGGAAGTAAAAAACCTTAAATTTGTTATCAAGAAGTGAAAGTTGCAAAAGTTTTTGAAATATAAAATGTTAATAATGAATATAGCAACAAAAGTGCTAATTATGGAAGTAATGCAACATCAAACCTCAAAAATTAATTAAAATGCTCTAAAAACTTTTCAAAATTGTGTCCTGCAATTTGTCAAGCTAAATAATTCTGATTAAATATTCTGAAAGGAAAATATTTTAAACAAATATGTTGCATACTTGGAGAAATTTGAAAAACACAGAGGGAAAGTGAAAATACCGTGCAGTTGTAGAATACAAATTCTGGAAATCTACATTATATTAACTAAAATCACACTAATCACACTCTGCAGCTGGTACATACTATTATCATAATGAAATGGATGATAATTCAGCATGATGAAGACGCAAAGCAAAAATAAAACAACACGTTATATCCATTTTATTAATAAAGACTATGATTCAAATTTCAAAATAAAATAGAAAAGCAATCACCTATTGAATCACATGAATGGGATTAGAAAATCAAGTCAAGCTGCAAATACAAGTCTACATGGGGTTGAAGCACTTTCATTAAGCAAATTACAGGACTAAATTTTTAGATCTTTAAGGTTCAATTAATTTTTTTTTAACTTTTTTATCACATTTCTAATTCCTAACTATCCAAAAAAAACATAAAAAATTTGCAATAATACAAAAAACACACAGTGAGTTGGACACAGCAAATATCAAGGAAGAAAGCAGTGGCAAGAAGCAATATAATTTGAAATTCAATAATTATTCAAGTGTTATAAAAAACACTAAGTGAAAGTTGTGAAATTGAAATAGTACAAATTGAAATGCAATTAATATTAGTCTCATCTTCAAAAAATGTTCTTCTCATGTAATTTAAAAAACAATAATTTTTCCATTTTTCTTGCCATTTGTGTTGCACATTAATGCAATCTTTTTGCCTCTAATTTCATCGGATGAAGAAAATTCTCAATGCAATGGATGCAGAGATGATTGGATTGATCATGCCTGCTCTTTGAGTATCAGTACCATTTTCAAAAATACGGTGGGTAAAAATATACTAAATAAAAGAATAAATAAAAATATTAATTTTAATTTTCAAAGTAATAAATGTACTCCTGAAAAATGTACTTGAGAAAGACTTTTGCAAAACTTTTAAAACCTTAATTTTGCATTGAAGCAGGAACAGAGAAGCGTGTATAGAATATACTAATATCAGAGTAATGGAGAGAATTATTTCCATGCACAAGTGTTTTTTTGTCTCCTTAAACTCTAATTTTACAACAATTAGATATCACAATAGAGTCAAACCACAGACTCCAAATGGAACACCTAGAAAAAAAAATGCTTCATTCTTTTACAGTAAAGATGTCAGGTGTCAGATCGTCAAAACACCATGACATCACAAAAAATAGAAAAAAGAAGTTATGGAGAAAATTTTTCTTTACTATTTCCTACAACTTTACTTTCACAAAATTGACTAAGGATCACACATTAATTTTTTTTCAGTTACCTACAAACAAATTTAAAGAATTAAATCCATTTAAATAATATATTTCCTTTGTGTAATGTTATACTCTCATAACTCTCCAATTATTCTTCATAAAAAATTAGCATAAAATAAAGAAGTAAATATAGTAAATGAAGCTTTAACACAACCTACATATATTTTGGATATGGAATTTTAAAACACCCAAACCATGAACATGCCAATTAATAAACTGTTGCCTACCCTCTCTCTCGAACAGCTTCCAACTGCTTCCCATTCAAACGGCGAGGTTCACCTTTAATATCAACAGCAACTGCATCAAGTTCATCAAATGAAGGTGCTATGAATAGATCTCTCATGTTTAAATGCTTGTTAGATCGCCTGGGAAGGGACAGAGAGGATCCATTGGCATCGCCAATGGCCCCTCCTGCAGCATTGGACTCTGCCCCATTTCCAGAGGCAGTGTTATTGTTCAAAGCGGGATGCGAAGAGGTTGCTAGTGGTGGGGGAAGAACAATTGGGAAAGTCTTCCAATGGTACAGAAATTGTTCAGCCACCTGGAAAATAGAAGTTGTTATTAATTTTAGTACCATAAAAATGCAATTGAAAATGACACTTTGTAAGAATGAAAGAGTCAATTAAGGGATAAAAAGTATAATTATATAAATATCAAGACATCTTTGAAATTAGAGGAGAATGATGAATTAAATGAAACAACCTAAAAAGGAGATGAAAAAGGTCAGAAATGGGAAGTAAATGGAAAACGACGTAAAAATACATACAACAAAGAAAAGTAAAAACGGTGTGTGAACTATGTACGCATTTTCTTGAATTCTAGAATGCCTTCCCACTCTTCTCCATGTACGGTAATAATGAGAATTAACAAGTATGGCCTGTGTAATACAAATTTGGCATTAACAGGTGTAGTATTGGCATATAAGCTACAGATTTGAATTATAAAGAATTTGTGATGAAATAACTAACCCCAATGTTTCCAGCTTCTTGCACAGTGGGAGCCCAACCATAAGTAGATGGTGAAACTATATTTACATCTAGCAATAAAGCAAGGGGCCATACTAGCATTTGCGTAATGGATGAAGGGAAACCAAATGGGAAACCTAATTGAGATAGGCATATTAAGGAAATGGGTTGAAACTATGTATTAAAAAATATTATAACTAAAATATTATTTACTTATTATTAAAAAAATAAAGTATTTGTACTTGTGAAAGATATTATGAAAAATAGGGTTTATAAACTTACATCTTTAATATTCTGTACCAATTCCACCACTTCCTCTGGAGCTCCCCTTAAATGTACATCAAACTTCACAGGTTCTCTCTGGGGGAAAAAAGAAAAAAGAAAAAAAAAATATACAATATTGATATGGAAAACAATGTTCAGAGTGGTTGATAATTAATGAAATCTCTTCTCAATATAATATATTCATGTTACACTGTATTTCTTTTACAATTTATAAGAAACCATCAACATAAAACCCTGTATATGTGGCAAAGAGGGAATTACATCTCATTCCTGATCCAACAGATAAAGTTTTCACACTACGACATAGAAAACCCTATTATACACATTTCTACTTCTATACACATTAAAATTGTGCGAAACTCAAAAATGGTACACAAGTTTTATGGGGACAGAAATTTTGAAGGAACTTGTAGGGAAATGGCAAGGAACAAGGGGAGACAAGAGAGGCCCCGAGTAGTGTTTCTTTAGCAGTATTCTTCAAAATGAGATCTTTTAAAACATATTTAATTTCTGGAGATTTATCTCTTTTTGAGACCCATACCCTTATCATTGGAGAGTCAAGAAATAAGCAGTATCCCAAAATCTATGTAAATCTAAACTTAAAGAATAAAGAAATAAATAATATTCTATAATAAAATTAAAGAGACTATTGATTTTTTGTGTAATATAATCTCAATATTTTGCAACATGTTTACTCATTCACAATACAAGGTGTATCATGCTGCAGGTGCTGACTTTTCACAGTTAGGATGCAGTATGAAGCTATTTTCACTTTTACAGCAATGATTTACAAAATGTGGAATGTTTGAAAGGATTCACAAATTGGAAATATTACACTAAGTGAATTTTTGGAGGACATGAACAAAAGAAAATTGCCCCAAGGGAATATAATATTTCCAAGTTTGTTTTTTCAATGGACAAATATAAAATCTTCATTTGTACATGTTAATTCTATATTACATCACAATGAAGGAAATATAAAGCAATCATATATCATATGTTATTATAACATATTATACATCCCAAAAATAACATTTTAGAAAATAATAATTTTTACATCTGTAAAAGAACTTGTCATCCTTGTAAGAAATACACAGCTATATGGTTATGGTTAGGGCCTTGAAATGTTCTTTTTTAACAAAATAATAGATCCAGGCCATGGAAGCCATAATTTCTAAGAGACAGAACAAAACATAATAATTAGTGTGAAGAAATAGAAATTTACTTTCATTTTATACATTACACTATTGAATTTTGTAAATTAGAAAACTCTCATTACTTCTGATCAATTGATCAATAATGTATTTTGTGTAGACTTCACTCAACACTTTTAATTAGGAGAGAGCCGAAATCTACCTTGCCCATAAGGGCATAGCTCTCTAGATGTGAGCTGGCTTGGAATGTTTATGAAAAAAAACTTTTAGAAGAGCTCCATTATTTTCATATCGCCTTTAATATACTTATACATATATAGTACACGGCAAAGATTTATCACACCCAGAGTAAAATCAAAATATACTCTGTTAACCCACAGGTACTTGTCAACCATCACCAAGCAGAACTACTTTCTTTTATCACAGGTAGTAAGTACTCATTATGTGGCAAGAATACTTTTCAACTTTGGAGAGGAAAAAAAAATGTTTTGGAATCTTAACATAATTGTTATGAGGCAATTCAGATATAACCAGCCACAGGAAGTAAGTGTGAGAGTGCGTTAGGATTAACAACTTCGGTGATGGCCCAAGAGCTTTAAAGTTGGCTGAAGGAGAAATGAACTAAAATTGTGCTTGGAGGTTAGGTTCCCAACCCTACACTTCTGATAGGTTTCCGCGAGCTTTCGTCGCATCGCTGACAATGTCATGAACCCAATTCCCGCGGGTCGAATTAACTTGATGAAGGCAATGGCGTCCCCTGAAGGGTAGGCAATTTGCACGACACGTGCGTTGAAGCTGTTGCTTCAACAGGCATCAAAATCGAAAGTTCTCTCCTTCCACGCCGAATCACGTCTTGTTGACCCCTGTGACCCCCATGCAAAGAGATGTCCCCTATATCCTTTCTTGTACTGACAAGTTATTTTAGAAATATCGCGAACATTATAAAACAATTCTGTCCACTTATGCGTTAATTACTCGTAAATTATGTAAATCGTCGATCTTGTCACCATTAGTTAATTCGACCATTTTCAGGCGATTCTCTTATTTTCGACTGTTCGTAATCTATATTTTTCTGTACGGCTATCCATACGTTTACTCCTGAAGAATATGTCAATACTATCCGTTGCCATCAGAATAGGCTTTGGCTCCACGATTGACGACTCGAGACATGGTAAACTCGACGACTTGGGAGGTCGAAATGTTTATTTTAGAACAAAAAAAAATCATTGTAATGACGAAAACTTACACAATATGACTTTATTAAATAATTCCCTCAAATAATATTTAGAAAACGTCCATTTCAAGTCTTCTTCACATTTATAGCTGATTACCACAAAAAATAGCCGGAATGCTAATCGATTCAGTGAATTGCGAGAAATACGAGCTTTGATTTATGACAAAACTTCCGAAATATTTATTTCCCATTGCAGTCACAAAACATAACACTTATTTATTTAACGTCAAAAACAGTTAAAAAGTATGTGTGACGTGCAATGGGGGGATGTGGAGTCAACGCTCTTTCTTGACTTTTGGGATTTCTCCATTTCATATAGTATTTATTAAATTGTATTGTGAAAACAATGATGTCTTGTAAAAAGTTTTTTGATAAGAACTGATAAGAGAACATTCTGTCCCGTATAATAAAAACTATTTGCAAGGACAATCAGCTATAGAATTCGACTATTATCATGCATTGATCATCGCCTTTGTGACTGACCCACAAGCTGAGGTACAAAACTTGTTACAGGAACATTTAGTCTTTTAAAACTATACAGATCAAATGGTATCTAGTTGGATACCATTTTTAAATATGATTGTTAAAATTAACATTATTTTCCTTTTTGATGCTTAGTATATGGCGTTTCTAATTGTCTGCAGAAAAAAAATACCCCTCACAAACTTGTGTAACTATCAATCGTTTAATGTCACCTGGTAATTTGTGAAATAATGTACATATATGTGAATGTTTTGTAGTGAGCTGTTTGATACTGACACTTGATGAATATGATTACCACGGGTGTTATAGACATCGTTATTGGCTGAAAATACGTATGTTTCCGCACTTGAGTAGGCCATTTGTGAGAAACGACCACTGACCACTAATTAACAAATCCATGTGCAGCACGATCCTAGCGTAATACATTATATTAAATCATGATTTTCTTTAAAGACTATTCATGCTGTTTGAAATCATTTGACATACGTTAATATTCTATAACGATGGGTTCTTGATACAGTCGATATCTCGATACATTCGAAACTCTGGTAATATCGATAGCGATCGATACTTTCGGAAAATGACTCGATACTTTTAATTTTTTATGCCATTCCCATCTCTGATTTTACATAATCTGTTTACAGAAATTATCTTCTTCTCATTCAGTGTCAGTCTGTTCGGATTGTGTTATCTTTATAGGAATTAATATTCTGAAGTGTCTACGAAACATCATGCTGTGTGCAGGAAACCCCAGCACAAGATGATGAATTAAATGAGTATCAAAGCGAACACTTGCTTCCTCCTGATGAAAATTTAGTACTATCTTATGGGAAAACGTGACTCTCTCCAATACATAAAAAAGTGATGTTCGATATCTGTGCATTCCGCCAGCTTCAGTGTTTTCGGAGGGACTTTTCAGTACAGCTGGATTGATATGTGACCAAAAAAATAGAATAAACCCAGAAAGTGTTATAATTTTTCCATATTAAGAATATTTAAAAACTTATGTTCATCTCAATAATTTGTAAATATTAAAATAATAAATGCGTGTATGTATGAAGATCAAAATATATCCCTCAAATTGTAATTGTACCATTGAGTTTTTAAAGTAGTATTGTATCGAATATCGAGAAATTTAGATATCAACCCATCACTATATTCTATTCATTTTAATATACATTATATATATATATATATATATATATATATATATATATATATACACATGATATGTGTGTGTGTGTGTGTGATTATAATACATAATACTACTATCTGAAATTGTTGTCGCCGCCGGCGAGGTTTAAAGTACTTTAAAATCATTTTCATATGTTGAAAATGTCTACTATGCTTGTTCTAAATAAAAAGGAAAATTTAAATATACAGGTACCTCGTTTTTCATTCTCGAACGCATTACGAGAAAAATCATCTATAAAGAACTCAAAGTAAACAATAAAAAAATACACAAAATGTGTAATTGCTGCTCTTCTTTTCGGATGTTCTTTCGGAATACGACCACTATCCACTCTAGAATTCCGTGTTCGAGAACTAATCCGAATGTTCCCAGAAGAGTTGTTCTGAAGAATTATTTCAGTGTATTATCTGGAGACTTATTAAAGAAAATGTCTAAGCTCCTATTCTGAACATACTATTTTTTTTCTTATAGATATTAGGATATAATTTTGTAGTTGACTTTTTTTCTACAAAAGAGGTTTATTCCATCACTGTATATGTTATATCACTTATTGCATTATAGTATACGTTAGACACAAACAAATTATTCTTCAAAACGATAACTACCCTAGGGGGTGGGACCCGAGAGGTGGCTCAGTGTAAGTGCGTACAACCAACCAACCAACCAACCAACCAACCAACCAACCAACCAACCAACCAACCAACCAAGTGGTGGCAACACCGACGAAAAGCCTTTTCCATCCGAATGATCCAAGTCCCGAATCGTACAATGTAAACAGCGGAATTCCAGAAGTTCGAAATTATCTCTTACGATCTGTGTTCTTTATCGCCTGGGTACCGTGGGCCGCCCCACAGGCACAACATGGCAAATGAGTATAGTATTTGATATTGTCATTCTCACGTTCACAAATACTCTGCACCCAATTAGTAGATTTCAAATCTAAAACACTAGCATAGAAAATCACGCAGGAAATATAGAACAAAAATGTATAAAATACATTTCATTATTAAACAAATTAAAGAAATATACCTTTAATCAACACAGATATTACTGCAATGTTTGTTTTGGCTGACTTAGCATGTCATTATCATGTCCTGTTAACCGAACCTTCATTTAGCGTTTCAAAATTTGAAGGCGTATTGAATGACTTAATTACGTCAAAGAATGAAGACTAGTGAATTGTATATATATATATATATATATATATATATATATATATATATATATATATATATATATATATATATAAATTAAATAAAAAATAAATACAAAAGTACTAATTAAAAAAATGTTTCCTCGCATAATTAGGTTTAAATAAGGTGAACTGTAAGTATCATTGCCTAAGGATTCATGTTAAGCTTCAAAGGCAATAATTCACAGTGTTCACCACTGTAGGTTCCTAGAAACACAAAAAAAAAAATGTTTACTAGTTTTTTTCACAATGTACTAACAGGATCGGGCTAAAAACAAGGCCAATCCAATTGCCTCTTTAGGAGGAAGCAAATGAGCAACTGATTGAAAGTCGCTCAAAACACGTTTCAGGTGCCTAAAAAACGCAAAAACACGTTCAGAGGGATCTCTTAGAGTCTTCTGGCTGGATCCGCAAATAAATAATCAGTCCCCCACCAGGAGCCCGAGACGCGTCGAATGACACTTCATTTGTTTCGATTGGAGGACGGAAAGGGGTCTAACCGTGAGTGACGCACATACGCATTGACGGATAGGCGCGCGCGCGCGCGCACGCACGCACGTTATAGACGGATTATCATACGAAAGGACCGCTTTGACAGCTACTGCCTGGCTATTGCTCATAATTAGGGGGCAGATTTTAAAGAAATGTCAATCTTTTAAAATTTCACTTTAGAACAATGCTGTTTAGTGTAGAAATTCATTTTATGTCATGACAAAAGGAAATGAACCGTTTAGTTTTTTTAATTTTATTTTATTTTGCATTTTTCGTCGATTTTGACTAATAAGTCATTTTTTACCTTTCTACGTCATTTTTACTGCATTTTCGCTGATTTAATCGATTTTAATATCATTTTAATGGTACTTGCTCCAAACAATATTTACGAGGTGCAACAAATGTACGCACCACAGAATTCCTGAGTAGCTTATTCGATTTCTTCGCTCATGTATCGTAATGCCAGCCGTTGTAAGATGTAATCTAAGGTTCCTGTGACGCCTATCGGCGCCATTGTCAGTTCGGCCGATTTCGCGACAGTCCAAATCAAATGTTTGCAAGCTGATTTAACTCGAACAAAAGGAAGTAGCCTCGATTACATCAGTAACGCACCCAACTGCTTGAGTTGTTCATCTGAAGTGTATTTGATCAAATTTTTTCCGTCAGTTTTCTTTGTTTTTAGGGCATTTTTAAAGCATTTTAAGACGTTTTCATTGATCATTTTTGGGAATGTTTTAGGCCATCAATATCCGCCCCTACTGATAATGTAACTGCAAGTTGCGAGCACTCGTTTTGTCAGTGCGATCGTTCACAGTAAGCTCATTTTTAACGGCTCCATCACTATCTCTTGCAATGTCATCGTCCTGCATGACGTTTATTTGTTACCCGACCTGTCAAAGCGGTCTCTTCTTAGAGTAATTCCTCTATGCCCGAATACAACATGATTATTATTAAGTAGAATAGTGTCGCACTTCCACGCTTTAAAAATTTTAAAAGTGCAATAAACAACGACATAATCAAGACACCCAAGCGACGTTTTCCATTTAAAAAAACCTCACAGGAAAACTATGAAATGAATGTGTTTACCCTTCAAAAAAGCATCCTTAATTTAACATAATTCATTAATTGCAGAGATGCATTTATAAGAGAATTCACGGAGTTCCTTCGTAGCTCGAAACCATACCTCAACTTTCTAAACACTCACGGTGTTTTTGAGAAAATTAAAAATTATTAAACAAAATAAGTTAATTATACAGGCACATACTATTTAAAAAAATTGTCAGACCCTCCTGCTCTGCAAAAGAATTGACACATGCATGTTTCTCTATGTATGTCCAGACGCTGAATCCGAATCTGAAGCCATAATTGAGCCACCATCCTCCCGCTTCTTTATTTTGAACCCCCGTGAAATTAACTTGTTTTGTTTTCGGGGTTGTTGTCAGAACCCAAATTTTTTTCTATTATGTCGACACACATGTTTGTGTATGTATACCGTTTTCATCAATACATGGAGACTTTAAATAGGGATATAATATCAAATCATGCTCTAACAACTCTCAACACAATTAATTAGCAACGGTTCGTTAAGTTTGAACGACTACAGCAAGATAAAAATCTGGGAATTTCTCATATTATTACTTACGGTTTAAGGAAATGTCGCTAAAAATTATTTTTTCCGAAAGGACATTCCCATGAGCAATGAAAAATTAAAAACGTCATGATCACTACAGTATTAAGTGCTACAAAAACGGTAACTTTTGCGGCGCGCAAAACAGTTCGAGTGAGTTGGAGGTGAGATCGTGGGGGCAGATGTAGCGATTCTGGACAAAAAATTACAATAATAAGTTGTTTTTTTCTTTCTTTTAACAGTTTACATGAATTTATAAGTGTACACAAAGAATTTTATATGAAAATTTAAAATTAAAAAAAACGTTTATTTTAGTATTAAATAAATTAAATTGCGTTCTTTATGTGTGTAAATTGATTATAATGAATTATTATTTTGATTTGTCCGGCATTTTTGACCGGTTATACATTTTGTTTTTAAATAAAACCATACGAAGAATTCATTTTATGGATTTATTTGCAATTACAACCTAGAGGGATGTGTGGCATTCTCCTCGTTTTAGCACAATTTAGGTATTTCTTCTCCCCGCACCCGCCCTCTAACACTACTTTTTCCCCCAAAAATTACTGCAGTTTGCGTTAATTACGTGCGTTGATAACTCCTTCACTGTGGACCGTTCAGTCACGTTCGCCCTCCGGCTCCCCATCCCTGGCTCCTTCCCACCCTTCCTCCCTCTCTCCCAGGCCGGATGTCGTGCGCCGGGGCGGCGAGCGAAGTGCCGGCGCTGACGGCTCGACTTCCGGGGAACAGCGCTCGAGGAGGCCGCGGGCGGGCGGGCGGCGCCGGATCGACTGCTCGGCGCGGCGCGGCGCGGCAGGCGGCTGGGCTGGTGGCGCGGCGGGGGTGCGGGGCGGCGGCGGCGGCGGCGGCAGCGCGCGGCCTATTGACCCACTGCGGTTGTAGCCGCCGCCGTCGCTGCGTCGCTGCTCCCTGCGCCCTTCGGCGGGGCGCAGTGCCCCGCCCCGCCCCGCCCCGCCCCGCCCCGCCCCGCCCCGCCCCGCCCCAGCACCGCCCTCGCAGCGCACTCGCGTTGGGTCGCTCTGGGACAACGCCGCCGCCGCCTCGCTCTCTTGGAGCGGAATCAGTCCGACGCGACGGAGCGCTCCGAGGAAAGGCTGTACGGCCCAGTGCGCGCGCCCGCCCGCCCGCGGAGATGCACCCTCTCAGGCGGCGGACGAGCCTCGCTCCTCGCCCACGGAGCTAGGCCCGGGCTCCACTCTCACTTCGCGGACGGCCTAGCCCCTCTAACGACACGTTCGATACAGCCCATTTCGCGCACTTACTCTACCCTTAAATGCGGATTCTTTCGTTCTCGAGAAATTGCTATCCTGATGCTGGCGCCTTTCGAATTGGAAGCAATACTCGCGGTGTCATGTTGAAGATATACTCTTACAATGAAAACATATGCTATATACGAGACAAATTAAAGTCACTCTCGTCCTCCATGCCACTCTCGCCCTCCATGCCACTCTCGCCCTCCATGCCACTCTCGCCCTCCATGCACAATAAAGTAGTACAATCTTACATGAATTCTGTCACTAATAAATAAACCATTAGCACTGGTAAATTTATTATTTTGATATTTAAAAAAATAAATTGAAGAAACGCGTTTCTTCTCTCGACACGTTTTAAACACGAATAAGCAATTGTCCGTTCGCTCAGTGAAGTTGGTAATCTGGGTCGCTACGTCACTCGGGTCGGATGCGAATATTTACACAAGAATTAATCGGAGGCACTGCGTCAGCACATTATTACTGTGAAGAATTGTAATGTGCATGGGTCGTCCGCGGAACCGGACCGTTGGAACAAGCAACTCACAACAATATGTAACGTAATTAGAAAAAGCGAAATTTACTGTCAATGAATCAAGATCCCCGGGAGAGCGGCTCCGTAACGAGGAATTAAAACGCACTAACCGATTACAAATAAACATCAATTAGTCAACCTCGAACTAAAATGAATATATTTTCAGAAATGTCGAGAAATTAGTATACACATTTATGCAGGAAGAGAGAATTGACGTTACAAATTGAAGTGAACAATAGCAATTACCTGGGCAGGATGAAGTTCATCTCTTAATTTGAGGTGGTTGTGATAATGACCCTTTATTAACTCAACAAATTCGGTTTTCGAAATGTAAATATTTACAACACATGTGAAACAAATTGCGAATGAAGCAATCGTCAATATTTAAATCCCAACGATCTACTTTATACGTACTTCATAAGTTAAGGATATTTAGATATTTGTAGCCCGATTATTTTAAGGAAATGTGTTTTCCAAACGTTGATCTTTAAATAGTGTCATCTACATTTTGTCGTTTGAGTAGTTTTCGCGTGATTTTGAGAGAAAAAGAGACAATTTATAAAATTTCTCTAACATTATTTCTAGATTTTTATAATTTCAATATGGTTTCTTTATGAAATTGCATAAATCCAATTTTCACAAAATCCTCGAATTTTTGAAAAATTGCAACTACTCAACTTTTTTTGGGGGGGGCGTCCGAAACGCTTGTATGCCGACTCATCAATTTAGGTTAGAGGTTACGTTGAGTGCTAACGAAACATAAGTACTCGAGATCGAATCCCAGCGAGGGCAAACCATTTTAGCCGGTAGGAAAAACTTTTGCGGGTTCAAGTAGTTTTATAATATTGCGATATCTGTTGTAAATAATGAGACAAAGGATGTGTCGTTGTAGTACCACAAGTTCACGTGCTGTTTAAACCTCGGCCTTGATAATATGAGTATTTTCTTTCATTTATTTTACACACTCTAGCACTGATAATAAAGTAGAAAACCAATCAGATTTGCAAAGCATTTTCAAAACTTTTTTTTAAAACCTCCCGCAGAATTGTTATTATCAATAAAATTAAAGGTATAATTGTTGTGATACTATTAGCGTAATACAATTATTTTATAAATATATATATATATATATATATATATATATATATATATATATATATTTATAAAATTATTTTATCTTCGGAGATTGTTGGATGGGTTTTCCAAAAGTGCTTCAAATTAACTTTCAAAGAATCTACAACTTTTTCCGCACTCAGGATGCGGCGACCGATTCTTATTCACGTCGCTTATTCTAAAATTAGTGGCCAAATCTGGAGGGGTGGCTCAGAGCATCAACTGATGTCACTGCAGTGCCTCTAATAGGGAGGTCCTAGGTTGGAGTTCCGACGGTGGCAGGATTTTCGACACGTTAAATAGCTAGGTCGAATTCTGTCGCTGTCTGGAGGAGAAACCTAGCCGTCGGGTGCTCTGATCGGTAGTTTTCCGTGGTTTCTCCGCTTAACAAAAGGTGAATGCCAGAACAGAAACAAACGGACCACGGACCACGCGCGATCTTTCTTTCCTTGTCGAATCCTCACCCGTTTCTTACACCACTTGCACTCACATGCCGGGAGCTCAGAGCTTGTGCCGGTTGGGGCGGTGCCCAGCAGGTTGGAGAAGCCTGGTTAAGGAAAACCCCGCTAGCAGACAGGTAGGTCGGCGCCGATCTTCATCATTCAGCGGGGAAGATCAGCGCCACCTCCTAAAGAGAGAACATGCACTACACTTATGGGATTAACTACCTTATCCGTTGACGCGGCCGGAATCACTAATCAATGAATCAATCAAATGAGTGATCATTTATTCGTATAGGTTTTCCTCCTGCGGTCCCTTCATTACCGGTTTAGACTATATTATTACGTGGTGCTTAATTATACCCTTAAAGAAATGACAAAATTATGAATTTATACGAATTGCATCATTCGTACCAGAAAAGTACATCTGAAAGATGGACAATTCATCGAACTATTCAATTTTCATCTCGAAACGCTGAAGTCAAGTTGAACGCTCGTTGCACGAAAAAATATTGTAGTATGTGTACGAGCACAACGTGGCCACTGAGCTAAGAAACCGTCACTTACCACGTTTCCAATCACTTAGACCCGATTTACACGCTTCCTTTTCACGAACGGTTTCGGGAGTTTTGGCGAACGCGCGCATGCGCACAGGGACTTCTGAGGCGGCAAAGCCGCTGGGCGCATGCACGCACTCCCCAAAACCCCATTACTGCTTAAGAATTCCCTTACCCCTGTGCAGGCTATGAATAATTATTTCACTTTCCCGTGCGGGTCAACTGCCATGCTCATCTGTCCGTAAGAGTAGTGCAATGTTTAATCACGAATAATTAAATCGAGGGCCGACCTATACAAATCGGCTAGCGGAGTTTTCCCCAACTAGGTTACTTAAACCCAGATAGTTTTATAGTAACCCGAACTAATAGAGCACCAATCCAGCTTGGACAAGCTCAAAGCTCCCGACATGTGTGGTGTCGTACTGCATGTAAGTAAGCGAGTGTAAGGCATTCGCCTGCTGTTGATTGGAGAAACCACGAAAACTGCCGTTCAAAGCAGCCGGCCACTAAAATTCTCCCAAAAAAATTCGAACTAGTTAGCCCGCTAGGGTTGAAAATCCTGCCACCGTTGAGTCTTGATCCCTGGGACACTAGAGACACTGCAGTGAAATCAGCTGATTCCCTAGTGAAGAGTACGAATTCAGTCCTTTAAGCTTTAGTGGATACTACTTATTTAGGCAGGTTGCTTCCCCTCTCTGCAATCCCTACTCGACGGCGACCGCATATCCCCCTCCAATAAGCAGGTGCCAAATTTGACAGTTGCTACGACCAGAAAAGAGGAGGGCATGGACATCGCGATAGCCAACTGTGGAAAGATGTCAAAAAAGAACTTGAGCCGCCTAAATTTATTACCCCTAGTATAGGCAAGCCTCGCTTAATGAGCCTGAATCGCACCTGCCGTGAAGCTGTGGCAGCTGCCAGCTGCTTCGTTGATCGCACAAGGGGAACAACGCGGTGGCTTCAGATTTGCAAACGGCGCGAGCCAGGCCCGCAAGCGAGGCTTGTTTGTGGGTAGGCCCTTCAGCAAACCCCCGCGCCGCCCGGGTGCGCCCTCCGCACTTGGCCGGGTTCAGTACTGCACAAGGGAACACGAGACGCTGGCGAAACAAGTCCATGAATACTGAACACACTAAAACCTAGTACAGTATTCCGGTATACCGGTACCGTACTCCGCTATACCGGTACCGTACTCCGCTATACCGGTACCGTACTCCGGTATACCGGTACCGTACTCCGGTATACCGGTACCGTACTCCGGTATACCGGTACCGTACTCCGGTATACCGGTACCGTACTCCGGTATACCGGTACCGTACTCCGGTATACCGGTACCGTACTCCGGTATACCGGTACCGTACTCCGGTATACCGGTACCGTACTCCGGTATACCGGTACCGTACTCCGGTATACCGGTACCGTACTCCGGTATACCGGTACCGTACTCCGGTATACCGGTACCGTACTCCGGTATATCGGTACCGTACTCCGGTACCCCGGTATTCCGAACTAATTGGAGGTGTGATCTGTTCGGATTACTCGAAAGAATGTAACGTACATACACCAACTACAACTATGTAATACTACATTTGTAGGATTACAAGACTCAATGCAATGTAGTGTGCTAACGCGAAAATGGCAACGTAGCGTAGCAACATGTAGTGGCAATATTGTGAACGGAGTACAGTACGTACATAACCCATCGCGTGCTGTAATAGTTGCTATATTGTTTAGACGAGTTGAAGCACAGTTTGTGTCACTGCTGTTAACAAGTATTCTACGTATAGATTTGGGTTCACTTACACTGTGTTCACGCTTTTTCGTTTATAAATTAAGTTAATACATATCAGTTTACGTAAATGTTTTTGTTTATTTTTTCTCCATCTCAAATTTTTTTCGAATTATCAGAAATTTCGGATTTGCGGGGTTCTACTGTAATTGTAAAATATGGTAGGGTTTCATCGGCAAGTGGTTCGGTTTTAGCGACATTACAAGTCATTTGTTAATGAGCATGTATAGTTTGAAAAACATGTCGGGTAGGGTTTATGCAAGAGAGTATTTACATTTAAACATCTTACGAACGTGCAACGAATTTCAAATTACCAGCCGCATTACCAGAGTCTGCTTTTTTCACCGCTCCCCTTTTTCACCATTCAGGCATTTGGCGAAATCGGGTGGATTTTCGTCTCTCCGATAGCTTTTCCCCGTCGGGATCTGGCAACCCTGATGCTACTTGCTACAAATAATATTTACGAGATGCAACAATTGTTCTTCTCAGAATTACTGAGTCTCCTATTCGATTTCTTCTGCATATGCAATCTAGGGTTCCGTGACGCCTATCAGCGCCGATGTCGGTTCAGCCGATTTAGGGATAACTAAATACAGCGATTTGCTGACAAAGAACAGTTCAAACCAAAAGTTTGGAAGCTGACTTCACTTGAGGGAAAGGAAGCACCTACAATAACAACATTACTCAGTAACGTATCCAACAGCTTGAGTTTTTCATCTGAACTGATTTTGATCCAATTTTTCACGTAATTTTTCTTTTATTTTAGAGCATTTTCAAAGCATTTTAAGACCATTTTATTGATCATCTTTAGCAATGTTTGAACTTCGTCTGCGGTTAACACTGGGGGGATCGAGTACCTCAGCGGCCGCCGTTTCCGGTCCCAAGCCCGGATAAAAGAGAAGGGTTGGGTGTTGGACCAGCTCCCCATCACCCTTAAAAGAAGTTAACCTACGAAATTTATTAACATGCAATGTTATAAATTCGAACATCGGTGGCTGGTTACCGGCGTCGCACGCCCAGCGCAGCGGGCGGGAGGCGCCCTACCTCCGGCTCGGGGCGCTCGGGCGGCGCCGCAGGGGTGCGCGCGCCGCCGCCGCCGCCGCCGCCGTTCATGGTGCCCTCCGCGGCGCCGCCGGGTCAGCTGCACTTGAGGCGTCCCTCGGCCGCCGCCGACGCCGCCGCCACCATCCTGCAGCCGCCGCCCGCGCCGCTCCCGCCTGCCCCGACGCAGCCGCCGCCGGCCCCGTCGCGCACCTGCCGCACACACACACGCGCGCAAGCTGTTACTCCGCCCGCCTGCACGCCTGCCTTCACCAAAGGGCAGGCGAGCGACGCATACAAATCATGCCGAATAGCTTTTCAAAAGTAGCACGCACGCTGATCAGGAGCAAATAAAATACCCTCGTAAGGCACTGCAATAAATTACAAGATTTTAACTAAAACACCTTCACCAATGCTGTAATAACATAGTATAGTGTGTTTATGCAGTACAACCGTTCTTCACATATACCACAAATATCAATAAAACTGTTGTTCCATAACCCTACACGTGAATAGCATTTAATGATAGGCGGCATTACATGCTACATAGATTAGATTAGATTAGGGTCTACTTTCCTTGGAGCCCAAATGTCACTGTGTCGTTAGCAGTAACGGACTGAAAATGAAAATTCAGTCGGTATGCGCAATATGAGAACGGTTAGAATAATATGATCAAATATTAGCATTTTTCAGTCATCGTGGAAACTTCCATTGTTCTGCATTTTCCACTCTTCTTTCTTCCAATTCCTGACATCTGACGAAACCTCTCACATGGGCGGAGGCTGAATATTTTTCTTTCTATTATTATTATTATTATTATTATTATTATTATTATTATTATTATTATTATTATTATTATTATTATTATTATTATTATTATTATTATTATTATATAATATTAAGGTCTAAAGGCGGCTCCGCACTCTTCGAGTTGCGAGCAACCGCTCGCCGAAGCAGTGTGGATGGGGATGGGTTGCTTGCTTTTTGCCGAGAGCCAAACATTCGCTGCTCGCTCTATGCGCAGCATGTCGGTGTAGTGGGCACATCAACAGAAACGAAGAGCCGACCTGGATGGCCGAGAAGGCTAAGAACGAGTGCCAACTCAGCGCTTCGGTCCGCGGGGGTCGCGGGTTCGAGTCCCGCCTTGGGCATTATCGTTAGTCCCTTGTCTCTCATGTATGTGTTGTCGTGGTGGGCCTCGCGTTCTGACGACCTCATATCAGAGGGGTCCGCAAAGTGCGTTGATGTCTAGTGTATGGTCGAATATGTGTCCCTTCGGGAGGTAAAAGGGTAACTGGCTTTTGGCTGGACAAAACCCTAGGGGGAAAAAAAGGAGCGAACATTCGCCGAGCACCTCGGCTACTTGAGATTCCGCGTGCGGTCGCTTGCTACTAGCCGAATGCCGAATGTGTGACGCCACCTTGATTTTCAGGATAGGTAGCCAAATTCAGAAGTTTCAATATACTATGCAGGTAGAGTTAGGAACAAAGTTGCCAATGCAAAGTAGGTAACGTAGGGTGTCTCGTAAAAAGGTTTTGGCCAGCAAACTAAGGAGTCTCAAACTAACTGAAATACATGTTAAAAATGTAGAATGACGCCCGGGGTTGAGGCTGCAAAATATAGCTTAGATACATAGGGAGAGCATTAGCAGAAACTGCAACGAGAAATTTTATGCATGGCCTTCTCTGTTCTCATCAGACGAGAGCTCTGAAAAAAAAAGCAACATAATTGACAAAGAGTATTACTTTGCTGTGAGAATGAATGAGTATTGAAAAGATTGTCAAGGTTACCTCTATCTCTGACGAAAATAAACGTTCTCCTTACGAATTTCACGTCATTCATGCTTTCTGCTTTTTCGCTCCTCGACCCAAGGTCTCCAAAGCGGGAAGTTTGAAATGTATAATCTTAAATGTCTTCAAAGAGCAGGGAAAATGAGCTCTTCGAAGCGTGGCGCCAAATTTGAATTACTTTGGCGGCACGCACCAACACCTGGATGCAACGAGTTAGAGATACTGTATCTCTAACTCGTTGCCTGGATGTCAAGCAATCCACTGTACACTCCAGTTTGTTGTTTTTTTTCCATTTTCGGATTGCGCTTCATCGTCGATTACATCGATTCATCTATTTTGAAGTATGAAATAATTCAACGGTTGAGAGGGTATCGCCTGAGGAATAAGCAAATTGCATTGCGCATGCGATGAGGTGTTGGTTAAGCCAGCAAAAGAACGAGGAAAAATCTAAATTTTCAAGCAAGACTCCTCTGAACAAAAAATTATCAGGTCCCCTCTCTTCCTCTCTCCCCCCCAAGTTCATGAGTAAGTAAGGGGTAAGAATAGGACAAGGAAGAGGAAGGAAAGAAACATTAAGGATACTGCCTGGTATTAAACAGAGAAACCACGGAAAACTACCGATCAGAGCAGCAGGCCGTTAAAATTCTCCTCCAGGCAGCGTCTGAATTCGACCTAGCTATGTAGCAAGTGTCGAAAACCCTGCTTATGTCAGGACTCTAACCCTAGGACCCCTCCCCCCCCCCGGTCAGATGCACTGCAGTGTCATGTATTGATGTCCTGAGCCACATACGCCGGTGTGCGCATCAATTTAGTAATATAGAAGCATATTCTGACTAACCAACGTGGAATACTAACCATCACAGCACACTTGACTAAGATTGACGACACAATTATAAGGGACGCATGACTCTAGGTATTAAGAAGGGACGTACGTGTTTTTGACGATAATGCAGAACTAATAAGAAGATACCAATGGAATTGACACGATAATCTAAACACAACTGATAGGAAATATTGTATAATATTTCATCGCTATCTTGAGAAATTCACACACAACTCAATTTAAAGTTTGAATTGACCTGAAATGATTTGATCAAGAATCTCTAACTTAAATGAATGGGCCCAAAGTTCAAAATTAAATTTTGTTAACAGAATGTATTTTTTATTCATTCGTGTACTCAACTAATAAATTAAATATCACTGTTTGTCTACATTATTAAAAACAAATAAGTTTAAATTTTAATGACAGTCCATTATCATTTGTTTGGGGAATGTGAAGTGGGATCATTAGAAACAACATCAATGGGGACGCATCAACGCATTGACACTGTTCTCTTCGATGGAGACATACCCCCGAATCAACATCAAACAATCAACACCCCTTCCATGTTAGTTTCAACGACAAGTATCTCATATCTCCTAGGATAAATATATCCATTACGCCTCGCCTACATTACAATCCAATGAAATAAATTAAGTTAAAAAAAACAGAAGGTAACTTCGAGATCGCAATGACGTCTTTTGCATTTCGCTGCAATGCAATCTTATCACATGCGAACCTATTTTCAAACCCTAGTCATACTAGAGGCATTTCGTTATAGATACGTGCGATTCGTAAACCTCGAAGGATACAGCTCTTTGAGGAGAAAACCTGTTGACTATGAAATCCGATAACCCTGAAACCACACTCCGGTTTGCAAGGTTTCATTCTCAAGGTTGAGCTCACTACACCAAAACCGACAATGCCAAGCAAAAACATGATTTGAATGTTTTCAATGGCGACCCAACGTAGGAGCAACAGGCATTGCCTAGAGTTTATTTGAATAAATTCAAAATCGAAGTGCAAGGAAAAAAAAAGGAAAAAAAAATATACTCCCCATTTACCAACAACTTACATTTTTCTGCTGAAAGTTGCGTAAAAATGTAAAATATTCCTAACTAAAGAGACGCGGGAAGCAAAAAATAAACGTGTTTGCAATATTATAACATTGACAATGACCGTAACAATGATATAACACTCCAATCATAAGTGGGTGTCCATGACATTCGAATCTCTACGCATTGACACTGTTCTCTTCGATGGAGACATACCCCCGAATTGACTCCTTTCCAGAACTTTCTGAAATTAATCGAAGAAATACTAATATGAAATATATAATGCTTAAAATGATATAATATAATAAAGTAATTATTTATTAAAATAAATAATATAATAAAAGCAATTGCCCTCAAAGTTCATCCATAACACATTGAAAAGGATTATCATTGAGAAAATTAAGGCACAAAACTACACAGATATCATCTGTAGATCGAATAGAAAATTCCGCGAAAACGAGGAAATCGTGTCAATTCCTCACAAGCGTGTTCCCAAGCTCGATTCCAGGTAGACAATCTCCGTTTTACATAACACACCCTGCACAGTGTCAGCAAGCGAGGAATTTCTGAATTAAAAGATAGAAAAAATCGATATTGAATACTAAATGATAAATGGCCGATTAATGTAAGCCATGCATCAACCTCCAGAAAATCTTTTAGCCAGTACCGATAGAAATATCGATTACCACTCTCCTTGTCGTCTGTAGGCATTCACTGAGTAACCTGAAAGTAGCATTTGTTAAAATAAATAATATAATAAAAGCAATTGCCCTCAAAGCCCCCTATGTTTTGTAAATAAAAATTGAATATTTCAAATTAAACGTTCACAATTTTACTTAAATTCGATTGCAGATATATTACTTGCATTTGCTCGCGCTATATTAATTTAAAAATTTCCCGCTTAATCTAGTTCTGGCAATTCAGCTACTGCCCGGCGTGTCATTCGCTTCTGACCATTGCGCATTATTTCTATAGGAGAAATAAATACACTATCAAACCACAACGAATAAAACAAGACAAAAAAAACTAACGTAATATTCAGCAACTTATTAACAGGCACAACACGATGGACTACGACGTAGTGATAGAAACAACTTCCATGAAAAGACCGTAAGAGATACGATCGGCAGCCCATGGCTACTAACGGCGAAACGACCTCGCACACACAACTAAAACCAATAAACGTCTCGATTAAAGTGTTCGCGAATGTTCAACACAAAAGTTGCGAACCACAAGCGTTTCCCGCCGCAACGCGCGCTTGCAACGCCACGTCAACACCATGTCGCTCATCGCACCAGCTACACATCGCGGGGCGACGGGCGCTGGCAGCCCGCCAGCCGCCCTCCAAACGCAGAGGAAAAAACAACGCCCGCCGCGGACGTGTCACCCGTTAAGGCGTGCAAATCCGCGGACGCGCTGGTCGCGTTCGTTTGGTCGTTGCCCCGCGCGCGAAGTCGGGCGCTCGGAAAGCGCGAATTGACGCGCACCGAATTCCGAGCTTCTGATGCATTTCAGCCAGAGCCGGATTAATGGCAGAGCGGACCCCCAGCGTGACCCAACTATGGGGCACCAAGTACACATACAACGAGAATTAAAATGAAAATAAACAACACTGGCAATTTAAAATTATATATTATAGTACGATACGTGTGCATGAACGAATGCAAAGCATTGTATAAAATTTTGGAGGGCTACATACGTGATGATTTTATTAATGTATTAATCCACCCCTGATTGTAACGGTTAATGCGGTAGTCTAAAATTCAGGGTGCCCACTCATTTCCTGGAACAAATTTCCCTTACTTTTTTTTAGGTATTAACTGAAAAGATTGGTAGAGTATTTTACATTTTAAAAATATATATTAAAGGACGCCTTATACTACCTTGCCTCTGATTTCATCGCTATAAAAATATTTTCCTAAAAACCCTTATACAAAAAAAATAGGCTAATTTTGCCGGATTTTTAAAGAATAATATCTAGTTAAATAAGTCTGAAAATTTCCCCCGATTTCTTGCGATCCTTCTACAAATTCCTTGATTTTTCACTGACTTTTCCAGAGCAATGACATTCCCTCATTTTTCTCCGTATTATTTTTTTCAGAAAGTGGCCACCTTGTAATTATTATCGGTCATTTATACATCAATGATGTTTCTTCAATGTGATTCCTGCGCCTCAGAGATGGTTAATGGGTTCACGTGTGCACAGCAATGATGTCGAGATGTACGATGACGGAGCTCGTGTGGTGCGAATCGCGGAAAGGCGAAATTCCCGAGGAAATCCTCCCGCGCATGCTCGCCCTGTTCACAACACGCTTCAGATGAGGTGTCGTGGATGCGAACTGCGTCTTTCAGAAGCAGGAACCTAACGCGGCGAACGAACGAACCAAAGAGAACCGCGGTTTCGGTTCGTTCATGCATCGCTGATGGAGTGTGAATTACTTTTGATGGGGGTTCAAGACACAGCGCGGGACTCCTTCTGTATATACAACTAAGCTCCTTAATACAAGAAATACATTCAATTTCGCTTCAAGAATTCCTCAAAGCAAATGGAGGAAAATAAGAAGTGGCAGGTTATGTGAGTGGTCGGACAGAGTGAAGGAAATACACACAGGAAATAGTTTTAAACTAGCTGAATCAACAACCGGAGGAATGTGCTACAGTCTTGCATCGTTTGATTCGTTCGCAGCCCATATGTTCATCAATTGGGTTAGTGTCACTTTTACTTTCAGTGGCTCCTCTCCTCTCTAATATCCACAGCCTCTTGTGTGTTTTTAGACCCGCGGATAGACATCCTCTAAATAATGAAATAAAGAAATGAAATTAAAACTACAAATTAAAAAATAAATATGGATATCAGAAACCTTTCAAGATTTCACATAAGCAAGTCTGTAAAACTTGCCCCAATGACAATGGGTCTTCTTTTTCGAATGTAAATCTTTAAGGGTTGGATTTTATTAACAAACAGCGAACAGAAGTAATAAAAAGGGGAAATATCCACTACCCCTAGTATGTACAGCAAGTGTACCAGCGCGTAATTAGTAGAGAGCGGATTTTCCCTTAAATGCTTATTTTGTTTCCTTTGCTTAGAAGTAATTTGAGGAAATATGTACACTTTTATGACATTAGGATGCTCTCACAATCGTGTTTATTGTGCCTAAAATGCTTATTACAGATTATTACTTATTACAGCTTATTGTGCCTAATTCAGTTTTTAGTGCCTATAAATGCGGTTTTTGTCATTTTGAGAGTTATCGCTATACAAAGTGGCAGTATTTTGAAACATGAAATAAAGAGTGTTCTGTATGTACTATGTTAGATGCAAAAAAATGTCAGGTACAAGCTGATTTGGTTACGTTTTCAATATCCTGGGAGCGATACCCAAATTGGAGCAAAAAGACCTACCACTCACCTAAGCAATTGAACTTTTAACGAAGGTGGCGAGCGAGTTGGAAACTGCCCAAGGAACAAACGGAAATGATGTACAAACAAAATTTTAACGAGTACAAAACCGAAACCCGTTGTAGAAAAAAATGACGAAAGGTAGCAGCCAAAGCCACAACTGAAATTCTGAATCCATCGGAATAGACCCCTTACGAGATTCCGTGTCTTAAATTAGCAATCAAAAGCATCATTTGATTACACGTGAGAACATGTTTATGTTTAAAATCATATGTTGCCTGACAGAAGGAAACATAACATTCCAGAAAATCTAGAAAATTACACAATAGTACACTGTACCAATTGTTAAAGTACCAAATATTATCTGCGCGAAAATTAGAGAAAATAAATAAGATGGAAATTTAAAAAAAAAATCATATCAGATATTTTTATTCATTACCTGTTTTCCTATTTTATTTGTCATATGTTTTAGATGTTCTAGGCGACTTTTTAATAACCAATTTCAGCGCTTTTAATGCCTAAAACTCCGCTCTTTGGTCGCAAGATTATGGGTACTCCCGGCGATGAACATTCGACAGCTCCATAGTAAATCACATGCGAAACTTGAATCTTGCGCTGTCAGGCAAACATTTTAACCCTACATGAGTACGTGTCAGGCCCCTTACTCCTCACGTACGTGTTTATTTAATTATTTTACGTTTCCGGCGCTGTAACTGCAACAGTCATTTTAGTGTTAGTGTAGTAAAAGTTTGTTTTTGTTTTGTTTTTCTCGTGGGAAGTGACGATGTTCCTTCCTCAGTACAACGCGAGATTCTGCGTCGATGTACATGTAGGCAACTATCCCCAAACGTGTCCAGGAAATCGGCTAGTTTAGTCATCATTGTTTATTTTGTGGCACTGATAAGGAAAGACGGGCCTGTAACTAGGCAACAAGAATATTTTGCCACCCCATCAGTAGAATCCATCTCAACGCGTGAAACGTTGCCAAAACAGTTCCTGATGTCACCAATGTAAAGATAACCATGAATTCATTTTCAAGTTATTCTTGTATTCCCACAGAATCACTCGAGTATGTAAAATATTGGCGAGAAAATAACAGAGTGAGGATTAATACTCAATCTTCCACACTCCAACATAAACTATTATTTAATTTTACAAAAATAGACTATCAAAAACCAAACGTTAGATACTGGTTTTAGGTAATTGATAAACTAGAACAAAAAAGTAAACGTTAAAAAGCCAATTATCGAAGTTCTCCGGAAAAAAATCAGTCCCGTCGAAAGCGCTGTTCTTACATCATTTTTGTTACTAAATGAAACATCACACCTGCATCACACCAGCGCTCGCGAATCAGTCTCATAAACATCACATTGGCATGTGTCAAACCTCATGCGAAGCAAGCATTATTGTCCAGGGAATAGTAGCGTCTCAGGTGATCACAAAATTCTTAAGATCGAAATTATTCACTATCAGCATTCGCAGTCAGCATGATGAATACTTTTCCTTCACTAATTTTTCACTTTATGAGCAATATTAAATTTGTCCATGTTCGAATAATAATGTTGGACGACAGTTTTAAAAATGGCAGAGTAAGTCTAACACCATCACAAATATTACCAAGAAACTATCTCAATCTGTTCATTCCTTCAACTATGGAAAGGAAATAATTCCAGAATATACGAGCAATAGAGGAAGAATACGAAAAGAAATGTTGAATACATGTTCCTTCGGCTACACAAGCTGACAGTCTGACACAAGCGGGATACAAACTTTCAAACAAACTGAATGTCTAAAGTTTCGTAGATTTCCCTTCTATGACCATTAGTCCAAACTTGTTCAGAAGCATGTCGAAATGCAATTAAATAAACGAACGGGTTCATTTTCATACGAAGGTAGTTTCATGGTCTTCATCTGCATCAATACAAAAGCTGTGGAGACATCTTAATCTTTAAGAGCACGTTTTACATAATTTAGAACTTTTAAAACAGATTGGAATCTTTGCGTAATCCTTTCCAGAAGATTACAAAGGTTTTAGAAAATATTCGTTCGAAGGTATTGATACAGCGCAAAGAAGTTGAGTGGTTTTCACATCAGATATAAATGTTTGGCAAAATACATTTTTCCACTTTCCATTTTTCGAATGTTTATAATTTGTCTTTACCTCGAGTATCGTGTCGGAAATACTCATATCCGCGAGAGAAAACAATTAACTGCTTCTTTTTAATATTTCGTAGCTCATAAAAGCATCTCTTAAAACTCTTTTACGACCGTTGTAAATGAAAGAGCCGTTCCAAATGGCGCAAATGGCTGCAGCAACAGACGATCAGTTGTAGGTCCGAATCCAGCGTAACGGGCGTATGTTTACACTTGTTGACCTTGGCGTATAGGGCAAATGCAAGTCATCACTCACCCAAATATCATCTTGATGATCATTCAATATTTCAAAATTGTCCTGTAAATCGAAGTTTCACTTGGCTAATACACGGCTATTTATTCAATTACATACCTTAGTGGGGTTTCTTGATAATACGTCAGCACACAGATAAGGTATTTCTCCAGAAACGAAGACAAATATTAATTCAGATTGTGATACATGGCCCTAGAGAGCGAGGTACGGATAAGACCGGCATTTACATAATTAAATCAAATCATCCGATAATAAATCTTTCTAAAAACCAATTAATCAGCACTGATCAACAGTGGGTACAATTTTGATATATCGGTTAAGCGAAGCAACTGAAACTCCACGCAAGCTCGAACCCTACTGGAATATTGCTAGTATCCGGTGAAAAGAAACGCTGGAATATTCCCTAAGCGCTGCCGTAGCTACAACCTGTCCCGCCCGGATGTACTGAAAATAAAAAAAGGTTAGCGTGAGGGAGGCGGGGCACTTGAAGGTTGCGCTTTTCAGTGCGTAGTGGGATGCTCGGCTGCCGGAAAAGAATTCTTGGGGGCGGGAGGCAGAGGAGGAGATGGCGGAGGTGGAGGAGGAGGAAGGGGAGATGGCAACGGGTGTAATGGAAACGCCACCTCATGCCCTGATATACGACAGCACTTGAAATGAAACAGGCCAACTAAACAGCTAAAAGAAATGAATGAAAATGGTGAAAACTAGACAATTTTACAGAAATGAATAAGGTTTCACGAATGCCTGCAAACACCATATATTGTTCTATTGCACATTCTTTAATAAAGATATTGCAAATCCCTATTAAGTTACATACATAAATGTAACATTACATAAAAATATATAATTTTAGAATATTGCCCGTGTGTACTGTCTACATTATCCACGACACCTACATTCAGAGAGTTGACATTCTAATAGATAATTAACATGAACATTAAACGTGATACTAGTACATTTTGAAATTTTCTGCTTGAATTTATAAAGAAATCCATCTCAGAAATCTTAAACTCAAGCTGACTGGCCATTAGTTAGGAATCGATTATTACTCATTTATTAGTAAGTAAGGATTATGAAGCTACAGACCTTTTTCTTAACTCGTAAAATGCAAGATGAGAGAGGGATTAACTAAGAACCATGCAACATTACCATATAATTGGATCATATTTTCTTTATAATTATACTATGCATGTTTCTCTGAAGATATGAGAAGCGTCGTCTCTTAAAATTGTCTGACAGTGTCTTCCTGGCAAGCACGGTGACTGCAGGATGATTCTGGCCAAATCACCTGCAAATTCGTAAGTTTAATCACTGAAAAGTTCTATCTTCATAAACACTAAGGAACTTCGGAGCCTGCAATGGGACACTTCAGCGTTAGCCTGCACAGTGAAATGGACGTCCCCTGCCATCAACGAACTCGTTCACTCCATGTCGAAACCGGCATCCAAACCGTCCTAGTCAATCACTAAAAGGATACAGGTGGGGTACTTTGAGCAACGTAAGTGAGATATCGAACACATTTCCATGTTTTATGGTGTTTTATGACCCTCTTTCCCGTAACTTCATGGAATATGTTTTAGTTTAAAATCTCACACACCACGTAGATACTTTATCCTTCATTTGGTACGATATTATTTGTGTAAGAGTAATAGTTCTTCGTTGAAGGTATCTTTAAAAAATATTATTTTATTTAATAGGTAATTCTTACAAACAAATTAGATTACTTGATCCTATGTGGCTAGGCCGATTTAAAAAAATATGCAACTAGTTCAGGAAAATCCTTTAGTAGAAGTATTTATAATATAGCTTTTCAACTTCATTTATGACAGATATCAAAATAAAGAACTCTAAGCAGGTATCTTTACGTGTTTTTTTTTTTTCTGAAATTTTCCTTACTCATTTCTAAAGTTAATTTTTCGTCTACCACCATATCTTTTTCATATGAATCATAGGATCCTAGGTATTTACAATTCTTCCCTTGTTCTATAATGCTGATTTCTATTACAATTTTCGCATGGAATTTGGCTTTAAACGCCAATGTTTTGTTTTGCAAATTCCAGCGTCTCTTCTGTCCTATATCTCACATGCGAAGTACAATAGCCCCTAGGACACTTTCAAGGACTACCACCGCAGCTTTTAATAGTAGGAAAATGTGAGGCACGAGGGTGCCACAAGAGTTAAGTACTGGCATTTGGGGCGATGCCAGCGCGAGAAGGTGGAGCACATCCGATCTATCTTTATGACCTTAGCAGAAATTGAGGGAGGCGCAGTGGTCAGCAGTGTTCGCCGAAATCCGGTCTGAAAACGCAACGCGGAAATACGATACGAGCAGTGATACACTATCGGGTGGTTTTTAAATTAAATAATGGTGTAAATGTGATTATTGTCGCTAATCAAACGAAAGCCCACATACGCACAGAGTAATCCATTTCAAAATGCACGTGCGCTTATAGATCATATTTTAAGTCAATTTGACAGAGCAAACCTTCCTTGCAAAATGCACAGGGGACGTAGGGAAAATTAAAATCCTGCAATAAGGAAAAGAACCACATAGAAGGGGAAACATGAATAATACAAGGATGTTAGAAATCTGAAGAGAGGAAAATGGAAATCAGGCTCTCTTGACAGCCATTTAAATGAGGGAATCTTCAATATTCAACGCTCTAAAAATGTTCAAGTCGTCTACTGCTATCGAACCTGCGAATTCGAGAATGGAAACGTAATGTTTTTCTACATATAGAAGCAGATATATGGTTTTCTAAATATTTTGCATATTTAAAATTGTTTTGGCATTGTTTTTGGTTTTGTTCTTCTTTTGGCATTACCCCACCCAATTTTTTGTACATATGCGATCTACATATTAAAGCTGACACAGAAAGAGAGGGGTATCGGAGTATCGACGAAGTAAAAATGACATGCTAAAGACATATTGCGGCATAAAAAGAAGGATTCTAAATTTTACATTGACTTCTATTCAACTAACTCTTAGGATCCAAAATAACATCCAGGGATAAGAAGAGTCTGAAGTTTTAAGACCAGTAATTTTGAATTAAAGATTGGGGCAATATCACTTCAAATTCCGCGAAAAGTAATGATAAAAACGTGTGACAAAGAAAAGAAGAGGAGAAAATACAAAACCTTTCAAAGTAGCAAATAAATAATTAGTTCCTACATTGAGCACACATTCATTGTTTTTCTACCAATATTTTAAAATCGCACTCCAATAACGAAAAATACTAAAAACGTTACCGCGACATTATTCCGGAAAGGGTCCCTGTTACATAAGGATTACTCGAAGGGCGAAAAGGTAGTGATGGCTTTCCCCAAAGCCAGGTTACACACCAAAATAGTGCAATCTTATCACCGACCGAAACTGCTCCTGCAGCGTCGCCCGAGAGCGGCGCATGGCAGGCGGGCGGAGTGAGCTGTACGAGACGCGTGTATTTCTGGCGGGCGGACGCGCCGAGCCGAGCCGAGCCGACGCCCCCCTCTCATCCCCCGCTGCGCCCTGCGGCCCCGCCCGCGCCACAGGCACCGGCGACGCCGACGCCGACGACGACAGCGGCGCGGCGCGGCGCGGAGCGGCGGGGCGTGGAGCGGCGCGGCGCTGAGCGCGTCGGAGTCGGGTCGGGTGTCGGCCGGTTCGCCGGGTGCTCTAGAGTTTCCGGGCAACGAGCCGGCGACAAAAAGGCGCCGCGCCCGCCAGGATGAGTGGGGCGGGGCGGGGCTGGGTGGGGTGGGATGGAGCGGCCAGGCTGGCGCGGCGTGTGAGTGGTGTGGGTCGGGGTGGGATGGTGCGGCCTGGCTGGCGTGTCGCGTGAATGGGGTGGGGTGGGGTGGGGTGGGATGTAGTTGCGCATGGTGGCGAGACGGAGCATGGGAGGACGTGGAAGAGGGGCTGTGCAACGTGAGGCGGGACGAAGTGTGGAGGCAGGCTAGGGCGAAGGAGGAAGAGGAGGGACGGAGCGGACAGAGAGAGTAGAGTGAAGTGGGATGAAACGCGACGCGATGGAACCGGACGTGCCGGGTCGGGGCGGAGCGGAGAGAACCCGGAACGGGATGGGTGGAGGCGGGGCGAGACGTGGCGGGGTGGGGTGGGGTGGAACGCGGTGGGGCGAGACGGGACGAGACAGGTCGGGGGGGGGGGGGGGCGGGACGGAGAAGCGGGGTGCAGCGGGACTGGACAGAACGGGGCGAAATGGGGTAGAGCTCAGCGAGACAGGGCGGGGCGAGGCGAGTCGGAGCAGGGCGGGTTACAGCAAGACGGGCGGGTTACAGCAAGACGGGCGGGGCGAGTTGGGACAGGGCAGGTCGGGTTGGAACAGGATGGGACGGATCGGAACAGGGCCGAGCGAGGCGGGACGTGGGAGGAGGAGCGGCATGGGGCGGCGCGCGTGGGTGCGCTGCGAGGAGGAGCGGTTTGGGGCGGTGCGCGTGCGGCAGGGTGCACGCGACAGCCGCTCAAGGGCCCAGAGGGGGAAAGCGAGAGGCTTGGGAAGAAGCGGCGTGCGGCCTACAGGTGGCCCGCGCAGCGTCGCTGCTGCGGTTGTCCTACGGCTTACTCCGGCGATGGCCAGCTGAATGCCCTCGCAGGTACGCTTCTCACCTTGGGCGAAGGTCTGGGGATCGCCACAACGACGAGAGACGCTCTAGTTGCTGGTGGCTTGCTGACGCGCAGAGAAAGGAATTCGCAAATTTACTGATCCGCACAGAATGGATGGATGGAAGGATGCATGAATGGATTTCGGTGCCTGATTGAAAAATCGTCATTTTTTGAAAAAACGACCGTAAAATATCCCTTTTTGCCTTCATGCTCTCCAGCACGGCTACTGAAGAAGACGTTTCTCAAGAAAAGTGACAAAAGACCTATCCTGCACTGTACACCGAAGACAGAATTGCATTTTTTTAAAGAATTGTTTTTGGCTCTTATGACAGCCAACACAACACCGTAGAAAACAAAGGAGCGATCTAAAACGTAGCGGTTGATTATCTTTCTTTCCACGGATATCCGGGTTCAAATATTGGCAGATCTCTTAGGAATTAATGAGGTGCAAACATAGTCGCGGTTTGTTTTCAAAGGGTACTTCCGTTTTCCCTGCCTTCTAATTTTCGTAAACTAAGAGTAATAGCTACATTCAAATCTATCATTTCCATCACAATCAACTATTTTAGTATGGCGTCTTCAAGACTTTAAACAGTTTTAAGATACTTTTCATATTAATTAAATTTTTTAGCAGATTAGAAGGATACGAAAAAATAGCCAGTTCCCCACAAGTACATCGAAACGCGACGAATGCCACATCGGCTGCCTCAAAATATGAATCGGAAGAGATCTATAGAGAAAGAGTCACGGATCTGTAGCGTTTCTTGCCGTTTGTGAACGTTTAAATGCATTGCAATGAATTTTCAAAAACGTCCGAAACGGATTTAGGCTCATTAATACCTGCCCTGAATACGTATCACTCATGCTAAATGGCACTGATTTACTTTAAATATCATATTAGTTTCTTTGTTGTTTCTTCTTTTCTTTCAGTACTGTGACTGCTTTTATGATCCTTTTACATTCATTAGACATTGGATCAGTTTTCAACCCGTGTCTATCTACCATCGTTGTGTCAAGATTCATATGTCAAAATAAATATTTCATAATTGCCCAAGAAAACAAAAGATCAGTTCCCTGTATCTGATTGTCATTATCCTCTCAAAGATAATGTGTGATAATGTGGATAGTGGAAGAAAGTTCGACGATAATAAACACTAATTTAATTTCAAATTAGAGAACTAGATTGGAAAATATCTTGAAATAATATTAGAAAATTTTCATAATTTAATGTGCTAGCTGATATGAGTGACTGGATTCTTCAAATGACTTTTTTGACAAAAAATCCGTATGAATATATGATTGTTGAAGTGTATTCTAGTACACACCACTATTTTAAGAACTTGTATATTCCTATCTCAAACATGAAGCCATCGCTATTACGTTTTATTTATTCCGACCTTCAGCCTAAGCAGTTCTACAGATTTTCATGAGTCAAGTGTCGTTTAAGAGGCCTTGATCTAATGAATGATACTGTACGTATTAAACAGCACTTGACATTCATTTGGACTTGTTTTCATTTTTGCAGTTCTTAATGATTTTGACAATTCCTGGATTTATTTAAAAGTCATTTTTGTAAACTAATAACTATCCGTTAGTCCACAGTAATTTTTTTTCGTTAATGCGTCTGTATTCCAGGGGAACATTTAAAGCGCTGAGGATTAAAGATGACAATCCTATGTAAATATTATCCTTAGTTATTGCCTCCTGTCATTTTTTGCCCACATAGTGTGATACTCAAATAGGTGAATCTATGGATCACAGGTGGCCCGCAGGTTTTGTCATTTTTATGTAACTCACTCAAACCTCTTACCCCCAAAGGCTTCGTCGCTCATATACACTATTTCTAGAAGCAGGGGGGTCACTCTGGCCGGCTCAGTGAATGTAATAAAGTTCTCTGATTTTTTTATGGTTTTCTATAGTATTTAAAAATATCACTGTTACGGTTTGAAGAGTATTTCACACTATTTAAAGAAAATATTAAAGCAAGCCTGAAAGTAATGTCACCTCTCTGATTTTGCAGAGAATAAGTACAAATTTAAACAATCTCAACAAATAGAAACTGAGCAACAAATAAAAGCTGTATTTATGTGAAGAACAATATCTAACAACCATCTCTAATTTTTCCCTGACTTCTAACGATTCTTCCCCAAATACCCTGATCTTTCTAGAGCAATAAAATTCCTTCCCCCCCCCCCCCCGGTTTTCTGTGTGTTTCCAGAACGTGGCCACCCTGTAGAAGAGAGTGTGGTTCCGTGTGGTTCATCATGTTCACCCGAACCCTTCAGTAGTCTCCCGCAAACGCGCGTCCGCTCGGGTCAATAGTCGTGCGACTTCCTGCGACCTTCGGCTTGGCCGCGGCGCAGCGGCGGCGGCGGCGGCAGGCGCGCGCCTGTGGCGATGGCCACGCCCCATGGCGCCGCCGCCGCCGCGATGGGCAGCGGGGCCGCCGGCGGAGCGTGACAGGATCGGCCCGGATTCCTCGCGGGCGTGTGGACGGGACGGGGCGGGGCGGAGCGCCGGTGCGGCAGAAGGTCAGGGCCTGCGGCGGCGCTGGCCCGCCGACGCCACGGCCGTCGTTAGCTAACAGCCAGCGCCGCCGCCGTCTCTGCAGTCACTCTGGCCGGATGGACTCCGCGCTCGAGTCCCTATGGTGGCGCTAGCAGCGCAGCTACACAGGGCGAATTCAACCGCTGACTGGAGGTGAATTCTAACGGCCGGCTGCTACGATCGGTAGTTTTCCTTCTTTCCTCTAATCAATATTGGGCGAATGACGGAGAAGTACCCCAACAAAAATTGGACGAGGTCCATGGGCGATCTTTCCTTCCTGTTTCTTGTCCTTTCCTCTCTCCCCTTACAGATACATACGTACACTTACATGCACCATAGCACCACATGCGGCGTCGGGAAACTAGTAATGAGCTTAGAGATGGCCCGGATGGGGGATACCTTGCGGGGGGAATCCCCGACATGTAAGTTGGCATCGGATCTCATCGTCCAGCGGGGGGGAGGAATCACTGCCACTTCCCGGAGAAAAACATTCACCACACTAACGGAACAAATGGCCATAGTAGTTGTCGTTCGCGGAAACATCAATTAATCAATCAATCATTCACAAGGGGAACTTATCAACGTACCATTTTTTTTTTCGGAGGGGGGTATAGTAAACTTCAGAATTCCTCTTGTCCATAAACAAAAAAACTCTTTCCTCCTACAACGATAGGTTCAAGAAATTTGGGATATGTGGGCTAGGCATGGCCATGTGTGGAAAGGCAGTTTTTTTACTGTCTCCTGGGGATTCTGTTACCTCCCGTCTTGATTTTGTATTTATTCTTATACTGTTTCTTTATTAGGGATATTCTCGTGGATACATTCTGGATTTTTTATTTTAAAAGCACCCATCCCTACATGACTATTGGGAGATGCACTAACATTTCGGCATGTATCAGGAGTAATGCTCTACTGAATTTTATTAACAAAAAGTTTCTGAAATATTGGTATCAGATTTATTTTTATTTATTTATTTATTTATTACATTGCCTTTTAGAGACGATTGTAGATGCCAATTTTTTTTCTAACATTTTACGAGCAAGCATCATTAGGAAGCACTATGTATTTACGAGAGTTTTATTGCAGTTTTCCAAAAATATTACATAACTTTAATAAGAAAGTTCATTTTATTGAATTTTTGTTAGATGTAATGTGATAAGGCGTATTATTATTGAGTTTGAATTTGAGGAAGGAAAAGGAATATCACGGAGATTTCAGTTTATCCTTCAGAAAGCGAGAAGGAAAAATATATCCAATAATAGCAATTTCTCAATAAGAATCGATTTAAAAAGCCCGAAGTTTGGCTTCCCTAGTAATGTTTAAATCGGTTAGCAATGTCATGGAAACGGCATGCCTTCCGAGACGGGTGAATTCATCAGTCGACATAAGTCATCTGACAATGCTTATGATTACGATAAGCGTTTTCAGAGATCGTTCCACAGGCAGAACATTCGTAGAACTAGCCTTCCACAAGGCTCATAGTTTTCTGTGGAGAAAACGTACTTAAGCGAGCACAGAATCTCTTCAAAAGATACCTAGATTTTTTTAAACGGTAATTATAGTAACTAAAGCTGTCGAAAAGCCCCTTTTTATAAAACATTTTCATACACAATTAATATTATTATCGTAAACATTTTATTTGAAATGTGTTTGGAACTTTTTACTTTTGGTTTCACTTTCATTGAATAAAAATTGTATGTGTCATTTTTTTAGATATATCCCGTGTTTAAAGTGCCCCATCGTTGGACTTCAAGGTGGTAACTCTACCTTGAATTGTATTTCCCCCAATTTTTTAACACGCCCCACGGAAAAGTTTAGAATTCCACACCCAATGTGGTGAGGGCAGATAATAAAAAAGATGAGAGCAAAGAAGTGTTAAAACCATATGTCATAATCTATTAATACTTCAACACCTATTTACGCATAAAAACAGTTGTTTTCTTTACATTTGAAATCTAAAAATAATATAGGAGACACATTTGCAAAAATGATACAGTGGAGTGAAATTCATTTGTGTGTCATGACACACATAATATCAATATTACAAAACAAAATGAACAAATGGTTCCTGGTAATTTTTTTTTTTTCAGTTAGTGTATCATGCACATAACAACCATTTACACCAAGTACATATATCATAAATATAATATCATTCGAGTTGCATCTATTTCATTAATGTAATAAACTGTTATAAAAACATAGCCCAACCCATTTAATATGTTCTAGTAGAAATACATTACGTTGACAACCAATATATTAATTACACTCTAACTATTCTGACCAGCCCCAGTTATAAATTCCTGCCTAAAGCACTGGGAACATAAGCACATAATTTTGAAGACTAAAGAACGGGAAGTGAAAACTATAATGGGATGTCCTGCAATGGAAAACAACGCGAAAGAAAAACGCGATGGGATGATGTCTCTACAATTCGATATCAGTAACAGACATATTCCGGCTTTATAATTAAATATGATCGTATATAATCTCTTTAACAACCAAATCGTATTTGGACATAACGATGAGTTCTGATTGTTTTAATGCAACTTTGACACACTCTAGTTTCGTGTTTTGAAAATAGTAGAACACGCGAAAGCCACCTCTGCCCTCCGCCATTTCACCGGCCACCTTCTAACCGGTCGCCACGAGTTCCAGACGGTGATGACTCGTGCACCTGTCTGACTCACGCAGCATGTCTCTAGCAGCGAAGAAGAAGAAGAAGAAAAAGAAAATCCACGATTACTTTTAGATTTTGTTTCAACGTTCAGTACAATACTGAAATGAATATGAGGTTAAACAGCCCGTTTAGTAAAGCCAAACACACATGTGCATGACATACACATTTTTTTTCTCTTCAAAGTACATTTTGCCAGGCTAATTTTATGAGTTTTAATTAAAACTCATTAAACTCAAAATTAATTTAATATATCATATTAACATAGAGTAGGCTGTATATATATATATATATATATATATATATATATATATATATATATATATATATATATATTCGTAGCTTTTTACTGATAAAAACGATTTCAGCGGTGTATTTTAAAGTTATTAAGGGAAGGGCGGTGTAACCGACCAAATCGTCATCGAGTCTATGTGCCAGTCCCTAGGCGGTCGCTTAAGACGGAGTGTAGTCCCAGAAATATCTTTTGAATGTTGTGTGAGAAATTACCAATGTACAAAAAGTTAAAATGTTCTCAACAGTGGCAAACTGTATTAATGTCAACGCAAGGCGATTTTTTTAACTTCGATAAATATTCGTTAAGAAAATTATATTTTGGAAAATATTAATAGTACTGGACAAAACATTTTTACATTATGAAATATATTCGGTTCGTATTGTACATCACATTACCACCATCGACACTATCTGAACAGGTCATGATTCTCCCTGAATATTACTGGCGTGGGGGTGTAGTAATCTACTGATCTCTAGTCTTGACAGTTATGACATATCACAATAATAAAGGGGTCAAAAAGTAACGGACTCGCATAGTGTGACCTAGAAATGCCAACATTTGAATCATGTGACACATTCGTTTCTGCGCAGACCTGGAGTACATTCGCTTGCAACGTAAAACAATCACAATATTTAGAGTAGGATGGCTATTTTTTTTTTTTTTTGTTATTTTAGGTCGCATCAACATCTAGGTCACTAGCGACCACTATTGCGTGTAACGGTATGGTAACTATGAGGGTGACACTATATGATAATAGGAGGTGAAAGGACGAACACAATACAACCATGCCCGAGGCGGGACTCGAACCCGCGATCCTTCGGTCCAAGATCACTACGGCACTACTGCCTTAGCGATCTCGGCCATCTGGACCGGGTCTCTACATTTTATTTTACATAACGAACACTTCATAAATGGGCAATTTATACAAATAAGTTCACTCATTTCAGGATTATTAGAAATTTTAAATATCGCTGTCCGGATCTTTCATAGTAGCCTAGTATTTATGAAAAATTTCTCGCAGATTGATGCGATCAAACTAAATTCTTCACTCTTAAAATAGTTAATCTTCAAAGTTGCCGTTATAAAAAGTTTGAACTCTCACACGAGACCTATCACAATCGGAGAACTTTAAGAGAATTTCTATTTTCCGATACGTACTACTTGATGTACCTAAAAAAAATACTTTGAGAAGAGTTAACAACGAATGATATCCAAAATGGCTTTTTTAACTGGCAACACAAAAATGTACTCTAAAGGAGTGCCGTCCCGAATAATCAATCTACTAAATATGAGATCACAAAAAAATGAACATCTGGACAAATAAATAATTAAAAGAAAATATGCCAGTAACGTAGTTTCGTTTCAGATCAACTGAATCATAATGATGTCTTTCGGAAAAGTGACTTAGTTAATACTCAATTTGTAGGCAATTTTCATTCGTATAATGAGAAATTCTTGTTATAAAAAAACGGAATATTGGTCAAATGTTAAAAGAAGTCGACACCTTTGATTAATTGATGCTTTTAATTCAATTACATTGAAAGCAAATTATTCAATATGAGTATTTAACCGAAACAGCGTAACTTCGCATGCAATTGTCATAAGCCCTTGCGCTCAATATGTTACATGCAGGTAATTAGATATGCATGAAAGCTAGAAAGGTGATTCAGCATTAACCTTCAAGATACTGAGACGACTAAAAGAAAAATAATTACAGGAATATTCGCCAAGAAAAAGATCGAACATATTTTCAACAATAACGCACTTTTTAGTTGTTAATATCGAGAAGATATTGTATGTTGGCATTTTTTAAATGGTAATTTTTCACTTTTATTTTGTAACAAGAATGTTTAGTTACAATTGTTTCAAAACTATCGAAAAGTTGTAATTAAATTTTTGGAATTATCAATATTTTAAAATACAGCATCGCCACCTCTTCGTAGGACTTAAAATTATTACTCAATTTCAATTATATCAGTGAAAATATGATGTACGTAACATCATGGGTAAATTTAGGTACTTAAATCATGTTACATCATGAGTGAATAAAGACAGAAGAATCACTGAACAGATGCGACGATTACTCATTTCCAAAGTACTATTCAGCCACGACAAAACTCATTACAAATATTTTCGGTTACTTTTATGCTCAATTCAAATAAAACTAGTGAGAATGCGGAGCTTACCGAAACTTGCCCTTCTCTGTTATTACTCAACTACTTTTATTTTTAAAAACAGGCTTGGCATCATTTGAAGGTCAAAAATCGAGGGATAAATCGCGTTGGGAGAGAAATCTCGGGTTTAAATATTAGAAGTATAAGACATTTTTGAACAATATTTTAATGTTTGCAATTTCCAAAATTCAAGATATTCAGATGACAATCTTCACTATAGCATTATAAAGACATTTTCTTCTATTGGAGCAAAACGATAAAGAAAAAAATTGCAGCTATTGTTGAAAAATGATTGAAAATGTCCCAGGGGTTTCATGTAAAGTATATCCCAAAATCAAAACATTTTAATTATCTCCGAAACGAAACCTCTAGATCTCACTTCTGACGTGCTTACAAAGCTAATCAACTTACTACACAGCTTAAAATCAGACAAAGTTACGGATGACACCTACTGCCATCCTCTCTCTATCTGTAGAAACATCCACATTTTAGGATACAATATTGCGTGAACCTCCTCGCCACCAGCACCAATTTTAACCTCTTTTGGAACAGTACAAGCGGGTCTTAACTCAGACGTGCATAAGAAGTAACAGCACCAAAGATCCTTCACCACAGATTTTACGACAAAAAATTAGAAATCGTATTGCTGAGGTGATTCTAATAATTTTCCTCATTACACTACAATACAGGGAGGAAAAGTAACTAAATGATAAATGGATCAAAGAGGACATTGCAAATCAAATTTACCTCCGCGTTAGACATTCATTGAACTGATTCGGAGCATCTGCCAACTGGAAGAAAAAACACGTAAGACGCCAAAACTGCTAAATCGCTTCAGCAACAATGCAACACAAACATGTATTTAATTAGAAGCTCCCGTATATTTTTTCTCAGTCTACAATATCTTTTCCGGTCAAAGTCAGTTATCATCTACCTCTTAATTGCATGTATCATGAACTATAAACTATATACCTGTCCAACTACAGGCTCCTCCGATCAGAAGTCGGCAGAACGCAAGGCTTTAACATTTTCTGAACGACCTTTGAAAGGTAGATTTAATTTTTTAAAAATTAACCATTTTTGAGAAAATTTTGAAAAAGTTCAGGTTACATGTTTGCAAAAATCAAAATCTCTTTGAAACTCACAGGGCCTCGAATTCGATCAGATCTATGAGGAAAAGTAAATTTGGGGAAAAATCGTCTAACCGATTTATGCGTTTTTAGCTTAAAGCGAGCAAGCAGACGTAGCAGACAGAAGGACCGATGTTTTGCCGTCAAACAATTTTTCGGCTCGTGGATTCAGACTGCGCAACGCGTAAGAGAACGTCATTTTCTACAAACAGGAAGATGATTTATCCACTTTTTCTATGTCAGGATCCCATATTACGAGTTTTTCTGTAGAAAATCACCGGTGTTTGCTTCAGCTTTTTCCACCCTACATAAGTAGTATGCGAGGAAGTAAACCAACAATAGCAAAAACAAAACAGCGTAATAATTCGCAGCACAAAAAAAATGTGACAAAGAAGTCTAATACTATGACGCCACTGACGCAAGTGATACTAAATTATCTCGAAATTTCAGTTGTTTTTCAGTCACTTTTTCTACATCTAGGAATAGTGACTAGATTATCCACGATAATTTACGTCATTGCGTACCAATTTCTCTAAATCCATTTTGTGTACATCGCCAATACAAAAATGTCCTAGTGATTATTTCCACGAAAAGTCTAAGGTACACGCCCAAGACGGCCGGGTTCAAAACAAAATAAATTAAATCGCGTAACGATGCAGCTTCATTCGCGCAACTCACGTCAAGGAATGTGTTTGGCTGCAAGGAGGAACCAGATAAGATCTATGTTCGAAGGACTTCCTCCGGCAGACGCAGTTAACGCGACATCTGCAGCGTAACGAATCCAAGGCCCCACACGCACAAGCACCCGGCTATGGGGGCAAAGCGCTGCTAGAGGTCTGTGCCCACGTCCGACATCAAGCTTTGAAGAAGCTGCGCAAGACTACGGGCAAGAGGGGAGAGCAAACGTCTACATTAGTAAGCAACTCAATCTGAACACACGTACAGCAGAATGAAGTTTAATTCATGAACTTGGTTATTTAATAATTGGATAGATTTATAATCAGTCCAGATGACAAGATTTATGGAAGAAGTATCAGCTTCGGAATGTTTCGATTTTATCCTTGGACATGGACTAGCTGTTAGTCTAAGTTTGATTTTTTGCAGAAAAGGTTATGTGTTATATCAGAAATCATACAAAAATTAGAACTTTCAAAGAGAAAGTGTACTTTTAAGGATGTAATTATTTTAATCCATTCTATTACATTTAACAAGTTAATGAATCCATTTCAATGATTCTATCAAATCCAACTCTGTTTTTATTTTTCCTACGTCACTGTACCAAACACGTGCTATTGACTTAAGTTTTCTTTGTGTCCAAATGCATTTTAGACTAGCATTCACTTCACGCCCACCGATTTTCAGTTCGGTTCAAACTACACAAATTCCCTCACCATTCGAACATTTTGAATTTCCTTCTTTTAAGAAAAAATGACACTTTCTTCGATTTCTTACATGGTGTGAGATCCTCTTGCAAAACGAGTTTATCTTTCTTCTTCACTATTAGTGAATTCTAATTTCCAATATTTCAATAGACAGTTTACTTTTATCATTATTTTATCTGGTACCAGTACACTTTGACCTTTGCGAGCAAAATACTCCAGAGCATTCTCTTATCTGAGAAGTTAATCACGCGTAGCAAATATTTTATGGAAGCATCTTTTGTTTCGGATTAATCTGTTCGCTACTGTATGTGACGCAGTCAGACACTATAGGTCTTTGGGCTAGAGCTGAAGAGTCTTGAGAAATAAAAAATGAACCCGTGAAAAATGAATAAAACGAAACTGTCGAACCAGGAAGAGAAGGGTAAGGCGACAGCGCTTAGTACTTGGTACTTGGCATCGAAGACAGGCAAGATCGAGGCTCGTTCTCGCGAGAGAGAAAATGTATTCGTGTGGGTATCAGGCTAACTGAAAATGTGTGTGTTATTGAGAGAATAAGAGAGTGAGCAAGAGAGAGACGGAAAATGAATCACAGAGATATGGGAAAAGTCAGAGAGAGGAGTGAAGCAGAAAAAGTTTGTGCTTGCGTAGTACTCAGAAACTCTCAATCCCCGTTTAGCCTACGAGAAAAACAGTGACGTAATGGGTATTTTTCTTGGGAAGAGGTACTCTAGCTACGAAGCCCAGCTGATTTGATTTCTCATAAAAAATTTTCATCATGTTGAACTTTGTTTTTTCTACTTGACAATTTTCAATATTTCACCCAAACACACCATCGATAGAATGTAAAATTAATTTTTGTTGTTTTTTAAATAAGTAAAAGGAGTGAATACGTGCATTGCTTTCCGAGGAATAGAGATTAAAGCCTCATTAGTCTTTCCGCATCCCTTTGAACTTGAAATTATAAAGGAACGAAGGATAAAGGAACATGATTGTGGAATAGCGTTATGATAGTGTTAGCAGCCCGAGTGGGACATATAGGCATTGGCATTGTCGAATTAGGCCTCAGGGTCTAGCAATTTGGCACACATCTGTAGACATTCATGTTTTAAATTTTCATTTTAGAATTTTAAAATGTTCTTTTGATGTTCATTTTGCAATGATCAAACACTGCGCAGTTCGTAATAATAGACCAAATTATTGCACGAGTGTTAAGATTATGGGAATTATTCCAAAATAAGATTCGTATGAACATTTTCAGATAGTCACCCGCACCTCCAAAATATTTTTGAAAGATCATGGAAAAGGAAGGTGTTTACTTTAAAATTCAGTTGCAATTTCATGAAAGTGTAAAGATTTCATTGAATGTGCTCACGAAAACTTCTAAAGAAGTGGACTTCCATTACTTTAATGGAAGGACGTCACGATCACAAAGAATTATAAAAGCACTCCTCAATGTCAGTTCGAACTTACGAGATTGTGACGTTGAATGCATTCGGTAGAATGCCTCCGCTCCCAAAGAAATTCTGATCTTTGCTAACAAGTCCCTCCGTAAGGAACTAACTCAATTGTATTCGATCTCTGGCGGTCTAATGTTCTCCGTAAAACGTGTGGATCGCCACTCCGACGCCGCCCTAGCTGGAAACAGTCGACCCGTTTGTCCGGGCGTCGGGGTGGGAGTGCGTAAGCACTAAGATATGCAGCCAGAGATCGGTTAAAGTGGTCTACACTTCTACGGACCACTGCTCCATGTATGGGCGGCGGAAGCCCTGAATTACAGACAAGGACAGCAGCAAGGGGAATACTGGGAGATCGCTCCGCTCGCTGCGCTGCGAGCCGGTTCTTTTCCGAGCGCCCGGTAATTTTTAAAGGTTAAAGCGAAAAGCCGGACATCTGCAACTGTTTCTCTCATCCCAGCTATACATAAAAGATATATCGTGAAGCAGGTAGATTGTCGGATTTGTTTTTAAATGCACCATTATATCACAACTGAAAGTTCCGAAGCCCACGAGGGATTTCATTTCTTTCCTTCTCTTTCCTTCTCTTTCCTTCTCACACCACATTACCCGACATTTATCATTGATACATATGTACATACTATATGTACACATATACATGGAATTACGCATACAACAGGTAGACGGGAGAAAAAGATGATCACTTCTCATTAAAATAATTCCTGCAGAACGTCTAATGTACCGGGGGAAACTCAAAATTATTATATTAAAAAATCGACATTTCTAACAGAACTTCCCAATCAAACCCACTGCGTAGATCGTCTAAAACATAAAAAGTATTTCAAAAAACTTTTCATTATATTTAGTCTGAATCAATAAATTAAAAATTAAGGTTAAGCAAGCTATTTTAAATAATTGAAATTACAGTATAATCTTTGCCTGCAAACGCTAATACTGCTGGTCAATGGCTTCCAAATTCGGAGAAAATTAAGTGATAATCTAACAGAAATCCAAAAATTAGTGCCAATCCGCGCGAGAAAATTCGACGAAGAACAATTCAAATATTCTCGCAATTCCATATCATAGCAAGAAAATGTATTAATAACTATTGATGACGAAGAAAAGAAAATTCGTCTGAACACGATATTGAACGCATCGTCACAAAACATTTCAAACGAAACGTACGGAAATTGAAAGTGTTTCAAGATGCTACGGTATAACGTTTTTATTTTCTCTATTCATCATTTCACACATGCGAAACACCGTATAAAAAAGAATAGTGGAATCAATTTCATTATATCGCACTTTAAATCGTTATTCGGGTTAATTACGCAGTAATTAATCCTATCCACTATTTTTGAGACTCATATGTATGTATCAGATATTGACAAGAAAGTCTTAATAAAACAGGTAAGGCGAAAAATCTTTTCTTAATAAATTCACATCAAGTGTGAGATTGTGCAACCAGGGTACAATGTAGTTAGTCTGGAATTAACTTAGAATTGCAGTTTGGCACTTTCCAAGAAAGTATTCATGCTAAAAAATGTCGCCAATTCAAAGTGAAATCCCATAAAGATTGATCTTGCGTTTTTCCCTTCGTGCTAATGACATTCACTTCCGTGAGAATGGGAAAACCGTTTTTTAAGCTGGCAATTCACACAACACAATGCAGAAAAGAAGAAATCAACAATTAATGACATTTAAAAACTTGCACGGTATAATAATAATTCAGCATTTAAAGAACGTTTTCAATGAATTTTAAACCTTCTAGAAAAAAAAATGTTCAGATTTTCCTCACGAATAAAAATTCAAGATGTTTCAAACTCTTGTATATCTGCAAATAAACAATATGCAAAGAGAGATTTCCGAGTCTGCTGAATTTAATTTGAACCCCGCATTTGTCAGAAGTAAACGCGAATGAAAGCTATCGTTCTTTCAATTTCAAAATGTACGTTCCTTTTTACTCTTCAAATATCTTTGTAGATATATCAGCAACCCAGCGGAAACTAATACCCTTTTGGACCAGCAATCCACGATTAAACAATCCGAAAATTGAACAGAAGCTATTTTCGTCTTCTGAACATCTTTGTTAGTGAAAAAATATTTGACCTCTTCCTAAATTTATGTATTTAACAAGTTTGTTTTACTATCAATATATATTGACTTAGCTTTAGCAATACAATTAGCAGTTGTTTCTATACATAAGGCTGAAAGGATAACTACAAATATATTTGGAAGGACGGCGAGTTGGAGGCGCAGCAACAGTTGGGTGACAGCGGAATGCAAGATTGACGATAAGTAGAAAGCGACTCCCAGCAATCGACATCAAAGATATGTCTCCGTTAATCAACAAAGCCAGCATGCTTATTGAATTGATAATTGAAAAACAGAATATTTCTTAAAAATCTAATTTGATATTGTGCTATATGTTTTTGTAATTATTTATCACTAAAACTGCTTTGGCATTTTAAACCCTTCTCTACAACACCACTGAAATACATTCAGAAAGTGTAGTTCGGAAGACGAAATACCCATTGAAAGACGAACATCCTCTTTCATCAGCGTGTAAGGATCATCTACTCAACACGAAAGACCACACTCTGATTCCATTCTAAAACACAATAGGAATAACGCTCCCACAAGACACTAAAACTTCTTTTAAAAAATTAAATAAAGACTGTTAAATTGTATCATGCGAGCTGCACCCTGCGAACATTCCGCACTTTGTAAATCTTTGTTTTAAAAGCCAAAATAGCTTCACCCTGGATTTCAACATCTCCTGAACTCACAGTTACAGCATTATTAGCTCGGTACTTTGATTCATTAATTCATTCTTTCATTCGACTTTGCTGGCGCGTCAACTGCTAAGGTAATTACTCCCGTAAATATAAAGCATGTCCCTATCGCGTTAGATGGTTGTGTTCTTCTCCGGCCGGATGGCGAGATCCGGCGCCATCCTACAAGTCTGATAGTACCTTGTTAGGGAAAATCCCGCTATCTCCCACCAGCGCGGGTAGCGAACACTGCAGTGGCTTCCCTGCGAAGAAACAGATGGGGAATGTACGAGGGGTGAAATGAGAAGTACATGGGAGGAACAAGCGGGGAAACTAAGCAAGAGAACTCAGTAGGATAAACTACGCAGAAATACTATTCAGGGGAGCTAGGCAGGGAAACTAAGTAGGAGAACTAAGTAGGAGAACTAAGTAGGAGAACTAAGTAGGAGAACTAAGTAGGAGAACTAAGTAGGAGAACTAAGTAGGAGAACTAAGTAGGAGAACTAAGTAGGAGTACTAAGTAGGAGTACTAAGTAGGAGTACTAAGTAGGAGTACTAAGTAGGAGTACTAAGTAGGAGTACTAAGTAGGAGTACTAAGTAGGAGTACTAAGTAGGAGTACTAAGTAGGAGGACTAAGTAGGAGTACTAAGTAGGATGACTACGTAGGATGACTACGTAGGATGACTAAGTAGGATGACTAAGTAGGAGTGCTAAGTAGGAGTACTAAGTACGAGTACTAAGTACGAGTAGGAGTACTAAGTAGGAGTACTAAGTAGGAGTACTAAGTAGGAGTACTAAGTAGGAGTACTAGGTAGGAGTACTAGGTAGGAGTACTAAGTAGGAGTACTAAGTAGGAGTACTAAGTAGGAGTACTAAGTAGGAGTACTAAGTAGGAGTATTAAGTAGGAGTATTAAGTAGGAGTACTAAGTAGGAGTACTAAGTAGGAGTACTAAGTAGGAGAACTAAGTAGGAGAACTAAGTACGAGAGCAGGGAACTTGTAGGAACACACTTAGAACAGACAACCGTGTCTTCACGCTTCCAATGAACTTCCGATTGCTTTATATAATTTCCTTTCCAACTATTTAGTTATGTTCTGTCCTTAGCAAGTGATGTAATATTGCAAAACCTGTTCTCGATTAGTGAATAATATTTAGAAATCTTGTGGGATGAAGAATTCGTCACCACAAAAATGTTTCTATTCAATGGCATGAAATACAAATCTTACATTGTCAGCAGTTTCAGTACGACAAGAAACTGGATAGTTCTTTTATCCGGATGATTTCACTTATTTTGGAACAATTAGATTTAATACAACAAAGTAAATATTTCTGATAGTTTATTTTGTATGCCCTGAGGAGGGTCCGATCGCTGAGTGAGTTTAGAGTTCGGTCTGCCAACTTACGGCCTATAAAAAGGCCTCGTTTGATTTAAGGGTGACGTTTCCTTAGATTGTCTTTCCGGACTTAAGGGATCTGTCTTCCCCACAGAATTGCTCTGTATAATTGCACCTCAATATCGCAGTTGCAAATATTACAACTGAAAACTGCATTTTAAGAATTAAGCATAATAACAGCAGGGGCAGGTCCAGACACAAAGAGAAGAAATTCCAAATGTTTTGGTGAATGTGTCATATTACAGATTTTGTAAAGTGTCACCGGCTACCTTCAGCTCGTGGTGGATACGATTTTATTCGTTTTAATGATTATCCAAAAATATTTTTGCTTAAAAGTTTCGTGACAAGTTGAAATTAATAGTTACTGCAACATTTTAGGCGGGAAATTTCCCTCATTTCCCTCCCCCGTGGATCCGCGCCTGTAACAGTATACCGTACTTTAATGATCACAATATGGTCCCATGTTGTTTTGACAGACACTTGTTCGGAAACTTCTTCACACAAGGAGGAAATAAACAATATAATGTACAAAATAGAGTCGACTCTGGATATAGTGAACTTTTGTTAATAGAGAACAAGAATCAATGGTCGCAAACCACACATACTACAAATAAACTCTAGATGATTCGGTTATAGTGAACTCTTATCGGCTGAAATAAACATAAATACAACATTCAGGAAAACAAACTTCGCCTCATGGTGGCGAATTCCAAAACAAACTCGAAATATCTAGCGAGTTACATTTGTAACATTTTTGACGATTGAATGGGACTGAGGGAACGCACCACTGATAAATTTGTTTCAACTCTTCTACAGCAATTTTATAGAGCCTGATCGATGACGGACTGGGAAGTGAAAACCAGTGAAATCCCAGGACATCGTAAATGAAGTGAAAGGTGCTTCCAGGACGAAAACATAATGTGAAACAAGCCAGTCAAGTGAAGAAAATGTTCCAACAGTTTAAAAGACTTTCAGGGGTTTTAAAGACAGAACTAATATATTTTCAGGCTCAGTTCAATGAAGAATCAAGTGAGGTGAGAGAGGACGGACTGGTGAGAAAGATCTGGAACAATTAAAAAAAACTGTACAGAAGAAACATTAATAAAAAATATAATTTTAAGGGTAAATTAAGATACTCCAATTCAAATTCGCGAGTTAGGATATTTTACTCGCGCACTGAAATTATAAAAGCAGCCGTCGCGTAGATTTTTATTTTTATTTTTACTTTTCGGGTAAAGTGAATCTAGGATATAGTGAACCAAAAATGCTGATTCTCGTAGGTCCTCTATAAACGGAGTCGACGTAGACTTCATTCATTTTGTACGTACGTGCGTATATATGTACGTACGTATGTATATTTATATATAAGCATATGGGATTGATATTTACAAAATTTGAATAAGCTCAATTACGGAGCCACTATTGTTCATTTACCTCATTGTAACCATGTGAACAAGTTTGCGATCATAAATTCGTTACAGTAAGAAACAACGTTGGACCATATTGAGATAATTTAAATAAACCTTACAATAGTCAAATTAACAACTGTAACAACATAACACTATATTTTTCTTTGGACATATTTTGGGGGTTATCTATGCCCTGCCAATGCTCCTGCAAACCTATCAGTTCCTCCCCTACCTATCTCACTTCTTTTCAGTTGAAGACGCAACCTGGCAGACACTGCTTTCCTACTACCGGTGTTCTCGAGCTGTTGGCAAGGCAGAGCGCAACATAGTACAGAGGCAGGCACACGATCGATGGATGCTTTCAATTCTGCTTAATGAAGCACGTCTCAGCAGCGGTATCGGTGGCGCCTTGTGACAAAAATATGAAGTCGCTCAGGAGAAAAATAGACTGCAACTAACAGTTTCTACGCGATGGATTTCCAGTCGCTAGGTTTCCTTGTGAAGATCAGGGCAATGTCCTATGAGAAGACGTCTTCAGCTCTGCGCCCATGTTCAGCAGCATCAATTGGATCAACCGTTTTCGATAACTGTTTTCCGATAAACCGTTTTCCTATAAGATATTCAGGATTTCACATTTGTTTGGGGGCTATGTAGAAAAATATGTAGGAATATAAATCCATACCAGCCAGGTTAGGATTCAGGTATGACCTTCATAGGTAGCCGGTCGACTAGCGGGGAACCCTCAGAAGTTGCAGAGTTGAAAATCATTTGTTTGAATGAAATATGATGATCCATAAGATTCCACATTACGAAGGGTTTCGTGCCCTCGGCAAGGTTTTTACAAAATATATTAAAATATATCTGACATACGACAGTCTAGCCTAAAAGAGTCGCAGTATTACTTTTATGAGCGAACGATTCTTCTTAACTCGTTCCATCTCCAATCCCACCCTCAGTGCCAGGTTGATTCACCTGGCCCATATTCCACGATCTAAAGGAACCTTCGGCAACTATGAAAACACACGTATGCCAGAGCAAATAAGCGAATTGGAAAGAATATGAAAGAATAAGAGGATGAAATCGACAGACCATAATGATCACACAGAACATAAATTATAGGGTAATGCTGAAATCTCTAGGAAAGGAAATGCGAGCGAAATAGGTCTCCAGCTTTTCGCGTTTACAAAAAGCCCCAGAGCAACTTTCAAGAGGAATGTGGGGATCATCTTCATTACTGACATTTGACTCGTCCCGTTAAAGCAATTAAAAGAATTACGTAATCATAATTTACTCCTACAATTAGTATCAAACTTTTACGAAATGATTTATCTTACGATCCGGCTGAAGTTAACTTTTTGACAACTGACCTTCGTAAACATGGAGCTTCAATTATTTTTCACGGCACAAATTAATTTCCCGATAAGTCTTAGTGAGGAAAGTGTTAAGGCGAAAACCTAAGTAGGACCTTCGTTTTGGTGAAAGAAAACTTTCCAGGGAAAAAATAAAAAAAATGTGTAAACTTTTTGACAGACTAGATTTAGATTTATTCAGTCAAAAAAAACAGTAAAAACTGTATGTGACGTAGGGGAGAGAAGATTATCTGCGCACGATTTCTTCAGTTACAGAATCCCTTCCCGTCATGTTAACTATAAATATTTGAAAGATGAGTAAAAGTTTAACAAAAATAAAAATAAATTTTACAAATAAATTTTAAAAATTGCAAGATTAGCAATATTTGTAAAATAGTCATTTTTGTTTCCAGTCATTTTCGACTCCAGCTAATTTCACTGGTATTGCATCGATCCTCTTCTCATCGACACACGTGTGCTTTTACAGGGTTGCCAACGCGCAAAAACTAAAAATCTGCCGCTCATACTACCCCACCACGTTTGTTGTCCCACCACCACTTTTTCTTGCGTTGGCAATCAGCAAAAGAACCACGCGAGATTTTCACAAAGTCTCAAAGACGTTTTGAGAAACTGCAAACTTTATTTGCCGTCATTTCAAGACACATAAAAGTGACACGAGATCTTCTCATCTACAGCTTTGTTTCAAATTTATAGACACAGATTAAACAATGAGCAGAATTTTTGGTATAAATGCTTCAGCGAGAACCCTTACAACCACCGCCATAGAGGTTCCAAAAAGGCTGGAGTGTGACTTTTTAGCACTTGTCCCAAAAGCATTGTGATGTTCCAGTAGTCAAAAAAGTTCCGAAGAAGCTTCAATTTGTCAATATAATCGGATCAAACATACGTCGATCCACAAACATGCATTTTTGTTCTTTGCGTAATTACATTACATGACAATATATTACAATTAATCATTAGATCTACAAACATTTCTTAGATTTTAGAAGTCTCGTCTTCGTTCCCTTGAATAACGTTAACCATACAGACTTAAATCCGGATCGGTTTCCCGCGGTAGAATTCCGATACCAAACAGGAAGGTAAAGTGTATGTACAGGGTTTTTTTCGCCTAGACAATCCACAACTACCTCCGTCAGAGATCGAAAACGCGACCTCGAAACGTGGACACGGTCTGGATCGAAACAGCAGAGCTGCAATGTCACCTCTAGAAGCATCTGTTAGCCTAGTATGATATCTATACACGCCAGGAAATCCACGCAATTGGGTGTTTTTTTGTTGTTTTTTTGTGTGTGTTTTTTTTGTTAATGATCGTATGTTTCTTAAATTTCAACTCTGTATTATTCACGGAAAAATATTAAATTTGAAATAGAAAAGGTTTGCATCAAATAAATAATTTGCATATTTTAGACATTTTATCATATAAATGTTTATTTTTTTGCTTCCTGCATTAAAAAGAATAAAAATATTAATTAATTAAATTATTAAATAGTAATTCATAAACTTTCCGAGAGCTTCAAATAGGCTTACAATAATTTTTAGACGATTCGACCTTCTCTCCCATACGTCCACACAGTTTTCATTGTTTTTTTGACTAAATAAATCTAAATCTAAATGAAATCTAAATCTAAATGAAATCTAAATCTAAATAAAATCTAAATAAATCTAAATGTAAATAAATCTAAATCTAAATAAAACTAAATCTAAAAATAAAAACTACTGGAAGAACTAGTATAATTTGCTGAGTATAGATTGACAATCTTAAGATGGAATTCTCTTATGAGAAATGTGAGACATTTCTTGTGTACCTTCTAGAAAACGTTTGAGTACAAACGTGTGAAAAGAAAAATATACTCCTATCTCTTAATATGATTTAGAAATATCTCTTTCGTAACACACGATGAGATTTTCGTGTAGAAGACACAATCAAACAATTTGGAAGTCTAATAAAACAACGTATGATTTTCTGCATTGCAAATGTAGACATTTTTTTTTTACGTATTGAAAAACACTCCTCCAAAAAACATTCACTGCATCTGCATCTAGTATATGTGAAATAAAAAAACCTGTAATTTATACATAAACCACAAAGAAAAGACGAAACACGAGCAGTTGAATTAGTTGTTATTATTATTATTATTATTATTATTATTATTATTATTATTATTAAAAATAGAAATAGTATTAGATTCCCTGCAGGGGACGCTGATTTCTCGAGTAGGCCAGTGCAATGCAGTTGCTATGACTTAAACGATGCAACACTAGCGTTACGCCTGAGAATAATTAAATGAAATGTGCAATATGTTTTTTTGGGGCTACTATGTCATTGTGATTGGGCATATTTCAACACATGTCTATACACGCCGATTGGAGTATTACAGTTCTTTTTATTCCGCGAGACATGCAATGATTCAAAGACCACTGTTCGCAACTGAGACCCAACATGTACATGAAGTAGATTTTGGCAAGGTGCTTTGGATAGATTGTTGGGTTTGCGTCTCCGGGTGCAACAGCGGTAGTTAGTTCCGTAGGTGTAGAGCATGTGACATCCTGAGGGATGGCGCTGCTTCACCACTCAGCCCCCCCCCCCTCCCCCCCCAGGGTGCCCCTAAGGGCAGCCCTGGCAAGCAATAAGAGGTCTTCCTACAGCTGTTATCTGAACCATCTCACCTGGTGTGCTTAAGATATGCTTCGAACACCAAATAAAAAAAATCACACATTAATAAAAGTACGTTATGACTCCATTTAGTTTACTCATGTAAAAGGGAAAAAAAACATTCATGCCCAGAGAGAAATTAAATCTACGATCATTTGCACCGAGGCAATGCATGTGGAACGCTCCAACCTTCTCAGCCACATATGAACTAGAGAAACTTTTCCTTCTCTCAGTGTTAATACCCAACAATTACTCAGATGCTATAAAAGTGCATGATATCATTTTAAAATGTACAATTGAATGAATTTATATGCAGAAAACATCCAAACCACAAGAACACTCATTTAACATTATTTAAAAATACTCATATAACTTAAGAATATCTTGTATTTAAAAACCCTCTTCCAACTTCAGAAATCTGTCTATAGCTTCTCTAACAACAGCTTTGCTCTCGCATGTTTTCTCCTAGAGTAAATGCCCAATGCTTTCCCTCTCGCACAACGAAATAATCAACAAATGCCGACAGATAAGCGTTCAAGAAAGATTTTCAGCCATTTTCCAGAAAATTTTGAATATATCATAGCGGCTTCCCGTCTAGTACCCCTAAAAATTAAAATATCATAAATATTTCAGGAACGGCACAACTAGATCTTACTCCCGAAGTACTTACAAAGTTTGAGCTCAAAATCTTCTAATCTGACATAATTAAGTGTGACATCCATATGGATATCCACCATTATGTACAAATCGACTTTCGAGTACAAATTTGCATGCATCTTCTCTCCCCCTGCACCAATTTTAACCGTCTTTGGAATAGCACTAATAGCCCTAATCCTAACGTGTGTGCGAAGTTAACGCCGATAAGAACGTTAAACAGGAATTTTATGACCAATATTAGAGATCATATTGTTGAAATGATTTCAGTATTTTCTCTATTTATATTATAGGGTAAGGAGGAGCAGTAAAAAAAAGGTTACTGACAGGCTTTCCGCCTGCTGTTTGAAACTACTAAAGAAATGTAATTAATGTTTCTTAAATTAACGACTTGAGAAATCCAAAACCAACATGAAATGTACATATGTACATATATATGTGTATATATATATATATATATATATATATATATATATATATATATATATATATATATATATATACAGAGAGAGAGAGAGAGAGAGACAATTGGGTCAGAAGATATTATCTACAAGAATGAACAAATCAGGGTATTCACTAATTCTGAAGAAATTAGTTTCTAAATATGATCTATTGGAATAGTGCAAAGTTTAGCTTTCCGCATTCCGTCGATAATTCGAACAGACAAACATTACCAAACACTTATCAACAAGCATCAGATGATAAATTTATTTCATCATGAGGGTAAACAAATACAGTCATCTATAATTGCATCAGAACACTATCCTTGCCAATCGTACCATAAATACTTCGCGGCTAACACAAGTAGTTCCTTCTTAAAATATAATTCTCGGTACATTTAGAATTGGTTTTTAAGCCATTTGATCAGACGACAGTTTCAACAACAGATTAAAATTGTCTCATATGAAGTTTCTCGAAATTCTGTTTTTAAGTGTATGTGAATGAAACATGCTGCAATTTCAAAAATATTTAACGAAATTTTCTCATAAATGGTTCCATTTTTTTCTCAAAAATGTAAATCTTAAACAAGATATTGCTTTTTATGATTTTCCAAATTTTCCATTTTCCTCATATGATTTACCACGTAGAGATTAAAATAAGAAAGAGTAAAAAATGTAGTGTTTTTTTCATAATACGCAAAATATCAATAGCTAATGTTCTCTAAATTTTGTTCTACAACATTATGGAAATAGTTAGAATAGATAGAAAAATATTTAAGTTCACGAGGAATAAATTATTTAAAGTGAAATAGTCTTCAGAGTATTTTTAATTATCGTGACATCAAATTATTTTGAACGTTATTCTTACACTCGTGGTCTACAGAATAAGAGCTTTATGGAATACACAATATGTTACACATACAATCAAATTTTCTTATGGAGTATTATAATAGGAAACTGCCACACTTTTGTAGTGTTTGAAGCCTTCAGGTGAAAACAGTTTTGCAAGAGATGGATGTAATATGCATAGTGTACTATAAATTATTTACTTCGTCACAATGTCCTTCGAAAAACTTTGTGCCTGTTTGTACCACCAAAAGTTTTGGTTAGATATGTGCTTTGTAAAAGAATATTATTATTCTAACCCTGATTTATATTTGTGGATGAAATTGGTATGTACTACTTTTTTTTCGCGAGATGTTTTTTTGTCAATGAAATGGTCAATAGGCTCTCAAATAAAACCGCAGTGAATTTCAGAACCTTTCTCCTACCTACCGACTGGAGAGGACAGAAGTTTACGACATATCAATACCCAAAATAAGCACTCGTCACTTTCGTACCAAGAAAACATTTTTATTGCCTTTATCTTTGATGCTTTTGAGTTCGTAAATCATTTGCGTGACGCCATACTGATACATCGTCGTTTATCACCAGTAACAGATGTTCGAGGAAGCGAATTTAGCTTCTGTTCTCCTCCCCTACCCCATTCCTTGTTTTCAGAGATCTGTGAGTTAAGTAATCGCCCAAGTTGTTTTAAAAGGACGGACAAAATAAACGAAAATGAAATCCATAAAAACACTGGTCAACTCGATATTAAATAGTAAGACCTGTACGAAAGCGCGTCCTATTTCCAATGGGGACTCTCAGTTTTCGGTGCTGAGCAAGCACCGTGTCAGCGTGCAGGGTGCTATGAGAATTTAATGGGTGCGAAATTCGGTCACGGAAGCGAAGTTACGAGGGGATCAGGTGCGGCGCTCAAATGTGACCAGGACCCATGGCGACGACCTCGAGATGGTCAGGGATTGATTGTCATGTTTTGAGAGTGAGAAATCCAAAATTACAATTTTAGAAATTCCATAGTAGCAATAATTGCTTTACTGACGAATCTCTGTACTCGTTTAAATATATTATTGTTTGTTCCCCTCTACCTGAGAGAATCAAGCCTTTCCAATTTACCTTATTTGACGTTTGAAAGACGTATGCTTCATTAATCAATTTTGATTTTTACATATGAATTTCTACTCTATCATTCCTCTAGAGCTTGCCATTTCCCAAAAATATCATTTTTTGTGACAAGTCGAATGACAGCTATGTCAATTTTTATCTCACAATCCTGTTGGTTTCGAGTTTTCTTCGTAACTACTTTACAGCATTATGCTCGAAAATTCATAGATCAAGATGAACACGATATTTAAATTACATCGATAGTAATTTCGAATGAGATACACATGAACATCATAATTTGTTCAAAAGATGGTATGTTTGGACATTTAACCTGTTTTTGCTTATGGATACGCATCAAGATCCATCAAGTTAAATATTAATGTCATTGACCGTGTTGTGTTTTGTATCATACGCGCGTCCATACCGCGTCATTCTTAAAGGGGAGATAAAATTCAGTTAAAATAACTCCGACCGCTTGTAATCTGTAGAGTGCAGACTTACATGCACCAAAAGCCATGAAAGTATGCGTGCAAATATGCTAAACAAATTGTGAAAAGCACTTAAAAAGAAAAATATGCACAGATTAAAGTGCGTCTTTTATTTCACACCAATATGCAGCGTTTACTTCGTGAAATATAAACAATGCTTTTATTTCCTAAAACAGATATTACTGTATAAATAGCAGAATTTTCTGATGTAATTCTTTTTCCCAGATTTCTTTCAATTTCCAAAAATGTTCTTAGGCACAGGAAATGTCCTTTCTACTTCGTATGCATTTAGATGAAAAGCTGTAAAGCAGCAATTTATTTTTCAGCTCTCATTAATAAAAACTGGTACTTAACTTCACAGTTTATTGATTGGAAAGTGTTCCTTTGAGGTAAGCAAACGACAAAATTAGACTTTAGCGTTCGAGTACCATAAAGAAGTCATGGAAGTATAAATCAATTGAGTACTGAAACCACTGGGGTGACATGAATTTACTTGGCTGCCGCCTTGTGTGTTGGAAGCAATCCCAAGAGCGCAAGAGATCCAAAAAATAACGTACACAGCTCGTAAGAAAATGTCTGGCGTACTCGTTTCAATATTTTGATTGATTGAGCGATTAGCGATTCCGGGCGCGTTAACAGCTAAAGCCGTTAGTCCTGTCAGTGAAGTGCATGCCCTCCCCCGGGAAGTGGCGGTGATTTTCCCCAGGTAGATGCTGCAATCCGTCGCCGATCTACGGTCGACTAGCGGGGTTTTCCCCGAACATGTATCTCCTTCTAGCGGGGCATCGCTGCGGCATGTGTTGTAGTGTAGTCCATGTAAGTGTAAGTGTGTGCAATTAAGGGGCGAGGATAGGACAAGGTAAAGGGAGAAAAGATCGCGCGCAGTCCATGGCCCGTTCGTTAGACTACTGCTGCGGCATTCGCCTGGTATTGTTCGGAGAAGTCACGGAAAACTAACAATTAGAGCAGCAGGCCGTCAGGCACAGCTATGAAGCTACGGTCGAAATTCCTGCCACCGTCGGAACTCAAGCGTAGGTCCCCCGGTCAGAGGCGCTGGAGTGACATCACTTTATGCCCTGAGCCACCTCTCTCAATGTACTCATTTGAAAAATGATGGTCTGCGATCCTACTGTCGCCTCGTCCGTCAACATTTCATTCGTACGCCAGAGTCACTAGTGCAGAAGCACTAGTTTCGTAAGTAACTAATGCAGTGTAATAGTATGCGATTCATCTTGTAAAATTGCACTTCAGAATATTTCTTTTAATGTTCTCCAACTTGAATTTCATTTTTTAAATCCTTTCTATGCAACTCGCCCAACCAGGTGCATCCGGAGCATTGAGAGATTTTTACGAGTATGATTTAATTTTGCGTGGATCGTTTTTAAAATGTTGTTTTTTCAATTTAATAAAATACAATTTCGCAATAATTTCGTGAGAAAATAATAGATTTGTCAAAATGGAAAACAAACCGTTATGATGTGGTACAAACAACTTTTTTCCTTATCATTATCATGTCGCACGAATCACTTCATTCTCACTAAATAAATACATTACAGAATTTACATAAAGTAACGTTATTGCTTTTCAAATAAAATCCATGACTGCGGCAAACACCTACACGAGATGAATCATTTACAGTTTTGGCACGACCCATCTTCTTGTACTATACCACGAAAATTAAAAACTCAAAACTCTTTATTAATACCTTAAACGAGTATCTCTGCAAAAATGGTTTCTCTCTATTCTCTACACTCTGGATTACGCAATTACGCATTACCCTTACTCTTTACCGCCCTTTAAGGCGCAATTACGCATTACGCAAACGTGGGGCTAACATTGTACCAACAATAAATTCCGAAATACAATCTCTATCTTGATCATTCCCTTGCGAAATGACATGCGAAGACGAGGCAGGACAAGTACAAGTGCACCCTGTTCTTCCCCGTTCGCGAAAGGAAAAGCAAAAGATTAACTGATACTTTCAATTCTCCGCAATCAGTTGATCCGCGCAGATCCTCAGATACAAGTTCAAGGGTCGTCGCGCACAGAGTAGCATTTTAATTTTATGAGGACAAAATCCTCCTTATTCGGAGAAAAGATATGAAAAATGTTTTGTGCACCACAAAATCTAAACAATTTCCAGACAAGCTCTTAGTTCCCGACTGGTCTCGCGACACGTGTGGTAGTATAAGGCACTGAAGTGTGTGTGTGTGTGTGTGTGTGTGTGAGTGAGGAGAGGAAAGTACGAGGAAGTGAAGTCATGTGCAGTTTGTGGCCCGTCTGTAAGGGTACTGCATTGGCATTTGCCTGGTATTGATCGGAAAAACTCGGAAAACTGAAAAGCTTGAATTCTCCTCCTGACAGCGGCTGAAGTCGACTTAGCTATTTAGCTAGTGTCGAAAATCTGCCAACGGCGAGTCTGAAACTCAAGGATCTTCAGAGGCACGGAAAGACTGGCTCTGAGCTAAACTCGGAAGGGCGGACGGACGGACAAACGATCTTGAAAGCACTTCTCTGATATCAGCCCCCTAAGATGTGTCAAACAATTCGAGGCTTAAGTATGGAAGAATCGAAGTTTAGCAGCATAACAACTTTTTAATAGATTGATAAGAAAGTAAGTAATAATACGAGCTTGGCTCGTTAATTAAGTCCACGAAAACGGAAAATTGCTGTTATAAACATACAAATCTTTTCAACTTATCAAGTAATTATTGATAATGCCGCTAAGAAATTTCTACACAACACTCTGGTTTTGCATGTGCACAGTAAAAAAATTAATTTAAACGTCAATCACATTTTAAAAATGATCTCGTACAAGTTTTCAATGCCATGTGCGTTATTTGTTGCCAAATTTTGGAGTTAAATGAAAAGCAAAAAAAAAAAAAAAGATTTTTTTTTCTCCAAATACATATAAAAATACAAAAAGAGAATTATTGCAAATTTGAAAATAAATATCATACCTATTATTTTTTATTGCAAGTTAGTTATATATGAAAGAAGTAAAAATGCGCCAAAAGCAATAATCGAGTATTGCACATGCATTAAAGGCGGGGAGGGAATCATTCTTCGCGGACTTCGCAATTCTCTCAACCGCGATCGCATCCATAAATTCTCCCATTCATCAATCCGGCCCAGCAGCGAGAGTATCGTCGCCGAAAAGTTCGCCGAGCAAACCCCACGTGCCCCCCATGTGGCCGCAGGGCGGCCCCGGCAAAAAATGCCAGAGCGCTCCGGCGCGGCGGCGGCTGTGGGAGAGCGGGCGGCGAGCCAAGTGGGGCAGGCCGCGTGGCGCGCAGGGGGCCGCGGCCCCTCGGAGGCCGCCCCCCTCCCCACCCCACCCCAGGCCCGCTCAGCCGCCACCGCCCTTATCTGTGTGTGATCACCCGACTTAAAAGGAATAGCATGCAGCCCACACGAAATGACGCGAAATCTACTCTAAGCCATCATGGATGGGAGTAGTAATGGGTCGGTGGTTTGTTATTTCCTTTTTAACAATCAAATTTGTCGTCGGCGGGGGGTTACCAATTATTTGATCAAATATAATTATTAAAATACATTTTCCATTCAGTAACATGACCACAACTAACATTTCTCTACTGTTGCCCAACATATTTCCGAGCGTAATTGCGTCCAAAAATTGGGTGACAGGGTGGTGACAATTATAAACATTTCTAAGGTTAAACAAAGAGGAAAATAAATCACAACAATCATTATAATTGTAACCTCTAAAACGCTTTGTTAGTATTAGAAAAACCATTCTCTCCCACCGCGCCGTTTTTTCGCTAGAAAGATATTCTTTCACGGGAGGGGCATCGGATTTCGAGACCAACCCGTGTTGTTCAAGTGTTCTGTACGCTCCTGAAGCGACGATCTTCCCACCAATTGCATTCCCTCGGGCGCATTCAAGAGCACCCGATGGAGCATTGACCGGGATCCGGAGAGCCCACTGGCTGTAGCGTTGACATGTCATCACATTGCGATGCGGCTCTCGCTTGCGAAGGGGGATAGTGTGGGGAAAAATCGAAATTAAGTAGATGATCAAGTTCCCTAGACTAGTTAAGGAGGCCACAGCAAATGTCTTTTATCCTGGTCGAAAGTCACTTAGGTTTTCCAATAGAAGAATTCAAGGACGATATATGTGGTCTTGGGGTTCATGTAATGCAAAACCAACAACTATTCTGCTTAAACGGAGTTTTGCTTTTACAGGAAAAAACGCTAGTAAAAATCATTAAAACAATTTGTATAGATATGTGTATAGTGCGAGTTTGGGCATTAAATATCATGACAAATGTCCTTTTTCCCACAAAATATTAACATTTTTAATAAAAAAATAAATTATATTCGTTCACATTTCCTCGATAACAAACACAACTCGTAAACTGCAATGAGTTAGGAACAAACTCTGACACTTCCTTAGGATGTGCATCTAGTCCACATGTTAAATGACTTCCACGGAGCATGTACGAACATTCTCTTTACGATCCAGTTTCTGTAAGTGCTCGTTAACTCTAAATGACAGATCACACGAAGGATCTCACGATAAATTAACATTTAGGGTCGAAAGAAAGAGAAATGCAATGCTTGCAAGTGCACTTAACCTTTCCAACAAAACTACACGATATTAAAAAACAATTTACAAAATGTACTGGCAAGAAGGAAGGTTTGGAAAGATCGTATCACAAAACACAATATCTAAATATTCATTCAAGAAAAGGAAATTACTCAAGAAAGCACTTTATCAACGATCACCGAGTTGTCAAATAGCATTGTAAACTGTCAAACACATTAGTAGCATTAATAACATTACGCAGTAATGCGCAAACTGAAAATAGGAAGTCACTAATCGTTAGTGAATCTGGAACGGTATATACTGCATAAACCAATTCTTCATCACTCTCTCTCCCGAATCATCCCTTCTACTTCCGACAACAATATAACTCATTGATGGTAAGTCCCTCACAGTACTGTAATGTGCAGTAGTCACTGGGATGACAAGCTGTCTATAGATGTCACTATCCCATTATCACACTAAAACCTCGGAGATTTTACTCACTAAAGAATTTTTATCCGTAATCTTATATTCCTTACCTTTACTCTTCTTATGATTTACACCCTACAATTCAATCACGCACAACACACAAACAAATAAACGAACACAACGCCCTAATGGCAAGAACACAACCACTCGCAATACATCAACAGAGCATTCTCGCTCTCTGACGCCAATGTCGAGAACACCGCGAGAGACCTTTACGCACTCGCGCTCCTATCGGGCATTCAGAGTACTATAACCCGCTCAATTTGAATTGTGGGTCGCGTTGGAAGAGTGGGAAATTTAAATAGTATGCTTCTCACGGGGAGAAGACATTACAAAAGATTCGATTATAACTTACCTGCAAGAGCAATTAGATTATTATATTATACTATGTATGTTTTCAACAATATTTTATAGTGCACCATTTTGATGAATTGAGTTTCTAATACTTGTACTCAACTCATATATATATATATATATATATATATATATATATATATATATATATATATATATATATATATATATATATATATTAACTTGTTTTTTTGAACTATTCAATTTTTTTTCTAATTTGAGCTTTTGTAAAATCAAAAAACATGAGAGTTTTAAAATAGTTAGTTCATGGAAAATATTTTCGATCTTGTCTCCTGAAAAATATACCTTTCAAAAGAAATGTTTTTCATGTAAAACACAAAAAGGCCACAACTCAACAATCAGTAGAACTAAAAAAGCACACAATTTGTTTCATGAAATTAAAAATGAAAGTATAGAATTATCGCTTTGCAAGAAACAACAACCGAAGTTTCGAAAATAAAATTAAATTAAATTTAAAAAAGCCACCATGTAGAACTGCAAAACGACGAACTTAGCCAAGATGAAATAATCGAAGATATGGGAAAATGAAGATTAATGTTTAATTGAAACATTTTATGCAGACATGTTAATTTAAAAATTAAAGAAGGATTAGAATAGTAACGCACAAAGCAAGTCTGAGGGTAGGGATCAAACAAAATGAATGTCACTATTGAAAAGCTATTAAGAGCGAATCAAAAATTACATATAAAGTGATTGACAGTTTAAGTTATTCTTATGATCTCTATTTAAATTCTTCCTTATTTATTTTTAAATAATATTTAAAATAGCATTTTTATTATTTAATCACAAGACATACAAAAATTATTGAAATATTTATACTTAACTTAATAAAATTGTACTGTTAACATTACTTGCACCCTTGCGGGGAGGGATGCAATTATAGCTTCGCCACTTGCTTCCAACGTCTAGACTGGATCATCCTCCTCCTCTAGCTCACTTCGCTGTCACGACTTGCTCCTAGTCGGAGCTTTTCAGAATGTCCTACATACCCTAGTTATTTTTATTAATGACGTGAAATAATGCTTTGCATGGTCAATATGAAGTATATTTTGTACCGAGGCCGATAGGTCGATGTAAAAATGTTTAGGATCATTTCGCACACAAAATATAAACACGTTTCTTCGATTATACAAAAAATGTCGCTAAAACGAATAATAGTTTTTTCTGTTTTCCCAGGGTTATCGAAACAAAGCACCGTCTCCGTTCATAATCTTAGACTTCTTTAACTTTTCCAGCGATTTTCAGATGGCTTTACAAAAGACTAACTTCACGCATGCTTAGCGGTACATAATACACCGCAGAGCCAAAAAAATAGTACAGCCATGCGTATAAAGAGATCTGGAACAAACCAAAATACGGCGCTCCGGTCGCCCACGACTACATAAGATAACCGCACTACCACGACTTCATAAGTCAGGCAAAGTTGTTCGATCGGTTACTGCTGCTACAATGACAGGTTATCACGATTTAAGTGAGTTTGAACGTGGCGTTATAGACGGAGCAAGACAGAGGCATAGCATCTCTGAGGTCGCGATGTCATTTGGGTTTTCCCGTACGACCATTTTACGAGTGTACTGTGGAAATCGGGAATCCGGTGAAACATCAAATCTTCGGCATCGCTGGGGCCGAAGACAACTGAGGAGAATTATTACACGTGACAGACGTGCAACCCTTCCGCACATTGCCGCAGATTTCAATGCTGGGCCACCAACAAGCGCCAGCGTGCAAACCATTCAACGAGACATTATTGATATGGGATTTCGAAGCCGTAGACCCACTCATGTACCCTTCACGACTGCACGCCGCAAGGGTTTACTCCTCGCCTGAGCGCGTCAACACTGACATTAGACAGTTGATGACTGGAAACACGTTGCCTAGTCTGACGAGTCTCGTTTTACATTGTTTCGAGCCGATGGACATGTGTATGGCGACAACCTCATGAATCCATGGACCATGCATGTCAATAGGGGACTGTGCAAGCTAGTGGAGGCTCTGCGATAGTACGGGGCGTGAGCAGTTGGAGTGATATGGGACCGCTGATACGTCTAGATACTGTCAGGTGACGCGTACGTAAGCATCCTGTCTGATCACCTGCACACATTCATGTCCACATGATGCATTCCCACGGACTTGGACCATTCCAGTACGACAATGTGCCTACATGTCCAAAATCGCTACAGTATGGCTCTAGGAACATTCTTATTAATTTAAACTGTCCACTGTCCATCAATATCCCCAGACATAAGGATTATTGAGCCCATTTGGTATTCCCTTCAACGTGCTGTTCAAAAGAGATCTCCACTCCCTCGTACTCTTAAAAGTTTTTTGGACAGCCCTGCAGTATTCTTGGTGTCAATTACCTCCAGCACTAATTCAGACATTAGTCGAGTCCATGCAATGTCTAGTTGCGGCACTTCAGAGTGCTCGCGGGGGCCCTATACGATATTAGGTAGGTGTACCTTTTTTGGCTCTTACGTATATTTACGATACGAGTGGTAATATCACTTTTACCACAAGTGCCATACACATTTATTTAGATAGTCATACTAACTTTTCTTTTGTTTTAATTCAATTACACAAGTCATTTAATTGGGAACCATGATTCAACCCTTATATTGACGCTGTAAGAAACAGGGTATTTTGTCTTATAAACTACTTGAAAATTTCAAATGGCTAAGCCGCTATAAGCACTCGACAATTTGTTTGAATAAGTGCTTTCTATGAAAAAAACTTGCATTGCAGAAGCATAGACGCACTTTGGAAACGTGTAAATTGTTTATTATTTACAAAATAAATTAATATATTTGTTCTGAAAGAAATATTAACACAGAAGTAAAAAAGCACCAATTTACACATTTCGACAGCTTTTTTATTTCTCAGTTATTTTTTTAACACATATATTCATTTCTTTTGTAAATAATAAGGAATTTACATGTTTCTGGAGTGTTTCTATGCTTCCGCAATGCAAATTTTTGCCTAGAAAGCATTTTTTCAAACCATCTTTGAGTGCTTATTGCAGCTCAAGCATTCGGAATGTCCTAGTTTTTTTTGGACAAAATAAGCTTAAAATTGTCTTAAGAGCTAGTTTCCTCCCCGGACATCTTGTATATATTACATTATCTTCCGAGGCCCTCAATAGGCCATGAGAGATTGGTGGAGAAAAATGTTGAGACTTTTGTATTCTCCATAATTCAAGCAATCGATGACGTTCAACACTTCGAGAACAGATGTCTCAATGTTTTGAATTCATGCGATTTCCCACTTTCTGCAGTCAGCGTGCCACTGCAGTGTGTTTATTTGGATTTCTCCTTCATTTGGCTACAATTAAATCTTCAAATTGAGGGAAATAGTACTTTCATGAATCCTTGAGCTATTTTTAAATTGTTGCAGTCTGTACAAGATGTGCTTAGATGTTGTTTTCGGGCTCTCAACATTTGTAACAAATCTGTCACATTTCCAAATCCACTATAAAAAATAAGAGGAATCTATTTACATAGTATCACATATTCTTATTAATATTTTTACCAATCAGTCTATCTTTTGAATTTTCAGAGCAATTATGCATATGTCAAAAGCAGTGACGCACACATGGCGGAGGGCTATTGGAGCTTCAGCGCCCGCCCCCTCCCAAGCCAACAATCATATTCAAAAATACAGGTTTTACTAATTTTCTTTGCGAACGAAAGCCATTCAGTACGTAAATTGTTAACGTAAAGGAATTGTAAGTTGTATAATTGTAAGAAAGCCTAAAGTGTCCCCTTCCCTCATGAAAAATCCCGTGGGCGACTCCGATCAAGAACCGAGAATGTCTCTGCTCCGAACGTCGGGAGAAAATTTGAAGAAGAGAATAACCATGATCTGATCGCGTGGAGCTGTTATCTACATATAATTTTGATAGAGAATCAATTTCAGGAGATTATTGATCTGACTTACAGATAATTCTGAGGTGGTTTTACCAAATTTGGAGGAATTTTTGCTATTGTATGAGATTGATGATCTTTGGGAAATCCCTCAAATTGAGTCGCCTCTTGCCCATTATGAAACCTATGAATAATACAAAGATTTTGAGACTGTTGTTACGTCGCCAGTTAAATTCCTTAAGTTGAAACAAAACAATGAAAGGAAAAATACAAAAATATACGCAATTTGCTACAACTAAAATTGAGTAATGTTTTGTGTTATTTTTTCTACAAATTTTCAATATAACGTATTATTTGTTACATACTGTGCTTAGATTTAACCAGTTACCAGTAACCAACCAGTAACCAACATTTGTGTAACAAATTCAGATCATGCAATTGGTTGCAGTTAGAAACAATCAGACTCTTTCAAAAATCTTATAAAAACTGAAAACAAGCTGTAAGATAAGAAAACAATTTCTTTAAGTATATCTTGTCTTGTCGAGATAAGGGTTAAAATTAGTTGTTGCTGATCAGACGAAAGTATTTTGTTTTCGTTGTTGCATTCACAGTTTTATCTGAACATTTGAGCATCGTCTCACCTTTAACACGCTGTGTATGCCCTAAAAGTAACCGCTTGTGGCTGTGTAACCCTCGTGGCTCTCAAAAGAAATCCATTTTTTACACGATTGTACAAAAAAGTGATTTTAAATATCCGTTTTCCAACTTTCAGGTGTGTGTGTGTGGGGGGGTTACTTTATACGTTTTTTATCTAGTGCAGTGGAACATGAACAACGGTCATCTTCATTAAGCGTTCACTTTTATTAACAGACAGTTTTTTTCTTGAAACCGATTGATTTTTTCACGTCACGTGTTAATTTCCCTCAGCAGCCACTTAGCTAAGCGGCCAACGGCAGCAATTAGTAAATTGACCTTCGTTAAGCTGTCACCTCAGGCGATTTTGATCTGTTTTATAACAAGAAGTGGGAAAATCGTGACGACCACTGTTGCTATAATATCTTTCTGCGTTGGGATGCAGTCAGATTACTTTGAATAAGGACTTGCAGTCACTCATCTCGCGGAGGATTACTTTCTGTTTCTGTTAATAACATATGTCTTTAACAGATATTTCTTAACAAAACACTAACACGTTCGTTTTCTCAGTCCACAGAATTCCAATGGCTTGCTAGTTCAAGCTTCCTTTCTGAAGTATAAACATATAGTAAACAATTTTTTTTTAATTTTAGTACTATTTTTATTCATACATTCCAGAACATAGGTAACAATTTCTGTGAGACTTGCTGCATAGGCCAACTTGATTAAGCGGCCATCTCAATTAAAGACCATTTTTCATGGAATTGAGTTTTCCATAAGATTCTTCCAAATATTCGCTCTTTTCAGTAGCTACCTGTCTAAGCGGTCAATGTCCAGACACATTTGGTAAATCGTTCTTTATTAAGCAGCCACTTCAAAAGATTTAACTTTTTTTTTCTTCTGGCTTCTTTCAGCCGACCGCCTGTTAACGTTTAAGTCCCAATAGGGTGCGTATTCGACCACAGTTAAGATACCAGCACACTTGAGGGCTCATCCGATCTAGGGATATCAGAACTCTAGGCCCTCAGCCCGTGGTGTAACTAGCCCTTCCGGGGCACCGGTTCAAAAACTAAATTACCGCCTCCCTCAAAAAATGTCAAAAGAAAGAAAGTATGCCGAAAACTAATTGAAAGAAACTTTATTAATAATAAAATCAATCACAAAATTTAGAATCGAGCCCTGAAAACTTTCGCTTTGACAAACTTATCTATAACGTCGGTTTTAACGAGTTTGTCACTTTATTCTCTATGAACAATATGCTAAGGTTTTATTTTTAATATTTTAGAGGGGGTCCCAAAAAGGGATCACCCTATATAGCATCTGAATCCTTTCACTTGAACCTTCCTTTATGTTCTAACGTTTCAAATCACATATAATGAAATCCAAAATAGTACCTCCCAAAACTTTAAATGAAGCAATAAATAATTGGAACCCCAGGACGAGAAATTTAAAAAAAGCATCTTCGCGTTCTCATAATAAACTACGTAATTCAGACTTTACACTAGTTGATTTATGGTAATAAAAAATTCCTTTCAGAAGGAGCCTTTAAAGTGTGTTCAGTTAGACAAAAATTAAAATATGCTTTTGGAGGCTCCAGGTAATAGCACCTGCCGGGCCAGCGGTAGTTACGCCAGCGACAACACATACATGAGAGACCATACAACCATGCCCAAGGCAGGACTCAAACCCGCGGCCCTTCGGAACAAAGCGCTGAGTCGGTCCACGCTCTTAACCACCTCGTCCATTCATGTCAGCTGAACTGAATTGTATTAAGCGGAAAGGTGGCAGAGTTATCTATTGGTTTAATATCTTCCTGAGACGGGACGCGTCAGGAGAATCATTTCTGTCTTGGGTAATAGCACAGCAGTGCTTCTGAACGACAGGCCCTAGGTTCGAGATCCGACGGTGGCAGGATTTTCGCCACTGGCTAGCCAGCTACGTCGAATTCAGTCGATGTCTGGAGGAGAATTCTAGCAGCCGACTACTCTCAACACTGGTTTTCAGTGATTTCTCCGATCAATAATACCAAGCTAAATCCGGAGCAGTACCCTAACAAACGGGCCATGGACCACGCGCGATCTTTCCTTCCTCTTTCTTGTCCTATCCTCACCCCTTACTAACACACGTTTACACTTAGATGCATTACACAATCGCGCATGCCGGGAGACCGGTCGGGAGCTCAGAGCTTGTCCCATATGGAGCGGAGCCCGCTGGTGGGAAATACCTGGTTAGAGAATATCCGCAAGCCGACTTAGTTCGGCGCTCGATCTCACTATCCAGCGGGTGGAAAACACTACCTCAGGAGGGAAAAAAAACATGCACTATACTCACGGGACTTATGACCTAAGCAGTTGATACGGCCGAGATCACTAATCAATCAGTCGGGTAACAACATAGGATTTTAATCAATATCATTTACTGAAACAACAATGCGTTTGCTTCGCTCATTTCACAGCATTCCTATGGTTTACTATCCCGTTCGCCCCTTCTGTGGAAATCTGTTGTCTCGCAAAGTACGCCACGTGCGCGAATTCGACCTGAAACTTTCGTCGAACGGCTCCGCTCAGAAGTTTCTTCAGAATGTGAATGGTATTTTCAAGTCCAGTTTGCTTGTTCAATTCTGTGAGAACTGGACTCTAGTTTCTGCAGAATGAATGATATGTTAAGTATTGGAATTTGCTGAGAGGAGGAAAATTAAACTATATCGTTATTTAAATTGCAATTTTTCATGTATGGTAATTAAAAATGTCATAAAAACCATACGGTACTTCATTTCATAGCAAATAGCACAATTAGATTTGAATTACACTTTTAGAAACCATTTTTAACGGCCAATTTTTGCTGGAACTGTTGGTGAGCGCTTAACAGGTTCCACAGTAGTGTCCCTCGAAAACCCAGGCGCCTTCCTATCGTGGACAGCCAGACCTGTCCCACGGATTACGTTCCTTGGCCGTTACTTTTTCATATTACACCAATTTACGCACGGTTTACAAGCTCTAAGATTCCGACTGGTCTCCCAACACGTGTGAATGGTGTGTGTGTGTATAAGTAAGGGGTGAGGATAGGACAAGGAACAGGAAGGAAAGATCGCGAGCGGTCCCTGGCCCGTTCATTAGAGTACTGCTCCGGAATTCGCCTGACGGAGAAATTCTAGAATTTTCACCCAGACAGCGGCTAAATTTGGCTTAGCTGCCTAGCTAGTGTCGAAATCCTGCCATCGTCGGACTCGAACCCTAGAACATCCCGGTCAGAGGAACAGCAGTAACATCAATTGATACCCTGTGCCACTTTTGCTGGTACATCTGACAACGAGTCCTCAACAAGGGGGTGCATAAGTAGGTATACAGAACGTAAACCATATCTTTATCGGTTCTAAGACCGTTTTTCAATTCTTCCAGATTGCCAGATAATCATGACTGGGAATTTAAGCAATGACAAACGAAAGTAGATAATTAACCAATACAGGAAGACATAGGATACTGAACACGGAAACGGAAATGGAAGAAGTCAATTCACCTCCATCAAGAAGACAATCAATTTACAAGCTCCCTGAACTTTCGAAAATTGCAAAAGTTCAAACATTTTTCCGTGTCTTCCGTTCAAACATTCTTTCCCCACAACTACAATAATGAAGATATATTTTTCTTTCATTCATGAAATCTTTTTTATCAAAAACATCTTCAAATAAGGCCATGTTAAAGTTTTTGAAAATATAAGTTTTTGCATAAAATATAAGAAATTAAAAAAATATTTTTTTCGAAAAGGCTTCCAAACTTTTTCTTGGTTTTCCTCCTGTGAAACAAAGAATGGTAAAGAAAATGGTTCTTGGCCCATTTTCGGGGAATTCTCTGCAATCTTTTCGAAAATTATAAACAACAAAAAGTTAACATTGAAAAAGTACAACATTGATGATAGATATTTTTCGTTAACTGAAGCTTTCAAAGAGTACCGGCTCAGTGCTTTAGTCTGAAGGGTCATGGGTTCGAGTCCCACTTTGGACACGGTTGTTTGTTCCTTGTCTATCATGTACGTGTTATCGCGGAAGGCTTCGCGCTCTGCTGACCCCGGATCAGAGAACCTGCAAGTGTGTTGGTGTCCAGTGTATGGTCGAATATGCGTCCCATCGGGGCGTAAAGGGTAACCGGCTGTCGGCTGGATAAAAGCCCTAGAAAGAAAGAAGTAGTTTAGTGTAATTTTTTCCTATGTTAAAAATTGCAAATTAGTATTCCCGAGTTCCATTTCCATGAATTTCACGATATATAAGAATGAAATATATAGGCAACGCCATACCACGACTAGGCCGCTTGAGAATTCCTTCCCATTGGAGAAATATATATGTCTGTATGAAACGGAGTTTTGATAGTCTAATTTATGTTGATGACATTAGCCTTAAGTTATTATTTTTCGCACATAATGTTATAGAATTTGTAATGAGATATGCAAGTGACGACTGAGATGTATTAATAGAGACAGAAATTGCGGTATTATAATACTATTACCTATGTAACCGTAACTAAGGCAGGAAAGTACGTGCTGTTGCAGTACCTCAAGTTTTAATTACACATTTCAAAATGGAAACTAATGCAATTAATGTTAAAATAAATATTGTTTCGTACTTGACGCTCAGTAAAAGTAGAAGCAATCGAAAATATTTTCCTTGGCATTAAACGCGTGTATCGATTTTAATTGTTTCATACCATCTGCTAATGCGTTGTATAATAATATACATGTAATTATATGTATATTTTTGCAATGAGCTGTTTGATACCAGCATTGATGAATATGAAGAGCAAGTATGTAATCAAAATACATATTGTCCACTGGTGGAAAACATTGAGTTTGATATGAAATTGTGTCGTTTTTAATACTTTCTACTCGTTCCTGCTTTCAGATTTCTCCAAAACGCATTTAATGCAACGTGTTAAAATGTGTTTGGAGAAATCTGAAAGTAGGAACGAGTAGAACGTATTAAAAACTACATAATTTCGTATCAAACTCAGTTTTCCACCAGTGGACAATATGCGTTTTGATTAGTTGCTCCTCGCATGATCCCTACATGAGTTAGACGGGCTTATTTATATTGGATGAAAATATGTTCCCAATCTTGAGTTGCTCAGTTTTAAGAAAACCTACTGATTCATAAATGGATAGGCAAAGCAATGATAGGATTACACGGTTGATAAAAAGAAGCTTGCAGGTATCATGTCAAAGAAATATTCTTATTATCCATTCAATTTTTTTTCAACTATCTAAACGTCTGGGGACAACGAAAAGTGTTTCCACAAAATTGTATGTTTTGTCTTAGAAGAGCATACACCCAACCTGCTGTATGACGAATTTTGAATTATTTTCATATGAACGTCATTTAGTGATCAATCTATTTAAATGAACGTTCCAATCAACTGGCGTTTGATTAAATTGAGGGTCCCCCAAATGTAACTACTTTAACATTGCACACCAATCGTATTCAATTGCACATCATTCATTTACAATACATTACGCGATTGTTTGTTTGAAATGGAAAACTGCATTGAAACAGTTTCCTTCTTTTTTATTAATTTATTTCGAAACAAATTTGAATAATCGGATATTGTACATCTTATCTATTGTTTATTTTCTTTGCAAATAAAATCCTCTAAGAGAACCGTTCTAATCGACGGCCACCGGCTGCATTAGCTCTGCCGCAACTTCGTTGACCGGGAGGTTCTAGGGATCGAGTACCGACAGTGAAATTTCGTCACTAGCTATATAGCCAGGTCGAATTCAGCCATTGTCTGGAGGAGAATACGACTCGTACTAGCGACGGGCGTTCTGCACGGTATATTTTTCTCTAGATTCTCTGTTCACTGCCAGGTTTGTTAGGATACTGGTTCGTTGAATACCGGAACTAACTAGCAAACTAGCAAATAACTCGCGCATTCTCTCCTTCCTCATCCTTCTCTCTTATTTTCCCTCACGCACACTACAAGTCGGAAGCTTATAGCTTGCCTCAATTCAGGCGGTTCTCTGTTGAAAGGAAAGAGGGTATCCCCCTCAGCTGCGTGCGGCGTCTAGGTCGGCGCCAGATCTCGCGTTCCAGCGGGGAGGACAACCACCGCCACTTCCTCACGGGAAATAACACACCTACGGGGCCAATTGCCTGCACCCGGAAGCAACATCCACTCTAATAAACAAAGGGACGTGGTTTACCTAAAAACTGAAAAGGGCACGACCTAAAATCGAACCCCGTGGGATCTGAGAGCTCAACTGTCGATGAATTAATGTCCTTTCAAACCAAAAAAGTATTTCTACCATTTGTGACTGATGTTTAAGGTACAAAGATATGCAATCTAGGTCAATGCCGTGAATTCCATACGAAGACAATTTTGAAAGTAACATCTTATGGTCTTTAGAATGCAATGCATTAAACACGCGGTATTTCATTTGGATAAATCGACAAAAAAATTACAAAGAAAATGTATTTGGGAGACGGCACAACCCCAAACCCTGTAACTGTCACTGCCTAAAGGGGCATTGTCTTGATTGACTTGCTCTACCGCCTGCACCCGGCAATATTAATATTATAATTATAGCAATATTATTCATTGCTATACTTTTACATGTCGACACACAAGTTCGTCAAACCAAATACAGCAAAGTACACAAAAGTCATACGACAAAAAAGAGTGGCTGTGGTATTATTAATATTGGTTTAATTCCATACTACATATATTCACAGATCCTACACTATAAAAATTTTGACTTTATGGTGGTATAATTCAACGTCATAAAAATCGCTGTAATTATTTTAAAAGACGTTCACTAATAACATTTTTGTTCGTGGAGCAAGCTAATGTGAAGCACTTCTGAATTTTCTGAAAGTGTAATCAACAAAAAATCATTATAATAAGATAATAATGATAATTAATTTCTATGTCCAGTTTTATTTTAGCTAGTACGTCTGAAACCTAACGGGTTAATAAAAAGCCATAATTTAGATCTGGAAATTTATTGAAACGTATTAGTTAAACTTTCTGAAACATTACAATCTCTCGATATTTCGAGGCATGTCATAGTTTATTAAGACTCCAGAAGAAGTGGAAAAGTGCTCATCATTGTTTGAATCTGTTCCTACAAAAGGAAATGGCAAGTAAATATAGTAATTAAATTTGTTCAAAGAATTGTCACCCGATTAAATCTTTGAAGCAACTTCATTATTAAAAATAGATTTGTTACTCACTAACATAGTAACATCTTGTATTTCTATTCTATTATGGAACATATTTCGTGTCGTTATTATTGCGTCCAAAAACGTTGACAATTACCAATGCATAAATATAAATTTAAATGCTGTGACAATCTCTCTATTATCAAAAGTGACTCAGTTGTGTCCCTCTTGCTTGAACAAATATCCCGCTAATTGTGCGGAACGCAAGGAAAGAAATGATGGCAGCTTTCTCAAATGCTGTTCTCTGATGAAATCAGACGAACTAGTTGATAAAATAACTACTACCATGAATAAAAGTTTCCCTGCGATGCTTAATGATGCTTTGTCCGAAGAAAACAAGAAAGTCGACGATGCTTCTATTCGTGAGGTGCGTTGAAGCCATTGAAAATATCTAAATGCCGGAGATATGGCTATGCGTGTTGATGGTACGTTTGAAACGTAATGTAACCTTAAAAAGAAGTTATATTATGTAGTTTAAATGTAATATAAAAAGTTAAAATCGGTGTACATAACACATTTTTACCACTGTCCTATTTATATAGCAGTGCGCTTTGCATCTTTTGCTCCTAATTTTGCTCATTTTTCATCAATTCTCAATGTATATCGTTTTTAAAAATTTTATCTGCTGAGTAAATTATAATTTATTGAATATTTTTAGCACACTTAATAAATATTTCTGAATATTTCGTTTTTTACCCAAGAAATGCTTTCATAGAACTCAAGAAAATAAAAAAAAACACATTATATTATCCAAATGATGAATCAAGTATCAATAACAGTAGTTTTTCGAATATGTTCCTACATTTATTTCCCAATATTTTACTTCATCTAAGAGAAATTTGCAAGAAAAATTAGGTGTACTATAAATATGACAGTGGTAAAAAGCAGTGTCAATGGCAGCGATATACTTGAAAACATTTCTAACAAATTCATTGCCCGTTATTTCAATTGGGAAATACAAACGCAAGCTATTGTCTGCGCGACACGTTTTGGGACCAGAGATAAGTCACTATACTATAAGCAAGTTTCGAGTTAATTCGCAGAAAGCCAGCGCAATAAATAATGATGTGCAAAGAGACGAGTGACAGAACAACCGTATGCACGTGATGTTCGCACCGCCACCGCAGTGAAAAACACTTTTATTCGTTTGTACCCATTTGTTCTTCAATAACATGGGTTGTATCAAAACCAATTACAAAGTAGAGCACTTTCAATTATGAAGGTGCCAATTCTACACTGGTAGCGCCAAAATTTGGAACCATTCCAAACCGCTTGTACCGAACTGTTGCACCAGAATTTTTGTTTGTACCAAAGAAATTAATTAAGATACAGCCATTATAATATGGCGATACCAACTTCACGCTGGCACCACCACCGTAAAACAAATGGAACCATCCTAAATCGTTTGTCCCTCATTGGTACCGAAATGTTCCATCAGAATTTTCTTTTGTATAAAAAAATAATATCACACATTTCAAGAAAATTAAATAAATGAACATTTGAAAGTAAATACTAATTTTCTAAGATATGAAAACTTGATATGCCTAATGATATCTCTTTTATCTAGTGTTCTATTTATAGGACAGCACAAATCTAATTGTTAGAGTAAATATGTTCAAAATTCATACACTTTACAAAAAAGGCTATTTTTTGGCTTTGCAATTGAAAATAACCATTTTAGCAAATTAGGAAAATTTTGGTAAAAAAAATGGGTGAAGAGGTACTCCCGCATCCCTTGACTTTCAACATTCATATTCATAATCATTTAGATCATTCATAATCATCAATTAAGATTATTCATTCATACCTTCCAGACATGACCATAAAGCTTTGACCCGTACATCCTAGTTTACATACGTAAGTACATTAAATTTAATGTGCGTATATCATAATGTATTTTAGATTAAAGTAATACGGAAATTTCTGACAGTGTAGGTCTAATGTCATATTTTACCAAGTTACTGAAAGTGAGGCAGATCGATGATGACACTAAACTGCGATTCTGCGAGATATTCATAACCCATCATCTGCCCAGTCACGCAGTTGTGGGTAGAGCACGGATAAAAAGTCAAAACTATAAAAATAAATAAAAAAGTCAAAACTAATAAAATATAAACTAAAATTTTCATCTCACGTTTCATGCAAACTTCATTTCCTAGACTTTTTCTTCACGCTTTCAATTCACTATTGCACTCTCAACTTCCTCTCGTATCTTTTATTTTCTACCACTAATTACACACTATGCTTAATGCGACAGCCATCGCCACGTGTTTACATTTACAGCCATCGCCACGTGTTTAATTTTTGCTTTGACTATTTTTATTATTCCCTTCCAATTATCAAGATTTTACGTCGAAGCGCTGGATCCGAAGCCAGAATTGCGCCACCACCCTCGATTTTTATCGAAAAAAAGCCACCGTGAAATTTACAATTTTACGGGCGTTTTTCACGATTTACAAAAACCTGGAGGGTGGTGGCACAATTCTGACTTCAGATTCGGATTCAGCGTTTCGTCGTTGATAGAAAAAACATATCAAGTCTTTGGGTTTGACAACTTTTTTTTGTGCGCCTGTGTTATTGATACGGTGTTCTTATCGCCTGGAGCAACAAACGACAATTATTCAACTTTCGGCCGTAATTTGCTTGGCATCGCTATCTCATTGTCCGGACTAAAAATCTGAAATATGTCATCGGCCACTGTAGAAAAAAATCGAAGTATAATAGGAAGTTTGTGCACATTCGAACATTAAAGCACTATTGATTTTCTGCACATGCGCAGTTGCTTTCGCATCAGCATCTGCAAATGCGCAAAAGAGCGATAGTGCTTTAATGTTAGAAGGTGCACAAACTCCCTATTATACTTCGATTTTTTTCTACAGTGGCCGGGGCCATTGTTACACCTCGTGCCTTAAAAAAAATATTTTTTTAAAATTAATTCGCGAACGTTCTTCTCAACTAGGCTCTTGCTTTCAGAAATGTCCTTACAGGTGTTTAAAAGATTCATTTTATAAGACAGATGGTGTTATAATGACCTAATGTCTTCGGCCATTATAGAAAAATCGAAGTATAAATCGCTATGGCGTGGGGTTTTTGCATCCGTAGTCGACAGCACTCGACCTTGTGCGCATGCGCAGTTCCAGTTTCGCTTCACATGCTTCACGCAAGCGCAGAAGATCGAGTCGTTTGCTGCCCGCTAAGGCATACAAAAACTCCATGTGATTAACTCTAAAGGCTCATACCTCGATTAGTTTTTTAACTTTCTCGCTAGGGAGCAGAGAGAAAATTATGTAATGCTGCTTGGAAAAAACGGTGAATTGTCGGCAAAAAAAAAAAAAAAAAAAGAAGAGAAGAGAGAGAAGAAAAAAAAACACCTCAATTACGGGACCCAGGTAACGAAGTGGTTGAATCCAGTTGTTAAACTTAGAAAAAAATCATCTAACACGTAGTGTAGCCAAAATCCATGACGGTAAAACGTGTCTGTGCACAACGCTAGCGTCTAAACCGTACAGCCGTTTTCTCCACGTCTCAAGTTCGTTAATTTTTTTCTTTTTTTTTTTTTCGAAAATTGCAAGTTCAAATTTGTCGAAATGTTTTTTAAAAATAGATTTTGTATATGCCATGTATAATTTTTCGAATATTTGAGAACTTTTGGCGTAATTTTGCGTCAAAATACGAGCGAGAAAGTACGTTCTGTTTTAGCACCAATGATTTCTGAAATTGTCTCTGGTGCGAGATGTCATTGGATCCATTAGTGGCACGTGATATCAATCATCCTCCTTTACTAGTTCCAATAAATGGTACTAGATGTTTTTGATGAATTAGATTTAAACTTGACAGCAAACCCACAAATAAATTTTTGAACGATGATTGGGCGACAATAACTAATGGTTCAAATGTGTAGATAATAGTTTATATATTTTACATTATTATATTTTTCAGACTTGTATTCCTAAGAAAAGGCACTGCATAATATCTTCCACGGTACTTCAGGGAATTGAAGGACACTATACGTCCCAAAAAAAAACTGTTACATAAAAAATACAAATCAGGGGAAAACTTTCGAACTATATTAAGTTTTCTGAATGACGACTGAAACACTACAAGCTACGAAAACTTTGCTACAATCCCTATACAAAGTTGGTGGAAACAGCTGATAATTATTACGTCAAAAACTTCTGGAAATACGTTAATCGTAATTAGCGATACTCAGCTTTACTTTCAACTGTTCTACAGATAAGAAACCCGAAAATTCTGCTCGTGGGGCCGAGCTCTTCGCATATTTTTTTTAAAGCCTACATTTTGCACTGACGACGGCTTAATAATAATTGATCATCCACAATCGCAGTCAGGAGACTCACAATTATTATCTCACTCATTGATGATACCGCACCTATCAAACAGGTTAATTGGGTAGTTACTTAATAATTTTATGAAATTCTATCTGGTGTACAGCAAGGATCACACTTGAGGCCTTGCTCGATTAATATTTTTATTAACGATCTTGATCGCTATACTTTTGATTCCAAACCGACGATACTAAAGATATTCTTTAGTATTTCGTAGAGAATGCAAAAAAGCTACAATGGGATTTAGGAGATCACTGTAGTAATTAGGGGACCAGAAATAAAATGTTCACAAATCACCTTCTCACGACAGCACTGTCCCATCACTTTTCGATAGAGACTGAACATAGTTGATGGTTTTGTTGATCTAGGAATCTTACTTGAGTCCACATTAATTTTCAATCAATTTGTTGATATTATATGCAGATCAGCTTTGAGAATGTGGGGCTATGTTCAGAGCGTGTGCGGAGTTTTTAGACACGTCGGAACTTTATTATTTGTGACTTTAGACCTTTACTAGAATCATGTTCGGTAATTTGGAACCCGTTTACATCCAAGCTAATATCTCGCTTAGAACGAAAACAACACGAACACTTGAGGATTTTAGCTTACAAAGCGGGAAGAGTCGTGGATATAGTTTCACATGATTATTCTTTCGCGATGGCGATGTCGAGCCAAAAAACTCGAGGAGAGGCGCAGCATGATTTTATACTCTTTTTTAAATTTATATAAGGACTTATAGACTGCCCCCAGATTCTTCAAAAGATACATCTTAACGAGTTTCAAGATCCTTGAGAACTCGCGAAGTGTTCAGTTGCCATGGATGGAGTATTTGGCAAACGTTACTTTCATCAGACTGCTGAAGTTGTCAATTCAATACGCCAAAGCGGTACTTTCTTCAATGTCTCATTTAAGTCTTTTAAAACAATGTTGTTTGCCACATGGAATAGGGCGATATGTTTATGACCTTATTTACAAATATTTTTTGCGGTTTTCAAGCATGTTTTTATATTCTAATTCTAAATTAAATGCATGTTAAATTCTAATTTATAACTGTAATTGTAATTTGATCTCTGCATCATTATTTTTTCTTCAATTTATGTTTATAATACTACTGTAAAAGGGAGAAAATCCTGTATATATCAATGATACTAAATAATTACTCAAAACGTTTGCATTTTCATGTATTCACGCACCATTACCTTAGTACAGGTAATTGAAAAAGGATCTGGTGACATTAAACAATTATGTTCCTCTTAGATTACCTTGCTGTTTGAGCAAAAATTTGTTCCAAAACCATTGGAAATACTTGAAATTAGCAACAACAACAACAACAACAACAACAAAAATTCACAGAGTTCAATTTTCACAAGATGAATCTAAATTTTAACATTATTTTCACCTCTATTCAACTTTAAATAAATTAGTTTAATGGTTAAAGTTTGTAAATAATGTGTACATTTGGAAATGCAAAACACACATTTTTACACACAGTAATTTCATAAATCATGGGGATAGTGTTATATCTGAAGGTAAAACGGCTTGCAAAAGATTTAGAGTATGTTTAAAAACTTTTGCCACATACAACTGAGTGCCACCACGTAGTATCTGTTTGCACTGAAAGGCAATGAAAAATGCTAGAGCATAACAAGAAAGCGCTGCTAGTCATGCTCTGAGATGGGAAACAGATGGAGAGAAGTGCTAGAATGCTATATGCACTCCATGCATGCAACTTGGACCTTGGTTAGAAAATGCAGAAGCTAATCAAAACTTGAAAAGCTTAGAGAATAATAATGCTTCAATGGAATGTCAAAAAAATGACATTCAGACATTCAAATGCAGGGAGTGTCACAAGGTGCCAAGGACAAGTGGGCAGCTGGGAATGCATTTTACAAATCTCTCAGGCAAACAATGAATCAAGATAATTTTTGGTATTAACACAGATAAGTATAAATTGCGGTGGTCTTCAAATTCGTAAGGTTTTACATTATTCCAGCTTTATTGGAAGATCAAAAACTGCTACTGTATCTAAAGCAATGACTTCCACATTTTGTGCAATAATGCATATTGGCTTATAAAAACACAAAGTTATATGTACGGTGATTCTTCTTACATCATATTTTAATTCTGATCTACCTGCAAAAATTATCATGTTTCTTTTAAAAATTTAATAGGTGATAAATAAAGATGAGATTCACTCATTAAATCATTCATTTGCATAATAACTCCTAAATAAATATTTAACATGATAATTTGAAACATTCTTTTAGTTCTTGATATTTTAAAATAAGTGAAATAGCCATCGTACTTACTTTCTTAGCCCTTATAAATTTTCCAAAGTGTGATTTGTCATGACTCTGGAGAGAAAAAAACACATTTTCCACACAAACCTTATCCAACATCAAAACTGACTGATAACTCTGAAAGAGCTGTGACTACCTCTTCCCTAATCCGATCATCCTGTGCTGCTCCCATCAGCGCTCCAAACCTTTGTTTTAATCACCTAATTTTTTGTAGCTGTGTATCTTTTGATCTCCTTTGTTTCTTCTAAAGATCTGTGACCAATTGCCTGTTTCAGCCACCTACAGCTACACATTTGTTGTATATGTTCATATCAACTCACTCTCTTAATTTTTACTGTTCAATGACATTAACAATGATACTAGCTCTCCTCTGATATTATTCTTAACTCTATCTATCCTAGTCAATCTGCTGTACCTTTCTCAAAAATTATCTCAATTGTTCCTTTCCTTGATTTTTTTATCTTAACATTGTCATCTCAGTCAGTTGCATCACATTTAACAGAATGCTTTGTATTATTTTCTACAGAATTTCTATTTTTTTTCCCTTTTCATTTACTTTCTTAATTCATAGAATACTGAAGTTTTCTCATTGCTGACCAGCTCATTCGGCCCCCTCTTTGGCCCATTCTACATATTTCTTCTTGGAAGCCCTCTTTGTCACATACTGTCATCCCTAAATACTGGAACACATATCTCTAAATCCTTTATTTTGGACCCTCCAGGCTCATTTCTGATTCAGGAAATATGAAGTTGTTATCCTTACTGCCATCACAAAAATACAAAATAAGAATTAAATAGAGATGTAGTACATCACTTTACTTTTTCACATTAGTTTCCAAAACCAACAAACGTATGTATGTTGTTGCATAGACCTCACTTATTGCAATCATTTTTCAGCTGTCCCCATCCTTCGTTTCTTCCCTCAAAGTTTTTCAATGAAAATCTTCCAACTTCTCAACTAGTGTCAATCTTCTTGTATTAATCTACTACTGTATTAATTGTATCCATTTTGAAAACACCAAAATCACGAAAGAAAATCTATTTGGTGTTTTTTTCAAGAACTATGAAAATCACTTTTATTACATTTTTAAAAGAAAATATTCAAATAATAGAAAAGAAATGGAAGGCCATTTTTTTAATTTTCCCTAGTTTTAAACTTTTAGTTCATGATTGTGCAAAATTCAAACTGGAATATCATAAATTCACCTTAATTTCTAGTTATCTATCAAAATTTGGAAAATTTCTCAAAATAAAACTACGAATTCTATGTTTTTTTTCTGATTTCAATATTGCTTCATAACCTGCTCAATTTTAGTTCTAAAAGCAAATTGAAAATGATGTTCTTGCCATTTATTTCAATTTTATATTTCCCAGAATATAACATTGCTTTTTATTCTGAAGAAAACTCTGTTCACAATGATCTCATGCAGTTGCTTCAAAAACATTCACAGGTATTGGATACTTGCATTCATTAAATCATTATATATCTTAAATTCATTACTTTCAACACTAAGTTTAACTGAATCACTTCAAGCTGATTACTTCTTAATAACTGGCAATATATGTAACATGGCATAAATACTATTATACATGAAAGATAGTTTTGATATTACTATTATTCGTTCATATTCTTTCTTTGTTATTTAACAATATTTTTCTGATTCGGTATATATTCGGTCGTTTAACAAAGATGTCACATGATAAAACATGGAAGCTGGTTCAGTGAAACAAAATATTCTTAATTTTTTCTTTAATTTGAACTTCGAAGTTCTTTTTCCAAGGTCCTCTTGATGCTATTTCAGTGCAACTTTGACAAAAATTAATCTCTGTAGCTTATTCACTAAGATGAGACTGTATCTGTCTCTGTAACTTTGTCTGAGTCTGCCTGCTTCTTTCTGTTTGTGGTAAATGTGGGCACCTAAACTAGACACGCCATTTTCTCAAAACTTGATGTTCTCTAATTGATCTGATGGAACTTGTGTCTCTGCGAGTTTGAAACCGATGTTTTGATTTCAGAGTACTTCATGTAAAGCCTCAACATTTTCAAAAATGGCTCCAAAATTTGTTTATTAAACTTTGTCCTTGGATAGTGAAAAGAATGCTTCAAAGAATGGTACAGGTCTCATTTTCATGGAAATCCCATATTTTTTGAAAACAGAAAAAGTTCAACATGTTTTTGCAGTGTTCCTACAAGGAAATATTGAAGATAATGGTAAAAAAAAATGGTGCTGGTCCCATTTCCATCAAACTCTGCATTTTTGAAAATTGCATAAAATTAACCTTGAAAATTGCAATATTGAAGATATAGATTTTTGCATTGAATAAAATGTTCTAAAAAAAATCAGTTCTTTTAAAAGGGAACATTTTTTTTGGAGGGGGAGGGGAGTAGTTTTTGCATAATTTCAGTTCAGTCATTAATAATTGAAGTTAAAGTAATTTTTTGACACAAATATTTTCTCAAAAATGGCTCAAAATTTTTTCAACCAATATAGTAAAGGATGCTTAAAAAATGGTGCAGATTTCAATTTCAGAATTTGTGAAAATTGCAAGTTTTAAATATACACAAAAAGTGTGCTCTATTGTAGCACCACTAGTTTTGAATAAAATATTTAGGAAAAATCCTTATCTTAAGTAAATATTCTGTTTTCTCACTCCTATAAAATGACGAAAAATTACATACTGTTACTAATTAATAGTCACTGTTGCTTTGTTCCGTTTCTGTATTTCCAACTAAAATATTTTTTAAGTGCATAGTTTTACAAGATTTCCTACATATACTTCTTAAATAGAACTAATATTAAGTAATTTTCTCAGCTAATCTAAGCATTATACTGTATTTTATAAAGATCATTGCCTCCCTTCTCTTATATGAATTTTTCCATGGCTTTTTGATGTACCAAAATCACCTTTTCTCCTTCCAACGTTAGAATGCACACAATACTTTTGCAAGTACTCCTTCATTTCTTTGAAAAAACTGTTAAACCAAATTCATTTTTTGCTGCTCTTGCAAGATCCACTTATCCACATCAAGTTAAAGATAAATTTTGGAAACTATATCCAAAGTTTGAACTCTTCACAATTTATCATACTCTCCAGTATTAAGTTTCCTTTTTATCTCAAGTCCACTTTCTACTACAAGATCTGACTAATTTTACCATTTTAATAAAAATTTTGGTTATAATGAATGATTCATACATGAGTGAACATAAAAGACAATTAAACTTTATATTATTCTGTGTCACACTAAATTTCGGTATTATGACTATGAATTTGTTTCACTCACAAAGAGGTCTCTACAAAATTCTATTGTGGACTCTCTTTTGAATCCTGGAATGGCATCAATTGAAAAGTGAAAATAGTTTTTGTTCTTCGCACTTGTGTAACATCAGCACCAAGAGAGGCATCCTCTATCATGGAGACAGAGCTCTGACCTCTGACATGGGATCACAGGCCACTCCCAGAGGTATGATGGGATTCCTACCATTGTAGGCAAACAAAGACTATCATCTTCCTTTCTCATTTAGATTTTTAATACTTCCTAGCCCTGGGGTATCCACTTGCACAGTTACACAAAATGTGACATTCCCTTCATGTTGACAAGGCTTGTTCGTAAGTGTCTGGGCATGTTTCCAGTTCAATCAAGTTTGTGCCACAAGAAAAAACGACAAAATGACAGAAAAGAACAGTAAAAAATTAAGAATAGACAAAATAAACATCTTCTAAAACAGTTCCAGAAGTACAGTTAAGTGATTATGATTGTTGATAGGCTTAAAATCTTAATAATAAAAAGGCATTTTGCAAAGTCGAGTCTCAAGTTATTACTACCATTTATGCATCTAATTAACTTAAGTTTCTAAAAACATTTTCCAAATGCATCTTGAAAAGAAGTAGAAATATTCTATTCTTTGGATCCTCAGTGGCCATAAATTCTTCTCATATTTTTTACAACACTGAGGGGTCCCATCACACCTATACGAGCTGAATGAATGGTTCAAATATTTAGAAATTTCTTTTGCTGTCCTTTACAATAAATGATTGATTGCAAATCTTTCAAAACCAAATGCAATCACTAAACTTTCCACTTACTTTTCGTATTACCCATCGTAAAATGAAATTATAATTCATACAGAACTTTTCCTTCACAAACCACTGAATTTTATTTCCTGATATCTCTTAGAACCGCGCACACCATTACATATAAATTTCAACTGATTGGCTCTCTTCTTTTTCAGAATATCCAAAATTATACTGATTATATTCATTCAAAAGTTTAACTAAATAAAATTTGTCTGCCATATTTTCATAAATTCATTTCAATTCCTTCTCTTCCTGTCAAATAATGATCCTGACATTCTTTAAGTTCTTTCTTTCCAATAAATTTGACGTATTTGTTGCATTTTCTTGATAATCTAACTTGCTAATCTTGTGGCAAATCATAATTCCAAAATTGTTCAAATCAAGCTACAAAAATACTGCCAAAATATTCTCTTACCAATTGTCATGCATTTGTGAATCCCTCTTCAGTCACATACAATTATTAACTGTTATCTATTGCTCACACTCAGCTTGATTACCAGAACTTCAAGATGTAATCCAAATTGCCCAATTTCTCAAGCTCCTTCTTTTTCAATTTTTCATATTTTTTTTTTCAAGTCCAAAAGAATTTTAAAATTCATTTCCTTATTCAATATCCTTTTTATTTTCAATTTTATTTTCTAAAATATTAGGGTTATGAATGTATTCTTCTACCATGCATCATCATGCACTGGATTCAATAACCCATGTATGATAAAATGGCATCTCTCATTATCCTTGAACATTTTTCTTGCAGAGATGTAAACAATCAACAAAAGCTTGGGTGCTCTTTCCATAATTTATGTAGAAATTCAGTTTGGATGGCCAAATATTTTTGAAAAAAAATTTTCTATAGAACTTCCTTGATCCATATTTAAGTTATCAACAAAGACAGAGGAATATTATTTAAAATTTCAACAAACACATCTCTTTAAAACATATTACTCAAATACAAAAAGGAGTATAATACAATAGGAACAAAAGAGTATAATAATAATATTTTAACTACTCTCTCAATTAAAAGTAATAAAGCAGAAAATTTTTAAAATCAAAGTCATACCAAACCACAACAATGCTCACTACTTTGAATTGACACAATTCCACAATTTACTCTCTAATTTTGTTGACTTACACTTTCTTGAATTATACTGGTTTACATGTTACGCAAAATATTTGCACCTCTCAGATTTGAAGTAAACCTTTAGACATATTTACATATTCTATTATTGCTGTTATAAGTTAGGGTCAGATTCAATCACTTGATGTTAGGATTATTTTGCACTCCTATTTTAACCACTAAAGAATAAAATAAAAAAGTTGTATCAAAAAAGGCATTTATTAGTGACATCTTCAGCAATTTCTATCAAAAATAGACACACACAATTTGTGATCATAGAATGAACATGTAGCAATAAGAGATAATATTTTAGTAGATTCTTTAAGATTTCTATCTGATACTATAGACCTTATTTCTGCATCTGTCCAAAAACACCAATCACATCCATAAGCAATACTTTTGTGCTCTTTATAGACAGTTACTACTTTAGGATTTATTACATCTTCTGAATTAATAACACAAAATCCTCCGTACATGCAAGCCGCAAGAAGATGATCAAAGTTTTGTGGATCCCACTTCAGACGCCAAATTCCTCCTATAAGAGTGGTGGATGAAATTGGTTTTCTTAGGTTCCTTGTGTCCCAAAATCTGAGCTGTTCATCATAGCTAAATGAATAAATAGGATATGAAAATATATATATTAATTTCATAATACTTAAGGTATAAATCGAGATCTTTGAGCTAATGCTTGCATACAATACCTGCCGGAAACAAGCAAGTGCTCTTTAGAATCATTGCAACAAATACTAGTAACTCCCATTTCATGAGATTTATTAACCAATACAGGATTGCGAATACCTACTCTTGAATCCAAAACTAAAAACTTGTTATCATCACCACCTGAAAAACAAATATTTAATTGTGAAGCAGGATAAACAACAATACAAACTTTATTTAAGCATAACAAGATAGTTATATTTAATGTTTGCTTAGAAAAATAGTTCTAAAACCAAAAATATTGTGAAACACATAACACCAAGAAAATGACATACCACTGTATGATACAGATGGATTCCAATAATCAAAAGCTGCTATCCAGGCTTCATAATTGTGGAGCACACAACAATCTATTACGATCAGAGTGGAATTTATAAACTTCAGTAAACTGATTCCTCCATGTGAATCACTAACTACAACTTGGAGTGATTCATCTCCATTATGTTCTTTCTTTCTCACATTCCAGTCAAGAGATAGGGCTAAGACTATGTCATCTGGAAATACTTTCACTTTCGTGAGTAACATAAGAAAATGATGAAACTGTGTTTCTTCTGGTAAGTCAGGACTCTCAGAAAGTTCAAAAACTAATATTTCTCCTTTTGCAGTAGCAGCAGCTAATAAAGTTTTGTTTTCTACTCTTTTTGGACACCATTTTGTGTCCAAAACTGCATCGACTTCCAATGTTTGCACTTTGTGGGTTACAAGACATCTATCAACAACCATGAGGTGCAAAGACCCTAACTTTTCTTGTTGACATTTGGTTTTCGTTTTATCTATCTCTCCATTTTCATCCGAGCAATCATAAGTCTCAGTATCATTTTGTACCAAATGGTACGTTCCACATACAAAAACATTAAGGTATGGTTCCACTGGGCACCATTCCACTGTATCTGCACTGTAGGTTGTATCCCAAACTTGAAGTGTAGTAATGTTACAAGCAGACATAACAAGAAATATAAATCTTCTGTACTGAAAAGGACAAAATTAGTGTTGAATACACACACAAAATAATTTGTGCCTGAAAAAGAATCGTTAATCATATTTATACTACAGTTAGTATAAAAATGTATTTGAATTAAATAAAAACTGTTTTCGATTCCATAACTGATCCATTTGCTTCTTTTAATGAATGAACAGTATAAAAAAAAATAAAAAAAAAAAAAAAAAAGACTCTGAAGGAATCAGTGACCCCACTTAACTGACGAAACCATACATTTTTTAGCTAATTAAAAACCAAGAATGATTTTCTTTCAATAACATTTTCAAATACACTGTAGCCAATTTCTTATCAACTTTATCACAAATCTAAATTAAAACAACAAAATGACCCTTTTTAGCATAACCACAAGGACAATTTTAAAATGAATTCACTCAAAGAATATTCTTTCACAATTACAGTCATTACTGACAATGAATATCAGGTTCAGAGCCTACTCTTTATTTTTACTATCTTTATATTTGATATTTTTGCAAGAATTGAGTTCCGTCCCTTTTCTTCTAGAGAGAGGATTTTTATTAACATTTTATTTAATGAAAAGGATAGTTTATCATGAAACAAACTAATAATACAGCAGTGTTTTTAACTGACAATGCAAATAAATTCAATTTATATTTTCATTTTTTTAAGGAAAACAAAATGTAAAAATACGATATACTTTTGAATTAACGTACTATCAATAAGTGGTTCATATTTGCATTCCTAAGAAACTGACAATGCACACCCTAAGGAAATAACAGATTTAATTAACAATATAAACATGATTCTACACCATACGAAATGTCAATTTAATTTGCAATTATATATTATAATATGTATAATTATAATAAAGACTGCAGCCGTAATTCACAAATAATACACATTTCCAGTTTATTAATATTTATTTTGTAACATATTTATTTGCATATTTGGTATTGAGACAATACATGTTTCTAGACTATGAAGTAATGATAATACTTAGTTATTCCAAACGGAATATTTTCATGAAGTGTCATACACTTACTGGGCAAGTGTGTGCAACATCTCACACATTTACAATTACACTAGTATCTCATTATACTGTCCAACCCTTTTTAGTAACTAGAATTACAGAGATGATGATCAATGTTCTTGATACTTAGCACTGATATTTTGTTTAAGGAAAAATTGAATAACTGAAATTCGCTTGTCTTATGATTTTTAACAATAACTCTTTCTGCCACTATGTTCCAAAGGGCACTATCATCAAGTATTAATAGTGAGTCCTGCATTAGTCCCATTTAATTACACTCTCATAACATTCTGAAAATATGAGACATGAAAATCAAAAGAACTATTAACTTGATAATTACTACTAGAACACAGGTGGTTGTAATTTCTACTCATTACTGCTTTTTGAAAATATTATTGGTATTCAAAATTTCAATGTGAATCCTATTAGTTGAATATCAAGAAAATGTCAATGCAACTAAAAGGGGGTGTACAGGTTGAGTTGAGATATTAGTTTTTAAGGAATTTAACACACACATATCAGTCATGCCTAATCAGTCACTAGTTGACAAAATGAAGGCTTTATTGGCCAGGAACTGATACGATGATGAAGCATACTGGCAATACAAAACCATATTTCTAGAGGATTTAAATGAGAAATTGTTCTCTACAACACATTGAATAAAAAAAATTATTTCTGCTAGATGAAGCACTTATTATCATATGAAACAATTCCAAAACTTAAACTTACACAGTCTAAAAACACACCAGTAGTTTCATCACCTCTTAGAATATATTAAACATTACTGTTCACCAATTTGTAATGGACACAAACGTACAAGCACATGAGAAAACCGTTTCTTATATGCCTTCTAATAATATTACAAATATTTACACATATGCATTGAGAATCAACAGAAAACAAAATAAAATTCAGAGGAGCTTGCCCTCGCTCCAAGTACACCTTTGAATAACAAACAATAATGTATTTCAATAATTCAAAACTTTTATTTATGATGAAATTATAAACTTGAATACTGCTTCATTTAAATTGATTTCTATTACATTTGAGACAAAATTGAATAATTTTATTATTCTTAATATTTTGAAAGAACATATGTTTCCCTTGCTGATATTCTGGATTTACAGCTGATAAATTAGAGCTTGACTACACAAAATTAATTTGATTAAATTGTAAAAATCCAGTATAGCATATTACAAAGATATTTTAATTGGGCATCTGTTCACAGAAAAGCTACCTTCTATAGAAGCAACTTCACATGATATGTTATAATACATTACATAACCTATTTTTAATCATGTATTGAATAGTAGATATACATTTTAATATGATGTTAAATTAAATTAACATTTGTGATAGAAATATCAATGAAGAGAAATGGGTTGATTTCTTTCAATATATTGGGCTTCCTTGTCAACAAACCTTGACGAAATGTTAAGCTTTCCACCACTGAACTTTTTTCTAACAATGGCTTTCAGTAATGAATTGCATGCTACTCTTTAACTCAATTCATTTTTTTGTATTTGTACTAAGCACAAAGAAGCTCAATAATTGGCTCAGCCTGATTTTTATCTATACTAAATGTCTACTACAAGATAAGGGGTATGAGTATGAGGAAAATAAACTCAACACAATTAAATGTTGAAGTATATCAATATACATTATATCATTTCTGTAATAAATGTAAATTTTTCTATTGTTCTCAGCAATAAAAGAATGGAAAATACATAAGAATTGTACATATTAAATTTTATGGACTCCAGAATTCAAATTTGTTATTCATTATTTGTGGTCTTTAAATCTATTTGTCTACACTTCCTTGTCTCATCTTTTCTATTTCTATCACTCAGAACGTCTTTTATAAAATTCATTATATTTAACAATTGCTAACTTGGTACTTTATTACAGAGGGTACTCTGTTCACTCCTCTAATGAAATAACTACCCAAGGATTTTCTACTATGTCTTTCAGCTCAGAAAGAAGAGATGGGAGCATTGTAATTTGTTACAATACACTTTGATGTGTACTTTACTTAGTGTATCCTAACCTCATTTACTTCAATGATTACAGAAAGACTAATTGGGCTTTACTTCTCACATACACTGGGATAATTGTATCGTATACCCATGTTCAGACAATTCTACAGATCATACAGCCAATTATTGCATAGGCCTCCTTATATCAAAGTACAAAATCTAGTGAAGAGGTTCTACAAATATCAGGAACTTAGCCATGCTACTTTTCATGGTTATTACTTTGAAACGTTTTTACAAAATACATCAGTAAGGGTCCAATCAGCATAGATTTCTCACAACTAAGAAGCAAAGAAATTTAAGTTGTCAATTGTAACCATACTTACTTTTGTGAAAACTCTAAAATAATTAAATCACTAAATAAATTTGTTGCCTCAAACACAGGCAATTTAATTTCTCTACCTCAATTTCACAAAATATTGAAGTTTCTTTTGAATACTTCAAAAGTTCCTCCAAATTTTCAAAGGGATTTGTGACAAAAGATTTAAAGGAATTTTGCTTACAAGAATTGCTTAATTGTTACAAACTCAAAATCTATCACAAGAATATGTATGAATTTATTAAGGAGTTTGTTTTTGACTGTCAAATCAATTTGCGTCACTTCTTCACAATACCATTAAGTTATTGACAGTCATACACTCACAAATTTACAGTTGGAATGAATTTGTAATGAAAACCTTACCAAAATGAAGGGAGTTTATTTGTAAAATGTCCAATTAAGTTTTTTTTATACAAATGACATTTAGAATAGAAAAACTCATTGGTCAGTGATCAATGTTGCATGTGCATTAGGAATTAAAAGTAATTATATTTTCAGCCTTCTGTCATTTCATTATACTTTTATTGCATTTCAGGAACCTGAACTCGGGGAGAACTGTCCCCAAACCAATGTTGTAATTTGCAGTAGTTTAATAATTTCAATATTACCTTTTTTTTAGTGATTTTTAAAATAATTGTTACTTAGTAATTGGACATTTTACAAAAAAATACCCTCACTTGAATTTTGAAGAGGTTTTTACCAATTTTATTCCAACTGTTAATTCGTAAATGTCAATAACTAAATGGTATCAAAAACAAGTGACTTAGATGTATTAATTTACCAATTTAAACACATGCATTTTGAAATTATCTTAATTTTCCAGTTTTGCATTTAACAAAGAATCTTTTCCAAGGTGATTTGTTTCATAAAAACATTATATTTACAGAATTGATATTGAATAATATAAAATTATTATTTATTAAAATATGTGATCCTTTTTATTAAAAAGTGCTGAAATTCTTTAATTGTATTCAAAGATAAGAGAGATAGCCTTTTCTGCACAATATATAATTATTCTGAGCATAGTGAAATTAAAAAGGACATTAAAAGAAAAATCTTAAGATTTCAAGAAACAATGTATTAACTTAAATAATAGGTAAACAAAAATAAGTATGACTCAAAAAATAGCATTAACTCTAAGTAAAACTCATAAGTAAGTAAAAGTCATAGATAAGGACACAGTAAAATGCATGAAATCATGTACATTCATGAACCTCAACAAGGTAATGAGGACTGAATGGTAAGAACAATGGAGAAAGCGTTACCTTGGAAAAACAAAGCAATCTCGACAAAATTTAAATTACCAAGAGAAAATGTAAGTTTTAAAGAAAATATAAAAGAATCAATTCATCTTCAAACTAATTTTTCTAAAATTATTTTTCTTTGTATCTACTCAAGAATTGAATATTTTGTGGAATATGTTTGCAATGTTTTATTTGTTGAACAAAGATTTGAACGTCAGCTAAGAGAGAAACAAGCCAAAAACAACCACCTGGTATCAACAGAATTATTTTCTATTGAAATGTCACCTTATAACACACATCTCCATGTTTAGATTAATCCTTTTAGGAATTTAGATACAATACAAATGTGATAAGTATAGTCAGATATGCATGGATAAATACAAGTCCAATATTGTTTTTCAAAAGTTTCCTTTGAAATACACAAGAAACAACCACACATTGTATGCTCCAAATACATTATTTAAACTTTTCATTCTTTCCATTATTCACAATTATGAACACACAGTTGCAACAAAAATGTTAAAGTGCTACAATACCTGAGAGTAAATATCTTACTGGTTTATAAGTAAAACGAAAATCACTGGTCAAAAAAGCAGTGTACTTTTAATATTTCACTGAGGCAATTATACTTTCATTCTTAAACTAATACATTACTGCCCTTAAAATCTATGGGGAGGGATGATAAACCCAGTCTGTTGTACAAAAGTAGGAATGGTTGACACGTTTTTGGCTGCTATTGTATGAGTCTTAATCGATAAATTTATTATTCACATTTTTACATATCTGAAAATTTCTTTCAAACATTACTTTAACAACACCAACTCTGCTAATTTTTCTTTAATGTTTTGCAACATTAGGAATGATGTCCAGTATAGTTAATGGCTCCAGTTATACAAACACTATTGAACTAGGAAGCATAAGGCATTACAAATAGAGGAACATTTTCAGTAGCATAGGTATTTAAAAATAGAAAATAAAAAGGAGAATTTGATTGGGAGACTATTCCCTGCCAATACTAATCGTTTCTATAAAAACTAGATTCTCTTTAAATGCCCAAGATTTGTATAATACATTACAGCCATGTTATCATTTCTTCACAAATAAAGGTCTTAAATAAATAAAGATAGTGTAAGTAAGAATACAGCAATTACATTTACACAAAAAAATGAATTAGCAGCACAGGAATTAATCCATTATATTAAAAAAATTGTTAAAGAGCATTTTCACAGATAGCAAGAATGTACTTACATCATACTAAGCATTAGACTAAAAATATAACCTAAGACGTGAAATTTGTACCAAAGTGTTAAATCCTGGGGGTTTTGGAGGGATTTCTCTTTGCACTTGTTATTTCATGAAATATAATGTCCCCTAAGGAATAACTATGGGAGGTAAAAGGAGATTTATTTTTTTTCTTATTTGTAATATGTGCTATCAACACATTACATACTGCAATTTTCATATAAGATACATTTATAGATATTTTTTATAACGGATACTATTTTTGAGAATTTGGGGGTAATTTCTTTTACAAATATCCTAAAATCTTCAATTTCAATACCTTGTTTCTCCTATATATGAGTGTGTTCCCCTAAGTATTTCCAGAATATGTTAAAAAATGCTCATTTCAATTTTGTTAGGTATTCTTTGGCATTTGAAATCCCAAATTTCAAATAAAGAAGGTAATGTCAACTAAACCGAACCAGTCAGAAGTTATATTTAGGATCAGAAAAGAAAAAAAGTAAATTGATTATTCAAAGAAGTAAAAAATGTAATTTAACTCTGGAGTAGAAAAGGAAATAAAAAAGGCCCAGGGCCAATAGTTTTAAGAAAATTTTCGTTCTTCTTATATAAAACAGACGGATAAACTAACGAATCTCAATTTCCCAGAGGGCTATTACTCTGAGTGCGTCCACTTAAATTTATGTAGAACAAACATTGTAGAATACGATGTCATATTATGACAAATGGGAACCATCTCTTTTTCTCTTCTAAGAAATTCAGATTCTGCAACACACGCAATGTTAAAGAGTCAAATTTCTTGATTTAATCTAGAGAAAACAAAATATAATGAAAACTGTAGAACATGTCCTAAGCAGTTAAAAACAATGTACGTATGTACTTGACGCCACAGCCCATGAACAGGCTCAGGCCTACCGGCAACATCCCTGCCTCGCGGCCACGGGTTAAGGGGGTACATGTGGTTAGCGGGTAGACATCCCCATGCAATATTTCGGTCTTCTCAACCTGAGAAGTGAATTTTATCATAGTCACACAGCATATACTGGGACATTGCAAGGAAAACGCACACTATAATCTTGCCTCACCAGGAATCGAACCCGGGACTGCGTAGCGGAAAGCAAGCATGCTGAACACCGGCTGGCTATGAGGACAGTTGAAAACAAGTTCTATAAAATTCACATTCCCTGTTTCCCATCAAGAAGATAAAATCCAGTTACCCTGAAATCACGTAAATATAATTTTTAAATTTTTCATTTGGTGTCCCTTAATTGAGATTTTCCCAAAGGTGAATTGAACACACCAAGAATGGATTGAAAATTATATTTAGATAATATATCATTATCTATAAGATTCTTTGTTATTTTTCAGTTATTCAATTATTACCCTTGTTTTATTTTCATTAACAGATCTTGTTTTACTTTCTTCTTTTCTCATTTTATTTCCGACCCTTTTAAGGGGCAGTTCACGCATCATAACACTGTTCAAGGTGATGACAAAGCTTCAGCTTCGAATTCCACGATTAACATAAAACATCTTTTGAGTTTGTCCAATGCATAATATCTTAACACATTATGTGCCAAAATATTTTGCAAAAAGTTTATTGCAGAAAAAGAACGCAAAACAATTTATTTAAGAAAATTACTTAGAATCTACGAGGCATACACTCAAAATTTGCTTTTAAAATAGCTTGAAAACAATCCTTTTGCAATTTCTTAGTGTGTCACACTAAACTGTTGCGTGACACACACTGTAATTTTAGTGTGACACACTTAGTGTGTCACACTAAAATTGTCATTCAGTGAAACACATTCAAAATAATTGAATTACGATAAATAATGGCAAGTCCTTAGTGGTTGTGGTATGCCCTGCCTGTGCTGCAGAAAAGCAACAGACCACCATAAATGTGTGGAATATTCTGGAGAGGAAAAAAAATTAATCTCATGTTATCATACGATAAAAGATTTAATAAAGAAATAATAAACCTAATATTTGGTAGTTTTTTGACACTTCCTACTAAAAGATTATGCATAAATGAGAACACTTCATTAAGTTTTTAAAATGGCAGTTCATCATACAGTTTCATGAAATTCTGCAGGACCAATATAATTTGTGATCTAACTTTACACAAAACAGACTTATCTTAACTCAACCCACTCTTGATTCAAAATGTTCACACTTTACAGCTTCAAACATTAACAAAATAAAATAAAAATAGCATTTAATAAACTTATTCAAGACCATTTTCGCTGCATAAAATTATTTTGAAAAACTCTCTTAAAAATGATTTTCTTAACGCATTTTGAAAAAAAGGTCTAGCAAATCCATGTATTCTGAAATGCTATGTAAAAACGTAAAAGCAATAATAATTACCAATTCTGAAATACTATGTAAAAATGTAAAAGCAATAATTTTCGCAACAATTTTTATACATTAACTTATCTAATTAATCTAGGAACTTTTTCTATAATGGAAATAAAATGAGAAAATACAACACCCAAGAAAGTTGGTAAATAATTCTCTTTTTAAAAAGATCTCAATATCTTTAACTTTCTCAATGTGTATTGAAAAAACATCTGATACACAACTATAAATTATGCCAAGTATTTAGAGATAATTACTCCTTCTCATGGATTCCCGTCTTGCAATAGTAAATTATTAATTAGATTTCAAGGTATAGGAGTAACAATACACATTCCAACATTACTTGAAAGCTATAAAACATATAAAAAATGTTTTGGAAACATTGATGTAATGATTCTCACGTAAGGAAATAGTTATTTGACACTGATTGAACTCACCTTCTGCTATTATAAAAATGTTCTTTAACACAAACCCAATCCAATATTTGATTACTAATAACAATTTTCAATACATAATTCTGAATCATTTAAATTAACATTTGAAACATACCAGTTTCTGCAGAACCCGTTAGAGACTTTTTTTTTCTGAAATGCCTGTGCTGCCATCTGCTCTTTCATTCCCATGAAAATTAACAGACCACAACTTGATTTCATAGACATCTCCTGTGAGTAGCCGAGTTGTAGATGTAATCATGTTCTGAACAGAACATCTACAATAATGTAAAAAGATTTAGATTTCAACCATTGCAACAGACCCTCAAATGTAATTGATATTACAAAAGTCAGTATCATAATATTATCTGAATAAATTCTCATTTGACCAAGTAGTACAATTTCAAAGATTTTATTAATGACACTTTCAGGTTTACTTACGATAAAATGTAGCACAGTGATTTCACAAACACTCACCACAATGTTTGCTTTATCACATTGTTTGTGTTGTTACTTGTGCACAAAAAAATCTTAATTCACTCTTTTGTGTGTTTGCTTGCAAAACCATGTATACTCATTTAACACGAAACAAAACATTTACAAAAACACTAAATATTTTATTCCAAATTACTGATAAAAATATATAAGTGCTTACATTCTATCATTTCTACTGCCTCAAAAATACATTTATAATTGCTTTCATGATTGTTAATAATGGCATGGTATATAGCATTTTGTTCAGTTTTGTAGTTCCTCTAGAAATAAGATTCACAACTGTATCACTATGAGATTTGTACTATGAACTGTATACCGCACTAATAAACTACTGTACTGTAGAGTCATAACTTACTGCCACATCAGTGTTAAAATACTACTTAACACCGACTTGAAATAGTATACATACTTAGCATTTGCCATTAACAGCATAGGAAGACAGTACTGTACAGGCCAAAGGGGTTATGTTCATCTATAAAATAAAATACTGTAAAATAACTTGATAATACAAAATTATACTTGTGTAAATTTATGAAAAATGGCTTTAGATATACGGTACTCCTTAAAAGGTCTTCTAAGAATTGTTTTGTCTTTTGTTTACATTTGTAAAAATATGTTTTCAGATCAGAGTCATTTACATTGATTATTGGCGCACATCATTTTTAATGAAACAGAAAATAAATTAACAATCTTGACTCAATGAAACATTTAAATATACATGTCATTTGGAATCAGTAATCCACTTCTTCACACATCATTTAAAACAAAACACCTAGACAAGCCAATTCTGTGATATAAAACTTCTTTCTAGCACAGCATTTATAAAGCATGAAAAGATAACAGTCCATCTTTGAAGAAAGGCCTACAGCATTAAGCTTTTAAGCACAAAATTTTGTTCAATCCTCTAATTAATAAAAATGAACACCTTGCTGTGTAAAAGTATATGAAGCACTATGCATATTTAAATATACATGTAAGAATTTATGTAAATTGATTGCTCAAAATTGAATCAAATAATTAAGTAGCACTCAATCTTCTTATGCTTGTGGCACACACCATTGCAAAGAAAAATTAGTTATGGAGTCAGTGAACACATCTTGATTAAATTCCATGAGAATTTTTTCCCATATATTATATACCCAGGCACAGCCATACATAATCTCTGAATCATGCATGTCACACTAGAGGGCGCCAGTTAGCTGAGTGAAATTTGTGTATCTTTAAGAGGTATTTTTTTAAAAATACATTAAACTTGTACTGTACGCTCAGGATACAAAATTAAATCTTAGAAAAGAAAAATGAAATAAAATTAAAGAACATGAAAAAGTTGTCGTATATTTTGAGAAATTGACTTGCATGTAAAACAATCTTTGAATACAAATCCTCTGAAACCCTTCAAATGAAATTAGTTAACTTTTTAGTTTGATTCCTCTCAAACCAAAATGCCACTAAACAAGGTTTATCAACCACTGGTAAAATATCTATCTACACCATTATACTATGCAACCATCATACACAGGCAAGAGAACTATTAGTGAGGAAGTATAGAAAATCAGAAATGAAGCTATGAAATTGAATATCTAGGGACATAAACTTCCCATCTCATGGAATGTATTTTCTTATAGAGCAACTGAGCATTGACTTGTTCAACACAAAATTAGTTGTAGTAAATTTGAGCAATGATGTTTCAGATTTGCAGGAAGTTTCACTGGGTTCCATTAACATTCTTTTTCTGAATTCCCATACTTCTATTGAAAGTTTTAAGTAAATCTGAATAATTCTTAAATATAAAATAATATTTGTACAAGCTAATAGTAAGTTACGTTTTCTTCTCCATTATGATTATAATCACCACGGATTAGGCTGTATGTCTGTTCTGAAGATATAAGATGATTCCTTCAAAAACAAAAATTCTAGTTTTTTTTAGGAAATCAGAAATGTAAAAATTAAAATGCTAATTAAGTACAATTTCACTAATGCCTGCTTTTAATGGTTGCACTCTTCTCACAAGTTCCAATCTTAATGATTATATCATGTTTTTCACAAAAAGTTATGTTCATAAAATAGAAAACATTTCTACAAAAATGTATTTTCATGGTATGAATGAATTCTTTGTTCTTGGCTATAAAATGTCACTCTAGAATATATATTTTTCTGAAAACCCTGTATATAAACAAAGGATTACCAGTTGTACAACTGTAGTAAGAACAGACAATTAGTGTAAATAGAACATGGCTTTCTTATAAATTGTTGGATCTTGTTCAACACACACCAGACAAACTTTTCTCTAACACACCTTGAATGGGATTACACAATTCCCCTTTTTGAACGCAGAGAAACCTTCCTTCAGAAGTGCTAAGTGCTTTTGTAATTACATTTCTATTATTGTTTAAAAAACAAAGCAGTTTAACAATTCAAATTTTTTCCCTCTTATAAAAAGAAAGAAAAATAAAATAAAATTAAAGGGGGGAAAAAGCACATTAAAAATTCTAACCCCTGATACCAAGAGCAAGACTAGAAATTCAGGTGCTACATTTGTATTGCACAAGTTTGGAGTATTGTTATGTGCAACGCTAGCCCATTCTCATCAACAATCCGAAAAGATATTTCTATACTTTTTTTGTCACACTTGGAAGAACAATGGTACACAAATATAAATATACAATAAATTCAGGTCACAGAATGTTGGTGTGATTTAAATAACACAAAAATTAAAATTTTGCTAAGTAAATCTTTAAAGCACTGAAATGCTAAGGATCATTTGCATGTGAAAAGGAGGATTATTTCTTCTGCATGTATTCTTCAAGAAGACTATGCAGAACAGCATCAAATGATATGTCTGGTGTACCCGAAGGTCATTGCCTTGCACTTCGTTCAGTCTCCATTAAACATTCACGAACTAGAATTCTAGCATGGACAATACCACGTTTTAGTCTTTCAGCAGAACTTTTACTCCCTGCATAGGTAGGTCGAATATCCTTTCCCATTTCTTCTATAACTGCCAGCAACTGAGCATATTTTGACTGACCAGGTGGTGCAGGAGGTACAGATGGCATTTGTGGCTGTCGAACAACTGTTGCTGGACTTCCAATAGTTCCACTAGCAAATGTGCCAGTAACTGATGGAGAAGACATTAAATCTGGAGCCACCATTCCCGCAGAGCTAGCCGTTAGGGGTGAATCCACAGCTTGAATATCATCATCCATTATTGAGATTCCAACCAACATAGACTTATTGTTTTAAATCAGCAATTTCTTCCTCCTGAAGGTATGTGAATATTGCCTTAACACTGAAGGAGATTTTTAAATAACCAATACAAAAGCAGGACTTAGTAAGAAACAAACAAACAAAAAACAAACTCATAACGCGGGAATTTTCATACTTGCCACGAATTTTTGTGCAACCCACCTTTGAACTATCTTCTGATTTCAAGAAGCATAAGTCAACTTTCCCAGGTAATTCTAGTCTGGTGTACAGAGAACGAAATCACCCGTTCTTGATGAACAAAATGGAACTGCAAAAAACCAAAACCCTTAAACTGCACTTTATTATTAATTGTGATGGGGTGCGTTAATTACACATAATAAACAGAGTAATGATTGGTTTGTACTGTCCTATCAATACTCACTCTAAACAAATGTAATAGTGGCGAAAGTTCCAAAAACGCTCAAAAGTAACACATCTATCAACACATACAAGAACAATTACACAGAGTGTAACATGTCACAGAATACATATATGTAATTTGATTATGACTACAACGAACGACCCTTGCAGACTCTTATTCGAGTTTTATTAGCTGTCATAAATATCTTTGGTAGTCGACGTTTGTGATTTCAGCGCTCTACCTGTCAGAACAAGCACTATTTCTATCATTTCAACGTACCGAAGCAATGCATCGCGGGAAATTTAATTTCGTAAGCGCATCCGTGAATATTATTAATAGGTTTTAATATTTTACATCCTACATGTTTAATAGAATTACACATCAGCGGACGGATGCAAATATTATACAACACATGGGTTAAAAAAATTAGCAGAGCACTACGAATCACTGTCGTTTCGCAAATGTTTTATTAGACAATCCGCTATCGTGTTGAATCTAAAGAGACCATCCATAAATTACCTAATGCCTTTGGAGTATTTCGAATAACCCCATCTCACCCCCGTAACGCGCACTTGAATCTCCTTAAATAATTACGTAACGCTTGCGACATTATCCAGACCGCCATTATTTACAAGAAGAAAATATAAATTAACCAAAGCAAAAACAATTAATTTTGTTTGTGTTACATACCAAAATTACGATAATTAAAGTCTGAATTAGTTGGCGATGCTGCCTGCATCTAACAATAAGATTGGGAACAATTTTTGAATGCAGGAAGCACGCATAATTGTGAATATTTTCGACAAGTCGTGCAAATGCCATCATAGAGAACGTATGGGTGACAGTCTACTGTGCCAATTTAATTGGACTATATAACATAGATAAATTTTGAACAGTTTCTTCATAGTCTAACACATTTAATCCATTCACTGTTGATAAGATTGAACTTATTGTAATAATTTATACAACACTTTTATGGGCGTTATGTAAACGCCAAACTAACTACCCCTATGTAATGCTGCCCTAAATCCCCTCCCCCTCTTTAGCGTTACAAAATTTATGAACGACCCCTAATCACAGTGTAACGTTGTGATCGTAATGCAGTGGTCCTTATAATATTGCACCACCATAAACGTAGAGTGAAGTCTTTTTACTATGCCACATTATTAGCTGGAAGGAAGAGAGAATTTCAAAGAAAAAAAAGTCTTCTTGGTAGGAATATTCTATTATGTAGCGGACAGCCATGCTCAAGGATGGCTTCGAACCCATGACCATTCAGACCAAAAGAAAAAGGGAAAAGCAAAAGATACCGACTACTACTACTACCGCTATCGCTGCTGCTGCTACCACTTCTACTGCTACTACTACTACTACTACTACTACTACTACTACTACTACTACTACTACCACTACTACTACTACTACTACTACTACTACTACTAGCGCTAGCGCTGCCGCTGCTGCTGCTACCACCACTACTACTACTACTACTACTACTACTACTACTACTACTACTACTACTACTACTACTACTATTACTACTACAACTACTACTACTAATACTGCTACTACTACCGCTACTACAACTCCCGCTACCGATACCGCCGCCACCGCTGCTGCTGCTACCACTTCTACTACTACTACTACTACTACTACAACTATTACTACTACTACTACTACTACTACTACTACTACTACTACTACTACTATTACTACTACTACCGCCGCTATCGCTGCCGCTGCTACCACCACCACTACTACTACTACTACTACTACTACTACTACTACTACTACTACTACTACTACTACTACTACTACCGCTACTACTACTACTACTACTACCAACGCTACCGCTACCGCTGCCGCCGTTACGGTACAGGGGATCGGAGCCCCAGTACCGGCGGTCGGTGATGCGCAAGCAGGCCACCGGGCGTCGTCACACAGCGACTGCAATGCCAGGGTTGCGGATCACTCGACACCGCTGGCAGATACTGCTACGAGTGATAGCAAGCTTCGCGGGACTAGTATGGAAGTCTGCGTATCTACGGTTGAGGGATCCCTTAAAAACCCTCGTCTAAAAAAAGCCCTGAGTTCAATGCAAAAAGAATGAAAATCGTAAAAACAATAAACTACGATGACTCGTTCAAAAACACCGCAGCGGTACTAAAGTGCCTTACAGTTAAAAGAACTGAAGGAAATTTTGATAAAGTGAGCCCATTTTTAATAGAGAAGAGTATTAGCACCTCTGCTGGATCTGCCGTACATGACATACAGAAAATTCCATCTGGACTCTTGATAGAAACATTCAATGACAATCAAGGCAAAACGTTATTAGAATTGAAGAAAATAGGCACTATAGATGTTGAAGTAAGTGCTCCTGGCACGCTGAATACCTGCAAAGGTGTTGTAGTTTGTAGTGACTTACTAAACAGCAGTGAAGAGGAAATAGTTCAAGAACTAGCTTCTCAAGGAGTCATTGCCTGACGTAGGCTAGCAATGAGGCGGGATGGGCAGATAATTCCTTCAGCGTCCCATTCTTGACGTTCAATCGTTGTACGTTACCAGAGAAGATTAAAGCAGCAATTCATCGTTTAACCATACGAATGTTCATTCCTCAACCAATGCAGTGTTTTCAATGCTTTCGATTTGGACACCCAGCATCTAGATGTGCGAGAATTAAAGTATGTCACTGTGGTAAGCCATTTCATAGTGATGATCCATGCATAGATCCTATCAAATGTATTAATTGCAGCGGATAATATTCATAAAGGTCAAGGAACTGACAAGTATATAAGCAGGAGGCAGCAATACAACAAGAAAATCCAGACAGAAGCTCAGCTATCCTGAAGCAAAAAAACAAAATGAAGGAAAATAAAGGAAATATTACATACGTAGAAGCAGCTACTAAAAGCGCAAATTTGCCTTCTTTCAAATTTGCCTAATGCCTGCAGAAACTCGGTGCATAGAAAAGTATTTTAATGAAATTCACAACAACAAAATAAATACAGCAGACAACCACAAACACTCAAAGTGAAATAGTAAATGAAAAACAATCTTCAAGACCCCCACCAAATGAGGCAGAAAGAAATCCAATGGCTTCTCCTGCAGCCACATTCAGCAAAGAAGTATCAGCAGAAGGCTATCGAAGTCGATCGCCTCGTTCTGCTAAGTACACCAAGAACGACTTCCTCAAACAAAAAACGAAATCATCAATTACCAATGTTCAAGACACTGACTCTGAGACAAGTTCGATGGTAAGTGCGGAAAATAATGATTACTAGTACATCGATCTAAACAAAATCACGCATAAGAAGAAAAAGAAGAAACGATGGCCAAGAGGAAAACCAAGAAAATAAGCAGGATCTAGGCATCCTATAGCAGCAGAACCCCATTCCAACCATGGAAAATATTATTCAATGGAACATTAATGGCTGTTTCTCGCATTACTGTGAGCTGAAATTGCTACTGGCCAATCACACATCAATGTGTGTGTGCTTACAAGAAACCCATTTGAAACTAGAAGACCGGTTCAATTTTAGAGGATTTTAGACCTTTCGCAGTGACGTAGAACCTGATAGACGAGTTAGAGGTGGTGTTGCCATATTGATCAGCAATACACATCCTGCTAGTCGTCTCGATCTCAACACACCTCTACAAGCAGTAGTTGTAACCTTATACAAGCCATTAAAGATGACGTTAAGTTGCATATACTTACCCGATGCCTCAAGGCAAAATGAAGATCTTCAAGACCTGATCGATCAACTACATCCTCCATTTCTAATTCTAGGCGTCTCAATGCTCACAGTACCACGTGGGGCTGTTCTAGAACAAATGACTCCGGTCGCAGAATCGATGACCTGCTACTTAACAATGAATACGCACTTTTAAACAAAGCAGCAAGCACTCATTTTAACGCTAAAAATGGCTCATTCTCGGCCATTGATCTCCCAATATCTAATCCAAATCTTTCAACACGGTTGACGAGGAAACCAATGCCAGATCTTCATCAGAGTAATCACTTTCCTATGTTGATATCATCAAATATACCAAAGAAGACAGTATATTTACCGAAACGTTAGTGTACCAACCGTGTAGACTGGTCCAGTTTCACCAGACATATACCACCAATAAATGTCAGTGGAAACACAGAGAAAGACGTTAATGATTTCACCAACACTGTTATATCTTCTGCTGTAAAATACATTCCACAGACTAGTGGCTGCTCATAGAGGATTTCAGTATTATGGTGGAATACGGAGACCAAAGAAGCAATAAGGGAGAAAAGAAGAGTCCTCAATAGATACAGGCGTGCACCAAGACAATCTTATTGCTTTCAAGCGTGTGCGTGCATTCGCTTGCAGAAAAAAAATACTAACAGCAAAACGATCAAGCTGGGAAAAGTACGTAACAACCATAATTCGAACGACCAAAGTCACGGATGGCAGAAAATCCAGTCAATAGCTGGGAAAAATGTTTTCAGTCCTATCATGTGCATAGAACACGAAGGACAACTAATCTGCAACCCTGACGAAATAGCCAACGCCATAGCGACCCAATACTCCAGAGCGAGTAACACAAACAGCTATCCTAAAGACTTTCTCGAGAACAAGAAAGAAGAAGAAAAACAAGTATTTGACTTTACAACCGATACAGATAAGCCATATAACGTTCTTTTCACATGGAGAGAATTGCAAGACGCCATTAATGCAGCTGGAGACACCGTTGCAGGATTAGACAATATCCCTTACGGCATACTTTGTCGGTTACCGAAGGAAATACTGTCCACCTTGTTAAACATATACAATAACATTTGGACACAAAGTAATTACCTCAAAGTCTGGAAAGAAGCGATAATAAATCAACTTTTGAAGGCAGGCAACGATCCACTGAAACCTTTTGATTAACACTCGGTATCCCTGACATGTTGTCTCGGAAATATCTTGGAAAACATGGTCAACGCTCGACTAACATCGTGTCTCGAAAGGAACAACCTCCTCAATATACATCAGTGCGGATACAGACATTACTCTACAATCGACCAGCTAATATATCTGGGAAACGCAATTCAAAATACCTTCATCAAAAGAAAAATATGGTTACCGCATTCTTTGAGCTGGAAAAAGCTTTTGATATGACCTGGCGAGACAGCTATATAACTGGCAAATAAGAGGAAATCTACCAAAATTCATATCCAGCTTCCTAAGTACCAGATCTTTCCAAGTTCGCTTTGGGCAGTCCATCTCAGAAAGCTACTAGAGAATGGTGTACCGCAATGCTCTCCATTGAGAGGTACACTATTGTAGCGATCAACGAGATGTTTGACGGCATAAAGCGTCAATTGGAAAGTGCATGTATGTAGATGACATTGCTATATTCTACTCAGCCAAATCACCGGCAATGATCAAATTCAAAATGAAAAATGACATCAATAAATTAGTACAGAACGCGAAAAACATTGGTTTCTCATTTACAGCAGCCAAAACCAAATGCTTTCACTTCTGTAGGAAACGAAAAAGCGACAGAGATCCAGATCTGGCGCTGATTGGTGTTCAACTAACATACAATGAAACGGCAAAATTCCTTGGTTTGATTTTTGATAGACGTTTAACCTGGAAACAGCAAGAGTTTTTCTAATCTTTGTGAAAATCCTGATGAATGAAATAGGTCTATAATTCATTACATCTGGTTTGTTACCTTTTTTGTGGATAAGTTTAATTACTGCAGTTTTGAATATGTTTGGGAAGAAGCCATGAGTTAGTGATTGGTTGTATAAATATCTGAATGGTTTGATGATATGGTAGAGCAAGCTTTTTAATTAAGAAGTTTGGAATGTTGACTGGCCCACAATGTTATATGGTGTTTTACACCACATAAAACGGAATCTGTGTAATGCGGGAACGGAAAAGTTTCTCATGCCCCACAGGGAGAAAATATCTTTATTAAATGGAATTCCTGCGAATTTAATCCAGCGACGAAAGATATTCTTAATGTAATGAATGCATCTGCAAGTCTGCTTTAAATTCTCTATCCCATGCGATTTAGTTGCTGCAATCGCACTGTGAAGGAGAGGGGATTCAGCAGAATTTGACCTAGGAGTCATTTGTCTCTCGATGCATAAGCCTTCAAAGCTGGGGGGAGGGAGATTTCCTCCCCCTCCTCTGAGCATGGGAAGGTGTACGAGCATGTCTTCTATTCGTGCTTCTCAATCATACATAATTCATAGTACTCTGGGCTGACACTAAGTGCATTAAAAGTCAACAATCGGTCAGAGTTTAGCCAATAGGCAGTGAGGTTGTGTGTATTTGTGTTTCACAACCAGTTAAACAAAGCGAAAACTATGAAATTCTAACATTCTCTAACTTTAGATGAAAAGGACCAACATATGGAAGCAAGAGAAACTCTGAACATGTCAATGAATGTTTAATACTCGCTTATTGGTAATTTCTTCCATAAATACGTTACATGTAAATGTACTTTAATAATCATAATAAAATCATGTAATTATTACCTTACTTTAATTACTTCTTTTCTTACATTAATTTACTATTTACAAACAGAAATATCAGTATTTTTGTCGTTAAATGGACAACCCTGCATAAAATGGAAACCTCCCTAAAACAGAACTTTTTTGTCCCAATCTATTCCAGCTTAAGACAGATTTTACTGTATTACCAAAAACTTTAGCACAGCATTTATCAATGGAAGTAACTTTCAGAATACATACAAAATGTAGGAGCAGTGCCTGCAATTCTGTGTTGATACAGAAAGTATGTCAGTGGGGTTTACTGTGATCACTTCCTCCCCCTAAATACTTTCGAAAGCAGACTAAAAAAATTATTTGCTTTACTTAAAAAAAATTAGCATTCATAATAGAAATACTACTTTGAAATGCGATGTAATGAATATGTGATATTGTTTTGAAAAAATAGTGTCAAATTACAATATAATAATTGGAGAGATTTGTTGCACCTGAATGGTTTTACCATGTGGCTTTCTCTGCCCCTGAAATTTTAAGTTTTGAATGTCACAATGGAGTTTAAATGTTTTCATTAATCCTACAATGCTGGAGGTTCTCTAATGCATTTCCATGGGTAGATTTATCAAGGTTTTCAGACAAAAAAGAATACAAACTTTAAAAAAAGATTTATTCAATAGTTTAATTTTTCTTGCCAGTACAAGATATTATAAAAATCCAAAAACAGTAAAGTTGGGCATTTTCTATACAGTATTTAAGTTGCATATAATTGAGCACTCACACTTGTGTACACAGTAATAGGATGTGCCCCATTTCTCACAACAGAGAAACTTCTTACAGAGAAATAATTCAGTTCTTTCCATATGTTTCTATCAGCTGCTTCACTTTTGCAATGTAAGCCTCTTTAGCTGCATCGGTTGACATGCCCTTCTTTGAATCCCAAGCATCCCACTTGGCCTTTCCTTTGAAATCCAACATTCCTGGTCTAGCTGCAACAATAAAAACAAAAAACAAATCATACAAACTTCAATCACAATATACGTGTACTGAGCTTCCATTATTAAAACATTAATATCGCACAAAGATAATTAATTTTTATAAAATATCAATTTGCCGTTTACAGAAAAATTGAAATAATAATTTAATATCATAATGAACTGCAATGAAAAAAACTTGCAACCAATAAAGATATAGGTGGTAATATTATAAAACCCATAAGTTCCTGTACTGTTTCTACAATTAAAATAAAAGGCTCCAAATAATTTCGTTTATTTTCTCTTCACAGATAGTTTAATTTTCATATTATTAGTGTTTTGTAAACAAGTGGAAATGTTAAATCTGAGGCATTTACATTTTCAATAATGTGTACATTGTAATAAAATTTATTATTTAAAAAAGACTGCTACAACAATCAGCTTCTTGGGTGCACTCATTTAATTTAAAAAATTACACCCTTGAAAAGAAATAGCCTATTCAAAGTAAGCAGAACTATATCAGCCTACAGTATGGAGAGCTTTTATAAGTAACAAAGCTAAATAAATGTTATAAATCAAAAGGTGAACATAAAACATTTCACCAAGATTAGAGATTTGGTACTAACTAATACAGTTTTTATATGCTAACACAGACTATTGATGTTGCTGTATTTAAAGAATTTAATGTGTAACAGAGTGGATAGTGAGCATTGACCCAGATAACATTTGAAGCAGATTTATACCTTACAGATTCACAATTCAAAATTAACAGCTATACAATCTCATGAAAGCAGAACAATGCATTCTCAAAAGAAGCAAACAATATTAATCTCCTATGTTCAGAGGCATTTGGATAGCAAATGGATACAACTGATAACAAATCCAGTTAATGGATAAACATTTATTGAAATTTATTTTGATTTTGTGACAAGATCTACCCTCGTGTATCAAGTACACTTGACAGTACAATGAAGAGCAAAATGCTAAGTCATACCGGTGTTGACATCACCAACTGTGCCTTGCTTGAATAAAGCATAGATTTCAAGAAGTTCATCATCTGAAGGGGTTTTGGCCAGTTTCTTCACATCCTCTGCAGCTTGTTGAAATTGCTAAAAAGATATTTAAACAAAATCACATTAGAGCCCTGAGTAGAAACCCAAATAGCTAACATAAATAAATAGATACTTTTTAAGGCCAATTATGGTCAGAGATTTTTTCGGATTTTAAGGTACTTAACACAATTAGAATGACTAATTTCAAAAGGTGAAGTGGCTCCTAGAACTTTATTCATCAGGGGTGACAACTTTATAAATAGGTAAAATTAGATGCATCAGAAGTGCCTTTACTGTCCTGTAAAACACATGGCATTTACGAATGCCAACTTTAGAGGTACTTTGAGAAATTTTCCTGTCTAATATGATTTTTCCCATTACTTTTCCTCTTAAATGTTAAGTCTTGGTAAAACTTAATTATAAAATATTAATACCAGAATATGCAATAATTTATTCCTTTGAAAACTACAAGAGTATTAATATGAGTGTTTATTCCATCCACATTGGAACAATCCGGGAAGAATTATATTTCAATTTCCTAAAAACCTATCATCATCAAAAACAATAATTAAATGAACTGGATTACTTGAAGAGCTTTAAATTCTCGGCTATCCGGGAGACGCCGCGTCGTTGGCTGGGGTGCCGACGTTTCGCCTGACATGTCGCAGGCTTCCTCAGGGCAGTGTCAGGCGAAACGTCGGCACCCCAGCCAACGACGCGGCGTCTCCCGGATAGCCGAGAATTTATGGATTTGAGCCGCGGAAGCTTACGTATACTCGAAGAGCTGTCAACAGCTTTGGAGTATAGTAAAAGAAATGGAAAAGTAATAAAGTACAAGGGGTAAAAACTTTATGAAAAAGAATTAGGTAGTATTATGTGTATTTATAAGAATTATTTGTGAAAAATAACTTGTGTATTTAATTTAAGGAGATCTATTTCTAGAAGAATTAAAGCCATTACAATTAATAACTTTGTACCCATTTCTTAAAAAAAAATTATATCTAAGAATGATATAACTAAGGATTGCAGTAATTTCTATTACCACATTTTATCTTCATATGCTCACAAAGGTGCAAATAGATAAATTGTCAGTAGATGATAAAACTGAAAGATAAGTTCAAAATATTTTGTTTGCTGAAAGGGCAATGTAAAGAGACTGAATAAAAGTTCTTTAATTCCAAAGAGATCATTAAAAAATTTTTGCAAGCATGAATAGGAATTTGCAAGACAGTAATACTAATTCTCATTACTGAAATCCTATCCTTTTAAGGAAGGACTTTTTCTCTCTTATAAAGGTGAATGAGTTTGTAAACATGCATAATTTGATTTTGACAAAACAGCAAACTAATGAGGTAAACAGTATTTTAATTTATTTGTGGAGTGTAATCAGGCCCACTTTTCCTTCCAAAACCTGTCAGAAGAGCTAAAAAATAAAAGTTATTAGCCAAAAACAGAAAAGTTGGATGAGGAACACACAGACCATATAAATAGCAAGAATCAAGGTTTTAATACCAGATTTTGTAAAGTGTCAATTTTCAAGAAGGAAGAAATGTGAGCATTTTCTCAGTATTCAGTTTGATTTTTTATTCCTTTCCAGTTACAGAAAATTAATTGTGAAAAGTCCTTGTATCTTTCAAACAGTACCTAGTGATATTTAAAGTCCAAGGAAAAATAATACAAGAACAACGCCAATAACAATAATAGAAATAATAAAACAGTACATGGATCTGTGCAAACATTATGGACTTTGTAAATCATAGTTTTAAAAGTGAAAATAGCTTTGAGCTGGAACCCTCCTTGAATTCTTTCTGAGAAACCATGCTTTGAAGTGGGGATAATCTTCAAAAACGTAATAGAATATCAAACTAATAGTGCTAAAGAATGGCATAAACCGTACTTATTAGTTTCCTAATCTCTCTAGTCTGGGTTGAATTTTCAGTTTTGGTTCACCCTCTCACTGGCAGCCCAAAGGACATTTTATAAAAATTTCTTGATTTTCTGACTCCCTAGAACTGAAATATGATTTTAAGCTTGTTATAGAAGAGTAAATCCGGGTCATATATCCAAATTTATGTTGAAAAATATGGAGCTGCTCTTGAGAATATTGTGTTTATTTCTGAAAGTGACAATTTTGAGCCTATTTTCAGGGATAACTTTTAGGTTTTAGAGAAGCCTTTTTGAAATAATTTGAAGCACTTCTACTAACGCATGCAATAATGCAAACAAATCAAGAATAATGTAAATATTAATGACGTGAAAGATAAAGTAATTTTTGAAAAAAATATTTATAGGAAAAAGAGAAAATGTAGTTTGAACTTTTCTGAAAATGCAAACTGAGTTCATTTACACAGAAAAGTTGAGTTATAACACATTATTCAAAGCACTATTACTCACAAATACAATGTAATATATTATTTGCTACTTATTTGTATATTACACAAATCGCCAGTAATGTAAATATGAATGATGTGAGAGATATTTCAAAAAATACATTTATGTAATTTTTGGAAATACATAAGAATACAGCTAAATGTCTTTTATGACATTTTATACAGGACATCCAAAAAATTTGAATAACAAATTTGGATCTGTTTTTTCAAAATTATTATTTTCTTGAATACGTAGCGTAGTCAGAATCCACCAAATCCATCTATGTTTTGTGGGCCCTTGATACTGAAAAGTGCTTACCGGCAATCTGTCTGACCGTTTGTGTACAACAATAGCAGCTGATGTCAAGGATTTATGCTGCATATGATATTGCTGCATCAATCGGGCTGAGGGCGGAGACCGAGTATGAAATTGATATATTGTAATTTCTTCACGACTTTTACATGAAGACTTTTCGAAATTTTCTCAAACATGGCACTAAATTTGTCTAAAATGTTTTACTTCAAGTGCCAATTAAAATTTTTCCGCTGCATAAATATTTCTACACAATTATAAACTATTCTGAGGATCAAGAAGAAAAGTAACATTAATTTTAACAATAATATATAATTTATTAATTACAATTTGGAATGTATAATTCTAAACAACCTGTAACAAGTATTGTACCTCAACTTCTGGGCCAATTACACCAGCTCGATCAGTTTTTTGTCCACTTTCCCTGAGCCTTGATCTATTGATTGATTTAGTTAAAACAACAACAGTAGAAACTGTATGTGATGTATGGGGGAGAAAATCAACTGTGCACGTTTTCTTGAGTTCCAAAACCCCTTCCGAACATTTGAACTATGAATAGTTGAAAGATAGTTTTAAAAAAATAATGAAATTGAAAAAAACGGAATCTCCATATTTGATTCCACTGTATTGCTAACAAAATAGCAATTCACCCCAGCTCTACTCCTACCACTACAAGCAAAAGAAGTTCAACAAAATGTGCGCATAGTAAAGCTACATTTATGTCCAGAAGCAAAATAAGACGCCATCTCAGCATTTGCTCAATGGATCAGCGAAACTGGGCAAGATCTGATCGAGATGGGGATCATTGAACCCGAAGCTGACGTACATTACTTGCTACTTAGCCTTTCATTTCATTTGAGTGAATGCCAATTGGCCCCTAGTTTTGTTCCTGGACATAAATGTAACTATACGTGCATGTCTTCTAAAATTCAGTGAGAAATATAGTTATTCAAATTATCGTTCTCCACGTTGTCGGGGTAGAAAGTAGTTTCATTCACGAAGAGCACGATTGGGGATTATAGTGCCGTTGGAAACAGTTTTTATTACATCGGATGGAATATTTTCTTATAAATTCTTGCCAAAAATGCTAACTTCATCAGTATTCAGAATTAACTTTTACATGAGATACGAAAGTGAAAACTTGCACAGAATGCATTTTACCACATAGCACGTTACACACAGTTTTGAACTGTTTTTGTCGTAAAATAAATAAGTAATCTTTTAGATTAACAATTTTAATCTTCTAGAATAGACCAATTTTATGCTGATAGAAATTGCACAGGTCCGGTTTTCACTGAAACTTCTGACATGCACATTTAATATTGATGTTCTTTATATACACATTTAATATTGAACCCCAGAGGTTTCTCTTAAAACAAATTATTTCTCACTATTACACCTTCAAATCATTTCAGTGTTTTTTTTTAATTAGTATTTTACACATAATTTCGTGTTGAAATGTGAAGTATCACAAGATTCCCGACAATACATGTTATAATCCAATAAACACTGTGTCAGGGAACTGCGGGAATGGTACAGAGAAAGCACGCGTGATCCTGTAACACAATTCCCGGTCTAAATATTCCGTGTTTTTTCTAATCCGTAATTAATAAAAATAGAGCACAAACTCAATTCAATGTTAGAAAGCCATTTTCATTTAAACTTTACGAAATAAGCACTTTTTAAACTCTGGCGCTCCGTTTGGTTGCTAGTATTTCAGTTGATGTCTGAAGTTTTAGACGGTTAGATGTTGCGAGGCTAAAAATGTCTCGTAATCAATTCGAGAAAGAATTTGGTGCCATTATTAGGTTTCGTCTTCAATCTGTTTTCCGCAAGGAGGAAGGGGAGATTCCATCACTAGCAGTAGCATAGTTACGGGTTTTCTTTATCGCACGGACAAACCTTTAAAGGATATTCAGGATAATCAACGTTTTTACAGCACCAGTACTCATCTGCATATTTAGAATAAATTGTTAGTCGAAGACTTGATATCAAACTTGGAAGAGTAAAACTAAAAAGGATCCAGTGAATGCTCTGATTTCAGCCAAACTCAGCTGTTTTCACACTTCTTTCTCGATCTAAAGATGGACGAGGCACTATTGATTTAAGCAATTTACGAACTTTTTTCGCACAATTTTTTCGACGAACAATTTTCGTACTTACGACAAAAATGTTTGCATGCACTTCTGAGGAAGTCAAAGAAGAATTTTCAAGACAAAGAACTGTTTATTGACACAGAGAAATTTTGAGTATGACACGAGAGCTGTAAATACGACAGAAGATGATTTCTCCAGTGTTACTGTTATAAAAATCTCTCGAGGCTGTAGAACTCGAGGCAAACCAAGTCAAATAGAAACGTATTTGTCGATCAAACTTGTTCGCTCTTAGTAGATCTTCAGTAGATTCCTGAGCCATAGGAGTCTTCTACCCGAGATTAAGTACCTACACGAAATAATATATTCAAGGACGGAACTGAGGATTCGTGAAGGCGGGCCCTCGCTGGAACGGGCAATCTTCGAGTACAAGCTGAAATTACCGTAACAAAAAGACTTTAACCAATTACATCTCAAATGGACGAGAAAATATTACGTTCCCTCCTTAAAAATAGCCATAATGTTCCGGCAGAGCACGTAGTTTTTAAGATCAGCGCTTGAGAGCGCAGTCAGATAACGTTGTCCAACGCCGTTGAACATTTCGTCTTGCAAGTTTTTGGCAAAAGATTACGTTTCCACGAGAATACTATTTATGGCGCCATCGACATAAAACCCAAAGAAGGTGCTTGGGCGTTTGCTGCCCTCGCATCAAAAAGGTTTGAGAAACATTTAGAATTATGCAGAGCTAGGAAAGTCGTATTTAGGAACGTCTGCGACGGACAGACGTTTTGCCGGTAAATTATTTTTCGATATCAAGGACCCACAGAAAAGGATTTTGGCTACACTGGACTGAATAATTTTTTCTTTAAATTTAGCAACTGGATTTATCCACTTGTTGGTTACCAGGGCCCTGTAATAAGAGTTTTTCTGCCGAAAATTCGCCGTTTTGTCGCGCTGCATTACATAACTTTCTCTATACTATAACGTATGTTACTCCGTGTAAATGTACACAAGAAAGTATACAAGAAAGTAAAAAGTGAATTAAACATTTGATACAATTACATACAAATTTGAAATAAATTTGTTTCACATGATACATCTTTGATAAATTTTAGCATTCATTTGTGGTTTGAACTTGCGAAAAAGTTCATTTTTCAGCAATTCAATCTCCCTCAGTTGATCTAGTCTAAGTTTTCAGAGCTCTCTCCCCCCGAAAGCGAATTTTTTTAAATTAAGCCTAGAACTCAGACTCAAGAAAAAAGAAAAGGTTTGATTTAGCCTGCACGATTGAAACTATCTGACACACTTGAAATATCTTCATCAAAACGAAAACAAATATAGCCAACATTCACAGGTATTTAAAATACTGAAAAACAAGAATGTAACGCATTGTATTGAAATTTACTGATATTTCAAAGCCCTCTGCAGCTTTGGCATTTATTCAGAAGCAAGTCCTGTGCAGAATTTCTCTTACCTCTTCGAGAGACATGGTGAAGTTTTGGCTGTGACTGGAATCTGCAACAGAAATCCGAGGGTTAATTATTTTCTGAACAAATTAATTTTCTTCGTAGATTCTATGGTTCAATATGCACAAAAAATATTTCAACTTTTATTTTTATTTTCATAATTCATAATTTCATAATTTTATTTCATTTCCTTTTTTACTTGTAGGTGCTTAGGAATATATTTGTTTTTAGTTCATTATTCTGACTTCTAAAATTGCGTCGAGTCACTGCTACCAGGACGTGGAACGGGAGTGATAAAAGCACTATAGGTATCACAACGCCTGCTTCAAAAAGGTTATGAATGATGTACTAGAATGAGGAGGGTCCTAAATGGTGTGTAACTTTTGAAACAGAAGTTTAAAGCATGTTTTGACAGCTAAAGAAAACCATTACGTCATTTTCCGTACTGCAAGGCATAGTAATATGCACAAATTAAATTAAATTTTCTTCTGAATTTAGTGAAGAAAGTGAATGTACGGCACTAGTGTTCTACCTTCTCCGCTCCACCATACGTTCTATTAATTACTCCATCCTTCCGAATATTTATGCTGCATTAGCGCTCGCGTCAACGACGTATTTTTAATAAGTATAAGGCAATTATAAAACAAAAATATTTTATTTGTTATGAAATACAATTTATAATAATTATAGAAGTTCATTATTTGATAGCATACAAATTAGAAACTAATATTCACAGATCGTCCGTGAAGTTGAGATTATCGAACTCCTGCAATCACAGAATCAGTTTTCCAACATCCAGTTTGGTTTTGATTTTTTTCCTTTGAATTATTTCTGTAAATTGATAAAAAAAATAATTTCATCGTCAAGAAGCACTAAACTAACACACCCTACCAATATGAAACGCAGCGTAATGCTTCCTCAAACTTCGTTCTCTTTTTAGCGTTACTTCTAGTACAATTTAGCGTTACTTCTAGTACAGTCTTGCTCTTGACGTAAATTAGCTATAGCGGTTTCATCCAACCGAGAGCTTATATGTCGGTAGAGTGACATGGGGACGTTCCTATGGGGACGTTCCAACTCCCGAATAGATAAAATCGTTAACAGCTGATTTACGTCAAGTGCACGGTTAAATAAGTCCTAGTGTAATTTATGGACTGCCCCCTTATACAGTAAGCAATATCTTTGTTTGTGCATTTTCTGTGCAGAGAACCATTAATAACCTTGGGCAAAAATCTTATCACACACAAAATCCGGATTACATCTTTTCAGGTGCTTTCTCACGATACAAGGGGTTATGGTCATAGTTATAGGACTGGAATTCAAGTAAAAGCAACTTTTTCCATTTTCATTTAGTTCAAAAACTAGCTTTTTATCTCTGGTATTTTTCAATCGATATATTCAAAAGAATATTCAAAATGTGATTTTTCCAAACCTTCAGTCATGAATGAAATCTCAGAATTGTAAGGAATTCTGAATTGCCATCCGCTTCAGCGTGAAATGAATAACATTTCTGCTCGGAAACTAGTACTTCACTTTATTGTTTGTAAAGCGATACTTCCCGGTACGCGAACCGCAAAGAAATCCAGACAGATTGCAGAAAAGAAATCATTAGGGTGACATGAACAAACATTGCATCGCATATTATGAATGATTCCAAGAGTACCTATATAAATGTAAATTTTTCTGGATTAGTACTAAAACTAGTGGAGCTAAAAAACACGTACTTTTTCGCCCTTACTTTCACGCAAAATGTACTCAAATTTTCGAAACACTGTACATGACCTCTTTCAAAAATCTATATGTCAGGAACAGCTATCATTAAGGGAAAAATTCTATCTTCTTAATAGTTGTAAAATGAGACCTGCAGCATTCCCTTAAACATCCTGCACACTGCCCAATAACAATTTAATCAAACCTGATACAACATTTTTTTAATGTCCTAGGAGCTTCATGTAAAATACTTCCCAAAATTAAAACATCGATTTCAAATCCAAGTGGCGGCGACATCAGCCAGATCGATTGAAGAATATCAATTTTGGGAGAAAATCGGCTGAACGGTTTAGCCGCTAGCGTTGTTCACAGACTGGTACACAGAGGTTTTACAGTCATTCGATTTTTTGGTATCAAGGACCCATAAAACATGGATCCTGGCTACACCACGTGTTAGAAGACTTTCCCCTCTAAATTTAACAGCTAGACATTTCTATTTTTTCGTCACCCGGGCCCTTCCAAACGAGTTTTTCTGCCGAAAATTCGCAGTTTTTCGCGCGGCATTATATAACTTTGTACTGCGTAAGCGGTAGCGAGAAACAAAAAAATAATTTACGCTACTCGTACGAGAGCGACTTACTTCGAAATGTCTCGACTCCTCTTGACACCTTGTCCTTCAACATTTCATACGTACGCCGAAGACTCATTTCGTGTTAGTTACGTAATTATTTGTCACCTGAACGAAATTTCAAAAGCACCCTTGACCTAATAGAGAGTTTTCGGAAGTCGTGGATTTGAAAGACGTAACACGATAATTCTGGGGAGAATTCGTACTGCGCATGCGCCGGCATCAAAAGACAGGATTTTGATCGATGGGTTCCGTTATTCTCCCTGTTTTGTCGTCTACGACAAACTTACACTTAACGACTTTCGTCGCTATCACTAACGCACAGTGAGCATGGAAAAAATGACAAATGCAATATACAAAGTACTAATATAATATGGCAAGAACTTAATGGTTAATATTTCTCAAGTTAATTCAAATAAACTATTGTAAATGTTTAGGGTTAGAGGTTATGTAATTGAGGCTACATTGATTGTCACGAAAAATTACTGATTTATACACATGGTGTTAAAATTGTCATACATTTCCCATTCCCAATGTAAAGAATATAAATGTGAATTACTAAAATTGCGGGGTTACATTTTAAGACTATCTAGGAAGCTATAGTTATTGTTGTAGATAAATATTCGTATGATACCATCAGATTTCATGTATTATACGTTTTACTATCATGTAAAGCTTATAGAAGCAAATCAGATACACAGATGTTTAATAAAAGCTTTAGGATCATGTTAGAGGTATATTCAGTTCCAATTAGTTCCTAGATTCAACGTATACTTTTGATTGTAAGACTTGCAAAAACGCCTTTTTCTGAAAATACGCTGTTTCCTACTGAGGATAATGTTTACGTACTACAACAATGGATTTCCACATCTTGCTATGCAAAATACAATATTGCTAACTATTATTAAATTCGGAGGAGACTTCTTTGGATTAGGTCCTTGTAAGACTTTAAAATAGATCATTTATGGACTCTTCAATCGACGAAAGAAAGAAAAAAAAGTGATACTATCTCTCAATTATGTCAGTGATTTTCTGGCAAATGGTCTGATGTCTGAAGGTCTAGGTCGATTCTTCTGACCTGCCGCAAAGCGTCAGATCAATGCGTCCTTTTGTGGAACTGTTAAGAATTATAAAAACTACTGAAAGACGAATTTCATAGTATCACATTACTAATCAAGACTAATTCGAAGAGGCTAAGAAAGATGGTATTTCGATTTCATTATTAGTTATTTACGAAAAAATAAATATCGTACGAATTAACACTCGACTGTATGTATATCCAACTTAGCCTGACGGCTTCGTTTAATAATTTTCCAATATCGTAATGAAATATTTTTACGATACGAATATTCTCGTTTAATTAACTTTGTAAAAATTACAATTAACTATAATATTCGTTTCAATTTAACTGTTCTTCCTGAGCAAGGTGACTTACGTCGATATTACGACAATTAATACACTTCAAAAAAGACTGCTTGGTAAAGGTCGCTGGTACACACTTAGTACAAAATATTTACTACAAGGTACACAAGTAAGATCATTAAATTTTCATACAAAGTTAGCATTGTTGACTAATTTATTAACACAGTGATGCACAAATTTTCACAAAAATGTTTTTCCACTTTAAGAATCATCTTTTTTGATTGACGTTTACAGAGACTTCAACTACTATGCTCATTAACCACGTTAGTGTAGTGTAGTTTTTTTTATTTTATTTATTTTTTTTTACTTTTTTTTTAAATTTCGGGAGGTAATGGAGTTATTTCCCAGCTGTATGGTGATGTCCAACACCAACCTGCACGTCTGTTTACAGGCGACTTCCCTCCCGGGACAATCTCTAAGCTCCGGACCGGTCTTACGACGTGTGTTGGAGTAATGCCATGGAAGTGCTAGTGTTACACAAGGGGTGAGGATGAGGGGTGTTAAACAAAGTCAATGAACAGGAAGGAAAGATCGCGCGCGGTCCGTGACGAGATTGTTAGGATACTACTCTGGGATTTGCCTGATGGTGATCGGAGAAACGTCGGCAAACAACCGATCAAAGCAACCGGCCGCTAGAATTCTCCTTCCGACAGCGGCTGAATTTAACCCAGCTCTTTGGCTACAGTTTCGAAAATTTTCCGCCGGCGAGGCTCGAACCCTAGTACCTCCTCCCAGTGAGAGCAGGTGAAGAGTACACAGAAGTGCTGCCTATGAGCTAATCTCGTTATCCATAGAAGTGCTGCCTCTGAGCTAAACTCGTTATCTCTTTCGAATTACCGACATGCACACAACGTGGATTGTAGCTCAGAGCTAGTTTTGACCTTCGACTTCGATTACAAACTTCCTCTCCAACGATAGCAAGTGGATGACTACAGGGTGCTTAGGCCACTCCGTTCCATAAAGCAACGCGTGATGACAATTCAGATCATGTACTGTTTTCGATTGGGACGTTTGAAGAATACTCTATCCCTCGATAAGTAAAAACTGGTGAAGATTGTTCAAGACGCTGTAACATTCTTAGATTTGAATTATTTTCTCAAGCTTTTACGCATAGAATAATACATAAGAGATTAATGAAGCTTCCTTTATGAAAAATGGAGTGGGGGGAATTAATACATTAATGTCCATTCAGAGCCCATTTCCTCCCAGTTTTCGAGATATTTAAGGAAAACACCATTTTAAGGGCTGCGAGAACGGAGTGGGGATAAAATTCCCAAAATAAAATATGTTGAACTATTGCCAAAGAAGAATCAGTAAAGAGAATTTCATGAAAATCTGACAGTCAGTTGAAATGTTTTCGCAGGATATATTCAAGTTTGCTAAATTTTAATAATGATAAACGCTTTACTCAATAGTATCAATTAAAATGAAAACTAGAATTGGACAGAGGCTAATCATATATATGCGATTCGTTTTAGATGAAACTAGTGGTGCTACAAAATGGCACAGACTTTCTAGTAGCAAAACTTTCTAAAATACTTTGTGTGAGCTAGCTTTATGGTTTTGCCCGTCCTTTTGACGGCCGTAATCTCTCGCCGTCCTAAATGCATTTTTATGAAATGTTGTAAATTTCTCGGTTTCCTAATGGAAGATCGAAATATTACCTTTAAAATATTAGAGAAGAATAAAACCTTGACCTGAAAGGAAATTGAAAAGTTTGGAGCGTTTTTTTAAGAAAATGGCGTTTAAGCTTTACTGTAAATGCGAAAATTGAACTCTTTCAAAGAAAATTTGATTTTCGAAAAACTTTATTGGACGTCATTTGAAGCACTTTCACTCTCAAATGCAATTGTATTTACAAATCGCTAGAAATGAGCACATTAACGGCATGAGCGATCTTTTAAAAAATGTGTAATTTTGTTAAAAAGACATTTATACCGCAAAATGAAACTTATGTCTTATCACGAAGGGCAATTAGCACTAAAAGTTTTAAGAAAAAAAATTGAGCCGTATTTGAGAAAATCTGCTTTACGAAGTCAAAATTCTAAAATTTTGAGAAACGGATTGGGCGTTTCGAAAAACGCGAATGTTGAGCTCGTTTTCACAAATAACTTTTGAGTTTTCGGGTAACTTGATATAACATTTAAAAAAACTGTACTCAAATGTAATAATGGGACCAAAAGTGGTCGCTAATGTAAATATTAACGAAGTGATAACTGAAAAAATATTAGTATTTTACATATTAGTATTTTGAAAACAAAGGAATAGGGCACCATGCGGTTTATGTCATCTCACAGACAAAACAGAAATGTTTAAAGAAAAATTAAGAGCAGTTTTGGAGAAAATTCTCCTTTTTTATTCTACAATTATACATATTGCAGGCAATATTGCGCGAAAACTACTAAAAATTAAATTAATGTGTCTCCTCTTCGAAAGAACTATATATGGAGAAAAAATTTCATTAAAAGGAAAAATCTGTATCTTCAAATTTGTGGTTGTAGGAAGACGCCTACGGACAACCGGCCTGACGGACAACCGGCCTGACGGACAACCGGCCTGACGGACAACCGGCCTGACGGACAATTAATGGCACTGACCTCCCACACGAAACCACTACACAATACGTGGAGCAAAGCTTTTCTCGTGGCTTAGACTTACAAAACACTAACATGTTCTGCAACACATCTCTGACTAATTTGCGCCGATGGGCTAAGTAAGGTTGTCATCACGAATGTGTTATAATCTCAAGGACTAGTTTCCATTGCACGCAGCCGCATGCAGCACGGAAACCTACGACTCATTCAAGCGATGTAGTTACGAGACGAATGTGTCTGAATACCCGTGACCCTAATATGCATTTCAAGTTTCGCAAGGCCAATCCATGTCATTGTCCATTGTTCAGATAAAAAAGCACGTAAGGATTGTTTGAACAAAGGTTAATGCTCCATGACTCCTAACGATTCCAAAATTCTCACAACTAACGAACGTCATCCAGAAATAGACACAATCGGTTGGAAAGAGCACGCAAGACGTAGAGAAGAATTGCAGCCTAGAGATTCACTGATTCACTGAAAACTTCTCGATCCGATTTTTCGCAGGTACATTCTAGTACTTTATCTTACAAATTTTACGAAATGTACTCTTAATTTTCAATGCAAAATAGTTTTATGTGGAAGTTAGGGAACCAATAGTCCATTTAATTGCATTTATTTTCCTGGGTTGTCTATTTACCCCGGACAAAATAACTGATCAAGATTTTCTGATCAATTTTGACTATCGTCTCTGGTTCTACAAATATAATTTGCGATGTATTTGAATACAGTACCGAGACGTATGATACAATACATTAATCCACTCTACGTAACTACTACTAGAACACTCAGGACTGTAAGTAATGGTTTTTAAAGCAATTAATAAATAACAGGTAAGTTGATTACGATAATGTTATAACAAACATACATTGTTCTGAATTTCACCCTACAGGTTTAAAATTTTCAAATAGCTGAGTGGAACGCTGATTAGAAGCTCATAGTGTTATTAGAATCTTAGAAAAACCCTTTAGAATCCAATAGAAAAGTAACGAAATTGAGTACAAGTGTGCTGGCTTAATTTGAAATAAAAAATAAACTAATTAAATTCTAAACGGGGGAGGAGTCCCTAGTTACCCACAAAATAGCTTGACATTTCTTTACCAATAAAACTTTCGTCCTTTCCAGAAAGTGATAACACTTATAAACCGACAAAACGTTCGACATTGACAGAGTAATGTGTGATATAAGCAGATCCTTAGCCTAATTTTTCTTGGAAGAGAATGACTGAAATCTTACCAATGAATGAACATGTGATGCACGACACCGTACAGCCCTTTCTAGTCAATGGAATCTTTTAAAACATAGTAAATAAACAATTTAGAAACTAAAATTTGTACGGTTGGAAGAAGGGACCACTAGTTGAAAGCTAAGCTCTGGAGCGAATTTCAAAGCATATTTTACATAAAAATTCAATCTGTTCAATATCTGAATGTTTTTTATTGATAGGGTTATTCTACTAGCAGCGACTCATCTGCCCGTAGGTTACGTCATTGTAGTTACGTCAGCACCAATAATTTGTACAGAGACAGTACACCGGATAGTACACTGTCTATTGTTGGTGTATTAAAAAAGATTTATGTCACATCGAAAGTAATTTGGCCTCTTGAAAGAGGCAGACTTCGAACATCGCCTTCGAGTGACTTGTTTAGAGTGCCAGCCTACGTGATGGATGCAGATGTGTGTGTGTGTGTGTGTGTGTGTGTGTGTGTGTGTGTGTGTGTGCGTGTGCAGTGTATACGCGAGTGAACTTTAGTGCAAGGAGGAAGTGGACATAAGCGTGTGCAACGCCGCTAACACTCCAAAGCGATTTTCAATACTAACCAGCTAAGAGCGTTGAATACACTAGCAGTAGGATGTGATCGTGGCCGAAAATTCATCCTGCAAGAAAAGCAAATTTACTTCTGACGCAACACCTTCAGTTCAATTTTAAACAAAAATCTGTTTCTACAGCATGCTTCAGGTCAGGACCTCCCTTCGACGCTTGTGGTAGGTTTCCTGGAGGAGTGGGATAGGTCTTACGATCAACCCCCTTCGCTCTCCCAAAAGGACGAGAAAGATAACAGGATTCGAAAAGACGAAAGTATCGCACGCGGTCCGTAACCCGTTTTCTAACGCACTGCTCCGGCATTAACCGGGAAGCGATCTGGGAAACCACTGACCGTCGACCGGCAGGCGCCACTACTGGCCGATGTTAAACACGATCCGGCAAATCTCTGGACCCTGGATCGAACCCTAAATTAAAGCGATTCCGAAAGGCGCGCTGGGTTGGACCACAGAACATCCGCTCGCAATTAGGCCTGAATGACAAAAACACGCTCCTCGCTGTTCCAACGCACGATGGCGACTGAACTGTGACGGGTCAAAACTGGCAACAACCTTCTGGCGCGTCAACTGCTAGAGTCACTAGACCCGTAAATGTAGTGCACGTTTTATCGTGGGCTGTATTCTGCATTCGCCTGGAGTTGATCGACGAAACCACAAAACTACCGATCAGAGCACCCGGCCGCTAGAACTCTCCCCCAGACTGAATTTGACGTAGCTATTTAGCTAGTGCCGAATATCTCAATCTTAAGTGAAATAATAGAACCACGTCTTTCGCTGTGATCACCGATTCATTCAACGCTACATACAAAAGAACAAACTTATGCCCGTTATGCGACTTCAGAACTCCTCATACACTTGCGGCGTCAGCTCCTCAAACGTTACCGGGGCGAAAGCAGACCCCCAGAAAGTGGAACGGCTCTTCCCAACCCGTTATCTGTCAACATTTACGATGCCTTCGGAGGCGTCCTCACACTCCCGTCTGCCGATGGCACTGGCATGCTTACTCTACTTCCCGCTCGCTAGTTCAAACACAGCCCGTTCAATAGTAGGTCTAGCGGCAATACAACAGTGAGGAGGAGTTGCCGAAGTAGTTGTGGTTGGCGGATGACATTTGATTTTCTGGTGTGTTTTTTTTTTCTTCTGCTTCTTCTTCGATGCCGGTCCCCAAAAAATGGCGCTCTATTTTCGTAGAGCTTTCAAACTAAATATCGATCATCGCAAACGCCGTTTGAAAAATTCGTATCTTTTACGAGCATGTTTGCATTTTCTTTTTATTATTTTATATTTTTTAGGAAAATATTATGCTTAATGAACGTTTGAACTTTTTGTTTAAAACAGTTTTTTTTAGACATCTAGCATATCGAGTACTTTTTATTACTTTTGCATTATCAGTTAATATTAAAATTTAAGCACTATTTGGAAAATTGTATATAATTCTCAGGTCCAAACATCGTTGTCTTGTTGCTCATTGTTATACTAAACATTTTAATCTTCTGATACATGTGCTCGATTTGCGACCCTAGGGCAGGTGTTGGGAGCAACCATTGCGAAATTATGAACGCTAATCGATAAATCACTTCACGTAACTCAGAATCTCTCGGAAACTGCCAATGGAAGGGAAAAGGAGCCACGTGCAGTCTTGCAGTCCTCTTGCGTTCCACGGAGGATTAATAGAAGATTTTTACGTGTGAAGTGTAAAATGGTTTCTTCCAAGGCTTCTGCGTGCAACACAATCTCAAACAAAGGATTGGAAAAAGCGATTGTCTGAGGACGGATAGATCTGTAATTTATTGCAATTGCTGTAATAAAGTACAGTGTATGAAGAAAAAAATTTAAAAAAATTAAGCTGCAGTTGGTGTTTCACTTGATGTGTTTAGTACTTACGTCTATTGTTGCAATACAAATTATAAAGCTTTTTACCTTACATCGTGCATATTCGGCTATGTTAGTGCATGGAACTCCTGTCTCTACTGATACATCCTTCTAGCAAGGTCGGTTTTGACTTCAGTGCAATTGCGACGATTGCAATTTTAATATTTTATAATTCACATTTCATGAAGTTTACCCACAAAGTCGATTATGATAAATGATATTGCGAAAAAGCAAGTACGATTTGCACAGGATTAACAATGAGAATATTTCAATACATTATTGAATAATGGGATCCCACGATATGAGCAGTTAACAAAATCGGAGGCGCGACTAGGTTTTTCCCCGAGGGAGGGGATAGATATATTGTCCAACCCACTTTACATTTTCTTACGAGTATAAAGGTGTTATTTCTGGTGAATTTAAAATTTATTTTTATTGGTTGACATGCCAAACCAGGTGGTTACCATTTGATACATTGAACGACTCGTTAGTAGAGAATGAAGTGAGGGGCTTCGGGAGGGGGCTGATGAAGCCCCGATGCGCCGTCCCGCTGATGGGCCTCTGAACAAAATCCAATGTAATGAAATATAATCCATATACAAGTGAATCGCAATCCAAAACGTTTATTTCCAAATAAATGAAGTTGATGTCGATTTTGTAAAAATTTACCAACTCAATCTTTGGCAAGATGGGAAATACAACATTATTTTACACTGTTAACTTGTATATTGCTCTTATAAAAACAGGTCAAATAATATTTTTGTACATTTGCATTTTTCACTGTTCCGTATTTTAACAAAGTATGTAATTTATAATTTTGGTACACACTCCAGAGCTTCAGCGATTTCACCAAGCAAAATAGCAGAAAAATTTTCAAAACTTCAAAAAGTCAGCGAGTTTCTCTTTTATTCCGACGATATGATCGAAAAAAAATTAAGTATTACCATTATTTCGAATGATCATAAAACGCGTAAAATAGAGCCGTAGGACATAAAAATAAAGAAATTATTCTTAACTACGTTATAAGGTCCACCTTGTTTTTCTAGCGTCGTCGCTTTTCTATATAAAGTGAAACTAAAACCGGAGCCACCTCCCTGGGTCATGAAGATGAAAGCTTATCTCCTTGTATGAGTGGGAGGGGACAGAGTAATGTAAGCAAACACTGTTTGCAGTATCTGGGAAGATACTGCATACACTGCTGTCTATAAGGTTTGGCTATCAGTTACACGGAGCGATAAGAGTTTCGTGCCCGCTCCTCAATTGTTAACCTTGCGACCCACGTCCGACAAATATTTACTCTTAGAAGTAAAAGGTTAAAGTCCAGTGCCCTCTAAGGATCACAAGTTTTAACAAAACAGTTATTCAAACACGCTATTCGAAGAATTTTCTTCTGTCCTTCAGTTTCCAATTACCGACCATAACAAGCTATACTAATGCTTCTGAAGTCCAATCCGAGGAACCTCAAAATTACAGAGGGGTTCCCAGAAGTGAATATAAGTATTTGGGACGAGAAAACCTACGAATGTGATTCTTGCTAGCTATTTCAGATTTATGGTTTGCTACATGTTCTGATTACAGTTTTCAAAGTGACGTCCTTTAGCAGCTATACAACGTCGATGCCTCTGAACTGCTTCACTTTAAAATTTTTTTTTTTGTTTTTTTGTTTGTTGGACTCTCTCCGTATTTTCTTCTAATAAGCAGGTTCTCAGCACCGGCAATCCTGGGCCCTTCCAAGTCCCGATCGTGGCCCGGAAAAGCGCCCGGCTGTCCTCTTGTGCTCCTTGGAATCGCGAGAAAAAAGAAAAAAAAAAGAACGAGAGACCAGGCATCGATCGCGGTCCGTGGTCGTGGGGGCGGGCGACGCAACGCGGCGCTGCAGGCGCAGCGGAGCGGGGCGGGGCGGCGAGTGCACCGTCACGGCGCGCCGCGGCGGCGTGTAGCGGAAACGGCGACCCGCGCGCCCTGCCCCAAAGCAGGAAAACGCCGACGCATCCCGCCAGCCACGACCTTTCCTTTCCTTCCTTTCCTGCGCGCCCGAAGCCGCAGCGCCGCTCGGCTCGCTGACCGACAGGTGCCCTCTGCCTCGCGCAGGCGGAGGAGGAGGGGCACACACTACATTAGGAGCAGGAGGGAGGGGGGGAGAGGAACCGACGAAAACAACCGGTGCTAGACTTTACTGCGTGAGACTTCGCGCAATTAGTATATTATAAAACTTACATGCTTCACTATTGTGAAAGCCCCACTTAGAACGAAGCGAGGCGGTTATAGCGTACACCAAATCGGAGCCGTGGTTCGAGATTCTTCCTGGGCGAGCAAGATTCCGTTTCGTTGAGCGTGTCGAACCCGCACGATTGTGGCGTGGTACACAAATGTCTATGGCATTTCGACAGGATGTTTTTTTTTTCTTTCTTTCTTCCCCCCCCTCCTCTCGATTGATTAGCGACTCCGCGGTGCCAACTACTAACGTCTTTATTTCCGTAAGACTGGTGCACGTTTTATCGCGTGCGGCGGCGGCGATTTCTCCTATTGGATGACGAGATCCGGCGCAGACCTACGTCGACTTGCGGCGATTTTCTCCAACCGGGAATCTCTCACCAGCGGGGCACCGCCCCAGTCCGGACAACCTCTTAGCTCCCGCCTGGTCTCCCGGCATGTGTGGTAGTGTAGTAAATGTGAATGTATGTTTGAGTAAGCGCTGAGGAAAGGACAAGAAAGGAAAGATCGCGCTCAGTCAATGACCTATTTGTTAAGACACTGCCCCGGTATTCGCCTGGTGTCCATCGAGAAACCGTGGAAAAACACCGATCAAAGCAGCCGCTCGCTAGAATTCTCCTCCCGACAGCGGTTGAATTCGCAATAGCCTACAAGATAGAGTATAAAACCCTACCACTGTCGAAATCAAACCCTAGGATCTCCCGTTCAAAGGCAATGCGGTGACGTCAGTTCAAGAGGACTAAATGGAGAGCGTTCTTGCATCAGTTGATGCCATGAGCCACCTTTGACGGTGACAGTTTTTTCGACATGCCCATAAAAGAAAGGGGTCATGTCTTATGATCATAGTAGTTTTTAAAGCTCAACACATCCGACAATCCAAAATTGCGTTCCATGAGAAGTAATTCTGAGACTGAAAATGCCGTGACGTGGTGCTACCGTTATATTGTGGCCTGATGTCTCTTGAAAGATTTTTCGGTAAAAGAACAGCTTTTCGGTAAGTTTGAATTCTGTAATTCGAAAATAAACACAAAAATTACGTGAAAACTTACTCTTTTTCGAAAATTGCAAAAAAACTTAACTGAAATATCGAAGAATGATACTTTTCTTAATAAAACGTTCAAAAAAAGTTTAAAAATTATGTGAAAACGTACTCGTTCTTTCAAAAGGTTGTACATAAACATATTTAGAAAATAAATTTTTAGAACATTTTATTAAGAAAAATATTCTTCGATATTAGTTATGTTTTTTGCAATTTTCGAAAAATACTGAGTTAACCGAAAATGAAACCCATGCACTTTTTATAACTATACTTTGCTCAATTTGAGGAAAGATTTGAAAAGGTCCTGAAAATATAATATATTTTCGAGAACCATTACGCATAACCAACTAATATTTTAGAAACACTATATATGACATTTTAAGAGCCGTCTTTGAAGAACAGATTTCTTAACAAAAAATTTCTACATACAATAGTAAAGCTTTAAGAAGACACGGAACAAATTTTGAACTTTTGCAATGTTGAAAAATTCAGAGAGCTCAACGAAAATGCGATCTCCGCCATTCCCTAAAGCGTTCTTTCCTCTATCCGAGGAAAAATAATTTAAACATTTTGAAGCCAGTTTTTGAAAAACTTCTGCAAATGTTAAGACTTCACGTTAAGTATCAAAAAATCAAAACAGTATTAGTTTCAAATCGCAGGCCTCGATTTTTGCCAGATCGATGATTTAAAAGGTGGGGGAAGAGATTCTGGAGCTCAAGAAAACTTGGGCAGACGATACTTCTCCCCCATATATCACACAGTTTTGACTAAAATTCAATCAAATTTCAATTTCGTAGAAAATCGTTTTAAACTGTTCAGGCTCTAACTTAACGGACAGTTATGCAGCCATTCAATTTTTGGATATGGAGAGCCAACAAAACGTAGGTTCTGAGTACAGGACGTGTTAGAGGAAGTAATTAACCTTGCTTTAACCTACAAGCGTATTTAAAATTAATATTATTTTCGCAGATTGTATCATTTCCTTTGTAAAGTTTTTTTTTTACTTTCTACTTTGGTAAGGTTTTTTTTTACATATTTCTGGCGCAAAGTAACGTGTTGTAATGCAATGGCAAAAAATTGTGGATAAATCGTATTCCAGCGCGTATCTGGATCTCCTAGAGCAGTATTGATTTTTTTGAGAATAGGAATGTGGTTGGAAAGCTTAATTTGCATTTTTTACTATTAAAAGAAACATAATTCATCAGTGATATATGAACGGATTGGCATAACCATTTAGTAAAAAGTAATAATAAAATTAATCTGACGAAATATCAGCGAATAATGGGCACAAACATGCCAGAAAGAAATGTCCTCTAGAAAGAAACTGAAGCGAGAAAAGTTTTTTAAGATGCCTCTACTCGTGGTTTACAGTCCATCCACAATTCAGTTTTCGCCAAACCTTGCCAATCCAATTAATTGGATTTTGCCATTTTAATAAAAAATTGCCTTTGCAAAATTAAGGACGACCCGCTACTCAAATACGATAGCTACAAACTGTACTCGCAGATCGAAATCTATTCATAATCTTACCATGACAAGAATGTAGCCAACTGCTGAAATCAATGCATTATGAATTCGTTCTATTGCACAGATAGCACCAGAAACTACGTTACGTAAGTGCATTCCCAGCTTGCTGACATAAAACTAAACGATAACGTAGGCTCTCCCCCTTTATCCACATACAAAGTGGGGCGTGGTACACGGACTTATCCCTCACGGATTCCATTTTTTTAAAAGTAACTTCTACAAAAGTAAACGTCAACTTTACCTCAACAATGCCATGAAAGAAGTTGCAAAATTACGAGACTAAGTCTTCCTGAAAAATTTAGTTTTACACATGCTGTTATACGGGCATTAAGTTTAAGATTGTATATTATAATTTAAGAGCAGCTTAGTTTGAAAGTAAAAAATCTTAATTTATAAAGGGGGCACTCCTCAATTTCCTAGTGACATTTTTCTGGATATCTGGGTAAAATATAAATACTCCGAACTTAATTTCCTTCACGTGGAGTTCAATTCTGAACGTACTCGCAATTTTAACGAAGACCAAAGTACCCACACAGACAGACAAATCAAACTTTTTTCTCTTCTTTTATTTATCTACTTGATAGAAATATTTAATACTACCATGTGACTAAGTATTGGGCAGTTATATTTGTTTTATTAAACTATTTATTAAATTGACATTCAATTTACTCCATTCATAGATTTTGAATGCAATGAGCCACATGGAGAGAATTATCAACAGCATTGCTATTCAGAACAAACTGACAGTTGCTCTTTGCAATGCATGAACATTCACTTTGTATCAATTGTTCACACATTTTCCCTCTACATCTACCAAGATATGCATGTACCAAATCCGCACTTCACTACTACCTGAAAATATGATGTGCCGGTTACAAGAATTTGTAGGCTTGCTTAGTAGTAGAATAATATAACAGATTAAAGATTTAATTTGAAATGTGTGCAAGAAATTTTCAATCCCAAAATAACATCACTTATATAATGCAGAATAATAAAAAATTAAGCATTTAAAAAATTCTTACTGGAATGTGTCATTTACAATTTTCTAAAAACGATTACCAATTTAGAAGCCTTGAAAAAAGAACAATCTAATAGGTGCAACTATTTCCATCAAAAGAAAGACTGGAATCGCACAACTTCTAACAATTGTTTTAAATGATTGTCCATACTAAGTTACATTGAAAATAAATATCCTTTCTTGGCATTAGGAACAATCAAAATTCATCTGTTAATGTAATTAGCAATTGAATTCTAAATTACACCTGTTTCAAAAGCTGTTTTGCTTTGGTCATCAGGTGATCTGCAAGGTTTTCATTTTTAATTTTTTTATTTTTTCTAACACTGTTTTGAATTTACTTTCGCAAGGAAGAAGAATAATTTATTTATGGATAATTAATACAAATTATCTTGAATTTCGTTCCAATAAAATTAAATAGCGAAGTGCTTTTGGCCGTATTTATAGATATAAAAATTACTAAATTAAAATTTTCGGTAGAAGTTAATTTTATTATTTAAAAATAAAAAAGTCTCGCGCATTTCCGGAAAATTTGACGCAACTGGTTCTTCCCTGGCAAGTGATAAAGAATTAAACACGTGCAACAATAGTTTCAATTAACATCGGCAAATGATTTTGTTGTTGGCTTGGTTTAAATATAAACCATTTAACAAAGCAATAATATTCGCGCAACTTTTCTTGACCGATGGATTGACGATTTTGGGAGGAGTGGGGATATTAGTTACGAAGTCGGCCACTAGAGTATTTTAAGTAATGCCAACGTCTGTGAAATGAAAGTCAAACCTGCATCTTGTGCGGCGAGGTCATCGCCCTGGGAAAGCAACAGCAGGGACACTAGATGAATGAAAATGTATTTAAGCAGTCAGATAGTGTAGATCTTCGCTAATTTTGACAAGTATTTTTGTCGAAATTACCCAGAACTCACCACGTGGAGGTGTCTACACATCGAGTTCCCCACTTGCCCTCCCAACCACCCTACCTTTTGAGAGCAAGTTAGTCATAATCGAGGTTTTTAATGTCAAGTCCGGGTTTGGTGTCGTAATCGGGTAATGGTCAAATTAATCAGAATCAGAGTTTTCTGATGAATGCAAATCTTCACTCTCATCACTGGACCGTGAGGAGGTGTTAATAATAATGTCATCAATCGACATTTCTAAAATGCCATCATTGGTCCAATATTCCACCTCAAGGTTTTGCACATGTCTACAATAACCTTCCCAGTCTGATGGTGATACTTGTGCAAAAGCTGATTTAGTTAGCTTAAGCAAATTTTCTGCCGACATATCTCCTGAAATGTTCTGCTCTCTGACATATCTTTTGATTTTAGCCCATGCAAGTTCTATGGGGTTCAAATCACAATGATATGGGGGCAGACGAATTACTGTGTGGCCTTTTTTTGCTGCAATTTCATCTACAACATATGTCTTATGAGCAGGCTTATTTTCCTTAATTTTTTTAAATAGTGCTTCTTTTCTCATGGACATATCACATGAAATGCCCTTATTTTCTAACCATTGAACCATGGTTATTTTGGTGTCATATCTGCATGGGGTTTTGTCTACCTGTCTGCTGTGATACGATGCATTGTCCAGCACTATTACTGATTCAGGAGGCAGATTGTCAAGTATTTTTGTACAAAACCATCTTTCAAAATTTTCTGAGTTCATCTGACCATGATAATCCCCTGTTGTTGATTTGGCTTTAAATATTAATTGAGCCTCCTCAATGAATCCATTTTTGGAACCTATACTGGCAACAATAAATCTTTTAGATGTACTTCCCCAATCAGTGACACCAATAACGTCTTTCCTTTGCCAGCATTTTCTCACAGTAAGATTGCTGTCGATCCATGATTCATCTAGGTAAAAAATTTCTCTCCCATTCTCTCGGAAATGTTTCATTTGTACAATGAAACGAGTTCGCCAATCCACAATATCAGCTCTCTCCAGAAGCAAAGTTCTCTTATTTTGAACTCTTCTCCAAAAAAAACCCATGCTGTGCAATGTTTTTCTAAGAGAGCTTTTCCCCCATTTCCAATTAATCTTTTCTCGCAGAACAGGTAGAAGTTTGTCTATTGATGGAACAACTTTTTCTACTGAATAAAAATGCTGGATTGTATCTCGAATAACTCTCTTGTCAAAATCATCAACAGCAACCTTACCTCTTGTTCTTGTTCTAATATAAAAAAGAAAAGAATAAGCCCTTAAATAATATGTAAATATTATGGAATATTTCAAATTAGCAAAAAATGATGACGCAATTACATCAAAATTCCATTTTATATATTTTAAGATAGGATGCCTTAGTTTAATAATTACAGAGGTGTCCAATTTATTATAATTGAAGTATATCTATATTTTCCTTTTACATCTTTTCACAATTGTTTCCAAATTTTTAGAATGAATGGTTGATTTATAATATCATAAGTAATTAGATTTTTAAAAACAATATTAGTGTTGACAGAATTAAGAAGAAGGAATTCATTTTTATGTCATAATGCAACCAAGTTTAATGCCCAGCAAAATGCAGATGTTTGTATTTTGCTGATCAGAAAAAAACTAAAATCATTTTGAAGTCAATAAGGCAAAGTGGATTAAAAATAAAGAAATGTTAAAACATTAGATTATATCATAATTAAATGTTATTTAATTAAACCATCATTGTTTTTAATGAGTGGATACCAAATAGCAATACTGATTATGGAGGAAGGAAATTCAATTCAATTTAAAGAGATTCAATTCAAATTAAAAATTAATAAACATTAATATTTTTGTTTTTTAATATTATATTATGCCATAATTATAAAAATAATACTCAATAACAATTATTCATTGACTGATTGTAGTAAAGTAATATTCAGTTCCAGAAAATAATAGATTATTAAGATTTGTACTTTAAGCATTCGCAACTTTTTCATTTTAGCTTAATTGATTTTTGCTCTCAGTACATCTTTAATAGAAATGTTCTGTGTCAGATTTGTATTTAAAATTGCTCCTCACATTTTTTAATACATGACTGGTTAATTTCTTGACTTTTGTTTGCCTCTAGTGAGAAATACTTTTATTGTAATACATTCATTCTTCTTCATAAACTTCATTCATTCTTCTTCATTCACTTTCTTCTTATAAATTGTGACTGTCTAAAGAGGAAGTAACAAGGCGAACATTTTTAATGTCTTAAAGTACTATAAATCAGCCTTTCATTTGAAGATCTGTGTAAAGTATATGGAAATAGTATGTAAGAAATATAATTACAGAGAGTATGATAAATTGATTTCCTTGAATGTTACCTTTTTTTACCGGGCGTTTCGGGGGATTGTGAAGGGTCATTGGCTCTTTTTGACTTTATTCTACGTATAGTGGAAATACTGGCTCCAGTATACGCAGAAGCCCGATCTAGAGCATGACTTAGAGGATGCAACAAAACATTGTTCCCCTTTTCCATTTCACATGCATGAACCACTTTTTCAATCATTTTGCGTTCGCCGCTACGATATGTCCTCTTAACTTTTTCAGGAGTTTTAGGTGACTCCCTTGAAGGACCTGGACCTGACTCAGCCATTTCTTTTGATTTAGACAAAAAGCCTGAACAGAGGTTCTGCACTGTAATAGCAACTGGCTTTGACTAGCTTCTGTTTCGCGCCAACGAAGTTTTAACGCTTGGAAGGTTGTCATCAGTGCCCGCTGCGAGCTTTTGCCTTCAACTGTTTCTTGCACAAGGGTGGGGGTTCAAGGTCATCGGTCAAGAAAAGTTGCGCGAATATTACTATCCCGTGTCATTAAGATCGCTTCGGAGCAAATGAACTGGCCAACAGGTTCAAGGTCAATGTGGTTAGAGAGGCCCAGAAGTTCATTTTGGTCATCGCGTTCTTAATTTGAACAGAAGAGGAAAATAATATTACTTTAATAAATGAAAACATATTTCAAACTGCTAAAATGAGGGAATATGGAGAAATGCCAGCAAATATCTTATCAAATTATCACTCTTAAATAGAAATCTTCCAATACTAACCAATGTTAACGTCGCAAATGTCATTAAAATCTAAAACAAGACTAACTAATTCGTCAATTCCACATCACAAAAATAACAGAAGGACAAATAGGTAAAATGTGATACCAGAAATAACATCAGTACACAAAAATCGCCTTTAACCTTTCCACCGGCACTTCGCCCAAATACTACAAAACAATGTGATTAGCTCACACTGAAGAATATCACACACTACATTACAACATTTTAACAAATTGATTCAATTCACCGTTATTTAAAGCTGTCAACTCACCGGATCAAAACGCAAATATGATGCCGCACCACGCTCTGCCCACCAACGCTGAACCACGACGAATCGACTGGCACAGCGAGGAACTTGGCGCAATGCCCACGGAAGGCGGTCGGTACTGAATATCAAAGAGTAACGTTTGTCTGTCATGCGAATGGTGTCCATACGGTTGTTGCCTCCTGCGCTACCTGGTAGTGGTGTTCATAACCACATAGAAGCGGGACATTCAAATAATGCTGGCATTTAAAGCTAAACGCGAATAAAATACCCGCGTCAGATGTTCGGTGTGGTGTGATCGAGCGTGTACCGTATACTAAGCTTCCTTCGATATAAACCTTAAGAATGTAATGTTAAATAATGTACAGTTTTTTGACAAATACTTTTTAAAAAGTAATAGGTATAATATATTATATCTATGATGAAAAATTAAAATACATAAATGCTTGGTTTTTCAAATGCGCAAGTTGATTAATTCTAATAAAGTTAATAAACAAAATGCTGAAACAGAGAATGTTGAAGTATGAGTTATAACATTATGTGACGCCTTTTGGAGTTTGTCCTATGTCATGTGTTTCATTCACGCCACTCTTCCTGTACCTCTGGACATTGTACTTCTCTTATGAGTTTCAATCTGGATTTTTTTATTTGAAGCAATATTAACTAAAAATACACACGATGTTCTTAGAACTTTGAAATACACTTTGATTTACGGCATTCACTAGAATACTCGTGTACGAGTTTGTTTCATAACTCTCACATAAAAAGCCATTTATACCCGTTTTTATAATTAGTATTTTTTACAATAGGTGCAATAAATTAAACTGATCATTATCACGATAATGCTTCTTTTGGTCTCAATGAAAAAAAAAGTTTCGTTATGTTAATAACGTTATGTTAATAATACAATATTCCGAATAATTATATTAATAATACAATATTCCTGTAGCCAAAAGTTCTGTTACAGGTTTTCATCCCTTGGCTTTTTAATAAGAAGTATAAAAATGTATTTTCTACTACTACGTGTGTAACATAGTGAAGGGAAAACCATGGCCTGGTACCCAGACGTTGGGTAGAACCTTAAAAAAGATACGGAAATACGCGTACAATCGTATTTCTTGTGCTTAAAGGAAGACATGTAGTATGAAATGTTAAGTAAGAAATGTAGATTCAGTAGTTGGCCCAGGTATGGTGGCGTGATGGAAGGAATTGCAAGAAAAACAACAAAGTACTACATTTATAGCAAAATAAAACGTTCATTATATTTGTATTAATGTTTAATAATTGTTTTACAAAATTTTACAATATATTTTATTTCCTTGACCTCTTGTCGAAAAAATCAGAATCAGTGTTCGTACAAGTCCGCAATGCGATGGGTGCTGTGGAAGATAAGTTGTTGAGAGAAGAAATGTGCCAAAATATTTTTGGCTTCGGACCATGGCTAATAAAATCAGAAGAGAAGCCCGTCATGCATACCCTGGAAATATTACCATATTCACTTGGAAGACTACATCAATTCAAAAATGTAGAGGTAATTTCAATAATTAAGATAAATGATACCAATTACAAATAGCTCCATTTGAGGGATACAAGGTCAAGCAGACATTAATACAAAAGACGCCGTGGATCTGAATTGCTGAAATGTATTATCAACTTTATCCTCTGAAGGGCAGAGGTATATCAGAGCTGGGATGAGTGATTAACGTTTAAGAAACTATTAAGTAATGTATAATGAGTATAAATGAATGTATTTATAATAACAAAAATAGCAATTAGTGTAAGTATTCTAAAAAATAAAGAGTACAATACAAAAGTGGAGTTAGGCAAACGACAATTAAGGAACTAGAAACACAAAGTATTGTGAAATTGGTATGCTGGAATCGTATATCAAGTTAAGCACTATTATCTAAGCTAGTGGCAGACAAATGTCAACTTCTCTTATTTTAATTGTACACCCACCCTATGGTATTTCTGTATCGCCCGTAAAGATTTTACCTGTCTAGCCCTGTAAAAATGCGCAGATGTGACGCGCAAAATTGCTCAGAACACGGTTAAATGCTAGTCTTCACTAACGATTGCTGGAGATCAATTAGTATGACTTCCCAGATCAACATTTCAAATGTAAAATGAGTAGTATGTACACCAGTAAAAAGAACGTATATAGTGTGTACTCGCTTTATTATGTGACAGAAATGGTTACTAAGAGGTAAGTTTACAAACAACGTTACATAAGCATTTCGAAAGAAATGTAAATGGTTTTGGATTTTGTCCCTTAATAAACGAGTGAGAGTAGAACCTTGGTTTCGTAAACACTTCCAAAAATCATCACATTTCTGCCTCTCGATAAAAAAATTATCACCTGATTTTTCACCATCTCCAATGAATGGTAAACACGTTCATTTTTATCTTCTCTAAGATATGACATCTGTCAAAAGATTATTTCATCAGCGAATCGTCTCTTTGATGGAAAATTAAATCGAAAAAATATAGGAAAGAAAAACGAAATACGCTACATGTAGAAAATAAAAAACGTTTAGCACGATATTGAATACAGAAAATGGAAGCGATGAATATGGGCTGACGGACTCTGCGATGAAATTAGTCATGGGTTCGGGCAGCAATCGGAATCAAAAGCGGTTATTTTGACATTAGAAACGCAGCATTACCATCGGTGGCAAAGGTAGGGAAGGAGAGGTCAAGTAAGGAGAGAGGAGCTACTTAAGACTATTAAAATATGTTTAACAGTACCTTGACTTCAACTAGTTAGCACCACTTCAAATTCCCCCTTCTAAGCGCTACGACGAGAAGTTTATGGGTTTCAGGTCGTTAGGTCCACAGACAGAAGGTCTAATTCTTTGTACGTCCAATACAATAGGCGGGCTATAACGTAATAAGCTTAAAGTGACAGAAGATCCTGTAGCTCAAGAGGTCTAAAATTAGAAGGACAGTTGAACAGATCATGTGTACATGGAAGGTCTAATAGGTATACACCGAAGGTCTAACAGGTACACAAAGGAGGCGTAATAACAAAAGAGGTTCAATTCCAAGTTCCAGATAATGATCGTCCCTCAACATGCGTCAAGTGGAAATATTTAGAACAGTTAAAAAGGGATATTCAGAATAACGAAGTCCTCATCCCACAGTTATTGGCAGGCCATGCACGAGTAAAATACTTAATTTCTAATTCAACCAAATTACAAGGAGTCAAATCAAAAAAGAGCAAACAGTAGAATATTACGAAAAGTATAAAGATCGCGGAGAAATCGACGAATACCTGCGGTCTTTGAGCTACGGATTAAGATTCCTAGCTCCACCAATAAGTAAAAGTGAAGACTGAATATTTCAATACTATTTCTTATTATAAACGTTATGTACTTTATGAATTAAAGTTTACCACTTCATGTGGTGTGGTCGACATTATGTTATGTGTTTCTATTAGACTAAAATGTATTAGGCATTCGTGTCAGTTGGGACATATTTTTTAGACATTTTTGACAATTGAACCAAATTGAATTAGAAATTTATAATAAGATCACATTTTTATTAGACATGTTTTAGTTGACTGAAGAAATAGACTTAAAAATATACCTTCTGTCAATTAACCAAATAGCCTTGGACCGTTAGATCTAAACGTTTTATGCGCGTATGGTGGGAGGGTATCAAGAGCGCTCGCAAACGCCATAAGCTTGAGCTAAACCACTGACGTAAATAGCCGTAAACACACGAAATAACGTGAGCGCTTTGATAATCCTGACAATAGGCACACATAACTTTTCAGTTTGTTGCTTCATTGAAATGATTACTTTATTTGGAATGTTTAATAAAATTAAAGTTGATGATCCTTACACTTGAACACGTAAATTTAATATAATACATTCGAAAAGTTATATAAAAATGGATCTGAAATTTAATATGCCGTGGAAAAGCTCGAGCTTGGCGTATTGGGAGGCGCCCACACTATCGTATAGAAAGAGCAGAACAATCCCAGCACTTACAAGAAGTTTTTCGTGATTATTAATAGGGGTCTTGAGATTCTCAAGCTAGGCTAATTCCCACCACGACCTCTTCTACAAAATGAATTTCGAACGTGACATGTATTCAGGTGTAGATTAATCCAGGGCTTCTCAAGCGGGCGACTGACTTGGCGCGCTCTGGCCCAGCGCTTATCTGTTGAGAACCGATGTGGACCATTGCTGGTCGAGTCAGCCCGTCGGAGAGGAGAGGATAGGAGACGCTCGGGTGCTCGGCTCCAGTCTAGTGAAAGGCGAGAGTCAAGTGTACAACTGCAGAGGGCCGCCTGAGGCAGACAGACAGATCCGAATTCATTGTTCCATTTGAGCAGCTAAGCACGTGCTTGGGCCCCCGCTGGAAAGGGGCCCCGAGTATATTTTTAAACATTTTATTTTGGTATGTAATTATTTCAAATACTCTAACATTATATTTTTTGATTGAAAAATGTAGTGTGTATTTTCTTCGTTGATTTTCATTTCTTATTGTCGGTGCACAAGAGATGTGACACATCTAAAAAAATCGTTAATTTTGAGTTCAGTGACTAGATACGTTAAGAATGTTGTCTAGTTCTGGTAGTAAAACCTGAATGAAAATTGTCCACAAGACAGTCGGCATGGAAAATAAAACACCTGGGCTACGGTCACAGTGCAACCGAAATATCGGTCGTTCGCAACCGGACGACCTGCCAGCGAAATCGTCCGACTTATTTCATCCGAAGAAACAGCGAAATGTTGCACTCGAAATCATCCGAGTATTTCCATAATCACGCAGTTTATATTTTTAAACATTTTCAGCAGTTCTCAAGACCATTTACATGTACTGCAGGTAACCTTGATACTCCAACTGAACCGACAGAAATCAACGAAACCGATTTTTGTCCGACACCCAGTGTTTCGGGTTCAATATGACCATATCCATTTACTAGCACGAGTTTGAACGTATATGGTACAAACGGACGAAAACATCGGTCTTCGACCGACTGAAATTTCGGCCAAAATCGTTTTCACTATGACCGCCACCGCCTTAGTCTTTGGCTGCGAAATAATCGGCTCCGTCCAGATTAAAACAGTTCCTTTGTAAAACGACAATTTTTTTAGATGAGCCACTTTCCATGAGCACCAACGATATGCCCAATATTTCAACAAAAGGTGGTGTGGTCATGCTGGTTGAGATATGAATCCGGCTGTGCGTGCCCTTCGCTGGAGCAGGCGCGGCGTGGAGAGGGACTGCGCGGCAGGTCGGGCACGTGTTCCGCGTGCAGGAGCTCGTCCAGGAGGAGCAGGGCGGGTCGAGGCTAGGCGCTGGCACGCACGTCCCGCAGCTCCACGGCCTGCGACAGAGGGATGCGTCATCGATACCGATGCTTTCAAACATCGATGTTTCTTTACAAATATCGATGTATTGAAACCTACGGTTTTTGAACAAGTCAATGGTTTGTGTTTTTGATGTTTTTACGTTTTTAATACTTTGTTCGAGAATGAAAAATTTCCATAATCACAATTTCTGAAATTTAAATTACGAAATAATAACTGATGGTACCATTGTCTCTTTATGTGCTAGAATCACACGAACGCAGTTTGTACTTTCATCGAGCAGACTAACTCTCGCCCGAGATGATCCTGATCCCCTGCTAATTCCTTCCTCTTTCCTCGTAATTCGCACATGGAGAGACGTTTCTTAACTTTGTTTTCAGTTAAATTTTAATTTTAATTTAATATACGCGACCATTGTAAAATTAAATTTTAATTGCGCACGAATTTAATATTAAAATTACCTAACCAGTTTTAAAACATCGATGTCTGAAAACATGAATGGTTTTTGGTCGATGAATTTTTAACATGGATATTTTAATTTTGAGCATCGATGTCGATGTTTTCTTATCGATGTCGCATCACTACTGCGACTCATACTGCGCTAGCCGGGGAGGTGAAGGTAGTAAGTTTGAGCCCATAGGCGTGCGCACAGAGAAGTGGCATGGGGGTGCGGCGTCCTGAAAATTTTGAATGGTGTCCCGTAGTCCTACGTAATAAAATATATTTTTTCTATGAATATGATCAATTCCTGTTTTTACAGCATTTTTTTAATCTGAAAATTTAGGGGAAATGATGTATGATATTTGAAGAAGTTTTCCAAACCATCTGGTATCTCTGTAAATTGTCGAAAATGAAACTAATTTAATTTGTTAATTGTATCATTAACGTTATCATTTAACTGAACGTTTGCTTTGTAGAATTTAGTTAATTATTTTCTGTGAAATTAAGCCATTTATAAATTTAAAAAATATGGAAAAGTGGAGCCTCGAAATCTAGTTGACCACCCCCTTTTGTTTTAAGCTGTTCACGCTTACGACCAAGCGAGTCGCTAATCAAATACTCAACAATTGAAGAGCTAGGTATAGAACAAGGGGCTAGCCCGCATTTTTCGTGAAATTAAGTTATTTGGATTAAATATAAGTTAAAATATTATTATTATTATTATTATTATTATTATTATTATTATTATTATTGTGCAATGTGTTCTTTAAATCCAGTATAGGCTTATGTGCAAGTGTGTTGTATTTAAAAGTTTTAAAATGAGTAATATTATAAAAGATCTTGTAAAATCATCAATACCTCAGAACTAGGTCAATCTGGGATAGCCCCTTGTTTCACTGGACTCTTCAATTTATTACGACTATAAATTAAAATTAGGTAGTGAAAATGTAAATAGAGGATGAAAATAATTATTGTAAAAAGTAAAAAGAGAAATATTGAATGGTTGCTCGTGAAGATCAATATTTATTAATTCATTTAGTATCACGTATGATTTTTTTTATTTTCGTAAGTCAGCAATACTATTATAGGTTAGGGTGACTTCAACTTCCGAAATTTTCTTTGTTTGTGCGTTGAATATCATTGGTTGCATTGAATGTTTCACCATTCACCATTAAGTAGTTTGTGATAGTATGATACAAAATTTTTAAGTTAGCGCCGGAATGTTTTTGGACGTATTCCTTAAACTGACTCCAATCCTCTCATTGTTAGAGACTCATTACTGCTTTTAAATATTTTACAAAACGTTCATATGTTCCTTTACGTCCTCTCCAGCGGCGACCTCCCATCGTCCTCATCTATTGAGAGTGGGCTCTACAAGATGTCCAACGGGCAGTGGTGCGGCTGCAGCAGTACCTGGTACTGCAGGTGTCGCAGGCCGTTGGGGGCGGCGCTGGGGCCGTCGGGGGCGGCGGGGGCGGCGGCGGCGGGCGCGCGGGGGCGTGGCCGGACCACAGGGCTGAGCAGCAGCGGGTCGACGGGCGCGCGGCGCTCCTTGGACGAGGCCAGCAGCCGCAGCGCCAGGCTCACCGCCAGCGCCACGCCCACGCACACGCCGCAGCCCAGCAGCGTGTACCACATGTACGACACGCGGTACAGCGGGAACACGTACCTGCCGCACGGCAATGGCACATTGTTGGAGGCTACACAATTTTGGGCCTAGAGCAATGCTCACACTCCCCCCTCCAAAAAATTAAAAATCAAGTAATGTATCAAGATGTATATGTATCAAGAAATTATGAGTTATTTTATTTCAACATAAAACAAAAATTACAACGTTGAAGCTAGAATAAGTTTTTGAAAATATATTTTAAATAATAGTTTTAAGTACAAGTATTTAGTGATCAAATAATACAATTTCCACAATGACCTTAAAGCACTAAAAAATTCTGTGTAGTTGTTGTTTAATAAAATCACTTATTGTTAAATACATGAAATAATATGAATTTCAGTGGAACCTATGTTAATGATGGAGTCATTTGATTCATTTCATGAAGTCCTACCTTATAAGTAATTACAATAATTATATATTGAAGACAAAAAAATTAATTGAAAATCTTACGAAATATCAGGCTACTGTACCGCGACGTATAAGATTACAGTAATGATTTCCTAACGATCTAATTTCTTTGCCATTTTTCAATTAATTTTTTGCCAATAAACCTCTAATCGGGTCCCTTGACTTGCGGGACTCAGGGTGATCGTCCTGTCTGCCCATGTCTAGCACCAGCACTAGTCGGATGGCATTGGATGGTTTCCTGGTCTGCGCAGGATCCTGGAGGGTGGGGAATGAACTTTGTTTTCTGTTTCCGGGATCGTTAACTACTATGGCCTGCAGCCACGTCGGTGTAGTGCATTTATATTGTGGGAGGCGGCAGTGTCCTTCCACCGTTCAAACGTGAGATCCGGCGCCGACCTACACGTCAGATATCTCCGCCTCAGCCGGCAAAAAATTCTAAGCTCAAGACAGATCTCACAGCTTTGAAGTAGTGGACGGCATGGAAATGTCAGCGCGAGTTTGTAAGGGGAGAAGACAAGAGATGATTATGCGCTGTCCGTGGCTGGAGTTACGGCACCGCTCCGTCATTCGCCTGGTATTTATCAGAGAAAATAAAAACAAGGAAAACTGCAGAACAGAGCAGCCGACCGCTAGATTGATTGTTTTCGTGATTCCGGGCACGCCAACTAACAGGGTCATTAGTCTCGTAAGTATAGTGCATGTTTTTGCTCGGGAGGTGGGGGTGATATTTCCCTCGCTGAATGGCGAAATCCGGCGCCGACCTACCATTGGCTAGCGGGATATCCAACAGGTTTTCCGGGTTCTGTGCTCGGACCTCACTTTTGCAATATCTACTTATGTGTCGCTCATTTATTTGTTATGCTCTCAAAAAACGGTATGCTCTTACCTCATTTCCCCTTGTTTCCCACTATAATCTGTATCTGAATGCCTAAGTTCTCCGTTGGTCATGATTTATTTGTGTGCTGAAGAGAATTGTCTGCTATTTAATGACGGTCTTTTACTTGTAGTTCTAGCAAATCTTTCTCGACCGATGGCCGACAGGCCCATATAATGTACGAACAGAAACTAAACACAATTATAAGAGTATTTATTTTAAAGAGGTTAGAGAGAGTTCTATGTTATGATTAACATGTCTTTTTTATTGTATTAATCGAAAGATGAGACGTTCTTCTATGTTTTTGTAGAATTTGAACCACTTTCACCGTCTAGTTTTTGAGACCGTAAATTTTTAAGAACTCTTATATATGTAGCTAGCGTCTCCAAGAATGAATACGCGCATTTTAAGGACATCTACCGTTTCAAATGCGAGAATTGTGCAAAATTGTAATCCTAAATCACTCCTAGGGTTAAAATTTGCGCGCTTTCTAGCTTTACGGGACACAAAGTTATAAATTCAAACAAGAAATAAATTATATCCCTAACCAGCCAAAGTCTGCGACACGGGCGCAGTGTAACTGCATTTCGTAAGCCTTCTGTGTTTCAATCAGCTCATTGCTTCGAGGCGAAAGACACTATCTGTTGACAATAATCGTAACTACGTGCACAGTATACGAAAGAGAAGACTAGAGGCGCCAAATTTAAACTGGTGTAATTTTTTCTAAAACGTGACGCTCTTTGTCTCTGTTGCTATTATTAAGGGCGTAAGATCTGTTTTGCCCCTCTCCACCTGGGATAGTGCCCACCACAAGCTTTAGTGCCAGTTAGGTTCCGGTCTCGTAGGAAAACCGACGCATTAGTTGATACAGCCTAGCGTCGAGCCACGCCTATTAAGCAGAAACTCCATTCAATACCGAAAACTTCTTTCCTTGAACCCTCCGTTCCCCCCAATCTATCTGTTGTCCGCGTTTGTGCTATTTTTTCTGAAACACCCTGCAGAAGCAGATATACACGAGCAATATTCACTAGTTTAAAAAATGAAATTTGATTGTCTCTATGTTGATTTTATTGCATTGAACTGCTAGGCAGCGCCCTCCCTATTGTATCTCTACATCTACCATTACTGATAGAACATTCAGAGAGTTTAAAATTTCACAGTGCCTATGTCGGATAATTTATGCCAATTTATAATCACTATTCAATATTAGCAACTTACGTTTCTTTCTCATTTTTTTTTTCCAAAAAACCTTTCACTGGTACTCTTTGGAATTTTCAATATGTTCATCCACAAGTTCTCTTGACTAATTTTAATTATCAATTGGATTTCAGTTTATCCACGTAACATTTCTATTCAATTTGTAAAAAATCATTATTGTGTTCTAGCTTTTTATAAAATATAAATACAACCAATTTAATTTTTAATACACTACAAGTAAAAATTACAATCACATTTAAAACGATATTTTCAGCCATAAAACTTTTATTTATGCCCATGCAGTACTACTCTTCTTCAGTGGCAAATAAATATAATCAGTTGCCGAAGCAACGAGTGCAAATTTCATGCAAATACGTCCTAGAAGTTGAAGCATATTCGCTAGAAATGCATTTTGTGATACGATTCGTTCACGTGCTCTACCGATTCCAAGAATGAGTCACTCGCGGCGCGGCCGACGCACTTTCCCACGGAACGTGACGCTTCGCTACCCACTTCCGCGTGGAGGAGGAAGCTCGAGCATTCGGTCTCCGCGTTAACATTAAACTACCTTGAGTGTGTCCAATGTCTAATTACCAACGTATTTTATGCGAAACACCTTAAGAATAATTGACTGTTTGATTTGTGATTTCGGGTGTGCCAACTGCTAACGTCATTAGTCCCGTAAGTTGTAGTGAATGTTTTACCGTTGGAGGTGGCGGTGATCTTCCTCCGCTGGGTGACGAGATCCAGTGCCGACCTTCGTCGCTTGAGGGGATTTTCCCCAACCAGGTGTCTCCCACCAGCGTGGCATCACCCCAGCCGGGAGAAACTAAGTTCCCGACTGGTTTACCGACATGTGTGGTAGTGTAATGCATGTTATTGTAGGTGGGTGTACTTAAGAGGTGAGGATCGGACAAGGAAGAAAAAGGCGCGTGGTCCTTAGCCCGTTTGTTAGGGTGCTTCTGCGGCATTCGCCTGGTGTTGATAGGAGAAACCACGGAAAACCACCGATCATAGCACACATCTAGCTAGTATCGAAAATCCTGCGCCCGTCGGGTCTTTAAAAATAATTTAGGATGAGTATTTTCAGTTTTCAAGAAAAGCCTATTTTTTCTCGCCTCTTGTTTGCCTCACAATTTTCCCCCCTCTATGTATACTGGGGCGTGAACGAATCGTATTTCAACTGCATTTTGCACTACTGTCCGCTATGTTTTCTGATGGAAAACAAACTAAGGTTTTTACAGTGTTCTTATTTAAAAGTACACGTTTTCGACTTTTTTTGGTGTGTGTGTGTCCAGAGATTGTACATGTGCGACATTAAAATGCTGACCTCTTATTCTGTGCTGGTTTAATGCGTAAATGTAGCTTCACTATGCGCACGTTTTGTTGAACTCTCCTTTTGCTTGTAATGGTAGGAGTAGAGGTAAGGGCGAGTTACTATTTTGTTAGCAATGCAGAAAAATTATTCTTGCAATTCGTTTACCGATGCAAATAAGTTTTCTATAACTCGAAAATGAAAATGTCTATTTTTTTCAAATAGTGCAAATCTCGCGATTTTTTAAAATGTTTCTATTGATTTATTCATTAATTTGTTTTTAACTTTTACTCATCTTCCAACTATTTATAGTTAAAATGACGGAAAGGGATTCTGGAACTCAAGAAAACGTACGCAGATAATCTTCTCCCCCATACATCAATACAGTTTTCACTATTGTTTTTCTTTCTTTCTTTTTTTGGACTAAATAAATCTAAAATATAAATCTAAGTCTTATTAGAGGGTATAATTTACCTGAATTTTGCATGTATAAAGTGTATTTTAAATAATTAATTGTAGATTTGACCTTTGGTCTATTTTCTTTGAGTCTAGTACATATATTATTATTGATATTTTGTAGACCCTAAGAAAGATTGTGTTGGATATGACATTAAAATGTCTTAAAATAATTATGGCAAGTGTGTTAATTGGACTAAATTCAACATGTTCAATGAGCAGCAAAGTCATATGTCAAGACAATGCCTTCTACACTTATACTTACCCAAACTATAGTGTTGTTGACGTTGGTCAAATGTCGTATACACACGTCGTTATTGGCAGAAAAAAAGCCTAGATAAGATCCTTCATTCACCGCATAACGTCACTGAAGCTAAGTGTATACGATTAGCTGCCAGCAATTTTCGTACTTACCCTCACCATGCGTCCAGCACCGGAGTTGAGAGTCCTTACAGACTCAGTTAATATTCATCGTTACTCTATATTGTTTTATTTCATTAAGTTCGTTCATGCTATCTCGTGTTACGTAACCGGCTAAATGCCATTCAAAGCCTTCTCGACACACTAGTACTTTTAGCAGGCCGAAACATGGTGGAAAGACATAGGTGAGCTAGACCGGTGCACCGATGCTTGCTCGTTCTGAGCAGCACTAGATAGCGATACGAACCACGTGACCACAAGATGGGCACTTTGAAAAGCCAGACCAGGCACTGGCCGCCATGTTGCATGGAGAGCGTCAAGTTTTGAGAAACATTTTGAAAGTGGCATAAAGTGACAATTTTCAACAAACAAGATGAAGGTGTAATTGAAATGAAAGATGCAATTTCTTTTAATGCTTCATATACTCGTATTTGTATCGATGACTTGTAACAAGGTGATAATTATGGTATCTGGCTGCATTTAAAATCCCGCTAATATTATGACGCAATGGGTGCCTGCAGCTCATTGCTGTGGTCAGATACGATGCGCAATATTGTCGGAATAACAATTGTCTACTTGACTGCTAGCGGCTGACAAAGGAGAGGGGATTCCATTATCCACTCAGAGTCTTAAAATTGGCATGATGCGCAAGCAGAGTTGCAGATGCCACCGCCACCGCAGAGTTGCAGATGCGTTAAAAAAGTTAAATCTTACAGCGACAAGATACGAAAAATTGAAGAGTGCAATTACTTCTTTGGTTACGCGTCTTCCTTTTAAAATTTATTTGCATTTTATGCATTTTTCTTTTAAAAACGCCCCTCACCGTACTTACGTTTCATCTGCTTTATGCTCTTGTGCTAAAATGCTTCGTAATTCCTTTCATCGGCGGGTTTAGTGTAAAGTACTTTATGAAATAAACAAGAGTCATTATTAGCATTCGTAATTCTATTACTAATACAATGAGTAGGATGTGAATGCAAGAGCTAATGCAACGATCCCACTACGAACGACCCCGTAACTGCCGCCCGAGTTACAAACAACGTCGCTCTATTCCATCCCCAGCTGTTAAGTAGACAAATAATATTCAGACAACAGCTCACACACGTCTTTCCACCATGGGGAGAGGGCAGTCCCTCCGTAGACTGTAGTGAGTTTTTTTGAACTGTGCACCTGAGCCCTGCCTTCACTTCGGCATTTCGTGTCTTTCTCGGCGTGCCACTAGACGTCGCGTGATCGCGACTGTATCAACCACTACTTGACACGGTCGCGACATCTAGCGGCACGACCGACAACGACGCAAAATGCAGAGACATAATGTCAATGTGAAGACGGAGCCCATGTGCACAGTTGAAAAGGATGTGCCTCCATCCGTAGTCTGGTTCCACTCACCCAGGCGCCGCGAGGGGCGGCGTGGCGGGCGCGGAGGGCGCCGGGGCGGGGAGCAGCCCCGCGGGGCAGCCCGCGACGGAGGTGTTCTTGGTCGGGAAGCGCAGATCCCCCGCGGCGATGCTCGCCTGCGTGCCCACCACCACCCACGCCGTCGCCGCCAGCGCCGCCGCGCCGCCCGCCAGCGCCCCCTGCAACACAACGATTAATCAAACTCGCGCAAACAATACCTTAAAATTTGGGTTTGGTTTCAAAAATTTAAATTGATTTTTAGTTGGATTTTTGGTGGCCGCTGCTAGCTTTAGAATAAAGCTACCAGCGGCCACGATTTTGGGAGATCCAAAAAAACATAAAATTCGGGAAAAGAGTATTTAATTAACCTCAAATTAGCCTTAAAGTATGGATACAGTTTGGTTGAAATTGGTTTTGGGGCGCTTTAGATGACTGCGTCAACCAGAAAATGAAGCACTATTATTCGCAGACGTGTTCTTGGGTCCTGGCTAGCTACCCCCGTACGTTTATTGCCATTCACTAAATAAATGATACTAACAAGAGTTGTTGACGAAACCTGATAACCAGAAATGTTTGCTCCCGTGTAATAGAATATATGTTGCATCAAAAAAAGAGATACGGATTCAAATAGCCCTGGCGACAAAATAATCATCCCTCCACTCCTCTCGCATCTAGTGACATGTGGGCTCAAGAAAACGTGCGGGGATTGAACCAAAGGTTTCAATTTAGGACACACCGGAGGATAGAGATTCCGAATAAAATCAAAATTTCCGAAAGATTGGTTTCGTCCTCTATACTATGTTTTTCATGAGAAGTAGACGGTAGCAAATCAGTTTTGATTTGTTAGCTTTTGTCTTGCTCAGCTTGCGATGAATTGTGCTGGTCACGGTCCTGATGTAGTGCAGAGGGACGAGATGGGGATGGAGAGTGAAGGGCGGAGGAAAGTTGACAGCGCGCAATAGGGTTGCAACATCGTCAACGAATCATCGATGTCCAAAATACATCGTACAAAACACCATCGAAGTTTTCAAACATCGATGTTTTAAACTTGCTTTAGTACCCTCAACTCTTAAATTTGTGCGCAACAAAAAGAGATTTATCAGTTGGCATGCAAATTAATTTACAATACAAATGTGTTTGAAAAGAAAGTTAAAAGTGCGAAATACGTGGCAAGGGCAAATTGTGAAAAAAGCTGAAAACATTAAGGAAATACCAGGGCATTAAAATCATCTCGGACAACGAAAAGAAGTATGCTCGAAGATAATATAAACCGCGCTTGTTTGCTTCGAGCACAGACACAATAACTATTTCGTATTTTAATTTTTACAAATTTGTGATTACGAGCATTTTTTCATTCATTAACAAAAAATAGATCCAAAACATCGATGTTTAAAAAACATCGGCTTCAATTCATGTTTAAAACATCGACATTTTTATAGAAACATCGATGTCGCATCCCTGGTGGGCAAAGGGAGAAGTCGGTGGAGGGTGCGAGGAGCGCAGAGGGCAACGAGCGCAGGGCAGAGGTAAAGAACGGAGTCTGAAAGTACACAGTTGAAGACAGAGACGGGGCGCGCAGATCAGAGGGCGGGCCGTGGAGCGTAGAAGTTAGCGAATGGAGGGAAGAGGCAAAGGGTAGATGTCGGACGTCGGAGGCTGAAAGCAGACGGGCGAAGCGCGAAGATCAGTAAATGCTCTTACAAATTAATCAAGATCCTGTGCAATGGCATCCTCATAATAAACCGATAAAATATTTAGACCTTTTGTTAGACACCCGACTCAATTGAAAAAAACCTTATAGACAATAGTTATACAAGCAAAAACTAAAATATACCAACTAAAACCAGAAATTAATAGATCGGCTAAACTTCTATTCAATACTGTCTTATTGCTATATAAAACTACCATTACTATTATAAGCATGCTCAGTTTGGATCATCGCCACGAAATCTAATACAAAAAAACAACAACAAAAAAATCCTAGTAATCCAAAAAGTTTCCTCCGCACCATCACGAATGCCCTATGGTACATCTCCAACGCCCAACTCCATAACGAATTCCAGGTAGAACCGATAACCATCCACATTATTTTTGTATCCACCCATTTTTTTTTATACACCCAACATACCCCCGTTAAGATTCTGCCAAAAACCAATACACAGAACCCGCATCAAAAATAAATTTCCTTTTCATACATTACTAAATAACTTCTCAGATCTCGAACCAAAGTAAAGATATTATATAAAGATAGCTCTACCACCCTAGTAGTAATGTAAGTTGCATTTTAAGATCATTAGTACGATTAGTGTAAGTTAGTTATAAGTAGATATAAGCTATAACAAGTGTCGAGTGTTTTAAGCACCGATCTTTGTACTGTTCTATCCAAAAGAAAATATATTTTAAAAACGTGCAGTGGATAGAAAGCAAGGGTCAAAGAGCAAAGGCAGAAGTTGGAAGTGTGAGGCCGAAGGGCAGAAGTCAAATGCAGCATGTCGGAGGTCGTATGCTGAAGGCCGGGTGGCGGAGCGCGACCGGCGGAGCGCAGAGGGCAAAGGCGGAGTTGGATGGCAGAAAAGGAAGGTGAGAGGGCGGAGGGGAGACTCACCCGCTCGTCGATGCAGGGCGCCAGCAGCCCGGCGGCGAACACCCCCAGCAGCGGGCCGTGCGACAGCGCCGCCAGCGACATCGCCACCTGCACATGGCCCGCGTCGCCGCGCGCCCGTTCGCTACAACCACGCCTCGCAACTCAAGAGGAGCGGCTGCAGCGCGGCTGGGGGAACCGGCAGAGGTGGCTCAGGGCATCAACTGATGTCACTGCGGTGCCTCTGACCGGGGTTCCAGTCCCGTCGGGGGCTAAACAGCTAGGTCGAATTCAGTCGCTGTGTGGAGGAGAATTCTAGGGGCCGGCTGCTCTGATCGTCAGTTTTCCGTTGTATCTCCAGGCGAGTGCCGGAGCAGAACCCTAACAAACAGGCTATGGACCGCGCGCGATCTTTTCTTCCTCTTCCGTGTAATATACTCTCCCGTATTAAACACACGTCTACTTACATGCACTGCACTACCACATCTGTCGGAAGACCGGTCGGGAGCTTAGAGCTTGTCCCGGCTGGGGCGGGGCCCTGCAAGTGGGAGATACGTTGTTCGCGAAAATCTCCGTAAGCCGGTGTAGGTCGCCGCCGGATTTCGGCAGCCAGCGGGGGAAGATCAACACCACCTCCCGTGATAAAACATGCACTACACGTACGGGACTGTTGACCTTAACAGTTGACGCACCCGTAATCACTAATCAATCAATTAAGAGGTCAGAGGAGGAAGGAAAGATGAACGGATGTGGGGGACTGCCTAAATACAGGTTTCAAACGGATGACACCAAGGGATATATTTTATTATTGTTAATAAAAATTTAAATATAAATAGCACTTTTGAATATTCCTTAAAATAATTAACAGTAAACATGAATGATATTCTCTAGATTCAAATCCAACAGTTTAGAAACGACATTAAAAAACATGATTCTTAAAATATGGCATGGTTTCTCCATTCTCATATGGATGCAAGTAAATTGTATCATTCGCAATATCAGGTATCCATTTGTAAAGTCTTCGGCTATCTCTTTAGCACAGGCAATTAATAAAATACTTACATTCCTACGGTTTACATTTCGTGAAGATGGATAGGTACACAGAAGAATGAATTTGAAATACAGTATTTCCAAAAATGGAGAAAAGGGAGTACGTTGTAACAGCTGCAGTAGCTTTCTTCTACAAGGCGACGGAAAATAAATCCGAATTGTGTGTATCTTTGAAAAAAAAAACATACTGACAGACATGAAATGTTTCACAACAAAGGGAGGTGATCGTCGCTTTTGATGTCACAGATGAACGCGAAATAAGTGGTCTGAAACATGGCAGTGAGCCATTTACACCAGCTGTATCGCGATTGAGTGCTACAGACCCAATATTTTCGTCCAAGAATATTAAACTTGAGAAATGCATTTTGTAAATCGTTTCTGTAATAGACACTTCGCATGGAATATATGCGTTTCTGAAGAGCATTTTCGTATTGGATGTTATGTATTGCAGGTAGAATTCAAAATATTCTACAAATTCATGCTTTGTAAGAGTGAGCACCACGGAATAACATTATTGAAATCAGTAAAGAGGAGGTAGAATGGGGAACACTTAAGCTAAAAGGCAGCTTCTCTTGTACAAATGCTTGGTCACTCATTGCTACTAATTTGAGAATAAGAACTGTGTGTCAATAAGAATATAAGAACTTAAAGAGAGCTTAAAGAACTATCATTTTATGTGCCCACTGCACATTAGGCTTTTTATCTTATGAGCCACTCGAATGTCTCGTGGACAGCGTGCTAGCTTTCAGTGAGAAAGTCCTGGGGTCGATTCCTGGTAGGGGCAAAAATGAAGCTGTAGCGTTCTAAAGCAATCGCCTGAGTTCCTGAGGCTGTGTGACGAAAGGAATGCTTAGGCAGGTCATGTATGTTAGATACGGTGATTGTAATGGGTCAAGTTCGCCACATGTCTCCTTTAACTTCAGGTGTGGGTAATAAAAAAACTAGGCCCCAGCCTGATAACACCGCTAGCTGGCAAATGTCGGATTCATCCGACCCTTAAATACTAAATACATACATCGTCTCTCACATACATCGTCTACGACAGGATGAGTTCTTTCAACCCAGATCACTCCTGCTCGTGTCTACAAACGACCTCAGCCTCTTCGAAGGCCGCGTACAATTCAATACTGAGTTCTTATTGCGTAATGCGTTGAGACCCTTAAATATTTAATACATACATCGTCTCTCCCATACATCGTCTTCGACAGGATGAGTTCTTTCAACCCAGATCACTCCTGCTCGGGTCTATAAACGACCTCCGCCTCTTCGAAGGCCGCGTACAATTCAATACCGAGCTCTTATTGTGTAATGCGTGGAGGACAATATTGATGCCGTCTACGCACGCGAGATATGGTTATGACTCAAGTCTTCTTTCATCCACAATACCTCATCGAAATAACGATCTCAGGTAACACGGTCTGCAAACTTATAAGCGATAATAATAATAATATATGATTTGTTACGAGTGGTTTTACCAAACGATCATTCTTCCTGAACAGATTTTTTAAAGACGTTTTCTGAAAATACAAAAAGTCTTATCTTTCTCACAGAGCAGAATCCAATTTTTATCGTCTTATGTATTTTGTGTTTTCTTCTGTTTTTACATTCTCGCCTTACTTCGTAAGAAGAGATAGTATTGTAATCGTGCGCAGGAAAACGACAAATTTTCGACAAAATTCTCTTATTGCTGGGACCTGGTAAAGAAAAAGTGGAAAAATCTTGTTCTCTTAGGTAGTAAATTACTTTCTCTAACACTTTTGGTAGTCAGAATCCATGTTTTGTGAGGCCTTGATATCGAAAAATCGAATGACGGTAAAAAGTTTGTCTGGGCGTCTGAGATCAACGCTAGTGCATAAACAATGCAGATAATTTTCGTCAAAACTACTCCCGATCAGTCTGAACGAACTCAAGGCTCTGGGAGTTTCAAACGGATATTTTGATTTTTGAGGGTACTTTACATGAATTCTCAACATAATTTTTAAAGTTTTCTCCACAGTGACTTCACATTTTTTAATTAAACTTTGTCCACGGAGACCGTAAGTGACGTTTAAAAGAATGCTGCATATCTTATTTCGTTAATATTCCTGATTTTTCGAAAACTGCAAATGTTCGAAATTTTTCGGCGTCTTCCTACAACTACAGTATTGAAAATAGAGACTTTTCATTCTCTCCTTCTTAAACTCTCTATTACAAAGACATGAAATAAAGTTATGTACATTTTTCAGAAATAATGAGTAATTTTCGCGTAATTTCGTGAAATGTAGGCAACTTTTAAACAATTACTTTCTCAACAACTTCTTCAAATTTTGTTCTTAAATTTTTTCTTTGTACGTATCATACGACAGTAAAAAATTTATGGTAGTGCTATTACTGGCGAACTCGATTAAAGTTTTAAAACTTGTAACTTTGCAAAAGATTGCATATTGAGAGAGTTTTTGGTCCTAAATGAAATTTGTTCCAAAAATTATCTCGTTGAAAAAGGTCAGGGACAGTTATTTGAAAATCAAAGAGTAGTTTTCGCATAATGTCTGCTTGAAGTAAATACTAATTATGAAAATATCATTTTCTCAAAAAACCCTCCAAATATTTTCAGTAATTTTCTCCCATGAATAGAACAAGTGACGCATAAAAGAAAAGCGTAGGTCTCGGTTGCTTTCAACTCTCTTATTTTTTGAAATTTGCAACAGTTAGAAATAATGCGAAAAAGTATGTGCAGTTGCACCTAATTTAAAATGTATTAATCCTTGCTCGACTTGTAAGTAATTCAAGGTGTTCCTTCGTATTAGTAATTTTCCCCCGTACACTATGAATTAAACGCACACATATGAATGATACACACTTTTTTGAAGTACACAAATTGTTTGCAACAAATTACAAGTCACTGGCAGTTACAGAGGCGAGCCATAGGGACGTAGCTTCCAGTAAAAAACGTACTGGATTAAAATTATTATTAAAGCATTATATTTATTCGTCAAAATATTATTGTTGTACATTGAATTTTACATAATTAACTAATAATTTATTTTTAAATAATAATAGACATTTTAAACATCTAATAAAAGCAAGCTATAAATTAGATAGTTTTACCAAATAAAAACAATTAAAAAATATATTTTCTTCAACTTATCTAGCCTACCATATTTTCTGAAGTAATCTCAGAATATGGACGAGTCGAGCGGGGTAGATGGAGCCGGGAGAGCGGTTGCGGAGTGTAGAGCCTCCAAATTAGGAAGTAGCGCATTGTTTTACGATGCGACTCGACGCCGATTTCGTTGTTTTATTGTATATCCACTTCTCATGGAATTTCATACACTGCGGTGTAGTCTGTGTGGACAATCACTAATGTACCCCAAACCAGCATTAATAAACTTTACGAAACTCTTCAAAGTGTCATCAATTATCATAATTTCTCTTTGACTCGTGTGTGCTGACTGGTGGAGATATTGGGTGAGAGGATATTTTAATAGCGTCATTCAATTGGCACTTCCCTCTCAGGATGGCCATGTATTTCCTGGAAAAAATTTCCCGGTTTTCTCGTGAATTTTTTATATTTTTAATGATAAGATTGGCAATTTAACACTACTTTTTTTTAAATATTAAAGCTACCCTGTTACTAAATGGTCGCTATCTAATTTCGCTGAGACAAACAGCAAGTTAATATTTTTCCCCTAAGAGAAATTGAGCTAAAATAACACCGTACTACTGTTTTAACCATTAATATACAGTTTTATAGCTCCTTCAAAATGCTCTCTGACTTCCGACGATTCCCCGATTTCTCTCTCACTTTTTAAAAGCAATGAAATCCAATTATTCTCCTCGGCTTTCCATGTTTTCTAGAAAATGGCCACCTCTCTCTATCTAGAGACTCAACTGATTGATTGAATAGTTTCCTGGCGCATCAACTGCGAACTCATTGGTTCCGTAAGTGTAGTGCATGCTTTATCGCGAGAAGTGATATAGTGTTCTTCCTCCGCTGACTGATGGCGAGATTGATGGCGTTGATTGATAGCGAGATTCGGTGCCGACCTATTCGTCAGATAGTGAGGTTTTCTCCTATCAGATATCTCCTACCAGCGGGTCATCGCCTCAGTCGGAACGCGTTCTAAGCACCAGACAAGTCTGTGCGGTAGTGTAGTGCAAGCTAGTGTGAGAGTATGAAAGTACGAAGGTCGCCTTTTATGTTTTGGGATTTGGCAACGTTGGTGTTGCAATCTGGCAACTGACCGCTCTATCGTAAAGTTGGATGTTTTGAGGTTATACGTACTCAGAACGTTTTGACATACGAGCGCTATTTGTGTAGTTTACAGTAACTTAAAAGATTCAATTTGGCCCAAAAATGGAATTAAATCGTGAACATTTTCGTGCGATTATTTTTAACGTGGATTAACTCACCAACAGTGCATGGATGAACTTAATTCAATTTTTGGCGATGAAGCTCCATCAAGGACCAGTGTTTATCGATGATATGGTGAATTCAGTCGTGGTCGTAGTTCACTCCAAGACGAATTTCGCGAAGGTCGTCCAAAATCAGTTGTTGTTCCGAAAACCATTGATGCTGTGCGTGAACTGATATTGCAAGATCGTCATGTGACCTATCGTGAGATTGTGACAACTTTAGGCATTAGTGGGATCAGCATACATTCAATATTGCATGAACATTTGGCTGTCAAAAAAATTTGTTCGCGTTGGATCCCACACAATTTGTCAATCGCTCAAAAAAAGGCTCGTGTCGATTGGTCGAAAGAAATGCTCAAAAAATATGATCGCGGTGCTTCAAAACCAATCTATGACATCGTGACAGGTGATGAATCGTCGATTTACGCGTATGAGCCCGAAAGTAAACAGCAGTCGACTGTATGGGTGTTTCAAGATGAGCAAAATCCAACAAAAGTTGTCCGCGCACGAAGCACTTCCAAACAGATGGTCGCCTGTTTTTTCGGAAAAAACTGGGCCTGTCGCAACCGTACCACTAGAACAACGCAGAACAGTCAATTCTGAGTGGTACACAACGATTTGTTTGCCAGCTGTCTTCCAAGAAATCAGGAAAACCAACCGCCGAAGACGGATCACCTTCACCACGACAATGCGAGCTCTCACACATCGGCTCAAACAACTGCATTTTTGAGCACCCAAAACATCGATTTGATGAGTCATCCGCCGTATAGTCCTGACTTGGCACCGAATGACTTCTTTTTATTCCCGTACGTAACAAACAAACTGAGAGGTCAACGTTTTTGACTCCTGAAGAAGCGGTTGCTGCATTCAGAATGCATGTTTTGGAGATACCTCAATCAGAGTGGCAAAAGTGCTTCGACAATTGATTCAAACGCATGCAAAAGTGTATAGATCTTCATGGGGAATATTTTGAAAAACAATAAAGAGATTTTCGATGATTAATATTTGTTTTTGTTCTCTAATCCTGAAATATAAAAGGCAACCTTCGTAAGGAAGGAAGATAGGTCAAGGAAGGAGAAGTAAAGATCGCTTTAAGATCGAAGTAAAGATTTCTTAGGGTAGTGCTTCGGCAATCGACTGCTGTTGACAGGTGATAAAATGGAAAACTGTCGATCAGAGCAGCTGGCCGCTAGAATACTTCTCCAGACAGCGGTTGAATTCAACCCAACTATCTATCTAACGTCGAAAGTCCTGCCTCCATCGAGACTGGAACCCTACGCTCGCGACTGTCCTGGAAGTGTGCGGGTGGGGGAGGCGCACCTGCTGGACGGTGCCGAGGTGCTCGACGACGAGTGCGAGGGCGGCGCTGGCCGCGCCCGCCACCACCACCGTCCCGCGCACCACCAGCCGCGCGCGCGCCGCCGCCGCCCGCCGCCCCGCCCCCTCCGCCGCCGCTCCCGCCGCCGCCCTCGCCCACAGCGGCCGGTAGAAGTCCTCCAGCGCCACCGCCGCCAGCGAGTTCAGCGCCGTCGACATCGAGCTGCACACACACACGCGCGCGCACAGGCCGCGTTCACACGCCAACCAGCCAATTAACTTTTTAAATCGTTCTTCTTGTTTACCTTTTTAAGGGACTATTAACATACTTGTCTCTCGGAAAAAGTTACAAATTTCAAGGCCATGTTAGGGTACCGATGATAATAACGTTTTGCTAATGAATATATGGTGGGAAAGTTCATACAACAATGTTTACACGAGTGACATTTACCCCCGATTTACAGATAACTCTTCATGCAATGATGATTATCAGGCATGCCCGCAAGACCGGACGTTCAGACATTTATTTTACCCAAAACAGGCATACACAAAAGGCATTTATTCTGACTAAAATAGAGGGTACAAAAACACAGAAAACGTTACAAAATCACCATTTAAAAGTAATTAATGTACAAAATTAATATTTAAAATGATTAGCAGTTTTATTCCAACTCTAAAATTTACATTCGCACTCACGCAAAAGGAAAATATATTTTCTTTCTTATCTTGATTACACATGACCGGTATGACGACTACGAATTTATTATTTAACGCACGACGCTGTCTCTACGAAATACTATTGTGGACTACCTTTTGAATCTTCATGGGAATGGTATCAATGAAAACGGGTGTGTAAATTTCGTTCTTCGCACTTGTGTAATCGCCAAAAGGGAAGATAGAACAAGAATGATCCGAGAAGATTATATCATTTACAGACAGCTATGTCCTCAATAAGTTTCGAAGGTCATACACAGAAATAAAATTAGATTTTTCGTGAGAGAACAAGTCTGTAAGCATCAATGAAAAATGTCAAAAATCTTCACTAGTATCATCTTCCTTTCCTTTTTAGATTTTTATCACAACCCGAAACTGAAAGTACGCGTCCAGAGAAAAACAATACACGATCGTGCCTTCATTTGTCCATGCTCGCAGTTATGTTTCCATCTTGATATAGATTGTTCTACGGAGTACGGAAAAATAAAGAATACTGACGAAATGGCACAAATAAAGCAAATTGCTACAGAAACTAAAATAGGCAGAACAGGGACAAAATGAACATCTACTAAAACAAGTCCAGAAGTACAATTAAGAGATTCCTATCGTTAAAAGTTATAAAATAGTAACATACGCAAAAGGCCTTTTGCCAAACGTCCGTGCACTATATATCAGGTACGTACGCGTTCTTATGCAGTTAAAAATATTTCATGAATATTATGGCAAACACCAATGTACAAAGAGTTGCCTACCCATCAGGGGCAAATGCCACATGTATAACTTCACGAGATCTCGCGCAGTTTGTTCATCGGAAAAAACCGACCATCTCCCACACCCTTCCTAGGCCGAGGACAGGGCTATTCAACGGGATCGGTGATATTTTGAAGGGGGTCTGTAATGATCAAGGGGGCCATTGGGGGTCAATATCCAAATATGAACTGGCGCCTTATCGATGCAATCAAGATCCTATTAATTACGAAAATATAAATTAATTTAATTAATTGTTTTCTAATATAAAACAACAAAACTATAATGAATTACAAATTTACTCCTCTTCCTTTGTAACCGTTCATCCTTGGGAATTAAGGGATACGAATGTTTTAAAAAAATCAAGAAATTATAGCTACTGTATGCGTTGTCAACTATACTGTTATCGCTCAAGAATGTTATCTCCGCAATGTGCACTGGAGAAAAATGGCCATATCTCAAAAAACATTAACTTTTGAATTTCAATGAAGATTAGAAACTCAGCTACTCAAAAGCAAATACGTCTTAGATAATTGAAAATCGATCTTTACGAATATATTGGGGTAAGAAATCTTTATCTTTAAGGCATTATGTGCAAATTTTTGTGCCATGGATATCGATGCTGTGTATTATAATCAAACCGTGAGGAGGTCGAAAAAGAAAAGAATTCTCTTAAAAAGGGTCGATCAAAGAGAAAGCTTGGGAATCCCTGCCAAAGACGTTTGCTCCATTTATTCTGAGACCCAGAATGATGTGATTTGCTAGTGTTTGGACCTCAATGAATTCAAATTGCTGTTGAAAACATGTTGCAGTATCATTTGACGGTAAAAAATAATACAGTTTTCAATGGCAGGCAAGAGCCAAAGTTACAAATCAACATGTTTAAAAAATACGTTAAGCAATAGCAGATGTTAACCAAAAATAAAAAACGATATAATTAGATAATTAAAAACGTACCAAATGTGTTGCCATTCTGAAGGACAAACATTAAAATGAATAACACCAGAATCATTCATTAAACTAAATTGATATTAAAAATGTAATCCGGTAAAGGGTTGAGTAAAAAGCTTAAATGTTCCGTTAAAGACGCGTCCCTTGGTCAATAATTTGCCTTTTTATACAGCTTGCTGCGATCTTTAACTATTTTCCTGGGTGCTCCGGGCAGTGGCGGCTGCTCGCGGCCGCTCGGCAAACTATTTGTCCCGACAAAATCTAACTTTTTATTATTTTTTTATTTTACTTAAAATTATAATGAATGAAAATCAAATATTTAATACGATATAGATATTTTATCTGCTCGAGAAAGATACCTCATGATCGACGATGTAAGAAAGATGCCTTCTTCTTCTTGTTAAACCATGAGTCTTCTTGTATAATAAAACACTATTATTAGTTTAAAAGCCTTTCGTATACGCTTTAATGTGTGTTCACTTCTTAATATGGAATTTCATTTGGAAGGTATTTAAGTATTTAATTATGTGGGTTTTAATTATTTGTATGAGATTTTTTATATATGTTATTACTGACTCTTCTTCTGAATATGACAGAACGTGAGTTGAGAAACCTTGAATTACAAGTCGCCAAATACCGTCACACTTAAGTAGGTGGAGAAGGGCCCAGAGGTGCTGGAAAATAAATCTCCGAAACGCGCCTCGCCCACAGCTCACGAGACAAAGGCGTTTTTCATACATACTAGCGCTGAGACTTATTGATAATTTGACCCTCTTTACGTGTCCTCTATGTTACGCTCTCTTTCTGGAACATCATTTCGTGATCTAAAATGTATTCGAGATAATACAGACTTGACTTTCCTAATAAAATGCGTAATCAAGTAACACTTCATTAACACGACTAAAATGGAAACGTGAAACTAACATATATTCAATGGGTTTGGTGGCAAAATTTTAGTGGTCAAAGTACTTTTGTTACAGGGTATTATTGTCCGTAAAACGAGCAGCGTGTTTCACAGTTCTGCTTCTGGCGTATTCTGCTACTGGTGATATTTTTACTCCCCCGCTTGTAACATGTTATGAATCTATGGTGTAAAAAGGTCTAGGTTCTTTAGAAAACATCTGATTCAAAATTATTTTTGCCTGTAATTCTGACAATGGCAAAAACGTGGGATAAACAATAAGAACCGAGACATTTTGCATTCAGAATGCTTTCCACCTCACAGAACGGTTAGAAACAATAAACAAAATAGATATTTTCAGTGTAGACATAGTTTTTAGGTAAATTGTCATTTTTTTCTAAATAAATGACTCGGTTGAAAACGAAATGACGAAGTTTCAGATAACAAGTTACTCGATAAAACATGAAGCCAAGCATAAATCACCCTCATTAATTTTCTTTGTTTCCTAGATTGCAAGCTGCGCGAGCGGGGGAGGGGGGGGGGGGTAGAGCAGGGAGGCGGCGCGGCTCGGCTCGGCCTACCTGAGGGCGGCGCTGAAGATGGCCGCCACGAAGAGGCCTGGCAGCCCCGGCCACGCGCCCACCGTGCGCGCCACCAGCAGCGGCAGCAGCTGGTCAGGCCGCTGCACCAACTGCGCACCCACACGTACTTTGCCAATTCAACATCGCGGTGGCAGAAGCTTGTAACTTTCAATTGGGGACCAGCATTTAGCTGAGCCCGATTTTTATTCCCCAGGATTGTTAGCCCTGGGAGTATGGAAGATGAAATGATGATAATGAGGGGTGAAAGGACGACACACTCATACAGACATACACAAATACGCCCATGCCCGAGGCGGGACTTGAACCCGCGATCCAAAACCACTACGGCACTACTGCCTTAGCGATCTTGGTCATCGGATCGGCATTATTATTATTATTATTATTATTATTATTATTATTATTATTATTATTATTATTATTATTATTATTATAAATTTCTTCTCGGTATTCGCCAGGTTATTATTTGACTTTGTTTGGGGTTAACAACCAAGACAAGTCAATTCATGTTTCATCGCAATATAGAAATTTTTTGGACAATCATACATGTGTTTAAGATGATACATTTTTGTATACTTTGCTATTTGGTTATAAATTTTGGTATTTGATTAAGTTTCAAATTGTTACGGATGTTATTACCTCCAGGACGAAATTGCAAAAGGAATAATATGAACTTTTGGAGAAGCCATAGTTCCTTGAGTTCTGCTGCCAGTTTTGTGTACTTTTTTATTTTTTCTGCATGTGCTTTGTGAAGATTTTCTGTTTATGGAATAGTGATGTCAATCAGGTAACCAATCTTTTACCATTTATCTACGAAAGGTATGTCTGGTCTGTTACGATGAATGTTTGTATCTGTGATAATTTCTCTGTCATAGAATTTTTCACTTAAATTTTGAAGTGTTTCGAGAACATATTTGTAATATGGTCAAATCATTTGTTGCAGTTTAGATTTCGTCACCAAGAATATTTGTTTCCTGACAGTCAGACCTGAAACATTAAATTTTACTAAACTAAAAGTTTTACTCAAATTTTTATTCCAAAAAATACGAGAATGTACGAGGAAGTGAATTAGAAAATACCGTGATTAGGTTCTAGTTTATGAAGAAATATCCCAAAAGTCCAAATATCGCGGCAAACGGATGACTCGAATTAACTGATCTATTGAACTAATGTAATATTGTTTAATTAATATGTAATCTGGGTCCAAGTGCGAAAGAAAATTTACGTACATAATACGAGGCAGCAAATGAAGTAGTTTACAATACACGATTTCTGTATTTCTTAGAAGGTCCTTCATCATTGAGCATTTATCTCGTGATAATAAAAATAAAATAATTCCCCATGAAAGTCCAACGTAGATGTCATGGAGATATGCGTGGTCGCGGCACTCACCCGCGAGGAGATGGGATCGCAGTCGTGGAAGAAGGCGTACAGCAGCAGGCCGCAGTAGCAGCACAGGAGCACGATGGCGCCCGCGCCCGCTGCGAACAGGGCGGCGGCGCTGCCGGAAACAGAGCGACAGTGAAGGAGTGGATCAAGCAGTGTTCAAGCGCACTCCTTCACACGCCGCCACTCAGCAGCGTTTCCGAGTGGCGCGTCTGCTGGCAAAGCATTGGTTTAAATGGAAGTATTCACACGAGCGGCGTAGTCGCGCTGCTGTGGCGCTCGAGGGCAAAGAGTGCCTTCACACGAAGCCATTCAGTGACGCCACCGAGAAGCGATAGACCCCTTCAGAAAGTCATCGCCGACCGCTACTGACCGCGAGAGAGGAAGATTTCGTGAGTTACACTGCTGTGGGTTCAGGCAATCGAAAAGTAACCAACAGGCAAAAACCAGTTCAGTGGCGCGTCTTGTGTCACCGCTGCCATTTAGAACAGTTTTCCGTTTGCGGTGGCGCGTCTGCGCAACTAGTGGCGGGAATTCGGGTCCCTTCACACGGCGCCACTCAGCAGCATTTCCGAACGGCGTGTCTGCTGGCAAAGCATTGGTTTAAACGGAGGTATTCACACGAGCGGCATAGTCACGCTGCAGTGGCGGTCGGGGGCAAGGGGTACTTTCACATGCAGCCATTCAGTGGCGCCACCGAGATGCGGCAGATCCCTTCAAAAATAGACCGCCACTGACGGCAAGGGAGGAAGGTTTCGTGAGTCACACCGATGTAGGCTCAGGCGGCCAAATGTCAGCCAACAGGCAAAAACCAATTCAGTGGAGCGCCTTGTGTCAACGCTGCCATTTAGAACAGCTTTCCGCTTGCGGTAGCGCGGACGCGCGTCTGCGCAACTAGTGGCGGGAGTTCGGGTCCCTTCACACACCGCCACTCAGCAGCATTTCCGAGTGGCGCGTCTGCTGGCAAAGCATGGGTTTTAACGGAGGATTCAAACGAGCGGCGCAGTCGCGCTGCTGTGGCGCTCGAGGGCAAAGAGTGCCTTCACACGAAGCCATTCAGTGACGCCACCGAGAAGCGGTAGACCCCTTCAGAAAGTCATCGCCGACCGCCACTGACCGCGAGAGAGGAAGGTTTGTGAGTTACACTGATGTGGGCTCAGGCAGCCGAAAGGTAGCTAACAGGCAAAAACCAGTTCAGTGGCGCGTCTTGTGTCAACGCTACCATTTAGAACAGTTTTCCGCTGGCGGTGACGCGGACGCGCGTCTGCGCTGGTTGTGGCGGGAGTTCGGGCCCCTTTACACTGCGCCACTCAGCATTGGCTTAAATAAAGGTCTTCCCGCGAGTGGCCGAGTCCCTCTGCTATAATATAATTGTGCTCGGTGGCGGACTTCCGGAAAATAGTACCAGATGTTTTATTACTCACTATTATTATTAACCGGTAAACATTATGTGTTCCTGCATAAATTACGACACATTTTTACATTCCCTTGGTTGATCGGCGCCTGCAACCTTCGCGACATAAATTCACGGCCCGTCAAATCACCACACACTTAAACTTCGAAGTACACTTACGAATTATGTTTCCCTAATTTAATGGGTACTGTGGTTACGTATATCACGACATACTGAACACATCCATCAGCTTCAACACGAGTAATATTTTTAAAAATTCCGGAATTCACATAACACGCGTCTGATTACTTCCCGAGCGCACTAGTCACTTCTACGTGCCCTAGTACACATCCAGACATGACGGAACACCAGTCGGGAGCTTAGAACTTGTCTCGGCTGGAGCGGTGCCCCGCTAGTGGGAGACACCTAGTTGTGGAACATGCCCGGAAACCAACAGAGGTAAAACATGCACTAAACTCGCGGGACTAATGACTTTAATGATTAGTGTTCCCACGCCCGGAATCACTAATCATTCAATCAATCAGTAAAGATAGGCTGGCACTCACATCCTGGCGCTGCGCAGCGTGGGGAGGGCGAGGTAGCGCTGTGCCTGGTTCTGGTTGACGGCGTTGGCCTGCAGCCAGTAGGCGCCTCCGCCCAGCAGCACCGCCCACACCGAGTGCCGCACCGTCGGGTCCACGCTCCACCTGGAGGGGGCGCCATTCAAAAGGTAACGCACTCACCGATATGTGCCAGTTCGGTCCGTGCAGGTGTCCGGACGTCGTGCTTAATATCTACAACATAATTTCCTGCGACCTCCAGATTGTATCTCAAAGTTTGAGCAACATAAAAGTGTTTGCTCTTTGCATGTTATGACTAGGGGGAGGATTTTAATGAAATATTTTTTCTTTTCTCTTTACGAGTAGAACAATGTCGTTTAGTATAGAAACTCATTTTATGTTAAAACAAAACGAAATGACCCATTTTTTCTTGTGCTGATTTCATCGGTTTTAATCTTATTTTAACGTTACTTGCATCAAACAATATTTACAAATGTTCACCACAGAATTCGTGAGAAGCATATTCCATTTGTTTGCTCATAAATTGTAATTTTATGTAAATTTATCTCTACTACACATTTAACGCTATGAGTTATTTCTGATACATGTAGGAATTAATTCAGTTAATGAATAAGGGGAAGAGGAATTTTTTTGTGTCAAGTAAGGGCCCCACTTGGCTCGACTGCCCCAGGCCCCTGGTTTTGCCTGCGCGGGTACTCACTGCGGCGGGTCGAGGCGTCCTCCGTCGCGGGCGCGGCTCCACACGGCGCCGAAGCCGCCGGCGTCGGCGGTGCCCTTGGCGGCCACCAGCAGCACCCCGACCACCATGGCCACCGTCTGCGCCACGTCCGCCCACACCACGGCGCGCAGCCCGCCCTGCGCGCGCCACGCGCTTGCTTTGGCAGCTGCTTTTCACCAACCACTGTGTTTTCCCGCATTGTTACGCCCTTTTGATCGCTCTATTTCCATCACACCTCTTTCAGCTGTCCCTGAACATCTGCTAAATTGCGTATCTCTTGCTTTTAACACGACACAACATCGCCTTTTGTTAAATATTTCTTTCAAATCCTATTTCTATTAGCCAATAATCATAAAATGTGATATTGCCCTTGATTATTAAAATTTTCTCCACCGTGAGGGGATAGTGGCCAAAGGCGCCCCTGGGGGGCAGAGTAGGGGAACGGTGGAAGGCGATGAGGGCGGTGAGGGCGGTGAGGGCGGTGAGGGCGGTGAGGGCGGTGAGGGCGGTGAGGGTGGTGAGGGCGGTGAGGGCGGTGAAGGGCGGTGAAGGGCGGTGAGGGAGGTGAGCGGTGAGGGCGGTGAGGGCGGTGAGGACGGTGAAGGGCGGTGAGGACGGTGAAGGGCGGTGAAGGGAGGTGAGGGCGGTGAGCGGTGAGGGCGGTGAGCGGTGAGGGCGGTGAGCGGTGAGGGCGGTGAGTGCGGTGAGGGCGGTTGGGGCGGTGGTGCGACGGTGCCAGTGAGTGGGAGAAGGTGGCTGTCCGAGCCACACGAGCCAGACGTCCACCTTTTTAATAGGCACTGACCGATTCTCGAGGATAATAATTCGATTTAAACAGAGGGTCTGTTGACGTAAATCAGCTGTTACGGTGTCCTATTGGAAGGTTGAACGTCACCATACTGACATCGTTGCAGTGACGTTTAAGCTCCCGATTGGACGACGATTGGTAACAGCTGAACTGTCAAAGGGCTCTACAGCCGTAGTATACGTAGCGTCGTTTTTCAACATACATTACTGTAGATATCAATTCACTCTCATTTATTAGCTATGTTTAAAAATAAAATTCCTCGAAATTACCTTTGTATATAAGTAACATTGTTCAGGAAATAAAGAGCTTAATTTACTGCTTATTTAGTTTTCACTTTATTACAATTATTATTATTATTATTATTATTATTATTATTATTATTATTATTATTATTATTATTATATTATTATTATTATATTATTATTATTATTATTACTATTATTATTATTACTACTATTATTATTATTACTATTATTATTATTATTATTATTATTATTATTATTATTATTATGAATCTGTACTTTTGAGGAATTTTGGACTCAAACACACTCAAACACAGTGTATATCATATGTCCAACAACTACCAACATTCTGCAAGTTTTAATTAGCCATTTCTGGAACGAAATCAAGATTTGAAAATAAATTAATAAAAATAGACCAAATTAAATCTCGACCATTTTTACTCAAAGGATCTATTTAGAGAGAGGTATCTTAATCGCTCACTCAGTTTCACTAATGAATTTAATACTGTTACACAAGAATTTATAAAATATTCGAAAATGCACCTAACTATGGTCACTACTAGTTCTTTTACCATGTTTATTTGAAAAGATACAATAAAACACGCTTTGTCATGTATTTATTTCTGGAAACGTGTTTTGAGTATTAATACTCACCACGCTCGTGTAGAAGATGCAGACGATAGAAACAACGGGCGTGATGATGTACACGGGAACACCAGTCACTGAAATAGAACATGCGGCTCAATATTTTGACCCATCGGTGAATCAAGATTAGAATCTTCCTAGAGATCATATTTTCCTTCTAAAACCATCTGAATCGTGTTTTGACTAAATAACTTGTTCTCTGCATTAATAAAATGTTAATAGATTAATGTTTTATTTCAATTAATTTATTACAAAATATATAATACATAAAAATGAATTTATTAACTTTATATAGCTACATCTCAAATAGTATAAATTTGAAAAGTATTTACTTTATTACAAAATTGCTTAATATAATTGAACATTGCAGACACAACAACCATGAATACACTAATATTAGTAAACTTTCAATGCCATTGACTCAGTCTAAAGATTTGCCCGAATGTTGACTTCTCTCTTACGGTGAAGGCCAAGGAGTATCAGAAAAAGTTGTCCGTGAAGGTATTCGTGTCCCGAACCACAGGTTCCTTGAAACGTTTTTATTGGACGCGGTTCTCGCTTTAATGGCAGGTTTTTCCTGCTGTTCCTGAACGCCCAATACTTCCCGCAAGAGACGAAAAAATATACAATGAACGATCCCACCTTTCTTCATTCATATAAAATCTGAAACTATATAATTCTTATATCTTTGATGATTTCTTTTTTCCAAAAAACCAAAGAAAAGTCGAAAAGTCTAAAAGAAACAAGCATATTTATTACAAGCATCGCCAAATTTTATATATAGACTGATTATGTATAGATTCTTGTGTAAAATAACGAGTTGTACTAATTTCTTTCAGCCGAATATCGTTTTAAAGGAGTAATATTAGATAATTAAAGTTATTATACGACCGTTAAAAAATTAATAGTTCGGTTTTATTGTTACACTGCGTCATTTTAAAATGCTACAAATAGAAAATAATTCAGAATTTCTTGCTCTCTTTAATTGCATTGATGTATTGCATTGCATTGATAATTGAATTGCAATGATGATAATACAATTATGTTCAGTATAGAAATTAAGAAAATGCATTATTGCTGAGTAACAAAAATGTAGTATATAAAACATATTTTGCTAGAAAGCAAGCAAATGCATTTTTTAACTTTGCCAATCACTCGCGTTTACCTACAGAGAGTATGGTTTCTAAACAAGTCACACAGAAAGTATAACGAAATAAAAAAAGTTTTACGTTTAAATGAAGGAAAAAAAGTAGGATCGTGGCCCACATCCTAACCCCTGTAAAATAGGCCTCAAATGGCAGCGTATTTTATAACAAAAATTAAAATATAAGATTCATCTTTGCAAATAAGAGTTTCGGTTTTCTAAAATATTTTACAGAAAATTTAAGTGACAATATTTCAAAGAATATCAATATGAAGCGAAATAACCCTTCGGTAGCTTCAGCAATAATACAAATCATTTCACTCGTGTTTTTAAGTTAGTTATATTAAAATAAAATATCTCTAAATTGTCTTAAGGAATAATAAAATCGCGAACACACCTTGGTTGAGCGCCAGAGCAGGAATATACAAAACGATAGGAACCCACGCCAACTGCAACCAAACATTTAAAGTGTTGCTTAAATTTCCAAGAACCAAAATATCATAATCACATTTTAGAAGCATATCCATTAAATGTGGCATTCTTAGACAATATTGTAGAATAAGAAATGAAACGAACGTAAGTACAGCAAAAGGAAAATTTATTGAAAACATGTAGTGGAATTAACTGTTAAAACTGTTAAAAAACATGTAGTGAATAAAATATATAAGAGCAATTTTTTCTTTCTTTTCGACATCTAACCAATCAAGTAGTAATATTGGATTCCTTCATTGTACTTCCCGAATTTTTTTTTTTTATTTGGCCCTGATACACAGCTGCAAGTTCGACCAGTCTGTCGCTGAGCATTGCAGGTTGATTGAGAAGGCGACTTACGTTGCCGACTACAAAAAGCACCGACCCCAGCAGTCGCACTCTTCTGTCGAAGCGCATCTCCAGATACTGCAGGGGCGGCGCTTAGAGGCAGGCGGAGAGGGCGGCGGAGCACACGGCGCATGCAACAGAGAGGGCATTGCTCTAGCAAGGAGGGGGAGGAGTAATAAGAATTAGAATGAAGGTAGAGAGCCCAATTCGCGCTTCCGCGCACGTCACCCACGCTCTATTGGAGGGGAAATTGAACTCAACCCTACCACATGGAAGGCTCCTTGTCAAATTTCAACCTCCTAATAATGCTAAACACAACCTTAGTAGTCCTCGAACTTCGGTTTCTAATATATACCTATTATTACCAGTGGCGCACCTAAAGTAAAAGGGCTTCAGACTTCCCCAGCACCCGATGCCTCATAAAATTCACACACAAATTTTCTGTACTAACGAAAACCATTCAATTTCTCAATAGAGTACGTTATGAATGTCGATAAATTAAAAAAAACAAATTTCAAATTCAATATACATGATTTTTTTAATAAAATATCACGTAGGCTGCACACAACACTAATAGTCATTCCTTAAAAAAATCCTGACTGTACCACTGGTTGTTATCCTAAATAAACGCATTTAAAAATATTTCTTTAAAAAATTGTCCCTTGGAGCCTCCCTTGGAACACTGACAAATATTTGAATATAGAAGTTCAATTACAGTGTCCTTGTAATAGTTAACTTGTGAAGTCATTGAAAGACTTCAATGGTGCATTTCTTGCATTTTTTTAAATGGTAGCTACGAGTCCTTATATTACACTGCGATTTATTTACAGCTGCCTCTGATAGGTCATCACCTGCTACAAGTGTCATCGGAAGCTTACACATCTAAAATAATAGTAACACCAATTATTATCTATTTAGTTTAGTCGGTTCTTTGCAGAACACTTCTTGGAAAGTTGAATCACTACAGTGACGTCACGATCCGATTGCATTCCACTCGAACAGCTGATTAACGTCAGAGGCACCTCTAAACAAATCCAAGAAACAGTTCAACTGGAATTGGTGCGCGGGCTGCGCGCGCACCTCGTAGGCGGAGGTGAGGCGCAGCTGGTGCAGCGTGGGCAGGAAGACGAGCGCGTGCACCGCCGCCGCCAGCGTCAGCCCCAGCGCCGCCAGCGCGAAGTCGGCGCCGAACACGTACACCTCGGCCGGCGCGCCCAGCAGCGTCACGCCCGACACGTAGCTGCGCACGCGCACGCCCGCCGCTCTCGCACACTCACGACCAGAGGCCCTTCCTTCGCGCGGACCATTCCGCCATTTTATTATGACCAGTTGCGAGGGAAGTTCGATTTGTGACTTTTGGGAACCATCTATCTACTCAAACCCAATCCTAAAGCAGTCGAAACTCTCTATAATGCTCCCGACTCACATAATTTATACTCAACTTCTGAATGCTGCTTGGTAGGGCTATCGGGAGAAAATATTTATTGGCGGTCGTCGTTCGGGTTGCGCAATTCTCCCTACCTAGGGACTCTACACACGCCTCTTAATATCCATTCCTTGCGAACGGAGAGAAAGCTACAGCTTCATGGACTGAAGGCCGCTGCGCTTCTTTTAGAGATATATATGAGGGGAAAACGAAAATTAAAGCATAATCGAATAATATCTAATTGATAAATTACATTTCGATTAATTGTTCTGAATTAATCCATTAATCTAATATTATCTATTAACTTTTTTTCATGTTTTATTTAAAAATAGTGTATGTTTAAATTATTAGTTTTTAGTTTGTAAGTTTTGAGCCAAAATAAGCTGAAACAAAAGTTGTTATTCAGCAAATAATTTAATAGAATATGATTATGAGTACGAGAAAAGTTTTCACTGATATGTTTCGTTTAAATTGATTCATTTAACTTTTTTAAAATTTAACTTAACATTCTATTTTCATGAAAACAGTAAAAGGTTTATTATTATCTAAAATAACAATAACACCAATAATTATAATCTATTTAGTGTAGTCGGTTCCGTACAGAACACTTCTTGGAAAGTTGTAAATTGTCTATTTCTTATTTCGTTACGAATATTCTGTCTGAATATCAAAACAAATATAGTAACCATTCATTTGATCAATTTTGTTGATATGAACCAACCCCTATTGTTACTCTCTGCAGACAGAGGGAGGTAGTACACAAACGTCAATTCCTTTGCGTTTGTGTGAAGTTTGTGTCATATTTTGAAAAAATGAAAATTAGTATTTGCCTTTAAAGCTTAACCAAAGTAATTGTAAATATTCATAGCTCGATAAATTAATCGGTGAAAAACTAATCGATTTCAATTTTTCAATTAATAGTGTTACATAATAGATTGTTGTACTAGTCGCAATTAAATCGACCACCGCTAACATGCAGATATTGTAGTTTATATTGTACACCAGGTCATTTGAATTTATGAGTTTGTACTGCTGTACACACACACACACACACACACACACACACACACACACACACATATATATATATATATATATATATATATATATATATATATATATATATACACACACTTCGCACAGCGGGCTATCAAAACCGTACATTGTCATGTTGGTCCATGATCTACCAAGTACATCTACAAAATCATTAAAATCTGAAGGGCCATCTAGGAATAGTTAGTAGTCGAATAGGCTAGCTTAATTTTCAATTTTATTTATGAATATTATCATACTTATGTATCGTATATTCTCAACAGATCAAGCCTGTAGAACAAAGTTTTTGTTTTGTTTTCCTTTGCTTCCAACAAAAATGTTATACACCTCAGACCTTGAACCACTTATAAGATATTCATACCAGTGGGATACTTGGATCGTATATGGACTCATTGGAGTATGAGCGCCTTGTGACACCTCGTATCCGAAAGACGGACTAAACATCCAAGTGCAGCGTGGGGGTTTGACCCCTTGTCCGAAGGTTCCGAGGCGATGAATCGGTGCGCTGTTTAATCTCCTCGGCCAGTCAGACCGGACTTACAGACAATTTTATGGTTTTTTAAAACATGAACTCTTTAGATTTCCAGCGAAACATTCATACGAAAAACGACCTTACATTTCCATCTAACGTACATAGTAAGAGCGTAGGCTTCCGCGGCCGGAGTCAGTATTTATTTGGCTGTCCAGGTAACGCCGCGTCCATGGCAAAGGTGCCGACGTTTCCGTCGCCATTCTGCGACATTCTTCGGTCGCAGAATGGCGACCGAAGCGCGAACTTGGCGAACCAAATGGCGACCTTCTTCGGTTGCAGAATGGCGACCGAAACGTCGGCACCTTCGCCATGGACGCGGCGTCACCCGGACAGCCAAGTAAATACTAACGTACATAGGTCCCCGATATTCCGGCTTTCTACTTTAATTCAAAGCAACAAACAGTTTGCTTTCAAAAGAATGAGGTGGCCAAAATAAAGCCAAGTAAACATGCCTATAAAATCTGTGACGCTTTGACTCTTTTAAGATTAGGGAGTCATACAATCTATTATTATTCTTCCAACAAATCGTTATTATACTAAAAAAGTACACATTGTATTCAAATTATGCACTGTCAACGTAAAGTATTTTTCTCCTCCCGACACGTACTAATTGCTCACCCGCTTCTCGTTCAAGGCCGCTTCAGGAAAAATCCTAAGGCCCCTTGCTACGATTGGCGCTCGCTTTCTTTGGGAATGTAACTGTCGCAAGAAGAAAATCTCAGACGTGAGTGGCAGCTCAGACATATTCTCTTTAATGTGTCCTTAAAATGAATCTGTAATGGTTACATACTTATTTCCGAATAAAAAAAGTGCAACACTTATGACGTTTAGGGATATGGGTCGAAACGTTATTAATTCCTTCCCAAAAAGAATTCGTAAATTGTAGGGACATCAAATCAGAACGAGTAAAGAACGATGACCACAAACGCTCTTGGAAAGGTCACAAGCTTGAGATGGAAGCAAGGGTGTGGGGTTAACAATAAGGTTTTCGAAAAAGTACATTTTCGGAAAAACGGTTCTTTAAATAACAAAAATACCTGAAGAACTGCTGTTGTATAACGCAATATGTGAATAGCAAATATTTAATAAGGACATGTTCTTGTTCGGAGCCTTGCTATCATCAGCTGACGTTAGCTACGTCATAAACAGTGATTTACTGATTATGAGAATTATTCGGTATGCGCATTATGAGAATAGGCAGAATAACGTAATTATATGTTTGCATTTTTAATGAAAATCATAATTTTTCATTGCTCTTGGCTTTGCCCAAGTTCCTGGGTATGTAACGAAACCGTTGACACCTCTCACATGGCCTTAGGCTGCTTAGTTTTTTCTCAATTTCTGAGCGCATACGAAATTGGTATTTAGGGCCCAGCAACAGTAGAAATGCTGCTGAAGTAAACCAATGTTTTTCCAAAACGTAGCACAGACACTGCTTATAGTAACTAATAAAATTCTCGTATAACACATTTTATACACTCCTCTATCAATTGTTTTCAGAAAAATAATGTGTACGAATAGTGCAGTACCATCGTGTAGTGTAGTAGGATAAACAGTACAACAGTTTTTTATATTCCAAGAATATCAAACATTTGTTGCATAACGTATAATGTGAAAAGAAAATAGTTACTGGTGGACAGCCTTTTCCTTGAATCCTTGCCGTCGCGTGATATCAGCTGTGTTCTCAGTAGTGACGAACTAAGTTTGAGAATCCCGTCGGTACACGCAGAATGAGAATAGTCAAAGAAACACAATCAATCATTTGAATTTTTCTGTCAAAATTAAAACTGTTCGTTATTTTTGTACTTTGCCCGACATCCTGGGTATCTACCGAAACCACAGACTCCTCTCATATGGCCGAAAGCTGCTTAGTTTTCTTTCAATTTCCGCGCGCGTACGAAATTAGGAACGTAGATTTCTTGCCCGCGCGTCGCCGACGCTCGTGAGTCACCAGCGAGCGAGCGGCTGCGCAATAGAGCACGCGGGAGGCCCGGGGGCTAATACGCCACTTCCGGCGCGCGGGCGGGCACGCGAACTTCGTCCTGCGCCGCCAGCGTGCGGCCTGCCGCTAGATGGCAGCGCCCGCGGGCGCCTCCCCGTTCCGTCAACCGCTGAACTCTTCCTTGCAGTACAATCTATTTAGTCGTGCACTTGACATAGATCATTTGCGTCAAATCGTTGCTGTTTCATCCAATCGGGAGCTTAAATGTCACTTCGGGGACGTTCAAGCTCCCCGACGAAACTAATGTTATCTGGTGGCTCAGAGCGAAGTCTTTCGAGATCGCCTTTCACCAAGGAGGCCCGGGTTCGAATCCCGGAAACTCTCATGTGAAATTACGCCCGAATTCAGTTGGAAAGTCAGGGTCATCTGAAATACCAAGACTACCTCCAATGCATGTAGATAATCGTGAGCGTGCTTCTCGCAAGTGTTTCAAATAATCAACTGGTTCAACAAGTAAATTCGAACATTGGGGCGCATTTCAGATGAAATAAGTCGAACAATTTCGTTCGCTACCGAACCACTACGAGCGAAATCGTCCGACTTATTCCATTCGAAGAGCACCAGAATGTTGAGCCCGAAGTCGTCCGAATATTCTCATAATTCCCCAGTTCATTCTTGAATCATTTCCGAGGAGCACGTTCAAGATCATCTACGTTATTGAAAGTAGTCTTGGTATTACAGATGACATTGACTCTCCAGCTGATTTCGGCGTAATAGAAATCAGTTTTCTCTCGACAGCTCCGAGAATGTACATTTGTGTTGCTCATGAATAGAAACTTAACAGAGTTTAGTCCTTCCAGTTCCAGAAACATCCGGTGAGATGCAATGGACTATATACGATCTAGAGTAGCCAAAAGTGAAAAGGAATTAATTGGGAAGCGGGTGTCAGGGAAAACTGATCGCGGGATGCAATCAGGCGATATCGGCGCTTGCGTGTGTAAATCTTTATAAACAGAGCTTAACCCAGAGCTCGAACCGACTATTTTCTCCACATGGGGACATTCAAAGTTTCAGGAGAGGACAATCGTACAATGGATAGTCATTTGGACATCTACATTTCAGTACTACATCAAAATGTGGAAGTCTTACATACGACACCTAATATGAATCTATCCTAGAAAATATTTTGGGTGTATATTAGAACTTGTTCATTAGGAGACAAACTTTTTAAAAGCACCGATCCCCGGCATCTCCGTGGCAATTCGCTTCCTGGCTCAACGAGAGAAGATTACAGTGAAAGGAATCACTTCCTCGGAAAAAGATTCAAGCTGCAGCTCAGCTATGCAGCTCAGCACAACCACTGACCCGCGGTCTTTAAACGCAGAGTAATATTTAAGTCTGTTTCAGTGTTGTGATGGACGTGTTGACCTAAGATGATCTGCAAGGTGTCAATCAATTAGGATTCGCCGGTGCCTGGCAGTTTCAACAGGATTGTTACGCAATTCTAGCCATTTTTCAGGCCGAGCCACGTGATTGCTCTGAAGGAGTATGCTTGTGAGAAAAGAGTATTTAGCAACTATTGCAATGTTGGAATAAGCTCAATGATCAACAATTGCATCCAGTAACAATGAGCAGAAGATTATCGACGTGCGACGCTACTTCCAGGAGAAATGAACATGACATTATTTTTCTTGCGAAAATCTCATTAAACGTTTTCAAAATTTACCGGGAGAGGTGGCTCAGGGAATCAAGTGATGTCACAGGAGTGCCTCTGACCGGGTGGTCCTAGGTTCGAGTTCCGACGGTTGCAGGAGTTTCGACTCTAGCTAGATAGCTAGGTCGAGTTCAGCCGCTGTCTGGAGGAGAATTCTAGCGTCCGGCTGCTCTGATCGGTAGCTTTCCGTGATTTCTCCGATCAACTCCAGGCGAATGTTGGAACAGGACCCTAACAAACGGGCAACGGACCGCGCCCTTTCTCTTCCTTGCCCTATCCTCACCCCTTACACACGCATACTAACACTAACATGCACTACACTTCTTTTTACACATGCCGGGAGACGGGTCGGGAGTTTAGAACTTGTTTCCAGCTGGGGTGGTGCCCCTCTGTCGGGAGATAACCCGCGAGCCGACGGGAGGTCGGCGATGGATCTCGCCATCTAGCGAGGGAAGAACATCCATTACACTTACGGGACTAATGATCTAATGTGTTGTCGCGGACGGAATCACTAACAATCAATCAATCGTTTTGCCAAAATTTGCACCAGGAAAGTAACAAAAACTCAACATACCTGTAACAATAAATGAGTAACAGATTTGATGACACATTTCTTTTTTTGGGTATGGCTTCGTAAGAAATGGTATTTCGTCGCAGAGATGGCCACGAGATGTTTTATAAATGACTGACCCGCAAACGTTATAAGGTTCAGCTCACTATGGTACGTGAAATAATTGTAAACGTTGTCATTGCCAACAATAGTATTTAATATAAGAGCAGCTTTCGCGTAGTCGTTTTGTGGCTTCCATCCAGCAGACAACTGATGATGATGGCTAAGCCATCGAAAGCTGCTCTTATATTAAATACTATTGTTGGCAATGAAAACGTTTACAATTATTTCATGAAAAATGCCAACTATAACGCACCACAACACCTATATCACTACGGAACCTTTACAATCCTAAACTAAGCTGCCCGCGTGACGCCGCGTCGCAGGCTGAGGAGCTGTCGTTTCAGCCGACATACAGCGGTCTTCTTCAGGGCTGCAGCGCCTGCGACGCAGCGTCATCCGGACAACCCAGATCATGACTGGCCGCGGAAGCCTACGACAACACCTTTAAAATCCGTTTACGGACGTTGATACGATATCACATTCGCACAAACGCGGTAGTCTTTGTTATTGCGAAATGTTATAGGTGATTTACGAATTAAAATTTTGTAAGAAGCCACGGGAGCTTTCCTATTAACATACTTTGCACTTTTTTGTGCACATTGGGGTGATTCCACAAGCATGTTGGAATGTAATTAACTTAAATTGAACAGGCTCAGGAGTAGTATATGTATATGTAGTATATGTATATATGTAGTTTTGTATTATATAAAAAGTCAAAGTAATATTCAGTGCTGAGTTTCTAGTGGGAAGATCTGGGACATGTGTCCAAAAATTTGAATGCTCGTATTAAATAAAATACATTCTAGTTATTTTGAAAGGAAGAAAAATGATATATCGATGCATTAGCAAATATTATTTGTTTACTTTAAAGTGCATGATAAAATTATAGTATTGTTAACAGTTCAACTCAGTCAGAGTACCATTTAACATTTGTTTCAGAAAATCAACATTGGTAATATCTCATTGAAAATGCAAAAGAGACAATGCCAGAATTTAGAGAAATTGGATTCGATAGATCAAATAAGAAAATAAAAAATGATCCAATCAGAAAGCTATAAAGCGAAATATTAACAAAAAGCGTATTTAGAATATATGCCCAGTTTCGAGGCCAGTTAGACATGTAGAAAAGAAATGATAAAGGAGATCATGGACAATAGTAGGGTTATTTACATACATTCGGATTTGTTTTGTTTTTATTATCGGGTTCAAATGAAGAAGGAGGACTGAAGAACTCTATCAGAAAGGCTTGCAAACGAAATGGGCAGATTGACTGTCAGAGGAAATTAGATTTTTAATGTCTAGAATGAGAACGGTTCATCTTAGAAATGTGTAATAAAATATAATTTATGAGAAAGTGTGAACTAAAATTTCGAAAATATAAAATGTTTACGTAACTAAATCCTTTACGGGTGAGGTATTTTTGATAATAGATGAACCCTGACAAATTACAGTGCTGATGTAATACGATAATAAAGACCGAGCAAGCTAATTAATGGCGCTGTTGACGGAAAAAGATTTACCATTTGGATTGTATAATTCTAAAGAACCTGTAACAAGTATTGTACTTCATGTCAATCAGGTTTTCGCCCAGTTTCCGTGATCCTGGAGCAAATGCTGAGATGGCCCCTTGTTTTGCTTCTGGACAGAAATGTAACTTCAATTTAACTTCTCCCCATAGCACATCACACACAGTTTTTAACTGTTCTGACTTAAATAAATAAAAACGAAACCATGCACGTGCACCTCGAGAGATAAACAAAGTGTTCGCTTCTCGACCAGTTCACCACTTACGTTGTTCGCTTTAGGAAGATAACAGAATACACTTATGTTCATAGTTCTAACAATAATACCCACTGACCAACAAAAAATAAAAGAAAAACTTTTCTTCACCATTATCGGTTGATTATTTGTAAAAATATGATTACTTTCAATAATAAATTATACCTTAGAAATCTCCCTACAATCTATTAAGTATCTTGCTTTGTATTTTGATCGTCGCATAACTAGAAAATGACACATCCATCAAGAAAAATGAAAATCCAAAGACATCGCGTACATATTTCACCTCTGATAAAATTATATTCTGAAACCCAATGAATTATTTGTTATTCCATAAAACTATTATTTTCCCAACCCTCGCTAATGCTTCCTCCATTTGGTTTACTGACGATTAAACTTTTATCAAAATTCTGCAGACATTCCAAAGTAAGATACTTAGCAAAAATTATAAATGCGCCTAACTTTTTTGTGCAGTTCCCAGTCTTACGACGACACAAGAATTCAAACAATGTCTTCTTTGGTACACTTAAATGTGACAGTATTATGTAATATTTCACATACTTCCAACAACACCCGTAAAAATGTAGCTATAAATCCCCAAATTGACGCGTAAAAAGAATATCCCATGCGAAGCCTTTTTCATAAAACATAGTTTCCTAAAACTCACATTTTGCTCCAGCTCAATTAAAACTAAATTGAAAAAAGTATCAACACTATCTCTAACTACACAAGCAGGTCTTGAAGAACTGCGAACTGCATTTATAGCATTATAATATTTAAAAAAATATTTTGTATAACACGCCCATGTAAAACCACTTTACTTAACAGCTGTTTTAGGTAGAACAATAAATTCCCTTTCTAGATATTCATAATAAATTCATAACAAAAACTGATAGCGATGTAAATCCTGGGGCTCTAGGATAGTAGATATAGGCAAAAGACAGACTCAGAAATTTGGAGCCCCAAAAGTAGGTAGGACTTTTCGTCAGATAGGAGTCTTTTGCAGTAGAGCCCTCGGTGGATAGGGTCCACTTGGCAGATCATTAATCTTTAGTAGAGTAAGTGGATTCTGAGCCTTTACGACTCCAGTGGCCATACTTTGTTTTGAAATACAATCACGTTTATGAATTCATCCATTGACAGAAACATACCCTAAATACATTTTTTCAGCAAAATTTGGGGAGAGGAATTTGTACACGAACTTGAATTAGGGTAGAGCAATCCACAAACGACTACTCACTGCAGTGTTGATAAATGTTAGTCTCAAAAGTTTATTTACGTTATCTTCAACCCAGTGCCATCTCACATGAGTTTACGTCCGATTTAAAATAGGTGGGGTCGTTGACATGTTGCATGCGGACGTGCTAACCGTTCACTCTCCATATGAATCAGTTACGACAAAGGACTATTTTGAAACGGAATGAATAATTCGTAAAAGAACCAGATAAGACGTAGAAAAGATAGTTTAGAGAATCCATCTATACAAGAGATAAACAAGCTTGTACTTTCTCATTAATATTATTATTAGCAGAAGTGTTGTTATTTTATAATTAAAGCACTAAAGTACTTTGTTTAGAAAGAAATCAATTTCCTAATGGACCAAATTAAGTGATTTTTGGATTAAATGAAAAGTAGTGGGCCCCTGAAGTTCATAATAACTTGTTATTATGAACAGGTCTTATAGTATAAACATTGAAGCTTAATAAAATGATAAAATTATTTTAATGGACCCTTATCTATCGTAATTTGATTACTACACCGTCTGGTTATTTCATAACCTTCTTCAAGAAGGTATTGGTCAAGCGCAAGCAAGCGTGTGAGAGTGAGGTTACAGTTAACGAAGAAAAACGGCAGTTCTTTAAATGTGAAGACTGTGTCCCTTTTTTGTAAATAAATAATTATAATAATTATTATATGTGATGCATTACATATTTAATTTACGTTGGTTAGCAGCATTTCCTGCTATTGTCCACTACAACATACGTGTACAGGCCTTGGTAAATATAAAACATTTCAATTATATGTATGTATATTTCCAGGAACATACGTAGATCTGTTTTTCACAGTGAAGTGTAATTAAATTGTTTCAGAATCTGTAAACCTTCCTCATTTCATTACCTTTAGAACAAGTACAAAAGGACATGAAACAATTGCTTGGGGAAGTTTCGATTTTCCATATAGTTCATATCATGTACTTTTCTTTTCTACAGTTCTTGCTTTTGTACAATTGAATTGAAATGGTTCAGTTAGTTGTTATTATCTATATTACTTATATTCAATGCGCGCAAAAATTGAATAAAAAAATGCAACCACCGGTCTTATGAGACATCTATAGGTTTTTATTAGATAACTCTTATTAGGGTATCTAATAAAGGTATAGATATAGATAAAGGTATAATAAAGGTATACATTTTATTAGGGACGCGGCAAAAATAAAGAAATCTACATGTATTACTAAGTTCAAACATACGAATATAGTAACGGAAAAGTACGAAGCCTCCCGCCATGGTGGTTATGGTTTTGTTAGATAATTGCCCAGGAACTGGAGAAAAATCCAAATCCAATCCATAAACAAACATATCCGTAACATAAAAAAAACTGACTAAAAATTGCAGTTCTTTATGTTTGCTACAGTTACCCATACTGCTCGTACCGACTGAATTCTCATTCTCAGAACGTCACGCTTATCAACATACGTCACGCGAAATCAATGCTATAAGAAAGATGCTATTAAATATTTGCAATTTACATTTTGTATTACCTAACAGCAACTTATTCGATACTCTTGGTATGTACGGAATTATTGTACAGTATACACTACACTATATGAATGGGCGAAAACCAGAACGGTATAAGTGACATTTGATAAATTCTGAGAAAAGTATTTAATTCAATATCACTGTAAAGTCGTGATGCTTAATGTCATCATTAAAACCACGGCATTTCAATTGTTCATTGAATCCACGAAATTACATTGGCATTCAAATATAGCCTAATATAAACACGTTTTTGTCATAATTTACAAAATGTCACTTATACCATCCTTTCACCCATTCGTATATTTAGCGGCTAACCACTGGACAAGATTGGTCCAGAACAGAACGTTGGGGAAGGACGAATATGAAAAGTTTAGTGTCCACCCACAACAATGAAAAAGAGATAACAAGAAATTATGAAAAACATGTGAAAAGTACAAAACTAAAAGTGAAAACAATAAAGTGTACTTAAATTTGTGTTAGTCGATCACATTATTGTCAAAAGTATATGTGAAAACTATTTTTGTTATAATGGTTGTACAAGCAGTAAAATCAGACAGTAGAGAATAGTAATCGTGAGTAATCATTAGAAATAGATTATCTGATGGTACCCAAAGCTACTCTATTTTCGAATAGGAAGCCTTTGCCCATAACGGATTGATATAGGATTATTACATTATTATATTACATTAGATATACACTATACTATATTATTGCAGTATTCGTGAAGACATTTTTTATTGAAAGATGTAATTTACTGTATACTGTTAAATGAGTTTCTGTTTTACGAATATTTGTAGTTCTTAAGCAGTGTTCCGTCCACAAAGACCTCGCGCAAAGGCGAGTGATCGCTCCCTCCCTCCGGAGGTGGCCGCTCCCGCAGGGTGTACTCTGTACAAGCAGTGTACGTGATACTTTTTGGGAAACCATTTTGTGTTGTTTTGTTCACAAGTATTTCTGCTGTTGCAGGTCACTAGATCATTATTATTATTATTATTATTATTATTATTATTATTATTATTATTATTATTATTATTATTGTTTTTTAGAATCGGCCATTTTTGACCAGGCACACGTTCTCTTCCGAGGACCAGTCTATCCCGGAGAGAGATTAATGTGTATCCTTATGGGAATCAGCTTTTCGGCTGAATCCCTTCAGAAGATAAGTTTGTTGAACCTTGAATTATGAATTAGGATGTGATAGGGTGATGATGAGAGGTAATTGTGGCCATTTTGAACCATCCTAGCATTCGCCTGTACAACCGATAGAAACCACGAAAACCCCGGTTAGGATGGCCGGACTTAGGATCGAACCAGGGAACTCCCGTCTGCGGAGTCAGCGCGCTAGAACTGAGTCTCTTCGCTCGGTTTATTGCTATTATTATTATTATTATTATTATTATTATTATTATTATTATTATTATTATTATTATTATATTATTATTACTACTACTATTATTATTATTATTTTTATTATTATTACAATCTAATTCCAGAAGTCAAAATCTTTCATTTCTTGTTGAAGAGCGATGTGTTGGTAAAAACATTAGGTGTACGGTATGTGAGAGAGAAGAAAAGAAACTGCGGATGGGAGAAAGTAATAAAGAGAAAAAATCTAGAAATCAAAGAGGAAGAAATAGAGAAAAAATAAAAAGACAGAATGAGGAAATCGTCACAGGGAATATGGGTAGAACGATGTAAAACTACAAAAAAGTGAACAAAACAGTTTGAATGTATTTTAAACACTCACTCAATTCAAGATTGAGACCACATGCAAAATTAGCTTTGCTTTCATTCGGTTTTAGCAGAAGGCATAAACCAGAGGAACATGGCGCTTTGCCAAGGTCGTCGCACCCGTGTGCAATACTCTTCACATATTATCAGGGCTTTCCCGGGAGTTGACTGAGCTTCAAGTAAGAGTAAACTTGAAAACGGATGGTGTCACCCTACGCGAGCCACTGCCCTTGCCAGCAGGGCCCGCTTGACATAGTGGCCCTTGAGAAATCTGAATGCAATGAACTTCTTTACAATAAAAATTTCCATATGATGAAAACTTACTTGAATTTTGATGCTTTACATTATAACACATACATTAATGCGCTCTCTTGTTATAACTATTTATAATACGGTATAGTTTTCGTTTCCGTATAGTGTAAAACTCTTTTCAACGAAACTCCGACAAAATAATATACTCATCCTATTGAGTTTTGTTTATTCTGTATCACTCCATGAGCCATTCGTTTCATAATATCACAAAAAAATGGTTAGCTTTATGGCATAAAACACTATTATTAACAGCTCCATTTCTTAGATTGTTGTTGGATTTGGTATATAGGTTCGAAGTCTTGATATTACTCGCGAAACTTTTCTTGAACGATGGATTGAAAAAATGCGGGTAGAGTGGGTGTATTAGTTACGAAATCGTCCACTAGATTTTATGAAGCAATGTCAATCTCTGGAGAATCAGTCATGCCTTCGCAACTTTCTCAATAATTTGCTTTCTAACTTTCTCAGGAGTTCGAGGTATCTCCTGTGATGGATGTTCACCTGCTTCGGTCATTTCTTTCGATTTTCTGGAGAAAATCACAGACAGAAGTTCTCGTCTTGAACGGAAAATAGTTTATATTTCGCTCCAGTGAAGATGTGTTTGGAATGTCATCTGTGCACGCTGCGAGCTTTTGTCTTCAACTGTTTGTTGTGTCAGAGAGGGGGAAGCAAGGCCATAATTTGAAATATACTGCCACCAGGCCCGAACAGACAAATGCCTATATCGTAAATGGAAATGACAATGATGTATGTCGATCAAGAAAACGTTTGTGTTACAAGGATGTAACAAACAATTTATTGTTAAAGTACTTTCGCCGAGTTTCTTAAACTGGCGTGTCTCATTGAATATGAACCATTTTTACTTTGAATCTATACTTACCAAATATGAGTGACGGAAGTTCAAAAATATTAACTATAATATTAAGATTATATTTGTGATAATATTACTTGTTATAAAATAGTGGTATGTTAACACATTGCAACAGAGTAAGTAAGTAACGTAAGATGAAGTTTGTAGGGTAAACCTAAAATTGTTTGTGGGGTAAATCTAAAATTCACTGGGTGGCGATTAATATGTTTCGAAATATTCTCATTTACGTGATAATTAGCTGATTTGGGCATTTAATTACAAAATCCAGCAAACCCTCTTATTTTTACTGACATCTTTTGTTAGTCTTGCCTTTATTTTCAAAAGAGCTTTGACGCGTATTTGTACAGAGCCACTTTTAAACATAATTGATGACCAGAATGCGCTTGGGCGAAACTTTGTTTCTTTAACGACTGGTTGGACCTGCCTTTCTGCATTGTCAAAAGCTTCCCCTTGAATTTATGTGAACCAATTGTATTTTGTTTCATCAGAACTACGGTAACTTCATCTTTCCCCATAATTCATGACCATTAATAGAACCCTCATTACACAACTGAAACTCAGTATAACCGCTGAATTGTCTGGGCGAACTTCAAAGCCCGCACCAAATCACTCACAAGTTCTTACTGGCGAGAGTCCGAATGGGCGTTTCACTAGGCATGGCTCGAAACCGTCGAGATTCTACGATCGTAGCGCTGACTAGGAACGCATATCTACTCAAACTAGTGGGGCTACAGTAGCACATACTTTCTCGCAATATTATAATGTTATCGTTAGGTAATGATTTTTTTGTGGGTGTGGGCTTCAAATGTCACTTTATACCGTATGCAACGGAAGTGTGAAAAATAATTTTTTATTCAAAATTTATATGAAAATAGTTTATTTCCGGTATTGATTTTAGTGTATAAGATATTCAGCGTATTTAGGAACTTATCTGATGCGTATTTTAGCTTTTAAATATTCTCCGAAAGCGCTATGTGAGAAAGTAAAACAATGAAAAGTTAATAAATTAGTGATCGAGAGCAGGCAGAAATTCGATACCCAAATATTGGCTATTCTTTGCAATCTTCACGTTGTTTTATGAGTATTTCTGGGATGTCTTCTAAATAATATTGTTTAAATATTATAATGTATTGAATAATTATCCAATCTTGTTCTAAAATATTTAAAGCACAAAATTTTTAATATTTTCTTTGTCAACACGACATCCGTCGTTGACCGAACGCTCCTCCACTGCGAAACTATTTTCCATGAATTGTGTCCTGCACATCATTAATGGATAATTAGTTCCGATAGAAACCACCAGTGCTACTACGTAATTCCGCACTTCTTCGCGATGGCGCATACATGGTAAGCCAATGTGACGCAGTAGTTGCAGCGGTCATCAGCAGTCATCTACGAGAGCTCTAACAGAGCTCTCAAGGTAATCAGCAGCCAAAATACCGTGTTGCATAGATACCATCCCGGCGCTCAATTTCATGTTGGCCCAAGAGTAGCCCTTGGGCATAGGAATCAACATGGCACCCTCCAGGAATGTGCAACTGCAGCCGGAATCCATTCGCATTGGAAACGGATTGGCACTCAACATTACCTGTTATGTTTCTCTGAGGTTCTTCAGGTACGACGCAGCCTACAACTCCCAATCTGCAAGGTCATGGTGGGTCCATGTGGTCAATGGGTCCAATGGCCAATGGGTCCAGAGCAACTGGCGCGGGATTTAAAATTAAATGTTCCCGGGTGACGGTGGGTCAACTGATACTTGATACCCATGACAGGGAGAGGTGTCTCAGGGCATCAACTGATTTCGAAATTGCGTTTTCTTTGAATACAAAATTTGCATTTCCTTCCTACGTTCAGTTAAGGAGGTTTAACCATCACCATCACCCTCTTCGCACCACCACCACCACGAAAGAGCGCGCAGCAGATAAAAAGTCATGATGCCTGCATTCAGGCAGAACATGGAATTTGTGGGCAATAACTTCCTAACAGAGACGTATAATATTGAATGTCATATATTTCACGCAGATTACAGATGTTTTACACATCTGTTTTGTTCTTACTACACATCAAAATCTCGCTCCTCTACGCAAGTAAAAATATATGATAATAAATTAGGATGGCTTCCACGTGGAAGTTTCATTAACTGTATTAATCGATGATATAGGTTTTTAGTTTCAACAGTTTTCTAGTCTTGTGAATCGGAAAAGGATTTAGTCTAAAATGTGGCCTAAAGTAAGGGAAATCTTATAAGTGCGGAATCACAAACGGTGCGAGGCCATTGACAGTGACAAAGCAGCCTTACACTGTATGTGTCGTTAATTAATTTAGAATTGCAGATCATTTATTTCTGAGTTTCGAATGCAAATAAGCGCACGCCCCAAAATTATTTTTGCAAATACTAGCTTATTTATATGAATCATAAAGGACAGATGAGTAACACATGTTTTCAGTTTTAGAGTAGAATGCAGTTGTCATTTCTGTATTGTACAAAAACCAAACTTCGCTTCAACAACATTCGAGAACGCAGTCAGTGAGCCTTAAATGCCAAGTGTTCCCAAAATAAAAGAGGAAAGTTATGCATGAGTTACAGGTCATCACAATGAAATGTTTCGTTAGGTTACTAAATCACCTGAGGAAAATACTAAATCAGCAGATAAGATTTATGTTAGTTCCTGGAACAGTTGAAACTCATAACTCAAATAATGACTTCTCAATAGCATGTATATGACATGACGTACGAATGCCAATGCAATGAACTAGCATTGGAACAGAGCTAGCATTAGAACAGTGTGTGGTGTGTGTGTGTGTGTGTGTGGTGTGTGGTGTGTGTGAGGTGTGTGGTGTGTGGTGTGTGTGTGTGTGGTGTGTGTGAGGTGTGTGGTGTGTGTGTGTGTGTGGTGTGTGTGTGTGGTGTGTGTGTGTGTGTGTGTGGTGTGTGTGTGTGGTGTGTGGTGTGTGGTGTGTGTGTGGTGTGTGGTGTGTGTGTGGTGTGTGGTGTGTGTGTGGTGTGTGTGTGTGTGTGGTGGGCATCGCGGGCGGGCGGGCGCACCTGGCGACGAGCGACAGCGCGACGGGGACGGTGCCCAGGCGGCGGCCGCCCAGCAGCTCCTCCTCCGCCGCCTCGCGCTCGCCCTCCTTCTCCGCGAGGAGGCCTCCGCCCCCGCCGCCGCCGCCGCCGCCGTTGCCCCTCCGCTGCCGCCTCGCGCGCCACGAGAAGAAGACGCCGACGGCCGCCGTCGCGAGCAGCGTCAGCGCGAACACCGCGTAGTCGGCCGCGCCGAACGCCGCCCCCGCCGCCCACTGCGCATGCGCACAAATGAACATCCCGCGTGACAACACAAAAACTGTGACAATGGAAATATAATCCGATTGTGCGATTATTTTGAATGTACTTGGAAATAGGAAACATTAATAATATGAACAATTGTATATTTTTGTCTTCGCCTTTAGAACCTTTTACTAATGGCTGAACTTCAATGTATTCTAAATTAACTGATGGGGTAATTATTATTAACAGATTCTTCGTTGCAAATGCGACGTAATCCGTATACAACTTCTAAAGTCAATTAGATCCATATCGCGTATTAAAAATTGGAAACTGTTTTAGTTTCAAATATTTGACCAAACCAACGAGCCTAGAATATACTACATAGAGTGACTGACCCTATGGTTTCAGCACACTGGCCGACGCTCGTCGACGCCATGTTTTTTACAGTAAAAAACATGAGAGAGGCCGGATGATGGTGTGTTGTTTGTATCAGACCATATTTGTATACTGTTGGCTTTGCGTTTATTTGTATTATATTAGGGGTCAGAGTAATAATATTCACAATGCCTTTTGTATGTTCGGCAAATAACTGTAAAAATAGAAGTATTCAAATCACATATATATCATTTTTCGAGTTTGCGGCCTTATTTGCGCTCTGTTTACTTGCTTCTTATTGCAATAACATTCACCTTCAGGCGTTATGCTAATTGCAATAACGTTTCAACAGCTTCCATTCTAGTAACCGATGCAGGAAGCAACGTATTTTTAAAGTTTCTCAATTCATCCCCCTTAAATACTGTGTATTTTGCTTTTAAATGATTGATTTTTGGCTGTGGAACATGATTTATAACGCATTGCCGCGCCCACCCGGCCAAGTAGAAAGCTAGAATTCTCTGTTTCTCCGGAGGGCGCTGCTTTGACTTCAAAAATCATGGCTTAAATTTGTTGCAAGGATGGAGGCGCTTTAGCGACTCTATGTAGTATGTTCTAGCTCGTTGGACCAAACACAAGCGACACGATATTTACTGTTTATTATAAATCAGACCTCTGCAATTCAAATGAAATCAATAATTCAATGAAGTCCCTCAATGCTTACTATACAACAGTATTATCGCACTTTAACTTTTTTATAATTCGGTGCTTAGGACAGATAAAATACGTATATATGGCATCACAAAATAGAGTACACCAAATGTAATACAAATATTCTAAAAGCAATAAAACTTGTTGTGGAGAGTACAAACGGTTAAATAACAGAATAAAATTAGTCAAAAACTATTTTTCAACATTCATTTCTAATGATATACCAAACATTGATTATTTAATCAATTAGTATATAAATACAATAGTTAGATAGTTACTGTTAATACTTTGTACGAATAATGGAATATTCTTAAAATTATTTTTGAGAGCATTTTGAAAAACTCTATTGTGACGAATTTTTCTTTGTACGTTATTATTAGAATAAATGAAATATTGAAGAAATTTATGTCACCATAAATCTGTTTTATTTCAAGCGCTTACTTACTGTCTGTTCAGCATCCGTTTCTAGAGCTGTTGCCTCCCATGTCGTCGTCTCGACCACTGCGCTGCGCTCCTCCATCGCGATGCGTCTGCGAAAGATGGAAAATTGATTGATGATACCGGGCGCGTCAACTGCTAAGGTCATTAGTCCCATAAGAGCAGTGGAAGATTCTCTCTCTCTCTCTCTCTCTCTCTCTATATATATATATATATATATATATATATATATATATATATATATATATATATATATATCTCGGGAGGTGACGATGATCTTCTCCCGCCGGATGGTGAGATCGAACGCTGACCAACTGTCAGCTAGCCGGGATTTCCCCAACAAGATATCTCCCACCAGCGGGGCACTGCCTCAGCCGGGACAGGTCTGCCGAGAAGTGTGATAGTGTGGTGTATGTAAACGAAAGTGAATATAAGGGGTAAGAATAGGACAAGTAAAAGGAGGGAAAGATCACGCGCGGTCCGTGGCCCGTTTCTTACGCTACAGCTCCGGCATTCGCCTGGTATTGATCAGAGAAACCGCAGAAAACCACCCATCAGATCAGCCGACCTCTAGAACTCTCCTCCAGACAGTGATTGAATTCGACCTAGCTAAGACGAAAGACGAGGTAGGATCATTTCACGTGAAGAGAAACACACTCACAAAATGAGCAATTGTGGGAACATTTTTAAAATGTCTCAGGGGCTGCGTGTAAAGTACCCGCAAAATATAAAGAATGTTTTTCAAAATCGCAGTGTTTCCTGTCCGGGCAGATCGAATCGTACAAATTCCCCAAAAATCCTGCGAATAGTTTCGGATCTAGCAAATTCACAGATGGCAGACGTTTTGAAACAAAAACACCATTTTTTCGGCTTTAAGAACGACAAAATTACATAACTTCCCCACGTTAGGTATATGACTCCTTTCTGCGTACAATGCGAGAAAGTAAAAATAAAGCAATTTTCAACCTTAGCATTATATGTATCAACCAAACTCGACTTATGCGTTCCTCATCGGAGGAAATAGTCTATTTTTATATTGTTAAGTGCTTCACTTTTTGAGTTTCAGACTTTCCTAAATTGTAAACTAGAGAAAAATTTCGCGCATGCGTGGTTACTTACAATGCATTAACTCACGTTCTAATTGAAGTAAATAATGAATCAAGCGCCAAAACATGAAAAATCGTGTTTATAAGCGATGTATATGGCAACCACGGTGCAATATAAAACGGATCAAGCGACAGAACACTTGCAAAAAGGTTGGGGAAAATATCCACGAGATAGGGGGAGGGCTACCTCACAGCATTTTTACGTAGTTAATGTGTCTACCGCCAGGCAGCTTAAAGTGCATGCCGGTGCAAGCACGTGCATTTGTGTTTAGTTGTGAAGGTTATGTGATAAGGTTTTACTGAACCAAGTTTCTTCAAGTTCAAGAATGGGATCGTATCGAGATTCAGAAATCGATGTGAAGCGTACTTTGGAGCAGTGTTATAGTTACAGCTAACACATCAAGTATTATACTTCGAAGATTGAGGTAATATACTTTGATTTTTCTACAGTGGCCGTTGACAGACCATTGTTTCACCACTTGCCTTATAAAATGAATATTTTTGTCAGTGATATGGACATTTATGAGGCCACAAGAGCCCGTTGAGAAAAACGAATTTTTTTAAAAAATATTAATTTTATAAGGCAGGAGGTGTAACAATGATCTACTGCCATCAGCTGCTATAGAAAAATGGAAGTATATATGCAGTCTCAATACCCCCACGTATTTAAATCAGTATAATCCCCACTGCAATGTGACATTTTTAAACTTTGTTGTATTTGTAGGTTCACTGCATATGCCATTTTCAATACAATGCATTTTCAATGCAAGAGAATCTAACATGAAAAAAAGTAATACTTTTTAAAGATTTCTATGATCGAGAGAATGCAGTGAAGCAAAACAACTATGTTATGACTTTATTGCAGTTTGTAAGGTTAAAAAGAGAATGTCCCGTAAAATAAGAGTAGGAGATAGAATACAAAGACAAATTACGAACACAATATTCTGCCAGAGGGCGAGGGAGATGTGCTTGAAGTTTATAAGCATTCTGTAAAGTGTGTGGACTTACAAAAAGAAAGTTGCCACCCTTATTAAGCGTAAAGTATTTCAGTATTAATATTAGGAAGGAAATAAACTAAAATATATAACATTTACTGTGAAAGATGAGAACCTCATAAAGGACGATGTAGTTTCCCCAGAAAAGAAAGTCACTTTTGTTGGGAGAATTATAGCAAGAAATTCCCGAGGCTGAACTAGAACGTAGATCGTTTGCTTTCAGAGTAAAATTCTAGAAAGTAATGCTACTTACAATATTATTACGAAATATTTAAAAATTATTTTCCAAAACTAAAATTTAAACAGCCTGGAACTGACACTTGTGCTACATGTGACTTATTGAATCCCGAGATAAGAAATAAACCTGGAAATTGAAAATCAAAATAGAAAACCTTGAATTTAAACTTCGCATAGCTAAACAAGCTTTGGATGAAATGAAAAATGACATCGAGCACTCACAACAAATCCACAGTGCATTTTCTACTGGAGCAATGGATTTGCAAACACTATTGTCCTTTCCTACTCAGTGGTATGTACTACGTGAGGCAACTCTAAAACTTATGCATACATTTAGCCGATAATCATACAGAACTTATGGTACTAAGGCACGAAGGCATTAGTGGCCTTGGATCAACTGAAATAGCCTTCTGTGTTTTCAAAGCTCTAGTAAGTAATGTAACAAAGATTTACAATGTGGAGGGATAATTGCATAACTCAAAATAAAAAAACTGTGTTGATATTTCTATGGATTTATCTAACGGTTAAGAAATTAGCGAAAAATGTCGGTTAAAGAGCACACAAATGTCGGTTGAAATCACACAGCCTTGTGATTTCAAATATAAGAGAAAGCGTTTGGAAAAATTTCAGGTGATTTGGGAGAGAGAAAGCGTTTGGGGAGATTTGGTAAATATGTTAATTCACGCAAATCACAAACACCTATTTTCAGTTACTATAATAGATGGAACGATTTTTTCAACTCCAAAAAAGCTGCTAATTTGTATAATAATGTCAATTTATATAAAAGGTCTCAGAATCACAGATGTGCATTGTACTTGAGTTTTTAGTGTTCTCCTGGATCAATGGAAGTCAAACAATATTTCAGTGATCAAGAAGATTGGCAAACCATTGAAGAATTGAAGAGGAATGTACTTCCTGGTCATGTTACAAAATTTCAACGACCACATCGTCCAAACGAAACGAAAAACTCAGAGGCGAAAAAGACAGATCAGAAAGCAATGATACCATTTTTGAGCAATAAAAACACTCCGTTTCTGGAGAATTTAGTGAAATAAATATTCGGAAAATCAAAGAAGTGCAAAAAAGCAGAATACTTATTAGTTTATAAATTTTATGGATTTGTGGATTTTATGGATTCCTGTTTGAATATCATTCATTTTAATCGTGTACTTAACACATTATGTAACAAAATAATGATGTACATCGTTTTTGATTTTTCATGTTATCCATTTTTCACATAGTCCTTATAATTTAGAATACAAAACTTTTTATGTAATACGTAAAGAAACATTTCAACTATTCATTTGTGTTTTTTAAAATATTTTATAGTAAATTTCCGCCTTTCAAAATAAATCCTCAATTATCCCAGCATTAAGATTTTGGCGCTTGATCTGTAATTTACTTAAATGTTACAATTGACGTACAATGTTATTTCAAGACTAAAAAAAACAAAACGTTTAAAGGACAATGTGTAATGTGGTATACATTTTACTTCAATCAATGAATTTTGCAAGAATATTTGTTCTTAAAAGTTAAATATACAGAAATATTATTTTATTTAAAGAAAATCTTTTCTTTCATTGTAGATGCTGGGAAAATGTCATGCTGGAACCATGTATCCTTTGGGATTTAAATATTTCGACGGGCGCTAAATATCTTTATTTTATTTCTCTGTCTCCCATCCGGCATTAAACCAAACCCTACGTAAATCCCTGTCTGCAAAGTGCTATCTTCATTACGTCACACTAGTGGTGTAATGTAGTGGCGCACATCTTACGGCGGATTTTTGGCAGAAACCATTCATTGCCGGACCCTTATAACGAAAAAGTGGATAAATCCAGTTGCTAAATTAAGAGAAAAAAACTCATACTGTAGCCAAAATCTCTGTTTACTAGGGCCTTGATACCGAAAAACCAATCGATGGCAAAACGTCCGCCCGTCAGTCTGTGAACACCACTCGCGCCTAAACCATACGTACGATTCTTTTTCAAAATGGATACTCTACGGTCGATCTGGCTCCAATCGAGGCGCCCATCGAAACTTAGGGGTAGTTTACATAAAGCCACCCGGACATTTTCAAAATGTCCTGTAAGAGCATAGAGTAATTAAAAAGATGGCGTAGGTCCGATGTTCATGCTTAACAGTAAATTTTCGAAAATTTCCAAATTTTGAATTTTTTGCGGCGTTTTCCAACAACTATAAAATTAAAGATAGTGTTTATTCATTCATAAGACATTTGTTCACCATAGTAAAATCTTTCAATGAGGTCATGCTCCCTTTTTAACATTTTAGCAGTTTTCCCGCAATATTGCGTTCAATATGTGCAAATTTAAAAAGTTACAAAAACATTTTCTCGAAAACGACTTCACATTTTCTCTTTAAACGTTTGGAAGGGATAGTGCTAAATGTACTCTATGAGATGACATATTTTTTTACTTGTCTCTCACGTCGTTTATATTTACATTGGCCACGATTTGTTCACATTATTATATTTATGAGTACATGTGCTTTAAATGATGTCATATAAAATTTCTCAAAAACTCAAAAGTTATCTATAAAATCTGGCTCAAAAATTAGCATTTGTAGTAAAGCTCAAAATGCCATTTTCTCATAAATGGCTCCAAATTTTTTCTTCAAACATTTCGAACGAATAGTGCTAATTGTACTCCGTAAATGATGTAAAGTTAATTTTGGTTTTCTTTTGGTTTTCAAAAATTACATGTATGTAATTTTTTGAAAGATCTCTCACATAATTAGTATGAAAATTTCCAGCAAATTCTAAACAATATTTTATTTTTAAGTTAATGTGCTTCAAGTAACTGCAAATGAAGTTTTTCGAAAACTCAAAACTTTTCTGTAAAACACAGCTTCAAATTTCGAATTAACAGCAACGCTAAAACACCATTTTGTTAAAAAAGGCTCCTTATTTTTCAAAGGAAATTACCATTTATAACTACGTTTTACTGTTGTTTAATATTCTTAAAATAATATATCTGTTCTACTATTAGGAAATCGAAAAGTTAAGAAAATGTCAAAAAGGGTATTTTGGGCGGGGATAGATGGGAGCTAGCAAGAGTATGTGGCAAGTCCGAATAATTAGCCGAGACCAAAGGAATTAAAAAACTAATGCGGGAAAGTCTGTGCAATTCTGGAGTACTCTTAGTTTTAAAATTTAGTTATGATACGTTGACAGACAAGCCAGCACAACATTTATTTCATAAACAGCAAGAGTAATAAATTTAATTTTTGGATAATAATGGAGTACATATTCTATTTTATTTGATGTGATTGAACTATGGTGATTGCGCCAGTTTGACACACCCGGTTCCGAGCGCTGGTGCCGTTCATATCAGAACACATGTGTGTGTCCCTGTCAGGTCAGACGAGACCCGGACATTCACTTCTCCTGAGAAGTGGATACAATTCGTGTAACGTTATCTAGCGTCGACGACGACACCTGCGGTGGCAGCAGACCTGTCTGGAACCACGAATTGCGAAATGAAGTACGCAAACGCAAACCAGAGAACAACCAGCGATTTCGCGAAACCTCGTGGTTCGCAAAGTATAGCCGGCATGGTTGACAAAAAGTGTGGAGGGGTGGCCCAGGTTCTGTGAACACAACCAGATCGAGGAATTTTCATTTTGGTGAAAATCCCGAATACAATTTAGGCGTGAGTGTTGTTCATAGATAGACAGACATTTCTAAACTTTTTCGGCATCTAACACTTCTTTGGTATTAGGGACCACTAAAAACGGCTTTTCAGCAAAAATAATATCTGCACTTAACTTCGTAACTACGAATAACTTCGTAACTACGAATACGAGAAAGAAAAAGACACAAGAGTGTACATAATGTGATCTGGAAGATCATAACTCACGACTAAATATATATTAGATTGTGACTGTTGAAATTAACCAGTATTTCCTCTCATGTCAACAACTCGAAGAGGTGTGTCTGATTTGTATAAGCACCAGCAGTAGAAAACCTAACGAAGACTATCGTATTATTCTTGAGGCACGCAACTCACACTTCACTCAAAGGTTCGGAAGATTAGTTGTCGTTCTGGCTGAGACCTTGGATACCTTTACCTAACATGCGAGACGTCTCAAAGAGTCTTGACGTATTTGCTGTAATCTACTTCGGTTTTGTTCACATTATCTTCTGTGGACTCAACGTTTTCGATACTTATGTTTACTAGTTACAATTTCGAAAATGAAGAGTTCCTTTGCAAGCTCTAGTGCGATTAATCGATCATTGGTGCCCGAAAGTTTGATTCATATGAAAACAAAATTCAGATGGCGTTCAATGGAAGACTCACGACGAAGTAATATGTCTTGAAGAAATATTCTCTTCTCCTCATAAAACTACCGCATTAGGTGGCTCTGGGCATCAACTGTCACTGTAGCGTATCCGACTTCGAGGACTTACGATTTGATTACCGGTGGTGTCAGAATTTTCGACTTTATATAGTTAGGTCGAATTCAGGGGTCAAAAGTAAAACATTTCGAGAAAATTTTGAAAAGTGTTGTTAAAACGTCATGTAAAGAATCCTTCAAAATCAAAATACCTCTTTCAAATTGTAGGGGTCACGAAATTAACCGGATCTATGAGGGAATATCAATTTTGGCGAAAATCCATCTTTAGGTTTCTCTGCTCGCGTTGTTCACAGACGGACGGACAGACTGATGGGCAGTCAGCTGTTTTATCGTACACCAATTTTTCGGTATCAAGGGCCCACAAAACGTGCATTCTGTCTACATAACGTATAACAGGAAGCAACATATTGAATCAAGATTTATTTACTTTTTAGGTATCATCGCCCCAAAATAGCTTTCATGTCAATAAATGTTCTTTGCTGTATCATCAGGCCCGACGAATAATGTAGGCATGGTGGATAGATATACCCACAAGAAAAATTCCGAGTGGATAAAATACCCACAAAGAAATTGGGATGAGGGAAATTTTTTTGCCATAAATTTCAATTACCAGAAATTTACGAAGTTTCTCGGTATTGTGTCCACTCAAAACGTATAGGCGATCAACTATGTTGCAAAATGGGCTCAACGGTATTGCGATTTTACATATTTATAGTGACATAACCGACAAAATTCATTTTTAAAAAAGTTAAATAGGTTTATACAAAAAATGTAAAAAGTAGGGCTGTTTTTGCATGGCAAAAATTGACTATTCTGAAGTTACATAAAATAAATGGAGATGAGAAATAAATGAGGAATCAATTTGATGACAATTTAATGATAAACATGACAATTTGAGAAAACACCTGTTTTGTGTTTTTCTCTTTCTATGCATTTTCGGTGGGAGATGGAGAGGGCGGGAGGTCCGGGTTCCGCAAAAATGCCACAATCGCAGTCACAATGTGAATAGCGTGGAGCATGTTGTGCTTCGTCATTTTCTCGCCGGTTGAGTAAAGCAGAGGTAGTCCACTTCACTTCCTGCAATCCGTAGAGTATACTTCATTGTTTGAGCCGCCTCCCCCCATCTCCCACATTTACAAACACAATTGTCGAAGATATCCAGACAGAGGCCTGTTCTTATTTCGTTAAAAACTTTACATTCTCTAAAACGTTGAAGGTGACATAGGTACCTTATGTATTGGTGAAAAATAATTTTGCAAGGACATAGTTCTACTTCAAGAGCACAAATACTCCTTCGTTACTAAGCCGGTCATTTTTTTTTGTCGTTGGACCATTCCAACCTTTAGGGAGTATTTTTCTATCGCAGAAGATTGATATTGTTTTTAAACGAAATAATGCTTGAATACATTGTAATAATTTTCATGTTCCTTACTTCACAGACAGACCCTAAAAAGACATTAGAATTTTTTGACATGGCGGCTTATATTTAATTTGTTTTCGTACTATCTGTTTGATGATGAAATTCTTCTATAGCTTAACAATCAGGTATATGGAAGAGTGAATTGCACAAATAATGAAGTGTCTTATACAGGAGTACATCTATATATACTTGTATTATATCTTACATGAATTTTTACCTGCGATAACTGCCTATATAAAATGACAGCCTATACGACCAGGTAATTTACTGTAAGGGGATGATGAACGCATCAATTCATCGGAAAAAATTGAATTTGTGCTGCTTGTGCAACATTGTCTACATTGTTTCCATTGATCTGCACACATGTGCTCACAAATATCAAACTCGTCCATCATTTCAACTTCATCTTCTTTTCCAAACTGTAAACCCTTTAAGGATTGTTTCGAATTCCTAAACTGTATAACTATTGATCTCATGACAGGACCTACTTCCTCATACTTTTTGTAACTTTTGCTACTTTCGACACATCAGAGAGATCTTCGTAAATAAAAGCTGTAACAATTTTATAGGTGTGCTTTAATCTATTCGAGAAAAAATTGGAGCAGGTGGGGGTCAGATAGGTGGACAAACAGACCATTAGAGGCACACACCTTTTTAAAGACAACCAATTTTTCGGGATCAAGAAGCCACAAAATTGTATTCTGACTACACAACGTTTTAAGTACTAGTAAGAACCAGTTATCGATACGAAAGCCCCACAATATAGGTTTCCTTTCGAAAAACCACAAATTTTGCTGCAACTTTACAAAACTTTCTCTTTACTACATTTTAAATACTTACTAACGAGAAAGTAAAAAAATCCTTTTTCAATATCAGGTGTCTTCAAAGTGTATTGCCGTTAATATATCGAGATCGATTTTCCGCAGCATTACGTAACTTCTCTGAACTAATTATATACACAGTCCAATCACATTAATGTGACCAACCGTCAAAATCCTGAATGACTTCTTTTTGCAGCACTGATCGCTGCGGTAGGAGCAGGAAGAGGGTCATTTAGATTCTGGATGCTACCGACAAAGACGTGGAACCAAACCGACTCCAGTGCCGTGGCCGGCTCCACTATAATAGGTTCCTCAGTTGCGGATCCCTGGCGCCCACAGCCCGATCGAGATGGTCCCACAGATTCTCGATTGGGATTAAATCAGTTTGGTGGCAAAGGGAGTACTGTACACTCACTCTGGCACTCTTCGAATCACGCACGCTCATTGCGAGCGATACGACACGCATTGCCATTGTGGTAGATGCCGCCGTCCAGTATGGTCCCCAAGAATGGGCACATACTTCTGTTCATCCATTGTGCCTTCCAGAATGACGTGATACCCAGGGAATGTCACGAAAACATCTCCCCACGCTCTCTCCTCGAGCCTGGACCCGATCGGCGATCGTTGCAGGGTGTTTGCGTTCAGACGTTTCTTCTGAAAAGGCTACCTGTCGTCACTCAGTGGACGTCTAGTTGCGGAATTGGTGTGCAAATTCCAGCCTCCTGTCCCGGTGAACAGGAGTCAAAATGGATGCGTGAAGCAGGTTGCGGAGGCCCATATGAAGGGTTGAGAGTACCCTGTTGATAGCCCCTTTGTTCGTCTACGCGGTCGGTTGCTCTACAGTTCAATGTCAATCAGCCCGTACATATCTTCGCAGTCATCGTTCACCCCTGTTATCTATGGCCTGTCGTGAGACACAGGTGTCTCGGCGCAAGTTTTGCGTAACGGCATATTGCCATGGACGGTGTACTAAAACCACGACGGCACGCGGACAGTTTACAATCAGCTTTTGGAAGTGCTTCCGTCCTTCGTCCAAAAACCAATGACCATTCTCTTTTGAATGACCAATGAATCGCTCCCATTTTGCATTGCGATAACTACTGAACTATTTTTCGCTCCCACACGAAACGCTTTATATACCCTCCATAATTGGTACTCCCACCTGCTGTCTGAGAGGGGTTTTGCACATTTACGTCGAACATAAGCGGTGGTCACATTAATGTGGTTAGACTGTGTACGTACGTAATATACGAGAATTAACTAATGATGTTATAGCTTGGCACAGACTTTCTCGTAATTTTAGTTTCTGATCTCTTCGGCATCTCAAAAACTACCAGTGGTTCTTGTAGTGACTACCCTACCTACCTAAGCTACCGATCCTCTGGGTGTGTAATAAAGAGCATCTTCATGCATCCCGAATATCGGAGAGGACTATCCCGGGCCTGTACCTTTGCACATTTGGCCTTGGTCATACGTCATACATGGCCTTGGCCATACATAGCTTAGTTTTGGGTGTGAGATTCAGTAAATTGCACACACAAATTGCACTCAATTGCTTGTCAGGAGAGACATTATGGCAAGATTATTGTACAGATACAAGAGATCACAAGCCTCAAACACAGTTGAAAACATTCGTGTTTCACTTGAATTTCGAAACCTAAACCTTCATTTTCCAGAAGATTTTGAATATAACTTTCCAGATTCTTGTGAAGTAGCCCCAAATTTTAAAGGATTCTTTTCAAAATTCCAAAGCATTCATGGCAGATCTATTAAGGAAATTAATTTTGGAATATTCATTTTGGGGGGAAATACTACGATTGGTTTAAACATTAGTCTTGTTTCAGACGGACGTACGAAAACATATTTTCCGCAACATAATATAACTTCCTCTGTACTACATACGTTACGCTACATATATGTACATATACAAGAAAAAAATCATGAGAAAATATAACGAATAGATGTTCATTTACCAAGGGAGCCGATATTGGAACATATCCTTCGTTATACCAACAACCACATTATCTACAGCTCTCATGAGAGTTGGCAAGTTAGGAATTGTAGCACACAGAATGCAAGTTCGAATAGCAATTCCAGAATACAAGTAAACTTCACTATAAGTTTAGCAATCAATTGAAAAAGTGTTCACTTTTTCTTAAGCACATAGAGAATTATATCCGCGTCCAAATTATATTATTTTGAACTGCGTGATAACATAATTCGTTATTTTAAACATTACGTGCCCAATTCGGTCACTATTTCATTGATTATTTCTCCTTCGCAAGCTGTTGGCATTTTATATTTTAAATTTCATCTCGGGACTTTCCCACCCAGGTTTGAAGGTTTGAGAGGCCTTCAGGTATATAGCCTTCCGGACTTTACATAAATTACTGGGAACTGGCCGGCTACTGTAAAATGAATGTATTTGACCTGTCTGTCTTATTTCAATTTGTCACACTTTTTGTTGGACTCTTTCCAGTCCACTGCTTGTAACACGCGAGGCAACGCGACAAAGGAATTTTTTAAATCCTTCTAATCTAATTAAAAAATAATACAATTTATAAATGAAAATACTGTTGATTGATTAGTGATCACGGGCGCGTCAACTGTTAAGACCACTAGCCCCGTAAGTGTAGCGCATGTTTTATCGCGTGAAATGGCGGTGATGGCTAGCTGGATGGCGAGATCCGGCGCCGACCCACGTCAGCCTGCGAGGATTTTCCGCAACCGCGTATCTCCCACCAGCACGCCACCGCCGCAGCCGGGTCATGCTCGAAGCTTCCGACTGGGCTCCCAGCATTTGCGACAGTGTAGTGCATGTGAGAGTAAGTGTGTCTAAGTAAGGGGTAATATTAGGACAAGTGGAAGGAATGATCGCAAGCGGTACGCGGCCTGTTTGTTAGGATAATGCTCCGAAATTCGCCTAGTATTGATAGGAGAAGCCATGCAAAATTACCTATTAGAGTAGCCAGCCGCTAGAATTTTCCTTGCGATAGCGGCTGAATTCGACCTAGTTATGTAGAGTTGAATGTCCTACCAACTCCGGGACTCGAACCCTAGGACCTCCCGGTCAGACGCACTGCCGCGACATCAGTTAATGCCCTGAACCACTTTCGCCTATATGAAAATATTATTTAATCTGCCGACAGCGTCGGAGGGGCATCGCTAAAACGGTGATTATACAGAATGGACCAAAAGTCACTACCCATTAATGTGAGTTATTTATTCTTGTAATTCATTCTCATCGTTTATTGTACATTGGTTCAAATTGTTTTCCTCTGCATTGGCATCTACGAAGACGATCTCAGACACTTAGGACATTTCGTTTCACAGCTTTGGATATGAATCAATATTCTGAAAAGCATTATCAATGGCTGTTCTTAGGTCCTCGATTGTGGTTGGATTTGAAGCATATATCGTATCTTTAATCAATTCCAAAAACGAAAGATCTATGGGAGTGAGATCTGGTGATCTGTGAAGTATTTCTATTGTCTCTCGCGAGTTAGCAACACATAACCATCTTTGTAACAACATTCAAAACAAACAATTCTCTTGTCTTTCGACAACATAACAAAATGGACACAAAACGTATGTAAGCAAATGTCTAACTAAGCATTTGACGGCTGAAGGTGGGAGGCAAAATTGTTGTTGCGCTAAGAAGTTATTTCTACAGCACATCGCCAATTCACGGGTTGATCTAGTATTTCTATTATTGAGTTAGCTATTTTAAAGTACACGACCTATACCACCCACGACACAGTGACATTTATGAAGGCATTTGCAGGTGTCAGTTAATGGGATGCACATTCTGGCTCAAGGTGCAACCACTCTCGCCAACTTCTGCCAAGATAACTTCACCTACAAAGTTCTATGACTATTGTTCGATAAATTTAACGTATAAATGCAATGGTTTTGGCAAAACTAAATGGAGCATCGGGCACCATTTAAAATATCGTGTAATTATTCTGTTAAACATGATTATTGTCTCTTTTAATGTATCAGTTCTTTCAGGTTTCTACAGTTTTTAATAAGATATTGAAAAATATTTAGGATGGATTTGGAATGTTTTCTTGGAAAAAAAACGTTTTCATGGGGATAAATTTTCGAGGTTTTCGATTTTACATTTAGGGCATAGTACTTTTCGGTTGTACCTTTTCTACAGTTCTTCCATTTGTGCGAAGTAATCTCATGGGTTCAGCTAATTAACATTTACATTACACTACACTACCACACATTTCGTGAGAACACACGGGAGCTTATAGCTTGGTTCAGTTGGGGCGGTGCCCCGCTGGGAGAGACATACTTAGCGAGAGAAAATCCAGCAAGCACATGTGTAGGCCTGCGTAGGTTTTTACCTTCCAGCGAGGGAAACACGCCGACATCTCTCGAAAAATAACAGGCACTACACTCACGGGACTATTAATCTATCCGCCTATTTCCACATTTGAGTTCCTCCTTATTGCTTCTTAATGGCTGAAGGTTTCCCAGAAGGCATCGAACTTCCAGAATAAATAATCTAAAAATAATGTGCAACATTTGCAAAACAATTTTTGAGATACGATAAAATGAAACAAATATTCTGATGTGGCGGTCAAACTAAAATTATAATTTTAACTATTTGTAAAATATATCACTAACATAATAGGAACTGTATAGTACCCAGACTTTGGGTGTAACTCTGTTTTTGAGATAACAAAAAAGTGAAATGTTATTTTTTATCAATAAGTTATAATTAACTCTACAATTAATTATATCAAACGAAACTGAATTCTAAATTCAATGTAATTGTAATTTTAACTAGTGATGCTACATAATGGCACAGACATTCTTGTACTATTTAGTTTCATCATTTTTAGCTTGGGCTAGCTTTTCTGTTTTTCCCTACTCTCTTCCCAACTGCCATCCATTGCCGCCTAAAGGACATTTTTTCACATTTTCACAATTATTCGATTTTCTATTGATAGAAGTGAAATCGTATCGTTGAAATATTTGAACCAGTTTTTAAGAAAATCTCGTTTGAGCATTTTCGAAAATTAATAGTTTTGAGCTCATTTGCAAAGAAAAGGTATTAGTTTTCTATAATCTAATTGAAAACTAGTTCTACTCACAAATGCAATAGTATATAAAACACGACCGTAAAAATTAAAATTAACATATTAACAATGTGAGCTATATTTAAAAATCATTTGAGTAATTTTAAAAGAATGAAAAATAAATTAAAATGGCGTTAATGCCACGTTATTACATGCATTTAGCACTATCCATACACAAAGTTTAAAGAAACATTGGAGGGAATTTTCAGAAAATGTTCCCCAGTTTTCTAAAAATGCGGAATTTTTTTAAAAATATTTTTTCATTTTCAAAGAAAAGTTTTGACTTAATTTTAAGCACCTGTACTCACAAATGCAATATTGTATACAAATTTTCGGAAATGTAAATATTAACGATGTGAGAGATATTAAATAAACAATATATGTTTTGGAAAAAATAAAAGTATACAGCAAAATGAAGTATATAACATTTTAGTCTGTGAATTTCGCACAATCCGTACAAAGCTTTTCTTCCGGTTCAATACTTTTCTTCAAAGTTCAAAGAAGAAAAATTTGGAGCTGTTTCTTAAGAAAATCTTATTTTTAATATTGCCCATATTTCACCCCAAACCTCGCGAAAAATACTATTTAAAAAATGTACATGACATGAATTAAAGAACTAACTGTGTAAAATAAATTGCACTTTAAGACAATTCTATCTGAAGTACTAGGAACACGTCGAAAACTTCAAACTTTTGTAAGGTAAGGAAATTCAGAGTTAACAGTGAAAGGGGTCAAGATTAACAGTGAAAATGCTCCCGGGACCTCATGCAAAGTTCTAAAAATTAAAGAATTATTTTTAAAATCGCATTGCTTTAAGTCGAGTCAGATCGATAGAGGAATATTCATTTTAGAGAAATGTCATGAATAATCTAGGCACTAGTGTTGTTCAACAGGCAGACTGACAGCCGATCAGTCAGAAAAGTGAACGGATGCTTTAAAAAAAAACACTTTCTCGGTAACAGAAGACCCCAAAACGTATATTTCAGGTAAAATCTAAGTCAGCATTACATAACTTTCTCTGAACTACGTATCAGTGTATACGTATGTATACGAAAAAGTAAAAAAAAATACTGTAGCATTTCTATTACAGTAGCGATTATAAATAAATACGATTATATAACGCAATAACGATTATATTTAGTTTAGCGAAGCAAATTTAACAAAGGTAGTGATAGAACTAGAATTTCTTACTAATGACATTTTTACTTTCTCAACTTACGGCGTACCTACACATTACATAAAAAAATAACATATATTCACGTTCAGCAACGGAAAACACGTATTATTGGGCTCTGATATCAGACTAGTGACGCTTCAACAGCACATACTTTTTTCGCGATAATTTATAACTTTTCTTCTTTTGTTTCTAACCTTTGCAATTTTCGAAAATTCAGCGATTTCAATGAAAATTATACCTGCGCCATTTTTAACAGCCTTTGCTCTGAGAACACAAATTATCATTTAAAATGTTAACAAAACTTAAATTGAAATTTTCGAAAAAACAAAACTTAATTGTGCAGGTCTCAATTGTGTTGGTTTTTTCGTTGATCGAAAATTGCAAAATATTAAATTTTTTCAGCGTCCTCTTACAACTACAACGTTGAAGATAAAAATTGTTTCCCGACTGAAAACTGTTCTTTAAAGACAATTCTGTACATTTTTTGAAAATATGAATTGTTTTGGAGTAATTTTGCTTGAATCATTGATAATTTTAAACAATTATTATCTCAAGCGATCTCTATTTTTTTCAATTTTCCGGAATTGAGCAAAGAGAGCTTAAAATTTGCGTAGGCTCATTTCTGCACTCTGAATTTTCAAAAATTGCATAAGTTGTAAATAATGTGAGAAAGTATCTTCTGGTATGACTAATTTTATATTCTTATAAGAGTGAAAATACGTTTCAAACTACAACTCAATACGGAACAAATAATTTTGTCAGGGTAGGAGCTTCACAACTGTCTTCTAAAGTACCTGGAATTTGCAATGAGAATTATAGAATAGTTAGTAAAAAATTTAGAGTAGTTAGGAAAATATTAATAAATCCAAGTTGGAAAAAGATAATTAGAAGTGACAAATAAAAATAAATATTTTCCACAATGTAAAATTATATTAGAGTTTCGGATCATCTTACGTGTTCAAATGAAGAGTTAAAAACGGAGATGAACGTTAGCATAAGTAACAAACATCACCACCTTTGAAATAATTGTAAAGGTTGTCATTGCCAACAAAAGTATTTAATGTAATAGCAGCTTTCGATGGCTTAGCCATCATCATCAGTTGTCTGCTTTACAATTATTTCATGAAAGATGCCAATGATAACGCACCACAACACCTATATATATCACCATCTTTACTATCAAAGGAAAAGAGTTCATCCAACTATATGTAGTGCTGTCCAAGTATCAGAAGAAAGAAAAATTGCATGAAATATGGAAGTTTAAAACATTAATCTTCAATAGCATCACACCATCTCAAAAGAAATTCTTGAGTTTTGAGAACATGAACGTTTCTTGTACACGCCTGCAAAGTGTCGAATTCTGGCGACCTGCCGAAGCCAGTAGTATTCAAGTCAACATGCGTGTCCACACATGCGCAAGAACAGTTTTTTGGGACGGGGAGGGGCGGAGATAGTAAAATCCGCCAGCACTCTGGCAAGTCGCCTACAAGAACTCAAGATTAATAGGTTAACTGGACGATCGTAGGTTCGAGAACGGATGGTGGCGAATTTTCGATACTACCTACATAGCTGGTTCTAATTCAATAGATTTGAGGTAAATTCTAGCGGTCAGCTACCCTAATCGGTAAATTTTTGTAGTCTGTCGAATCAATACCAGAGGAATCCCAGGGTAGAACTTAACAAATCAGCCACGGACCTCGCACAATCATTACTTCTTCATCGTCGTACCTCCTCTCACCTTACACACACACACACACACACACACACACACACACACACACACTCACACTTACGCGCACTACATTACCAAACATGTTGTGATAACAGTGAGGAACTTATAGTTCGTTCTGTCTGGGGTGGTACCAAGTCGGGGGAGATGCCTTCCGGGAGCGGAAAAACCCCGCATGCCGCAGTATAATTCGGTGCATGCCATTGTGACAGGGCCTCGGCAAACTCCTTGGATATAGCATGCATTACACTTCCGAAACAAATTCCCTAAAAGTCGACGCGCCCGAAATCGGTAAATACTCGTACTCACTGAAGATGAAGCAACCCAGAGCGCGACTCGGCTCGTGCGTAGAAGGCGGGAGCGTGCCTCGGCGGCGTGCGTGCGCGTGCGTGTGCGGGTGCGTCGACGCGGGCTCTGCTGCGTGCTTCTGCTTCGAGCGAGCGTCCGTGGCACGGCACAGCACGGCTCGGCGATCGCGCACCTGTGGCGCCGCGCGCGCCGCCACGCCAGGCGCCCCTCGGCGCCGCACCCTCCCCCACCCCGTGGAAGCCGCCCCCTCCCACCCGCGCACTCCGGCGCTCCGCTTTCGGCGCCGAATGCGCGGCCACCCCCGCCGGCGCCGCGGGACGAGGCGGGGAGAGGGAACACGGCGTGGCGGATAGTGGTGTGGGGTCACCGGGTGGGGTAGGATGGGGCGTGGAGGGACACGGTGGACAAAACGTAGACCGATATAGCGTAGCCAGACGAGACGAGGCGTGGCGAGGCGGAGTGTGGGGTCACCGGGACGGGTAGGGCGGGGCGTGGAGGGACACGGTGGACCAAACGTAGACCGATATAGCGTAGCCAGACGAGACGATGCGTGGCGAGGCGGAGTGTGGTGTCACCGGGACGGGGAGGGCGGGGCGTGGAGGGACACGGTGGACCAAACGTAGACCGATATAGCGTAGCCAGACGAGACGATGCGTGGCGGGGCGGAGTGTGGTGTCACCGGGACGGGTAGGGCGGGGCGTAGAGGGACACGGTGGACAAAACGTAGACCGATATAGCGTAGCCAGACGAGACGATGCGTGGCGGGGCGGAGTGTGGTGTCACCGGGACGGGTAGGGCGGGGCGTGGAGGGACACGGTGGACAAAACGTAGACCGATATAGCGTAGCCAGACGAGACGATGCGTGGCGGGGCGGAGTGTGGTGTCACCGGGACGGGTAGGGCGGGGCGTGGAGGGACACGGTGGACAAAACGTAGACCGATATAGCGTAGCCAGACGAGACGAGGCGTGGCGAGGCGGAGTGAGGTGTCACCGGGACGGGTAGGGCGGGGCGTGGAGGGACACGGTGGACAAAACGTAGACCGATATAGCGTAGCCAGACGAGACGATGCGTGGCGGGGCGGAGTGTGGTGTCACCGGGACGGGTAGGGCGGGGCGTGGAGGGACACGGTGGACAAAACGTAGACCGATATAGCGTAGCCAGACGAGACGATGCGTGGCGGGGCGGAGTGTGGTGTCACCGGGACGGGTAGGGCGGGGCGTGGAGGGACACGGTGGACAAAACGTAGACCGATATAGCGTAGCCAGACGAGACGAGGCGTGGCGAGGCGGAGTGAGGTGTCACCGGGACGGGTAGGGCGGGGCGTGGAGGGACACGGTGGACAAAACGTAGACCGATATAGCGTAGCCAGACGAGACGATGCGTGGCGGGGCGGAGTGTGGTGTCACCGGGACGGGTAGGGCGGGGCGTGGAGGGACACGGTGGACCAAACGTAGACCGATATAGCGTAGCCAGACGAGACGATGCGTGGCGGGGCGGAGTGTGGTGTCACCGGGACGGGTAGGGCGGGGCGTGGAGGGACACGGTGGACAAAACGTAGACCGATATAGCGTAGCCAGACGAGACGATGCGTGGCGGGGCGGAGTGTGGTGTCACCGGGACGGGTAGGGCGGGGCGTGGAGGGACACGGTGGACAAAACGTAGACCGATATAGCGTAGCCAGACGAGACGATGCGTGGCGGGGCGGAGTGTGGTGTCACCGGGACGGGTAGGGCGGGGCGTGGAGGGACACGGTGGACAAAACGTAGACCGATATAGCGTAGCCAACGAGACGAGGCGTGGCGAGGCGGAGTGAGGTGTCACCGGGACGGGTAGGGCGGGGCGTGGAGGGACACGGTGGACAAAACGTAGACCGATATAGCGTAGCCAGACGAGACGATGCGTGGCGGGGCGGAGTGTGGTGTCACCGGGACGGGTAGGGCGGGGCGTGGAGGGACACGGTGGACCAAACGTAGACCGATATAGCGTAGCCAGACGAGACGAGGCGTGGCGAGGCGGAGTGTGGTGTCACCAGGACGGGTAGGGCGGGGCGTGGAGGGACACGGTGGACCAAACGTAGACCGATATAGCGTAGCCAGACGAGACGATGCGTGGCGAGGCGGAGTGAGGTGTCACCGGGACGGGTGGGGCGGGGCGTGGAGGGACACGGTAGACCAAACGTAGACCGATATAGCGTAGCCAGACGAGACGAGGCGTGGCGAGGCGGAGTGTGGTGTCACCGGGACGGGTAGGGCGGGGCGTGGAGGGACACGGTGGACCAAACGTAGACCGATATAGCGTAGCCAGACGAGACGATGCGTGGCGAGGCGGAGTGAGGTGTCACCGGGACGGGTAGGGCGGGGCGTGGAGGGACACGGTGGACCAAACGTAGACCGATATAGCGTAGCCAGACGAGACGAGGCGTGGCGAGGCGGAGTGAGGTGTCACCGGGACGGGTAGGGCGGGGCGTGGAGGGACACGGTGGACAAAACGTAGACCGATATAGCGTAGCCAGACGAGACGATGCGTGGCGGGGCGGAGTGTGGTGTCACCGGGACGGGTAGGGCGGGGCGTGGAGGGACACGGTGGACAAAACGTAGACCGATATAGCGTAGCCAGACGAGACGAGGCGTGGCGAGGCGGAGTGAGGTGTCACCGGGACGGGTAGGGCGGGGCGTGGAGGGACACGGTGGACAAAACGTAGACCGATATAGCGTAGCCAGACGAGACGATGCGTGGCGGGGCGGAGTGTGGTGTCACCGGGACGGGTAGGGCGGGGCGTGGAGGGACACGGTGGACAAAACGTAGACCGATATAGCGTAGCCAGACGAGACGATGCGTGGCGGGGCGGAGTGTGGTGTCACCGGGACGGGTAGGGCGGGGCGTGGAGGGACACGGTGGACCAAACGTAGACCGATATAGCGTAGCCAGACGAGACGATGCGTGGCGAGGCGGAGTGTGGTGTCACCGGGACGGGTAGGGCGGGGCGTGGAGGGACACGGTGGACCAAACGTAGACCGATATAGCGTAGCCAGACGAGACGATGCGTGGCGAGGCGGAGTGTGGTGTCACCGGGACGGGTAGGGCGGGGCGTGGAGGGACACGGTGGACAAAACGTAGACCGATATAGCGTAGCCAGACGAGACGAGGCGTGGCGAGGCGGAGTGTGGTATAGGGTGACGGGACGTGGCAGGACGGGGTGCGGAGGGACATGGTGGACATAACGTGGCGGAACGTAGCGTGGCGAGACGAGGCGTGGCGTAGCGTAGAGTAGTGTGGGGTGACGGGGAGAAGCAGGACGGGGCGTGGAGGGACATGGTGGGCATAACATGGCGGGACGTATCGAGGCGTGGCGAAGAGTGGTGCGGGATGACCGGGAGGGACAGGACGGGGCATGGAGGAAGTCGTGGACATAAGTTGGCGGGATGTAGTGGGGTGAGAGGAGGGGCGGCGTGACAAGGAAGAGCGTTGCATGGTGTGGTGAGGTTACGCTGACAGAGGAGGATCATTATGGATTGTGGTATGGTGTGGCGAGGTGTGGAGTGGGAGAGCGTGGCGTTGGGGTGCACGTGATGAGGCGTGGCGGTCGTCGGAGTGGGCCGGGACGGGACGGGGCGGGGCAGAGAGGGTAGGGGCAGGATGGGGCCGGGTAGGGCGTGGCAAAGCGTAGGGTGATGTGGCGCAAGGGCTCTACTCGCCGACGTCGCTCCGCAGCCGCTCGCCTCCGCTGCCGCTCTGGTCTGTTCTCTTCCTCACCTTATGCTACGAGACGCCTCTGCGGAGTCTATAAGATGTGATGAATCCTATAATTCCCCAAAACGTAATTCAATATTTCATTTACATACACAACTGAGATCATTATCATTATCATTATATTATATTATTATTATCATTATCACCATCACCATCATCACCATCACCATCATCACCATCATCACTATCACCATCATCACTATCACCATCATCATTATCATCATCATCATTATCATCATCATCATCGTTATCGTTATCATTATCATTATCATTATTCGAAGTGGACTTCCTTCCAATTTCTTTTTCCTAGAAAATTATTTCATCTCCCGATGTTTTTCTTTTCTCTCTTCTGGCCAGACGTCTCCGGTCTACTTTTTAGGTTTCTCTAGAAAACCTTTTGTCTTGACTAATTGGTGTCTCAAGGGTGAACGGTTCTGAATAACTCGTATTATATTTAGTTCCAGTATGTCTTTTTCTGTTTCTTTGACCCCAGTATTATGCATTTTTTAATTTTCTAACGTAGCTGAACAATCTTCCTGTGATTCTGTTGGATTCCATCCTTTGCAGGTGATCATATAAAGAGATTCTGCTTTTTCTGATTGTGTCTGTAATTTGATCAATGTTTCCGCTCAGTTCGTTATTGTGACGCCTCCTCTACTCATTGCCTCCCTTGATGAGGTCCAAGATTTTCCTTACAATTTTCCTCTCCATTAATTTCAATTCTTTCATCACGTTTCGTATTCATAGTCAGACGCTCTACTGCATATAATGCTTCTGGTCAAATTACGGTCATGTAGTGTCGTAATTTAGCACTGATGGAAACTGATTTTTTTGTATACATCTCTTGTCAAATGGTATGCCAATTTCATTTTGTTAACTAATGCCTTAATAGCCTCTGTAACATTTTGCTCTATCAATTCTCCTAAATACTTTACTAAATTTATCTACTAATTACTAAATTTACCTGTCTAAACTACTAAATTTATCTGTTCTGTGGATGTATTTCGCCTTCATTTTCTTCGGTGCCATTTTAATGTTTGATATGAACATAGTTTTTCCAGAAGATATTTGAAGTCCTACCTATCAGCAGTTTCTTTAAGCAGTACGAAAAATTTGGTGGCTGTTTTCCATTGTATTATTATTATTATTATTATTATTATTATTATTATTATTATTATTATTATTATTATGTGTGAACTATTGTTCTTTTGTACTATTCAATTTTATTCCTGCCTTTGTTGCTAGGTTAGTTGTTTTCCAAACTACTCTCTTGGTTTGGTTATTTTTAAGGCACTCCTTTATGGTGTCAGCTTTGGATCTGAGTTCATTTCCTTTACCCTCGAGTCGTTTTTTCCATGATCTTTTGTTTGCCTATTCCTTCTATGATCTGTGTAACACGTCTTTTGGCCATTCAGCTACATGACAGTAGCTACTGCACAATAGATAGCAAGGTATAGCTCTGACAGGTCATCCAAGTTCTTAACATGTTCCTCCAATATACCTTTCACCTTCTTTAGTGTTTCCTTTACTTTTTCAATGTTCCTCAGGACCGACATGAATGGTCGGCCGGCAGACTGAAGCAGAGACAGACAGGCGGACCGAGGCAAACGAGGCAGAGACAGACGCAGAGAGAGAAACAAACAGGCAGATAGAGAAACACAGAGATACATATACAGGGAGAGAGAAATAGAGAAAGATGGAGAGTCAAGAGACAGGCACACAGAGAGAAAGACAAAGAGGGGCATAGAGACCGAGAGATACAGAGATAGAGAGAGGCGGAGAGGCAGGCATAGAACGATTGAAACAGAGAGAGAGAGGCAGCAGGGGCAGAAAGAGACAGGTAGTGACAGAAACAGACAGGCAGTCAGAGTCACAGAAAGCAAAAGATTGGAGACAGAATGAAAGTGACAGAGAGCAGAGAGAGAGAGAGAGTTACAGACAGACCGGGGAGACACAGAGGGTCACGGAGAGACGAAGACAGAGACAAATAGAGGTTGACAGATACAGAGACAGACAGAAATAACAGACAGACAGAAGCAGAGACGCAGAGAGATAAACAGAGAGGCACAGAGAGATAGACAAAGATAGAGAGAGATAAAGAGAGGTAAACACAAACAGAGAGACAAATAAAGAGACAGAGAGACAAAGTCAGAAAGAGGCAGAGACAGACAGAGACGGACAGAGAGACAGATTGAGAGAGTTACGGAGACCTTTTCTTTTTCACAAGCATTGAATACACAAAAAATGGGCAACGCCGGGTATTTTGCTAGTAATATACAACACGATAAAAAAATATTAGTTAACAAAATTCAAAAAGCCGCCCCCCTCCCAAATGATGGACTGGATTCGCCCCTGGCCCCTCTCTTCGTTTGGCGTGGTCATTGTGGTAAGGGGCTGACGTATTACCTCGTCTGGAGGAGCCCCGTTGCCAGACAAGACCGAGGCTTTACTTCTAAATTTCACTGAAACATCCAGAATCTCTGGGATATGGTCTGCAAACCCAAAGCCCAGGTGCTGGTTTTGGTCCACCCCGGGTATTTTATTTCCCCGGTACTCTCCATATCTGGTGAGCATTCCTCTATTCGCTACCTTGAGGAGGCGCCCGGTAGGGGACCCCCAGGTTGTTGTTATTATTATTATTATTATTATTATTATTATTATTATTATTATTATTATTATTATTATTATTATTGTTGTTGTTGTTATTATTATTGTTATTATTATTATTATTATTATTACGCACCTTTCTTTGGTTTTAATTTGTTTCAAACATCCCTTCGAAAATCTTTCTCCCAAATCTTTGGGCACGCTTATCATTTATCATAACTGTGCAGTTAAATACCTTCTGTTAATCAGCAATATGACTCCAGGATTACCCATACGATTCCAAAGTAAAAAAAACAACAGCAATTGTACAACAGTCCTACATTTCTGACGTTCTATATAAAAATAAAAATTAAATTAAAATATTGTTTTAAAATTCCAGAAATTTTTACAAGATATGACAAGTATCTTCCGATAAAATTGTTATACCGGTTTATTCGAACAATGAAACCTTTGATACCTTTCATGTGAAAAAATATTTGCTGGCGATACATAATACCTTCGGTTACGAACTCGGTTAACTCATTCAAAAATATAAGTAAACCTCTGATCTAGATTGTATCCCCATTTTGAACAGCTGGAAATCCCCTCAACACAAAACTAATAAAAATTTCAAATACGGCGAATTGCGAGGCCGCGCAAGAGTTGTGGAGAAACGTCAAAAGACAAAGTGCACAACTGAGAAAAACTGCAAGAAAAAATTAAAAGAATTTCGGAGAATGTAGGAAGTTGTCCTTGCACCTTGAAACACTTTCCTTGTCCTGAAAACGTGTTTCTGTGGCATGATGATGCAGGAATAGTTGCGGAAGGGGAAGCCCAAAGAAGACTATGTCGGATCAAGCGTGAACGACGACTAAATTACGAATTGTCAAGGCTACGTGAGAAAAGTCATTCCTGCGCAGACTGACTACGTTTGTTCTGAAACAGTTAGGTAACCCAAACATAGTAATGTTTAAAAGTTACTAGTTAAAGGGGGAATAAGTCAGGTTTTTATTTCTTTGACGAACACTTTCACAGAGTTTATTTCTCTTGATACATAATGACAGAACAGGGCAATAACGACTAAAATATATTGAAATACTTCTCTTTCCTGTATTACTAAAGTTTTAATATCTATACTTTTATATCCTTATTATTTAGTTTCAAATTTGGCTAGCTCATTTTTTATTATTACACTCAACAATACATATATTTGGGCTGTTATCAAATTTACTCTTCTTCGTGAGTCCAAAAATTACTGATCTTACGAGAACACGGCTGGTAATCATTTTTGATAATTGGGGGAAAACTTATGTTGGTGGCTATTCGGACGACATAAAAATACTACGAAATAACAACACGTGATTGAAATTGTTACAGTGACGTAATGATAATTACTATATTTTGCTATATTTTAATTTAATTCTGCTGATTTGAAATACAAATATTGATGTTTATACTTTAAAATTTATAATATTTCTTGTAAATAAAAGGATTTAATTGCCAATCTCTTTTTGGATCCGTTATTAGTACTTTGAATACTCATCTTTATACGGCTATCTTTACATCAATTCTGGACGATTTCATTTAACGATACTCTTAAACCTACGATAGTCTTGAACTTGTACATTTTAGGTAAACGTCTTTGCAATTACCTATTTTACGTGGACTTCCCTGATTACATGACGGCTGCACTCTTGGCGTTGTCCTGGTTCTTCATGGAAGTCTTCCTCCTGACGGCGACTAAATTCCTTCCATAAGCTTGTTTCCCACCTTCACAGTTTTTGTAATTTCGCCATCATGAATACTGTTTATCGTGAAGTTTTATACGTCCTGTATCATTTCCGATTCTATTTTCCTTTTAACACAACTCATTTAATTTATTACTTACAACTACTTAATCGTTATAAGAACGTCTGATCCGTCTCGGGGTTATTCATCCGTATTTTCTCGCGGTACAATTCCGTCTAATCCGTCTCAAGGCTATACATCTGCCGTTTCTCAAGGCACAACTCCTGTACATCCATCCTCTCTCGAGGCAACCTTCTAATGATTTTCAGTAGTCTTTAATCTTCCTCCTCTCGACCGTTTACTAGTCTCCATTGTTTATAAGTTCATTCAATGCTATTTTATTCTTCTTCCATTGCACATTACGTTCTTTTGTTCTTTCCTAATAATGGCAAATTATTAAATTATTTCTTTATTCAATTTAATTTTGAAATACATTATAAATACTTAACAGAAATACATGTTATTTTTATCTATGCAACGTATATTCCCTTCACGTCACGTTTCATTTTTAATTTTCCCTTAGTTAAACGAACTTATCGTCGTATTTCGTCATTATATTTTTTATTATATTCATTATATATTTGTTTATTACTATATTTCGCCCCAGCGTATCATGCTAGAGATAGATGCTGTAGATACGGAATTGGCAAGAGAGAAGGACTTTCTTTCTTGCGTGAATCATACTTATTTTCACAATATATACTTATAATAACTGTTCCTTGGCTTCATTAATACAACATTGCAAAGTTGAACTGAAAGTATATTTAGTTATCCACTTTTTCAAAAGGATACTCAAAACTAAACGTATGGGAGCAAAGCCCCGACGAGAAAGTGAGTCTAAACCAATTCATGAAACTGATTAACAGAGATCTTTTCCTAAATGAAACCCAAAACTACTTCGAACGTATTGGAATTCAAAATTCAAATTTTAGCATCAAATTATTTTATACAAAATAAAATAAAATTATGTAATGAGTATATTGTGTCAATTAGTTCTAGTGCTGACACAATTTACTGGTAGCTGCCTTTCCATTTCCTGAATAAGCATCCCGAGAAAGAGAATTCAGCTATTTCCAAGTTCCTAAAAGAAATTTAACACATTAATAGTTATGTATCTAGTGCAATGGGTAAGTTTTTTTTTTGCCCCGAGGGAAACTTCCAAGCGGAAGCCCTCTGACCCCAGTGGTTGAATCCGCATGAGTCAAGTAACGCCCGCGGATCATACACATTTTTATGGTTTACTAGCGAAACCAGCCAAGAAGACGTAGTTTTCAGATTGAACAAAGGCGTTTCTGTTGTATCCGTTTCAAACTCGCAGAGCCTTAAGCTTCTTTAGATCGATCAGGAAACATCACTTTTGGAGAAAACCGTCGGAACGCTTTAGGCGCTAACGAAGCCCGCAAACAAGCAGACGGACGGACCGACGAACGGACGCACAGCCGGGCGTTTTGCGTCAACGGTTCGGTTCCAAGTACAGACATATTCTGACAACCAAACGTGTTAGGTAAAGTACATGAGGATCGTGATTGATCCACATTTTCGTTTGCGAAGCCGAAAATAATAATTTTTCTGTCGAACAATCCCAGATTTCCGCCGCACGATTACAACATTTTCTCTTTACTGTGATGGTTTTTACTTTGCCATTCAAAATTTACTTAATGGGGAAAATAAAATATCCATTATTATTTAGGATCGATGATTCTGTGGCATAAACCTTAGATCTGAGTATGGTAACTTACTGAAATATTATATAAAGTTTTCAATTTGAAAATAAAACAGAAGATGTATTCGAAATAATAACCCAAAAAACTTGACACAATATTGTTTGCAAGCTGAAAAGAACAATTACATTTAATCAATTCAACAGATTTCAATAACAGTACCTAGGTGTACCTTCTTCACCTTTCAACTAACCAAAAGTGCTTTCTTTATGTCAGTTTTAAAAAAAAATATATGTGACTTTCACTAACGTCTCGCCCAAAGTTCTAGTCATTTACTTTCCCTAAAATTGTCCTCAATTAAACATACATAAAATAAATTCGCAGTATGCCGCGCAGCATTGCATAACTTTCTCTCCACTGCGTAAGTGGTAATGATAAAGTAAAAAAGAAGATGCCTGATGCAGGAGTTCCTCAAATGGGTTATAAAAACAGCGAATGGTATTCATTCTTTAAAGAATATATTCACTCCTTCAAGAACTTGAACTGTGTGAATATGCTGTTCAATTGGCAAATATATTTTAAGGTGTAAGTCCTTCGGAATTAAAAAGCATAGCATAGGATTTTGCTGTGCGAAAAAAATTCACGGGCCAGAAAAATTGGATTTTTTTTAATGTTCTGAATGAGATCACAAAGTTCAGTTTATACCAACTTTACATTTGTTTTCAGGCTTAAAATCTAACTTGATCTATTTTACAACTAACACTAAGCTACATCTGACGAGGGGACTCGCAGAGCACCTCAATTCATTCATTCTATATTGCTGAATATCTCCAAGAATGCATGTAACAGAAATCTGTTTTTTATTCGAGTTTGACGTTCTGTATATATATATATATATATATATATATATATATATATATATATATATATATATTGTAGCGATACCAATTTCCTCATACAAAATTTCATAAGGCTAAGGGCAGTTAGGAAATGAACAGACAGCGTTGCACGTGCAACCTCGCTTATCGCGACACCCATTTGCGCCCCCGGCACATTAAGAAAGTCGTTACAAGGGTCAGTCGTCGAAAGATTCACTGAGAGGCACGTGTTCGCATGACCAGCTGCAGGATTTCTAGAACGCTCTTGAAATCGACATCCAGGGAATCCCAGAGCGATAAATTCTTTCACGGACAACGCCTGCCTTGTGCAAGCATGGCCGGTGTTCTAGAAGAAATAAGAAAATTCTGGACGCTCACAGTGATGCAAAGAGTTGAAACTTCCGTGGCTTCCCCGTCGCGATTGGTTGGAAATAGTGTAATGCGCAACTACCTTTGGCCAATAGCGACGCGACTATCATAAGGAGCTTGAACACACGAGAAAATTGGGTGGGGGCAAAAGTTAACCTAATACAATTTCGACTGACAGAATATCAGAAGAGCTTGGGCATTAGACGGGGAGCAGTCGGGAGAGAAACTTCTCCGGGGGGGTAACTATTCGTCCGGGAGAGACCAGTGTGTCTCTGAAAGACTTGTAATTTTTGTCGGAAGGGGCTGAGGGCAGTTGGGAGAAAAACTTATCTGGGGTGGGAATTATTCGGGCGAATGTGCCTATGTGGGACTTATGTTATTTTGCTGCGAGTTTTGAGCATTGAGCCGGCTGCAGTAGACAGAGAAAATTCTTTGGGGTGGGAATTCGCCGTGATGAGAGGCGAACGTTTCTCCGAAGGATTGCTAAACTGTCCGAAGTTGTGTTCGACAATTATTATAATGAGAATCAGAGGTACGCATAGTTAATTACTACGTTCCTGAGATTGTGATCGCCCGGCCGCTCCAAGTCTACCAGTTACTACCAGTCTACCAGTCCCGCTTCGAGTTCAACCAGACAACACTACTAGACGCCGTCAACGCAGCCACGCGCCGTCGCCCCTTTGGGTGACGCCACCAGACGGCCGACCAGCTGACTTGCGTGCCTGGGTGGGTGCAAGGGCATCGCCCCGGCCGCGCCCTCTGTGAAGGTTGCCGCCGTCCCCCTCGGCCGCAACGCGCCCGTCTCGGGCCCACAAAAAACTTTACCAAGGCAATATAATTCAGGGTGTTCATCCCTGCGTAAATTCTGTAATGCGGTGTCGCGCTATGACACATTGACCTGTAATATTTGTTACCATTGTAATGTTAATTATAAGTCTTCCTAATTTTTAAGCTTTACTCTGGATACTAACTTTTCATCTTCTTATCTGTCCACCTAATTTTCAGATTTCTTATTCTATTTACAAGTGTAACTTCCCTGGGGCATTTTAAATTATTTTGCCCAGGAATAAAAGTGATTTTTACCAGTGATCCAAGTGTTTGTTTCATGTTACCAGTATCTGTTTAACGATTCCTTCCATCACCGACTGAGCTACGAAGGGCCGCTTACCGGGCGTTCTCTCACGAGACGACCCGGGGGTGTTACAATATATATATATATATATATATATATATATATATATATATATATATATATATATATATATACCCAGTTTGAGATTTCTTCTTTGGTTGATTAATTGCAGGTTCGAGTAAAAGTTATTGAAAAGATAGGCAATATGGTGAGAAATGGGTTTGATGTTTAATTCGGTTGAAGTTCATGTTGGAGATGAAGCAGGAAGCTGGGAGCAGGATCTTAAGAATTTGTTTTGAATGACTTACAATTTTTGAATGTTATATTTGGCAGCATTTGTCCATATTGGGCAGGCGTACAGGAGGAGGGGTCTAATGATTGATTTATATAAGAATGTTGTATTTTTAAAGACAGTTTGATAGTTTTATTTACGAGAGGTGTCGGTTAAAGAATTTTAATTTTGGCTTACTGAACTTTGTTGTTGTCTATGTGAGTTTTCCACTTGAGGGTGGTGTCCAGATGTAGTCTTAAGTATTTAACTGCCTCATTATTTGGATTCCATGTAATTATATTATTATTTATTTTTAATTGTATGGGAGGAGAGAAAGGTTTGATTGTGAATATTTTAGCGGCTGATTTGGTGGGATTGATTTTTATCTTCCATTTTGAGGACCAGCTTTCTAATGTTTGAAGATGTGTTTGGATTTCATTTGCTATAAAGTTTAATGATGGATGAAACATAGATTGCAGTGTCATATGCAAATTGGGCTTTGCAGTGTCATATGCTTTTGGGTTAATCTGGAGGTAGAAATGTCAGCTGTGTAGAGGCTGAATAGTAGTGGAGGGAGGGGAGATCCTTGTAGGAGTCCTGCTTTTATGAGGCGTGGGTTTGAGGAGTGGTTCTCCATTACGACTGAAAAAGTTCTGTTTGTGACGAAGCAGTTAATGATTTTAAAGAGGTATATTGGGGTTCCAATTGACGATAGTTTATATATTAGTCCTTCGTGCCAGACTCGATCGAAGGCTTTGGTGATGTCGATGAATACTGCTATTGAGTGATATTTTTTAATGATGTATGAAGGTATTCAGTGATGTTTAAGAGCTGGTGCGCTGTGGATACGTTATTGGTGAAGCCAAACAAAAGGGAGGTATGAGATTTATTTTGTTCTAGTCTTATTTAATTTTGCAAGGATGAGTTTTTCTAATATTTTTGCTAATGATGGGAGGAGACTAATGGGTCTATAGTTTTCTGGATTGTTGTGGTTTTTGTTCAGTTTGGGAATGGGAAGGATTAGGTAATGTTTCCAAGTTGAAGGATAATATCCAATTAGAAGGCAAGAGTGGAATATATTGGTGATACAGGCGATAATGGTTAGGGGTAATTTTTAAAATATGATATTATTAACATGATCATGACCAGGTGCTTTTTTATTTGGGAGAGTTCTAATGTTGTTTGTAATTTCCTGAGAAGATAAGTATTTAATTTTTTGGGGTATATTGTAATTAGGGGAGTGGGCATAGTTTTGGATTTGGGAATGATCTGGATGGGTAGAGATGTTGGGGGTGAATGTCTCGGCAAAATGATCTGCTAAACTTCAGTTTTCTCACTAGTATAATATTTTTTTACCATAGGTGGTAGTTAAAGGGGGAGTATAGTTTTTTTCTTAGTATCCTTTTAGTAAAATTCCAAATTGAATTGTTTTGAGTGTTCAAAGATTGTATTAGATGGTTATATTTGGTCTGCTTAAAATCTCCATTCTTTTCGGGAGAATTTGTTAATAGATTTAGTTCTGATTTTAAACTGGATGCCATAAGAGCTAGCCAGAGTCTTCTCGTTTAATTTTTTGTTTGGATTATTTTAATTAAGCTTTTGGGCAGTTTAATGGGTCCGTTTTTACGAAGTGTAGTTGGATTTTCGGGTTTTAGTGTGTTTACACATTTTGTTATTATATCGTTTAAGTTTATTATTGCTTGATCTATTTCAGACAAAGTGTTTAGGATTTTAAATTTAGGTGGTTTGGATTGAATTATTTTCTTAAAAATTGACCCAATTTAAGTTATACGTGTTAAGAACTGTCTTAGGCCAAGGTGGGGGAAGTGTCTCATCTGTGGAAATAATGACCGGAACGTAGACCGTGTCGAGCTCGATGTGCGGGATTGAGTAAAACTGGCATTTTAAGTTGGTTATTCCTATATCTAAAATATCGGGAAGCTTGTTTGGGTCACGACGATAGTATGCGGGTTCGGGGGGGAGATATTAATCTTAATCTGTTAGTACGTATGTGATTGTATAGTTGGGATCCAGCGGCATTGATGACTGCACCCTCAGGAAGTGTGTTTAGCAATGAGGTCACCTAAGAGTATAGTGGGTGACTGAGGTGTGATTAGTTTACTTAAGCTGGCTAAATTAGGCTTTAACTTGGGTGGTATATAAGCTGCAATTATAGTTAAATTTATGTAGGGGCCGTTAGTTCAAGCCCAGTAATAGGCATTTGATTTATTTGGTGATATGGGATAGTAGTATGGATTAAAATGAGAACGCCGTCGCCTGGTGAGTGTATTCTATCTTGTCTAACTACGTTATATCCTGGACAATAAAACGGAGAAGAAGGTTTTAGATGTGATTCAGTGATGCAAGCAATGTCTATGTTGTTGGCTTGTAAAAAGTGCTGAAGTTTTATTTTTTATTGCTGATGCTAGGTGCATTCCAATTCATTAGAGTTAATGAATGATTGAATTCAGGGGGCGCAATGGGCAGTGCTAATATAGGAGGCTTGTTGGACATTTTAAACAATGACTGGTATAATAGAGTTAATAATATTAAGTGTGATGATATTGTGTACGAATGGAGAATTTAAGAAACTGTGTTGAGATGAGTTATTTTGGAGGAGATAGTTTTGGGAGTTGTTAGTTGATTGGTTTCGGGTGGTGTTGTTTGGTTGCTGGTCAGTTGCTGATACATATGTGAAGTTTGGTATGCGGGTGCGTAACGTGAGTTGGGGAAAAGATGAGGGGTGTTAGAGGGAGGGAATTGATGGTTTCTTCTCGACTTTTGTGGTGCTTGGTGGGAATTTTTGATTTATTTCCCAAAATTGTTTTAAAATATGAACATTCTATTGTTCGAATATCAGCTTTGTGCGCCCCGTCGCAATTTTTACATTTCGGAGGGTCGTCCTTTCGAGGGCATGATACCGAATAAATAGTCTGAGAACAATATATACAAGAAATTAGATGGTTACAGCAGTTTTTAAAATGCCCGAAATCCAAACATCGGAGACACTGGTGTCAGGTGGGGTTTTTACGAACCCCAAATGATTTATAATTGATTCACGCTCGGTTCATCTGATTTTTCACCTTTTTTGAATTTTTTTGCTTTATTATTATTTTTCTCTCTTTTCAAAACGCATCGCAGTAATTGCAGCGCAGTAATTGACGTAGATTATTTTAGCGGGCCTTCTTTCAATCGTGTCGCCACGGAAGACACATGCGTGCCACGGTTGGAACAAGGATGCTGGGTGCCCAAGACGAGGCTAATGGAATGCAACCTTCCCGTCAGTTTCCTATTTTGCAAGCCTCCAACCCTTTAAATGAAGCCACGAGTTATCCGCCCGAAGTCAGTCACCCGTCATGTCGCATCCATGCTGCCACACTGCACCGCGCAGAATTTCCACCTCCGCACTTTTCGCCGACGTTAGCATCTCCTTGGGGCAACGTACGTACGCAAGCGCCGTCACCGCTTGCGCTTACTCGCAATCGTTCGCGTAAGGAGCAATGGACGGGAAAGCAGTACACGCTAAGTCAAAAACGGACTAGTGTCGGTAGGGAAGCACTACTACAATTACGGCCAAAAGTAACAGACATAAATAATTACATAACGCGATTGTTTCCGAGTAATACGAGACATCCAGTACAGAGAAACTATACGCAACTTATGGACGCTGAAACTGGTCACTATGATGAAAAATACGGGCCCCACTTACAGCAATGTCTAGATCATAGTAGTGTACACATTAAGATAGAAAATGAAGTACAAAAGTTAGATCATAGTTACAATAAGTATAATTCCAGTTCACTAGGAACTGAGGAGCGCATCAGCGACAGACTAGACAAGAAATTATACTTAAGTTATATTAAGAAAGTGTACGATGTCAGTTCATTGGTAACTGAGCATCCAGTGTTAGAATATAATATCCCCGGTGTGTGGGAGACTATATATTATTGGTCCTTTAACTTTATGCCTTCTTTCAGTTTTTACTTTTAGATTACATATTACGTTCGTTTCGAGAATTATTTCAATATTCTGCTCTCCCGAATATTTAGCGGCTACCACTGGGATTGATGAATTGTTCTTGTGTAATCTGGTAACACTAATGAGGGAATAATATTTAGTTTTTAGATCTTCGTATATTTCCTCTAGAGAAATAGACGGATGAATGTGTTTGTAGATCACAGAGAACTTTTTGTTGGTTCGGTCCTTGTAAGTGTGGAACTGTTTATTAGTGCTAGTAAAATATTTAATAGCTTTTCTGAAATCTTCTATTTGAATAATTGTGATTTGTGCTTTGCTGTTATTGAAGGTTGATGTAAACTGGTTAGTGATTTGGGTTTTAATTTCATTGTTTAGTTCTATAATGTTTTCAATATTGTTAATGTGGATGGGAGGGATTCTAATATTTTCAGAGTTTTCAGGAACGGTGAAGTTTTGGCCGGCGGAACTTGATTCACTTTCTTGCAGGTCCCTTAAAAGGTCAAATCTATTTTTAAGAGGTGAACCATAATCATGAGAATGGCTAAACACGACTTTTTTGTTTGGTTGCATGTTTAGATTTGGATCACTATGCCCTCGCTTACCACTGGGTTCTTGAGAAATTGGTTCTGCACTAGCGCTGGTATTACCATTGCACTTTGAAGAACTCGCAGTGCCGTTGGCCGGCAGATAGTTACTGACCTTATTTAGTTGACCATTAACAATTTCATGTGGCATTATTCCACTTAACATGAGGCTGATGCGATGGGGGTAGAGGTAACCGCTGGGTTACCTGGGTAGCTGGGTAGCCTCTACCGCTGGGTAGAGGCGTCGCCTTCTTAGTAAGCGACCTCCATTTCGCCCTCGGTCGGGTAGACCTGAGCAAGGGCATTTACAGTACACTAGCGAATGCCAGCGTTGACGGTTGAAAATGTTGCACTAATTTGTTTGAATATTAACATCACACTATACATGAGAGTTGTTGATAGCTGTTACTGTAGCACTATAACTTACACTGGAACACAGAACACAGGTACGAGGCGAGGCTCAGCGGAGTGCGCGTAGGTCTGTACTGTGCGACTGCTCGCAGCGGAATGAGAAAACTGGTTAATGAAGACTTCTGCAAGTGTTGATTGGATGTGCAACATCAGTAAAATTTATCTTCGTGATTCTAAAGCTATTGGTTTGAGTCGAAACACAAGTTTCAATAAACACATAGTTGAGATGTTTTTCAACAATTCAGCCACTGTTTTCAAAAAATATTATTTTAATGCAAATGACATTTGGAACATTGACGGAATTGTGGTAGGAACAGTACAAAAGCTCCTTACAAATAATACTATAAAAGTGTTAAAAAAATTTGGAATGATTTCAGCAGAAAGGGGCACAAATCTATTGTTTTTGGAGTTACCGCTGTAGGAAATTCAGTCCTTCCTATGTTTGAATTTCCGCGAAAATGATTTTAAGAAAAAATTAATTCGAGATGTTCCAATACGCTGTTGTGACGCAGAAAATACTAGTGGATGGTTTACAGGCCCCGCCTTTTCTATTATTTATGAAGCATTTTGTGAAGAAGCTAAGATGCGCAGAAGAGTCTAAATTTAGTGCTGCTGGATAATCACGCCTCCAGTCTTCATACAGACGTTTTGAAATTATGCTACTGACCGAGAAGGCAATATCGCTGTTTCTGTGGTAAAAGATAGATTGCCTTCATCATCGGTTAGTCCTTACGAAATCAGACTTCTTTCTCGAACAGGATCTCGAAGGAATAACCATGAGAGAACAAAAACTTTGAAACTTGCAATTTTAACCAACACTTATATTAAAGAAGAAATTCGATTACAAGGACAAGGAATAATAGAGAAATGTCCTGTAATAAGAAAAGAAGGAAAAACAAAAAACTTACAATTTTTAGATTGGTTACCACAGAACACCAAAAAGATCGGGTATAGAAAAGGGTTACCTACAGATGTCAACAAATGAGGTACGGAAGCTTCGTAGATTTATAAGTAAACTTCTACTGTCAGAAAAATAATTGCCAAGCTCTCGAAACGAAAAAGTGGATAAATCGTGTTCTTGTATGTAGTAAATTAATTTCTCCCTCATAATGATTCTCCAACTTTTTCAAAAAAATGTACATGAACTTACTGAAAGAACAAGCTATGAAGAAAAAATGTTTCTTGGAGGAATAATCTGTATCTTCAATTTTGTAATAGTACGAATAAGCGGAAAAAATTTCAAACTTCTGAAATTTTCGAAACTTTAGATGTAACAATGAAACACGGACGTGTGCCATCTTTATAAGTGTAATTTACTATATTCTTTCACAAAATTTAGACAAAATTTAGAGTCATTATTGAGAACGTTTTGAAACTGTCCCTGGGACTTAATGTAAAGTACCCCAAAATTTTAAAGAATATTTTCCATAACCGCAAAGCTTCGAGTCGAGCCAGATCACCGCAGAATATGCATTTTGGAAAAAAATTCTATGTATGATTTAGGCGCTAGTGGTGTGACACAACATCATTTCGGTATCAAGGAATTCCAAAACGAGTATTTCCGTCGAAATCTCGCAATCGATTTTCCGCAGCATTACATAACTTTTTTCTATTCAATGTATTCGTACATACGTACGTATACGAGAATATCAAAAAATCAGGTTTTTAACTTACTAATTTCCTTTAGAATTACATTATCATTCGTAAACATTCTCTTTTTGCTAAAAATGTTTAACATTTATTAATTTCAAAACATTGCAAATCGATACTGAGTATTTCCTCGTTTACCTTTTCATTAAGTATATTATTAACGAGATAAATGTGGCGACGCCGACGCTGAAAACTGGTTCTTGTGTTGACAATTTCTAAATGTCATGCGTAGCTTTCTTCAATAACTTCTTTCAGTATCTGACAGTGGACATGCCAATGAATAGTGGTGACTGAGTTATTCTCTGGTTCAAAAATTCCCAAAACCAATTGCCTTGTATATTACCCCCGTAGAGGACTTGAAGATTGCAATTTCAAAATTGTAATCGTCGTCAAAAAGTATTTTTAGGTGTGGATGATGCGAACCGTTAGAATTTAGTACTGCTACATTTTGTACACTTTTTTTTCCTAATATGCACAAAAATGCACATAAAAGATCACCTGTAAGCTGTTCTTCAGCGTTATAATCTAATCCTAATATGAGATCATTCTCAATTAGTTGCGCAATTTCTGTCGCAAAATCTTCTACAACTTCACATGAATCTTCCCTGGATTTGCTTCACTATTCCATATTTTTGTCCCCTAATTTTTGAACAGTTTAAAACTCCACAAACTCAGTCTAATTTGTGTTCACTTTTATTTCTGCAATTGCTCTATTAATCGTTTTGGAGGATAAACTATATGCACATTAAATGGCGACTTTTTTATGTCTTTATGTAAATGAGGCGTTAGGTATGTTTAATAAAAATTAGTCACATTATATTAATTGATTAGCAATTTTTCATTGGTTGGATGTTACAATTGGTGTATTCTTTTGCATGGTACTAACATAGATTGTTCTGAATGTTCTGGTGGGCTTCCTCCAATCATATTCCGCCTTCCACCCTACTTGCGATTTGTACCCCCCTACTCTGTTGAATGCGAAATGTTCTCATATTTTTTTTCTCTCCTAACCTATCATCACATGGCGAGTTCAACTGCTATGACATTGCTATTTGGAATGTCATAGTGCTTTCGCACATTTCTAAATATCCTAGATATCACATGTACTGATTGTTCGTGTTTTGTTTTTATTTGATTATTGGTAAGCTCCATATCTCTTATATTGAGCATTCTAATTTTGTTCTTATTTTGCTCTTGTATCATTAATTTAAATTGTTTTACATATAATAGATTTTCAATTTTTCACATGTTAAGTCATTTTGCTCATTGTTGTCGGTAACATCTTGTTTTTTAGCCCGATGATGGGAGGAAAATGTCGTTGAAACTGTTTCTACACCTGAGTATTAAATTAGTACAAATCCACACTATCTTTTTTTCATTTTTAATCACAATATACATCCTACAGGTAAAGATTAGTTTGTTCTGAATACATTGGCCAAAACATGAACCTGTATATATAGCAAATATTTATTTCTCTTTTATGGAGTACAGTAATTTTTAATAATAAAAAGTACTTTATTATAAAATTAAACAAAACTATTAATTCCAATGTTTAATGTAACTTATTAGCTTCTGCATTCAATCGAGATGAAATCAAAAAATTCTCGACTCTTATTTTAGCCTGAAATAGGTTGAAAAATAATTAAGATAAGGAGAATCTGAATTTCTGTTCATCCATGTCTTGTATAATTTAATTTAAACACGTAACTTATACAAAGATTACCTATATTATTTTAATGTTACTATTTTAGTTGATGAACCTAGCAAGGGCAAAGACACATCGGCTGTGAAACGTTGCGCCCCGTAATGTAATAACAATATTACAAATTTGACTGTAATTAAAAGGTACTATAATCCATAACATTTAGACAGACAGTCACAAAAATGATCGTATTTATTACATTTTCCTTTAATTGATGTAATTACTAAAAAATAGTATCTATTTCGCTAAAATATTAAAGATGGAAGGAGTTCGAATCTAGTTGTAAGTGTAAGAAGGGTTATGCTTTTCTTTACACCGACTAGATAAGTCAAAGCAAGTCAAAAATAAAATAGACCTTGCTGACAAGCAACACACAATTTAAATTTTCTTAAAATACAAATTATTTTCGAAATTAATAATACCTTACCTAGCCTACGTTATTCATAGAACATTACCGACTTTATTCGTTTAAATGGGCAAGGATCATGAGCGCTGAATGGATGCGAACAATCATACGCGGTCCACGCCAACCACATTACACTTCTTTGCGTTTCGGCAGTATGGTAAAAGTAAGACCGACATAGGAGGGCAAACCCGCGACGTAAATCGCCTCAGGGCATCAACTGATGTCACTGTAGTGCCTCTTGACAGGGAGGTCCTAGGGCTCGAGTCCCGACGGTGACCGGATTTTCAATACTATGTACGTAGTGAGGTCTAATTCAGGCGCTCTCTGGAGGAGAATTCTAGCAGCCCGCTGCTCTGATCGGTAGTATTCCGTGGTTTCTCAGATCACCAACAGGCGAATGCCGGAGCAGTACCCTAACAAACGGGCCATGGGCCACGCGCATTTTTTCTTTCCTCTTACTTGATCTGTCCTCACCCCTTACATACACACACTCTTATTTTTACATGTACTACAGTACCACACGTTGGGAGAATAGTCGGAAGGTTAGAACTTCATTCCACAGAGGCGGTACCCCGTTGGTGAGAGATTCCTGTTGAGGGGGGGGGACCCCAGCGCAATCCAGCGGGAAGATCACACAATAAAATCGTGCACTACATTTACGGGGATTATTAGCATTTGAGCAACCCAAGAGCGAGCCATCAGCACACTCACAAAGCAGAGGATTGGAAGATGCCTGAGCGGGCGTGGATTTGGATACACACAGATGGATTGCCAGAATGCAGTGTGTCTAAACGACTACAACAAATATTAGAGAAACTTAATTCGATTCCTTCATGGGGCGTGGCAAACAAAATTTCACTTGGTGCCCTCCCCCCCATCAGGGTCTCCCTAAAATCGCTTCGCACTACCCGCAGAGGACCACGGTTAGATCTTATTGCTGATAAGAAAGAAACATTGAAATGGAAAAAATTAAACGTAGTATTAAAGAGAATGAATTACGTTCACTTGCTCGTTAGAATCAATTGTTCAAATGGGAGTTCGACTTCGTCCCTTCAATTTTGATGGGAAACCCCTAGTCTTGACACAAATCTCAAAACTATAATGAAATAGAATGTAATAAAATCAGAACATTCTGTGAAAATGTCAGATGCATTTGTGATTCGGTGTAGTGTACTCTACGAGAAGCAAAGTAGGGTCTATAAAGAAATAATTTTTAGTTGTTTTTGAGAAAATCTTCTTTATGTATTTTTGGGAAATTATCTTAATTTGACGTATAAACTATTTATATATTTAAACAAAACGGTGCAATCGTGTAAATAAAATTATTTTTTATTATTAAGATCCATTATGTACTACCTATTATTAAGATAAATTATTACTAGTAAAATATGGCGTCACCGACGGAGTGAAATGTTTTAAAAATAGTTTCATGAGTTGAAAATTTATTTCATGACCAGCTTTGTTTAAAAATGTTCTTTCAGTATCTGGCATTGGATTTACCAATGAATTGAACACTAAATTAAGTTCTTTATGCTAGGCTTTCAGAATTCTTTCAAATTCAGTCAGCCTACACACTGTTCGTTGTGTATATTTCGCGAATGTTCATTCCCGCCTGAGATATGGCATAATATTCTGAGGAAATAATCTTATAGTTCCAAGACTTTTAGATTACAAAAACGAATTGTACGAATAATAAGTAAATCTCACCCACGTGATTCTTGTAAGCCTCTCTTTATTCATCTAGATATTTTATCAATACCTTGTCTCTTAATATATGAATCAGTGTTTTTTGTCAAAAATGACTTACTTAAGGGCGGAAATATATTTTCAGCAAACGCAGTTGTCTATAACTACACCACTCACATATAATACATATACATTATTTTACAACACCTTGCCAGATGGCATTAAACGATTAACTTCTATACAAAAGTTTAAGTCCCAAGTAAAATCTTTTCTGCTGCACAACTGTTTCAATACAGTTAAAGACTATACCGAGCATCCAAACGAAAGAAATATTAATTTTAACAATGACATTTAATGTATTTTATACCATTTGGATTGTATAATTGTAAAGAACCTGTAACAAGTATTGTACTTCAGCTTCTGGGTCAATGACCCCCATCTCGATCAGGTTTTCGTCCAGTTTCTCTGATCCTCGATCAAATGCTGATAGCCCCTTATTATGCTTCTGGACATAAATGTAAATTCAAAATAACTTCTACCCATAGCACGTCACACAGTTTTTAACAGTTTTTGACATAAAAAAAATAAATTAAAATCGTCGTAGCTGATGTTACACTCCCGTTCAAAAGTTCCCAACACGCAATAGCCTTTTGTGTTACCTCCCTACGGGATATGAACTTGTTTTATTGCAATTTCAAAATTATAATTACTATAACTTATACTGGCAGGTTTTGATGCTAATAATTAAATTTGAGTACTGCTACATTTTTACACGTTTTTGGCACACGTTTTTGGGTTACTATGTTCAAAAATGCACATATTAAATTTGCATTAAAACAAATGCTAAATGCAAAAATACAGATAATTCCAAATAAGTTCTGAAAATCCTATCGCAACATCTTTTACAACTATTTGATTCTTCCCCGAGTTTCCTTAACACTTCCATATTTTTTTCTCCTCTCATTTTTGAAGAGGTTAAATCTTTCCAAACTCAGTCCAATTTGTGTTCACTTCTACTTCTGTAATTACTCTACTAATCGTTTTGTAAGCGAATCTAACATTAAAAGGTGATTGTTTTGTATGTTTATGTGAATAAGGTGTTAGTTAATTTGAATAAGGTGTGGATCACATTCATTTGAAAACGGTATTTGCACACTTATGTAAGGACGTAAAAGTGCAAATTTTAACATAAAATTCATTCCTTCTCTAGCATCAAGGCCCATTCACAATGCAAATACAAACATAAGCATAACGCAAAGACGTAAACATTAACCTAAGTAATAGACTGAAGTATTCAAATGTCTAACATACACTTCTGCAAAATAAGACTTTCTATTGGCTATGAACAAATTCTTTTTTACTATTGGTTTGATGTGAGAATCGATTTAGGAGTATCGATTGTGTTCGTGGCATATGGTTCATGGAGTTGGTTCGTCTATCGACTTGGATCCTATTTCGATACTAGATTTTGAGTTAACGTACTTGTGATTGTTTCATTTCTTATGTCTTACTAAAGTATAAGCATAGAAGCTTGAAACTTGCAAGCTTTTAAGTTAACGTCTTACGTGTTATGCTTATGCGAACTCATGGTGAATATGTCCGCATGTGGAGGTAGTCCTAACTTTTATGTTAACGCCATGTCTTAATGCCTTATGTTTGCATTGTGAATGGGCCTTCACTCACAGTTTTGTTTTCTTCACATTCACTTCAAATTCTTCGAATTCAAAAAGTTCCGAGGCAATACTGTTCGTAGGTATTCGCAAATTTATTGTTAAAAATACGATAATAATTCGACTCTAAATAAAAATCAAACAGCAGCGTGATTTACTTGGTAATTGAATTGTTCACTTTAACATGTCAACATCAGGGTTGCCAACGTCGTGAGAGAAAATTATGGCGTATTTTTGTAAAAATTTGTTTGAGTACGGGTGTTTAATCAATTCCACCTACATAGATCGATTTGGGAGGTGTTGGTTTAATTCCGAGCATTATCACTAAAATCACAGCGCCAAAACACGAAAAAACAAGTTTTTTTTAATTTATTTGAATCTTTTGACCGGATCCGAAAAAATTTATCAGTTCCCCATGAGAAGATCGAGACGCGTCGAATGACACCTCATAGGTCTCGATTAGTGCACAAGAAGTAGTCTAGACGCCATTGATGGAATGGCAAAAACATACATCCGTACGTACAACTTGCGCAAGTTTTCTTGATTCCGAGCTCCCTAGTCCTCACCCAGCGCTGAATAGCACGGCACGTTGAGATACTTAGGTTCGATTCGGAACGGCACATACCAGTTTACAATGCTCGCAACAATCATCTCGTACTTTCAAAACAATCGTAGCATTTCTCGTGGCACACTTTGGTGAGTTAGTTCATGCTTACAGTTCGCACGCCCTTTTAAGCCGTGACGTAGCCAGAGCCCCCCTCTCCCCGCACCCCCGCAGTGGAATATCAAGCAAACTTGCGCGTATAGTAGTGATTATTAAGATTTAATTTTGAAGAACAGATTTCATTAAGAAAAAATCTCTTTACCTCTAAATCTCTATGTTCAATAATGTACTTCTCAGAGGAGGTCCAAAAAATTATAACATTTGCAATTTTTTAAATTTTAGACGTGTTCCCTATAACCGGATCAGAACATTTTTATAAGAGTACATTGCTCTATTCGATCAAAAGTTTCAGAGAAAAAACTGCTGCTAATTTTTTAGAAAATGCAAAACTATTTATACGAGAAAGTAATAGATTAAATTACTTATATTTTGACACAATTGAGGATATCGATAATATTGTAATGACAACGGAGAAATACTGAATTGCGAAAGTACCTGGATTGACGATGGTACAGGTTAGGACAGACGGAGTGTCTCTTACGTACGAAGGATACCTACTATCACTACTAAAGTCGTAAATTTGAAAGACAGGAAGTATTTAACAAACTTAGAAACATTGTTTCGCAAAGAAAGATAGTGTTGAGTGATTAAACAATTATGGGAATTCTTATTTATTAATTTGTACGTTACATGAAAGAATTCTTCTAAAAGACTAAAAACAATATTTTCGTATATGATAATTACTAATTTTCATTTTAATTTTTTTGCTTCAAAGCTCTCTGATGGGTTTGAAATATCGCTACAGCAAAAATTCGGTTTTACAAGAATTTATGAAATATTGTTTTATTTTTGGTCTCTTCTCAGAGTTTACTTTGTCTTAGTGGTGAGCGAAATATCAAAAATATAAGACATTGTTAGTTATCTATTTATTAGTATTCACAATTTGACATATGAGGAAGAAGTATATTAGATAAGTACACTAATCGTTTGCTGTTGTTTTGCCCATTTGCAAGAGGAAAGAAGAGCGAAAAATAGAAAAATCAATGGATAGTAACAACCAGAAGTCCTGAAGTACATATCTCCAAGCACGAAGCTTCTCCTGCACTTGTGCAGATCTCACTGCTACTATAGCCACTTCACTATTGTAGCAGCAAAAACCTCTGGAAGGCGATCTGATCAAAATAAACTTCCATCATATCCGGTCTATTCCATTAATAGAAACCTGTCGATATCATGATGGAATTGATACTAGAACAGTCAATTTTATGTACCTGCCTACAATGACCGTCAAAGTAATGTCTTCACTAATACTAATCGATATAGAAATCACTTCACTAATAAACTCAAGTATAGTACTAGCCATTGATACTATATTAAAAATTGAAATTTTATAACGAAAGTTTAGACGTATTTCTAACCTTGTGTCACTTTCAAAAACCCTTCACCAGCTCCCCTCTCAAAAACATTAAAACATAAAAATTACATGGGAAGCTAAGACGTTTGAAAAATATACTCATTGAAAAATTGTCCTTGTTAGCCACTGATTATCTTCCATTTCTCAATGCCAGTGCGTATTATGCTCTTTTCGTAAACTATCGCATTTATAAACCACCTATGACGCACAGGCAATATGTTACCTTGCGCCGAAAGAGTTTGTGTGGCATTTTACGAGAACAGAAGTATCTTAAAAAAGAGCCATTGATTGTTCTGATGGTAAACCGCAAAAGCTGATACTTTTTCATTGTTATTTTTTCGACTCTAAATGAATATTTTTTTTATTTACGCAATAATGAAATTTTCAAAACCCCATCTGGTTGTAAAGACAAGGATACTAGAGACATTTTCAGAACATCGACAAGTAGGGAGGGAGAGGTTAAAATCAGTTGTCCTAGTGTAGAAGATAAATTTGAATGCTCAATTTCTGAAAAATGAAACAGAGATGAGAAACGGAGGCGAGAAGAAGCACATTTATATCTAATATTCCAAAGAAACTTGAACGTTTTTATTATTTTTCTTACTTGAATGTAAATTGTAGTAGTACAAAGCCTTAATGCACGATTTTAAAGTTTATTTTATCTGTCGAAATAAATACTAGTATGGAAATATTATCTCAAATCGAACATGTTTAGAATCATTCAGAAATTAATTTCAAAAGTGAATAATGGAATAGTTGGAATGCGCAAAAATGCAAATGAGAAATATATTGTGGTTTGGCGTAACGCAATGCGGGAACGTGAAGATAGATGAAAGTTAAAAAAGTTTATAACCAAACTGGTACTTTATATTAGCAATGGAAAAGTGTGTTTTTTGTGAGAACTGGAAATACCGAAGTAAAGGAGATGTGATCTAGAGGTAGACGCCTCCGGAATCCGCAAGAAAACATTCTGAAGTATCCCTTTCCTATTTTAAATTTATTTTCTATCTGTTCAACAAATACGCACTTATACAGTACACAACTATGGAAAATGAAACCAGTCTCTTGGAAAGTTTTATTTTATTCGCAGAGCTATCTGTCCGGTTCGACCTATATTGAAATCTTGACCCTAGTTGCAGATGGGAGATCGAAAAAAAATTAATAAAATGTTTTAAGTTTGGGATTTGTAATTCATGATGTATTTGCGTGTTTGAAGTGAACCAAGGCGCTTTCACTATTTTTCGTACGATTTTCTCCCTTGAAATTCGTTATGCCTGTCCAATTCTCCAAATTGGACACGCATAAGTGAGAGTTGGTCGTAAAATGGAAGTGTAAAAATTAATTTTTCAGTATCTACATTTAGATTAGACTTTTATTGATTAGTGGGTAAAATTCTAGCACTTTTGCTTTAGTTTTGTAGATTGCAAATGTTTATTCCATTTGCGTTTCATATCGAGAAGTACGCCTAAATATTTAACACCCTTGCGATAGGAATATTATTTATTTAATTCAGTATTAGAGGTGTCGGCTTCCTGATTCGCTTAAATGTTTGATATGTCGTCAGAGACGAAACAAACCCTAGCATTTCTTTCTTTTCTGCGGCCAACCACGAGAGGTGAGTGTGATTTCGTTTTATGCATACAGAAATCACACTTTCTCGAGCAAACGCTATTACGAAATGTCTGTAACAAAGACTCACTTCAAATCCAGTTTAGAACGTTTTTGAATTCGCTTCTCTGACTAATAAATTACCCCCCAAAAAATCAGATTTTTAAAGTTCTAATGTAAAAAAAAACAACGAAAAAATTCTTTAAAATATACATATCATAACGTCTTTTTAAAACACAAAAAAGGATTCTCACATTTTTTCAAAAAAACTTGTTCGTCTTAGGTAACTCTCACTAACGCCATACAGAGATTTCCCACCAAAAAATACTGTCGTGATTCTTAAAAAATAAAGCACCTGTTACTGTACCTTAGTATTTCCAAATCTGTTCGCAATAGCAAAAAAAAGTAGCATGCGGAAAGTATGTAGTGCAGAAAAATACATCTAAATAAAATATGATGCTAGAGTTTCTAATTAATTATGATACAGTGGATGCTAAAGAGCACGTACAGTGGCTGAGACACTTCAGACTCACTCGAGGTAATTTTCATGTCGTTGCTGTTTTATAAGCGGATGTGAGAAATTATGTTCAATTAAGAATCATTTAATCTTCATAACGTATTTGATCTTCTTTGCCGAAATATTTAACTTCCATTCTCCATTTTCTTCGATGGCACATACTGCTTGCCCTTTTTGCAATTGGTTTGCTTGACAAGTTAAGGTTTTCCATCCTTATGAAATTTACTTAATTCAAACAAATATATTCTTTCAAATTTCCAAAGTTAATATTTATGCACTAATAAACAAAACTCATACACATATGTTCAAACTCACACACTCAAGTTCAAGATTTTCTATTCATTAAAATGTGATTTTTGTTCTACTCAGAGGATCATTTCGAACTAAAAAGTAACCTTGAATTTGTATTTACTTGATTTCTAAATGTTAAACATTTTCGGCCCTCTCAAAATGGTATTTTATTTAAGGAGCCGTAAAATGTTAAAATATATACGTTTGGAAATCGATAGATCTTTAATTCAGGTCTACAGGCAACGAATTAAAGAAAGTATATTGCCTAAGTCGATGCTGTCAGTGAGAGTGGCTGAAATAATTAACATTGCGATAGAAACGCACCGGAGTTTGCGATTCTCCGTTGACTGCGAGTCAGACCCTTCAAACATCATTGATTCCGATTAGGACAGTAACTGAAATCTATTGGGTGGAGAGAGTGTTTTGTTTATTTCATGAACCGAAGAATGTTAAGAACTAACAAAGTTACCTTAAGAAAACTAAAAAGTCCTAGGTGTACTGTTTAAATGATATTACATTAACGATCTTCCTGTCAGGCTGCGAGGTCCCACACAACTCGTAACAGTCAAATCAACGAAGTTTTATGGAACTTCACGACAAGACATTTGCACGCTTGCGAATTTTTCACACATCAACGAAATGGATTTGAGTGAGGAAAAAACACGAATAATATTGTACAATGCCCCACTGTTCGGAATAAATGGACTGTATTATCTTTCTAAAGGAATCTCTCATCTAGCAGCAATATACTAAGACAAGGAAGAGGACGACCACCAACTGTGTTCGTACCATTCTGGGTTATCACGCGACCCCCAAGCATAAAAAGAACCCGACAGGTCATTTAACGTTTTATATCTTCCGAAAAAAGTCACTTCAATACGTCGGGAATTACAGAACCAAAATGAAAGTTATTTATCAGACCTCGCTTCTCCGTTATTCCCCTTCATAAGCCCTAGATTCCAGAAAAGGCTTACGCAACCGGAGGGGCCTTCGCACGAGCCTTCTTCTGTACTCTGAAGAAGCCCAACGTTCAAGAGCAGACCAAGGCCACCTGTGTGTGGCCAGCGCGTACGCACACATGCACGCGAGCACGCAAGGCAGTTACGGTGGTCCTCGGTGCGCTATACGCGTTAATTCCAGGTTCATTGCTGTGTAAATATTTTTTTACACGTTTTACCCGGCTGTGAGATGGAAGGCAGATAATTTGTTTTGGTGTTATCTCTCTTAGTTCACTTTCATCCGCAAAATTACGAAACTAAATTACAAAACAAAATTGAAATAATCCTTCTATTAATATGAGTGATCTATGCTCTCTAAAACATATTTTCTGCGATATATTATGTTAAAATTTGGTATTGTAATAATTGTCATAAAAATACAATGGTTAAAACAAGAACACGAGTAATATTTAACCAACATTAAAAAAAATTACTAGTTTTTATGGTTTCGAATAAGTCGCTTGGGAGTCAGAATTCGACTAGCGAAGATTGACAAGAGGAATACTAGTTGGATTCTGTCTCCAACGGCAAATCTCAACATGATTAAGCCATCAAAAGCTTATAATTTTCTAAATAAAACTAAGTCATCAAAACCTGCTGTATTCTAAATTAAAATGTTGGGAAATACGATATTCGTGATACTATTTTTATATCAGTGACATCCTCACATCACCAGTAGACAAAAAACAGGAACATTGATGACTTATGATACTTGAACAATCCTTTCTGTATGAGCAAAAGTTTACAAAAGTAAAATAGGAGTACATATTCTTCAATAAAATAAAAGTACCCTACTCACTGCAGAAATTAATATTAAGGCATCGAGACTTTGGAAGATTTCAGGGTTTTTGTAATTTACTTGAACGATTACAAGGCTAGGATAATAAATAATAATATTTAAACAATTATGACTCTATGAATAATATTTTATAACATGTCATAACTACATGAAGTGTCTCAATGTAGAATTAATTATACATCTCAGTCATATATGTCTGGTAATCTACGTACTATACATATTGGAATCTACAAATATTGAAGTACAAATCTGGTTTTTCATCTTCTAGATCAACGACTCTCACGGCAATTCCAATGACAATGTCGATCACGTGTTTGGCATACTTTCCTTTGATTTTTCAAGTAAATGCTGAAATGGACTTGCGTTGCTCTTGAACATAAATTTATCTTCAATAACTAGGCACGTTTTATTGACCACAATTAGTGAGTAATTTAGTTATTTCATCAGCAATGCCATAAAATAAATGTTTCCATGTTGTGTCTGTATTAAGTCGAATCCTCCACGTGGGGCTCGATGTAGGGTTATCACATGTCCTCTTTTCCCGCGACATGTCCTCTTTTTGAAGTACTATAATTCCGTTTCCACTGACGTACTTTCAAGATTCAAACCGGAGTCCACATTGTATTGAGACAGTGTCTTGAGTAAAACAGATTCGTAGTCATCACACCGGGCGGGCATGTGCAACCAAGACTTCAAAGAAATGATCGTTTCCTTCCACCTAAGTAATAATTGAAATTTTAAAGTTAAAATAACAATGTGAATCATTTGAATGATTAATTTTTTACCATTCCTTTAAATTTTTCATTGTTTAAATGCCTTGCACCCTTCCTTTCACCAGAATAAATGCCTTTTTGGATGTATATTTTAGTAAAAATACATTCCTTTCTTCCTGCTAATTTTTGGTAAAATAACTTGTCTTGAAAAAAAAAATATTATATTAAAACATTTTATATGAAGTGTCCTCTTTTTTTCATAATGGAAGTATGGTAACTCTACCTCGATGAGAGAGAAGCTGTAGCTCATTTATCGATACAAATAGTTTTTATTTAATTGAAGAAAATATTTCTTGTAATGAAATTTTGCCAAATTACTGGTTGTTACCTTTATTCATAATTCAGCTTAGCGCAATAAAAGCTCGATTGACCGGATAACGGAGCTCAAGAAAACTTGCAAAGATTGAACTTCCTCCCCATACGTCACATACTGTTCTTAACTGTTCTTGACTTTAAATAAATTAATTAATGGAATGTTTTAAATACAGCCTAATTTTTCTTTCCAAATTTCCCCTGAACTCCAAAAATGTTTCGTATTTAATCCATTTGATCATTAAAATACCATAATATGTAGTCTAACAATATTCATAACTTAGGATACGTGTGCTACTATTTAAGAAAATCACAGAACACATTTTGATCGGTAATGCATATTTTTCGTTTTCGAAACATAGCAGCGAAACTTTATGTGAGAATTATTAAACCATCAATCATGAATATATGCTTTCTATTAAACAAAGAATTGGTGTATGAAGGAAATGATGTCTTAAAGAGAGAAATACCGCTCCCAAGTAAAAAAAATGTATAGTTTTAGGAATGCAGTTATCGCATATTCAATGCCATGAAAGGGGTAATATTTCAGATTCTACAAAAAATCGAAAATGATGGAAAGAGAAAACGACTCTACTTTTTAAGTAGACGAAATGAGGCATAACACCATTTGCGGCACGAAAGAGTTGCAATCCAAGTAGTTTATCTTGAACATTTAAGAACAGCCTTTTTCTCCTATTTCAGATAAGTAGTTGCTTTCACACAAATGTATTTTTTGTGTTATCTATGATCTATGTGCATTTGCGTCGAAAAACATACTGAAGAACATTACTGCCAACTTAATAGCTCCGATATCTCCAGCAATCGTTGGACCCAAGAATTGTGCGTGTGAGACGCACATAATGAGTTGGTTCTTTGGCCTTGTTATTGAATTGTGGAAAGTAAAAGCAACTACCTTTAGCTACCAATATACACATATTAATCATCGTTAATGTTTCATAAATGCCCAAGAAAGTCTGGAATCTGCATTCTCTGTATTTATTCGTGATAGAGGTATCAGATCATACACCAGTAATAGTTATACCAACGCAATACAAGAATAATAATAATAGATTTGAGGCGTAGTCCTGTCGTATGTTTTATTTTTGCAGAAATCTTTTTCGGTTGCATTGCGGCCATCTTCAGTGCTACAAGCAATAACTTCCAAATTAAAAATAAAATATAATACATTACAGAATGTAAAAAAATAAAAAAAGACGACAGAACTACACCTCAAATCTATTGTTATGACGCAAGTGTAGAAAATACCATACCATTTCCTACCACAATACAAGTAGTACATGAAATTCACTGTAGATACTCTAAATTGTATACAGATACACATAAACACTGGGTTTTTATTCCCTGACCAACCAAAAATAACAAGTATGTTCTTATACCACCATGCTCACCATACTGGCTCAGTATGTTTTTCAACACGTCTACAATGATATTAGTTGTCAGCGTCTACCTGTCTACATTCCATATGATAAGGCACTAGAAGAAGAACAACAAAGAAATCCATTTTAAATCCTCAATTTGGCGGCATTATTAGACACGTGCATGGGTAAAAAGGTCAAGAACATAACCGTACCCATTTATACATAGGTAACAATCAAATGTAATCATTTTATGTAAAAAGAGTAAAAGAGGGGTTTTTCATTGCCAAACGTTTTAAACGTATATGTATATTTACAAAAATGCGTAGATCTCACAACTAATTAATAAAATATTTCATAAATTGAAGCTCTCCTCACATAACACAAGCGATAGAAATCAGAATATGTGCCCTAAGCCTTCAAGCAACATATTTTAGCAGCACATGTCAACGAAATGATCACAGAGTGCGAACTGATGCAAAGTGCATACTGGGAACTCCCCCACTGGAGAGTTTGATGTCCAAAGGTAAAACTAATGTTGCTAAAACAGCACATACTTTCTTGCATTATTTGTGACGGCTACACAATATTATACTACCATATGTACCTGCAAAAATTGTTTCCAACCAGCTTTTTTTCTTCTACGCGCCAAAATTCCAACTTAATCAGTGGTGGATTGTGCTTAAGATCACGATTACACTACCCACTGAAAATGGAAAAACATTTTATAACTTGTTAGGAATACACATTTTCGTTTTAATGTCATTCAATATTCAAGATATTCCAGCGATATCGATGTATATAATTTCATTTTGAACCAACGAGCGCCCATTGACCGCCCTCTCGCGCAACGGGTGCTCTCCTAGGCCTTGCACCATGTCACGCTCTTGGCTCGTATTGCTGCATTTACTCAGCACAGGGCTCAATAAGGCCTTTGGTTGCGCAACCAGTGGGTAGGGGCCTTGCCACCGAGCGTAGCGCGGCGTTCGAGGGGAATACCCATTTTCTGTCATCGTCTGACACTAGCTGTGACTTCATTTTATGAATTTCGCCAGTTACTGAAAGTTCACAAGTAGAGTCAATTATTGACGGTATTGAATGCATTATTAATGATGTTTGGGGAATTTGTTTTCATTTGATATTAGGTTTTATTGATTCAAAATTTATATTTGACGACTTCTTTGTGTAAAGTTGGCAATTCTGGAAGGAAGTCCCTTAGTGTCTCTCACAGTTAATGTTTCCAGCTGCAGAATGAGAGCGCTGTTGTGAAAACGAGTGTGTGGAAGGATCTTTCATTATTACAATATATACCATGGTAGATAACTTTTCAAAATAAAATAAATTTATTTGTGTAAGATGTGTCTAAATGCCTCGTGGCTAGCTCGTGGTAGGCGTACACGTTTTCCACTACGCGGCCCTCTTCGATTCCCGGTTGAGCCAAGGCTAATATTTCCAAATACTTCGGAGTCAATGCCGCTTCCTCGACGCGGGGAAGTGGTTCCTCGCGTTATTTCTAACTTATGCAATTTTTTTCGAAAATTCCGAGAGTTCACTGAAAATTAGTCCTGCGCCACTTTTATGCACCCTATATTTCAACCGAAGAAAAAAATAAAGAAAAAATTGATGCCTTCCATGAAAAAAATAGCAATTGCATTAATTTCAAGCAGAAATCATCGGAAAACTTCTCGTTTCAAAAAAAATGTTCACCGCCTATTTACAGACCTAATGATTTAGAATAGATTTCAATTAATAAAAAATATCTCTCATCAATTTTCTTCTACATTTCTTGTTGAATTGAAATATATGCAATTTTTAAACAATAATTTTCCCCAAAACTGCTCCAAAAACTTTTCCTTATATCCTCAAAAAAAAAAAAAAAAACCTTCCAACATATTTTTTTTTTCATCTTTTTTGATTGCGCGAATCAAAGAAACCTTTTCGTCAACGCAGATGTTTTTCTTCTGCTACGCGCGTTCACAGTTCAATAGTAATTTCAACTGTAGTGCGAAAGTGTGTTTAGTACATCTGTCTAACCTTATAATAATGCATTTCATTCCAGCTCTCCAGTTGCCATTTTCTGAGAGCCTGCCCTCTCCGCGCTCACCCGCTCCGCCGCCTTCGCCCTCTCAAGCGTAAGAGATCAATGGCAAACTATTAAAGATACGATTTATCTGTGTATTTGGCTTTTAGGGTAGCATTAATCCTACTTTTCTCAACTAGCGTTGTTCCCGCCTCAGCCCTGCTTTTATTATGCTCTCTTGTACCTGAGGGGGTAGAGCATTACGTACTCCCATTATTGTACCTTTAGTACTTTGTCTGAGCTCTTGGACATCTTTCGTCGCAAAGTTATAGAAACTGAGACGATTTGTATAACAAAGCATCAGCTTTATTTTTACCCCGGCCAACAATCGAACCCGCGACCGCCTCACAGAAAGCTAGCACGCTGTTTACAATCCATCTGAGGGGCTAAGATACGATAAGAACATATTTTTTCTTTGCAAATGTATTGTTTGGTTACAAAGGATGACCATTTCATTATAGAGAGAGTTTTAATGGTCGGGTAATAACGTAAACCATTGTCAATCAATATTTACTTTTTTTGTTATAAAGGAGTTCATTATAAAGAGTTAGCACTGTATTTCAATATTATTTTAGCGCCCTATAGTTTGGTCACGTTTACGGTTTCTTTAAGACATCAGTCCCTGAGTAAGCGTTCATCACGCTGCTTGTATGTCAATCGAGAAGCGTTCGCCGTCAGATTCTGTGGACACCCCTGTGGTTGTCCGGGCGCTCGTTGGCGCGGAGTGGAAGATTGTGGCTTGTTGAGCACGTGGCACGTCCGATGCGCGCGCCCTGGCAGCACGTGACCGCGGGACCCGGCGCGCGTGGCCGCGGTCCGCGACCACTACTACTTCGCTCAGGGCAAGAGACAAATTGCACGGGCGATAAGAGAGAGTGCAGGGCCTGAGTGGAAAAACAGCGTATCTTACATTTGAAGGTGTTATGGCAGTGTTATTCAAACTGTGAAGCGAGCCTACCGAGGGAGGCGCGGAAGTTTCAAAGGGGAGGCGTGATAACAGTGGCGTTTGAGGCAGCGTTACATAGGGGTAGGGGGTATTAGTTTAGTGTTACGTAACGTGCATATTTATTTATATTTATACTTTCACCATTTGCTGAAATAACGGCTTTTATTGAATCTCATACTAATCGTTAAGATATTAACGAACTAAATTAAAACATTTAAATAAATTTAAGACATTATTATACAATAAACGGAAATATCTTTTCATCACTGGTATATTGATTGAATCTGCTATATTACAAAGAAAATATTCAAAACAGATCTGTAGTATATTCTGGACTTCAATTAAATCGGCACAATAGTCTCTCATCTATGCTTCATCCGACCACGACGACGTGTACACAGCTTGTCAGAAATTGTCTCGCCTATGCATCCATTCTTCATTCATTGTCAGCATCATCAACTAGTTCGAACTTTAATGATCATAAATTGTAATATATAATACCAATGATTTTTACTCATATATTTCACTTCCTGTAAATGGGGGCGGGGTCTGGTCACAAGCGTTACGTAATTATTGATGGGGGGGGTTAAGCGCACGTTACAGGCGGAGAGGAGGTATTCAAAATACTCCAAATTTGCACTAGGTAATTTATGCCTTAAAATTTGCCTACGTAATTATTGTCCCTTATTACATTAATTAAATAAATGTAAGGTGTTACATTAATGTAATCCGATATTATATTTACCACTTGATGTATCTCAGAACAGCCGCAGTTTCTGTAACGACTCTGACCGGGAGGACCTAGAATTCGTGTTTTCGTTCTAGGTGACGGATTTCCGGCGCTAGCTTTACAGCGAGATCAAATCCATCCGCTACCTAGGGAATTCTAGCAGCTGCTGCTCTAATCGATATTTTTCCGTGGTTTCTCCGATCAACTCCCGGCGAATGACAGAGCACTATCCTAGCTAGCGCGCCACGGTGCTATCTTTCCTTCATCTCACTGGCCCTACCCTCACCCCCTACTTACGCACTCCTGCACATTGCACTACCACTCATGAGTCAGACCTGACAGGACCATAGCTTGTCCTAGATGGGACGGTGCGCCGAGGAGGAAATTCGCCTCAAGCCGAGATATAGCAAGGCGCTAGATCTCACCATCCAGCAGGGGAGGAAAACCACCATCTCCCGCAAGAAAACATTCACTACACTAACGTAACTTATTACTAGCGCTCGAACTTTTGTAAATACATATTTTTTCTCCTTTGATCTTGAGCGACGAAAGTAAAGTGTAAATTCAAGAAGCACCCCATGAGTTCCATATACCACACTGCATATCATCTAAAAATAATTATTTTAAGTTGCGTAAAAATAAATATTTTCGGCGAAGCAAATATTATTACACATTTCACTTTTATATGAATAAATGAATACTTTAAGTATTTTCAAGTTTAACACATAATAGTGACAGATGAGCCACTTTGGAATGCAGTGGTTGGTCACACCTCACATGTCCCTGCGAGACTTCCATGATTCAGTGGAGTGATTCTGATCTGTCAAAACGTCTCAGGTCCATTTATAACACTGCTGTCGATGCAGGCAATGGAACTCCAAGCAATAACATTCTCAAAACACGAACCGCTCCCAAACCTCCTCTTATTGCACAGACGAAATATGCAGAGTGATAAAGAGGACATCGTAACGTTTTACATCCAGACTTCTCTCGATCTTTGTTACTGTCCTTTATGTGGATAATAAATATTTTTGTAGATTTAACACGTCTTACAATTTTTAAGGATATAAAAATAAATATTTTCCGCTTTTTTAGCACCTAGAAGTCCGAGCCCGACCACAGCAGTTCACGTGCCAGGAAACATAACTCAATATATAGATATAAAAACTTAATATTTGTCGATTATATATATTACTTTTTTAAATTATGAATTACATTACAATTTGGTCTCTATTCGTTTCACGTTTTTTAAAAACCTGTTTCTCAATTATTTTTAGAATTCAATTTCAATTTTCAGAAAACAAAGCACCACTGCTTAGTCTTCCATAAAAAAATATTTTGAAGGACTACTTATGGTACGGGAGTGAACTACTTATTGAGGGACCTCTTTTCTGGAGGTGGTGTAGTTAAAGCTTTGAGATATCACACCCCAAGGAGACAGCTAGGTTAAACAGTAACTTGGTGTAAATCCAGTTTGGATATTGTTTTTTCAGTGTGTGTCCGTACACTTTCTGCTCCATTTTATACACATATTGTAGTTTTAAAAACACGTGTACTGCGTTATGCTTAATGCCAATTATGTTTGTTGTTTGCACGGGGGAGGGGATTCTATGAAATTTATTGCGGATGTGTGAAATGCTGGTTGGTATGAAGTCGTAGTTATGCTACATTATTTCATCTACTTCGTTTAATTTTATTACCAGGGCTGAAGCACACAAAGATAAATTATCATGTTAACTCCAAATCGCTAATCGCATATTTTGTATTTTGTCACCTTCTTGTGCTTAAGAATAATTTACAGAGAAAAAATCTCACCTCACATAACCGATTTTATTACAAGCTTTTAAGAAGAAACAATTTAGCATGGGCGAGCGATATTTATTTTGTTCTTTCTTCTACTAACTACAGATCTTTTAATGTTAAAAATGCTTACATCAATAGTTAGCTCACATTACGACCTTTCAATTAGGAATTTGTTTTTTTAGTCTGACCCGTCTTATTGTCAAAAGCAGCAGCCATGTCGTTTGTGGTATTCTTCGTACGGATTCTGGGTATTTGGAAGTACGTTAATCTTCTGACTCCCTCTTCATAACGCAGTGTTCTTAATGTACATGCAAAGCGTGTGACATTACAGCGGTCATTAATATTTTATCTCCTGATTGTGAGTAATAGGACAATTACCCCTGCTGAAACCTGAGCAGTAATGAACGTAGCCGACAGTAATTAATCCTAGCTGTCTCTCGCTTCATTTAAGAAAACCAGGCCATATCCATGGAACTCTTTCTCTGCGGCCACATCTCGCTTTGTGCAATGTCTGAACGCGGTCAGGGTCAGATGATGGGCACGGCAAATAATTTAAGTCATGAAGCGTGATTAACTTTGTATAAAGTTCTGTTATCTTCCCTTTCGATGTGCCAAAGAATGTTTCGATTAATCAATGTGATTAGAATGGTAATATTCAACCAGCACAAATTTGACATTTATCAACCAGTTTCGTGAAATGTATCAAAAGAAAGCAAAAGGCAGCACGTAGTCGTAGCTGCCTACTTTGTTTCAAGACAGTAAACTTAGAGAATTTATGTCAATCTTACAGCAACATACTTGTCTGAGTAGATAACTAATTAGCCATTACTGATTTATTTCACTTCAACTTGTCTCTTCATCATCCAAAATTGTTTCCGAACGTTATTAATAATTGATGAATTGGAAGATGATGTAGTGAAAGAAGACAATTAAAAATACTTTTCTTGAACAAAAAGTTCTATAAAACGCTTCTATGTCTACGTTTTAAAATATTTTATTGGTTATAAAATATACAAAACACTTACTTCACATTTTTCATATCTTACTTTTAATTTTAAATTATTTAATTTTATCTGTTTCCTGAGTGATGATCATGAGGTATATTCATAATATCAAACATTCTTTGAACTTAATACAATTTTGTGTTTAATTTTGTGATACATGAAAAGTTTAGAACACAGAATTGATGAAAATGTAACATGAACATTCTACCCAAAAACGTAGACTGTATGGTTCAGAGGGAGAGCTTTGAAGAAACATCGTGAAACACTAAAAAAAAGGTGTTAACAAAGGTTGTCGTAGTTGGGAAATTCCGTGGGTCCAGAGTACGCACTACTCGATGGCAGGCAGCGAGTAGCAGACGCACTTGCCCAGCAGGCACTTGGAGTCCTTGTAGCCGTCGAGGCGGCACTTGGTGGCGCAGGCGGCGTCGTTCAGCCACTCCCAGCCCGTGGCGTCACATGCGTCGCGCCGCACCCGCAGGCTGCGACCTGCGCACGAGCACATTGTCACCAACCTTCTTAGGATCGTTCTCAATCTATATGCTTAAACCACTAACGGATTTCGTTTCCTTTTTCCACTTTTTTCATTTTAGCCAATTTTAATTTTTGATTTCATTCATGATCATTTTTTGGATCAATGACAAGACAAATTTAAATAATGAACACAAAAATATTATATTCACATTATTTATTCTTATATAATTGATTTATTTAGACAATTTTATTACATTGTCATATTCAGGCAATAAAAATAGTGTCATTATACAAATTAAAACTTTCGTATTCTAATAAACATAAAGAAAATTTCTCTGTAATGTCACCACCCCAAAATAAAGCTGATCTAGACATAAAAATGTCCCATGAGTAGTGTTGAAGGCTGCGTCTAAAATTGTCGAAACGTATCAACTAAATAAAAATAAATAATGTGAACACCATGTTTTTATATGTTGATTATTTATATTTTCATTGAGCCATAAAAAGAGATCATGTTCACATATATAATTAAGGGTTTCGTTTAGAAAGAAATTTAAGCTTTTCACTCAACGAAATTTCACGATTTTCCTTTAAATGGAAGGTAGTGAGTCTCCTTTGTTATGACTTCCTGTAATTAACTGGTTATATAGTAAAAAGATGAAATTTTAATAATATATTAGTAAATGAATAGAAATATCTTAGTGCAGCCAAAGAGGAGCAATTGCTATCAAAATTCATATTTTTGGGAACAAGAATACTAGCAGGAAACCAAGAGAAAAATATATACGACCATGGTGATGAGTTGTGTTACGTATGTGTCAAAAATTAAAGTAAAAAATATTGCAATGAACTCTTGCAATGAAAATGAATTTTTGGAAGCGATGCCCTGTTTGATACAATATCTACTGCAGAGATTAGGCAGATAATGCAGATAGAGACAAGTGATCGAGAATATAGTCTTTGAGTGGGTCCCTTTCTAAAGAAGAAAATGAAGGTCGAAGAAATCTTGGAAGGCCGTCATCAATCCCGCCAATGAAGAATGAAAGAAGATGCGTGGTGGAGAAAAAAGGAAGTGGCGAGGTGTAGAGTGCGAGAAACGGCCAAGAGAACTGTAACCACTCGCTTAATAATAATAATAAAAAATCAATGGAATGAATGCTACCCTGCTGTTATTTGTTCATTATAGTTGGTCATTATATTTGGTCATTATGGCTTTTTTTCTCCTTTTTTCCCCCTTTTTTTGTGTTGCAATCGCTGTAAGGAATTCCTTGCATTAGGAGGTTATAGTACGATAGCAAGTTTGTTTTCAAATGGAAAGATTAGTGCATATAAACACAATGCCCAGCAAACATGGACATGTGCTCTTGTATAAAAACGTTCAGTCAATATATGAATAATTGTTTTGAATTACGTTTTTAAGTTTAGCAAGATATCGTGGTTTAGTCCACTACAATGAAGTGTACAAATCTTTAAAAATAAATAACATTTCAATTACATCGTCAGAAACGTGTTTAACTCTATGTTCACAACGAATAGTGATTGCATTCCAGAATTTATAAAACTTCATTTCACCAATTTTGAAGAGACATTACTGAACGACATAAAAAAAACATTTTTAGGGTTCCCGATTATCCGTAGAGAGCGTAAGAAGTACTTTTGTGCAGCCCTTCCTCTCGGGCGATGTAATGGTAAGGGTTCAGTTAAACTTAAGGTGCACTCACAATTAAACGTAAATGCATAAGCTTGGTGACTGTGAATGGAGTAATTCACATCTGTGAACGGGAGCATAAATATAAGAGGAAACCGTGAAATTTCGCAAACTGCAAACTTTCACGTTTCTTTTTCTTTGGTCCTATCTTCCATATACGGAAGTTAGGTGACCCATAACAGGTTTTCTTGGGATAAATTATTCAGGGTGGTTTCCCGTTGCCTTCCCTGATATGATGATGATGATGATGATAGGGGGTGAAAGGACGAACACAATACAACAATGCCCGAGGCGGGACTCGAACCCGCGATCTTTTGGGACGAGATCGCTACGGCACTACTGCCTTAGCGATCTCGGCCACCGGATCGGCACCCTTCCACGTTTACGTTAACGTTATTTCAGAACAACAGACCATAGTCTGTTGAAGCAATATCTAAAGAACATCCAGCGTTTTCGTTAGCCAGAAGCCAATGAAGTTAGTGAAGGTTCATTCACATTCAAGTATAAACGTAACGTAATCGCAAAAGCATGGTGGTTGTGAACGTAGTCATACACACCGGTGAAAGTTAACATAAACATAAAAGCGACTCCACATATTCAGTTTTCGGCGAGTAGCGAGCGACCGCTCGCCGAATCGAGTGGTGTGGATGGGCTGCTTGCTATTTGCCGAGAGACGTACATTCGGTCCTCGGCCTACCCACGGCATGCCTGTCGTTTGTTCACATCAAAGGAAGCGAACATTCGCCGAGCACATCAGCTGATCGGGATTGAGAGAGCAGTCGCTCGCTACTCGGCGAATGACGAATGTGAGCAACCGCTTTAAGATGTAATCGTGAAAGTTCACAAGCTGCAAACTCTCACGATCACATTAACATTGTTCCAGAACCACAGACTATCATGTAATGCAGCAACATCCACAGACCGTCTAGCGTTTTACTGAGGCAGAAGGCAAGGGAATTAATGAAGGCTCATTCACAATAAAACTTACGTACAATATACGCAAAAGCTTGATGCCATGCTTTTCAAAGGACTTGTCAACAGCCAAAGTTCGCGAGCTACAAGCTTTTGCGCTTAAAGTTAAAGTGATATGAGAACAATGCTGTCGTGAACCGCAGCCAGTTCTAATGTACTTACAGTGTTTTCGTTAGACAGAAGCGGTTGATGATTCTAAGAGCGTAAATTATCATGATCACGTCACAGCTCATGAAACATTCCACAGAATCATTTGTTTACAACATGCAAAATAATTATCTACCAAACGCAATCGTGTCTATTTGTCTTAACGTCCTACCACTCTACTTACACTTTTTGGCGCAAGAATTATATCATCAATATCGATATTACATTTAATATTATGTATTGTTCCCATTTACGTCCACAATCATTGCGAAAGGCCCTCAAAGGTACAATTGGACATCACTGCTTTTAAAAGCTCAGCAGAATCATCGAGCCAATTGGGTTCATTCGATTTACTGTCGTACGATTATTTGCACAATTCCGACGTCGAGAATTTTTATTCTATACATTAGCATAATATATCGGTGAGTATCTGTCTTTACGTTAATTTTCATGTTAAAATTAGATGATTATATCATTAGGTCCACGTCGAACTTTTGATTTGAATTAACAATTTCTAATTTACAGGAAACAACACCGTTCCATTCAAGATCACAAGCACGAACACGAGCATATCCAAAGATGATTTGAAGTCGGGACAATTTCAATTTGGACCACTTTCCTCGAATAAACAGTTTTAGAACATTTGTACACGTTAGTTTAAAATAAAAAAAATGTATAATCACGATGAAAATTCTTTTGGAAGTGATTCTATGAGATAACTGTCTTGAATAAAATTACAAAAGTTTGGTTTTGGTGGGAATACGACCCCCCTTACTTGGATCCAGTACTATGCACAAATTTAATGAAACGAAATACAAGCTCAATGCAAGAGTTCACAAAACAAATAATATTTCATCACTCCCAATCCTAGATACATGAACCAGGTATGGTAATCTATCTTTAATAGACGTTCGAAATGGTGCAGAAAACGGATGTCTCTTTAAACGTTTAGGTAGAGAAAGCCTTCTTCAAGCTTCAGTCAACTTAGACTGAAGTAGCAGGTGTGCATGGTAGAGGTGAGGATGGAGCGCAGAGATTATGCAACCCACTGGGCACGTGTGGGAAGTTCCCGAGTTTGTATGTGCTATGCGTCAGTACTATAATCACGTAAAGAATTCAGAAAGTTGCGAACTGTACTGCGGGGGCGCCTCATGTAATTTCATCGAGCCATCAATGCCAAAAGTGATTTCAAACACTAAAATGTATTAGTGTACATTGCCTTTGAACAACTTAATTAGATACAAAAATCAAGCCCTGCATTACATTCTGTTCATAATTATCAGTGTATAACTTGTCACAGAGAAAGCAGTTTGTAAACATGTTGTGATTAATGCTTCTGAGTCTGGCAATGACTACTTTAGAAAATTAAGAAATGTTTGTCAAACGATCGAGACTATTTTCATTACTTTTGTAAGAAATTTCCGTAAATCTACTAAATACGTATAAGCATGACATTTCCTTTGAAATCAATATACAATTATATTAATTTAAACTAAAAATATCATCTCCGAATTTTGAAGAAGCGGATTGCACGTTGAAAAACTTCTGCGTTCATAGCGCAAAAAAATACTCGTATATAAAATGAACAAGTTATTTGATGACATTGATGGTTGTCTGTTCGTTCTTACAAGTCAGGAGTTCACGAACTAATGCTGTCCCCTAATCATGTTTATTTGCTCTTGACCTACTTCTAAGTATTCTGCGACGTGACTACTGTGAAAAGTTGGTCAACAAACCACGGTTTTATCTAAGTTAAAGATATTTCTCGACTTCTCTCTCCACGTATAGAAACAAAATACGGGGGTATATGATAGGAAACTTTGAAATGAAATGAATAGATTTTATTAACTAAGAGAGTCTTGAAACCAACTAGTTTAATTGAGGAATATTTAATCGTCATTATTATACCAAAACAAACTTCCAAAGTATGTTAAATGTTCTTTCATTATTGAAAGAAAATAATTTTAGGTAAAATAACATATATCATACACGAACAAAAGACAATGTGAAAAAGAAGAATTGGTAGAAAGTGAGCCGAAAATACTCCGCTCAAAGGAACATTTTAGTGTGGAAATTAAATGTACTTCAAGTGTTTTGGACCCACTCCTCGTTTATAAAAAAAAATATTTTTTGTACTTTAACTTACTTTCCACCGTTCAAGAGTTCCATTTATCAGTAGTCGATCAGACATATTTTATATGTCCCTCCCAATCATACACTATCTGTCAGAGGCGTATCTACGGAATCGCAGACAATGCATTTACCATGGGCGCCACTCACAAGGGGCGCTATTTAAAGTATACCCGCAAAACAAATAACGACCCTAATTTGAAGTAGCCTGACAGGGGCGCAAATTCTATGCTTTCTGAATATCTAGATACGTCTCCGGCGTTAGTAGATTGCGTCAAGTACAATGTTTAACAGACCTATTGGGACACCGTCAGACACTTTATTAGTAATAAAAGGAAAGAAGAAACGAAGTCAGATATTGAATGAACAAACAAATGTATAAAATAAAGTACAAACTAATCATTTATTAGACCAACGGACACTCTCATAAATGAACGAACAAACGAATCAATGCAAAATGGTTCCTGATGATTAAACTACAAAGGAATGAAAGACCGGAGAAATACAATTCTATGAATACGTGCTCTAGGCAATACATTATGTGCTTCTACATTAATATCCCCCATACTCCGTATCATTCAACCGGAATTCGATCCGCGACAAGCAATGTGCCCGACAAGGAAAGTGTTCGCAGGTGTTCAATACTAACCCTCGCCAGCAGACTCGGCATCACCAACAGCCGCGGCGTGGGCGGTGACGGCCAGGAGAACCAGCGCCGCAACGACGACGACGGGGCGGTTGAACACCATGGTGACAACGGCGGCGAAGGGCGAGCGAGATGGAGCTGCAACAACAACGGTTCTCGGAGCTTCCCGTCGCTATGAGCGCATCGTCTTGGCGCGAGCTCTTAAGTACGAAGCGCCAAGCAGTGGGCCGAGGTGGGCCGCACGGCGCACAAAAACGACACCATCTTTAGACATCGTCAAGGTCGGGAGTTGGCCTATATCGAGCCTACCCACGAGCCGGATTCAGGGCAGTGACCTAGAAAATACTCGGGGCGTCGCCGGGACGAACCACGTCGTGGCAGAACTGAGGTTGAAGAAATGCGGTTGTCGTTAGTGGCAACTCATGTCTCTAGTTACCCTGGGAAGTAACGCTAGGGCTTGAGTTTAGGATAGACAATCGTATATCATGTATAAGAGTCCAGGAAGTGAAAGATCCAAACTGATCTTCTAAGGGCAATGTTTAGAACATATGAAGATTTTGAAGGGAAAAAAATCCTTGAATATAAGTAGATGCAGTAAAGTTTATAATAAGCCCTCGAATATCCGGGCCACGCCGCCGCTTCAAAGGCAGTGATGTCGATGATCAGACCCTTAACCATTATATCGTGGCCGTGTTAAAAACTGAAATACGTTAAGCATTCCAGCCCTGAAGAAGCCCACGACATGGAGGGAATTTCGACAAGTCTTCGACGAGGCGTCACGCATGACTACAACGCACTCGTGTGATTGAGCCCACGACTTCAATTTTCACAGATTGATCGCATGGAGGGGCAGATCCAGCCGGTCATTAAGGGGGGATCGTAGATTTTGTTAAATAATAAACATGGTTGTTATTATATTGAATATTATTTATGTACTGAGAATATGATACAATACAATATTATTGTTACTCTATGGGGTTTCTACGGAGCCGTTGCACGCGCAGCTTTGGTGTCCGTTTGGAGCCACTGTGCGTGCGAGGCCGAGGGCGGCGGCGAGGGCGGGGCGTGGGGACTTCCCTCTTCGTGGGTGGGCGTTTCGCAAATTGAACGCACGCACTGGAAGTGACTCAACATGGAACACTGAACGATCCAGGGAAGCTTCTCGGCCGGACGCGTTCATCCTATTGCTTTCCTCCATGGCAACTGCTAAGCATTCACGGTACATTCAGCGAGGGTGACGTAAGACACCATCAATGCGGACTAAAGAACTACACAGTAATTTAGCAATGACATTCGCATGCCGTGTTATATTTGATTTCTTTCCTCCTTGCGAATTGCTTGTTATTCACTACTGATTTGATAAATGATTAAATATAGCGCGAGTGTCATTATTTAATTCCTTCTGAGAAACGATTTTTTGCATCATCTCCCTTCTAAAATTAAATATATGAGACAGTTAAATGTCAAACAATACGAGTGGCTTACAATTACATCAATGAATTTTAAAACATTTGTTTGTACTTTCTGTATTATTATTTCTCTTTCCCATGAATAGAAAATTTATAAAATAGAATATTTGTGCTACGACAGTGGCGATACCAAAATATCACGTTTGAGAATTTTAAAATAATTTTGTTCCCGTCTTTCTTCAACACGCCTCGGATCATGTATTTTTATTACGAAAATTCATCTTGAGGCTAACGACTACCAGGTCTATACCTAGTATTATGCGTTCGCTTAAGGCTAAATGTACCGACACTAGTACAATTTGTGGCCACCACGTGGCAGCACCAAAATAAGTAAAATTTACTTTACTGATAACGTCTGAACCAATGGTCCGATTTTCGATCTGTAAACGGCATTTGACGCCTTTTTAAAATAGAATTTACGCTACGATGGCCTTTTTCCAAAAATCTAGCAAAAACGCGAATTTGAAATTAGTTCTCAAACTTCCGAGAACAAATTAAAAAATGTGGGCTTATAGCGCGATGGCGACATGCTTCCTGAATCCAACGCCGTGACAATCATGCAAATCGGACGAATAGGAGCGTCGTAAAGTGAAATTTACGAAAACACCTCGCCCCCCCTTCCCCTTCTGCGCCATTGCGTCACCCACCCGTTTGTTGTGGGCCCTCTGTCAGCGCGGCGGCGTGCGGCCAGCCCCGACAGAGGAGGCGAGACTTGCGGGACACGCAAGCCACACACTCGGTTTATGCGTTCGTCACTTTGCATCTCAATGTATTTTTCCACGGATATCAAACTAGAGATTTTATACTACTACTACTACAGACCGAGGAAAACGGTCTTTAATAGTAGTACATAACTATCTTTTTCACATATTCCTGTCTTCCTTCGAATACCATCTTAAAATTGTTTGAGGCATTACTCAAAACATCGATTCTGATTTGGAACTATTTTTTTTAAAAAAGGAACTCATTGTGTAAATATCAGCATTATTTCATCTCCTCACATCTTATTTTAGATATATTTTACTTCTAAGGTCTTCTGTTATCACACAACCATGCTCTAAGATCTTCCGTTGTCAAATACTGAAAAAAATGAGCGGAGTATAGCACTCAAATATCAGCATTATTCCATCTCCTCACATCTTATTTTAGATATATTTTACTTCTAAGGTCTTCTGTTATCACACAACCTTGCTCTAAGTTCTTCCGTTGTCAAATACCGAAAAAATGAGCGGAGCACGAGCTCTTTTATCCTACAACTCGATTTTCGATCTCAAAACGACGTTTACCTGCTTTAAAGGGTTCATTTGGTGAATCTCTAAATAATATACAATATAATAATAAATTCATTTATTATTTACAAAAATATATGTATACAAAAATATACCCCCACCTCCCGAAAAATAATTGGCTGGATCCGCTCCTGCTGTGACACCTCTCCTAACTCCGTAAGCGGAAGGCAATAACAGACCCTCGTACGTCATCGGAAGCGACCACAGATCCTGCCCACTTCTGGTGTCTCCCACGGCAACGCTTTAGGGAGAGAGGCGAAACGATGAGAGGGTGACGAATTTTCACGCCGCGAGGTACAATTACTGGTAACATTGGGGAAAGTTTTATCTCGTAAACTAAAAGTAAATTATAATTTTGAATTTCTTGGTACTTTTTATGCATGTAGCCGCAGTTATCTACAGTGTAATTATTATTATTATTTCTATTTACATTTATTCAAAAGTACCGAAATCAAGGGTAGACCTGTGAGATCGGAGTCGGTAGGACAGACATGCAATACTTTCACAATCACTGTTGTACAGACTAACAGGCAGATACAAGAGAGAGAACACAAAGCTTTTGTGACTGACCAACGAAATTCTAAAAGTTTGTACATCTTATGTTTGTAACATGAAAAAATAAATTATGAAAAATGAGTGGTTGTCTCTGCGACTTATTGCACTGACGAGTTCTGCAGTTTTCGAATTTTGTTTTTGATGGATACCTCACCGTCTCTTGTTTCCCATTTTTCAAGTCATGAGATTAGAAGGCAACAATCTCCTTTTCGTTTTTCGAGATGACGGCAGCGATTTTTTTGTTGGTAGTGTTGTAAGCGATTCTGATGCAAAACCAACGTTGGAATTCTGATTTTCGTAGTGATTATTGGAGGATCTAAAATATTATTGAAAGAAATGTTTACAAACACTCAATTTATTAGCCATTTTGTACTTGAATTACAGTGCAGTATACTCCTCAATAATTCGAAGTTTTTAGTACCTGAGATAGTACAATCTAAAAGCCACTTTCACACTTTGCGATCTCAACAAATTACTTTTGACGTTGGAAACCTGAAAAGTGTTCCCACTAGTGTAACGATTTTTGACGCCTTATCTTTCGCAAGGCGGCAATTTAACAATAATCTCTCTTGAATAGTGAGGGAAATTCAATTACATTGCACAAATAAATATATTTCCAAAACTTTAATAAACCACATATTTAAATATTACTGTCATCTGTCGTACATAAGAGGTTGAACTAAAGAATTCGCGAAGACCTACAGTGTAAGTATTCGGCATATTGACGTGTTTTGCAATTTGCCGCCTACGCGAGCAGTCGAGGAAATAGTATATCTGCTTTGACAACATTGTATGAAGTTCAATATCACTTCATCTGATATAGAATGTTTCTTGTTCTGAGAAGACATGAACTCAATGAGTGACATGTTGTTTGCTTCTTGTTCATAACACAAGTGTATAGCGTATTCATTTTAATTTGTTTTCTGACTTTTGGTGGGACGGTATAGCTTCTGTTCGTAGTGAAGGCCAAACAATACACAGTTAAGCTGGGGAAATTATACGTCTAGTTACGAAGAAAATAATTCGGGCGTTCTTCATCACACGCTGCATAACAGCAATTTTCGGGTAGTAAACTATACTGAAGTGTCTTTTCGAACTGTGATATTAATTAAAAAAGGATTTGAAGCCGGCGGGGCAGCCTTGAGTACTCCCGTAAGAAAAGGCCATATTGTGAAGATAAAAAAATTCCACATTGATGGTATTCACTTATTACTTATTTGTTTTCCTTATTTTCGTACGATGTTTTCATTTTTGTCTATGGATACTTGGCGTAATATATTTGGGACAGCTAGCAGTTGCAGATTAGGCGGGGGGAGGGAGGGCAGATTCCAAGAACACAGAGCGCATTCCTCAGCCTCGCAATCAAGTCAGCTCCCAACTACAAGAATGAGGTGGCTCGTGAATGAACAGACGCAGTACACACGTGGACGTGGAGTCACGATGAAGTGTAGAGCGGAGAAGGGCACTAAGTAAGCGAGCCAATCAGTGAACGTGGTGTGAGCATTCACCACGTTGTCTATTTGCGAACCACTGTCCCAGTGCCATATCGGACTTGGGAATCCCGGGCCCCCTCCCCCACGGCCACTTTACCCGAGTCCAGGCTCGTTCGTGCCCTAGTCCCTGCCCTAGTTCTTTGCGGCAGGTGGCGATGAAAGACCAAGCGCCCGATGCATTCGACAATCAACAGACTGAATCAGACCCTCAGAGAAAATTCAAGATTTTCTCCGTGAAATATAAAGAAGTTTCACAAAATCTTGGAAACAGACATCGAAGTGAAGATTCGATGGATTATATAGTACGATATAAGCAATACTATAGTGTACATACTTTGGTTTTTACTCCAAACGCATGCCTATTATTATTATTATTATTATTATGTGCCACGGAGTCCTTATATTTCTTTCTTTTCAAACATTATATTTCTCTGCAAAGAAAGCAAATGACCAGACGAAAGTCAGAAAACTCTACGGGGATTCCAGCCCAGACCAAGACAAGATAAAGAAAAGCTTATTAAAGAAAAAAAGCGAAGAAGTGGAAGAACATAACAACAAATAGAGATCTTAAGATATTTTCTAGGTCATCCGAAATATGACCAGGGAGTGTAAACCAACAATGGCGAATGTTAAGAACGAGAACGACAAAATAAATACAACAAAAAAGATCACGAAAAGATGGGAAGAATACGAAGAAGTTATATGATAAGGACTTGGGCGACAAAACAACTGAAAAATGGGAAGTCCCCGGCTGTAGATAATATTCCAATCGAACTATTCATAGATACAGGGGAAGAAATCTTGGCGAAACTAACACAATTATGCAATGTGATCTGTAAAAGAGAAGAGTGACCAACAGATCTGCAAGACACTATACTTTTTCTATTACAGAAGAAAGGAGACAGCCGAGATTGTGCAAAACAACACAATTCCATGAATACCGTGTGATTCAGTCAATCGGCAAAAGTCATCCCTCGGAAAAAGAAAAAAAAAAGATTTTAAAAATGTTGTTACTGTAAGCATATACTTTAAGATTTTCAAAAACAATTCACATTGAAAGAAACCTCATTTTCTATCTCCTCTGGAAAGTTGTGTAGATTACATTACGTCGCGTAAGCATTAGTGTAAAGCATATTCTAAGATCATACTCCCAGAAAAAGATTTCCTTCGTTTTTAAACTCGTTTGAATGTTCCATATTATTTATATCATTGTGTCCGATATGTCACGAAAGAGTCATGTCTAACTGGTTTTGCATGCTGCAATTTCTACAGATAACTTTTTCTAGAAAATCCACGTTTTATAAAACAAAGAAAATGAAGGGAAAAAACGCTCCAAATGCAAGCAAACATCTAGGAGTTATCCAATTGCATCATGACCCTTTATTCACTTACGTAGTCTGTATGAAATGACTCACCGGAATTATTTATTCCCTTCAAATTTATACAAATATAATATATTTATTTTTTATCAAAATAACTTACCAAGTAAGCTGGGATAAGTCATGATTCATACTATTTTATTTCAATGCTTGTTACGGCGTTGGAGTCACGATACAGCTCGCCAGACTCCCAATTTACCACCTTTTTTTAAATTTGGAAGTCGTAGGCTTCCGCGGCCATGGGCATACCAGCCCTGTATGTATGGGCATACCAGCCCTGAGGAAGACCACGACAAAATGGTCGAAACGTCGGCAAGACAGCCATCGACGCGACGTCACCCGGACAGCCAAGATCCCAAGAAACATTTTTTAAATTTGTCTGAAAGTACGAAAACATTTTTAAAATTAGCTTCGGCTATTTTACTTGGAAAAAGAGATTCACCAGATGAACTCTTTAAAGCAGATAAACGTCGTTTTGAGATCAAAAATAGAGTTGTAGGATAAAAGAGCTCGTGCGTATACTCCGCTCATTTTTTTCGGTATTTGACAACGGAAGATCTTAGAGCATGGTTGTGTGATAACAGAAGACCTTAGAAGTAAAATATATCTAAAATAAGATGTGAGGAGATGAAATAATGCTGATATTTACACAATGAGTTCCTTTTTTAAAAAAATAGTTCCAAATCAGAATCGATGTTTTGAGTAATGCCTCAAACAATTTTAAGATGGTATTCGAAGGAAGACAGGAATATGTGAAAAAGATAGTTACGTACTACTATTACAGACCGTTTTCCTCGGTCTGTAGTAGTAGTAGTATAAAATCTCTAGTTTGATATCCGTGGAAAAATACATTGAGATGCAAAGTGACGAACGCATAAACCGAGTGTGTGGCTTGCGTGTCCCGCAAGTCTCGCCTCCTCTGTCGGGGCTGGCCGCACGCCGCCGCGCTGACAGAGGGCCCACAACAAACGGGTGGGTGACGCAATGGCGCAGAAGGGGAAGGGGGGGCGAGGTGTTTTCGTAAATTTCACTTTACGACGCTCCTATTCGTCCGATTTGCATGATTGTCACGGCGTTGGATTCAGGAAGCATGTCGCCATCGCGCTATAAGCCCACATTTTTTAATTTGTTCTCGGAAGTTTGAGAACTAATTTCAAATTCGCGTTTTTGCTAGATTTTTGGAAAAAGGCCATCGTAGCGTAAATTCTATTTTAAAAAGGCGTCAAATGCCGTTTACAGATCAAAAATCGGACCATTGGTTCAGACGTAATCAGTGAAGTAAATTCCCCTGTGATAGTGCTGCGATCTATTGAATTTTTCTACAAGTATTTTTCGGTGCATTTAGCCTTAAAGTACTCATTGGACTAAGGGATGCTCATAGAAACTCACAAAAGTAATAAAATAGGTCATAAATTTACAGTGAGTAATATAATGTTAAAATTAGTTCAGACTAGGAGGGGGGACAGTGTATCAACTGATGTCATTGCAGTGTCTCTGATCGGGAGGTCCTTGGTTCGAGACTCGACAGCGGCAAGATTTTCTGGCTGTCTTCAAGCGGCCGGCTGCTCTAATCGATAGTTATCTGTGGTTTCTCCGACTAATACCATGAGAATGCGAGAACAGTACCCTAACAAATGGACCGCGATCTTTCCTTCCCCTTCGTATCCTATCTTCACCCCTTACACACACTTACGTGCACTACTCTAACATACTGGGTATCGCGATATGGCATTCCGGCCCTCGCGACACGCTGCCGTCGGCAAGTTACCCAGTTGTCACTTGCCGACGCCAGCGTTCCGAGGCTATAAAATGGCGAGGGCTTCGCACCTCGCCCTCTCTTCACGTATTGCAACCTGCCGGAGCCAGCCGTAGTGTCGCCACTCGCTCCATGGACGATGGGTCCACTACGCGGGTGAGTATAATAAACATCTTTAATGGACACTCTCTTTACTTTCTCCCTGCACGCGTTGCTAGGGGTACTCCCTCTCCCCCCGAACTCGCGACATGGGAGACCGATCGGGAGCTCAGAGCTTGTCCCGACTGAGGCGGTGTCCCGCTGGTGGGAGATACCTGGTAATAATGTAGAGTACCCCCAAATTTTGAAGAAAGTTTTTCAAAATCGCAGCGAGTCGAGCCAGATCGACCGGGGAATATCCATTTTGGAAAAAATCTTACGTATGGTTTAGGCGCTAGTGGTGTTCAGAGACGGATGTTTTGAAAAAAAAAAAACTTTTTTCGGTATTCGGGGACCCCAAAACGTGTGTGACGTAGTGAAAAGAGAATAAATTCACATAAACAAAATAAAAATAGTATATTGAAAAGGTACAGACTAGATACAATAAATTGCATAAATAAAACACTCCGGCAACCTTTTCTTCCCAACACCCTGCTTTACCGCAGAAAAACAAGCTGCGCGTGATGCGAGCCTCCGGACAATTACCGTCCCGTGACAATTTACCGTCACATGGCCTGATGCCAAAATTAAAACCGGTCGCCGTCTGGCGAACCACGTGCACGAAGCACCCGAGATTGTCTGGCCCTTACTCTCCGGACATCTCGCCCCCACTCTTACACTCCCTGTACCTACACGTACTAGGCCCTCCGAAGTAAACTGAATGAGAGCGCGGGCGCAGCTGGCGCCGCGTTAAATAGCTGATGGCTACACCCCCACCTCACAAGTTCCCTAGATAGGCTCGCCCGCTGTCATAGCGAGGGCTCGTTTGCCATGGTCTTTGGAGGGGAGATACGCCCCCACCACACAAGATTCCCAGGTAGACTCGCTCGCCAGCTTCCTAGGAGTTTACAGCCTAAGGTTATTTTTGGCTCTGCCACGCTTGTCTGCGTTAGCTGCCCGAGCGCCAAATCCCGGATGTACAGGCTCAACCCCTTCCTCCCCCGCAGAGCACTTTCACCGACCTAACGGCTCTGGGCCTGGTATTAACGACGCCACAGACCCTCCCATGCTCGGGGGTAGAATTTTTTTCGCAGCAAAATGTGCACAGGAAAAAAATTCTGCTAATTAACCTGGTGTTGACCTCACATTCTAAACTTTTACGTTAAACAATCAGAAAAGTACAAAAACCAAAACCTGTCTAAATTACAAAAAATAAATCTATGGGCTGTGCCCTCTTTCCTAACTATGTTGCCATTTACCTTAATTACTATACACATGTGAACAGACAAAATTCTTTACATACAACTGAAAAAATCTTGAATTACATAATAAATACCCTTTTATATACAAATCAGTAGTACCATGATAGCTCTTGAAGTACAAATTAATTCTGAAAAATAAAGTACATGAATTTTCTGCTATATACAATTACAAAAATCTGGACATACATCATGTGCCGCATAGACTTGATTTATTGGCGCATGTATGCATTTACATATGAAAACAATAACACAAAACAAAATTGAAATACCCTTGAATTTACAATTTATTTACATCAATTTTCACCGACATTTATACAGTGTCACGAACGTGTGAGCTCTCCACACCTGTCAGCGATCAATTCATTCGTCGTACATGCGACTAAGCGCATCTGCATTTACGTTCTCAGAACCCTTGTTGTGAATGATCCTTAAGTCAAGATGCTGAATTAATAAAGACCAGCGTAATAATCTGGGATTTTTGCCCGCCGTATTACGTAACCAAACTAGAGGATTGTGGTCAGTTTCAATTTGAATCGTGGCTTGCCCGTCGAGATATAATTTCAGTTTGTCTAAGCCCCAAATTAGAGCCAAACACTCGACTTCTGTCGTCCCATAATTGGATTCAGCCTCATTTAATTTACGGCTCAAAAATACTACAGGTTGTTCTATACCTTCGTCATTAATTTGAGAAAGAACTACTCCTATAGCTCTCCTCGATGCATCAGCTTGAATCCTAAATTCTTTAGAATAATCCGGTGCATACACCACTGTCTTTTCACAGAGCGCCTGCCGCAGCTCATTGTAGGAAGCCTCACATGCCTCCGTCCATACAATTTTGCCTTGGCGCTCACGTCCCCGCAGCGCATCTGTCAGTGCCGCCGCTTTGTCCGCGAAACCCGGTATCAATCTACGATAGTACCCAACCAATCCGAGTAGCGAACGAACCTGTTTCTTAGACTCTGGTCTGGGAAAATTCTGAATAGTCTGAACTTTGGCCTCGGCCGGCCGCAATTTCCCGTTCCCGACTACGTATCCCAAGTACTTCACGTCAGCGCGCGCGAACAAACACTTGCGTGGCTGTACCGTTAGTTTGGCCGATTTCAAGATTCGGAAAACTGTCTCCAGATGCCGTATGTGCTCAGTCCGAGAATTGCTAAACACAGCGATATCGTCGAGGTACGGCACTGCAAATTCCTGACAATTTTTTAGTAAAGTGCCCATAATCTTGCAGCATTGATAGGGGCCGTTTTTAATCCCAAAAGGCAACCTAAGCGGCCGATACGTGCCGAAACTGGTCACGAACGCGGAATATCTCTGCGCCCTATCGGTCAGACCTATCTGCCAAAAGCATTTACTCAGATCTAATACACTAATGATTTTAGCTGCTGCTACCTGTTCAATCCGTTCTTCAAGATTTGGCAAGGGAAAATACTCTGTCTTTATAATCTGATTGAGGCGCCTATAATCGATACAGGGCCTCGGTTTCTTTCCCGGTGCCTCAACTAAAATCATGGGAGACGTGAAGTCGCTTTCTGCCTCCACAATGATATTGTCGCGAAGCATTTTCTCTACTTCTTCCCGCAGTATCTTTGTCTGTCTAGGCGACATACGGTAGGGTACACTGCGAACAACTTTATTAGTGTCGGTCAGTTCGATATCCATTGTAGTGATATCGGTTAAACCAGGCTTTTCACTAAAGATAATTCTGTACTTACATATGACGTCTCTGAGTGCGTCACGGAACTCGGGTTCAACCTCCGTACCGTTGAGCATCTCCTCCGCGTCAAAGTCGTCGGAATCTAATCCTAACGCGTAGTGGTCCAACGCGTCTTCCTCACATGCGGCTGAGACCGTCGCAGAACCGAGAAAATTGACATATTCTGTACGCTGGTGGTACTTTTTCATCATGTTTATGTGGTATACGCGTGGTTCTTTCCGCCCTGGCATCTGTACAACATAGTTGTGCTCGGACATTTTCTCGCGGACCTCGCCCGGCCCTATCCACTGCACAGCGAGTTTCCGCGGTTTGTTAGGCGCTAGAACCAGCACCTTCGCGCCTATCTCAAAACTGCGCGAGACCGCCTTCCGGTCATACCACACCTTACGCTTTTTTTGTTCTTCCGCCATTTTTGCATGAGCTAGTTCACGCGACCGCTTCAACCTCTTAATTAGTTTGAATACGTGCTCAACTACCGAGCTACCTTCGCTTTCATCTGCCCCCGCAAGTTTTTCGTAAAGAAGCGTCATGGGTGTGCGGAGATTTTTCCCATATACTAACTCCGCTGGGGAAAACCCTATAGATTCGTGCACGCTTGTGCGTAGCGCGAACATAATCGCAGGGAGCTGGCTCTCCCAATCCGTTCCTGCTTCTAAACAAAGAACCTTCATTAAGCGGTTCATGGCTCTGTGCATTCGTTCGACGGCATTTGATTGCGGATGGTAAGGCGAACTTCTAACTAATCTGATGCAAAATCTTTCGGCGAATTCCGCCATCAGTGTACTTGTAAAACAAGTTCCCTGATCCGTTTGAAGCTCTCGCGGAAATCCAATCCGACTGAACAACTCTAATAAAGCTTCAATTACAGTGACCGTCGTCAGATCACGTATGGGAATAGCCTCAGGGTATTTTGTGGCTAAACACATAGCAGTGAGTATGAATTTATTTCCTGACTCAGACTCTGGAAATGGGCCACACGCGTCAACATTTACTTTCTCAAACGCCTCGCCCGTTATTGGTACAATTTTTAAAGGCGCGCGAAGTTTCTCGCCGCCGTTACCTACACGTTGGCAACTATCGCAGCTGCGTACGAAATTCTCCATATCCTTATAACAATTCGGCCAAAAGAAATATTTGGCCATCGCGACCTTGCTCTTGGTAAGCCCTAAATGGCCGTGGGCAACTTCATGGCAGAGTTTCAATATCGTGCCACGATACACACGCGGAGTTACTAACATCGAAAATCTCTCACCGCGCTTGCTTTGCCGGTTCCGGAACAATAGGCCGCGTTCTATAAAAGAATCGCGCCGTTCCGCCTCCGTGCCTTCCGCTAGCTCTATTAGCGGTGTGAGTTCTTCATCCTGCCTCTGAGCTTTTTTAAATTCGGCCGGGTCTAAACGGGCCAAAGCAACACACTCAGAATCTATTTCAATTTCCGCGTCGTTTCCAACCGCGTGGTTGCTCGGTTCGTCAACCCCGCCTTGAAATCCACTATTTTCCGTGTTCTCGCCCGGCTCAGGTGCTGCGTCCCGCTCTCCGCCGGTATCTGCAAGCTCGCCTAGCTTAACCGCCCCCACACCTTTTGTTTCGTCCCTGTCCACAAAGGGTGTGTCGTCTGGCGCCGCCGCTACCTGCCCTGCCTCGTCGGCCTGCTCGGCTGCCGCCTGGGCTCGTGCCCGTACAGCACAAAGCAACTGCGGTTCTAAGAACCCTTGCTTAATTTCCGACAACATAGTGGCAGATCGATTGCTTAAAATGTAGTATTCTAAATCGCAATTTTTTGCGACTGCCGCCTCGGTAACAAGCTTACCGAACGGACCTAAAATTTCAACCTTGGCCACCGGTAGATTTCTAGGCGCCTCGTCCAGGGGCTGCTTAACCCATACGGACTCGCCAGTATATTGATTAGGCATGACGTGCTTTGCGTTGATTAAATCTACGGTAGCACCAGTATCCCGAAGAATGGAAATGCTCTTTCCGCAAACCGTGCCGACAAACGTGTGAGGAAGCAACAATTCCTGCGCACTGTCGTCAACCACGTGACACACTATCTCGCTTTGTTTAAGCTGAGGGCAGTATTTCTTTATGTGCCCCGGTTTTTTACACAAATAGCACGTGCGTTCCTGCGGTTTGTCGAATTCCGCATTTCTATCTACTTTAGGCGCTGCGGGTTTAGAAATGAACGGCACGCTTTCCGTTGCCTTTCTCCATTTCTGTTCACCCACAGGCTCCTTACTATTGAATTTGGAAAAATCTTTTTTGTACACACTAGATCGGTTGTTCTCGTAGGTGTCCAGCCTGCGTGCCAAATCTTGGGACTGCGAAACCTCGCCCCAAACATCTAAAAAGTGGGCACGTACGTCCGCCGGTACCTTCCGTTTCATCTGGTCGGTAACAATCAGATCTAATAATTGTTCGTACGTTTCAACTTTTAACCCTGAAATCCATTTTTGCAATAATTCGTCAGTTCGCGAGCATAAACATTCCAGGTAGTTTTTGCTCCTTTTGCGTGACTGCAAAACATCTGACGACATTTTTCGGGCGTGAATTTATACATGTCTAGCAACTGAGTTTTGATCTGGTCATAATCCTGTTCTGGTGAATCGGATCCTACAACTAACCAGGTATTGATTTCATTGGGAAGCAGTCCCATTAATTGACTGACCCATTCGACTGGCGCAATGTCGAGCTGACGAACATGCGCTTCGAAGACACTTAAAAACAAGGAGATATCCTCACCTTCGCCTTTAAATCTATCCATTACCTGATTGATACGGATTTTGTTTCTGTTTCCCGAATCTCTACTACACAAAGATTCGCGCGAGGTAGCCTGATTCGTTAACTTAAGCCTTTCAAGTTCGTAAATGCGTTCCCGTTCCTTTTCCTCAAATTCGCGTTGTCGTTCTCGCTCTGCGAATTCGTGCTCCCGTTCTCTTACTTCAATTTCGCGCAGCCGTTCACGCTCTTCAATTTCGCGTGCTTCAGCGACCTGTTCCTTCACCTGATCGGCAAGTTGCTTAACAAAATCTTCATCGTACTGCTCGCTTCCCGTGATTAATACCTTTAACCTTACAACAGTTTCGTTCCCTTCCAAAATTTCCCCCATCTCCATCGCGACCCTCACAAGTACCTCTTTCCGATACCCCGCTAGAAAAGACATGTTGATTGAATTGATCACCGACTGATATAAAGAGCTCACTTACTTCTGTTGACCTCGGTGTCGCGTGCGCTCTTCCTGGATCGGTGTCCTTCCGTCCTTCCTCTCGTTCTGATCGTCTGGGATGTCTTCTTCCAGTTCCAGTACCACGTACCAGTACCGTACACTAGCACCAGTTCCAGTTCCAGTTAAAAAAAAAGGTTCCGAGTCGGACTGTACCGCCCCGAAACATTCGCACCGAAGTACCGCACAATTCGGTTTCCCGTGGCGTGCACGACACTGCCGACGCCACGTGAATACGACGCGAGTGCACCAACGCTTCCGATGCACAACTCCACGCGTACAGTTCAGCTATGTCCAGTGCGCACCAATGACTCAGGCGCCGCACTGAGAGTTCCTGCGGTTGCAATAGCTACTTCCGCGTTCTTTGCTGTATTTACTAGTGAACTGCTGCCACCATGTGGGCTTCGTAAAACCCCTGCCACCAACTTAGAAAAACTTGGTGGGCGCACTTAACCACCCCGTGGGCTTCGTAGAAACCGCTGCCACCAATTAAGAAAAACTTGGTGGGCGCACGTTACAACCCCGTGGGCTTCGTAGAAACCGCTGCCACCAATTAAGAAAAACTTGGTGGGCGCACTTAACCACCCCGTGGGCTTCGTAGAAACCGCTGCCACCAATTAAGAAAAAAAAGGTTCCGAGTCTGTGACGTAGTGAAAAGAGAATAAATTCACATAAACAAAATAAAAATAGTATATTGAAAAGTTACAGACTAGATACAATAAATTGCATAAATAAAACACTCCGGCAACCTTTTCTTCCCAACACCCTGCTTTACCGCAGAAAAACAAGCTGCGCGTGATGCGAGCCTCCGGACAATTACCGTCCCGTGACAATTTACCGTCATATGGCCTGATGCCAAAATTAAAACCGGTCGCCGTCTGGCGAAACACGTGCACGAAGCACCCGAGATTGTCTGGCCCTTACTCTCCGGACATCTCGCCCCCACTCTTACACTCTGTACCTACACGTACTCCCTGTACCTACACGTACTAGGCCCTCCGAAGTAAACTGAATGAGAGCGCGGGCGCAGCTGGCGCCGCGTTAAATAGCTGATGGCTACACCCCCCACCTCACAAGTTCCCTAGATAGGCTCGCCCGCTGCCATAGCGAGGGCTCGTTTGCCATGGTCTTTGGAGGGGAGATACGCCCCCACCACACAAGATTCCCAGGTAGACTCGCTCGCCAGCTTCCTAGGAGTTTACAGCCTAAGGTTATTTTTGGCTCTGCCACGCTTGTCATCGTTAGCTGCCCGAGCGCCAAATCCCGGATGTACAGGCTCAACCCCTTCCTCCCCCGCAGAGCACTTTCACCGACCTAACGGCTCTGGGCCTGGTATTAACGACGCCACACGTGTATTTACGTTGAAATCTATTTTTCGCGGCATTACGTAACTTTCCCTATAACTCGTACATTACTCCACATGTACTATGTATACGGTAAAGTAAAAAGAAAAAGGGATGAAGAGGACGAAAGAGAAAATTAGTTCAAAGAGGTGTCGGCCTAGCCCAATAGCGTGAACTTTGCATCATGAATTATGTTCCATATTAATGCCTCGCGTGTGAAGGCGCAGTAGGCCTACAGGGGACCCCAGAGCTACATAACCCGACAGCTACGAGCGGGATGGCAATGCAACAGGGATGAGGAACGTTCGTAATGATCGCGAGCTCAATGTATTTCAGTCAAATGAGACGAGAAGCTGATGCGATTGCTCAGTGGCAGTACAGCCATTGACTCTGCAGCGTCTCAGTCCCAGAGGTTCTATACTTCGATTTATTCCGTTAACGTTTGATCAGCTGTTACAATGTCATCCAATCGAGAGCTTAAACGTCACTTATGCTCCTAATTGGATGACATCATAACAGTTGATTTACGTCAACGGACTCGATGTTTAAATCGAAGTATAGGTGTCGAGTACTGATGGTGGCGGATTTTCGACTCTAGATAATCAGGTAGGACGAATTTCAACATTCATGGGAAAAAGCTAGCGACCGGCTGCTCGGATCGGTACATTCTCCGAGGTTTCTCAGATCATGTTGATCGCGCGTGGTCTTTACTTCATCTTTCGCCCTTTCTCTTTCCCATTACCATACACACACCTTTCATGAACTTCACTACCCACACATGCCAGGAGCTTAGAGCTTGTCCCAGCTGGGATCGTGTCTCGCTGGGAGGAGATACCTGGAAGGGAAAACCCTGAAGCTGATGTGAACTTCGGTTCCAAAACTCAGATCCTACCGGGACAGGAACACAGACACTTCTCGGGAGACAACATGCACTACCCTTACAAACATTTTTACATTTACATGTTGTTCTGGTCTAGAATGGGGTGAAGCCATTTTCCGTACCCGCTGAGGTGGCTCATGACATCAACGAATGTTACTGCAGTGCCTGTTACCGGGAGGTCGTAGGGTACGAGTCCCGTCGATGTGGCAGGATTTGACGGAAGATATAGCTAGGTCGAATTCAGACGCTATCTGGAGAGTAATTCTAGCGACCACCTGCTCTGATCAGCAGTTACCGAGCTTTCAGCTACCAACACGAGACGAGTGCTGGAACAGAATCCTAACAAGCTGGCCACACTCGCAATCTTTCCTTGTTGCACCCGGACACACGAAATACAAAATCAAAAGTTTTCCTTAGTTTTAGTTACAATTTTCTTTTTAGCCTTAAAATTCAATGTACTCTCCTTTCCCAGTTCTAGAGATAGTGAGATCAGGGGTAGGCCTGATGGCCAAAAAGCATGGAATGGAACGTGCTTCCGGACTTGTTTATTCTACGTTCCAAGACCGTATTCGTTCATTATAACCCTATTTTAACTAGTGCTATTACGCCATCCTTTTTCGCATTATTCCACTTTAACTTTTTAACATTAACCACTTTAACTTTTACAATTTTCGAATATACAGAAAGTTCAACGAAAATGAGATCATTGCAATTCTTTTAAGAGACATTTATGGCATCCGAGGGCAAAGTATTTTGCCATTAGTGTTGACTACAGACAGACGTTTTGCGGCAATCGATTTAGCGGTGTCGACGACCGAACGTGGATTCTGACGTGTTAGAGAAAGTAATTTACTACATACGCCTTATAGGACGAAGATTTATTCAAATATGATCAGTTGAGGTGGCTCCGGAAAATCAACTTCCATCAGGACCGGGAGGGCCCAGGTAAGAGTCCCAAAGGTGACAAGATTTTCCGACACCAGATTGCTAGATCGAACTCAGCCGCTCTGATCTGTAGTTTCTCCGATCAACACATTGTCGGAGCAGTACTATAAGTAACGGGTTATGAATCAGCGCACGATCTTGCCTTCCTCTTCCTTGGCCGCACGCATTACACTACCACATGTGATGGAAGCTTAGAGCTTGACCCGGCTGTGCAGTGCCCCATTGATGGGATAAATGAATGGGGAAAAATGCAATCCGACGTGTAAGTCGCCGCCGTATCTCACCATTTAAGCGGGGAAGAAGACACCCGTGATAAAATAAGCGCTATACTAACGGGACCAATGAACATACCCGTTGACGCCCCCTCAAATACGATATAATCCCAGATTCCCCGATCGATATAAGTTTTTCAGTCGAACACGCGCCGATTTTTATACTAAAGCTGTAAAGAAAACTAGTGGTGCTACAACAGCATATCATTTTCCGTCATATTTCTAACTTTTGCAACAAACTCTTAGGTTCAATGTACTCGATAATTATTGCTACAGCACTTCTTTGGTTCTGTTCTCTACAACTTAAAAAAAACACCGATCTGCGCCAATCTCTATTCCTCCAAAGACCCACGTCTTCACTACACGCTTTCCTCTCTCGTATTTCCTTTTCCCAAATTTGCTTTCGTCTATTTCCACTGTAATTCCCTTTCCTTCTATTTTCTCACTTTCGTTAACAACTGCACCGACACATATTTCTCCGTAATGCCCTTCCAGCCCATTACAGTGGGACTCGCAATCCACTCATCACTCATTATGAGTTCATTCTCGTTTCAATACCAACACGTATTTTGTTGTTTTTTTAAGTCGTATCAACGTCTAGGTCATTAGCAACCACTATTGCTTGTAACTGTGAGGATGACGCGATATGATGATAGGGGGTGAAAGAAAGAACACACAATACAACCATGCCCCAGGCGGGACTGGTACCCGCGATCCTTCGGTCGGAGATTGCTACTACGGCACTACTGCCTTAGCGATCTCGGCCACCAGATAGGCAACACGTAAGTTGTTAACAACACTTTCCATATTTGAAGTTTGTTCTCGTTAAACGAAGTTTTTTTTTCTTACAGACATGTTCTTCAGCTGTACGGTACTTATTGCACAACCACTCGTAACCAACATTAATTCCTTTCTCTCGATTAATTGCTTTACCAAATAACACCTCATACACACGCATTGTTTGGAAAATAGCCTTCTCCTGGCACCACTTAATTACATTTAATTTTTTCCGGCAAATCGAGGGGGGGGGGAACCCTATTAAATTTTCCATCGCACGCTCGCACAAAGACACCAACAAAGAAGTCATACGAAAGAAGAAACAAAGAAACCGCGCAAAGCACCGATGACAACACTTAGTTATATTTAATTTACTCTCTTTTCGCAAATCTAAAAAAAATCCTATTTAAATTTTCAAAGAAACCTCGCGGACCGCTCAAAGAGATTCATTCTGTCCGTTTGTTTTCCGGTTTCGCTTGGAAGAACGAATCGGATCACATACTCCATTTCAGCCACTGTATTTCAAATACATTTGGTGTATTTGTTTCTTTATCTGGCAACACTGAGTTTCATTTGTGAGATGTGAGTGACGAATTGCCTACAAATTAAAGTAAGAGAGAGCGAAAACCAATTCCCAATCGTCAATTAGTTAACAAATCATTTTGTAAATTATTTTATAAATGTACGTTTAGAGCAAGGTTGCCACATGGTTAAAAGTATATCCCAGTACCAATCTTTAAAATTCCTGGTAGATTCACTCAAATTCCTGGAACCAATATCAATTGATTTAATTTATGAAATTGTTCATATTGTATTATTATGTTTTAACGCGCTCAGAAAGTTCGTTAAACTTAACTTGATTTTATAGCGATAAACTTAATTGAAGAAATGGAACGTTCTTTCGTTTTCTATGACATGTACTAAAAAAAGACCAACCTACGTCGCCCTAATGTTTTTACGGCAGTGTGTTCACTAGTATCATTGATATTTGTAATACTGGTGTTAAGATTTAAATTATTGAATAAAAATTTAAAACGAATCTTAAATTGACCATCATCTATTATCATAGACTTAAAATCCTGGTATTTAAACGTACCAGGATGTCTTCATCCTGGTACACGGTATCTTCATTAAAATCCTGGTTAAAATTCCAGGATTCTGGTACGTCTTGCAACGCTGGTTTAGAGGAATAAATTATGGTACAATTCTATAATTATGGTACTATCTGGCAATACTGATGAGGATGCATGAGCATGAAATGTCTCTCTTGCTTTGTCAAAACAAGATAGTAGTAGATTATTTCCACTGAGAAATAAACTATGCGTTGTTTTTTACTGAATGTTTGTACTACATAATTGCATTAGCATCATGATTATATCAATAAATAATTTATCTCTGAACATTAAAGGTTCAACTAAAATCATTAACTGGATACTTAATGATACTGCTGGTCATTCATGCTGAACAAAGCTTATAAATGCTGTAATGTCCAACCAATATAATTACTCGGGTCCAGCTTAATACTGTATGTCATGTCGGGACCCCTTAGTATACAAGGTAAAAATGAGATATTTAACCAATATAACTCAATACACTAGAAATCTAATCCATTCTTCTTCTAATTTCTTAACTGCAACTAATTAATAACAGTAAATTAAATAAATAAATATTCTAGTAATCGAATGTACTAATTATTTAACTTCGACTAATTGATAACTATTAACAAGACTAAAAAACTAAACTAAAATATATTATTAGAAATATAAAATTTAAATTTACTATTTACCAGGATGTTATCGTAGAAGATACCACTCAGAAACTTTCCTCATAGCAAACACTCACCTACAATCACCGCCCGACAATGAGAAGCTATTCTGCATTCTACTATTCCGATTATTAAATTGCAATCTAATAACCAGTGTTGCCAGATAGCTGAAAAAATAATATCGTACTGTGCCATCTACTGTTACCGTACAGCCATGGAACAAGTCATAGAACAATCGTACGGTGGCAATATCAAACTATCGTACGTTAATTAAAATTCGTACAAGATTATCGTCCTGAATTTTTTTCAATTTTTCTTACATATTACATTTAAATCATATTTGTAACACAAAACCAAAAAAAAAAAATTAAAAAAAGTTTATGGGTTGATTGAGAGAAAATGCCACACCAATATATTGAGAATACAAATTGTAGAAAAGAGTAAAAATCATATTATTTATTGAATATATTCCAAAAAATATAATTATCATACAAACTGGTCCCATTTTTCGTGCATTTATCGTACCATCAATCCATTTCAAAAAGTGACAGCTCGTCAAACGAAGGGAAATTCGAATTTGGAATTTCGAAAGTAAGGTACTAGTATTTTTTAACAAAAAACTGTACCTGACATTTTTAATAAACTAATTTTTTAGAACAAATTTTATTTAAGAAAAAAATCTGTCATTAATAATGTACTTTTGCCACGTTAATTTTGTTATTTATTTTCGACATAACAGAGTTCACCGAAATGGGACCAGCACCAATTTCTTTACCGTTCTTTCCTACATACAAACAAAAGAAATAATAAAGAAAGAAAGAAAAAATTGGAGCTGTTTTTGAGACAATAATTGTTTAAAAATTGAATTTTTTCAGGCAAAACTATGCAAAAACTGCTCATATTTTCAAAAATTTGAACATGACGTTATTTCAACATCTAATTTTGATGATCAGAGTTTTTAAGGAAAAAATTCTATCTTCAATATTTTGAGATTAAGTTGTAAATTGATTATCACAATATAATTCTATGTAATTGCTGTTTAGTCCCTTTTTTTAAATTATGGACAACTACAATGAAAACTGCCAAAAACTTTTACATAATCATTTTATTCACTTGTGTATTATTCTTACGACGTTTCGGAGACTGTTATCTCGCTCATCAGATACAACTGAAAATTTAAGTATACAAATATTTCATGAAACCAAATTGATTTTCAAACAAGTAAATAAATTTATATTGAAACCAATTCAATGTTCGCATGTTATAACTAAAAAAATTACAAGTAATATACACAATAATAAATAAAATATCTACAAATTATAGACAAACATATCTGAATTTTAAAATATGTTGTGAAGTGCAGTCCAGCCACATTGCAGTTGAACGTTTAAATTGAAACGTTAATTGCAGGAATAACGGAACTTAGGAGATAGTTGAAGGTGCAATTTCGAACGGCCAACGGCCTGTATTCCGGAAATCGATTTTTGTTCCGCGAGAGCCCTTTACCAGCGGAATTCCTCCCGATCTCTTGGAAAAGATAACCCTAGGAGACACCAGTAGAGGAAAGTGGGAGAAAGTTGTACCGTTAAGCTTGTAGCAACAAAACAGTGCATTTCAAAAAATAATATTCGTATATAAATCAAAAATTATTACTATATACTTTCTGCTATAACATATATAAAGTCAGTGCTGCTTTCAGTAAAACTTGTTCTTTTTTTATTTTCTGTGAGTGCTTTTTTTCACGTTACACAACCTCTGTTTTTTAACGTATATTTTTTTAATGAATCTTTTCGCAGAACCTTTCAGATCTCTCTTTTGTGGCGCAGAAAGAATTTCTTCAGGAGAAACGGGGCTATATTCTGCTTCGACCAATGACGTAATGTGTGTAGCCTTCAATGTAGCTTTCGAAGATTCTGTAGTCAGTTCACAAGTTTCGTTTCTGCAGGATCAAAAGATCATCGGAAAATATTTGAAGGCATATCGCGGTGTTTCTAAATCGAGAGATATCATTCTGTGTTGTGGCTGCCCTTTAAAATGCTTCTCCACAGAGATAACTGACTTCGTAGAGAGTCGCCACTTTGCCTGTGTGATTTCGAAGTCAGCACTTAATAGTTTGTGAGTAGAAGGTACTGAGGGAAAATCAGTGGCGTAAGTTTAAAAGAGGGGGTCCCCCTAATTAAAGACGTCATTAATTTAATTGTGTGATTATAAACTGAATTGTAAAAGAGAAAACATGTATTACAATAAACTATTAGAGAAAATTATCAATTTTAATTTTATGATATAATTTAAAATTTGGTATTTTCTTCCCGCGTATAAATTTAGAATAAACAGTAGAAATATTATTTTTCAACCAGGTTTTTTCGTGTTCAATTGATAAAATACTTAAATTATTCAGTCTCGTGCAATAGTACTTCGTAACAAAGAGTATGTATGCTTCGTAAATAGTTTTTAATCAGATTTATTTTGGAAACGTTCTTTCGGCTCTGACGAGCATAGCAGAAAATGTCAAAAATAATATCCAAACTACACACATCTGAAAAACTTGCTAATAATGAGCAACGTTCAGTTATTAATACGTTTGCAAAGATCTTAAACAGATCTTAGTTCCGAAATTTGACTTTTTCACAAATGCGAACAGAAAATAACTGAGACACGTTTTCCATAACATCTGCAGGGAGTTTTGATTTAAATTTTTGTCTTTATTCGTAAATTTCATCGTTCGAAAGCGCTATTAAAAGTTATGGCTGAGTTACTTAAAATTGTCATTGTATTTTTCAATCCAACAAATCGTTGCTCCAACTGGTTAATGACAATATCTAAGTATCCATAGTAAATATTAAATTCGTACTTTTGTTGGCTATCAGTGAGTCGTGGGTATTAGAAAAGTTCGACAAAATATCGTTTAGTGTTCTTCACTCGTTTACTGTTAAGTTTCACCTCGACTTTCCAGACTGGATAATTGTATCATTTTCCAAATAACCATAGCCATTCCAAACAGTCTTCAATTCTTCAAGCTCCATCGAGTAAATTCTGTGCCTTTTGCAAATCCAAATCAGGGTTTTGAAGGTATTTCGAAACAGTATTGGTTGTATTTTTGGAATACAGTACAGTACAGAGTTGAAACAATATTGGTTAGTATTTTTGGAATGCAGTACTACAAGAAAAACAAATTCAAAATTATCCATTTCTTTTTCCAAGTTACGAGCTTCATTCGTTTCAGACATTTTGTTACAAAATATAACTTGTGATAACATTCGCAAAATATAAACATATCATATAGCTATTAAGGAATCGTTCCGTAACGAGTGATGACCATCTTGTCCAAATCGTTTGAATGCAAGACTATTTTGCTTTTTATCTGGATCCATGTTTGTTATACCGATTAATGCTACAAGTGTGACAAAAGAAAACATAATTTCCTTCGCACAGTAAAATGAATGGATGAAAACCAGAACGGTGTAAGTGACATTTCATAAATTCTGAGAAATCTGTTTAAGTCAATATAACTGCAAGGGCATGGTGCTTTGTTTCATCATTAAAATCACGGCATTTCAGTTGTTCATTAAAACCACAAAAATATTCACTGAAATATAGCCTAAAATAAACACGCTTTTCACAGAATTTGTAAAATGTCACTTATACCGTTCTGGTTTTCGATCCAAATGTCTGAACTTCAAATTTCCCAATCAGGGCGTCATTAAGCATATGATTTAAATTATTAGCAGCGCAGTGAACAAACTTCGTCACACATTGTCAACTTCATCATTTTATTCCTTAACACTTTGTAAATTTCACTCATTTATTTATTTACATAAAAAACAGTTAAAACTGTGTATATCGTGCTATGGGGAAAAGTTAATTTGAAGTTATATTTATGTCCAGAAGTAAAACAAGGGGCCATCTCAGCTTTTGCTCAAGGAGCAGGAAAACTGGATGAATACCTGATCGAGATCGGGGTCATTGATCCAGAAGCTTAACTACAGTACTTGTTACAGGTTCTTTACAATTATACAATCCAAATTGTACAATCTCTAATTGTATAGAAACAGTTGTGCAGCAGAAAAGATTTTACTTGGGACTTAAACTTTTGCATAAAGTTTAATGTCATCTGGCAAGGTGTTGTGAAATAATGTACAGGTATGTGATTTTTTTGTAGTCAGCTGTTGATACTATCACCAGATGAATATGATTACTACGTCGAGTGTTGTAGTTATAGACATCGGCGTTTGCTGAAAACATATTCCCGCCCCTAGGTAAGTCATTTTTAACAAAACCCACTGATTCATACATGAAGAGACAAGGTAATGGTAAAATACCTAGATTAATAGAGAGAGGCTTACAAGAATCACGTGGGTGGAATCACAACTGCTGCGTCATTATCTCCTTGACCTTTACATTTAGATAAATCAATGCCTTTTCCTTTTATGCTCTCGAAAATATCAATATGTAACCCCCCAGTGTTGATTAATTTTAGACTTAAATCCTATGAAAAATTCATTAATTTTTATTTTAATCGGTTTGCCGGATTCATTTTTCTCGATAGTTTCATATCGTAAAATTTCACTTAGTCAACTTTTGATACGTCTTGCATTGGGTTCGTTAAAAAACACTAGTGGTTCTACAGTAGAACATACTTTCTCGCATTGTTTCTAAATTTGAATTTTTTAACATTCAGAGAGTTGAATGACAATGAGACCATTTTTTAAGCATCCCATCTTCCATCAGTAGAAAAAATGTACCGAAAAAATTTGGACCGCTCCAAATTTTTTCCAAAAATTTGAAAAATGAGAGAAAATTGAGAAAATATTTTTTTTAATTGCGAAAATTTCAAGCCCAAATCAGGTAAAACTACTAGTATTCTAAAAAAAATTACATTATCCTTTTTAAAACATATTTTTTAGAACACACTTTGTTTAAGACAGAAATCGCTATCATACATTTTGTGGTTTTGAAATGTTACTTTTTTGCAATTTTTGAAAATACGGAGAGTTCACCGATAATGGGACAAAAACCATATTTTTTAACGCCCGTTGATACATACGAGGAGAAAAATTGAAGAAAAAATTGGAGCGGTTTTTGGAAAAATGTTAAATTTTTTGAAATCGCCTATATTTCGCGCAAAATTACACGAAAACCACTTCTATTTTCGAAAAATGAATGACCTTACTTCAAGATGTCTTTAAAGAACAGATTTCGTTGAAGGAAAAAAATATTTATCTTCAATGTTAATCAACTCGACCCAAAAACTTGCACTTTTGCAATTTTCAAAAAATCTGGTATTTTAAAGAACATGAAACCTTCACTTAAGCTTCCATTAACTTCAGTTGCTCTTAGCAACCTTTACGCTAGCCAAGGACAAAGTTTTTAAAAAAATAGGAGCCATTTTTGATAAATTTTTGAAAATGTTTTTGAGACTTCATGTAAAGTACCTTCAAAAATCAAAATATCCAGTTATCCAAATTATAGTTGAAGGAAGATGCCGAAAAAGATGTGAACTTCTGAAATTTAAAAAAACAAAACAAAAAAAAACAGGAAATTTAACGAAAATGAGACTTGAACCTTTGTTTTAACGCTATTTACATATTTGTATCAAATTTAATCCAAAGATTTGTAGTCATTTTTTAATGCAAATATTTTGAGACTTCAGATAAATCACCTCTTAAAATAAAAATATCCATTTCACACTCAGAGGTCCTACAAAGTGTTCCATTAATTCGATCGAGAATTACCAATTTGAAACAAAAAGGCTGAACTATTTTGGCGCTGTAGCGTTATCCACAGACATGAACGGACCGACGGACAGAGATATCAAAGTCCTGTAAAACATGAATTCTGACTATGTGTTAGAGGAAGTATTCTCTCCATATATAAAAATGGATGTTTCTATATAAGAACGATAAACTCCGACACCGTGTGACCGACCTCCATGAAATTTGGCACATTGCATGTTTTTCACCACAAGATTTATGTGCTGTTAATTTTGTTTCAACTCTGCTAGATGGCGCAGAAGAACAAAATTACTCATTTTAATTCAATTTCCATTCTAAGTGCACTCCGCCTAGTCTTATTTGTTGCTTAGGGTGGCCGTGTGACACAGGGCGTAATAGCGGCGCGCGAAAGAGAGACGGGGGCACAGAAGACAGAGGCGAAGAGAGACGCAGAGAAACAAAGACAGAGGATGAGAGAGTCACACAGAGATGTGTTCCTCTGTAAAGAGGGACACAGACGCAAAGTTAGAAACAGAGACGGAGAGATGGAGAAAGGGAGAGGCAGGGACAGAGAGACGGAGACTGGGAGGTAGTTAGCCTGAGACAGGGACAGAGAGATGTAGAGAGAGAGGGAGTCGGAGAAAGGGAGAGGGAAGGATAAAGAGGGAGTTGAAGGGTAGAATAACGTCTGGCTGGTTCCGTTAGTTTACGATATATAAGATTTATACACTTTTTCGTTACCAGGGCCCGGCAATAAGCTTTTCTGTCCAAAATTCGCCGTACAATAGTGCACGATTACAATACTTTCTTTTCTTACGAAGGGCAAGAAAGTGAACTAGTGTGGAACATCACTGCACAGACTTTCTCGTACTAGTTGGTTCTCTAATTACTTTGGTCTGGGCTAGCTTTATGGTTTTGCCTCCATCTCTTCCCAGCTGCCGTCTACCGCAGCAAAAATACATTTGAAGCACTTCTGCTCACAAATGCAATAACGTATACAATAAATCGTTTGTAACGTAAATATTAATGACGTCAGAGATACTTCAAAAAAATGTGTGTAATTTTTTAGATAACAAAATAATACATCATTTTGCATTTGTCATGTTATTCAGACCATTAGGCACTATCAGTTCAAAAAATTTAAAGAAAAACTGTGGAATCGTTTTTGAGAAAAGGATAGTTAAACGTTTCCGAAAATGAAGTTCGAGCTCATTGCCACAGAGGCTTTGAATTTTCAAGAAACTTTATAAGTCATCATTTGAAGTATATGTACTCATAAATAATGTATATAAATTACCAGTATTGTAAATATAAACGATATGGCAGAGTCCAAAAAATTATATATGTGTAATTTTTGATGAAACCAAACAATACAGTAATCTCTCAACATCCGCGAGAGTCAGTTTCCCAAAAAGCAACGTTAAAGTCAAATCCGCAAATGTTGTCTATCTTTTAATGAAGAAAGGTGGGTTAGGTTCCAGGATATCGAAAAACTTAAAAAAATAATTGACGAATGATTTCTGTACAACTGAGTAAGCGTTACAAACAGAATTAGCAATTAACATCCCAAAGAGAAGCATTATAATATTATTTGAAACTTATCTCATTGAAAGTGAATGGATACAGAATATTTTTTTCTTTCATCAACCACTTTGTTGTAATATCCAAATATGGAAGTGTTGCTGCATCTATTTCTCTTTTAAATTTTGAAGTAATTTGCATGTTCAGATCACATTCGAATCCCCTTTCCACCAGAACTTGTTGAAGTTTTAAAACGCCATTAACAGTTTTGTCGTTGAAGTTGCCCCAGGATGCAGTTTCACTTCTGTTACTTCGTTATGTTTGAGGGGTTTTCTTCAGTGATGATTTCCCGAAGCCTGAATGATTTCCCCCTCTTCAATGAGGTCATTATGATGTGAACTGAACAGATTCTGAATGGCTTTTCAGTTCATGTGGCCAAAACCCTTATCTCTAATTTGACGCAACTAAATTGAACAATTTTACAATCGTTTTATCATTTTAACGTGAATGAATTCCATGGTGGTAGCAGATATCTTGTGTTAATCCATAATGTGAGAAGGAAATAATCATTCACAATAAAGTATAATAAATGTCCAATCCATGTTGCTTGGGCAAGACCCACTGGGGATGGGAAAAGTATTTTCCCGTAAGTTAACACTGGGAATGGAATAATTAATAAAATTATTATACTTTATTGTGGATGATTATTTCCTTGTCACATTATTTTAATGTGAATTGACATTCCAACTTTGACATTTTTGGAGAACGTACTTTGCGATCCGGTGCCTGCCACCATCGTTTCCCAGATGGCGCTGAATAAAAGATATGAAATGTGTTTGCTTTAAAAAAAAATATAGTACAACTAAAAGACGCACTCGTGAATGTTAAAACCTGTAGCATTCTCTAATCATGAGTGTTTGGAACTCGCAAGTAGCGAATTCGGGGTGTCCAGCAAAATAAGAGTTTGTCATAGTTTACAGTATATTTAGCACTACCCTACCAAACGTTTTAAAGAAAAAATTAGGGGCAGTTTTTGGCAAAATCTTGTTTTTGATATTTTTTAAATAATGCACATATTTTGCTTAAAATTTTGTGAGAACTAAAATTTTCAAGAAAATTTCATGACCTTAATGGAAAAACTAAATACATAGGTATGAAGAACAAATTTCATTTGAATGAAAAATCCTGTTTTTAGTAGTAGGAAGACACCAAAAAATTCAAACTTAAATATTAATTTTTGAAAATTTAGGGTTAACTATGAAAATCAGGCTCTTGCTATATTTAAGTGTATTTCACTCTATTCTTACAAAATTCAGAGCCATTTTTGTGAAAATTTTGAAAATGATCCAGGAGCTTCATGTAAAGATGTCACAAATAAAAAAAAAAAAATGATTTTTTAACTAGCAGAGCTTTCAGTGGGGCCTGATTTACTGAGGAATATTAGTTTTGGAAAAAAATAATAGTTTAGGCGCTAGAATTGTTCACAGGTGGGAAAAAAACTTTTTCAATATCAAGGATTGTGGATTCGCACTACACTACATGTTAAAGAACGTAATTTATTATACATTGGAACAAGATTAACCTGCTTTACCTGTATAAAGGCCCCACAATAAAAGTTTTTTGTCAAAAAATAGCTGTTTTTGCCGCATTAAATACCTTTCTCTATGTATACTACTCTGTATATACATATGTACATAAGAAAGTAAAATTGCACATGACCTTATTTAAATATTGAATTTTTAACAACAGATTCCACTAGGGAAAAAATTTCAATAATAAGTTTTGTCTTTTTGCCATGTTCATTTTTTTGTTGCTATTTTACAAAATAAACTTTGCTAAAAATGGATAATGCACCTTTTTTATGTGTCCTTACTCTATTTGAGGGGGACAAAAGATTTTCAAAATTGGGGCCATTTTTAAGAAAAAAATTTATTAAAAATTGTCTACATTTTAAAAATCACATGGAACTACTCACATTTTCTAAAAAATGGAAATGATCCTAAATAAAGACTTGTCTTTGAAGAACAGATACCACTCATAAACTATCTCCAATAGGTACTGTAGTTGTAGAAAGTTATTGAAAAAAGTTTGAATTCATCAAATTTTGAACACTCAGACATTCACTGAAATTGAGACCTTGAACAATTCCTCCCACTAACCAAGGAAAAAGCTTAATAATAAATTTGGAGCCATTTTCAAGAAAAATTTGTTTAGGCTTCATGTAAAGTACCCCAAAGGTCAAAATATCATTTCTAAATTTGCAGGGTCTCAAGTTCAGACAAATTCATAAGAGAATATCAATTTTGGAGAAAATGGAACTATTGTAGCACTGCACTAGTGTTCCCTACCATACAAAACTTACAGTAAGTCTTAATCAATAAAGCAAAGATTATATGAACACAAATTAATCAAAGGCAAAATGTTGAAGTTCACCAGTACTTTATGAATATCAAACTAATTTTGATAATTCCAAAATAATACTTAAAAGTACAGAAACTCTTTTGAGCTCGACACACCTAACGTAAGATATTCAAATATATATATAAAAAAAATAATAATAATAATAATAATAAAAAAAATCTATTCATACAATATTTAAAATAAATTAAATGGTTTATATTTTTGGACATTTGCCAAAAACACAATTAATACTCATGTACCAACAAATAAGAAAGAGTTAGTAATAAATATGTTATTAATTTATTATAATGTAATTACTATGTACAGTTGTATTTATGAAAAATGACTTCATTATAATTATGGCAAAGATTCAACATTTTTTCTTGAAATCAAGATCTCCATGTGACTTCTACTTCATCAGTACGATACCTGAAAATAAAATAAAAAGCAATTTGTTCTATAATGTAGAAGAGAAGCGAGAATCAACAGGCAAACATTCAATATACAGTAAAGACCAGATAACTTCTAAAATGACATCACTAAATTAAAAGAGAGAAAATCAGAATATGATAAAATCTACAACAAAGAGTGACACTTAATCACAGGTGATTAAATACCTAGTCAATCCACATTTCACCTGAGGGTTAAAAAATAACTGCAGTTTAACAAAAAGAATAGCACATACTTTACAGTGTTGCTAAATAATTAATTCATAAGAATATTGGAATAGAATTGAGATATTATTCTTAACATTATTGTTGAGACAAGTTTTAGTCAAAGTTTTAACTGTTTTTCCCTATTTAGCAATAATATTTGTCTTTTTGAATCAGATGTTAGAAATAGTATTGTAATGTAGAACTCTAAGGAAAGCTACAAGACTGTTCACATTGTAGATCACAGATTAAGGCATCACACATTTCCAATGAAACAAAGCTTCAGAATATGACCATCATCCTGTACCTACGAAAGCAGCCATGTGAAAAGTTTTCTAGGAGAAACATCAACACACTCAAATAATTATTTTTCCATCATTATATACTTGTATATTTAAGGCATAATTAAGGTACAAATTCTAAAAAGATTTTTCCCTTTAAAGTGTACATAGCTTATTTTAATGTTCAAAAACAGTTTATCTGATGCTATGATACACTGGATTCTAGTTTTGATGAAGAGACATATTGGCTAAGTTGTACATAATCTGTAATAAAATCTGAAACTTGCTTATTTCAGAACTGTAAAAAAAAGTCCTAAAACAATAACAACACATTCCACTTACAGAATTAGAAAAAAAGACTTTATTCTCACCTTTGGGTACATGTAACTAAATCCCAAGGGGTGGTGGTTCCACTTTGAAACATTTCAATCCCAGCTTGGGCAATCATTGCACCATTGTCAATACAAAATCGCTCATCAGTAGCATATAATTTTGCACCTCTTTCTTCACACATAATGTTCATCATTTCTTGTAACCTTACATTGCAACCCACTCCTCCCACAATGAGGACTTCTTGTGAACCACAATGAGACATTGCCCTCTCTGAAAGATGAAAATGACACAATTGATTCATTTTTTCACGCTTCCCATCAGTGTAGTGAGAGTTATATCTCAGGAGTCGGCAGTGTTCCATTCTTACTAGAACGTGATATTCAGCACCAACCTGCAAGGCAACTTATGTGTGTATGTGTGTGTGGCGGAGGATCCTTTTCAGGTATCTCCACCAGCAGATCGGCGCTAGAGCTGGGCCTGGAGCTCTAGGCTCACAACTGGTCTCCCAATATGTGTGGTGGTTTAGTACATGTAATTGTAATGCATGTGTGAATATGTAAGGAGAGAGAAGAGGACCAGGATGAAGATGGAAAGATCTTGCACAGTTTAAGCTTGTTTCTCTGATGTTTATCTGGTACTGAACAAAAGTATCATGGAAACTAACAACCAAAAGACCTAGTGTAAAAAATCTGGCACATTGGGATTTGGCACCTATGACATCCCAGTCAGAGACATTACAATGGCAATAGCAGTTGCCCCAAGCTATCTCAGCAAGTCAAAAAAATGACCCAAAATAAAGCTCAGTCTTCAGTGCATAATCTCTTTTGTAACAGCTTGATAACAAATTTTATATATTTTGAAAATAATTTATTTAATTTTTCTTTGTGCAGTCAGTAATGAAACTACACATTTGATGGTAAATTATTTAAAGAATGCAAAATATTTTTCTTATTTAATGCCATAATCACAGCACAGATATTACCCAATACATTAACAAATTATGGAACTTGACAAAAATTTACCTGTGATTTCCACCAGCATGGCAAAAATAGTTTCCTGCAGAGAGTAACACAAGTCTTCAGGAGTGTATTGCTTGCTGCTAATAAGATGGGGTGCTTGCTTTTCAATATTTGATAATATTCCAGAAAACGAAACATCCATACCCTTCACTGTGTAAGGTAAATGGAGGAACTTTTTGCCTCTGTAAGTAAACACATTTACATGCTGAATAATCCTTTAATTGCAATAGAATTGTCAACAAATACCACCAAAATAAAATTAAGCAGTAAGTTGAAAGTCGAAAGTTGAAAAAGTTTATTTTCACTTGAGAAAAATAATGTAGGACAATTTCTTCCTCATCAGTAAATATTTAGATGAGTTTGCCAGTAATATCGGGATTGTTTTTTGTTTGCTGTTTATAATAGATCTACATTTAACCTGTTACCTCTTATTCATGAATATGTTCATACCAGAAAAACCATACTTAGATGAGTGGAATGTATATTGTGCAAAATATAAACTTGGTTATGTAGACAAAACTGTGAAACATTATTAAAACATCATTGATTCTGATACTAGTGTTCAAACACAAATAATTCAAAGTTCCTGGTGCCTGGCTAAAACAACACAATCAGATCAGATTTGGTGTGGAACTAGTGAAGTATTGTTGAAACTCTTACAAATGCAAATTTATGTGGTAAAGATATAAGGAAAGAAATCGATTCTAGAAAATTTTCCATGACATCATAGAATTCTTGACTTCCTTTTTAGGTTTTCGTAAACAAACATACATTAAAAATTTTAATTTTTAATTTATGTTGTTTAAAAATCTTAAATTCCTTGAATTTATATACAATTTTTTTAGTGAACCATGTCTAAAAATCAAAGGGGCCAAATCCTTCTGCTTGTAAACTGGTACACACTAACAGAAAAGACTTCAAAAGTTTCTTTAAAGAAGTTTAGAAGAGAAGAATTTTTAATAAAATATTCTGAGGTAAACATTCAAAATTCACAATTAACAATGGTTACATTAAATAAAGTTGAACAGTAAATCATGTAATTAATTTAAATTAATGCTAGAACTCACACTAAAAAGTACTACTAATAATTCTCTAATTAAAAAAATACATGAGCATACTTAAACATGTCATCCAACACCATTAGCATTGAAAATTTATAGAATTCAGAATCTTCAAAATAATTCGTATATTAAAAAATTCATGTTATACAGAAATATACTCACTTTTCAGCCATTTTCTCTATATTATAACCAGGACTGGGGTCATTTGACAATTTCAACACTCTAGCAAATCTATCCAGACAATTTCCGATTGCAATATCAATAGTCTCCCCAAAAATACGGTATCTATTTTGGGAATAGGCTATGATTTGAGTGTTACCACCACTGACATATAACACTGTTGGATCATTGCACTTAGTGATTAATCTTCCCATTTCAATATCTAGGTTCACAGCTAAGGATAATTTGTGAATGGTAAAAATATCAAGTGCATTCCAATTTGTATTACGAAACTCAATTACAACCAATAAAACCTGCAACTCCTGCTCTCCAAGCACAATAAAACCAACTGAAATTTCACCATTTTAAAATATTTGTTACTGAAGATGATGTTGATTTCATTTAATTTGATTAATTTAGTAAAAAAAAACAGTAGAAACTGTATGTGATGTATGGGGGAGAAAATCAATATGTCCATTAGTAAGCTACTTTTATATTTAAAATTACATACTTCAACACAACCATTTTGATTAAGTTCACATCATTCAAGTACCCTCTTTAACATCCTACAAATTACTAAGAAAAGGATACGACCAATACAATGGTTCACCCCAATAATTGGCTTATTCCATATCTGTGCTATAATTCGTGCTACAAGAGCTACCATAATTAAAGGAGCACCCATTCCAGGACCTTTGGTATAACAAACTACATCTATCTTATCTGGGGAAATGCCAGACACTGTAAGTGCTTCACGGACCAATCCAATTATTTTCTCACGGTGGTGTTGGGCTGTTTCCCGAGGAAGGAACCCTGAAATGACAAAATTTAAATAAAAACATATACTTTCTTGTGAAACAAGATGTGAACACAAAACCAGGAAGTAATCTGTGTATCATTTGCCGAGGTGGAATAAGAATTTAACTGACCATTTGACTTCTTTATTCTAACTCACAAGGGGTATTACGAATCCGCTTCTCAGAAAAGTCCTGTCTGATCTTTTTGACAATTGGCCTCGAGGTTAATTCACAATTTTATATGGGGAAAAAATTACGTTTCTGCAGCGACTTCCATTCTACGAATAATCTTGATATATACGATAAGAAATTTGTAGGTAAAATATAGACAAAACAAACCTTCTCCTGGGGGAGAAATGTAAGTTTGCCGACAGTTGGCCAAAACTTCTCCATCCCTTATTATTCCCACTCCAACTTTATTAGCACTGCCTTCCAATCCGATAGCAATAACCATCGTTAATTTATTGACATACGCTTGGTTACGCCTGAAATAAATGCTGGAATTACTTTTCAGGAATACTATGCGCACTTCCCAACTAACCCAACCAAAACAAACAGCTTCAGCGCGCGTGGCCTCGAGCTTGTGCACACGCCGCCAAGACACGTGCTCTCTTTGGAGTCAAAGAATCAACAGCTGGAGCTCAGTTTCAGCAGTAAAATACTCTCTGGTTTCAGCATACTCAGGCTGAAATGAGAATGAACTTTAGAGGAACACTGCAAAGGGAGTAATGGCGGGAACTTCGGACTGAATTATCGTTTAGACCAGTGTTATTCAAACTGTGAGGCGCGCCTCCCCAGGGAGGCGCGAGAATCTCGTAATATTTAATTAAATAATGTTCTAATGCTTTATAATCTCCGATTATTTCTACATTAATAAAGTACTTTAGGACTATATAGACTATAGGACTATGTATGTGACTTCATTAATTATATTTATTTGATATTTAGCCCCTTATTTTAAATTATGGACAACCATAATGATAAGTGCGAAGCATTCTTTCACATAATAATTTTATTCACTTGTGTTAAGACGTTTCGGAAACTGTTTTGTCTCCATCAGGTACAATAGAAAACTGAACTGAAAAACAAAAATTTTCAGTTGTACCTAATGAGGATGACAAAACAGTCTCCGAAACAACGTAACACAAGTGAATAAATTTTATTATGTGAAAAAGTTTTTGACACTTATCATTGTGGTTGTCCATAATTTAAAATAAGGGACTGAACAACAAATAAATAGAATTATATTTTGACAACTATTTTAAAACTTAACCTAATAATTCATTAATTAAAACGAATGAGGAAGAAAACATTTGTATAATAGGTGATCTCATTGTGAACTATCAGTTATATTAAATGTGCTCTGGCAGTTGGCACAGTAGAGTCCAGCTTGCTTTGTTATAGAGTGGTTTATTCTTGCAACACTGTCTGAACTTTGGTGCTCTGTGAAAAAGAAGGCCTTGCATGACCTGCTTCCTTTTCCCATTTCTTATGTATGTGAAAAAGAATTTTCAACTATGGCGGTGATCAAGAAAAACATAGATTAAGAATAAATCTCCAGAATGAGAAGCATACTGACATTTCTAACTTAATTTGTCAAACATTAATTAAATTCATTAATTACAAGAGTGAACAGTACAAGTCACTTACACTAATTATTTTGTACACTATAAGAATATATAAACAAAGTGTATATGAGAGCCTTACTTACAGAAAAAAAAAATTAGTTGTTAATTTTAATCAATTTAATAATTTTAATGAAGGGAGGTGTTAGCAGAATTTGTTACCTAAATGGGGCCACGGCAGCAAAAAGTTTGAAAACCACTGGTCTAGACCTATTCGATTCTTCATTGGCCTAGACTAGTAGTATTTTTTGATATAAGGTTGCCACCTGTACCTTTCTTGCAGTATATCCCATATTTAATTAAGGGCACATAATTTTCCAGACTTTAGCATTGTGTCTTTACGGACCTTTCCTTTGAGCGCTCTTTTGATGGTGCCACACATCATATTGAATCTTTCTATCTTCCTTACAATATCAACTTCGCTGAGATATGATACGTCACATCCTAGAAATCTAAAGGTATTAACCTGTTCAATAATTTTGTTTTCTAATATGAATTTACATCTTAAAGGTTGTGAGCCTTGGAATGCCATGGATTTGGTTTTATTTGTAGATATACTTAGATTATATTGCTTTGTTATTTTATATAGTTCATATAGTGCCCTTTGCAGATTATCTTCTTTATCTGCAACTAAAATCTGGTCGTCAGCAAACATAAAAGTTTTAATAAAATTTGTTCCTTTAAAATTGTCTTCTATATTAAGTTTCATGATCTGTTGTTTCCATTCTCTCACAGCATTGTCTAGATATAGATTGAAAAGTATAGGTGAAATACAACACCCTTGTCTGACCCCTTTATTAATATTTCCTAGGGCAATAATTCCAGATTTTAGTTTTATGTTTATCTGTGTTCCTAGGTATATATTTCTTATAACTTCGATCAAGTGCAATGGTATTCCTCTTTTTTCCATAATTTTCCATAGTTTTCCTCTGTGTACACTATCGAATGCTTTACTGTAATCAATAAAGACTATGTAGGTCTTTAGATTGTATTCTCTTCTTTTTTCTATTATTTGTTTTAATATAAAGATATTATCCGAGCAGGATCTTCCTTTCCGGAAACCTGTTTGTTCTTCAAGTAATATACTGTCTACAATGTTTCTCAATCTATTTGCTATTATCTTCCCATATATTTTATATGCCATATTCAGAAGACTTATACCTCTATAATTTTCGCAGTCAGTTCTTGGTCCTCCTTTAAAAATGGGTATTACTACTGCTTTCTTCCATTCCATTGGTATTCTTTTTTGTTGCCAGCATTGATTTAGAAAATCTTGAAGCCTATTTTTGGCTTCTTCTGGTAGATATTTAAATAGTTCTATATTTAAATTGTCTGAGCCAGGAGCTTTTCTGTTTTTACAACTTTGCAAGGCTTCTTGAAGTTCATTGAATTCTATTTTATCAATTTCTGATATACATCTGTTATTTTCCTCCTCTTCATCATTTACATCTTCTCCCTCTTCTTTTGTCCACAGATGTTTACAGAACTTAATCCATTCTTCTCTATCTAGAAGATCTAAATTTGCTGCGTCTTTTTCTTCTCTGTTTAGGTGTTTCATAATTTTGTAAGCAGTATATTGGCGACAATGTACATCTCTTTCTATGTTAGAAATGTATCTTTCCCAGCTTTCCTTGTGTGCAGCTTTTACTATTTTTTTTGTTTCTCTTCTTTGTATTTTATATTCTTCCAATGTCTCAGGAGTTTTCGTCATGAGCCACTGTAGATATGACTCCTTCTTTCTTTGAACTGCACGTTTCAATTCTTCATTCCACACATTAAGTCCCTTTTTTGGCTTATATTTATTCCTTTTCCCTAAGGTTTCAAAAGCTACACTTTCTATCAGTTGGGTTAGCTTCTGCCATTCTAATTCAATATTCGTGCTGATGGGTTCCTTTAGCATATATAGTCTTATGCATGATTGAAATAAATTTCTGATGCTAGGGTCTTCTAATAGGTTAGTTTTCCACACTATTTCCTTTATTGTGGTCTTTTTACGTGTTGTTCTTGCCCATTTAGTTTTAAGGATTACTTTCCCTCTTACTAGGAAATGATCTGAATTTATATCCTTTCCTCTCATCACTCTCACGTCCTGAAATAGTTTTCCCATCTTTTCATTTGCAATTAAATAGTCAATTATTGATCTGTACCCTCTGTTCACCCATGTAAATTTATGGATATCTTTATGTCTAAAGAACGTATTTTCTATTCGTAATGAGTTAAAATTCACAAAATCACGTAACACTTTTCCATTTTGATTAATTACTACTTCTCCGTTTGTTCCAATTATTTCCTTAATGGCCTGTTGTCCTATCCTAGCATTCATATCTCCTCCTATGACTATATAATCATTTTTATTTGTGGAATCTAGTACACTTTGTAGGCTTTCATAAAATTTATCAGATTCTTCTTTTCTACCCTCTTCAGGAGCATACACTGATAACTCCGCCTGGGTCTGCTTGCAGGCACTGCCGGTCCCAAGCCCGGATAAAGGAGGAGGGTCTTTTCACTAGTATGGCAATGCTTCCACTTACTTTTGCCATACTTCTTTTAACTGTCCTATTTTGGTCACTCTCGACCCCTTGTATTTTTCGACCCCGATGCTATTAGGTTGCGAGGGCTAGGGAGTCTTTCCTTTCTGATCTTCTACTTTCTGTAAACTACTAATCTTTTTCTATCTTCTTATAGATCCTGTTCTTATGCTTCTTAATGGGGGGACAGACCTCAGAGCTGAAGTGAAAGCAATCTGTCTAGGGAGAAAACCTTATCCAAATCCTGCGAGTTTGGGAGCAGTGAGGTGGCAGCCCCACTACCAAACTTTCCCTGCGCAGCGTTCGTAGCGCGGCCAGGGGAGATTCTTATTACTGGCTCACTCATTGATTGTAAACAAGGAAATCCTTTGGTAACGACATGGTGAAAGAGTCTAACCCTAAATTGATCATGGTATTGATGAGAAATTCTGATTTAAGATTATCTTTCTATTTCTCTGAAAAACTGGATCAAATTTGATGTACCTAATTATTTATTCTATATAACTTATCACATTCACAATAAAAATACCACTATGTTGTTTCAGACCCATGTGTTCTGTGTTTTTTTGTTTTTTTAATGCAGAAAAAACATTCATAGAGCAAGGATCAGTAAGGGGTTAAGATAATTATAAAAATAACTTTTATACACACTCTTTTGTCATTAATTTATATTTTATTTTTGTTTCGGAAACAACGTAAAAAATATTTAACATTGCATAATCATAATACTTCCCAATAATCTACACAACTATCACAAACATTAAATTTGACATTTCTTCATTCTTTAGTATTATTTAACATAACACATTATTTACCGAGCTTTTTGAGTACAACTGCAGTAGAGTGAAGTTTGTAATGTTAAACATTTGTTAGTGTGTCACAAGCTGGCATTGCCACCATAACAGCCAAGAGTGGTTCTGACTGATCTAATTTCACAATAAAAATGCGTATTTGATCAGAAATGCCAAGTTCTGAGACACACTCCACTCCTGTTTCAAATTGGTAAGTTAAACCAGGAGCGAGAACAGGAATCTGAAGAGAAAACAAAAACAATATATATATTTATAATACATACATCAAATTTGAAATAAATGCTCATCAAATATTATGAAATTATAATTTATACACGCACGCACACACACACACACACACACACCACACACACACACACACACACCACTCACACAAATATGGAATGTGAAAGTAAGAGTGCAAAAGGAAAGAAAAAAATATATATAAACTATACATACATAAATGAAAGGTTTTTCAACACTGTAAATCTTATCATCACAGTGAAATGAAATAGCTAAATCTTTTGAAGTAGATGAAACAGACATGTTTTCCAATGTAAGGTACAATTTAAATTTAGGGCCCAAACCCAACACCTGAAAATAAGAATATATCCATACATAGCAGTCTATTAAGTAAATTACAAATAATTTCAAATAATTTCTTTTATAACAAAATTAGTACAAAATTGGATCTTACTTGTGCTGTCATTTTCAAAGGATCTACCGTACTGGTACTGATTGGATTATTACAACTTTCCAGTGCTCTAACACATGCACGGGCAGTATTCAATCTTAGCCGAAACAAATCATGCTGAAAGGTTTGATGCATTGCTACATGACAAGAAAATAATTAATGATATCAAATTTGTTCAATTTAAGTATTTATCATAGTAGAGTAATGAATGGATTCATACCAATAGCATTTTCTCTTTCTCTCATTGTATGTTCAACAAAAAGTTTAGTTTTTTTGGGAATTGCCATTTTAATCTGTTGAGCTGGAACTAATCCAATACAGTCATTTTGTGGAGTAAAATGAGCAGTCCTTTTAAGAATCTTCACATATAATGACCCACCTGAAGAAAAATTAAATGTTAATTAAATATTTTATGCAGACTATAAAATTAGATTGTTGGTAAAATATAACTGTAAGTCAATGGAATATTTAAAAAATGTTTGCAGAATTTGAGTTATAGTCATCTTACCTACTGTTATCAATATCAAGGTGTTCTCTTCTTGACCAAAATGACCAAATCGAAGAGCAGACACAGTATCAGGTACAGTCACAACATCGACTAACTGACGGCCTTCATACAGTTGCACAGTGCCGCCAGTCATTGCCACTGCAAGTAATGTGAGGCTAAGATGATGCAAAGGCACAACTCCCATTGTTGTCACATTCTTGGGGGATTTGATCTCCCAATGCTTCTTACCCTGTTGAATATAAAGGCTGTTTTAAAAAAATTAAATTATAAATCCATTTGATGAAAATCTGAATCTTGTAACAAGTCACATAACAGAGCAGCAACAAGACACAATTTTCTGCAGCTGATTCTATGGCTAATTAAGACACTTTGATGATTTTACCCTATAGTGGAACTTTTATACTTCAGACTGAAATTGAGTTATAGTTGGAGGAAGTGACACAGTTGCCTTATACTACATAATGTTTATACATAATATTCCAACTTATAATTTTTACATTATTAGCCTCCCATTTTTTTTCAATAAGTTAATATTACTTATGGAGGTTCAAATTGGAAGCCATAGTAAATAATATGTCAATTTTTTACAAAATGTGTGAATTATGCATATATGAGAGAGAGAGAGAGAGAGAGAGAGAGAGAGAGAGAGAGAGAGAGAGAGAGAGAGAGAGAGAGAGAGAGAAAGAGAGAGAGAGAGAGAGAGAGAGAGAGTACTTTAAAGTTAATTATTCTTTAATTATCTAAACATTTATATACAAAATTTGTTATTTTGATAAAATACACATTGAAAATTAACTTTTATGTAGTAACTGATACGATCTTATTTTGAGTTTTCATTTATGCAAATTCATCTAAAATTTGATCAAAATTCATTGTTATTTTGTATATAATTATAAGTGCCGTTTGCAATGATGGTTGTAATTTGTTTAGAGCCACTATTAAATGCTCCTAGATATACACACGGGCAGGGGAGTCGTCTTTTTTTTCTTCTTTTTTTTCTTCCCTTTTCCTTCAAATATCGCTAATCTCGCGCTTTTTAAAATGTATTTTTATTTATTTTAAACTTTTACTCATCTTTCAACTATTTATAGTTAAAATGATGGGAAGGGATTCTGTAACACAAGAAAACGTGCACAGACTAAATCTAAATATTGATATACAGCTAGTATGTCAAATTCTATCTAGGGAATTCCAGCAACACGCTGCGCTTATCGATACTCTTCCGTCATTTCTCTTGTGAATGTGATATCAAGTGAATGCCGGAGCAGTTCTGAAACAAAGGGGCCACGTACCGCGCGTGAACTTCCCTTCATCCTTGTTCTGCCTCTTCCTTAACACACTCGCGCTCGCGCGCGTCGGGATGCCAAAAGAGAGCTTAGGGCTGGGGTGGTACTCCCCTGGAGGAGATACTTGGAAAAGGGATTCCCCCATAAGACATGTAGATTGGCGCCGGACCTCGCATTTCACCGGAGGAAAAAAACATAGCCAGCATATGATTGGGGAACTAATGGGCATTGCCAATCATACGCTCATCAAGCAAAAAAAAATTCCGCTAAGAATCCTTTCAAGGATGTATTTTTCCATGATACTAGCACCCATCGTCATGTAGATGGGAGAGAGCAATTCCGTGCTTTCAGACAATAGCGATTCCGACAACACCGAAACCTCCGACTACACACTCTGAGACATAAACAATTGAATTGAACTGATGTCTTATTTTACGTGGCGAGACTAGGGCCACGGGCCCGCTCTTCCGTCTGACCACGCACATTCCGCAACGCTCCTTTCACCAACTAGCTATTTGCTAGCTATAGGTATTTCTTGGACAATGAAACAGGCGATTTGAAGCTCAAGAGGCGTCATTTAGGCTTGAAGATCTTTTACATGCAAGTAAATATACTAACATGGGACAGCCGGCTTTACTTTCCCTCTGAAGGAAGGAGTAAGAAGGTTTTTTTTTCGCCCTTAAATCCACAGCTTCGATCGGGTTTGAACCCGAACGGGGAATTTGGGTATAACAGTTCGACACGCTAACCGTTACACCGCCGCCGCCATAATGGTACTGCAAATACTTTCTCAGTTTGAGCAGTTCCCTTGCAAGCAAATTTTCAATCAATATTCACTTTTCTTCAAAACAGTACTTAATTGTTTCAATCACTGCATAATTTATTACTATTATTTTTATTATTTGAAGCGTAATATTCCCATGCATTAGCAACTGTCCCCATTTTTCAATGCACATATCTTATTTTAGCTCATATATACATATCGCCTCATTGTGGCCCACAGCCTGTAAGGCGCCATTACCTTCCTGTACCATTACTAGCCCTCATCGGCCCTCTTCAACACTAGCGGTGGTTAAAAATCTGCAGGGAGATAAGCCGGAAGTCATTTAAAAAAGGTCCGCACCCGTAGGACTGCAGAGGAAACTAACTCCGTAACTGAAAAGTTAATCTAAATTAAATATTAAATTTAGTGAACCATACCTATAATTTTTAGGAGGACAATAACTAGTAAAAACCTCAAAGAAAATTTGAAAATCAAACTTTCATGTAATTTTTTATATTCTGCGTTACAATGAACTCTTAATACACTTTACACACTTGAAATTAATAATTCAGAGTTCGGAAGATTTACCTTTCTAGTAAAACATTGGATTGTCCTATCCATTAGAGCAGTGACAATATTATTGTTTTCAAGAATTACAACCATTGCCACAACTTGTGTGCTTAACTGCACCAACACCTTCGCTTCTTGAAATCCTCGCCGTAACAAACAAATCGTGCCATCGCGACAAGTAGCTAAAATGCGGTATTCAACGTCAAATAGTCCAGTCGCCACCAGATGAACGGGTACGGTGTTGTTGCTACTGCTGCAGCCACTCAACGACAACTGAAGAAGAAACATGAAATGAAAATCAAACGAGGAATGTATGCAAATGATAGGTGTAAGTTCATAAGTCACTTAAGCTAACCCTTACAGTATAGCAAATGCAAGAAGACAAGTGCAAGTACTAGGTTTAAGGTCGGGTGGCCGACAGTGTCGGAGTCAGGCTAGAAGACTTGTACTACAATCGGGTCAGACCTCCGGACGCCGCTCCCTCCTGTTACATTTCTTGTATTTTCTTTAATAAAACATTTCTGAATGGAAATAACAAATGGGGCATCTAGACATGAACTATGGTAACTACGTAAAATTAAATTTTGACAAGAGTATTTTTTTCTTTTTCAGGAGGGGGATCCAAATCTGTCTAGAACACGGCTCGACAGTGCCAATTTTCGAGCATCCACACATCTACGAACAGAAACTCACCATCCTCTCATTAATGTGTTTCATTTATGAACCTACGAATATTAAAACTTACACTTTCTAAGACGGTAAATGCTTCTGGATCAAGAACGTATATTCCACCATTCTCAGTACCAACCACCAAGCATGCAACTGCATCTTCTTCCGCCATATTTTTATTTAGCGTAGTAATGCTGGTAATCACAGTCTGGAGACCAAACAAACAATAATCTCTGTAATAAATTATAGCTATAAAAGGTGTCATTTTAGGTCATAGAAACACAACAATGTTCCTCATAATATAATAACAATAAAAAATCCTTAACAGTCTTTCCCCCAGTGACAAAGATTCCTTAGAAAGTGGTTTTGTAATTTTCCATTTTCGAGTCATTCTCTAAGTCACAGGAACATTTTCAACACTCGAAGGGCTGTCGTACTTGACCCTTAGACTCGGGAGGTCATTTGCATTCGTGAAAAAGCGCGCTGCAGTTTCAAAGCATGCAGACTTAAGAGCTGCGGACGGATGGACGAACGGACGGGTGCGGGCAGGCAGGTGAACGTTTAAAGAAACTTTTTTCTATATCAGGGGCCCCCCAAACTGTGTTTTCCTTCCAATGGAAATCGAGTTTTCGCAACATTACATAACTTTCTCCATACTAAGCGCATTACTTTGTTTATACGTACGTACGTGAGATAGTAAAATATTATTAATCATTTACTTTCCCGTGTACTGTAGTAGAAAGTAAAAAATGACTCCAAAAAATCAATTACAAAATGAGTAGTAAGGCGCCGACTTCCAAATACTGTTTTTTTAAGACAAAATTTTTCCCAATCAAATTTTTTATTCAAATCCAAAAGATGAAAATTACAAATTTTGCACATGTTTTGTGCATACATTATACATGAATAGAGTTTAAAGATTTTCCATATTTTTCCATTAACATGCAATTGTTGAAAAGTTTGATGCTAATGAGTAGAGATCCATGTCTAAAAGCCATCATTTGGTTTGTAGTTGGAACATTTTCAAACTGATTAAGACCACTATGCAATTCAAAGACAGAAGCAGGCAGTTTTTTAAAAATAGAATCAGAAATAAAAAGCCATTTTAGCATATCAATTATTTACATTTAATGAAGAGGTCTCATAAGAATGGCATGTTAGCTGAGGCAAGCTATCATATAAAAAGCAGTAACCCTAACTATAAACAAAGAAAACAATTCACCTGCTTCTTAAGTGGAGTAGTTACATGTGTTTCAACAAAACTCTTCCATTTCTCATGCTCTAGAAGTAAAAGTTGCTGTGATCTAGGTGTCAGGTGAGTGAACCCAATTTCCTGTCGTAGATTTTGAATTAGTTCAAAAAATGTGTCTACTTCCATACATTTATCTCTCATCTGAAAATTCAATTTTTTCAAATTATTATTTTAAACATGTAGACCACCTATTGAATGTCAAAAGAACACATGCAAAGTTAATAACATACCAACCTGAAGCCACAAATCTCTTTCCAAAGCATTCACTTCCAATGTTGGCAAGGAAAATTTGAAATAAGGCCTCATGTTTTTATAAATATAAATATTTGGGCCTGATGCCACAGCAACAGCTACACAAGAGAGGTTAATTACTGTACTGAATTAATAAATGATCATGAGTAATTATGCAAATATATTAGAAATAAATGGTTAGCGTTGTTTTTAAGTGAAACTGACATCAGAGCTATTTTATATCAAATTTATTTTAGTCTCATACCCAGGGTGCAAATTGACAGGTGGATGCTGAGGATTGTTCCACTAAGAGACTGTTGTCTCCTGCTGGAAAATTATTAACTTGTTCTTGTTAGGGGCACAATTAACCCATGTCAGACATCTCATTTTCCTATTATGCACTCTGAACTATTCAAATAGAGAATTTCAAAACATTCTTCAAAGTGTTCTTTGGATTAATTTAGACTGTCTTTCATAAGCAATGGTGGTCTTTGTTTCTCTCAACAATTTAATTTAATTTAATTTGTCCCCACTTGGAGTTATGAATATTCCCCTGTGGAGAAAATTATCAATTTGCACCCTGCCCATGTCCATCTACTAGTGATGCATTGTTAGGCATTGTGACCATTGTTGTATGTCAATAAGTCTGTCTCATTTCATTACTTTGATAGGGCCTATTACATTTCAGTTATCAATACATATCATCTTGCAAGATTTCAAAAAAATTAATATTCCCACTACAAACTACATATAAAGCATGAAAACTATTAGAAAAGAAGAGTTCTAAAATGTATTTATCTATGTAAATATAAAGGAGTAAATGAGTTTTATTACAGTGTCAGGGTCGCATTGGTCCTTTGGCTAATGCCATAGGGAAATAGTACTCCTTAGGGTCTGTGCACTTGACTTTTCCTTCTCAAGAATATAGTTAGTAGTTTTTTCATGAGGCACTGTAATTGATACTGACATTTTTATTTCTTTTCTGTTTTATTGATTATTATCCAATGCATACTTTTTATGCCGGCACTATCAGTCAGATTCTTTTTCTTCTGCTTGACGGATTTATTTCCAATCAAGTAATTGTCTTTGTTATATGTGTAAATAATAACCCTTTAATTACCTTCTTATTATTAATAACTTTTTTGTAGCTGATTTGCATCACAATAACACAGCCAGAATACACATCCCTATGTGATCCTGTGTAGTGACATACATTTTCTCATCCCACTCACATTACTTATTTGTGATGAATAATTATTAATTATCAATACTGGTTTTACTTCATCATTAATATTTGCTGTGATCTTGTTCAAAATTTATCTAGTGTACTCCTTGGCTTTCATTTGTGCATTCCTTTTCTTATATTTGTGTTTCATCACACACCTGTTTTTCCATTTTATACATTCAACCATAAGTTTTCATGTGACATTTCATCTTTCAAAAGATCACATGTTATTCATTAATTGTACATTCATCAATAATCATTTTCAAAGAAATTAAAAATTCTTCATTATGCTAAATGGAAAATCTAGAGAAAAAATATTTTTTTACCTGGAATCCTAGGTTCACTAACATCCATGTGAAATGTCACTACACCAGTGGGAACATCAATGAGAGTACTTTCAGTGAAAAGAGATGTTCCTTTATAAACCTAAAAAACACAAACCAATATGCCCCACAACATGAACTAATCAATTAATTTTCAATAACATCAACATTGCGTTTTGAAGTACAATTTAAAAATGCTGTTTAAAAATTTTAATATTTTTGCTTTGAGAATGATAAAACCTTTGTTTCATATCACCTTCTTCGCAAATATGAAATTTTATTCAAAGAGGAAATTCTACAAATAGGAATAAATAATGGCACTTGTTTTAATCTGCATCAGTTGTGAGAACTATTTTTGCATTGCTTCTACATTTTAGACTGATTCAAAGAATTATAATAATTTACATTTGTACATCGCTTGTTTACTCTGCCTTCAAATTGAGGGATGTCTCAGTATGCTTTTCACAAAAATAACTTGCATTACTCGAAATGTATTATACTTTTCCTCAAATCCAGATATATCTGTTCACTTACATTAATCTATATTAAGGCAAAGTAAATGCATGATATTTTTATTTCCTTACCTTTAATTTTATATTCATAGTACCAGTGCCTAAGTCAGCAACAATTAACTTGTAATCATTGTCACCATTTAAATCAGCCAATGCCATGCAATGACTAAAAGTGTATATAGCAGCATGAGGTTCTGAGAAGGCATCTAACCATCGTTGAGCGTTTATATTTCTGAAAGTTAATTACATGTATTCAATCTAAAATATTAAGGGTGTCAGAGAGGTTTATTGGTAAAAGAACTATATCCTAAGTTTAAACATTACTTTTCAGGTATAAATAAAATTAATATCTTCACAAAGTGTCTAAGAAGTGTTTCAAGATAAAATTTTGGAAATATTTTGCACACAAACATTATTTGCAAACCTTATTTCACTCATTGTGAAGAATACACTTTTTTATGAAATATGAACAAGAAAATTCATGCATTTAATTAACATTTAATAAATATCGTCGATTCCCCCTGCACTCCATGCTCCACTTAGGTATGTTTACGATTTCGTTGCTATGGCAACGAGTGGATGCTCGGGGGCTACTCCCACCTTTCCACAATGGTCCGAGCACTGATTTCTACATAAAAATCTAGCGATAGCGAAGCCTATAGATATATTTTAATTAAACCTATACATTTGAACGCCAGTGCGAAGAGCTAAAGAAGTAGCTGATAAAATAGTTAAGTTACATTGCAGTTTGGCGGGGGAAATGATTTTTGAAGTTTTTCTCGGCCGATCTGTTTTTGTTGGTGTTGAATTCGAATTTCCACTTTGCCATCACATAAACATGCATATGATCAGAGAAAACTCAGGGAGGAAAAGAGTGCTCTTTTTATAACTTGAACTGCTCTGCTTATAACGTGAAGGCTATGCACTCTTTAAAAAGAGGTGTTTCTATGCAAAACATGAATTACTCATCTTACGAATTATACTCGTTAGGGATTTTTCTTCACAGGAGAGGTTCAGACGTAAGAGCATGTTAAAATTTAGCAAACATTTCAAAGACTGATCAAAATTGTTATTTATAATTCGAGCGGTAAAAGTAGTATCATTTTGCAATAAGATTGATCGGCCGGGTGGCTACCTACGACAAAATAAATAACTTCAACCACATATGCCATATACTATTTTTTGACAGCCCTACTGATTTTCGTTTTATTTTAATTCAAATATTCAAAACAATTATGACTGTTACGTAAAGATCAGTAGAAGCTGATGAGGCCATGCGAAAGTATTTTGTTTTCTTGAAATTGTCCGACTTTTGACTGAAAATGAGCGTCGTCTCATTTCTAACACTAGTGTTAGAAACGTTTTTTTATTTTTTTATTTTCGCTTAGAGCTCGAATAATACGCATTTTAAAATGCTCATATACGAAGAAAGACATTAAATTTTCAAAAAAATTGTGTGCTACAGTCCAATAAAATTTGACAGAAAATACCTTATCTGCGCAAAAACCCCTTTGAGCTGAATTATTGTTACGACCTATATCTTCACATTTTATAAACGGGGTTGATAGTTCGCATCGAATTCATGTGTGCGTTTCAAAATAGTATTAGAGGCCAAAGGTCACGAAAAACATTCTTTTTAGCCAGTATCTCTAATCCTATGCATTTTATGTTGAATAATCTTATTAGAAGACTTGAAGATTATAAAATTTCACAAACAATTGATCGTTTGAACGTTTTTCTATGACTAACCGTTTTCGAGATATTGAAAGTTACAAAAAATAGTTTTTCTACAATCTCTTAATTTCTAAGCGTCAAATGTGATTCTCAGCAAACTGGTAGGAAATAAAATTTATGGTAAAACTGATTATCCATGTACTTCATACGACAAACTGCATGGCGATGTGGCCCGGAGAAAAGGTGAGGATGAATCCGTGCGGAAAGAGTAATTAACAGTACGGATATAAACAAACTTGCATATCGTTCAATCAATAAAGAAATAAATTATAGGTGTGCGCAGCTTACAAGAGAGACTAAATACATTTCTGGGCATCATTTTCCTATAAAATTTATTTACGTATGAATTTGTATTGGTAAATAAATAAAACTTAGAAGGATAGTGAATTTAATAATACAATTAACAAATAGTTAACATTTATTTGTTATTATTTATTTAACGTCAAAAACAGTTAAAAACTGTGTGTTACGTGCTACGGGGAGATGTGTATTTTGTGCACGTTCTGGGATCCCTACCCTAAACCATATACAAGTTGAATTCAGAATACAGAAATAAATGAACGTTTTGGGCTACAATTGTTACAAAATATTCGCTCTGATGTAATAAAATATATTTTAAATGGTAAATTAGCTATAGATCTTATCCCTCATCAAGACCTTCGTGAAGGTATAATATTTTCTGCCGCGACAAGAACTATAATTTAAATAATTATATTTCGCACTGAATTCTAAAACACGTGCACAGATAATGAAGTTACATTATGTCCAGACGCTAAACAAGGGGGCCATCTCAGAATTTGCTGAAAGGATCAGGGACACTGGATGAAAAACCTGACCGCGGTCAGCGACGCAGAAGCTGAGATACAATTCTTGTTACAGGTTATTTAGAATGTTACAGTCCAAAATGGTAAATAATACATTAAATATCATTATTAAAATTAATATTACTTTCCTTTTTGATGCGCGGTATAGTGCCTAAATGTATAGGAACAGTTATGCAGCAGAAAATATTTTCTTGAGACTTTAACATTTGTATCGAATTTAATCGTTTAGTTAAGTGTCATCTGACAAAGTGTTGGCAAATCTAACAAATAAAATTGATTTTATGTTGAACCGTTTACACTTGTTATGTGACATGGGAAGTCTCTTCTTCAAATGTATAATAATTATCTAAATTGTCAGTTTAAAAGAGAAATCAGGAATTATACGTATTTACGTAAATAAAATGTTTTACTACATAACTCTAAGTGTTCTTTTCAAAATTTTCTGGGGCCACGCCTCCTTCCATGTGCGCAGGTCTATGATTAGTAATAATATAAAATGTTCAAAATAATTGTTTATATAAAAATATTTGTTTATTTATTTTCAATGTTTCTTGAGCATGGCTTCCTTTGTATAATACAGGACTGTGTGCGATGGATTCACATGTCTATGGATAATATGTATTGTTCGTTATGGGCTCTAGGGCACATCGGCGCAACGAATGGGGAGGCTGATGTCTACACCTCAGTGGCAGCTGGGGTTAGCAATGGCACACCTCGCTTTTGCAGCGCCAGGCACAAAAAATATTTCGACTCTTCTCCCACGCGTATATTATATTTACTGAAGTATTGTGATGAAGTAATTATAGAAATTGTTTAAAATGACTTTGTTCTGTTTGAATGATTATTCCTAGTTTAAACTGCATCCACGTGACACTGATAACTGCACCTAAAATTCTTCTTTTAAAAATAAGGTATATTTCACGTGGTAAAAAGGGTTTTTATTGGGATTTTTGTGTCGATTCATTTTGTTCAACATATTGTTACTATAATTAATTTATTTTGTCAATATTAAAAACAGAAATTTTAAAATTGTTTATGTTGAAGTCCGATTTTGCCGCCTTCTCACTACTGTAACTATCAGCATCATCTATTGACTATTGCATGTTTTCTTGTATGAAACTGGTCGATAGTCCTCAGATATTTCCCAGCCCTCAAGAGCAGAATTTATCGCAACCGTACAATACGAATTCACGTGTTCAGCACAACATCAAGCTTTCTCGTTCGTACATTTTTTTATTATTAAAGAGAATGTCTGGTATTGAAGAGCTTTAGTTATTACAGAAAATGTCCTTAAGTTCAGCACTGCAGTACTTACGGCCCAGATGCCCAGTTGCACCTGCAATAATCAGCCACGATGGTGTGTCCAGGTTTATTCCCCAGAGGTCACCACCTTAGCCGGGACAAGCTCTAAGCTCACAGCATGTGCGAAAATTTAAGTGTATCCCTCTCTAAGTACGATAGAAGAAGGAAAGTACATCTGCAGTCTGTGACCCTATCGTGATCCGCGACCCTGCTACGACATTCACCTGGTATTGATCGGGGAAACCACGGAAAACTACCGATCAGAGCAACTCGCCGCTAGAATTCTAGCTATATGGCTAGTGCCGAAAATTCGCCATGGTCCCCCTCAGGATCCGAACACTAGGACATCCCGGTCAGAGTCGCTACAGAGCCAGAGGCAATGCTACCGTAACTTAAGCCGATCTAACCTACTTTAAATGGAAAGTGCATGTAACAGAATTAACACTAAACTAAGTTCATTATGTTTCGCATTCAGTATTATTTCAAATTCTGTCAGCCATCATGCAGCTCGCGTGTATTTTGTAAATGTGCATTCCCGCCTGAGATATGGCATAATATTCTGGGGAAGCTCATCATGTTGTATCCAAACCTTCAGATTGCAAAAGAAGAGTATTCGAATAATAAAAAAATGCCATTCGCGTGATCCCTGCAAGCCTCTCTTCATTGAGCTCGAAATCTTACCATTTCCTTGCATATTTATTTATGAATCTGTAATATTTTTTCAAAACTGACTTACTTAACGGTGGGAACATATTTTCTTGCAATACTGATATTTATGATTACAACACACGTCATAGAAATCACATTCATCAAATGTCAGTATAAACAGCTCACTCCAAGAAATCTACATACATGTACGTTACTTTACAACGCATTGCCAGATGCCATTAAACAATTGAAGTTGGAACACAAATTTACGTTAAAAGTAAAATCTTTTCTGTTGCATAACTGTTTCTATACAATTAGAGACTATTCTGATCAACAAAAAGAAAAATGTTTATTTTAACAAAACATTGATATATAATGATTTACTTTACATTTGTATTGTATATTTTTTTAAAGACTTAATATGCTTGTAACAAATAATGTACTTCAGCTTCCGGTTCAATGACCCCCATCTCGATCAGGATTTTGTCCAGTAGTCCTGACACATTGCGCAAATGCTGAGATGGCCCCTTGTTTTGCTTGTCGCTAATCTCGCGCTTTTTTTAATTGTATTTTTATTTATCTTTAACTTTTACTCATCTTTCAACTATTTATAGTTAAAATGATGGGAAAGAATTCTGGAACTCAAGGTAACGTGCGCAGATTATCTTCTCCCCCATACTTCACATTCAGTTTTTACTGCTTTTTACTAAATAAATCTATCTACCTAAATGGTGCCATATTTGTTTTTGGTGTAACCGATTATGGCAGTGCCAACTTAAGAGAGGTTCCCTGCTATGGCATCGAGGCCTTTTGTCTCTCCATGGTGAAGACGGACTCCGCATTCCGTTGGGCCATAAAGCGTGTCACACAAGCGTTGCGTTGACGCGAGTTCGCATGTCTACGCAACACCTGTGTGCAGGGGGCGCAACACACCTTCCCGGCGTCCAAACTCCACAATTCCTGGCACGTTCAGAGCGCGCCGTTTCCAAAACTTATAAATAATGTGTTATTGTGCTCAGAGAAAATCAGCCGCAAGGGTGGTTATATTAATGCATTTGGAAGCTTACCGCTCTCGCCTGCGTACCCACTCGTAATACATTCGGAGATGTACGAGATCGCAGTTCGTGAACAGAATTCGTTAAAGAATGTACTTGAAATTTTGAAATTACAAGTACACTCTATGAAAGAACTACGAAAGAATCAGAAGCGCGATAGTAAGACAATTTGGTGACACAAGTCAATGTTCTTAGGTATCGTCAGATGAATGGCGAAAGTAAATTCAACGCCCAAAACATTCGGGTGGGGAGGGGGGTCCGGGTAGGTGAGCGGTCGGATGACGTTTTAGAGAACCAAAAAGAAAAGAACGATCATGTATGTCAAGATGGTCATGACAAAAATGTGATTAAATCACAATTAAAGTTTTAATATTCTTATCTATAAGGCAAATTTGCAAATTTGACTAATTAGGAATGTAAAATATTCATGCAAGCAAAAAAAATCTCAATTTAATTTAACAAAATAGAAAACATGTTACAGATAAGTTGAAATAAAAATTTTGAAATAACATCTTTTGAAGTCTGAATTCATGGATTCATTGTAAATTTTTTTCTTTAATTTTCCCCTTCAAACTATTGTTCTTTTCAAGCAGTAGTTTCGTGAAGTTCATTACACTGACAAACTCTGGTAGCTGTTAACAAACTTTTACTGAAAAAGAAATTACCCCAAAATTATTCATTATTAAAATAATGTTTGTTGCTCAAATTTGTTTTTAATAACTTTCTTCCCACACTTTTATTATAGATCTTGCTCAAACATCAAAGAATGTCTCTTTCTCCAAGAAGCAAGGTGCAGATCTTACAATTAAAAGATTATTACTGTTTTTGAGAAAAAAAATTAATACAATTGACTCCTGCTGTAGTGAACTTGTGAGTACTAACATTTTTGTTCGTTGTTCCAGAGGTTCACTATATCTGATATCAAAATTAAATACCATGTGTACAATTTCTCCACAATGACTGACTTTATTAATACAAGTCGTGCACCTCTGCTGCCAGTTGTAGCCCACACAGGAAACTGCCTTTCTTTCCACAGTGAAACTGGTTGACACAAAGTTGTCAGTAAGGTCTCCATTTCACAACTGCTACCTCTACCTCAGGGGAAACTTTATTGATGACGACCTTTGGACAACAATATTTTTCCAGGCTACCTAGTGTTGGAATCTGATGCACTGAGACAATTTATTTTTTCCAAGAAAGAATTAATTACCAGGACATTGTATTTGCCACAATCACTGTAGCTGAGATTCAAAGTTCTCTATATCCGAATCTCCTTGTGCTTATTTGTAAATATAAATGAAACAGGATCCGTGATTTAGGTTCACTGTAACTAGAGTTGATTTCACTATGTATCTGCACTCTCAAACAGTCTTCTTTCAACAAGTTAGTCACATTTTGTGTAAGATAAAAAAGCATTTAATTTTTTATATATAATTTATTGCTGTAACAATGTCTAATCAACTATAAAAACATTTTTACAATTCACAATCTGCATTGTTGAAACCTTTCTTCAGGTGCTGGATTCACTTCACCATTAGAAATATATACACATCTATAATTATTACTAATAATGTAAGAATCACATTCTCTGTCATTTTTGTCAATATTACTCATATCCATAAAGTGGAGCTTCCATGTAAGCCTTTTGCATGTCATACGAGTTACGACGAATTCTTCGTCCAATGGGTTCTAGATCATTATAACATCTATTAAAAACACGTTCCACTGCATCACACGCTTCCTTTGCTGAAATATTTCGTACAGCCATTACAGATGCCACTGCTTTGGTTTTCACACACTCCTTGAACAAACATTGCAACAACTTATTAGATAATCTAAAAAGTTGATTTCAGGTGACCACAATTTATATTATACAAGAAATTCAACTCTTCCCAATAATAAAAAAAATAGCAAGTATTTCTACAAATCTTCACAGGAAAAAATATAACAAACCAACCACAAAGTTTAAAAATTAAAAGTATTATTTACTTTTCTGTCTATATATTATTTAACTCTGTAGACTGTATTTGGTCTTTAAGTATTGGACTTGTATTTGGACTGTATTTTGAAGACAGAAAAATGTTTTAGGACAACTATTTTACATTAATATATTATATATGATGCATAATATAGTCCTTATAGAGGGTTCCGTATAATAACTTGTGTACATTGGTAGATGTAATTCATCTGTTTAAATCTGCCCATTGTTTAAAATATTATATTTATTTGTTTTGACATTTAATGTTATATTTTATGACATTTAATATTATATAATTATTTTCCTAAACATTTCTATTGCTGTTATGTATTACGTATAAAATATTGATGTAAAACAGTTATTATAAAACAATTTTCTGTCTTTAAAATAAAAGACCAAATACAGTCTAACAAACTTTAAAAATATTGCCCTAATTTATAAAAACACTCTCTTGACTACCCAAATTTGTAATAACAATTGTACATTATTTCAAATTACAATTAAGAATCATTATAAAAAATACACTAAATTTTCACATCAAACAAGGTGATAGGGTGATGATAATGGGCAATAAAGGAGGCGTATGATTTCATATTCAAAGATTGATCATTTTGAAATTGAAAGAATAGCATTGTTAGCTCACCTTTTAAGAATGAACAATGTTATGCATCTTAATTTAAACTGATATCAATGAATATAGAATGAAAGTGTGACTTTCTTCAATTCTGTTGCATTCATATAACATCGCAATAATAATAATAATAATAATAATAATAATAATAATAATAATAATAATAATAATATTTATTGAGTCACATATACAATTACAATTGTGTATGTCGAGTCAATACGATGTGTTGGGTGGAGAGAGCGAAGTTATATTACTGTTCAGGAGCAAAACAAGGGGCCATCACAGCATTTGCTCCAGGGACCAGGGAAACTGAACAAAACCTGATGAAGATGGGGTCATTGGCCTAGGGATTATACAACAATACTTGCTACAGATAGATTAGGATATTATTTAGTAGATAATTATTTTTGGTAGCAGATAATTTAACATTTCAAGATGTTATTGCCATTTTAATGCTACTACTTATCATATTAATATTAATGATAATAATGATAATAATAATAATAATAATAATAATAATAATAATAATAATAATAATAATAATAATAATAAAACAATACATGCCGATCAGATGGCCGAGATCGCTAAGGCAGTAGTGCCGGAGTGGTTTCGGACCAGAAGATCGCGGGTTCGAGTCCCGCCTCAGGCATGGATGTATTTGTGTATTTGTGTATGTCTGTATGTATTGTCCTTTCACCCCCATCATCATCTTATATCGTCATTTCATCTTCCATACCCCCAGGGCTAACAACCTTGGGGGATAAAAACCGGATCCAGCTTAAATGCTGGTCCCCCCAAAGAATTCTCGCAAGCACCTGCCTCCGTGAGAATGAATAAAAACTGGGCCACGGTAAAGGCAGAGTGCTTGCCTGCGTGGTCCTAGTTGGCCGATCAACAAAAAAAACAACAAAAAAACACACCATACATATCAATTCTGTTAGCAACTACATAAGATTTCAATATTAGTACATTCTATATTTAAAACTTGATATGGTGAGGAGGAGGAGGCAGGTTTTGACCAGTTTTTTTCTTTTTTTCTTCTTTCAATTTGTACACGTAGCCCTCTGCAGCACCTAATACGTCTAGCAAATCCAGAGAGAAACAGAATTTTGTTTTTGACAGGAATACTCCGTCTACTAATGGGATAACAAATTCTTATTTATTTACATTTTTTAAGGGAAATATTGTTGTGATTTGAATATTTCTTTACACTGTAGAACATGTTAAGCAGGAAAGCTTTCAATTTACTTTTAAATGTATGAATTGTGTTTGTCTTTAATACCATTGCCTAGTTTGCTGTAAAGTGTAATGCCCTCTAATAGGGTACTTTTTTAATAAAGTGTAGTTTCAGAATGGGGAACATGTAGGTTATCCTTTTGACGAGTTTTGTAGTTGTGTACATCGGAATTTAAAGTAAAAGTGTCTTTGTTTTCCAAGAGAATTTCTTTTTGTGAAGACCACTATTTGAAATATATACATGCATTGTAGAGAAGAATCCTTAGTTTATTGAACAAGAGTTTGCAAGACTCCAGCTTATGAGTGCTAGTCATTGTTCGCAATATTCTTTTTTGGATAATAAATATGCGAGTGCTCTCAGGGGCATTTTCCCAGAATATTATTTCATATTTTAGGTGTGAGTGCACATTTGCAAAATACATTGTTCGAAGAGTCTCCACGTTGGAGCTTGACCTGAGGGTGTATAGAGCATAGAAAGATTTGCTGAGCTTCTTTTTAAGATTTGAGATGTGAGCAATCCATTTTACGTTTTCTTAAATTGTTAAACCGAGGAAGGTAGTTTCATGAGATATCGTTACAGGGTTATTGTTTATGAGCAAATGCTGTGAGAGTTTTTCTTTAGATCGGGGATTCATGAAATTTAGAGAGACTGTCTTGCTGGTGATTGTGATGAGTTTGTTGTCTTGAAACCATTTTACTAGGGCTAGCAAAGTTTCGAGAGTTTCTTTTTCTAATGATTGTTGTGTTTTTGATTTGATGATTATGTTTGTGTCACCTGCAAACAAAATTATTTTGTTATTCCTTAAAGCAAAAGGCATGTCATTTATGTATATAAGGAATAGTGTTGGCCCAAGGATGGATCCTTGCAGGACTCCACAATTTATCATTTGAGGGCAGGAGTAGTATGAGGAGATTTTGTTTTCGGAGATTTTGTTTTTGCCTGCTGGAGGGCAACTATTTGGCTATGGTTTGATAAATATGATTTAATCCATTGGCCTGCAATGCCTTGAATCCCTAGCATTTCTAGTTTTCTTAAAAGTATGTGATGGTCAATAATGACAAAGGCTTTTGACAAATCTAAGAAAAGGCCAATGGGAATTTCCTTCTGATTTAGGGCAACAAGAATGTCATTTAAAAAGGGGAAGATGGCTCTGTCTATGGATCTTTTACCTTTGAAGCCATGTTGTGCATTTGTAAGGGCATTACTTGCATTGAGAAACTGTTTGAGTCTATCATTGAAAAGCCTTTCCAGAATTTTAAAAAATCCTAATACCAGGGAGATATAAAATGAGTTGTGTGAATAATGCAGACTTACAAAACAGCATACTACTTACAGCTGACTTACTAAAATTAGGTCCAAAACATTGATATAAATCTGCAGGATTTGTGAGAGTTAAATGTATTGATGTTTTTTCTAAGTGTTTCACCTGAATTCATATAATTCAGTGATTGCAGGAAAGCAGACAATACCCTTTTTAAACATTGGTTTAATTTTTACTCTTTTCAATATATCTGGGAATATGCCTCATTATAGTGAGTAATTGCAGATGTGAAAGTGTGGTTGCACTACACGTGGAGCACATGTAAGAAAATCTGCAATGCTGTCCATGCCTGCTGAGAATTTATTCTCCATTTGTCCAATGTTAAAACTTGTTTGTTAAAACTTTCAGAGGGGGTGGTTTCATATAAAAATATAGAATTTACAATTTGTGTAACATTAGTGTTTGGATGGTGTGTAGAGAGTGTTGAGAGATTAACTTATTACTTAATTTGTGAAAAGTGTTCATTGAATATATCAGCTATTTCTTGTGAGTCTTGTATAGTTTGGTATTTCTAGTGGAGTTCTACATTTTTTCTGTTATTATTAGTTGGTGCTGTAGTCTTTTTAATAATGTCCCACATAGCCATGTTTTTATTGTAGTTAAGTCAGTGATGGATATTTCAATGTCTTTCTCTTTTACAAGATGAGTGTGACTGGTGTAGGGTACTAAACTAATAGTATCTTTAATAAAAATGCATGTCCCACCATACGCATGATGTGCGTTGTTAATATTTCGACATGAGCTGCTGGCTCGAGAGAAACCTGGTATATATGTTATCTAATTCTTCTTTAGTTAGCCAGAGTTCTGTGAAGCACAATATCGAAATGTGGTCGAGTTTCTCCTCAAGTAATATTTCTATATCAGTGAGTTTATTTTTCAGTGACTACATTTTGGTGAATAATGTGAAAATAGTTCTTATTTTTGTGTATTGTCTGCTTTCCTGCAATCACTGAGTTCAGGTGAAACACTCAGAAAAACATCAATACATTTAACTCTCACAAATCCTGCAGACTTACATCAATGTTTCGAACCTGGTTTTAGTAAGTCAGCTGTAAGTAGTATGCTGTTTTGTAAGTCTGCATCATTCACACAACTCATTTTACACTTTTCAAAAACTAGATGTATACGAACTTCAACTATGAACAGTCCTTACTTCTGTCTGAATTATTTGCAGTTGCTCTTGAAATATTAAATAGGAATTAAAAATTGAAGGTGGTACATAAATAATATATTACAATATTCTTAGAATAAATACAAATCTCACGAACTAAACCTATAAACTTGCAACATATTGTACATTATTGTATCTGCAAAGTGTAACAAAATGAATCCCCATGATGTAAGAAATGTATGTCATGGATACATCAATACTCTAAATTTGATTCAAACAATTAAAAAGGATTGGGAAAATATCACAAGGGTGTTACAGAACATAACATAACATTTCACCGCTAAGAAAATAATGACATATCAGAAGTAGCCCCACTCTATTTTTACCTGATGGCGCTTTTTAACATCAAATGGTGAAGCATCCCCTTGGGCCCATGCACTCAAGAAGCTGCAATGAGTGAGATTAGCAGCTCTGATTTCTGTGCAGGCTAGGTGATCCACATTTTTAAAATCCAATTTATTGTTGCAGTAATCAAACATATGGATCATTTCATGAGTGAGAATACCTTGCACAGTCCCTTCAGAATGAACCATATTCTGACAAATAACAACCTGAAATAAATTAAGCTTCATGAATAATGCACATTTTATGAATATAATGAAGAAGGTAGTAAAGAACTTTTCACAAATGAACAGTTACGACATGTATTTACTGGACTCTCATTGTAAATCTAAACAAATGTTACTTCGGCTTTCCCACCATGTGCCATAACACACAAAAACATCAAAAGGATCCCTAATTACCATGCATTTAGAAAATGCTTGATAATGGGAACACAAACAGAGGCACATTTTCTGCAGCTTCTTAGATATACTACACTTATAATAAGCTTTTAAATGAGTAATGGGATAGGTGACAGGTAAAATCATGGAGATCCATGACAGTGATGACCATGACGACGATGATGATGATGATGATGTGAGAATGCAAGAAAAGAAGAAAAAAAAAAAGAAAAAAAAAAAAAAAAGAAAAGAAAAAGAAAAAAAGAAAAGAAAAAAAGGGAAATGGGAGAACCCTGAGAATACATCTCCAGAACTTGTTTTGTCTATTACAAATTTGACATAGTGAGCAGGTGTTGAACCCTGATATTCATACATGGAAGTTGAACAGTCTAATCACTACATCATGAGTCACCCACTATTTTCCTTCTGAGTGTATACCTGCCATAAAAAGGATTTGGTTAAAGTATGGAAGTGATTGAAATATATTTGCAGTAAAATTATGAAAAAGTATCATGGAATTCATAAAACTTCCACTAGGGTCATTGGGACACCACCTATTAACTAGCGTGTGGTTCTGTACCGTACAAGTGGAATTACTATGTTTTACTCATTTCACAAATTCAATTTCATACTAATTTTTATGTTAAATTTCTTTTAATCAATTGGTTGACTGACTGATATATCCAGGTTTGGCAACTACTGTGATCATAAGTCTTGCTAGTGTAGTGAATGTTTTTAGCAGGAAGTGGTGGTGTTCCTCACCCCCAATTGATATTTGACACCAATCTTCATCATCTTGTAGGGGATTTACCCCTCCTGGTATCTCCCTTCCAGTATCGTAACAAAATGAATGCGGACCCACCTGCACAACATTTATCCGGGCCCCTTTATAAAAGTCTGTGGCAAACACAAGTAGTGTTAGTACCATAAATAATAAATATATCCTAAAAATGGGGCCCTTTATCCAGGCTCACTGTTCCCTTCAGTTTGTCTTTGCCAGAGTCAGTATGAACTCCAATCTACTAACTGGACCCCTAACATGAGGAAGTGTAGTAAATGTAAGTGTGAATAAGAAGAGAGGAGAGGACAAGAAAGAGGAAGAAAAGATACCAAAGTGCTTGTGGCCCATTTAATAGGGTACTGCTCCAGCATTCAGTATTAAGAGATCACAGAAAATTACCTATCAGAGCAGATTGCCACTACATTTCTGTCCCAGACAGAAGCTGAATTTAAACTAGCTATATAGCTTGTGTCAAAAGTCCACCACTGTCAGAAAACCCCTAGGACCTTATAGTCGGAGACCCTTTACAGACAGCAGCAAAGCTAGCTCTGAGCTAAACTCATCTGATCCAAATTACTGATAAAGACAAGTGGATTCTTTGCTAAGCACTTCCAAGTCCAGGATGTTCGTCAGGTATTCAGGTTGGTTAATGTAGGGTACACGGTACACCCTCAGAGAAGCATGGTGGCGGGGTCTCCTTAAGCCCTCCCTTAAATTACACAACGCGCTTTGATTTTCATGTTTCGCCCTTCATATGCTCTGTTCCCACTGCATTGTAATACAAATTTACTTTCAAAGGCAAGTTTTCTCATTTTGCTCGCCCACATCCAAGCCACAGGAGGCCTGGGCCTTCGGCCCTCGTGTTCACTATGAACATCCTTAAGCCTATCCACCGCATAATTACCAATTCACTTTTATAAGAAAGCCTCTAAAATTCAAACTGCACAGTTATTGCCTGAACGGCGTGAAGTGCCAGTTTAAGTGACTCCTGTAAGTTGTACCGTGTACTAGACTTCAGCCTTCAGGTCTCACAATTAATATAAAAATCCTCCAAGTTGTACAATGCAAGTTACCAATTTAATGTAATACATTTTGTGCGAAAACATCTCTCACAAATCCATTGGATGGTAAATATTTTATTAATTTCTGGAAAGTGTTCACTGTAATTTTAGAAATCCAATCCACTAACCTAAATGTCTTTATTACCAGACTGAATTTAGGGTTGTAATCTCTACAGATGAAGTCTTTACAAACATACATAATCATGTAACCCTTCTTAAAATATTTTTAATTACCTGATTGAGTTTAGGGTCATATCCTCCACTGACAGTTGGTTCACAATCTTCACATGCAACATGACGACGAATGTCAAAAGAACTATTAAAAAAAAAAAAGAAGAGTAAGAAACAATGTGTGTAGTGTTTAAAGGTAAACTAAGAATGAATGCTCGATTCATACCATCCAGAGCTTCTTAGTGCTGCCATCATTAACTTCACAAGCGGGCCTACAAGAAAATTTATTTTATTAATCAGAGTAAATATATAAGATTTTCAACAAAGCTAAACCAATAAATATTTTCACCTACTGTTTTTTGCACATGAATACACATTTCTTTCACACTTCACTTTGTCAATATGATATCCGGCTTGACCAAGAAGTACTTTCTTCCAACCAGGTTTGTATTGTTCTCCTTTTCTCTCGGGATATAGATCGTAACCATAGTTATCCTCGCCAACTGAAGACAAATTTTCTTTGGCTGGAGTAGTGTCATTGGAAGGCACTCCTGAGGCTTGGGATTCTACCATGATTACTCAAGTAAAATCGTCGCTGAAGAACACGACAAAACCGTTTATCTTCTTAAAATAAATGATCGATTTTAAACTAAACTATTCTAACGTGCATAATGAATAAAGGTTGTATATGAGTTCTAACCTTCACACACCATAGTAATGTACACTATACGTCTTTCATATGCAGCATGCAAGAACTAGAGTTCCTTCAGTTCGTTCATTTAATGAGGAACCGTAAAAAGCAACATCTGACCGGTCGTTTCATCGGTCTTTTTCGTTGGCGCCACTGTGTAATTATTCATCCACGCATATAGCACATATACATTTCATACTTCTACAGTCTATGATATTGTCAGAGTAATCTTACACCGAGGTATTAAGATAAAAGCTGGATCCTATCCCTTAACTACCCTTAATCTGTCCTCGAACGAATCGTCTCCCACTCCTGTGCAGCATTTACAGCATTTGTGTTCCGTAGTTTGAATGTGCGTGGTTGAATTTCGGGTTTCATTTCACGATAATGGCTAATTTCTTTTATTTCTAGTTCGCCCAAAATTTGTTTCAATGAAAAGACTGGTTTCAAATTTCAAAAACAAACTTCAAAAAAAACAAAGAAAGTGTGAGAAAATCATGCAATGAATATAAACAGGTGCGAATTGGCTAATGTCTTGAGAAGGGGGCATTCAAAATACTCCAGGGAAGAGTTGATCTTCGCTCACGCAGTTAAGTTTAAATGAATCCTGATCATTAAATATTCTTCACTTAATTTGAATATTTCGAAGTGCAAGTCATAAACGGAATACCTTATGGATTGATAATGTTCTTCATACAATTTAAGTTTCCTGTTAAGGTCGTCAGAAGATTTTCTAAACAGTAAATCGGGGTTGCTTTGAGCTACTTTGGGGAAGATTTTTAGTAAATAGCTTGTTTATTTTTCACGTAATAAAGTGTTAAAGCACTAAAAAAAATCTTTGTCAATTTAGTTGGCGATAGTTTCACTGGTCTACAAGAAAAAAAACGTTTTTTCTTTAACAAGAATAAAAAATACTGTTTCTGAAATATAATTTACCTCCCAAATTCAGATCTGATTTCATAACTTCTGTATCGGTCTCGTTAGTGACAAACCTGGCGAACGGTTTCACCAGGACATTTCTCAAATGGAGAAGCATTAACAAGAGAATTGGAATAACACAATAATGTTCGATTATTGTTGAATCTTACGAAGAGACATTCCTGAGGCCAGAGCCAACGTAAGAGATGAGTAGTACCACGGCCATCTTCAGTACCGAAGGTGGCCTGGTAGTACCCACGCGAAAATATTCAAGGTGGATAATTACCCCTCCTGAAATTTTGACAAAAATTGAAGAAAAAATCCAATTTAACATACTGGTGGAAAAAATTAATAATAATAATAATAATAATAATAATAATAATATTTATTGAGTCACATATACAATTACAATCGTGTATGACGAGTCAATATGATGCCTTGGGTGGAGAGAGCGAAGTTATATTACTGTTCAGGAGCAAACAAGGGACCATCTCAGCATTTGCTCAAAGGACCAGGGAAACTGAACAAAACCTGATCGAGATGGGGTCATTGGCCTAGAAATACAATACTTGTTACAGTTAGATTAAGATATTATACAGTAGATAAATTATCTGCTAATAATTAACATTAATAATAATAATTACATTAACAATAATAATTACATTAACAATAATAATTACATTAATAATACATATCAATTATGTTTGCAACTACATCAAATTTTACAATAGTAGTACATTCTATATTTATAACTTGAAATGGTGAGGAGGCAAGTTTTGACCAGTTTTCTTCTTCTTCTATTCTCCTTCTATTTCACAGGATCATTTTCAGCTTGAAACAGTTCATATGAAACAGAAAGTCTAATGGAATAAGAAATTCTTATTTATTTATATTTTTTAAGGGAAATGTAATTTGAAAATTCCTTTACGCTGTAGAACATGTTGTTAAGCAGGAATGCTTTCAATTTACTTTTAAATGTATGAATTGTGTTTATGTCTTTGATATCATTGCCTAGTTTGTTGTAAAGTGTAATGCCCTCTATTAGGGTACTTCTTTGATAAAGTGTAGTTTCAGAGTGGGGAACATGTAGGTTATCCTTTTGACGGGTGTTGTAGTTATGTACATCAGAATTTAAAGTAAAAGTGTCTTTGTTTTCCATGAGAATTTTCTTTGTGAAGACCACTATTTCAAATATGTACAAGCATGGTAGAGGAAGAATCCTTAGTTTATTAAACAAGGGTTTGCAAGACTCCAGCTTATGAGTGCTGGTCATTGTTCGCAGTATTCTTTTTTGGATAATAAATGTGCGAGTGCTTTCAGGGGCATTTCCCCAGAATATTATTCCATATTTTAGGTGTGAGTGCACATTTGCAAAATACATTGTTCGAAGTGTCTCAATGTTGGAGCTTGACCTGAGGGTGTATAGGGCATAGCAAGATTTGCTAAGCTTCTTGTTAAGATTTGATATGTGAGTGTTCCATTTTAGGTTTTCTTGAATTGTTAGTCCGAGGAAGGTAGTTTCATGAGATATTGTTACAGGGTTATTGTTTATGAGCAAATGCTGTGAGAGTTTGTCTTTACATCGAGGATTCATGAAATTTAGAGAGACTGTCTTGCTGGTGTTTATGATGAGTTTGTTGTCTTGAAACCATTTTACAAGTGCTTGCAAAGTTTTGTGAGTTTCTTTTTCTAATGATTGTTGTGTTTTTGCTTTGATGATGATGTTTGTGTCATCTGCAAACAAAATTATTTTGTTGTTCCTTAAAGCCAATTATTTTAGAAATGGACCAAAAATATTATTCAATATTAAAATTTCGCGTGCGATTGTGTTGTGAGCTCGCGCAATATGTTTATGGCGAGCTGGCTGTGTCCCATTGTAACCAAATGAACAGGTTTATTGTTCGAGGGTTCCGAGGTGAATGAGGGGATGACAAAACTGATGAATCTTTCAGTCAAGCGCGAAAAAGGAGCATGCTGCAGCCTGTGAGTACATCAGACTTAATCTTAAACCTTTAAAAATGCTAATAAACTCCCCAAACGTTTAAAAATGGGTGTAGATGTGATCCCTTCTGTTGCTGGCAAGTAAAATAATGTATAGAAATAAATTATTAATGTGTTTATATAAATTATTAATTAAAAATGTTGAATAAACTACATATTTTATACAGTTATCATCCTTTTCTTTAAGAAAACTTAAAGACATAATATTTACATGACCCCCCTCCCTTGGCACCTGAAATTTAAACGTTTCGCCGACCCTGTCCGAGGCAAAGTCACAGGAAATGGTAAAGGAAGTATTTTTTAGGCATGTTTCTTCACTTTTCTAAACACTTACTTTGTTGTATTTGTTAAGGTGCGTTTACATTGCGCGAGCGAGTTTAAGGAGTGAGGATAGGACAACGAAGAGGAAAGATTTCGCGCGGGCGGTGGCCCGTTTGTTAGGGTACTGCTACAGCATGCGCCTGGTGTTGATCGGAGAAACCACGGAAAACTACCAATCAGAGCAGCCGACCGCTACAATTCTCCTCCAGACAGCGACTGAATTCGACCTAGCTGCCAAGCTAGTGTCGAAAATCCTGCCACAGGACTTGAACTTAGGACCTCCCGGCCAGGGAGACTGACCTGAGCTAGCAGGAGACGGTTTCGTGGGTCACACCGCTGTGGATTCCGGCGGCCGAAAAAGACCGGTTCAGTGGCGTGTCTCGCGTGAACGCTGCCACTTGGATCTGTGTTCTGCTGGCGGTGACCCGAACGCGCCGCTGCGCTGCTGGTGGCGGGAGTCCCCTATAAAATTATACTAGGGTTTCTATTTCTTGGCGCGCGAGGACTTGTCTTCACGATGGAATATCTCGCGGCATTTCGCGTCTTGCTCGGTCGAGCTGCTAATGTCGCATGATCGCCAGCGCTGCTCGATACGGTCGCGATCATGCGACAACTAGCGGCACGGCTGAGAAAGACGCGACATACCATGAGATATTCCATCGTGAAGACAATGGCGCCAAGTATAAAGCGCCATAGCAGCGCGACACCGCTACCTCCATTTAAACCAGCCTAAACAACGCCTACTTCCGCGGGCATTCTATAGTCAAATAGACGGACGTCTGTCCACGGGTGCGGTAAAGTGCAAATAGTGGTTTTAGGCAACGTTGCAGGAAGGGGAGTAGCCTGTCATTGCTACGACTCGGCGCGTAGATTGAAAGCCGGGGCGTCTATTTACTCCCTTTACTTTACCTTTCTAATTCCTCTAAAATCCGTTTTGTGACAAAAATGTGCCTACTTACATTACAACACCAACCCACACATGTGGTGTGACTATTTTTCCCTATTATGATTCTGCATAAGGGATAGCGACGAGCTCTTACGATAGGTAACCGACAACAATGAGATTATTTAAGGTCTTTTTAAATAGAACGCGAAAGTTTAATATTTTTTATAGCATGGTGTAAACGATTACGAATAGTGTTCGTTGATTTGTTATTAGAAATTTATAATGTACTCTTGTCAGAAATTAGAGCAGAAAGTAATGCCACTTTTTTTAGCTTTCATAGAACCGTCTATTCAATTAAAAATTGTAAAAGAAAAAATTGTTTACTATCATCAAATAAAAAGGATTCAAATTTGCAATTCTCTGTTTAGCACCACACTAAATTGTGATTCCATCCTAGCAAAGCAAATTACTTTATCAGTCCTACAAGCAATTAAAATACTTGACTTCCAAATCAAATAAGTTTGTCTAATTTGTTTTAGGTTCATACTTCACAATGTCATTTATCAACAACAAACATTTCCAATATCATACAAAAACAAAATTACGTGAATTGTAAGAGCAGTGCTAGAACTAGAAAATTTTGGTTCTGGGGCAACATTGAAACTTAGTCCACCCTCCTCGAAAGAATTAAAACTATGAAAGTTTTATTAAAAAAACTATAGGAGTTATTTTATTTCAACAAATAACGAAAATTACTTTAAAACTAGAAAAGGTTTTTGGAAATATATTAATATTAAATGTTTTACGTTTTAGAGAATGTAGTCATTACATACTTAGTGATCAAATAATACAATTTCCACGATGATCTTTAAATGTTAAAAAAATATGTTTAGTTAGTGTTCAATAAAATTACTTGTTAAATACATGAAATAATAAGTATGTATTTTAGTAAATCTGTCTTAATGTTAGCGTCATTTGATTCTTTTCATATCTTATAAGTAATAAATATAATCATATTTAAGGTAAAAAATTAAGTGAAAATTGCATGAAATATCGGACTACTGTACCGCGATTTATAAAATTACGATAATGAATTTCTCGAGTTCTAATTTCTTTTTTCAACATTTTAATAATTTTTTTCCTATCAGTTCCATTATCGGGCCCCTTGAATTGCAGGGCCCTGGGCAAGTTCCACTGTATACTTGTAGATAGTATATAGAGAGGGACTTGCCCTGGGCGATCGCCCGGTTTGCCCATGCCTAACGCTGACACTGGTAAAGGCCCATTCCCAATGCAAACGTAAACATAAGCGTAGCGAATAGACATAAACATTAACATAAGCGATAGACTGAAGTATTCACAATGTCTAACATAAACGTAAGCAAAGTAAGAGTTTCTATTGGCTGTGACACATTCTGGTTTACTATTGGTTGGATGTGAGAATCGATTTCAAGGTATCGGTGTCCATGGCCCATATGACGTTGGTTCTTCTATAGACTTCGCTCCAATTTCGATTTTGAGTTACCATTCGGATTGGGTCATTTCTTACGTCTTACTCAAGCATAAGCACAGAAGCTTCTAAGTTAACGTCTTACGTGTTATGTTTATGCGAACGCATTGTGAGTGAGTCCGCTCATGGACGTAGTTCTAACTTTTATGTTAACGCCATTCTTACCTTTATGTTTGCATTGTGAATGGACCTTAAGTCTGACATGTTTTCGCTGATTGCTCTTTCAATTTACACGCTACGATTTGAATTGCTATTTTCTCATAGATGACCCCCTTCCTTTCTGTCCGAAGTTGGCGCTCTTATGGCACGCGCGCGGCTTCCGAAGTCAGTGAAAATGCAAATTACTGTTCCGGCCGATTTCACACGGCGCCGTGAACAGGGCCCCACCCCTTCTACCCTGCCGCGCGCCCCGCGCGGAAATTTCGGCCACTCTCCGATGGCCGGAAAACAGACCCGCGCAATACAGACATTTGTGCTGCACTAAATACTTTTTACCTTCCCATTTATTAGTCCATCAGTATATTTTTAATAGTTCATTTATCATGAGTAATACTTAGTGTTTGACAGAATGAAATAAAACAATCATGCACTGTCATTGTAAATATATATAAAATGCAATGAACTTCCATTCATATCACAGGACAGGAACAAAAACTGTTTGGGAGCATTTATAAAGGAAAATTAAAAAGACGAGATATTTTCATTTTTGTGTTATTAAAACAGGTCACTTGTGTAGTTCGTTTGCTATTACTAAACAGATCAATTCACAAGAAAACAGTAAAAAAAATAAATAACCCAATTTCTTCTGTTCTCCTTATATGGCAAAATAGTTCCTATCATTAAATGTGAACTTTGTGAGTGAAATTTTTGAAGTTGTATCAAAATGTCATAATAATAAATAATGATAATAAATTAATAAAGGCAGACACAGGTTTTATATCATTGTGCAAAAAATATCACACAAACATAATTTAAAATTGTGTTGTAAAGTTTGATCTTTCAAATGACAACAAACTGATGTTTCTAAATTTGTCACAGATACATTAGTACAGAATAACTTAACAAGTACATCATATTAAGACTAAGACTTAGATTTAACCAATGTCTGATAAATCATTATTACAAATATCAATCACACAATATAATACAGAGACAAACTCAGTGTAAAAATATCAAGTATTTTTCAGGGTAACACAATCCACTTATATTAAAATATCATTTTACAAAGTCAGTTTGTGATGTCTGGCAGTCAGGGCACATTCGCTTATATTAAAGACAAATGAATCAAACTAAAAAAACTCAAATCTTCTAAATAACCGATTACTTTTAAACTAAATTTGAAAATTGTACCCTTTTTATGAATTTATAATTAATAATAAGAATTTCTCCAACTAAATTAAAATCTAAATAAGACTTTAGTGCAAACAATGAAATAATTTCCAGTTAAGTACGTTACCGCTTTTTATCAATAGCAAGTCATATTGACAATGGAAATGTCATTTAATAAGTATAACAATAAGCAAATAATATGAAATAAAAGAATTTTGAAATTAAAATCGTAACCAGGGTACAATTTTTCCAATTTAATATTTTATTCTAGGAAACTATCTGAAAAAAATTAAAATTTGCATGGGTACAATTAGATAACTGTGACAATATCATTTAACTCCTTTTTCATGGCAGTGCAGGAATTGTTAAGGTTTTTGACTAGTCTCACTCAAGAAAATCTCTGCAATTTTTTTCACATCAAACCAGGATTGAAACATATCTTCTGAAGAAAATGAATACAAAAGTTTTGCTTGCTCAACATTTCAAATATTATATCCTCAAGCTTTTTTAGAGGAGCCTTCACAAAACTGTTGAACATAGCTTTTTAAATGTCTTCTATTCAAGACGGTTAAGGAAATTCCAGTGCAGTGTCATTTTAAAGCTACCACTGCAAATACAGATGAAAAGCATGCTTTCTTTTTCATCTCAAAGGACTGGTTATTGTAAGCAATTGCCCTACAATAATATGTTTCCAAAAAGCATTATGTGGGCTCATGCTCATCTATTCATTTATTTCAGACGATTGTATCTACCACTAAATATTACACTTAATTTCCTAGAATTCACAGTTGACTTCAAAACAGGGTAGTGATTCACATGCTGGAGGGCCTTATAGAAGGAAAATGGAAAGAAATCTACTGGAGAGTTTGTTTTAGAAAATAATCCTTTTGATGTAAATATATTGCTTGTGAATTTGCAAAGATGTCAGTACACACACTGAGACAATGGAAACATACTTTATATGCTGTCGATAGATTAAAAAAAGTTAATATGAAATTGTGGCTTAACCACAACTCCCACTGGATCCTCCATAACGTTTTGCTCTCAGAGTTCTGGCTGATATTCCCATCTTCAGACTTCTCATAGCCATAGCTCTATTGAAGTGACGTTGTGCCTTCATTTCTGTGAATTCTGACTCAAGATTGTTGTCAACAGAAGACAATATAACTAACAGTACACCAAGGGCCTGCAATCACAATTAACACTCATATTAAAAAAAGAAACGTACGACAAAAGTACGACAAACTTGACACCTCAATACCTTATACTTCACTTTTTTGTATGGATAGTGCTAAATTCCTTTAATAAGATGACATAAGTACTAATTTAATGTATTCTTTTGAATTTTCAAAAATTAAACACACAATTTTTTTGAAATACTTCTGGTTACTACTAGTAACATTCTCAAGCACCGCTAGTTTTACAATGTAAAATTTTTACCTCTGCATTACTCAAATTACTATTATGTCTATTTGTATTTTAAATGCTTCATTTATAAGAAAGCTTCGCGCTGACACACAATATAAAATCCTGATCTGATTCCTGAATGGAAATGAGTATGCAATACTACAAACCAGGACAATGAAAATATAATAAACCCAAGAATAGACAAAACAATAACGAACTAAAAACAGCGGCACAGATATTAATGGAACTGGTAACACCACTAATAAAAGCAATAAACAGTAAACACCCAGATGGAATTATCATTGAACTACTAAATGAAAATAAAGAACTCGGGTGCTGCTAACTAAATGTTGCTCAACAAAGCTTCGGAATAATACATGGTCCCAAAAGAATGGCAAGTTTGTTAACTTATCTGCATAAGAAAGGCGTAAAAACAAACAGTGATAACAACAGAAGAATAACACCATTAAACTGATTAAGAAAGAGACTTAACAATTGAGGGAGACTGATTCAGATTGGGAGGATTGCATGGGTTTCCCGTTTGAGGAGTGACAGGCACCAGCGTCATTACAAAGAAGATTGTTGACGGAGATGGAAAAGAAGACGCTCATGAGTAGTGCTGCAGAGAAGATGTACAAATTTATTAGGATAGATTTTGTAAAGTTACTAAGTTATTATTTTAAAGAACATGGCTTTTTGAAGGCACTGTTATTTTGTTTCAATTTCTTCCCACACAATTAAGAAATAGACTTATACCTAGGGGTGGATTTTGATGATCTAAAACATCATCTAAAATGATTAATGAATTGCTCTTAAAATGCCCTAAAAACAAAAAAAAATTATGCAAAAAATTGGATCACAGTCAATTCAGGTGAATAATTCAAGCTGTTGAATATGTTAGAAAGAATTGATGCTTATTTCTTTCGTTCAAATGAACTGAACCTGCAAAATTTTTGTTTGGATTGTTCTATACCAGGAAATCTCAGTTTTCAGTTATTGTAAAATTGGAGGAACCAATAATGGTGTTGATAGGCATCATAGGAATAATAGATTACATACTCACAATGGCGGGCAACACAATTTTTGAGCGAAGAAATTGAATAGGAATCTGGCAGGAATTCTGCAGAGAACATCTGTTGCATCTCCTGAATATTATTTCAAGCAAATAACATTAAAATAAAATTAAAATTGATGAAATCAGTGCAAAATGCTTTAATATTGTCAAAAAAAAAAGGTAAAAAATTCCACATTACTCCAAATCATATAAAAATGGGCCATTTCCTTTTGTCATAACATAAAATGTATGCACATACTAAAAATCATTGTTGTAAAGTGCAAAGAAAACAAAATCATTAAACACCACCCCTTACTAATAACTAAGACAGTGGGCTACTCATGGGAAAAGAAAGTTGATTCAGAAAGCGGCAGCGCACAAAAGACGCATGTGGAAAATAAGGCACAAATAATCAAAAGAGAATTTGAAGCCTTTCCCATAATTCACGCACAAGAGTAAAAGTGAGCGATATATTAAAGTTCCTTGGAATAAACAGAGGTCTCCAGACAGGGCTGTGGGCTGTTACCACATCTATTTAACTAATCACTGATTGTAATATCAAAGAATACAAACAAGTTAAAAAAAAAAGTAAATCTCAACCAAAAAGACAACATCCAAATTATTGTCTATGCACACAATGTAGCTATACTAACAGAGCCTGAAGATGACCTACAAATGACAACAAATGAGCTACAAATACTAAAATATTTCATGAGAATCTCTACCAAGCAAAATGCCATGAAAGTAAAAGGAATGAAGACTAGTTGAAATCATCTTTAACAGACAAATAATAGAACAAGTCCTCCAGTTTAACTATTTCAACAGTATCACTGAATGTAGATCACAATATCTATAAAACAAAATCTAAAGATACAACAAAAGAAATGGAATAATCAAAAGACATTTTGGAAGAGATATATTCCAAGAAACCAAGTGAAGATGTGTCAATAAAATCAACTAATGGATCAGAAATATGGGCAATGAAAAGCAGAGATCATCAAAGATTGGAAGACATGCAGTTGAGATTCCTACAAAACATTATGGGAATCACTTTGAAACACTGACAAAGAAGTCAAAGATACCAGAAAAAGATTGGAGACACAAATTAGAGGCAAGATAAAGAAAGGTCAGAAGAAATAGCTCACCCATATCAACACAATGAAGGAAGAAAAACTACCAAAGGCAGGTTTGAGATGTGCACCAATAAGGCAAAGAGATGTTGCAAAACTACAACTAAAATTGATAAACCAGGAACACCTGAATGATTACCATCTAGGCTTATTGATATAGCCAGCAGGAATAGGCAATTAACTTGCAGTACATAATGATGAAGTAACCTTTCTCCACAAAATATTACGAAGTTAACTACATTTGGTCATTTCTATATTAAATCAATTTAAATTGTTAAAAAGCTGATAAGGTGTTCTTGGCATAATTAAGTGGTGAAATAATTGAAATCAATTTTGTCAACTTCCTTGAATCGCCAATCTATAAATAATATAATAACATACCATATAAATACTTAATAATAAGATAAAACAAACAATACAATTAATAAACATAAGTGAATGAATTAGAAAATGAAAATCAACCCATTAATTTCTAAGACCAAACCATCTCTAGGGTCTTGTGCCTAACTGTCTCTACCGTAGATGACAAACACATTTTGAATGTTTTTAGAAAACTCACACACAGACAGTCAACCTAACATCCATCTGCTCACAAATATGTGGCTTTGCTTGCAATGATTCACAAGACAACTTTCAAAAAGAAACACATACTATCAAATACATAACTCCCATCAATGGGTGTAGTAGCAGTCTCATTGACAGCATACTATACCACAAATTAAATAAAATAAAAACTGAGAATGTATATAAGCCTCACCCCACTCACCCAGAAACCATGAAAATTAATTTATTCCATTCTTTGGAAAAATATCACAAAAAGTAGCTCGCATTCCTCATAAGTACAATTTGCAGGTTTTCTTAACTACACAAGAATCTCTCAAACACCTCTCCCCTTGCAATCATACTCACGGTAAATTCAAGAGTTAACGAATTCCACTGCTGCAATTGTGAAGTTATCCACAAACCAGACCAGCCAAAGCTTCAATGCCAGAGTTGAAAAACATTTACAAGTGTAGAAACAATACAAACATATCACACTTTGCTATAAGTCCTATCAACACAGAACACACTTTTAACCCTGTCTAAGACCTTAAAATTTTTGAAATAGAACACAGCTTCTGGAATAGGAGTGCTTTAGAAGTTTTTCAATCCAAGCAGAAACCTGAATCTCTCCTCAACAAACAAACCAATTTTCCTATGTCCTTTCTACTAATAATTTTACATGCCCTTCTCTCACAAAGTGAGTCCCCCTGCTTCCTGAGACATTTCCAAGAAGACACTAAACAGACCTGCTCTGACACCTCACTCACAGCCCCAGAAATACATTTTAACATAAATTCTGGAACAGGAGCAATTTAAAAAGGGAACCAGGAAAAGAAAAAGAAAGAAAGGGAAAAAGAAAACAAAAAAAGAAGAAAAGGTAAAAGATCAGAAGATTTTTAAGAATCTTCACATATATTAATTCCAGCAGAAATCTGAATCTCTCCTCAAAGAGCAAACCAATTTCCTGTGGTCCCTCTGCTAATTATTTTATACACCCCTCCCCCCAAAATGATTCCACCCACCTTCTGAGACTCTCCCAAGAAAACACTAAACACTTTGTCCGACCCATCCCTTCTGCAAACCATTTCACAATTTTAGCCACATGTAGCAAGATAAGCAAGCGGCTCAACTTATTCTGTTTCACTTTTTGAAATTTCATTTAATATTACTTTTTAATTGATTATAATAATAATTATTATTATCGTTATTTTGTATCCATTGCAATTCCTTTATTTGTGTTAATTCCAGCATTTTTTGTATTTATGTTAATTTCAATATGTTTATTGATTGTATGATACGTATTATATTATTTTGTATTTCATTTATTGACTGATGATGCTGGCAAAGCTGTCACAAGCTGGCTATCTGAATAAATCTAGCAAGTTGACGAAGATCACTTCAATTATTTCACCATAAACAAATTTAATTTGCTAGTTGTTCCTGTAATACTCTATTGGATGAGAAATAAATACAAAATTACTCATCATAAAGATTTAATGGTAAAGTAATAATTGTCTACCTACTATATTTTTTTGAAATTATGTAATTCAACTACTACTTAGCCCAAGAAAACATAAATCTTTACATATTATTATTTTCTATTTTAATGTCGTTTTTACCCAAATCTTACAAAGTATAGCCATGTTGAAGCTTCACTAAGCTTGCATTATGAAAAAAACTTACATATTCAACTTACCAGGCAAATTATTATAAGAAGAGTATAAATGTGTATAGTAGAATCAGGAATAGATTCCATATCTTTAAGTGCAGCCAAAGCAGGCTCAAACTCTGGTTTAAGCTCCAGAGCATGTCGTAGATGTAAGGAGGCCTCTTGATAGTGGCCATATGCCTATAAGAAACATCACATATTACTATAATATTTTTTTAATAGAAAATAAACAGGAAAATTTGTAAGATATCAATTGAAAGGTCAAGTACAACAGTGATCTAGCTCTCCTTAATTAGAATCTGAGATATTGTACTTAAAAACTGACATGATCCAATTTTCCACATTTTTCCTTTACATTAATTTTGTTCTAAACAGTACTTTCTCTGAACATTAGTATTCTTTGCCATACAAGAAAAACTGATATAAGATGAAATGAAAAGTGAACAATTAATTAAATTCTTTTGCTTGAGTCACCATAAAATGGGTTCGACCAGTGTTGCACTGAACTCCAACACTGATTGCCAAAAACACATTTTTGATTTTAGAACAAAATCAAAATAATCCTTGAAATTTACAGAAATTACATTTATTTACTACCTTAATATTACAGAAATTAAAAAATATGATGACATATGTAGGAAATTATTGAAAAATAAAATACATTTTGTAATAATTTTAAAAAAAATTATTATTTGAACATAAGGTATGTCATAGATATAACCTTCGTAGTCGTGACCTTCCTGCTAAGTTTCGGAAGAGACTGTTGAAGAAATCATAATATTCAGCTGGTACATATTGTGAAAGTTCTTTGATATCTTTCAATTTATTGGCTTTGATTAGCGTTGGAGATTTGTACTTTACAGGCAGATTCTAAAGGAGAAAATACTTGGAACCTCTTTTTATTTATTTATTTATTTTTTGACAAGACCAAAGTTTCTATCACAAGGAAAGTAGCTATGTCCGGAGACAATATATTTGTGTTCCAGTTTGAACCAAATGATTGTGAGCAATGTGCAACCAAAATGTTATTTGCACATGTGACTAGTTTTAATTGGTCAAATTCCCCACTGTTGCACTAGGAATTTGTTACAATTACTTTGAGAACAAAAACTAACAGCATATAAACACTTAATACACTTATTACATCCAATATTTATTGGTTCTGCCAATAGTAGTTCGTAGTTAATGAAAACGTAGTTCATAGTTAATGAAAACAGATTACTTTTAACAGACCAATTTCAACATCAGAGAGGATTAGACCAGTTACGCTCAGCCTTTCAATTACACAAAAGTCATTATTTAGAATTATTCAAGCTCACATTTTTTTAAATCACATAACAAACACAGAAAGCCAAACCAGGTGAAGTGATTTCAACAATCTAACTTACAAAATTCCCACAAAAGCCTCAAAATGGCCATGGTTTTGGAATTGACATGGTGTTGAAGGACTGAAAATATTGGTCAGTTAGAAACACTTTTGCAAGTTCAAATAGCATTATAATATTGCATTACCATTTAAAAAATCTAGAAAGTATGAACACGTTGTAAATTGTTGTGAAATAAGATGCTTCACACTCGTTGGGTAGATATAAATTTATGCACCTGGGGAACACAAGCATTTGTTGCAGTTTAGGGATGAGGTAAGGGACTGAACTTGCGCAGTTCAGCCAACATGTCCACTGGGCAGGGTGATTTTTTGTAATTTTTGTTTATTTTCTGTGCCTTTTCTCACCCATCTTAAGTCACATCTATTTTACTACAACTTCCTCCCCTCCCCCATCCTTTTTAATATTTGTATCTTCTAATAACAGTCTTTCAAAATACTCTTTCCATTTCTTTATATGAATCTCTTATAGTTTTTCAATACATATTATACTTACATTCCAATATTTGCAATATATATCCCTGTGATAATATATTGTCTTCATTAAATGAATAGGACCTTTAGATAAGTAATAAAAACAGGAGGAAATAAAATTCAACAAGTTCAATTTCACACCAAGTCTGCACACTTTTTTTCTGGCAGAAAACTGACCAATTATATTTTTTTCTTTGCACTGCTGCCACATTGCAGAAAAATAAAATACAGAGGTCACTGTTTCAAAGAACACCTATATTGGAACAGTTACCACATTGACTCATTTTTATCATTAATTTAAAAATTTCTGGTTGTTGTAGAATTTCTCTCATTCCAAAAAAAATGCCAATAGCATAACACATTGATGCATTTATATAACACTGGTAATCATGCTGTATACCTCAACAGTTATGCAATACACTGGCTTCCATCCAAATCACGACACTAATCTAGGCCAGCTGACACCCTTGTTATGAAACAAATGCTGCCTTATGACCTTTCCATTTCTTTACTATTAATTTGCAGATTATTTAATTTTGGCATCAATTAATTCCTATTCAGAATTCTCCTAAACCAATGTGAACCTTCTATTCACACAAATTTTGCACACCACTGCGTTAAGTAACTCCTGAAATTTATATACCTTCCTTTCTTAAGTGTCCAGGTTCCCAGTAAACCTACACTAGTAAAATATCATACTTATTCTTGAAAAACTGACTGACAGGTATGTCCAAACTACAGAGATCCAAATGCAAGAAAAACTGAATTGAAGGACTGAATCACTGTAAAGTCAATATTATTTTTTATTAAGAAATATTAAAACAAAGCAAAAGAAAAGTTTGTCTTGCTGGAATTGAGAATAAAAGCTTTAAATACAAAAAATTTGTATGCCAAATAAGCCTAATAATAATCCTGTGAAGCAGCAGGAGACACATGGATTTGCCTTTCTTCCTTTGCCCTTCCTCTTTAATAGTCGTAATTGTGACTTAATACTAAATTCCTGAAATAGTGCAATACTACGAAACAGATTATGGAGATGCAGATTTGAAAAAACTGTTTCACTCTCTATTTTACCCTTCTTTATATAAATTCAAACAAAGCATAAAATTCAGAAAAAATAGTTGATGATACAGACAGACTAAGAACTCTATAGTCACCCCTTCACCCAAACCGAAGATAGGTCTGCAAGCTGTGGTTATAGCCAGTTCTGCCTCCATTCTACTTGGCAATGAGAATTTAAACAAAGAGGACAACAAAAAAGTCTAAAATTAAGAAACTGCTTCTGCAAGAGAGTGAAGACCCACTGTCATTGGTAAGGTGCTTCTTCCAGCACAGTAATAATTTTTATACTTCAACATGCTTACTAATATTTTCAAATGTTACATCATAATCCTTCCAAAATTTTTTGAATTGTTAGTTTCTTTAATATTTCAATTTCTTCTCTGGTGAATGTTGTCTTCAGGGTGTGTTCTGTTATTTCCACTACTTAAAAAAGCCACAATGTTTTTGACTTTTTTTATGACCATCCTCAACAATTTACCTAGGTCAGCGATTTTTTGAATTGTCAACTGAAAGTTTTCCAAAATACATAAACTTTACTATCAACAACTAGAATTTCATATTTTCATCAGATGCCACTGATATACAATCTGTATAATAATTTTTTTGTTTTCTTTTTGATAATTAGGTGAATCTCTTGCATACTAACTCATTCAATTTGATACTTACAAAGAAAGTATTTGAAAAATATCATTTACATTTTCTCACTTATCAATCCATAGTTTAGGATACCAATCCCAAGCCTTAAGAAAACAATAAACAAAAAACAATTTGATATTGCTCATTTATACAATACCCCATAATGATTCCCAAAATTTTTATTCTGTAGGCCTTTATGAAGACAATTACATGAAAACCCTATTTTAAGAGAGTCCCTTTCATAGGAAATGATAATGGTCTTTTATAAACAATTTCACACTTACAAGAGACAAAATTCCAATTAGCCAAATGTCTGTTATAAAGACGTTTTATTGCTATGTAACATTGATGTATCTGTGACCCTGGTGAATTAGCTGATAAGTCAGAATGCTTAAATTTTACAGAAGAGCCAAAATCATCTTTCCACAGAAGTAAATCAGCGATTAATGATGTTCAAATGAAGGTGATTTTCAAACTAAACTATTTGTGGGTAGGTTTCACATGAAATCATTAATCCCTGATTTACAGCATCAGCTGAAAGTTTTTTCTTAAGCCCTCCTATAAAATTTAAGCACTTATGACTTATCAGCTTATTCACCACAGTCAAAGATATTTACCTTTTCCTAAATATTGTAAGGTATGTTTTATTCATCGTAATTAGAATAAAAAAGATTTGGGACAAAGATGTCGAAAAGAATATGTAAGTCACACTTTAAAATCAACAGAATGGAATACTTTTGGGAAACAAATAATGAAGGGTAAATTAAATTAATAAACCTTACTTACTACTGCAAGTTGTAAAAAATGTATTAAACCACTAAGAGCAATAACCAACCTTAAATATTTCTCCAAGAGTGAAGTATTGTTGCCAGGCATTTTTATCTGGTGGCTGTACTTCTAATGACCTCCTTGTTAAATAGATGGCATCATCTAAATACTGTAGATTGAACAGAACACGAGCGAGATTCAATAGTACCTGCGAACACAACCTTATTTCATGAAAATATTCACTAAAAACAACAAACAAATACAACAAAAGTTAAACTTACCTCTGCATTATGCGGTGATACAGCAAGTGCTCGCCTGAAGCATTCAATGGATTTTTTTGCATCTCCCTTTATTCTCCAAAAATTCCCAATTTGATTGTACAGTTGTACTGATTTTGGTTTCTGTCAATTAAAGGATTAAATTCCATTAATTACATTACAAAAACAAAATCTACACAGGATATTTTCCCCTTATTATGAAATAGTTTACAAGCACTGACCTCTCTTTTGGCTTTCTTCAATTTCTTTTCAAGCATATTTACATCTAATTCCGTATTTTTTGAGTTCTTCTTCTTAAATATCATTGCCACTTGTGGTTCAGGCACATGAGGGTGGTTGTGCCTATTAGCAACTCCTACTAAATTATCATAATAAGTGAAATTAACTGGTTTCCCACAATCCAAATGTTCTTCATGATCATTTGGAACAGTTGCCCCTGAATCATGCATCATGTTTTTTGAGTCCCAGCCAACTGACACTATTGATGATTTGTTATTTTTGCTGTCTGTTGACTGGAGATAATGCCTTTTAACAAAATAAATATAAAATTTAATTGTAATAAATTTTTACAGCACATTCATTTAATTTTAAGAACTCTGACAAAAATTATAACATTATTTCATGACAAATTTTACAATTCTACTCAGACTTAACACAAATGTTAAGGCTAACTTATAATTTATTGTTGGTTTACTTTTAAAAACCTCTCATTCTTCTTAATGTCAATAGTGGACATTTTACAAAATAATTCATACTCACTTGTCATCAACTCTGAAGTCAAGCGAATCACAGTCAGTGCAATAATATTCCATGCCTGCTTTGGTCCAAGACTGACCATGATGTACTGTGGATGTGATGATGTGAAATATTTGATCGGTATCTGTACGATACGTATCATGAGGCAAAGCGACAATTCGAGGAAACTGACTCGCTTCTACAATTTTGCCTTCTTCGATGTTTAACTTCCATAATGTTGACGTTTTGGAGTTGCTATGTAGTATGTGAAACGACAAAATATAAAGTGCCATGTACGTAATACATGGCACATCACACATTATCCTCGCCTCAGACTCAATTTCAGGTGTTACGATGTTCACACAACACTATTTCAGCAATCACACAAAATCGCTGTGGCACAGGCTTCCACACTGCACTATTATTCTGCTCTACTCAGCAGGGCAACACGGCCGAGTTCTGGCTCTGTTCAAGCACGGACTCGCTTGCACTCCGTCACCACCGCAGCACCGCCGCCATCCAGTTTCGCGTAGTGTCCGCGTTTCGCCGTCTTCGCATGTCTGACAAAAGCGCCGCGCAGCACAGTTCGCCACAATTTCCTGGAATTGTCTGATTGAAAAATGTAGAGAGCAATTTTACTTTTTAGCATTGTTCGAATTGTTTTGATTTAATGTAAGGGAAAAGGGGTCAGCTGAACAAAGAATACACTATTTCTTGCTGAGTATTCTGTCAGACGTGCGGTACTATTACAATACTAGTTTATTGTAAACACGAGCGCTAATCACGACTTAATTTAGGGGGTTCTGTTAATTTCTTTTGAAATAATAAACATACTTAATAAAAATTAATATTAAAGAAAATAATAACCGTACAATTTAATAGCCTAATATTATTTATTCGTATTTAACGTCTTTTGAAGTTTAGTTTCTAAACATTTTTGGGGCTCTTAAGTAATGTGCTCAATATTTTTGAAAACTCCAACTCCTGGGAGTAGAAGTAAAATCTAATGGTTTTAAAGAGGAAAAGTATTGGAATCGCTTCGACAATATAATATGAGATTTTGGTCGTAAAATCCCCATTTGAGATTATTTGAGCTGTATTTTCCCACACATGTCAGGAAAAGTAAAAACATGGTTTTAGAGATTAAAAGTATTGGAATGACCTCGAGAATACAATATGAAATTTTCTTTGTAAAATCCCAGTTTGAAAGGATTTGGGCTGTAACTTCCCATACATGTCAGGATTAATGTCTATCGGTTCTATTGTTAAGAGGGTTACGAATATATATTTATCCATAGCTTACAGTCCAAAATTGGTGCGAGTGGCGAGGAGTTGCAAGAAATTTTGTACTCGCAAATAGGGATGTCTTTATATCTTCGACACACAGACATACGTAGGTACAGATTAAATGTGGTCGAAGGTATGTATGCATTAATGGAAGATGTAGCACGTATCAAGTACAAATCTGATTAAAAGCATTGGAGCTGAAATTTGATAAATTCATTAGGGGTAAGGTGTAGTTATAACGATCCGGAGATCATTACAATATTTTAATTTTTGAAGGTTCTTTGCACAAAACCCATGAATTCAAAATGTTCTGGAAAATTTTCTGGAAATTGAGCAAATACTTAGATGGTTCCTACTTTGCTTCTGGACTGTACATGTAGATTCACCATCTGCGCAAGTTTCCCGGAGCTCTGTTTTTGTTTCAGGGAGAAGTGGGTAGAGGTCTATTTATTTCGTCATTAGTACTATCAAATAAAAACTATAGGTAGTTTGCTGCTGTATATATATATATATATATATATATATATATATATATATATATATATATATATATATATATATATATATATATATACACACATAGCTTATGCGGGCTGCCTGACCTTTTTTTCGTCACAAACTATAGAAACAGACGATTTATATTAGAAAACTACAGATTAATTTTTGCCCTGGCTGGGAATGAATGTGAGACCGCCTCACAGGACGCTATCCTGCTGTCAACAAGCCATCCAAGGGTCTTAATGAATAAATAAATACACAAACAAATAAATAAAGCATCAAAATTACATTTCAGATTTTTAGTTAAAGTATATGACACAATAGCTTTCATCTGTCTTTTTCTCATTATTGAATTTTGTTTGTGCTGCATCATTTGATGACGAAAGAATTCAGGCTGCAAATTCTTCAATGTAAGGGCCCCCATTTGCGGTTTGCGTCCTTCTGTGTGGAGGAACAGTACTCGTACATTCCCAACCAGAAGAAGACTGCGCATGAGAGCTCCAAAGAACAGTGAGTTAAGGTTAAAATTAGAGCACCATTAAATCTTAATTGTTTATTCCCTAAATTCGTTTATTCATTAAATTCGTGTAATGTGTAGGTGATTTCAGTGGATTTTAGTAATCTAGATTCATAATACTTACAATTCTCGTTTTAACATATTTATCTACTTACGCCTTATCTTTACGATTTTCGTCATGTTATGTTTTACCTTTGCGTTTTAGGGCACGATTCCACCGACCTGAAGACATTTGTAGGATTGGTCAAGAACTATAGGAGGAAGAGGGAAGAAAAGACATAGAAGAATGCTTGTCGATCCAGGGTTCATTAAATTCGAGAAGGAACACATCGTCGTAGATGACCTTGACAGCGACTCGGAAATGGAAGAATTCAGGGCCGTATTTACCTACAAGCAAAACAAGCAGTTGCTTGGGGTCCGCTTCCATGAGAGGCCCCGCACTTCAGGAAAATATGTATAACATATTTTCGTGCCTGACAAATAATTGTTACTCAAATAGTCTAATGTACTACAAAATTTGTATTTAAAACTGATTTTTTAAAATACTTTATACATGTTAAAATAGTCTAAAATTAACTACACGTTATTTAATTATTGTAAAATTCATTTATGCGAAATATTATTTAATGTAATAAATACAATATATGTAAAATTTTATTCCAAAATTATTAGTTTTCATTGGTATTTATACAGAAAGTACATGTTTTAAGCTAAGTTTTTTATTTAACAAAGATGGAACGCTTTTTACGGAGGAGGAGGGCAACACAATTTTGTGCTTGGAACCCCGCTATACTTAAATCTGGCCCTGGAAGTATTGGTGATAAAATGAAAATAAAGTTAACGACTTACGATTTTGCATCGGGAAGGACCAGGGTACTCCGTGGGCGAGTAAATCCATTACAATAAGAGGGAAAACAAAATCCAAAAACATTTTCAAGATATTTCCAGGATCTAAAAGGGCAGCTCGACAATGTAACACTCCACACGAATGTTTTTCTCAACGTATGACCACCAGATATAACAGATATAAATGTCAAAAGCACCAACATCTTTATTCAGATGAAAGGAGATGTTCATCCTCATAACACGGACAGATATTACATAAGTATCTTTCATTCAGAATAATGGCTTTGTTGGAAGCCCTGTTTTTGATGGCTGTAAAGAGGGTAAAACGTAAACCAAGAGCGTAAATCGCAGAACTTTTCATCGACAATGGGACAAGCTTCACAATCTTGCGTGCAGGTTTTTGGGAAAATCGTTTCCGATTGATGAGATCAATTCGATTTGTCGATATCAACACCAAAAGTAAGAGCGTAACTAGAGCTAACGAATGACACAGACTCTCGTACAAGTTAGTTTTATAATTTCTTTGGTCTGGGCTAGCTTTTCGGTCTTCCTCATATTCTTGCCAGTTGCCATCTATCCCTTCCAATTATATTTTTTGAAAATTTCTCACTCTTTCAGTTTCCTAATGGTAGAACCAAAATATTACTTTAACAATATTACAGAAGAAAAAATCTTGTCTTATATGGAAAATTTGGATCCGTTTTTACGAAAATTGCGTTTGAGCGTTATTGTAAAAGCAAAATTTGAAGTTCTTTTTGACAGAAAATTTTTGAGTTTTCAATAAACTTTATAAAAAGTCATTTGAAGCACTTTCACGAAGAAATGCTTATTAACGACATGAGAGATATTAAAAAAAAATTATACTTGTGTAATTTTTGAAAAAACAAATGAATACAGCAAATTGAAATACATGTCATCTTAAAGAGAGCAATTAGCACTACCCGTACAAAAAGCGTGAAAAAAATGTGAGCAGTTTTTTAGAATAGGGTATTAGAAAGTTTCTGAAAATTCGGAATTTTGATATCTTTTCACATAATTTTTTTGTGTTTTCAAAAAACTTTTGAAGACATAATTGAATGCACATTTATTCATAAATGCTATAATGTGAACAAATCGCCGTTAATTTAATATTAACGACGTGAGAGACAAGTAAAAATATTACATTTTTGTATTTTTTGAAGAAAAAAACACGAAAGTATAGAGAAAAATGGCGTTTACGGCATATTATACAGTATATTTGGCACTATCCCTACCAAAAGTTAAAAGTAAAAAATTGAAGCCGGTTTTGCGAAAATTTTGTTTTCATTATTTTTTAACACTGCATATATTGCAATATTGCCCGAAAAATACTAAAATTGTGAACAAAAAATACACATGGCCTCGATGAAATAACTACGGGGAAAAATTTTTTTCGAAGAAAAAAACTATCTTCAATTTTACAATAGCAGAAATTCGCCGAATAAAATTCCAAACTTTTGAAATTTTCGAAAATTTTGAGTTAAGCGTGGAAATCGGACCTATGTCACCTTTATTAGTGTATTTTACTCTATTCTTACAACAAATCTAAAGAAAAAAAGGTGGAGCTATTTCTGAGAAAAGTTTGAAAATGTCCCTGGGGCTTCATGTTAAAAAACCCCCAATTTTAAAGATTTTTTTTTCCAAATTCGCGGCGCTTCGAGTAGAGCCAGATCGACAGGAGAATATATTTTCGAAAACAGCCTACGTATAGTTTAGGCGCTAGTGGAGTTTACAGATGGACGGACGGAGTTTTGGATTAGAAGATGTTTTGGCAAATTAGTAGAGTTAGATGTTTTGGAAAAGTAGTGGTGCTACAGAGTGGCATAGACTTTCTCGTACTAGTTGGTTTTCTAATTTCTTTGAACGGTGCTAGCTTTTCGGTCGTGCCCGATCCTCTTGTCAGCTGCCATCTATCGCCGCCCAAACATCAGTTTTTTTGTTTTGTTTTTAATTTTCTCAATTTTTCGTTTTCCTAATAGTAGAACCGAAATATAACTTTAAAAATATTACAGAAGATTAAAACTTCGCCATATATGGAAATTATCAGTGAAAAATTTGGAGTCACTTTTAAGAAAATAGCTTTTATACATTACTCTAAAAGTGAAATTTGAAGTTATTTTTCGCTAAAATCGTTTAAGTTTTCGAAAAACTTATTTGGGAGTTATATGAAGCACTTTTACCCACATAATGTAAACAAATCGTTGGAAATGTGCATATTAAAGGCGTGAGAGATATTTCAAGTTAGTGGTGTTAGACAGCCCGTACTTTCTCGCACGTACTCTCACGCAAAATTACGCGAAAAGTAAATGTAAGAGAATGAAAAGCACCCCCAGAAATTAAATATTGGTTTCAAAATCAAGGGGCCGCGACATCAACCAGATCGATTAGGAATTATCAATTTTGGAAAATCGGCTGAACCATTTAGGGAATTAAAAATTTAAAAAATTGAAAAAAAATGTATCTCCTCTCTAATGTACAAATATTAACCATCTTCGAAACAGCACTAATAACAACAATAATAATAATAATAATAATAATGATAATAATAATAATAATAATAATAATAATAATAATAATAATAATAATAATAATAATAATAATAATAATAATAATAATAATAATAATAATCGTCCAGTATAATATTTCTATAACGTGTGTAAACACCCCTTTTCCGGATGAACTATTCAATCAATCGCATCAAATAAGATGCCATTTGAAAGCTAGAAGTCTCCGATGTCTTCATGTGTAGTTTACGTTTCCGTTTGTTAAATACATGTTTTAAATTAATTAATAATATGAAAAAAAAATGTTTGGAATGTCGACATTACGCACAACCTTGTGGCAAGGCGGGTAGTATCGGGGACAGACAAGGCCGCACAAGGTGAGGACAGAGGGAAGGACCAGTTAGGTTTGAGCAGGCTAGGGCAGATCAGTGCAAATCAGAGCTAGGCAGTGCAGGCCCCAGCTGGCCACACCAGGCCAGACTAGGGACTACAAAATAGACAGAATGCATTTATTTTCCTACCTGAATAGACGAATAAGGTAAATAAGTATCCAAACAAGTAAAAGGATACGTTTTTAAACTTCCCGAGCGATTTAATCGTTTCCAGTAGTGGCGTTTTCTTCGGGTGTTCAAGTCGTGTGGCCAAGGAAATAAAAACTATTATTATTTCGTTTGAATGTATTTAGATTTTTCATTTATTGTCTTCCGTGCGATCGGCGTCATACATTGGCACCAGGCGTCCATGCAATGCAGGCAGTGTGAGCGCAGCTCAGGCCGTTGCCGAATGCCTCCAGCGTCTTCGGAACCGACTGGGAGGCGGCAGCGCATGCGCGCAAAGACCCTCCTTTCAACGACGCAGCGTGCTTGGATCTAGATTCAACGGCCTGCTGGAGAGCGAGCGTCCGTGATTGAGATATTCTCTGTTTATCGTTGCAGCCTTTAACGACACTCATTTAATTAGTGTTATTTTTGATAAGGATAGTGAAAAAGTGGAACAATAGTTTTAAATAATTGCCTTCCTTCCCTTTCGTATTAAAAACAAAAAGTAATTGATAATGTGCGATCGTGTTCTAACCTGATAATATTTCAGAGTTTAATTTTTAAAACGAAAACCGAAGAATGTAAAAAACGTCGATCATGTCTTTTTAAATACTTTAAAATGTATTGTACCAGTCTTTGAAATAGAAAATACATCCTCGTTGTTATTTTGTGACACTTTCCCTCATTCCTCCGATATCATAATTGAAAATAAATTATGATTTTGTTTATATAATTAAATTTTATTCTAGATTTGTAAACGAAATGAGTCATGTCAGTGTTTAACCCTTTCCTTCACCAGCTCCCTATGTCCAGAGTGAGGAGGTGACACTGGTTTCCAGTATAGTAGTGCTTAATCCTGCCCTCTCTTAAGAGCTATATCTCAAAAGAAGAAAACATCAAGCTAGTAATGTTTAGGTGATTCCAATACTTTTTCTCCCTATACTGTGGTACAGAACCAAAATTTCCAAATTTGGACGTTCACACAGCACAATTTTCCCTTTTCTAATTTGAAAAAAAATTGTCTTATCTAAGTTAGACTGAATATACGTAGGAAAGTTAAGTCCATTATATATTATTTGTGTCCATTATATATTATTTCTTGCACTAAATTAGTGTACAATACAATATCTACAACTGTTTACTGCACTCCCCTTTGCTGGAATTTGTAATTGGAATTTAATTTCCTTGCTGACAACAATAGAGCACCAGCCAGTAAAATTTGAACATAGACCACGCTGCTTCACACTTAACTTCTTATATATTTATATATATATATATATCTATATTCTAACCGTCTTACCTATCGCACACACTCTTACCTTCTCTAGCACACTCAGCATGCACTTTAAGCAAGTCGTTAAGATATTATGCTCGTGAAGCGAGCTTAGAATCTCAGGAAGCAGGATCTTTGGGGTACGAGAAAGGTCTGAACCCTTGACACAATAAAAGTCACACAAATCACACATAAACGAGCATATAATTCACTCAAAATTCTTTGGCATGGATTGATAATAACGAAAAACAAATCACACATAGAATTACACTTCAAAAAAAAAAAATGATTGAATAACACAAATAAGAAACTTTGACACCCTATTCAAATGAACACTTAATATTGTTTAGAACTGACTTTCTGAATCAATTTCTTTAACCAGTACTGGGATTCCCTTTGAAAACTCACTACGTCTAAATTTAACTTATTCTAATTACAATTGCACGTGAAACTAATCCTAATTTACAATTTCTTGCCTTTTTAAAATTTTATATACAATAATTAACATGTGGGCAAGCGCACTACTCTCAATTTCTCCTTAAATTATAAGTGCTGGTAACAGAATAATGGCTGCTACAATAGAATGGTTAAAGGCAAGCAATTACGCATTAAATCTCCCACTCCCAAGCTACAAATTATTAATATCCGTGTCCTCAATTTTCAACACTTCTGAAACTGTTCTCTTTCCTGCCGACGTGAACTTGACCTAATTTCAGTTTTACGGATTACCTCGAAACTGTCCGCCTTTCAACCTTGAAACAGCGTGCTGCGCTCCGCAACGCGTTGCTCGACTCCGAAGTTCTGCGCTGCTCTCGCCGTCCTCTTGCTCAGTCGTCGTCTTCTCGGTCGCCTCGCGTATTCTTCCGTCTCCACTAACCGATTTCTTCTCCTCCACGGCTGCTATCGCCTTCGATTACGCCCAATTTTCAGAAAATGTCCCTTGCACTTCCCTAACTGCCAGTGCAAGTACTTCGCTCGTTCCTAACTTTTATTCTGTTAATTAAGAACTTTCAGAGCTTTCCTGAGAACGGGCACACTTTTACTTTCCGCGTTAGTTAATAGAAGAATATTTCTCTGATTCCTGACTACTGCGCGGATGACTAGCTAGACGTTTCTCTGCAACGCCGTACACTCCTATTCCAAACAGTCGTTGCGGCAATTTCTAACTAATCTAACGCTCTGACAAAATCTGCACACTTGCCAAGCGGTGCCTTACGTGAAGAACTGCAGACCTGACGCGTGCTAGCAGAAGAGATGTTGACTCCAGGCGAGATGGCGACAAAAGAGGCTTTCAGTATGCGCGTCAGCCTATTTATTAGCGCCGCGCTGGGGAAATTCTGAGCAGATACTGAGAAGGGGGGGTAATTTCTCCTACTTCACTCCTTTCAGGAAAAACGTGACTCGAAAGTTTGTGGCTGCTAGTGCGAGCAACGGATACCAGGCTGCGCGTTTTGCTACCCAGGTATTCGACTGCTCTTCTCGCCGTCTGTGAGCGTTGACGCCGACGAAACTGTAGTGTGACGGGGGTGCATAATCCCGTCTCGGCACATTGCCCCCTCCTTTTCTTCTTAAGATTTTTTTCGGCGTCGAAACAAAATCTTAAGTTGCTTCAGCCGCTTTCCTTACTTCTGCTGCTTTCCCTACTTCTTCCGCTTTCGTTACTACTTCCGCTTTTCTTACTTCTTCTGCCGTTTTCCTTACTTCTTTTACCGCATTCCTTGCTTCTACCGCTTTCCTTGCTTCTACCGCTTTCCCTACTTCTTCTACCGCTTTCCCTACTCCTGCTGCCACTTTCCTTACTACTTCTGCTTTCCTTACTTCTTCCACAAGAATTGGGTTGATGTGCACCGTAATCGCTTTCCAAATTATTCCTTCTCGGATCATCTCGTTCATTACTTCTCTCACTTCGTCATGGTAGGCTATGGGGATAGGATAATTCTTCGCTTTAAGTGGTCGCAAGTCCGTTAACTTGATCTGAAGCTCATACCCCTTTATCGGTTCGTTGTGATTTTTGAAGACATCTTTGACGCTTATCAACATTTCGTACAACGCATTTTTCTGATCAACCCTCAATTTATCTTGCTCAATTATTTTCTTCCTTATTTCTTCCTTTATTTCATTCCCCTCCATTTCTACGCTACACATTTCGACTTCTGCGAATTCTTCTGATTCGACTCTCTCGTCTACCTGTGCATTTTGCGCCTTTTTATTTTCATCTTCCTCCATTTCTACGCGACACATTTCGATTTCTGCGAATTCTTCCGATTCGTCTTCCTCATCTGCATGTGTATTTCGCGCCTCTTCACCTTCATCTCCCTCCCAAACATTTTCTCCGTTGATCAAAACTTGCTTTTCTCCGATGTCGATAACCGCGCCATGTTCCGCCAAAAAATCCACTCCGATAATTAATGGGTAAATTAATTTCTTCACCACCAAACAAATTATATCAAACATTTTTCCTCTAATATTCACTTCCACCATTACTTGTTTTCTTACTGGATGAGATTTCCGCCCCCATGCATCTACCATTCGAGTATTATTGGTTGGTAATTCCAAGACGTTTATTTTCTTGCTTACTAACTCTTCATATAATTCTTCCGATATCACAGATTTAATTGATCCGGTGTCTACCAATGCCTTACTATGCACACCAGCGCAACTAATTCCAATTACGGGACATTTCTCCCCTTTTCTCGGTTCCCAGTTTTCCCATAAATTTTCTCCATTATTCGTGATTCGGTTTGCAGTTATAGGGATCGCGTGTTTGTCGTAACTTTTGTTCGATTTGGGACCCCTCTTCAACTCGAACTTGGCGTGTTTCCCGGTCCCGTTCGATTTCTTGTACTAATTTCATTTCGCGGACTCCGTGACCTTGCCCGCTGAAAGTTGTGCGCGTTCCTGCTCGTACGTGGTTGCTCGTCGCCGTAACCTTGACCGCGCAGCTCTCCGCTCGCCGTCCCTTCGTTCCGCGGCCTCGCGTCCTGCCCATGTTGTCGAGATTCACCTTTATTCTTGCTTCCTCCTTTCTTCGACGAAGAAACTACCGTGTCTTGAATAACTTGCATCGCGTTGATATTGGATTTCGTCGTCTTCGGAGTTTGGTTCATGTTTTCAAAAGTCAAATCATAATTGCCTAACAAAATTTGAAATTTTTCTACATCCTTTACATCAACGCTGCGTAACAAATTCTGGATGCTTAGCGGAAAATGTCTCGTGAGAATGCAAATTATTTCTTCATCCGCCACAGGAGGAGAGCACATTTTCAAAGCTGCTATTTTTCGTGCCGCGTAGTCTCGCATGGTTCCGCTAGAAGTACGGTAATAGCCACTCATTAACGAAATTTTGAAATTCATCTGCTGTTCCTTTCCCCAGTAACGGTCTAGGAACCTCACTACAAATTCGTCAAATGAATTTGGCATTGGGCATAACGTTTCTAGCCACGCCTTTGCATTGCCTTCTAACGCTTGATGCAATAATAAAGTTTTATGTGCTTCGCGGACATTCGAAAGCACGAAAAAGCTCTGTAATGATTTAATGAAAGCATTCGGATTCTCGTTTGGATGGCCTGAGAATCTAAGTGATGCTGGTATGTTAATATTGCTTCCTCGGCATGCTCCCCCTCCTACTTTACTTTCTGCTATTTCCCGCAGTTCCTGAATCTTACGTTCTTGTTCTTCTAACTTCCGAGTTACTTGTTCTTCGACTTGACGCTTCGTATTCGCGCTAATTTCAGTAACCTGGCCGCGAACTTCCTGGACTTCATTTTGTATTTCCCCGAAACGTGCCTTATTCTCTTCGTCTTTCTTCTGAATTTCCGTGGATATTGAATCTATTCTGGCTCCGACTTCTGCATGCCTTTCCTCGATTAACTGAGTACATGTCGCTACCTGCACAGCGATTTCTCCCCGAAGCTCGTCGCATTTACCAACTACTTCAGACATTATGGATTGTTGGAACTGCTCGAATTTTTCATTGAAAATCGTGGTCTGGTTGTCAATTTTCTCGGCTAATTTTTGAATTTGCTCCTCTGATTTTCGCGACTGTTCTTTGATTTCGACTGCTAATTTTTCAGACTGTTCTTTAGTTTCTGCTGCTAATTTTTGCACTAGCTCCTCTGATTTTCGCGACTGCTCCTCTGATTTTCGCCCCTGATCCTCTAACTTTCGCGATTGTTCCTTAATTTCAGCTGCTAGATTTTGCGACTGTTCTTTAGTTTCCTCGGATAATTTTTGCATTCGCTCGTCAGATTTCTCTATTTTCTCGGATAATTTTCGCCCTTGATTTTCTACTTGTATTCCGATGTGTCGCGCAAAATTCCCTAACAATGCTTGCATTAATGTTTGCATCGTCTGTTCTTCCGTGCGTTGCGACGGTTGTTCTGGCGTAGTCTCTGCTGATTCGGTGCGATCCGCGGTCGGCTCACGTACTTCTTCTGCCTCGTGCAACCCTAAATTTTCCATCCTACGAAGTATCTCGTCCCCCGCGTCACCCTCACTGTCCTCGTCACTCCTAATCTGCCTCGGTTCCCTATAATCCTGACTGCCTGCCATTCTAGTGCTTTGCGTTTGCCTTTTACCTTTCTAACAATACAAAATGCACTTCCCTTCCAAAATCACAATACAATACACTATATAACACTTCACTGTACACAGAAAAACACTTGCTGAAAAGAAAACACAGTATACAGCCTAATAAATACCACAAAATGCTCGTTTATTGTGTCTAGGGTTCACCTTTGCTTGCTCGATTTCAATCGATCGCTGCCGCACGTAATGGGCGCCAAAATATCTAACCGTCTTACCTATCGCACACACTCGTACCTTCTCTAGCACACTCAGCATGCACTTTAAGCAAGTCGTTAAGATATTATGCTCGTGAAGCGAGCTTAGAATCTCAGGAAGCAGGATCTTTGGGGTACGAGAAAGGTCTGAACCCTTGACACAATAAAAGTCACACAAATCACACATAAACGAGCATATAATTCACTCAAAATTCTTTGGCATGGATTGATAATAACGAAAAACAAATCACACATAGAATTACACTTCAAAAAAAAAAATGATTGAATAACACAAATAAGAAACTTTGACACCCTATTCAAATGAACACTTAATATTGTTTAGAACTGACTTTCTGAATCAATTTCTTTAACCAGTACTGGGATTCCCTTTGAAAACTCACTACGTCTAAATTTAACTTATTCTAATTACAATTGCACGTGAAACTAATCCTAATTTACAATTTCTTGCCTTTTTAAAGTTTTATATACAATAATTAACATGTGGGCAAGCGCACTACTCTCAATTTCTCCTTAAATTATAAGTGCTGGTAACAGAATAATGGCTGCTACAATAGAATGGTTAAAGGCAAGCAATTACGCATTAAATCTCCCACTCCCAAGCTACAAATTATTAATATCCGTGTCCTCAATTTTCAACACTTCTGAAACTGTTCTCTTTCCTGCCGACGTGAACTTGACCTAATTTCAGTTTTACGGATTACCTCGAAACTGTCCGCCTTTCAACCTTGAAACAGCGTGCTGCGCTCCGCAACGCGTTGCTCGACTCCGAAGTTCTGCGCTGCTCTCGCCGTCCTCTTGCTCAGTCGTCGTCTTCTCGGTCGCCTCGCGTATTCTTCCGTCTCCACTAACCGATTTCTTCTCCTCCACGGCTGCTATCGCCTTCGATTACGCCCAATTTTCAGAAAATGTCCCTTGCACTTCCCTAACTGCCAGTGCAAGTACTTCGCTCGTTCCTAACTTTTATTCTGTTAATTAAGAACTTTCAGAGCTTTCCTGAGAACGGGCACACTTTTACTTTCCGCGTTAGTTAATAGAAGAATATTTCTCTGATTCCTGACTACTGCGCGGATGACTAGCTAGACGTTTCTCTGCAACGCCGTACACTCCTATTCCAAACAGTCGTTGCGGCAATTTCTAACTAATCTAACGCTCTGACAAAATCTGCACACTTGCCAAGCGGTGCCTTACGTGAAGAACTGCAGACCTGACGCGTGCTAGCAGAAGAGATGTTGACTCCAGGCGAGATGGCGACAAAAGAGGCTTTCAGTATGCGCGTCAGCCTATTTATTAGCGCCGCGCTGGGGAAATTCTGAGCAGATACTGAGAAGGGGGGGTAATTTCTCCTACTTCACTCCTTTCAGGAAAAACGTGACTCGAAAGTTTGTGGCTGCTAGTGCGAGCAACGGATACCAGGCTGCGCGTTTTGCTACCCAGGTATTCGACTGCTCTTCTCGCCGTCTGTGAGCGTTGACGCCGACGAAACTGTAGTGTGACGGGGGTGCATAATCCCGTCTCGGCACAATATATATATATATATATATATATATATATATATATATATATATATATATATGACCTGACCTGACCTATATATGATTGCGGCACCCCCCTCCCCACACACAATCACTCTCGACTCAATAAGTTACCAGCGAATCACAGACCGGCAAAATTGACAAATATGACCGATAAAATAGGGATTCTGGCTATACCACGTGTTAGAGCATTTTTTTCTAAATTTAGCAACTGGATTTATCCAATTTTTTTACCAGGACCCTGTAATAAGAGTTTTTCTTCCGGAAAATCGTCGTTTTTCGCGCAGCATTATATTACTTTCTCTTCTTAAGAAGCTCCTTCTTACGCGCGAGAAACTAATAATGCGACTAATTTGGAGTCGATCCCTCCTTCAGCCGTCTGTACATTAAAAAAAATTGAAAATGAACTGAAAATTGTTATATTTGTACATGTAAAATGTGATACAAATGTTTTTCATATTCCAACATTATAAATAACCTTTTCTGTGGCCAGAAATTGTTCATAATCGGGCATTTTACGGCACAAATGATGACGTATTAGATATTACGGTACGAACAATTGCGTCATCACACATTTAGCTAATCGAAGCGAGAAAATCGGGGGGAGGTAGAGGTAAACGGAACAGCCGTTTTTGCGCACAGATGTCAAATACCCGAAACGTTACAAGAAAGTTGTTTCGCAAAATTATTTTGATTCTCTTATAAATTTATAATGCTGTTATACAAAAAAATAGCGTATCAACTCGTTTATAATGTTGCTTTACTGCATTCGTACAAATTTGAAAACTCGCTCCTACCGTCGCTCGTTTTCAAAACGTCTACTCATACAATAAAGCTTAACAAAATAAATTATTTGCATCAACTACTATTAATGGATGAGGAAGCTCATAACTTAATATGCTCTAATTTGCTCTAAGATGCAAACGCCTTTGATTATCCTGAGCGTCGGTTTTCGCTGAACTCATCTGAAACTGGCCTTATCGGGCGAGTCTCATTGGATCTTACGTCCGGGCGTGAAACGAATGCAAAATTCATCATATTTCTCGCTACAGATATTTTCTATACTACCTTTCCTTTCCTGCTGAAGACAAAGAATCCAGTCTCCAAAGGGTTTTCTACATAGTATGTTTGCATTGAAATCCCTCCTTCCACCTCCCGTTCCCTTCTTGGGTCACCGCGATTGACTTATACCAGGTGTATGCATAAGTCTTTTACGGTTTCACTAAGAGATGGCTCCAGCGAATAGTACGCAACGTCTGAATTTGACACTGTGTCAGTTTGGTCGTCTGACATTAATCTACCAATACATACAAGTTGAGTCGCCAAACACTAGCATCTACGTTGTATTGTTCAGTGGTCATGTCGATGTTTGTGCCGGAAAAAGAACATTCGCGGTACGCATTGCTTTTCTGATTTAATAGAAAGAAAAAGGCTGTGAAAAGCCATTGTTTGCTGGTAAAAACATATGGTGAACACTCTCCATCGATTAGAACATGTGATATATGGTTTCGACCATTTAAACGTGGTAATCCCAATGTGAAAGACAGCGCGAGCTTTGGTAGATTGTATAAAATGAGCAATTCCAGACGTTACTGGATGATGACCTAAGTCAAACTCAACAGAAATTGGCAAAAGCATTAATGTATCACTAGGAACATTTTATGGGCAGACGTTTACGAGAAATGGGGAAGATCAATAAACTCGGTATATTGATTTCACACAATTTGAACGAACAGCAAATGCAGACAATGCGCCGTCTTACACAGCAAAACCAGTGAGACACATTGAAATTGCTTGGATGGGACCCCACCTGTCGCCATTGAGAGAATACATAGAGAGAAAATGTAGTGTAGTTCTTTTTCGTGGCCTAACTTTTATTGTCTCAATATACACAGTAAAGTAAGCAGAAAATTATCTCGAAAAGTATCAGATCACATCTAAAATGCTTCTTACCAAATATTGAAATTAAGTTAGCATGAAGGTTATATTAATCCAAGAATACAAATGTAGAGTGTGATATGAACATTTTAAAACCTGAAAATATAATAATAAAACAATATTATTTGGCAACACTTTTAGAGGTAGAAAATCAAATTTTGATATTTTCCTGTCCCTAAACAAAAATTATTATTGAATAATGAAGGAGAGAATTGCATTATAAGGGCTCCCACAAAGCGCTGTCCGCTCCGGGGCCCCCACAAGGGTTAATTTGGCAATTGTTCTCATTGCATCTACAAATTCACACCAGATAGAATTTTCAGAAAGGGAGAGAAAGTCTCACGGAACATTTAAAATTGATAGCTGTAAGATAGAACCAGTCTCTCATTTCTAATACTTAGGAAAGACACTACAAAGAAGTGGTAGAAGCTTCACCAAACACATTGCAAAGAAAACCTCTCAAGCAATGATCGCCATCAATGAAATCAAATGTCTAAGGCCTTTGGACATGAACACATCTATGAAGCTTTTTCAAGCGAAAATCTTACCAGTCATTACTTCGGATATTGATTTCTACAAAAACTGACAATAGGAAATCTTTACGATCTGGAAAAAGTGAAATCAACGTTTCTAAAATGAGCATTGGGTATATATAAAAGAACAATATCTAGACTGGCAAATGCTTTCCCGGGAAGCATTCTTGATAGAGGATCTCAGACTGCAATTCCTCCTGCCAAATACTAAGGCGTCATTACAAAGCCTGAACACGAAACGAGAAGAAATATGGCCAGAGTTTTACACATCTGAAGCAATGTACAACAGAAACTGGATGTCGGCAAACTACGAGATGCGTTACGTGGTTACGAGGTCCGCAATGCATGGTTTTCACCACCTGATGTGTAAACTGAAGACTTGCCACGCTCCGAAGGAAACCTGCGTGTGAGAACTCTGCGGAAGAGCCTGTCAACCAACCATGCACGGATGAACAGTAACTGTGCGTCTTAGTGATGGCCTTTAACTGTGATAATTTGTGATAAGTATGTTCTTTTATTGTATTATTCTCAGCAAAGAGAATTGCACACATGTGCGTTTTTCGAGTAATAACATCAGATGAAATACACAACTCTAGAGACGTTACTATATTCATTCTGCAAAAATTGAAGCGTGCCGTCTTCCAAGTGACCTGGCGGTTCGGCAAACACTCGTTAGGAGTATAAATTTATAGAGCCCTCCTTCCCCAGTAGGCCTATGGCTCTGAAGATGACTGACGGGGGCGGGGTTGGGCGGGGGGGGGGGGGCGGGGGGCCGGGGGGAGGATATTGATGATATTGATCGGAAAATCAAAAGATCAAAACAAAAGGGGAAATGAAACTGAATATCAAATGAAATATTAAATGAATGCATTCTGAAGCTGTGATTGATTTCAACCAATAGATACACCGAAAATAATAAAGTGTCACTGAAATCAACATCTGAATAAGAAAAGAACCACTCAAAGAAAAAAAGTCCCTGAAAACCAGAAATATTTGAAGATGAAATAATATTCTAGGAAGATTGACATTCTCTGGAACATAAAACATTTAATCATCTCCTGAAAAATGAAACCCTATAAGTTATTTCTTTGTAAAATAAAAAGTAAATATGTACAACAATATCATCAAAAAACAAATAAATCTTAAAAAGGAATATTAAAAGTTTTCTCGCTGCAGTTAAATGCTCCAGCTCCTGGCTATAAATTCACATACACTGTAAAGTCAAATAAACATCACAGATGTAAAAACAAACACTGCTACCAATAAAATGCAAATACAATGAGTTATTAACAAAAAGGAAATTGCAAAACCTAAATAAAGAGCATAAATTAAACCCTATTTCGGAGAAAAATAGAAACATCATTAGTAGTTCACAGATAAACTAATAATTAAAAAACAAGATATTTTAACCTACAATCATAAAGTAACACAATTTCAGTCAAACATACCCACAAATACTTATATTTAGATTCCAACAAACATTTCGGAAAGACACAGAAAATAGTGTCTTTCTACGTTTTAAAGCTTCACTGCAATAAATCCTGCAATCAACCATGCCAACCACCCAATTAATGTTGAAACCCTGGAAAACACAATGCAATAGCATTAACAAAAAAAACAACAATTGATTTCACAGCTTTCACGCCCTTCATGAATCTGTAAGAATAAAAAAGTTAATTACACCTGATAAACACTAACAACAAAAGGTAAAACAAATCACAGTTAGAAATAAATAAACTTGACAGTACATTCAACAAAACCTCAAACAGTTGGACCTAAGTTGATATAAACGGTACTGCATAAACATATCATGAAACACTGAAGAAAACATTCACAAATAATTACGAAAAACTCAACTAGAAAGAATGTAAAATGAAAGCAAGTTAAATATAAAAAAAATTAGGTTATCAAAATAGACCAAAAATTATTACAACTTAAATAAGAGTGAATATCAAAGCTTTCCAAAAAAATTGAGATCATATATGCAGCAAAATCAGCACACGATGATCCCATAAAAAATATGACAAGATACACCTTGAATAAAAAGGAAAGAAAGATTAAAAAATACAATAAATACAATTATAAAATGAAAGTTTCTAAAAACTTAAAAAAATCGAATCAATACTACATCGAATATGATTTTTCTGTGCTGTTAATACGCCAACATATTTCACATTAATAATAATAAACACTTTAACACCACTCGTCTTTCCTTCCGTGTACTCCACTTCACTCCACTTCACTACATCACCAAACTTCAATACACAAACTACGAGGAATATGATTATACTGTGATATTAAAACGCCAATAAATTTAACATTATTAATAATGATAATAATATTAATAATAAAAATTAAAAACAAATTGATTTAAATAGCCATAACTAACTAATAAATAAAGTTTACAATCATTAGTTTATTTATTTTCAAATCTTTAAGAAACGATTAACTAACCAGTCGCTGGTAACTTATTCCAAACCGCTATTGTTCTGTGTGTAATGAATAATTAGTTATAATATATAATTAGTAATAACTTGTAGTTCGCAGTTGCAACTCTCTCTGCTCTTGCTGCTGTGTCCTCTTCCACGCATTTGACGTTTGCACATCCCCTTCATGTGTGCTCTTCGCTCTGCTCGCTACACCGCCCCATCGATTCGCCCTTATTCTTCGCTCCTAGCTGTTAAATCTTCTTCTTCGCACTTGCACATCGTGAATGCTCTTCGTTCTTTTCTACGACCTCACTGCAATACAGTTGCTCAATGAGTTTGCTGGACTGTCTTAACCTATTAAAGAAAATTAGCTCTTTTCCCGTCCTCCTTCCTCTTCCAAATTCCTCGATGTCTTGCCTCCTCACCTTACATCCTCCTCTTCCCTCTTCGCTCTTCCGTCTTCGCTCTTCGCTCTTCCTTCTTCCGTCTTCGCTCTACCGTCTTCGCTCTTCTTTCTTCCGTCTTCGCTCTTCTCTCATTCCTCTTCGTTCTTCTTTCTTCCGTCTTCGCTCTTCCCTCTTCGGTCATCTTTCTTACGTCTTCGCTCTTCCCTTTTCCCACTTCGCTCTTGCCTCTTCGCTCTTGCCTCTTCGCTCTTGCCTCTTCGCTCTTGCCTCTTCGCTCTTGCCTCTTCGCCCTTGCCTCTTCGCCCTTGCCTCTTCGCCCTTGCCTCTTCGCTCTTGCCCCTTCGCTCTTGCCCCTTCGCTCTTGCCTCTTCGCTCTTGCCTCTTCGCTCTTGCCTCTTCGCTCTTCCCTCTTCGCTCTTGCCTCTTCGCTCTTGCCTCTTCGCTCTTCCCTCTTCGCTCTTCCCTCTTCGCTCTTCCCTCTTCGCTCTTCCCTCTTCGCTCTTCCCTCATCGCTCTTCCCTCTTCGCTCTTCCCTCTTCGCTCTTCCCTCTTCGCTCTTCCCTCTTCGCTCTTCCCTCTTCGCTCTTCCCTCTTCGCTCTTCCCTCTTCGCTCTTCCCTCTTCGCTCTTCCCTCTTCGCTCTTCCCTCTGCGCACTTCCCTCTTCGCTCTTCCCTTTTCGCTCTCCCCTCTTCGCTCTTCCCTCTTCGCTCTTCCCTCTTCGCTCTTCCCTCTTCGCTCTTCCCTCTTCGCTCTTCCCTCTTCGCTCTTCCTGCTTCGCTCTTCTTTCTTCCGTCTTCGCTCTTCCCTCTTCCCTCTTCGCTCTTCCTTCTTCGGTCTTCTTTCTTCCGTCTTCGCTTTTCCCTCTTCGCTCTTCTTCCTACCGTCTTCGCTCTTCGCCCTTCCCAATTCGCTCTACATTCTTCGCTCTTCTTTCTTCCGTTTTCGCTCTTCGTTCTTCCCTCATCGCTCTTCTTTCTTCAGTCTTCGCTCTTCAGTCTTCGCTCTTCAGTCTTCGCTCTTCAGTCTTCGCTCTTCTGTCTTCGCTCTTCTGTCTTCGCTCTTGTCTTCGCTCTTGTCTTCGCTCTTGTCTTCGCTCTTCTGTCTTCGCTCTTGTCTTCGCTCTTGTCTTCGCTCTTGTCTTCGCTCTTCTGTCTTCGCTCTTGTCTTCGCTCTTGTCTTCGCTCTTCCCTCTTCGCTCTTCCCTCTTCGCTCTTCCCTCTTCGCTCTTCCCTCTTCGCTCTTCCCTCTTCGCTCTTCCCTCTTCGCTCTTCCCTCTTCGCTCTTCCCTCTTCGCTCTTCCCTCTTCGCTCTTCCCTCTTCGCTCTTCCCTCTTCGCTCTTCCCTCTTCGCTCTTCCCTCTTCGCTCTTCCCTCTTCGCTCTTCCCTCTTCGCTCTTCCCTCTTCGCTCTTCCCTCTTCGCTCTTCCCTCTTCGCTCTTCCCTCTTCGCTCTTCCCTCTTCGCTCTTCCCTCTTCGCTCTTCCCTCTTCGCTCTTCCCTCTTCGCTCTTCCGTCTTCGCTCTTCCCTCTTCGCTCTTCCCTCTTCGCTCTTCCCTCTTCGCTCTTCCCTCTTCGCTCTTCCCTCTTCGCTCTTCCCTCTTCGCTCTTCCCTCTTCGCTCTTCCCTCTTCGCTCTTCCCTCTTCGCTCTTCCGTCTTCGCTCTTCCGTCTTCGCTCTTCCGTCTTCGCTCTTCCGTCTTCGCTCTTCCGTCTTCGCTCTTCCGTCTTCGCTCTTCCGTCTTCGCTCTTCCGTCTTCGCTCTTCCGTCTTCGCTCTTCCGTCTTCGCTCTTCCGTCTTCGCTCTTCCCTCTTCGCTCTTCTCTCTTCGCTCTTCTCTCTTCGCTCTTCCCTCTTCGCTCTTCCCTCTTCGCTCTTCCCTCTTCGCTCTTCCCTCTTCGCTCTTCCCTCTTCGCTCTTCCCTCTTCGCTCTTCCCTCTTCGCTCTTCCCTCTTCGCTCTTCCCTCTTCGCTCTTCCCTCTTCGCTCTTCCCTCTTCGCTCTTCCCTCTTCGCTCTTCCCTCTTCGCTCTTCCCTCTTCGCTCTTCCCTCTTCGCTCTTCCCTCTTCGCTCTTCCCTCTTCGCTCTTCCCTCTTCGCTCTTCCCTCTTCGCTCTTCCCTCTTCGTTCTTCCCTCTTCGCTCTTCCCTCTTCGCTCTTCCCTCTTCGCTCTTCCCTCTTCGCTCTTCCCGCTCCTTTCTTCGCTCTTCTTTCTTCCGTCTTCACTCTTCTTTCTTCCGTCTTCGCTCTTCTTTCTTCCGTCTTCGTTCTTCCCTCTTTGCTCTTCGCTCTTCCTTCTTACTGCGCTCGTCCTCTTCCCTCGTCCTCCTTCCTCGGCCTCTTCCCTCGTTTACTGTTCCCGTTTGCTTTTCACTTTTTTTACTCTCGTCCCATTCGATCTTTCGTTTGAAATTAAGTTTGATATTTGATCTTGTTCTTTACACTCGTACTTAGTTCTTGCGTTACTATTCAATTGTTGCTCTTTGATCTTGTACTTCCGTCTTTCTCCTCGCTTTTGTTCTCATTTATATAAATACAGTTTTATTATTTCTAGCGTGCAACTCCGTTAGAAATCCGGTCTATTTGGAATATAAATACAAGGTTCCTTAAATTTATTCTAAAAGTAATAAGAATTATACAATACTAACATTCAATAATGATAATAAAAAACAAAAACTATAAAATTCTTAACTCTACATTTTACGTAAATCGCATGCAGATGTTTTAAACGGATGAATACACAATTTTTTATCTACACCGCACTTCACTCCACTACACTTCCAAACCACTTGTTCTTACTTCCCTGTATTCCACATCACATCATTACGTCACCACACTTTAATACACATACTACGAGAAAAATGATTATACTGTGATATTAATACACCAATATATTTCACATTTGTAATAATAGTAATAATGATAATGATAATAAATAGCCTTAACTAATAAATAAAGTTTATAATTATTAGAGTATATATTTTTAAAGCGTTGAACACATAGATGAATGGTAAACTACCTAGTCGCTGGTATCTTATCACAAACCGCTATCGTTCTGTGTAAAAAAATTTACATGAAGTTCGCTGTTACTCCTCTCTGTACTTGTTGCTGTGTTATCTTTTACGCAATTGCCGTTCGCAATACCCTTCTTGTTTGCACTTCGTTCTCTTCACTCTTCGCTCTTCCCTCCTCTTCGCTCTTCCCTCCTCTTCGCTCTTCCCTCCTCTTCGCTCTTCCCTCCTCTTCGCTCTTCCCTCCTCTTCGCTCTTCCCTCCTCTTCGCTCTTCCCTCCTCTTCGCTCTTCCCTCCTCTTCGCTCTTCCCTCTTCGCTCTTCCCTCTTCGCTCTTCCCTCTTCGCTCTTCCCTCTTCGCTCTTCCGTCTTCGCTCTTCCCTCTTCGCTATTCCCTCTTCGCTATTCCCTCTTCGCTCCTCGCTCTTCCCTCTTCGCTCTTCCCTCTTCGCTCTTCTCTCTTCCTTCTTCGCTCTTCCTTCTTTGCTCTTCTTTCTTCCGTCTTCGCTCTTCGCTCTTTCCTCTTCGCTCTTCGCTCTTTCCTCTTCGCTCTTCTTTCTCCCGTCTTTGCTCTTCCCTCTTCCCTCTTCGCTCGTCGCTCTTCCTTCTTCGCTCTTCTTTCCTCCGTCATCGCTCTTCTCTCTTTCCTCTTCGCACTTCTTTCTTCCGTCTCCGCACTTCCCTCTTCGGTCATCTATCTTACGTCTTCGCTCTTCGCCCTTCCCAATTCGCTCTACATTCTTCGCTCTTCTTTCTTCCGTCTTCGCTCTTCGCTCTTTCCTCTTCGCTCTTCGCTCTTTCCTCTTCGCTCTTCTTTCTCCCGTCTTTGCTCTTCCCTCTTCCCTCTTCGCTCGTCGCTCTTCCTTCTTCGCTCTTCTTTCCTCCGTCATCGCTCTTCTCTCTTTCCTCTTCGCACTTCTTTCTTCCGTCTCCGCTCTTCCCTCTTCGGTCATCTATCTTACGTCTTCGCTTTTCGCTTTTCTCTCTTCGCTCTTCTTTCTTCCGTCTTCGCTCTTCGCCCTTCCCAATTCGCTCTACATTCTTCGCTCTTCTTTCTTCCGTTTTCGCTCTTCGCTCTTCCCTCATCGCTCTTCTTTCTTCAGTCTTCGCTCTTGTGTCTTCGCACTTCAGTCTTCGCTCTTCTGTCTTCGCTCTTCTGTCTTCGCTCTTCTGTCTTCGCTCTTCTGTCTTCGCTCTTCTGTCTTCGCTCTTCTGTCTTCGCTCTTCTGTCTTCGCTCTTCTGTCTTCGCTCTTCTGTCTTCGCTCTTCTGTCTTCGCTCTTCTGTCTTCGCTCTTCTGTCTTCGCTCTTCTGTCTTCGCTCTTCTGTCTTCGCTCTTCTGTCTTCGCTCTTCTGTCTTCGCTCTTCTGTCTTCGCTCCTCTGTCTTCGCTCCTCTGTCTTCGCTCCTCTGTCTTCGCTCTTCTGTCTTCGCTCTTGTCTTCGCTCTTCTGTCTTCGCTCTTCTGTCTTCGCTCTTGTCTTCACTCTTCTGTCTTCGCTCTTGTCTTCACTCTTCTGTCATCGCTCTTCCCTCTTCGCTCTTCCCTCTTCGCTCTTCCCTCTTCGCTCTTCCCTCTTCGCTCTTCGCTCTTCCCTCTTCGCTCTACCCTCTTCGCTCTTCCCTCTTCGCTCTTCCCTCTTCGCTCTTCGCTCTTCCCTCTTCGCTCTTCGCTCTTCCCTCTTCGCTCTTCCCTCTTCGCTCTTCCCTCTTCGCTCTTCCCTCTTCGCTCTTCCCTCTTCGCTCTTATTTCTTCCGTCTTCGCTCTTCCGTCTTCGCTCTTCCCTCTTCGCTGTTCCTTCATCGCTCTTCCCTCTCGCTCTTCCCTCTTCGCTCTTCCCTCTTCGCTCTTCCCTCTTCGCTCTTCCCTCTTCGCTCTTCCCTCTTCGCTCTTCCCTCTTCGCTCTTCCCTCTTCGCTCTTCCCTCTTCGCTCTTCCCTCTTCGCTCTTCCCTCTTCGCTCTTCCCTCTTCGCTCTTCCCTCTTCGCTCTTCCCTCTTCGCTCTTCCATCTTCGCTTTTCCCTCTTCGCTCTTCCCTTTTCACTCTTCCCTCTTCCCTCTTCCCTCTTCGCTCTTCCCTCTTCTTCCTCGCTCTTTTTTCTTCCGTCTTCGCTCTTCCCTCTTCGCTCTTCCCTCTTCGCTCTTCCCTCTTCGCTCTTCCCTCTTCGCTCTTCCCTCTTCGCTCTTCCCTTTTCGCTCTTCCCTCTTCGCTCTTCCCTCTTCCCTCTTCGCTCTTCCCTCTTCGCTCTTCCCTCTTTGCTCTTCCCTCTTCGCTCTTCCCCCTTCTTTCTTCCGTCTTCACTCTTCTTTCTTCCGTCTCCGCTCTTCTTTCTCCCGTCTTCGCTCTTCCCTCTTTGCTCTTCGCTCTTCCTTCTTCTTACTGCGCTCGTCCTCTTCCCTCGTCCTCCTTCCTCGTCCTTCCTCGTCCTCTTCCCTCGTTTACTGTTCCCGTTTGCTTTTCACTTTTTTTACTCTCGTCCCATTCGATCTTTCGTTTGAAATTAAGTTCGATATTTGATCTTGTTCTTTACACTCGTGCTTAGTTCTTGCTTTACTATTCAATTGTTGCTCTTTGATCTTGTACTTCCGTCTTTCTCCTCGCTTTTGTTCTAAGATATATAGATACACTTTTATTATTTCTTGCGTGCAACTCCGTTAGAAATCCGGTCTATTTGGAATATAAATACAAGGTTACGTCAATTTATTCTAAAAGTAATAAGAATTATACAATACTAACATTCAATAATGATAATAAAAAACAAAAACTATAAAATTCTTAACTCTACATTTTACGTAAATCGCATGCAGATGTTTTAAACGGATAAATACACAATTTTTTATCTACATCGCACTTCACTCCACCACACTTCCAAACCATTGTCCTTACTTCCCTGTATTCCACATCACTTCACTAGGTCACCACACTTTAATACTCATACTACGAGAAAAATGATTATACTGTGATATTAATACACCAATATAATTCACATTAGTAATAATAGTAATAATGATAATGATAATAAATAGCCTTAACTAACTAATAAATAAAGTTTATAATTATTAGAGTATATATTTTTAAAGCGTTGAACACATAGATGAGTGGTTAACTACCTAGTCGCTGGTATCTTATCACAAACCGCTATCGTTCTGTGTAAAAAAATTTACATGAAGTTCGCTGTTAATCCTCTCTCTGCACTGTTGCTGTGTTATCTTTTACGCAATTGCCGTTCGCAATACCCTTCTTGTTTGCACATCGTTCTCTTCCCTCTTCCTCTTCCCTCTTCGCTCTTCCCTCTTCCCTCTTCGCTCTTCCCTCTTCCCTCTTCGCTCTTCCCTCTTCGCTCTTCCCTCTTCGCTCTTCACTCTTCGCTCTTCCCTCTTCGCTCTTCCCTCTTCGCTCTTCCCTCTTCGCTCTTCCCTCTTCGCTCTTCGCTCTTCCCTCTTCGCTCTTCCCTCTTCGCTCTTCCCTCTTCGCTCTTCCCTCTTCGCTCTTCCCTCTTCGCTCTTCCCTCTTCGCTCTTCCCTCTTCGCTCTTCCCTCTTCGCTCTTCCCTCTTCGCTCTTCCCTCTTCGCTCTTCCCTCTTCGCTCTTCCCTCTTCGCTCTTCCCTCTTCGCTCTTCCCTCTTCGCTCTTCCCTCTTCGCTCTTCCCTCTTCGCTCTTCCCTCTTCGCTCTTCCCTCTTCGCTCTTCCCTCTTCGCTCTTCCCTCTTCGCTCTTCCCTCTTCGCTCTTCCCTCTTCGCTCTTCCCTCTTCGCTCTTCCCTCTTCCCTCTTCGCTCTTCCCTCTTCGCTCTTCCCTCTTCGCTCTTCCCTCTTCGCTCTTCCCTCTTCGCTCTTCCCTCTTCGCTCTTCCCTCTTCGCTCTTCCCTCTTCGCTCTTCCCTCTTCGCTCTTCCCTCTTCGCTCTTCCCTCTTCGCTCTTCCCTCTTCGCTCTTCCCTCTTCGCTCTTCCCTCTTCCCTCTTCGCTCTTCCCTCTTCGCTCTTCCGTCTTCGCTCTTCCCTCTTCGCTCTTCCCTCTTCGCTCTTCCCTCTTCGCTCTTCCCTCTTTGCTCTTCCCGCTTCTTTCTTCGCTCTTCTTTCTTCCGTCTTCACTCTTCTTTCTTCCGTCTTCGCTCTTCTTTCTTCCGTCTTCGTTCTTCCCTCTTTGCTCTTCGCTCTTCCTTCTTACTGCGCTCGTCCTCTTCCCTCGTCCTCCTTCCTCGTCCTCTTCCCTCGTTTACTGTTCCCGTTAGCTTTTCACTTTTTTTACTCTCGTCCCATTCGATCTTTCGTTTGAAATTAAGTTTGATATTTGATCTTGTTCTTTACACTCGTACTTAGTTCTTGCGTTACTATTCAATTGTTGCTCTTTGATCTTGTACTTCCGTCTTTCTCCTCGCTTTTGTTCTCATGTATATAAATACAGTTTTATTATTTCTAGCGTGCAACTCCGTTAGAAATCCGGTCTATTTGGAATATATATACAAGGTTCCTTAAATTTATTCGAAAAGTAATAAGAATTATACAATACTAACATTCAATAATGATAATAAAAAACAAAAACTATAAAATTCTTAACTCTACATTTTACGTAAATCGCATGCAGATGTTTTAAACGGATGAATACACAATTTTTTATCTACACCGCACTTCACTCCACCACACTTCCAAACCACTTGTTCTTACTTCCCTGTATTCCACATCACATCATTACGTCACCACACTTTAATACACATACTACGAGAAAAATGATTATACTGTGATATTAATACACCAATATATTTCACATTTGTAATAATAGTAATAATGATAATGATAATAAATAGCCTTAACTAATAAATAAAGTTTATAATTATTAGAGTATATATTTTTAAAGCGTTGAACACATAGATGAATGGTAAACTACCTAGTCGCTGGTATCTTATCACAAACCGCTATCGTTCTGTGTAAAAAAATTTACATGAAGTTCGCTGTTACTCCTCTCTGTACTTGTTGCTGTGTTATCTTTTACGCAATTGCCGTTCGCAATACCCTTCTTGTTTGCACTTCGTTCTCTTCACTCTTCGCTCTTCCCTCCTCTTCGCTCTTCCCTCCTCTTCGCTCTTCCCTCCTCTTCGCTCTTCCCTCCTCTTCGCTCTTCCCTCTTCGCTCTTCCCTCTTCGCTCTTCCCTCTTCCCTCTTCGCTCTTCCCTCTTCGCTCTTCCCTCTTCGCTCTTCCCTCTTCGCTATTCCCTCTTCGCTCCTCGCTCTTCCCTCTTCGCTCTTCCCTCTTCGCTCTTCTCTCTTCCTTCTTCGCTCTTCCTTCTTTGCTCTTCTTTCTTCCGTCTTCGCTCTTCGCTCTTTTCTTCGCTCTTCTTTCTCCCGTCTTTGCTCTTCCCTCTTCGCTCGTCGCTCATCCTTCTTCGCTCTTCTTTCCTCCGTCATCGCTCTTCTCTCTTTCCTCTTCGCACTTCTTTCTTCCGTCTCCGCTCTTCCCTCTTCGGTCATCTATCTTACGTCTTCGCTTTTCGCTTTTCTCTCTTCGCTCTTCTTTCTTCCGTCTTCGCTCTTCGCCCTTCCCAATTCGCTCTACATTCTTCGCTCTTCTTTCTTCCGTTTTCGCTCTTCGCTCTTCCCTCATCGCTCTTCTTTCTTCAGTCTTCGCTCTTTAGTCTTCGCTCTTCAGTCTTCGCTCTTCCCTCTTCCCTCTTCGCTCTTCCCTCTTCGCTCTTCCCTCTTCGCTCTTCCCTCTTCGCTCTTCCCTTTTCGCTCTTCCCTTTTCGCTCTTCCCTCTTCGCTCTTCCCTCTTCCCTCTTCGCTCTTCCCTCTTCCCTCTTCCCTCTTCGCTCTTCCCTCTTCGCTCTTCCCCCTTCTTTCTTCCGTCTTCGCTCTTCTTTCTTCCGTCTTCGCTCTTCTTTCTTCCGTCTTCGCTCTTCTTTCTTCCGTCTTCGCTCTTCTTTCTTCCGTCTTCGCTCTTCTTTCTTCCGTCTTCGCTCTTCTTTCTTCCGTCTTCGCTCTTCTTTCTTCCGTCTTCGCTCTTCCCTCTTCGCTCTTCCCTCTTCGCTCTTCCCTCTTCGCTCTTCCCTCTTCGCTCTTCCCTCTTCGCTCTTCCCTCTTCGCTCTTCCCTCTTCGCTCTTCCCTCTTCGCTCTTCCCTCTTCGCTCTTCCCTCTTCGCTCTTCCCTCTTCGCTCTTCCGTCTTCGCTCTTCCCTCTTCGCTCTTCCCTCTTCTATCTTCGCTTTTCCCTCTTCGCTCTTCCCTCTTCGCTTTTCCCTCTTCGCTCTTCCCTCTCCGCTCTTCCCTCTTCGCTCTTCCCTCTTCGCTCTTCCCTCTTCGCTCTTCCCTCTTCGCTCTTCCCTCTTCGCTCTTCCCTCTTCGCTCTTCCCTCTTCGCTCTTCCCTCTTCGCTCTTCCCTCTTCGCTCTTCCCTCTTCGCTCTTCCCTCTTCGCTCTTCCCTCTTCGCTCTTCCCTCTTCGCTCTTCCCTCTTCGCTCTTCCCTCTTCGCTCTTCCCTCTTCGCTCTTCCCTCTTCGCTCTTCCCTCTTCGCTCTTCCCTCTTCGCTCTTCCCTCTTCGCTCTTCCCTCTTCGCTCTTCCCTCTTCGCTCTTCCCTCTTCGCACTTCCCTTTTCGCTCTTCCCTCTTCGCTCTTCCCTCTTCCCTCTTCTCTCTTCCCTCTTCGCTCTTCCCTCTTCCTTCTTCGCTCTTCCCTCTTCGCTCTTCCCTCTTCGCTCTTCCCTCTTCGCTCTTCCCTCTTCGCTCTTCCCTCTTCGCTCTTCCCTCTTCCCTCTTCGCTCTTCTCTCTTCGCTCTTCCCTCTTCGCTGTTCCCTCTTCGCTCTTCCCTCTTCCCTCTTCGCTCTTCCCTCTTCGCTCTTCCCTCTTCGCTCTTCCCTCTTCGCTCTTCCCTCTTCGCTCTTCCCTCTTCGCTCTTCCCTCTTCGCTCTTCCCTCTTCGCTCTTCCCTCTTCGCTCTTCCCTCTTCGCTCTTCCCTCTTCGCTCTTCCCTCTTCGCTCTTCCCTCTTCGCTCTTCCCTCTTCGCTCTTCGCTCTTCGCTCTTCGCTCTTCGCTCTTCCCTCTTCGCTCTACTCTCTTCGCTCTTCCCTCTTCGCTCTTCCCTCTTCGCTCTTCCCTCTTCGCTCTTCGCTCTTCCCTCTTCCCTCTTCGCTCTTCCCTCTTCGCTCTTCCCTCTTCGCTCTTCCCTCTTCGCTCTTCCCTCTTCGCTCTTCCCTCTTCGCTCTTCCCTCTTCGCTCTTCCCTCTTCGCTCTTCCCTCTTCGCTCTTCCCTCTTCGCTCTTCCCTCTTCGCTCTTCCCTCTTCGCTCTTCCCTCTTCGCTCTTCCCTCTTCGCTCTTCCCTCTTCGCTCTTCCCTCTTCGCTCTTCCCTCTTCGCTCTTCCCTCTTCCCTCTTCGCTTTTCCCTCTTCGCTCTTCCCTCTTCGCTCTTCCCTCTTCGCTCTTCCCTCTTCGCTCTTCCCTCTTCCCTCTTCGCTCTTCCCTCTTCGCTCTTCTCTCTTCGCTCTTCCCTCTTCGCTGTTCCCTCTTCGCTCTTCGCTCTTCGCTCTTCCCTCTTCGCTCTTCCCTCTTCGCTCTTCCCTCTTCGCTCTTCCCTCTTCGCTCTTCCCTCTTCGCTCTTCCCTTTTCGCTCTTCCCTTTTCGCTCATCCCTCTTCGCTCTTCCCTCTTCCCTCTTCGCTCTTCCCTCTTCGCTCTTCCCTCTTCGCTCTTCCCTCTTCGCTCTTCCCTCTTCGCTTTTCCCTCTTCGCTCTTCCCTCTTCGCTCTTCCCTCTTCTTTCTTCCCTCTTCTTTCTTCCGTCTTCACTCTACTTTCTTCCGTCTTCGCTCATCTTTCTTCCGTCTTCGCTCTTCCCTCTTTGCTCTTCGCTCTTCCTTCTTCTTACTGCGCTCGTCCTCTTCCCTCGTCCTCCTTCCTCGTCCTCTTCCCTCGTCCTCCTTCCTCGTCCTCTTCCCTCGTCCTCTTCCCTCGTTTACTGTTCCCGTTTTCTTTTCACTTTTTTTACTCTCGTCCCATTTGATCTTTCGTTTGAAATTAAGTTCGATATTTGATCTTGTTCTTTACACTCGTGCTTAGTTCTTGCTTTACTATTCAATTGTTGCTCTTTGATCTTGTACTTCCGTCTTTCTCCTCGCTTTTGTTCTAAGATATATAGATACACTTTTATTATTTCTTGCGTGCAACTCCGTTAGAAATCCGGTCTATTTGGAATATAAATACAAGGTTACTTCAATCTATTCTAAAAGTAATAAGAATTATACAATACTAACATTCAATAATGATAATAAAAAACAAAAACTATAAAATTCTTAACTCTACATTTTACGTAAATCGCATGCAGATGTTTTAAACGGATAAATACACAATTTTTTATCTACACCGCACTTCACTCCACCACACTTCCAAACCACTTGTCCTTACTTCCCTGTATTCCACATCACTTCACTAGGTCACCACACTTTAATACACATACTACGAGAAAAATGATTATACTGTGATATTAATACACCAATATATTTCACATTAGTAATAATAGTAATAATGATAATGATAATAAATAGCCTTAACTAACTAAAAATAAAGTTTATAATTATTAGATAATATATTTTTAAAGCGTTGAACACATAGATGAGTGATTAACTACCTAGTCGCTGGTGTCTTATCACAAACCGCTATCGTTCTGTGTAAAAAAAATTACATGAAGTTCGCCGTTACTCCTCTCTCTGCACTTGTTGCTGTGTTATCTTTTACGCAATTGCCGTTCGCAATACCCTTCTTGTTTGCACTTCGTTTTTTCCCTCTTCCTCTTCACTCTTCCTCTTCCCTCTTCGCTCTTCCCTCTTCGCTCTTCCCTCTTCGCTCTTCCCTCTTCGCTCTTCCCTCTTCGCTCTTCCCTCTTCGCTCTTCCCTCTTCGCTCTTCCCTCTTCGCTCTTCCCTCTTCGCTCTTCCCTCTTCGCTCTTGTTCCTCGCTCTTCTTTCTTCCGTCTTCGCTCTTCCGTCTTCGCTCTTCCGTCTTCGCTCTTCCGTCTTCGCTCTTCCCTCTTCCCTCTTCCCTCTTCCCTCTTCCCTCTTCGCTCTTCCCTCTTCGCTCTTCCCTCTTCGCTCTTCCCTCTTCGCTCTTCCCTCTTCGCTCTTCCCTCTTCGCTCTTCCCTCTTCGCTCTTCCCTCTTCGCTCTTCCCTCTTCGCTCTTCCCTCTTCGCTCTTCCCTCTTCGCTGTTCCCTCTTCGCTCTTCCCTCTTCGCTGTTCCCTCTTCGCTCTTCCCTCTTCGCTCTTCCCTCTTCGCTCTTCCCTTTTCGCTCTTCCCTCTTCTCTCTTCCCTCTTCGCTCTTCCCTCTTCCCTCTTCGCTCTTCCCTCTTCGCTCTTTCCTCTTCGCTCTTCCCTCTTCGCTCTTCCCTCTTCGCTCTTCCCTCTTCGCTCTTCCCTCTTCGCTCTTCCCTCTTCGCTCTTCCCTCTTCGCTCTTCCCTCTTCGCTCTTCCCTCTTCGCTCTTCCCTCTTCGCTCTTCCCTCTTCGCTCTTCCCTCTTCGCTCTTCCCTCTTCGCTCTTCCCTCTTCGCTCTTCCCTCTTCGCTCTTCCCTCTTCGCTCTTCCCTCTTCGCTCTTCCCTCTTCGCTCTTCCCTCTTCGCTCTTCCCTCTTCCCTCTTCGCTCTTCCCTCTTCGCTCTTCCCTCTTCGCTCTTCCCTCTTCGCTCTTCCCTCTTCGCTCTTCCCTCTTCGCTCTTCCCTCTTCGCTCTTCCCTCTTCGCTCTTCCCTCTTCGCTCTTCCCTCTTCGCTCTTCCCTCTTCGCTCTTCGCTCTTCGCTCTTCGCTCTTCCCTCTTCGCTCTTCCCTTTTCGATCTTCCCTCTTCGCTCTTCCCTCTTCGCTCTTCCCTCTTCGCTCTTCCCTCTTCGCTCTTCCCTCTTCGCTCTTCCCTCTTCGCTCTTCCCTCTTCGCTCTTCCCTCTTCGCTCTTCCCTCTTCGCTCTTCCCTCTTCGCTTTTCCCTCTTCGCTCTTCTCTTTTCGCTCTTCCCTCTTCGCTCTTCCCTCTTCGCTCTTCCCTCTTCGCTCTTCCCTCTTCGCTCTTCCCTCTTCGCTCTTCCCTCTTCGCACTTCTTCCTCGCTCTTTTTTCTTCCGTCTTCGCTCTTCCCTCTTCGCTCTTCCCTGTTCGCTCTTACCTCTTCGCTCTTCCCTCTTCGCTCTTCCCTCTTCGCTTTTCCCTCTTCGCTCTTCCCTTTTCGCTCTTCCCTCTTCGCTCTTCCCTCTTCCCTCTTCGCTCTTCCCTCTTCGCTCTTCCCTCTTTGCTCTTCCCTCTTCGCTCTTCCCCCTTCTTTCTTCCGTCTTCACTCTTCTTTCTTCCGTCTTCGCTCTTCTTTCTTCCGTCTTCGCTCTTCTTTCTTCCGTCTTCGCTCTTCTTTCTTCCGTCTTCGCTCTTCTTTCTTCCGTCTTCGCCCTTCCCTCTTCGCTCTTCCCTCTTCGCTCTTCCCTCTTCGCTCTTCCCTCTTCGCTCTTCCCTCTTCGCTCTTCCCTCTTCGCTCTTCCCTCTTCGCTCTTCCCTCTTCGCTCTTCCCTCTTCGCTCTTCCCTTTTCGCTCTTCCCTCTTCGCTCTTCCCTCTTCGCTCTTCCCTCTTCCCTCTTCCCTCTTCGCTCTTCCCTCTTCGCTCTTCCCTCTTCGCTCTTCCCTCTTCGCTCTTCCGTCTTCGCTTTTCCCTCTTCGCTCTTCCCTCTTCGCTCTTCCCTCTTCGCTCTTCCCTCTTCGTTCTTCCCTCTTCGCTCTTCCCTCTTCGCTCTTCCCTCTTCGCTCTTCCCTCTTCGCTCTTCCCGCTCCTTTCTTCGCTCTTCTTTCTTCCGTCTTCACTCTTCTTTCTTCCGTCTTCGCTCTTCTTTCTTCCGTCTTCGTTCTTCCCTCTTTGCTCTTCGCTCTTCCTTCTTACTGCGCTCGTCCTCTTCCCTCGTCCTCCTTCCTCGGCCTCTTCCCTCGTTTACTGTTCCCGTTTGCTTTTCACTTTTTTTACTCTCGTCCCATTCGATCTTTCGTTTGAAATTAAGTTTGATATTTGATCTTGTTCTTTACACTCGTACTTAGTTCTTGCGTTACTATTCAATTGTTGCTCTTTGATCTTGTACTTCCGTCTTTCTCCTCGCTTTTGTTCTCATGTATATAAATACAGTTTTATTATTTCTAGCGTGCAACTCCGTTAGAAATCCGGTCTATTTGGAATATATATACAAGGTTCCTTAAATTTATTCGAAAAGTAATAAGAATTATACAATACTAACATTCAATAATGATAATAAAAAACAAAAACTATAAAATTCTTAACTCTACATTTTACGTAAATCGCATGCAGATGTTTTAAACGGATAAATACACAATTTTTTATCTACATCGCACTTCACTCCACCACACTTCCAAACCATTGTCCTTACTTCCCTGTATTCCACATCACATCATTACGTCACCACACTTCAATACACATACTACGAGAAAAATGATTATACTGTGATATTAATACACCAATATATTTCACATTTGTAATAATAGTAATAATGATAATGATAATAAATAGCCTTAACTAATAAATAAAGTTTATAATTATTAGAGTATATATTTTTAAAGCGTTGAACACATAGATGAATGGTATACTACCTAGTCGCTGGTATCTTATCACAAACCGCTATCGTTCTGTGTAAAAAAATTTACATGAAGTTCGCTGTTACTCCTCTCTGTACTTGTTGCTGTGTTATCTTTTACGCAATTGCCGTTCGCAATACCCTTCTTGTTTGCACTTCGTTCTCTTCACTCTTCGCTCTTCCCTCCTCTTCGCTCTTCCCTCCTCTTCGCTCTTCCCTCCTCTTCGCTCTTCCCTCTTCGCTCTTCCCTCTTCGCTCTTCACTCTTCGCTCTTCCCTCTTCGCTCTTCCCTCTTCGCTCTTCCCTCTTCGCTCTTCCCTCTTCGCTCTTCCCTCTTCGCTCTTCCCTCTTCGCTCTTCCCTCTTCGCTCTTCCCTCTTCGCTATTCCCTCTTCGCTCCTCGCTCTTCCCTCTTCGCTCTTCCCTCTTCGCTCTTCTCTCTTCCTTCTTCGCTCTTCCTTCTTTGCTCTTCTTTCTTCCGTCTTCGCTCTTCGCTCTTTCCTCTTCGCTCTTCTTTCTCCCGTCTCCGCTCTTCCCTCTTCGGTCATCTATCTTACGTCTTCGCTTTTCGCTTTTCTCTCTTCGCTCTTCTTTCTTCCGTCTTCGCTCTTCGCCCTTCCCAATTCGCTCTACATTCTTCGCTCTTCTTTCTTCCGTTTTCGCTCTTCGCTCTTCCCTCATCGCTCTTCTTTCTTCCGTCTTCGCTCTTCTTTCTTCCGTCTTCGCTCTTCTTTCTTCCGTCTTCGCTCTTCTTTCTTCCGTCTTCGCTCTTCTTTCTTCCGTCTTCGCTCTTCTTTCTTCCGTCTTCGCTCTTCCCTCTTCGCTCTTCCCTCTTCGCTCTTCCCTCTTCCCTCTTCGCTCTTCCCTCTTCGCTCTTCCCTCTTCGCTCTTCCCTCTTCGCTCTTCCCTCTTCGCTCTTCCCTCTTCGCTCTTCCCTCTTCGCTCTTCCCTCTTCCCTCTTCCCTCTTCGCTCTTCCCTCTTCGCTCTTCCCTCTTCGCTCTTCTCTCTTCGCTCTTCCCTCTTCGCTCTTCCCTCTTCGCTCTTCCCTCTTCGCTCTTCCCTCTTCGCTCTTCCCTCTTCGCTCTTCCCTTTTCGCTCTTCCCTCTTCGCTCTTCCCTCTTCCCTCTTCCCTCTTCCCTCTTCGCTCTTCCCTCTTCGCTCTTCCCTCTTCGCTCTTCCCTCTTCGCTCTTCCCTCTTCGCTCTTCCCTCTTCGCTCTTCCCTCTTCGCTCTTCCGTCTTCGCTTTTCCCTCTTCGCTCTTCCCTCTTCGCTCTTCCCTCTTCGCTCTTCCCTCTTCGCTTTTCCCTCTTCGCTCTTCCCTCTTCGCTCTTCCCTCTTCGCTCTTCCCTCTTCGCTCTTCCCTCTTCGCTCTTCCCTCTTCGCTCTTCCCTCTTCGCTCTTCCCTCTTCGCTCTTCCCTCTTCGCTCTTCCCTCTTCGCTCTTCCCTCTTCGCTCTTCCCTCTTCGCTCTTCCCTCTTCGCTCTTCCCTCTTCGCTCTTCGCTCTTCCCTCTTCGCTCTTCCCTCTTCGCTCTTCCCTCTTCGCTCTTCCCTCTTCGCTCTTCCCTCTTCGCTCTTCCCTCTTCGCTCTTCTCTCTTCGCTCTTCCCTTTTCGCTCTTCCCTTTTCGCTCATCCCTCTTCGCTCTTCCCTCTTCCCTCTTCGCTCTTCCCTCTTCGCTCTTCCCTCTTCGCTCTTCCCTCTTCGCTTTTCCCTCTTCGCTCTTCCCTCTTCTTTCTTCCCTCTTCTTTCTTCCGTCTTCAGTCTACTTTCTTCCGTCTTCGCTCTTCTTTCTTCCGTCTTCGCTCTTCCCTCTTTGCTCTTCGCTCTTCCTTCTTCTTACTGCGCTCGTCCTCTTCCCTCGTCCTCCTTCCTCGTCCTCTTCCCTCGTCCTCCTTCCTCGTCCTCTTCCCTCGTCCTCCTTCCTCGTCCTTTTCCCTCGTCCTCTTCCCTCGTCCTCTTCCCTCGTTTACTGTTCCCGTTTGCTTTTAACTTTTTTTACTCTCGTCCCATTTGATCTTTCGTTTGAAATTAAGTTCGATATTTGATCTTGTTCTTTACACTCGTGCTTAGTTCTTGCTTTACTATTCAATTGTTGCTCTTTGATCTTGTACTTCCGTCTTTCTCCTCGCTTTTGTTCTAAGATATATAGATACACTTTTATTATTTCTTGCGTGCAACTCCGTTAGAAATCCGGTCTATTTGGAATATATATACAAGGTTACTTCAATCTATTCTAAAAGTAATAAGAATTATACAATACTAACATTCAATAATGATAATAAAAAACAAAAACTATAAAATTCTTTACTTTACATTTTACGTAAATCGCATGCAGATGTTTTAAACGGATAAATACACAATTTTTTATCTACACCGCACTTCTCTCCACCACACTTCCAAACCACTTGTCCTTACTTCCCTGTATTCCACATCACTTCACTAGGTCACCACACTTTAATACACATACTACGAGAAAAATGATTATACTGTGATATTAATACACCAATATATTTCACATTAGTAATAATGGTAATAATGATAATGATAATAAATAGCCTTAACTAACTAAAAATAAAATTTATAATTATTAGATAATATATTTTTAAAGCGTTGAACACATAGATGAGTGATTAACTACCTAGTCGCTGGTGTCTTATCACAAACCGCTATCGTTCTGTGTAAAAAAATTTACATGAAGTTCGCCGTTACTCCTCTCTCTGCACTTGTTGCTGTGTTATCTTTTACGCAATTGCCGTTCGCAATACCCTTCTTGTTTGCACTTCGTTTTTTCCCCTCTTCCTCTTCACTCTTCCTCTTCCCTCTTCGCTCTTCCCTCTTCGCTCTTCCCTCTTCGCTCTTCCCTCTTCGCTCTTCCCTCTTCTCTCTTCCCTCTTCGCTCTTCCCTCTTCGCTCTTCCCTCTTCGCTCTTCCCTCTTCGCTCTTCCCTCTTCGCTCTTGTTCCTCGCTCTTCTTTCTTCCGTCTTCGCTCTTCCGTCTTCGCTCTTCCGTCTTCGCTCTTCCGTCTTCGCTCTTCCGTCTTCGCTCTTCCGTCTTCGCTCTTCCGTCTTCGCTCTTCCGTCTTCGCTCTTCCGTCTTCGCTCTTCCGTCTTCGCTCTTCCGTCTTCGCTCTTCCGTCTTCGCTCTTCCGTCTTCGCTCTTCCGTCTTCGCTCTTCCCTCTTCGCTCTTCCGTCTTCGCTCTTCCCTCTTCGCTCTTCCCTCTTCGCTCTTCCCTCTTCGCTCTTCCCTCTTCGCTCTTCCCTCTTCGCTCTTCCCTCTTCGCTCTTCCCTCTTCGCTCTTCCCTTTTCGCTCTTCCCTCTTCGCTCTTCCCTTTTCGCTCTTCCCTTTTCGCACTTCCCTCTTCGCTCTTCCCTCTTCTCTCTTCCCTCTTCGCTCTTCCCTCTTCGCTCTTCCCTCTTCGCTCTTCCCTCTTCCCTCTTCCCTCTTCTTTCTTCGCTCTTCTTTTTTCCGTCTTCACTCTTCTTCCTTCCGTCTCCGCTCTTCTTTCTTTCGTCTTCGCTCTTCCCTCTTTGCTCTTCGCTCTTCCTTCTTCTTACTGCGCTCGTCCTCTTCCCTCGTCCTCCTTCCACGTCCTCTTCCCTCGTCCTCTTCCCTCGTTTACTGTTCCCGTTTTCTTTTCACTTTTTTTACTCTCGTCCCATTCGATCTTTCGTTTGAAATTAAGTTCGATATTTGATCTTGTTCTTTACACTCGTGCTTAGTTCTTGCTTTACTATTCAATTGTTGCTCTTTGATCTTGTACTTCCGTCTTTCTCCTCGCTTTTGTTCTAAGATATATAGATACACTTTTATTATTTCTTGCGTGCAACTCCGTTAGTAATCCGGTCTATTTGGAATATAAATACAAGGTTACTTCAATTTATTCTAAAAGTAATAAGAATTATACAATACTAACATTCAATAATGATAATAAAAAACAAAACTATAAAATTCTTAACTCTACATTTTACGTAAATCGCATGCAGATGTTTTAAACGGATAAATACACAATTTTTTTCTACACCGCACTTCACTCCACCACACTTCCAAACCACTTGTTCTTACTTCCCTGTATTCCACATCACTTCACTACGTCACCACACTTTAATACACATACTACGAGAAAAATGATTATACTGTGATATTAATACACCAATATATTTCACATTAGTAATAATAGTAATAATGATAATGATAATAAATAGCCTTAACTAACTAATAAATAAAGTTTATAATTATTAGAGTATATATTTTTAAAGCGTTGAACACATAGATGAATGGTAAACTACCTAGTCGCTGGTATCTTATCACAAACCGCTATCGTTCTGTGTAAAAAAATTTACATGAAGATCGCTGTTACTCCTCTCTCTGTACTTGTTGCTGTTATCTTTTACGCAATTGCCGTTCGCAATACCCTTCTTGTTTGCACTTCGTTCTCTTCACTCTTCCTCTTCCCTCTTCGCTCTTCCCTCTTCGCTCTTCCCTCTTCCCTCTTCCCTCTTCCCTCTTCGCTCTTCCCTCTTCGCTCTTCCCTCTTCGCTCTTCCCTCTTCGCTCTTCCCTCTTCGCTCTTCCCTCTTCGCTCTTCCCTCTTCGCTCTTCCCTCTTCGCTCTTCCCTCTTCGCTCTTCCCTCTTCGCTCTTCCCTCTTCGCTCTTCCCTCTTCGCTCTTCCCTCTTCGCTCTTCCCTCTTCGCTCTTCCCTCTTCGCTCTTCCCTCTTCGCTCTTCCCTCTTCGCTCTTCCCTCTTCGCTCTTCCCTTTCGCTCTTCCCTTTCGCTCTTCCCTTTCGCTCTTCCCTCTTCGCTCTTCCCTTTCGCTCTTCCCTCTTCGCTCTTCCCTCTTCGCTCTTCCTCTTCCTCTTGGCTCTTCCCTCTTCCCTCTTCGCTCTTCCCTCTTCGCTCTTCCCTCTTCGCTCTTCCCTTTCGCTCTTCCCTTTCGCTCTTCCCTCTTCGCTCTTCCCTCTTCGCTCTTCCCTCTTCGCTCTTCCCTCTTCCTTCTTCGCTCTTCCCTCTTCCCTCTTCGCTCTTCCCTCTTCGCTCCTTCCTCTTCGCTCTTCCCTCTTCGCTCTTCCCTCTTCGCTCTTCCCTCTTCGCTCTTCCCTCTTCGCTCTTCCCTCTTCGCTCTTCCCTCTTCGCTCTTCCTCTTCGCTCTTCCCTCTTCCCTCTTCCCTCTTCGCTCTTCCCTCTTCGCTCTTCCCTCTTCGCTCTTCCCTCTTCGCTCTTCCCTCTTCGCTCTTCCCTCTTCGCTCTTCCCTCTTCGCTCTTCCCTCTTCGCTCTTCCCTCTTCGCTCTTCCCTCTTCGCTCTTCTTTCTTCCGTCTTCGCTCTTCTCTCTTCCGTCTTCGTTCTTCTTTCTTCCGTCTTCGCTCTTCTTTCTTCCGTCTTCGCTCTTCTTTCTTCCGTCTTCGCTCTTCTTTCTTCCGTCTTCGCTCTTCTTTCTTCCGTCTTCGCTCTTCTTTCTTCCGTCTTCGCTCTTCTTTTTTCCGTCTTCGCTCTTCTTTTTTCCGTCTTCGCTCTTCTTTCTTCCGTCTTCGCTCTTCTTTCTTCCGTCTTCGCTCTTCTTTCTTCCGTCTTCGCTCTTCTTTCTTCCGTCTTCGCTCTTCTTTCTTCCGTCTTCGCTCTTCTTTCTTCTGTGTTCGCTCTTCCCTCACCGCTCTTCCCTCTTCGCTCTTCCCTCTTCTTACTGCGCTCGTACTCTTCCCTCGTCCTCCTTCCTCGTCCTCTTCCCTCGTTTACTGTTCCCGTTTTCTTTTCACGGCTACTACTCTCGTCCTATTCGATCTTTCGTTTGAATTTAAGTTCGATATTTGATCTTGTTCTTTACACTCGTACTTAGTTCTTGCTTTACTATTCAATTGTTGCTCTTTGATCTTGTACTTCCGTTTTCTCCTCGCTTTTGTTCTAAGATATATAGTTACACTTTTATTATTTCTTGCGTGCAACTCCGTTAGAAATCCGGTCTATTTGGAATATAAATACAAAGTTACTTAAATTTATTCTAAAAGTAATAAGAATTATACAATACTATCATTCAATAATGATAATAAAAAACAAAAACTATAAAATTCTTAACTCTACATTTTACGTAAATCGTATGCAGATGTTTTAAACGGATAAATACACAATTTTTTATCTACACCGCACTTCACTCCCCCACACTTCAAAACCACTTGTCTTTACTTCCCTGTATTCCACATCACTTCACTACGTCAGCACACTTTAATACACATACTACGAGAAAAATGATTATACTGTGATATTAATACACCAATATATTTCACATTAGTAATAATAGTAATAATGATAATGATAATAAATAGCCTTTACTAACTAATAAATAAAGTTTACAATTATTAGAGTATATATTTTTAAAGCGTTGAATACTTAGATGAATGGTTAACTACCTAGTCGTTGGTATCTTATTACAAACCGCTATCGTTCTGTGTAAAAAATTTACATGAAGTTCGCCGTTACTCCTCTCTCTGCACTCGTTGCTGTGTTATCTTTTACGCAATTGCCGTTTCCCAATACCCTTCTTGTTTGCTCTTCGTTCTCTTCCCTCTTCCTCTTCACTCTTCCTCTTCCCTCTTCCTCTTCACTCTTCCTCTTCACTCTTCCTCTTCACTCTTCCTCTTCACTCTTCCTCTTCACTCTTCCTCTTCACTCTTCCTCTTCACTCTTCCTCTTCACTCTTCCTCTTCACTCTTCCTCTTCACTCTTCCTCTTCACTCTTCCTCTTCACTCTTCCTCTTCACTCTTCCTCTTCACTCTTCCTCTTCACTCTTCCTCTTCACTCTTCCTCTTCACTCTTCCTCTTCACTCTTCCTCTTCACTCTTCCTCTTCACTCTTCCTCTTCACTCTTCCTCTTCACTCTTCCTCTTCACTCTTCCTCTTCACTCTTCCTCTTCACTCTTCCTCTTCACTCTTCCTCTTCACTCTTCCTCTTCACTCTTCCTCTTCACTCTTCCTCTTCACTCTTCCTCTTCACTCTTCCTCTTCACTCTTCCTCTTCACTCTTCCTCTTCACTCTTCCTCTTCACTCTTCCTCTTCACTCTTCCTCTTCACTCTTCCTCTTCACTCTTCCTCTTCACTCTTCCTCTTCACTCTTCCTCTTCACTCTTCCTCTTCACTCTTCCTCTTCACTCTTCCTCTTCACTCTTCCTCTTCACTCTTCCTCTTCACTCTTCCTCTTCACTCTTCCTCTTCACTCTTCCTCTTCACTCTTCCTCTTCACTCTTCCTCTTCACTCTTCCTCTTCACTCTTCCTCTTCACTCTTCCTCTTCACTCTTCCTCTTCACTCTTCCTCTTCACTCTTCCTCTTCACTCTTCACTCTTCTTCTTCACTCTTCTTCTTCACTCTTCCTCTTCACTCTTCCTCTTCACTCTTCCTCTTCACTCTTCCTCTTCACTCTTCCTCTTCACTCTTCCTCTTCACTCTTCACTCTTCCTCTTCACTCTTCCTCTTCACTCTTCCTCTTCATTCTTCCTCTTCACTCTTCCTTAATACACTTAATTACTCTTACTTAATACACATCTTAATTTACTTAATACACTTTGTCTTTGTTCTTCGCTGTTCTACGATTGCTTTTCCTCTTCGATTTTGCTCTTCACATTTCTTCTTAGATAGATATTTATTATTTCTGATGGTAATTTTAAGCAACCAAATGGCAAAACACGTCAATTTACAAATATTGCTATTAAGTTAATTAATACAATTTACTTAATACACTCTTGTAATGATTTAAAGTAGTTGTATTGTTGATGATAATACTTGTAATGATTGCAATAATAATAGTAAAAATAATATAACAACAACAACAATAATAATAATAATAATAATAATAATAATAATAATAATAATAATAATAATAATAATAATAATAATAATAATACAGTTTATAAGTTTATAAAGAATAAAAATATTATTAGAGATTTCCTGTCTTGCTCTTCACAGTGTCTTCGCACTTTACCTTTGCTCCATTATCTTACTTTTCGGAATCTTCGTCACTTTCCCCTCTTCAACTTTGTTCTTTTTGTCCTTCTAGTCCTACCCTTTAGCTGTAGCGCGAACTAGATCTTCACTGTTCCCGCTATCGCTATGTACCACTTTGTTCTATGACATGTTCACTCTTCATCCTCTTCTCTCGTGCTCCCTTTCGCTCTCGATTATTTGCGCTCTTGTTTTTTATTATATCTTACATTCACTCGTGAATCACTTTTTTTTTAAATAGAGAATTTAAGAAATACTAATTGTGACTATCTCAAGATCTCTCAAAAGGTAATAATAAAAAGATAGATGTAAGAAAACATTTGGAAAGATTCTTCATTTTTCAGTTTACTGTTCATTTTTAGCTACCGTCAAGCAATTGGCCAACTAACACAGCCAGATTTCTCAGGTTACCGGGAGTTATTCTAATAAGACATTACCCGTTTACATTGAGTGCCTTCTCTTTCTGCTTATCCTCGGACGGACATTCTCTCACTCGATAGTCTGGTTCTTACGTCGTTCATTTGCAAACCTCCCTTGTAAGCGCTAGCAGCTGGTTCTTTACTATCAGATGTGCTGCTCTAACGAAACTTCCTTAGACATCTTATTAATATTGCAGATTCATTCAGATTTTCAGTATTTCGTTTTGTTTCGTAACTTTCTTCCTCATTGTTGCCTCTAATAAAAAATAACAAGTATTAGAACATAGCATATTGTACACGTATGATGAAAGGAACAATGTACTCACTTTTTTTCGCGCAGTTAAGAATTTGACTTCTTTGATACTAGTTCTTGTTAACTTCTTTCTTGAAGAAAGTGAACTTACATTCTACCCTCCCAAATTCACAATTGAGTCCCTGTGTTTGACCTGAAATTTTTGCTCATTGTGTCCATTATATTCTGTTCAGCAAAGAGTTGTCAATTTACTCTATTTTAGTTGATGAAATTCTACCAAACTGAGCTAAGTGACAACTCCTTGCTATTGTTGGGGCACCTTAAGGTACCAGTCCTGCAAGAAAATAGCTGAAAAGAAAGCCTACCTAACAGGGGAATCGCGGCGAAACACAATGTTGAAAACATCATACATAACAATATACATCACACATACAACACAACACATAAGAATATAACGGACACAATGCAGATGCGCTCTATTGCATTCCCTGAGTGGGGTTGGGTGACTGCCCTACGGGAGCTATGCCCTCCCCCGACTACGCGAACCGAATTTGATCCTTCGGGTGATTGCGTCTTCCTGTGTCACCGTAGGGCAGTCGGGAGGGCCAGGTCACCACCAACACATACGCAGCGCGCAAGCCCGCAGCCCACGCACGTACGTCTGCGAGGGGGACCCTCTTCCGGCGGAAGTAAGTACGCCATTGACCTTTAACAGTCGTTACCTGCACTCCACGTATCAGCAGTTATTAGAGAAGACATTTACAGAAATAGACAAGATGATTTCGACGCTATGCCAATTGCGAACTTAATCCATTGGAAGTATTGGGTCCGGCACCCCACTCAGGCAGTACTCACCATACCCCTTACTCCACCAATTCTCAGGGTCCATTTTCCTCTATTGCAGTCAAGTGAGGATCTGAAAAAGAATAAAGAGTATGATGCAACATGGCCTCTCGATTATGACAGAACATTCTTTTCTTATAGTCCAGTCAAATAATAGAAAATAAGAGGTTAAAGAGCGAAATGCATGATAAAACAGAAATTATCCCATCTTATTCTGATATAATTTAAAAACTATGAATCTTTCGTAAATTTTAACCTGAAATGAAAAGAATGAGGACAAAATTGACATCATTTTTTCTGTAAAATGTTTTCTTCTAGGATCAATGGTATAGACTTAAGTGTGCAAAATATGCCTGGGTGTTTCAACGACACCTAACTTTCCTCAATCACTATCTCCTATTCTAATTTGACGTGCAGTTGTACACAAATTTATAGGGTGCATCTTCAATCGGTTTACATTTTAACTGGGAAAAGATAGTTGATACCTAATTGATATTGTGAAAGTAAAAATTAATATTTTGGCAAAGAAGAAAGAGGAAGTATACCCAAGTTTTCCCGTTTCCCATAAGTGAAACAATTAACTTTATTTTGTGACAAGCAGTGAGTGGTTACAAAACCTCGACTATGGCCAGTCACTGAATAATGAATATTTGATGGACCAAAAAACTTTTTTGGGTTTCACTATTCGGCTCCAGGGCAAAGAACGTGCCTTTACTCAGTACGTTCAGATATGTCTGCTACATTTGCTTTCAGTTACACAGCAAAGATTGCTAATATCTGCAGTTGCAGCACAGCAAGACGTTTTAAGAGTCATTATCAGCTTCAGCGAAGCTAGATTTTTGAAAAATATCGAGAAAACTTAAGATGGAAAAGTACAAAAAATGGCCTTGCGCCTTTAACTAAAACTTGTTAGTACCACCTGCTCTACCAGTTTTAATGAGATTTGATTTCTGCAAGAGCTTCAAAAACTGCACAAAAAGTGACTGTAAAAAGGCAGGAATTAATGATCGAACTTGGGTTCTAACTGCGAAAAGTGTTGCGACATTATATCAATCGTTTCTGAAAATGACCTGCAAGGCGAATTACAAGCTGGAAAAGGGACAACAAAACGAAGCTGACGAATCAAAGGAACAGGACTCGAATATGCATGATAATAGAGAATTACAATTATTAGAAACATTATAACATATACAATATTTATGGTAATAAAAGACCTGCTAACATAATTTTTTTGGTTTCTAAGAGATGTCTAAGAAAAGCTGGGCCTTCGAAATCTGCCCGTTGAGGATGGTACAGGCCATTGTCTTCCAAAATATTAATTTTCTTTTTCACATTATTAATAACCTACTTTTCTGTTTCCAAATAAAATGTAAACTGATTCACAAGGCGCCGTATTTATTTGTATACAACTTCATTAAATGTAAATTACATAAAGGACTTCGTGAGAGACGTTGGAGTTCCGTTTTCACAGTAACTTTTGAGCATTTTTTACGCAATAACGGCAATACACCATTGATTCTAAAAGAAAACTTTTACACTCAAAATGAAGGAAGTTTTTTCCCTTTCATTTCATATCGGGTTAATATTTACAAAAAATGTATTGTTTTTAATTATATTGAGTTAAAATGCGATAATTCCCATTTTTTCAAGTGTTTCGCTTATATCACCAAATTTTGCGGTTCACTCACTCACACTGCTAATGGGAGAAAAAAATGTAATGACTTTAAATGTAGGTAATAGTATCTTTTATATCATTTAGGATTATTTATAGTGAAAAATGTATGGCTTTTGATTTACCTGAAAGAAAGAAACTGAAAAAAGGCGTGAGTTTTACAATTTTTTGGTTAAAACTTGTTTAAGGAGAAAATGTTTGTTGGCAAACCTGATATTCGTGTTCAGCGATCCATAAAACATGTAGTAACCAAATCTGAACATTACACCAACAGGTTCCGCTATTGGCCCTTTTTGAATACCATTCGAGTAGACTATTAGTCCGTTTTGTTCAAATCTTTTAGGATCGTTTCTAACCGCAATGGTAGGTATTCTCAATTCTCATATATAATTCCAAAACGACTTGCGTTGTAGAGGGGAAGAGTGTTGAAAATAGTTCTTTTAATTTGATTTATTTATCAAAAAAAGAATCTAGTGGTTCTACAGAATAGCAGCATCTTCTTTGTTAGTTGTTTTCCTTACGATATCTCATCAGTCTAGGCTTTTTTCGATTTTGCTCGTCTCTCTTCACGGCTGCCATCTCTTCTTATTTATCATTCTTTGGCGCTTAATATATTTTTCATGTTTTCTAAATTTCTTATCCCTAATAGTAGAATTGATTTATGACTTTCAGAATATTATAGAATGGAAAAATTTGATCCTATATATACAATTTCATTGAAAAATTTGGAAACATTTTCACAATAATGCTGTTTGGGTATATGAGCAATTCCAGAATTAACTGCCACTTAGAGGGTCAAAAAAATTTTTTTTTCAAGTGGCATACCTCTGGAAAGCTATTTCCCGTGTTCAGGAGACCCTAAAAAACTAAGAAAAAATAGGGTGCCATTGAAACAAGCAGGGTGACACCTCCAAAAGTGGAAAAATTTTAAATTACCTTTTAGAATTTAAAAAATAATTGAAATCGAGTTTGAAGTGTTCGATTTCAGTATGATATTGTTATTTAAGCTATACAAATTTAAAGGGATCTTCGAAAAGTTAAAAAAATTTTGGCGCCAGGCTATTTAGGCGCCAGAAATTATAAGTGCTACGTCTAAAAAATTATTAGTGGGTAAATTTTATTTGATGTTTCTAAATGGTGCTTGAATTTATTTCCATCTTTACACCTAAATATTTTAGAGCCCAAATTCTTCAGCGTCTGTATACTTCGGCGCCCAAACAGTATGGCTATAAACTAATTTCATTTGTCAAAAAATATTGATATAATTTTTTTTAAAGTTCGAGATTTTAAATTTTGATCTGAATAAAATTTGTAAATAATTATTTAAAAAAATAAATGATTATAACATACTTTTTTCCACTTTTAATTTTTAATAGTTAAACAAAATTCAACATTGTTGTTTTTAAACTATTCAGCATATAACAATAAAAGGATTATAATATGCTCAATAAGGAACAACAATTAATCATAAACAAGAATTGAAATTGAAATAATAGAAATAATTGAAATAATATAATGTAAGCTTTGCTATTGACTGAACTACTGGCAGAGAGATGCCGCTTCCCGCAACAATGTATACTAGTATACTGCTTGAATTTGATTTCATATTTACAATTTTGCAACAATATGAGAATAATTATCAGTTACCTAAAATCTCTCTATTGTTAAACATTTGAAATTATTTCATTTAATTATTATTTCGGAAAACATTTTAAAAACGTCAAATACTTCACTGTTGGCTTTATAATTTATAATGGAAGATATTATAACAAATGTTCGAAAGTTAAAACTTTTACAAAAAAGAGAGTTTGTGAAAAACAAAAGGAACAAATTAAATGAAGCAAAAAAATTAAAAGCTGAAAAACTTCATAATCACTACATGAATAAAAAAATGAAAGGTAAAAATTCTACATTTTAATACCTAAAATACATTATTTAAAAATTTTTAATTTTAATTGATGGCGGCTTTGATTGAAATCATATCGATCTAAAATTGTAGGTTAGATTATCAACGCGGTTAGAGCGCGTATTTTAAATTTTGTTTAATCAATTTGATTGTTGGTTTGATATGTTTTGTTTGATGATTCATTTGTAATTTTTTTCATATTATTCTAGACAACTGAAAGTACAAACTGAGCAAAATTTAATCACTGAAAATGCTTCCGCGCAATGTGAAGAGAATTCAGGATCTACAAGGTTTCTCAGATCGCCTGCCGAATGTTCGCTGCACGAAGAAGAAAATCTTGCAGATAATCTGAATTCTGCAGGGCCACCGAGGAGCGTGACAAAACAGTCAAAAAAAGTGTGTTGAAATTGCAAAAACAAAATGTTGCGCTTAAACAGCAATTAGAGGACCAAGCAAAATTAATTGTATCCTTGCGAAAAAAACTTCTAAACGCAAAAAAGAGACAATCGACATTGAAACAAAAAAATAAAGTTTTATCTCGTCAAATGTTGTACTGTAAGCAGTATTTTTCTCATTTAAAGAAAACGATACCTAAAATAAAATCACGAAAGGTTAGAAAAACGGTCTTACCGTTATTGTCTAGTAATTTTAATGATACTCGCCGAGCACCAACCAAAAAATTGAGCTTACAAACCTGCTTACGCGTCGATAAAGCTTTCAAAGTTTCAGGACATCGCAGTCAATCAAAAACTAATGAAAGTTACAGAAAACAATTAAAGAAAGCAGTAGTACTTTTTTACGAAAGAGATGAAATCTCGTGTCCTGCTCCTGGCGCCCGCGAATATGTCACGAAAAACAAGATTCGAATAAGAAAACGATATTTGACCGACACGATTGATAAATTGTACAAAAAATTTTGTACAGCGCATCCTAATCTTAAAGTCTCACAATCACTTTTTTATGCATTGCGACCATTCTGGGTAACTAAGCGTAAAATTACCTCCCGCGACACGTGTCTCTGCAAAGAACATGCAAATTTTGGACTGATTTTCGATAAATTACGTGTTCTAAAAATAGTTCAATCGAAGAATGTACATGAATTTATTTGTAGTATTTGCTGCAATATTCATAATAAAAATTGTATGTTCAGAGAATGTTAGACTTGTTTAAAAAATGAAGTGCCGCTCATTGATTCAAATCAATCAACGTGGTACTACTCGTGGGTGACGGAAACTGTAAGTCGACCTGGTGCGAAGGGTTTAACTTACAATGTAAAAATTACGTCAAAAAAAAAAACATTTACTGCACTGTCGCTGAACTGATCTTGATGGCAAATAAGATGATTCCAAAGTATCTTGCGCATGTTTTCAGAGTAAATTATCAATTCAAAACGATGGATTCGATTAAAACCAATTTAAATGACAATGAAGCTTACGTTGTCATAGATTTTTCGCAAAATTACGTATGCAAATACGCGGAAGAGATTCAAAGCGTTCATTTTGGTGCGTCTAAAAGACAAATTTCATTGCAGACAGGCGGTTTCTGGGTTAAGAATGATTCAGGTGAAATAAAGTTTCATTCATTCGCTTCAATATCCGACTGTTTGCGACACGATGCGGCGGCTGTCTGGGCTTTATTACAACCGGTCTTTCAAAAAATTCGTGAATTAAAACCCGGGTTACAAAAAATTCACTTCCAAAGTGACGGCCCAACTACCCAGTACAAAAACAAAAAAAACTTTTTTCTGTTTAACTACTTCTGTAAAAATTTACAACTGAATTCCGCGTCTTGGAATTTTAGCGCTGCCGGTCACGGCAAAAGTGCCGCTGATGGCATAGGCGGTAGTATAAAATCAATGTGCGATACTGCTGTAGCGAATGGTCAAGATGTTGTGTGCGCTAAAGACATGATTAATGTTGTTAAATGTCAAGAGAGTAAAATCGATGTATTTTTCGTAACTGAAGAGAACATGAATACAATTGACAAGGTTATAACGATGGAATTACAGACGATACCACAAACTCTTTTGGCACATCAAATTTCGTGGACTAACGAAAGTCCCGATAAATTAAGTTTACGCTACTTGTCTTGCAGTGAGTGTATTTCCAAAAACTGTTGCGATCATTTTGAACTTGGGAGAACCGCAATAAATTTTGAAATTTCGGAAACTTCTGAATTGACTTCAAAAGAGGAAGCAGAAATTCCCTTTTCTGTGTCGGAAAGTGATTGGGTAGTTGTAATTTATGACAAAATGTGGTATCCTGGTCGAGTAGATGAAGTTTCTGGAAATACACTCACAGTATCGTTTTTATCTCGAAAAAGAAAACTGTTTTCATGGCCTGCAGTTCCAGACATACAGAAATTATTCGTGTCACAAATTCTGTGTAAAATCGATCCTCCTCAACATGTGTCATCAAAAAATACCGACAAAAATCTGCTTCGCATGACGGCTTAGCAAGTCAATTATGTTAATAAGGCGGCAGAAAAATGCGTAATTTATGAATGAATTTAAATTCTTGTTTATGATTAATTGTCGATTATTATTTAGAATATCATAATCCGTTAATATATACTATAGATTATAATTTTGTTACAGGCTGAATAGTCTAAAAATAAAAATGCTGAATTAAAAGTTGAAAAAAGTATGTTACATTTATTTATTTTTTAAAATAATTATTTACAAATTTTATTGAGATCAAAATTTAATATCTCGAACTTTAAAAAAAAATTATATCAATATTTTTTGACAAATGAAATTAGTTTATAGCGATACTGTTTGGGCGCCGAAGTATACAGACGCTGAAGAATTTGGGCTCTAAAATATTTAGGTGTAAAGATGGAAATAAATTCAAGCACCATTTAGAAACATCAAATAAAATTTACCCACTAATAATTTTTTAGACGTAGCACTTATAATTTCTGGCGCCTAAATAGCCTGGCGCCAAAATTTTTTTAACTTTTCGAAGATCCCTTTAAATTTTTATAGCTTAAATAACAATATCATACTGAAATCGAACACTTCAAACTCGATTTCAATTATTTTTTTAAATTTTAAAAGGTAATTTAAATTTTTTCCACTTTTGGAGGTGTCACCCTGCTTGTTTCAATGGCACCCTATTTTTTCTTAGTTTTTTAGGGTCTCCTGAACACGGGAAATAGCTTTCCAGAGGTGTGCCACTTGAAAAAAAAAATTTTTTTGACCCTCTAAGTGGCAGTTAATTCTGGAATTGCTCATATCCGAAATTGCTCAATTTGATGCTCATTTTCACCCAAAACATTTGAGTTTTCGAGAAACTCATTTGATTTTCAATAAAAATCATTTGAATTGCTTCTACCAACAAATGCTGTGATGTATTCAAATAGCCGGTAATAGAAATATTAACGAATAATATTTTTTAAAAAAATTCTGTTTATGTTTTGAAGAAACTAAATTATACTACATGACAGAGTCGTTATGTGACGTTATTCAGTGCATTAGCACTACCCGTTCGAAAAAATTTAGCTGTATTGGAGAAAAGTGCGTTTGAGCATGTCTGAAAGTGCGGAATTTGGAGATCATTTTCACAGGAGTTTTCGAGAAACTTCGTGAGATTTTATTTGAAGCACTCATTCTCACAAATACCATTTATACAAATCGTCGGTAATGTAAATATTGACGAAATATAAAAATTGCATTTGTGTATTTTTTTAAACAAAAGAATACAGCAAAATGACTTTTATATCAATTGTTACAATACTTTTAGCACTATCGATACAAAAAGTGTAAAGAAAAAAATTCGAGCCGTTTCTGTAAAAATCATGTTTTTAATATTTTTTTAAATCCATGTTTCACTAAAAACTATTGGAAAAGTATTACACTTTCAAGAAAATTACCGTTATGTTCATCAAAGAACTAATTGTACGCAAGTACAATTGATGAAAGGAAAATCGCTATCTTCAATAGAATAATTGTAGGAAAAGGAGGGAAAAATCAATTTTGTATTTTCCGAAATTTCAGAGTAGACACTGCAAAACGTCTTCTCTATAAGTGTACTTTCTTGTGTGTATCTATTCTTACAAGTACGTATACAAGTATACACTGTAGTGTATCTATTCTTACAAGGAACTTTAAACATTAGAAGTCATTTTTGTTAAAATTTTGAAAATGTCTCAAGGGTTTCATGTAAAGTGCCCAAAAATTTTAAAGAATGTTCTTCAAACTCACATACCTTTGAGCCCTGTCAGATCGACCAGGGAACATTCATTTTGGAAACAATCATACGAATATATTAGACGTTAGTGTTGCACATAACCTGACAGACGGACAGAGCGACACTAGATTGACTGTCGTTTTGAAAAAACACTTTTTCGGTATCAAAGGACCCCCAAAAATGGCATTTCCATTGAAACACCGAAATCAATTTTCATCAATTTTCCCAATTTTTGATATTACTCTGTACCTACGTAGTACGTAATCATATACGAGAAAGTAAAAGCTTAATACATTGTTTATTACAGAAAATGTACATTTGCAAGTTTTTTTGATCTGCAGAAAAGCCTACCCCTCACTCTTTTACTACACATAGAGTGATAAACATGAGTAGGCATTAACGAGTGTGGTTGACAACATTTGAGAAACAAAAATGTTCACTTCGATGTAACAGAATAGTTATTTATGATGCGAATGGTGAAAGTGACCTTTTATTTCGGGCTTAGGAATCGTTGCGACACGAGGCGGACAGGCGGACAGGAGGAAATAAAATAACATATATGATAAAAATAGTACGAAAAAATATAATACGAAAAAAATAGTATATGACACATATGGTAATAAATTACCAGATGTGCCGTATACTACACATGTGCCGTATACTATTTTTACTTTCCCACGTAATATTATACATAACATATACGGAATATTATACGTAATATAAGGAAAGTCATGTAATGCTGCAGAAAATCGATTTCGAGATTTCAACGGAAATACACGTTTTGGGATCCCTTCATATCGAAAAAGAAATTTTCTTTAAAACGCCCGTGTGTCTCTCCGTCTGCCTGTCCCTCTGTCCTGTGGATACTACTAGCGTCGTAATTGAAGAAACCCATGTCGATCTGACTTGAGCCGAATCTTTGAGATTTGGAAAAACATTCGTTAATATTTGATATACGAAGCCCCACGAACATTTTCAAAATTTTCTCAAAAACTGCTCCAAATTTTTTCTTTAAATTTCTTATAAGAATTTAGTACAATGTACTTATAAAGGTGGCAGAGATCCAATTTTCAGGTTTAACTCTAAATTTTCGAAAATTGCAATTTTTTTTCGGAAGTTTTCCTACAACTACAAAATTGAAGATGGAGATTTTCCTTCAAATAAAATTTGTTCTCCATAGTGAGTTCTTTCATTATGGCCATGTATATTTTTTTTAAATTTACGTAGTTTTTGCACAATATTTCGAGCAATGTGTGTAATTTTAAATAATTACAAAACAAGATTTTCTCAAAAAAGACTACAAATTGTTTCTTTCAACTTTTAGTACGGATAGTGCTAAATATACTCTATAAGATACAGACGCCATATGGAACTATTCTTTTGTTTTTTGAAAAATTATGAAAATGTAATTTTTTGACTTCTCTCACGTCGTTAATATGTACATTAGCGGCAATTTGTTCAAATCATTATATTTATGAGTACATGTGCTTTAAAGAATGTCACATAAAGCTTCTCGAAAACAACAGTTTTCTGGGAAAACTTGCTCAAAATTCCGCATTTCCCGAAATGCTGAAACGCCATTTTTTTCAAAAATTGCTCCACATTTTTCTTCACACTTTTCTTACGGATAGTGCTAATTGTACACTTTAATATGAAGTAATGTTCATTTCGGTATATTTTTTTGTTTTTTCAAAAGTTACACAAAAGTTGAAAGATCTTTCACGCTGTTAATTTGCACATTTCCAGCGATATCTAAACACTCTTGTATTTGTGAGTTAATGTACTTCAAATAACTTCGAATGAAGTTCTCCGAAAACTCAAAAGTTTTCTGTGTAAACTCAAGTTTTTTAAAAGCGGCTCAAAATTTTTTACAGAAAATTGCCATATATGACGACGTTTTACTGTTCTTTAATGTTCTTAAAATAAAATTTCCGTTCTACTATTAGGAAACCGAAGAATGAAGAAAATTTCGAAAACGTGCTTTGGATGGCAATAGATGGCAACTGGCAAGAGTATGTGGCAAGCCCGAGTAGCTAACCGAGGTCAAAGGAAATAGAAAACTAATACGGGAAAGTCTGTGTCGTTCTGTAACACCACTAGTTTACACAGACTTACATTTTACTTTAATTCAAGAATACATATCACTAAATGATATATTATAGTCAGCAGTAGTTGATGCGATCAGATGAAAGTATGTTTTCTTTGTTGAATTTTCAGATTTATCTGAAATCTTGGACATCGTCTCACTCTTAGAACTAGAGCAAAAAATTGCACTTTTAGCACACTATGCATGCATTGAAAGAACAACATTTACTAGTGACAGGCTAAAAGCTACTTGCATTGACATATAAATTTGCATAGCCCTCCAGTCAACAAGTTTTATAACCAGTCTTCAGTGGTTCAGGGCATCAAATGATGTCCTTGCAGTACCTCTGACAGGGAAGTCATAGGGTTTCGAATCCCGACCGTGGCAGGATTTTCGGCACTGGCTGACAGCTATTGCTCGGCAAGTTGGGAAAACACCTGGTCTGCGCAAGCACGAGAAGTGGCGGAGGGGAAGGTTTCCTCTCTTCCTCACTGGCTCAACTTCCCCGTCTGAGGAGGTGCCGTCGCCTCCGCCGCCACCTCTCTGAAGCTGGCTAGCCACCTATAGCGCACCACAAAAAACTACATGCCATCGTTTAACACTAATTAATTACTCATTAATTATCATAATTTTCAATTAATAATGCCAGCCCTTTAAAAAAAATCAAGGGTCAGCTAGCTTCAACCTGAAACCCCTAGCCACAAAATAAAATACAACAGAAAATATCAGAAAAATTTAACAAGAATAAATAAATTAACAACTATTTAATTACTCCTTTTTGTCGTTATTATAAAACGTAATTGTTTAAAAATTTTAAAATATCTACAAAAAGAAAATGTATGTAAGAAAGTGATGGAAAAATTCTTAAAACTGCATTTTACCGGCCAACCCCAAAATTACTAACACCATATTGTTACTATCTAATTTATTGAATAATTAGCTCCAGAATTAATAACTGTATGCAATTGTTTATAAAGAAGCGCAAAACTTTACACAGGTTAAATGAAATACCATCAATAAAAACCGAAAAACTCTCACTAAAAAAACTTAGCGGCGAAATTCAGAAATACTTCACAAGTTCTTCCATAAGACACCCATTGATTTATTAAGCGATTGTTTCAATTAATTACGCCGGCCAGTTGTTTTTAAAATCAGCCAACAGCGACCCTTCCTTTCTCCTTGTTGCCATATCCTCACCCTTAACTTACATTTACATGTACTAAACTACCACACAGGCCAGAAGTCCACTCGGAAGCCTAGAGCTTGTCATGGCATTTCCCCACTGGAAGAATATACCTGGTTGAGAGACATCCCGACTAGCCGACGTGAGATCGGCCCCGGTTCTCGCCATTCAACGGGGGAAGATCATCGTCAACGTCCGCCAAAAAGTCTGTACTACACTTACGGGACTAATGACCTTTGCAGCAGATGCGCCCGGAAGCACTAATCAATCATGTTTTGCAATTTTAAAGTATTGGCCACGTATTGTTAGCATTGCCCCCGAAAGGGTATCCCCTTCACGAACTTCGCAAGTTAAAGATGGGTAATTTTTACTTTCTCGCTCCCGTTTACGTAGTAGAGAGAACTTTATGTAATGCTGCGCGAAAAAAACTGCGAATTTTCTGCAGTAAAACTCATATTGCCGGTCCCTAGTAACGAAAAAATGAATAAATTCAATTGTTAAATTAAGAAAAAAATCTTCTAACATGTTTTGTCGCTCCGTGATCGATTGATTGAAATCGATTGGCGGTAAAACGTCCGTCCGTCTGTATGGCCGTGTGTGAACACCGCTAGCGAGTAAACCATAGGTAGGATTTTTTTTCCAAAATGGATATTCCCCGGTCAACCTGGCTCGACTCGAATTTATGCGAATTTCAAAAACATTCTTTAAAATTTGAGAGTACTTTACATAAAGTCACAAACACATTTTCAAAATTTTCTCATAAAACGGTTCCAATTTTTTAACATTTCTTATACGCGTATAAAGATGGTAAATGTCCGTTTTTCACCGTTAACTCTAAATTTTCGATAATTGCAAAAACTTGGTTTTTTCGGCTTCCTACTATTACATAATTAAAGATAGTGATTTTTCCTTCATGTAAAATGTTTTCCCAGAAGTTAGTTCTTTCTTTTAATTCATGTACATTTTTTGAAAATTTTAGCAGTTTTTGCGCAATATTGTGTGAAATAATGCAATATAAAAAAAAATAAACACGATTTCCTCAAAAACAGCTCCAATCTTTTCCTTTAACTTTTTGGTAGAGATAGTGCTAATACTCTACGAGTACAAGATGATATAGACGCCATATGGCTCTATTCTTTTGATTACTCAAAAAATAAAAAAATGTAATTTGTTTACTTTTCTCTCGCGTCATTAGTATTTACACTAGCGGCGATTTGTTCACATTATTGTATTTATGAGTACATGGCCTTTAAATGTTGTATAAAGTTTCTCAAAAACTGGCGGCATTTTTAAGTCTAAATGAGCTCAAAATCAAACGCATCTAAGATAGTGCTCCAAATAATGCACTCTGCCAGCTTGGGGGCAGTTAAGATGGCAGCCCCATCACCAAGCTAGTCCCGCGCAGTGCTCGTAACACGGCCGGGAGACAACCCATTACTGATAACCATAAAGAGAACAGCCGTACCAATCATATGACGACCCATGCAAAGAACAGGAATAGGAAAAGGAATTTGGAGAACTTGAATCTAGCTACTTGGAACGTAAGAGACGCAAAAAGAAGAAATATTACAAAAAGAATTAGAAAACATTAACGTAGATATATGTCTCATCACCGAAACAAAGAAAAAATTAAAAGGCACATTGGAATACCTAAACTACATTCTTTTATATAGCGGAGTCCCTCAAAATAAAAGAGCATCATCAGTGGTAGGAATAATGATTAAATCTTCCTTAAAAAATAGAATTCAGAGCTATAACTTTGTAAGCGACCGAATAATAAACGTGCGACTAAAACAGCTAGAGGATATATTACGATTATTTGCACGTATGCGCCTGCAGAGGGACGTAAAGAAGAAAGTATTAACTTCTATGAATCCCTCCAGTCTCACTTAAACACTATAAACAAGACAGATTATGTAGCAATTGGAGGTGATTTTAATGCACGTGTTGCACAACAAATCATGGGAAATCTAATTGGGAACAATGGAGAACAAACTCTAAATGAGAACGGCACAGCCCTGAGAAACTTTGTTAGCTTTAACGAGCTTAAAATAACTAATACCCTCTTCCGACATAAAGATATACACAAATACACATGGTCAGCAAGAGGTACGAGATCAATAATCGACTATATCCTATGCAACAAGAAACTCTCCCCATACGTGAATGATACAGGAGTATATAGGAGCTGCGACGTTAGTACGGATCACTTCTTAGTTCTTTGTAAACTTAAAATCTCTAGGAAATGGATACACAGGAAAAAGACGAAGGCTACGCAAAGTAAAACTAACTTTAAAGTATACCTGCTGCAACAAGAGAGTATAAGAAGATTATACTGCTCACGATTGCTATCCTCTATTGATCAAAGAGCAATCGGTACAGATGTAAATGTAGAATGACAAGATTTTAAGGAGGTAATATTACAAGCAGCAGAAGAAGTCCTAGGCAAAAGAAAAGCAAGGAATAAGAAGGGTGTCCAAAATTGGAATGAAGAAATACAAGAAATTGTCGATCAAAAGAAAAAGGCTTACCTACAGTATCTCCAAACACATTCTGAGGAAGACAAAATAGAATATAAAAATAAAAGCGCTATTGCGAAGAGAGAAATTAGAAAAATAAAGCGAGAAAGTTGGGATAGATATGTAAGCGAGATTGAACATGACTGTCATGGATCACAGGACACTGCCTACAAAATAATGAAGTATCTAAACTCAACAGAAAGAGATACATTAAAAATTAACAACATCTCCGAGAAAGAATGGTTTACATACTATCAGTCTCTGTGGACAAACACAGAGACTCCCGAAAACCCCCCTATCGGAAAAAATAATAGAAGTTGATCCCATTGAACTGGACGAATTGAACAATATACTTAAAACGTTCAAGAATAAGAAATCGCCAGGAACTGATTGCATGAATGCCGAACTACTAAAGTACGCACCAAACGATATAAGAAGGAGATTCCTCGAAATAATAAATATGTGTTGGAGGAGATACACCATTCCCGCAGATTGGAGGAAAGGAATTATATGCCCGATCTTCAAAAAAGGTAATAGGCAAGATTGCCAAAATTACAGAGGAATAAGTCTTCTCAACACAGCCCATAAGATATATGCTAAGATAACTCGGCGATTAAATATTATTGAGCATATGTTACTGGAAGAACAGTGCGGTTTCAGGAAAGGCCGCTCATGTTCCGACTGCCTATTCGTAGTAGAACAACTAATACAGAAAAGACGAGAATGTAACTTACCGACATATATACTATTTACAGATTATGAAAAAGCTTTCGACAAAGTGTCCCGAAAGAAACTCTGGGAAATAATGCATAAAAAAGGATTCCCAGCCCATCTAATAGGAGTAATACAAAGTCTCTACTTCGACACTAAAATATGCATTGATAAAGGATCTCAAAGAAGTAATAAATTTATGGGAATAAATCAAGGAGTCAAACAAGGGTGTCTACTTTCGCCAGCACTATTCAGTATATATATACGAGATTGTCAGTATATGTAAACGAGATTGTCCGGCAATGGCAAGGACAGTTGAAAACACATTTTAAAATAAATGACAAATCTCTAAACACTATATTGTTTGCAGACGACCAAGTAATTTTTAGTAGCTCAGAAGACGAACTACAAATTGCAGCACACAAACTAAATAAACAGGCATCCGAATATAATATGAAAATCTCCACTAGGAAAACAAAATCAATGGGCTTTGAAGGAACAAACCACATTAGATGTAAAATTATAATTAATAATGAACCGATAGAACAGACAATAATTTCGCCTACCTAGGCTTCAATGTGTCTTACTGTCAGAAAAATGACATAAGCCGGAAATTAAACAGATTCTATAATATGTGTGGGACACTAAGAAGAACATTAAAAAATAAGACTTTAAAAACCACGAAACTCAAGTTTTACAAACTAATGGCAGTACCTACGCTAATTTATGCATGCGAAAACTGGACTATAAATAGAAATGACAGAAGGAAAATAAAAAGCGCTGAAATGAAATTCCTACGTTCAGTAGCAGGTTACAATATTTTAGATAGACAATATAATGATGACATCAGAACCGAACTGAATATATTTAATCTGATGGACAGAATCCAATCATTAAGGAGAAACTGGCATGACCATATTCAACGCATGCCTCCAAACAGAATCACCATAATAATATATCAGTACAATCCTAAAGGAAGAAGAAATATTGGCCGCCCACTAACAAGATGGAAAGACTCACTCTCTTGATGTGGAAACAGGCCTTAAGGCCTAACTCCATGAAGCAGAAGCAGAAGCAGAAGAAGAAGAAGAAGAAGAAGAAGAAGAAGAAGAAGAAGAAGAAGAAGAAGAAGAAGAAGAAGAAGATCACACAATTATGCGGTTTCAGAAATTTTGAATTCTATATTCTCAAAAAGCGCTCCAATTTTTCTTCAAACATTTCCAACGCACAGTGCTTATTGTTCTGTTTAATTTGATATAGAATTCATTTTGGTGTGTTTGGTCTTTTGTGTTTTCAAAAATTATACAAACGTAATTTTTACTTTCTCGCATTTACTAAAGCAAGAAGAGAAATCATTGTAATCGTGCGCCGGTAAACGGAAAATTTTCAACACAAAAACCCTTATTGACGTGCCCTGATAAGAAAAAATGGGTAAATCCTGTTGCTAAATATAGAAAAATAAATCTCGAACACATGGTGTAGCCAGAATCCATTTTTTGTGCGTCCTTCATATCGAAATATCGGTTGACGGCAAAACGTCTGTGTCTGTCCGTCTGTGCACAACGCTTAAACCCTTCCGCAGATTTTCCAAAATTGATATTCCTCAATCGTTCTAGCTGATGTTGCGTACCCTAGAATTTGAAACCAATATTTTAATTTCAGGGGATACTTTACACGAGGCTCCTGGGACATTTTTAAAATTTTCAAAAAAATGCTTCAATTTTTTTGATTTAATTTTGTTGTTGAATAGTGCAAAAGACGTTTCAGATAATGGTGCGGGTCTCATTTTCGTTCACATCCACAATCTTTCGAAAATTGGAAAACAAATTTTTAAACCTTAAAAATTGGGGATAGAGATTTTTGTCTGAGACAAACTCTATTTTAAAAAATTAGCTCTTCCAAAAAGGTCATCTACAATGTTTTGAAGAAACGAGTAGTTTTTGCGATTGCAATTTACAAAAAAATCTTAAGAGCCGCTTCATTTTTTTTCTTTAAATTTTCTCCCCATAGGTAATAAGGTACGGTAAGAAAGATGGTGCTAATCTCATTTTCGGGTATTTCTCGTTTTTTCCGAAAATTCCAAAAAAAAATTCAAAACTACAAAATTGAGGATAGAGATTTTTGATTTTAAAAAATTAGCTCTTCAAAAAAGGTCCGGTACAATTGTTTGAAAAAAAGACTAGTTTTGAATAATTTCTACTTGCAATTAATGAAATATATACAGGTTTCACACCAACCATTTATAGCAAATTTTCCATTTATAGCAAAAAAGGTGTTTTAGGAATAATTGATAAGAAAGTATGTGTATTCATTCCGATGCCATTATTTGGGACACTGCTAGTAAATCTTTTTTTTTTTTACGGGGTGGGTTACTAGCCTTCTCCGCACAACTTCTGTCCTGAGGAGGGGGGAGGTTATTTCGGACTTCCCTTGTCCTAGAGAGATTGCCATCTTCATGGCTTCGAGGTCTCTCGCCCCGTCTAGAGTTCCTCTTCTGCCTCTTCTTTCTTCAAGTCGCCAAGAGGTCCTCTTCTGGAGTACTTCTTAGTCAGATCCCTACCCTTCGACCTGTCCGGCAAGGGAGGCCCTACCAGTAGCTACGCTACCGCCGGCATAGCTCTTGGGGATACACAAGCTCCGCCACCATCGACAAGGTCATGTACTCCCTAGGCGGAGCAGTAGGACGGAAAAATAAATTTCAAAAAAGAAACGGTTTGAAAATTTGGAATGATGATATCGAAAAAAGTGTTAAGCTTAAACAGGAGAGAGAGAAAATATACCTTGACAACCCTACTGAAAATCACAAGGAAGAATACAAAAAAGCTAGAAACAAAGTAAAAACAATTATTAGAAAAGCTCACGCCGATTCATGGGAAAGATTTATTGGAAGAATAGAACATGATATATACGGGAGTCAAACATTAGCCTACAAAGTAATGAAACTATTGAATAGTAATGAAAGAGAGAATGTACATATTAATGCAATTGAAAAGGAAAGATGGGTGAAACATTATAAAGCATTATGGTACGATGAAAAATGTGAAATAATGAAAACATACATAACTACAAATGCAGATGACCTAACGATAGATGAACTACATGAAGCACTTAATAAATGTAAAAATCGAAAAGCACCTGGTATGAATTGCATGAACACAGAACTACTAAAATACTCCGAAATGTTATTTCATCTACGCCTGCTTCATTTCTTTAATATGTGCTGGAGAAATAAACAAACTCCTAAAGAACGGCCAAAAGCAAAAGTAATCTCACTTTATAAGAAAGGTAACCGAGGAGACCCAGACAATTACAGAGGAATAAGTCTATTGGGTACAACATATAAGATCTATGCGAGAATAATAAATGAAAGATTAAAAATAATAGCAGACCACCTTATATCAGAAGAACAAATGGTATTTCGAAAAGGCAGATCGACAGCTGATGCCATTTTCACATTAAAAAGAATAATAGAAGAAAGACGTGAACACAACTGTGAAACACACCTAACATTCGTGGATATAGTAAAAGCTTTTGATAATGTCAATAGAAGTCTTCTTTGGAACATAATGGAAAGAAGGGGGTACACAAAACACTTGATAGAGGTGATAAAAGAACTATATGACACAACGGGTTTTAAGTTAGTTATAAAAGGAAAATTGACAGAAGAGATTCCCACCAACGAAGGCGTAAGACGGGGCTGTTGCATATCACCGACACTTTTCAATATATACATGGACGACATGTTTAGAACATGGAAATTGAATATAGATCGAGAGATCTATTTTAGGAAAATATTTTTAAATTCTATTTTATATGCAGATGACAAAGTGATAATACAGGACACTGAAGACAAAATGCAAATGGCAGTATATAAATTAAATCAAACTGCAATAGAATATGGTTTTAAAATCCAAAGAAAAAAACAAACTATGGCATATAAAGGAAAATACCCAGTGAGAACAAAGATTGTGATAGAAGGAAAGAGTATAGAACGTAAAATACTTCAAATATCTAGGTTGCCACATCTCGTTTGAAAGAGATAGATTTAGATAAAAAATAAATAAATTTAGAAATATATGCGGCACAATACACAGACATCTAAAAAATAAAACTAGGATAGAAACAAGAATAAAATCCTTCAACACAGTAGTTGTGACGGTGTTAATATATGGAGATGAAGCAAGAGTAACATCAAAAAAAGATAACTCTAAAATCCAGGCAGCTGAAATGAAATTTCTAAGAAGTACTCTAGGTTATAATATCCTAGACAAAAAGAAAAGCACAGAGATAAGAAATAAACTGGGGGTCGAAACACTGCTGGAGAAACTGGAAAGAAATCAGAAAAGATGGTATGAACATCTCATACGAATGCCTGTCAGAAGAATGCTGAAGAAAGTATGTGTCCATTGTTGTTAGCGCCTGTAGCTGCATGTGCGTTTTGTTGTCAGCACTCATCGACTGATATGTGCTGATATGGACAGAAATGCGGTATATTATTAATAATGGTTATTAAGAGGCGAGGAAGAATGTGCTGTTTTAGTCCCGCTAGATTTGAAATATCTCTCACTCCGTTAATACGCACATTTCCAGCAATTTGTACACATTAGCGCATTTGTGAATTAAACGTGAAAAAGTTTTTCTAAACTTAAAATTTTCTTTGGAAAGGGCTTTAAATTTAGCATTTACAGAGACGCTTAAAGGCAATTTTATTAAAAACGACTTTAAAATGTTTAACAAAAATTGCCATACAGAACCAAGTTTTATCCTCCATTATTATTATTATTATTATTATTATTATTATTATTATTATTATTATTATTATTATTATTATTTTTTAAGTAATACACCGGTTCTACAATTAGAAAAGTGAAAAATTGAAGAAATTTATATATATATATATATATATATATATATATATATATATATATATATAGAGAGAGAGAGAGAGAGAGAGAGAGAGAGAGAGAGAGAGAGAGAGAGAGAGAGAGAGGCGATAGATGGCTGTGGCCAGAGAATGGCGCAACACCGAAAAGCTAGCTCAGAACAAAGACATTAGAAAATTATTACGACAAAGTCTGTGCCATTCTGTAGCACCACTATTTATTATGTATAAAAAAATTATTGTGGGGCGAACGGAAATAATTCCGCTCTCCATGTAATAGTTTCCGGACCCTCCCTCGTGCCCACGCGCTCGTGTTTGCTCTGTCTTGAATACGACTATGCGTCGCGAGCCCCATTTCTCTAATTCACAGAAAAATACACTGAAGAGCAAAAAAAGAAAAGAAAGAAAAACTGGTACACCTGCCTAATATTGTGTAGGGTCCCCGCGAGCACGCAGATGGGACGCAACACGATGTGGCACGGACTCGACTAATGTCTGAAGTAGTGCTGGAGGTAATTGACACCATGAATCCTGCAGGGCTGTCCATAAACACGTAACAGTTCGAGAGGATGGAGATCTCTTCTTAACAGTACGTTGCAAGGCATCTCAGATATGCTCAATAATGTTAATGACTGGCGATTTTGGTGGTCAGTGGAAATGTTTAAATTCAGAAGAGTGTTCCTGGAGCCACACTGTAGCAATTCTGGACGTGTGGGCTGTCGTATTGCCCTGGTGGAATTGCCCAAGTCCGTCGGGAGACACAATGGACATGAATGGATGCAGGTGATCAGACAGTATGTTTACGTACGTGTCACCTGTCAGAGTCGTATCTGTACGTATCAGGGGTCCAATATCATTCCAACGGCACTCGCCCCATAACAACACAGAGCCTCTACCAGTTTGAACAGTCACCTGTTGCGATGCAGGGTCCATTAATTCACGGGGTTGTCGCCATTCTCGTACAAGTGCATCATCTCGAAACAATGTGAAACGAGAATCGTCAGACCATGCAACGCGTTTCCAGTCATCCAGTCAATTTTGGTAGTTGACGGGCCCAGGCAATTCGTAATTCGCAATTCGTTTTGTGCCGTGCAGTCATCAAGGATATATGAATGAGCATTCGGCTCCGAAACCCAGTATTAATAATGTATCGTTGAATGGTTCGCTCGCTGACACTTTTGATGGCCCAGAATTGAAATCTACAGCAATTTAAGGAAGGATTGCTCTTCTGTCACGTGTAATGATTCTCCTCCGTCGTCCTGCACAATCTTTTTGCGGCCGCAGCGATGCCGGAGGCTTGATACTTCGCCGGATTCCCGATATACAGGATGCCCTCGTGATATGGTCGCACGTGAAAATCCAAATTTCATTGCAACCTCGAGGATGCTAGGCGCCGATCCATCTCTCTTGCGCCGACCACATTCAAACATTCAAACTCATTAAATCGTGATAACCTGACATTGTAGCAGCAGTAACCGATCACACAACTATGCTAGATTCTAATTGTCTTATATAGTAGTTGCCTACCGGAGCTTCGTATTCCAATTAGTTCCTGATCTCTTTATTTCAATACGCATGGCTGTATTACTTTTTGTTTGGCTCTTCAGTATATTACCCCGCCATTATCTCCGGTGATACAGTACACTCTCAAGAACATACCTACTCAACTTCAAAGTTCAGAGACTACATCTCCTCCACTAGTAGAGAGGGTGTTGATAGGGGAAGTTGATTTGGATTTACCGTGCGTGAAGCCTAACCAACCTTCCCAACACAACAAATCTTGTTATCATTGTTACAGAGGCGGATCCAAAGATCAATGTTGGATGGGGAAATTCAAAATGTTTTCGTCGAATATGTAATAATAAAGATTTTGTAAAATGTCGCAGGCTACACTCAGCTCGTTCTGCGATACAATTTTATTCGTTTTAATGATAATCCAAAAATATTTTTGCTTGAAAGTCTCCTGACAAGTTAAAACTGAAAAACTTAAGGGCGGCAAATTTCCCTCATTTCCTTCCCCGTGGAACCGCGCCTGATTGTCATTTGTGTGTAATTTTACTTGTGGTGTAACTAATATCCCTTGGTGGCATTGGAGGGTTTACTATGTATCAGAAATTATGCCCGAAATAATAGACATATATTATGGTTATTATGATGTATTACGGTTGAACGAATGAAATATATTCTCAAAGTTTAAATGCTAATTGTGATTCACTGAACATAATTAAATAACCACAACAACCATCATATTCCACAAAGGAGGACTATTATTACAACATGGATACAATTTTTTGATTTTAGTTTCAAGGTTTATATAATATATATATATATATATATATATATATATATATATATATAGTTTTTCAAGAATATATGAGAGGGTAGAACTGAAATATCTCCCCTAATGGATCCGCCCCTGGTGTCGCACTTTTTCCAAACATCGTTTCTAGGAAATAATTATTTTCACGAGAGAAGTTCCAGGTGAGTTCAAGGTCGAGGAGCGCGGAGCTGGGCCAGTCCATTCCTCAAACTGGTCGCTTGAGGGGGAACGCGTCCCTTCGCAAAAGTGTCGAGTGCCATAAGCAGCGGCACTGAAAACATGGTCGGCAATGAATACAGTAGTCTAGATGCATAGTCGCCCTAAACAGCGACAGTAAAAACCTGTCAATCCGTATCTGCGATGTGCAAGCATTCAATGAAGAGTCTAGTGCAAATATGCAAGTAAGTATCTAGGGGGAAACCACTCGACGGCGTGATAATTTTGTTTTCCCTCACTTAGCAAAAGCGTTTCCTACACTTATGGGACTAGTGTCCATAGCAGTTGGCGCGACCGGAAACAGGAAATAATGAATCAACTGTTATTTATTCAGCAAGGGCGTTTTACGGGTCACAGTCTCTCAGTTTTTTTTGTTGCCGCTCGACGATTAGAACTGGTACATGCAATATTTTACTTTTACTTTCTAGCCCTTTTTTACTTATTTTTAATGATTCATATTTACATAATTACTGATTAGCGGGATGTTAACTTTACTCAGTTTATCTTTTCACATATCCCTCCCATAATTCCTTCCATAAGAGAACATTCAAATAGTTTCATATTTCCCTCGTAACCACGATCCTCCTGACCCAGGTAAGTTACGCAGTGTATATCAAGCTGCGTATCAAAGGTAATAACAACAAACAACATATCTGTAAAACATACAAAAATAATTTCTTACCCTTCCTTTCTCGGTCAGTACTGCAGTAACTAGGGAATTATTTTCACGAGACCGGGGTTTAAGTTCGAGAAGCAGAGGGTCTGGGCCAGTCTATTCCTCAAACTGGTCGCTGAGGGGGGAGCGTGTCCCTTCGCAAATGTGTCGACTACCCTAGGCAGCGACAGTGAACACATTGTCGGCAATGAAAGACAGACGTCTAGACGCTGTTCTGAATGGTGGCAATCTTATTTCTATCGCTTCTGGGAAGGCCCTGTAGGATGAAGGACGTCCGCGGCGCGACGTCACTTCCCCCTGCGCTTCTCACCCTCCTTACCCCTCCTCCCTTTGGAGGGGAGTGCGCGCCAGCGTAGCGCCTGGAGGCCCTCTCTCTGGCTCAAACAAGATTGGTCAAGTATTGCCAAAATGCACGTTTCGATATAACAAACGATCGAATTCATTCAATGTCACAATCGTTTCTTCTGTCTGACAAACTTTAAAATTCCCTCCATCAGAGCCACGAATTACAAGTATGAAAAAGGAAAGTTTACTGACTGCACTGATGAATTGTGCCCTAAAATGCAGAATGATGACAAGGCGCACATGAATTGGCCGTTTCGCCGTTTTTTCGCACAGCATTACATTCTCTTCTTAAGAAACACCTTGTTAAGAACGAAAAAGTGAAAATCGTGCGAGAACTAAAATTTTTGGATTCAATATTTTATTGACATAATTCCGGCACATTGTTTGAAAATTGAATATAATACGCAAATATAGTCCCGAAGTTATTATCAAAAGCAATTCGAAATTAACATTGTTTACATGCAAATGCGTAGCTCGTCATTAGATAGAATATGCTGTTACTTTCGCACTTAACAATACTAGATGCAGGTTTTGCATGTGAACCGAACCGAGCTAGCGTTCAAGGTATAAAGTAGAGGGTTCTAAAAGGGTTTCACAGTAGAAGTGACGGGCAGTGGCAGGGCCTCCCCTGGCAGACATCGCCTGACCCCAAGGTCACTCCCATTCGAGGCACAAACAGAGGAGGAGAAGCGCTTTCGACAACGGTCGTAGCATTGCGAATATCCTAGCAGTGAAGCAATGATTTGAAAATACACACGAGTTGCGTATACACTTCATGAATGTGTGTGTACCCAAGTGCAACAAGTATGATTACTGCAATGAATGCAACCCTCCCAGCAGATAAGGGTACGAGGCTGCCTATCCCGAGAGAAAATTCCCAGAACGAAGAGAAAATATTGCATTCATTTTACAGCAGATTTTTTTTTTAATTTGAAAACATTACAGTTAACTTTAAAAATGCTTGCGCAAGCATATCATATTATAAAACCCTCCTTCATTTCACTGTTATTGTTTTCCCGAAGTTGATTACAGATTTTGGATAACATAGACTTCTCGTTAAGATGAATAGGGAGTCTGCACTTTCCTCAAAGACACCTTTCACATATTCGTAATAAACTTGCTATTAGCTTAAAGACCCTGCGTTGTCCATGCATTTATTTATTAAATCGTCTATTAGATGGAAAACGAATTCTATATTTTGTGTATCCCCACTCCGTTCTATCCTGTTCGCTTAAGAGAAAAACACTCTTCATTTCATAGAAAACCGTAATGAAATCCGTTTATTTGTTCCAGAGATTAACCCGGACAAAAATACAAAAGTATTAAAAGCAATTGATTATTTTATAATACTCATATGATATTATAAAATGGCAACCGTTTTTAAATCAGAGATACTAAAATTTTATTAAATTATAGATCGATTAAAACTAGTCGAGAAAAAAAATGTTTCACTTCAAGTGAATCTCATAAACCTAGTGAAGTGGTATTTATTCGTTTCCGATCGAAACTTATAATATCGATATTTTAATGGAATATCATGGCTCAGAAACGAAACAAAGAGTTTTTTGCGCCCCCCCTCCCTCGCGCAATATTTATAAGTCCCTTCAGAAACTTTGAAATTATGGATGTAGTCGGAGAAATAAAAATAACATTCAAACAGAAAAGTGGATAACGTGAAATAATTTCTTATCCGACATTTGGAATCTTTCTCCACAGCAGGTGAGTTCATATCTGTGGCTTGGTGCAAGAAGAGCCAATGTCAATATCTGAAGTTTTACCGAAGGGGTGGTATTCTTACACCATCAAAAAGACAAAACAATCGTAGGCCAATTTTCATCACTGTGAAATTGCGAGATATGTTCAACTTTTGACGGTAGCCTTCATTGAACTGAAAGAAGGGGCTTTAAAGCAAATATTGGCCGCACAAACCGAAAATTACCAAAAACAGACATTGGCCTTTCTTGCACCAAGAAACCGATATACATTAAGGTTTCGTTCATTATTTTAATCATTCTTCATTTTTGTTGTGATAGAGATGTAGGGTATATAGAAATAGCAATAACTGAGTTCGGAAATCATGATCGCATGCCACAAGGAGAAAAATATGCTACGAATTGAAAGACAGAATATCACAAGAAAATGGCTGAAAATCAAGGGAACTAACCTTGAATGGACGTTCCAGGCCAGGCTTTGCGGCAATCGTTGAATACCAAAACTTCATTTTCTGCGAGTCCGCAAATGCACTTTTTTCACAAAATACAATTCAATAAAGGCAAATATCGGAAACGTCTAAAAACAATAGCATCAATCTTTTGAAAGGGCGCGACGTTCTCAACCCAACCGACCGCACAGGAGTTTCGACACGAACTGCGATGAGAGTCGTCTACCGGTGGTAGAAGAGCACGCGCCGCCGATCAACGTTAACCGCTCAATTTTCCAAATTCCTTTTTCGAAATTGAGTAGAAGCACAAACATTATTTCAAAATTTCTCAAGTATTTTATGAGTTCTTTATTTTGTCTTTTGGACAAGCATGTACGAAATTCTTTTTAAAAAATAGTGAAAATTGAGAGGGAAAATATATGTATATTTTCTAATAGCCAATAAAATGTCTTGTTAATCTCGCGCAGATCTCGCAAATTATCGCCTGAGACGAAAACTACGTGACGGAATCGAAAAAAAATATATAGTAAATTTAACAGTAGATTTTAATGTTAGTAAATTGAATATTGCACGAATACTCAACAGTAAACATAAATGTTGGACAGAAATGTATTATTTTTTTAAATCTTGGAAATAGCTGATTTTTAGTAAATGAAATTATTATATTCCAGATGTTTTGGGACAATATGTCCAACACATCCTTGTTTGATTTTTTAAGGTCCGGTTGGTGGGAAAACATTTTAGGCTACTTTTTATCAAAAGTATTAACCTCAATGAATGTAGAGTTATCCATTTGAGAAATATTAAAATATGTCGTCATAAACAAAGTTGTTTTTATGAATGACCAGTGAATGACATGCAGAGAATAAGCAACTGATTGTACTTTTATTATAGGTAATGATTAATATTTATTCATATCAATGTTTTCAAAGTTACTTAAACAATCTAATCACTGAACCATCTTAAACTTCCAATCAATAATCGGATTGATAGCATTTATGTTAGTGTAAAAACTATTTCGATCCCTGTTCAAGTACACGATCCATCACGTTTTCTCTCTCGAAAGCGCTAAATAGTTGATCTTTCCTCTCAGCAGGCGAAAGCGGCGAAGTGAGGCGAAATGAGAAATTTCGTGACAATAACCGCTAAACTATGAGAAATACAAATATCAAATGGCTCCGTTGTAGAACTGAGAGAAAAAAGTTTCATGTTTTAAGATGTCTTCAATATTTGCCGTGCAATCGTCGTCGGAGTAACTGTACTCCATCGAAAAAAAAAACATATATACATAGAAAACTAGAAGCTCAATATTACAAGTATCTCAACAAAGTCCGAGGGTTTGGGGTATAAATAAAGTCATGGCAACTATTTTTTGTGTGTATGTGAGAAAACGGGTACGGGTGTAAAACGTGAAGAATACAAAAGAAAGGTCAAAATATAAACTAAGTGTATGAATAAAATTGTGGTTTTCATATTTATTAAGGTGTTTGAAATGACAATACTGTGTTTTGGACAGTACAGTACTTTAGTTTGGGTTAGGTTTTTGGTTTTGCCCTTCCCTCTTCCTAACCTATCAGCAACACCATTAAATCGCCTTACATTTTGTTTTTACCAAATACAATGGGATGTCGATTATCCGAACGTTAATCATCCGAAACGTCAAATATCAAACTCATATTTTCTCTGAATAATTATTTTTTAAATTAGGTACCTATACTGTACGTATTAATTTTCTTTTGTAATACTGAATATTGAGAATGATGCTCGATATGATTGACAATGATAAAATATTAACGAGATAAGATACTGTAGTCAATCATCTGACTTCAGTGAACTTTGACAAATCCTACAATAATTCGGATTGTTTATTATTCGGAATGTTTATTATTAGCAGAAAAACGCTTTTCACTACCTTTAAGAGCAAGAGACATAAGGTAGTATGTGCCGTAGTATGCCAGTGTTTATTATCTACAGGATATTGTACGTGCAGTGCAGTATTTTAATGGTACGTTCTCTTGAAGAAACTTTATACATTTCTGGCTTCATTCTTACCCTTTTAAGCCACATAATGATTTATCTTTATTGATCTGCTCCTTGTCCATTCTTTTTATATATTGTCCGTGGAATGGTTTGTCTCTCAACAGTTTCTTTAACATTTTTGTGTCTCACATTTCATGTTAACTTGCATCAGAAGTTCAGTATCTGTGTTATTTTGTGTGTTTTGCATGGTCTTCTTCGTAATGCTTCTTGCTACACTTACAATGCCTCTGTTTCCCATTATTTGGTCAAATTTCATGACCTGCCTCATAAGTGGGTTATCTTGATGGCTGAATACATACTTTCCCATCCCGACAATTGCATTGTGCCAGGACTTTTCAATTTGTCTGAGGCCTCTTTTTCTTTCCTTACTTGATACATAAAGTCTATGTACATCAGCACGATGGTGAGCGCCAAGACGCATTGTAAGCAGTTTTCTATTTTTTCGAACCATAATTACAATTTCTCGCTCAGTCCAGTTCGCTAGTTCGTTATTTTGTTAGCCATGGCAGTAGTCATAACTTTGTTCAATACTGTCAGACAAGTGATTGGCCTGCAGTTCTTCGCCAAAGAACTCTTTCCCGTTTTGGGTAGGAAATTAGTGATGCTACGTGTGAGCTATTCCGGGAGTTCCTTTGGGTTTTCTAAGATTTTATTAACAGTCTTTGCAAGATGAGAATGTAATACTTTTAATTTCTTAATCCAATAATTCTGGATCTTATCAATCCCGGAGGATTTCCAGTTTCCCATATTCTTGATTGCTTGGAAGATGTTCTTTTCTGAGAATTCGTGAGCATGTTCCACTGTTTCCATGAGCTCATTGTCTTCAAATTCAGAATGGAGCCACGATGCGTTTTTGTTGTAAGATCTGCTTTCTTACCATATTGCGGAAAGGCAGCATTGCTTTCGGTTTTTGAGTCAGGTTGCGATAGAATCTCGTCGTATCTGTTTCAAATAAACGGTTTTGTACACGGAAATCTACTCTACGTTTGTAAGTCTAATTCGTTGAGCCCATGTTTGTATTTTCTCTTTTAGCTTCTCAGCTACCATTAGTTTTGTAGTGTTATTTTGAATTTGGTATTTTTGTTCAATATGGAGACTTTTTCGTTGAACTTTATAAGAGTGCGTCGATTTAGAAGATGCCTTGACTAAGAGTGGTATTTCATTCCGAGTGTTGGCTATCCGTTTCATAATTCTTTTCGCCCAAGGGGGTAAGGAGCTGTTTACTCTGGCTGCCTGCCGGTCGTTGATGTTCTGGGCTACCCCCAAAATTATCTGAGATACCAGATTTCCAATTGCATACGATATGATTGATTTCTGTAATACCGATCTCTACCTGGTGTCCGTACCACCCCATTTAAGACAGGATTTGCTGTCTCTATCACTCTCTTAGCTTCATCATTTTTGTATATTCTCCTCAACAGTGCACGAGATTCGAATGAAAGTAGACGAACTCGTTCTATCTCGCGTCTAAGGAAGTTCCGCATCATGTCCTTATCGTGCGATTTATAGCCAGATGAATTTTTACCAGTGACGGATATTTCATTGAGAATAGATGTTCCTTCGAGAGGACCATCGTTTTCAGGGATATAAGATGGTTCTGTATGTTCGTCATGTGGATAGTTCGCTCAATAAATATGTTCTGCATTTCCCTGAATGTCATCCAGAGCTGCTGTGAATTTTCTACTACTGAGCATGTAAGGTATCGTCGTTGACTGGCAAGTTTCTTTGAATCTAGAGTAGTCTCATATCTGGGTTCCGCTCTCTTCATATTTTGAAAACTTCTATTTCTAAGCCATTTTCCGCTTTTACGCAGTAAGAACACCACATCACATCCCTTAATTCAGTTCATGTCCATCTCTGAAAATGGCTTCGAGCTACTGCCGACACTAGGCCTCTGGGACTAACATCCGTGGAATAGCCGTAAGTCGACAAATAGACATTAACTCGGTTCTAAGCAGATACAGAATGATGGTAGAACAAAGCACGTTAAGATTCATCACATTTCTTGTTCTATTCATTTTGCTCATTGGTTTTAAGTGAAGTTTCGCAGGAAGTACGAGTTCACTGTTCACACTTAACCCATGGGTTATTTCCTGTCATCCGTGACGGCCACCCACAGTGGCCCCGGGTCATCCTCCTGCAAGGGCCAGCAAGGGCTTCCTCCGATCGCCAGACGACATTACTAAACTCTACGGGATTTTCACTCACGGCTGTAGGCAACCCCCCTTCGCTGGCTAATGCAAGGCTCGGGCATCCTCTCTAATCAGTGGCCTGGTGTGCCAACCCAATTTCTTTCCTGTATCCTCCATGGACCAATGACAGGAAGTTAAAAGGTTCATGACTCCTCCCTCTCTACCTGCTTCGCGCTCTCCTCTGGAGCACTTCTTAGTCTGTCTGATCCCTCACTTTTAACCTATTCAGCATGGGAGGCTCTACCGCCGACATAGTTCTCAGACAAATGGGGGTACTCACGCTCCACCACCAACTACAAGGTGTGTACTCCTTAGGTGGAGTCGTTGTTGTTGTTGTTGTTGTTGTTATTATTATTATTATTATTATTATTATTATTATTATTATTATTATTAAGACATTCTGGAATGCGAGATTCCCCCTCCACCCACAAACAGATAACTCTGAGGGCCAACAGTCACTCATCAGCCGCTGTTACTTCAAGTCTCCTTACATCGAAAAGAAGTTTTCTTCGTAGAAGTGCCGAGAGCTTTTCTTGCAGGAAATAGAATCCGAGTCGAACTCTCCACGCCGACAGGCCGAAACGCTGATTTCCAGAAGCTGCGGCCAAGGGACACTGCCCTCGCTCTTATGACAATGGCTGTTTCGAAAACTGGAAAATTGTTTTCTGAAATGAAAAAAGGGCCTCTTTCGCATTGTTTATTTTAAAATTTCGTTTTCCCACGTCTACTTTATATTAATTATTTGACAGTAAAGATTAAGTAGGGATAGAAAAAATTGTTATATGAAGAGAGGGTACTGGGTTCAGTTTAAACTAAAGACACTTTCAGTACAACTTACTATATTTTTTTTCTTTTTGTAACATTCAGTCTATAAAACGTTAACACAGTGTACAGAAAAGTGCGATCAGAAGCGAAAGTATATTCGATTATTGAAAATCCAGATATTTACGAAAATATTGGCTTAGGAAATTGGTATATTTAAGCTGGGCCGTTTGGGGCCAAGGTTAATTTTTGGAGGCCCCCTATTCTTACTTTCATAGATCCCCCCCTCAATTTCGATACTGAAATACAAAGAAAATCCTATCAATTCACATTGTTTTTTGTATTTTTAAAATAAAAATATTTTGAAAGAATTTCTTATTTCAATTTTTCATTATTCAAACAAACAAAAAACTTAAACACATATGTATAAGTAAGAATAACATATTTATAATTATATTGAAAAACACTACAAATGAAATAGTTTATTTTTTTTATTGAATTGTACATTATAAAATTGAAATGCATTAACTAGCAACATTCCATATTATAAATATTAGTCAATGATGCATGGCACATCTCTCCGTTATTTTAACTGTTTGTATATCGTTAAACCATATATTTTCCCCTTCTTAATTTATTTTTTGAAAAATTTAGTATTAAATATTTTTTTAAGAACTGCCGGGGGCCCTTGAACAATGAGAGGTCCGTGTCCGTTAACACAGCACTGTATTTATGGCATGAGTCATTCTTTTGTGTGATGATTAGGGAACCGATTTCTATGATTTTGGATATTTTTGTTGGTTACAGATTAATTCGTTTTGTTCTACGCAGATTAATATGTTAGTGCATTTTTGTGCATATTTGGCTGATGTGTTATCTTGGTGCATATTCGAGTAAATGTATGTTCATATTTTGGGAATCCCTGTTCTATACAAGTTTGTCCAAGAATCATCTCAATACCTGGATGAATTGAGGGTTTCATTAAACCAAACTCTGCTAAAAATCGAACTACAACAAAATTATTGATGTCATTTCGAGATAAATTTCTTCTATTCATAATAGTATCTGTAAGTGAGATGTATCAAAATATACAATTTTGTTAAAAGTGGGGTTATCGGTTAAAAGGTTTTACAGACATACAATAATTTTTAGGGTAAAAAGCAAGAAAGAAAATTTGGACAATGTGAACCTGAGTTTTTAATTTTTAATCACTTTAAATTGCCCGCTAGGAATTCTTTCAAGCTGTGAATTTAAAAGACTCTGGTATAGATTCTTATATGAGTGATTCGTTCAACGAATCATTTGAAATTAAAATTTCTTAGGGTGGAAAAGTGCTCCAAGTCTGGCAAAGTAGTGCATATATATACAAAAAAGTATTATTGAAATCAACAATATAATTGTCTACGGATCTCCTTTCTTACATTTACGAATTACCGATTATTAATGCATCGACGAGCGAACCGGTTTTGAATAGAGAAGACGCAATTCAGTGCAAGCAATAATTCAGTTTAATTCTATTATAATTTCAATAATTTCTATCTACTTAGCTAATGGTTACTATGTTTATCTCCGTGCACTTATTAAGTGACGGTCAATGCCGATGGTTTTGAATTAATTTAAAGAAAAACATATATTTTAAGGTGTTGACGTGGCGAAGAGTTCGAACGTGGCGCCTGACGTAAGCACATGTGTTTTATCCAATTCCAGCCTTGTACGTGCGCTGTGGTGTGTTGGTCGCTCTGGTGCTGTGGGATGTGGGCGGATTGATTGCGTTTGCGCCGGCGTTGTTTCCAGGTAGTATATGTGACAATAAGGCCGGTCGTTGGTTATTAAGTGGAATTTTAGGCAAATTACGCTGATTTTGCGGCTTTAACAAGAGCAAGGAATGGCTCGTCCAATGTTTTGGATAATATGCGTATGTGCTTTGGTTCCTGCTGTGTGGGGAGGAGGCGATACCCTGGTGTTGCTGGATAACCTAGCTATTAAAGAAACACATTCCATGTTTTTTAAGTCCCTTCAAGGTAAGTGAATTCTTTTAAATTGATAGCGTAGTTAATTTGCGTACGAATTATATTTAATTATACTCAATGTTGTTTCCAGAAAGAGGGTACACACTTACTTTCAAGTCTGCAGATGATGCTAATTTAGTACTTTCTAAATACGGGGAATTCCTGTACCAAAATCTTATTGTTTTTGCACCGTCTGTTGAAGAATTTGGAGGTGCACTGAGTGTGGAGGCTATTACTGAATTCATCGATGGTGGCGGTAAGACATCTTGAGCCCAACAGTTTTCATTATTTAAATGGGAATGAAAATCCTGAATCTCTTGGTGTATTACCATTTTAAAGTATATACTTGTTATACAGATATATAATATATGTATTATTAAGAATTTTGGAAGGTTCAGAGAACCTACGTAATTTAAGTAATGAGATTGTGAAATTAAGTATGAGATTATTGTGCTCCCTCAATAAATTTGACTTTTTTCTTTTATAAGAATTTCATTATTTTCATGTACCATTTTGAGTATTCATAGTAAAACATTAGTTATCAGCTTGTTTAAATATATTGCATTTAGATTTAGATTTACTTAGTCAAAAAAAAAAAAAAAAGAAGGTATGTGACGTATAGGGGAGAAGATTATTCTGAATGTTACATTCAATTTTATTGATTTCAGTTTTATTTTTTCTTTAGAGTTTTGTTCAGTTGCTTGTTTAAGCTTTCTAATAATTTCCTTGGGCATTAATAACTAATGATTCTTTGATATTTTAGGAAATGTTTTAGTTGCTGGAAGTTCAAGTTCAGGGGATGTCCTTCGTGAACTTGCTTCTGAAGTTGGATTTGAAGTAGATGAAGAAGGTGCATCTGTAATTGACCATCTAAATTACGATGTGCATGATTTGGGCAAGGTATGAAGGTATTTTATTAAATTAATTGGCTCATAAGAAATTGTAATTGTCAGAAACTGATTTTGCTGAGAGAGATATTTGTATTCATTGCCTTTTGCAGCATACTCTCATTGTGGCAGATCCTGAAAATCTCATAGATGCACCTGTCATAATTGGATCTCGAAATGTACCACCTCTTCTTTATCAAGGAACTGGTCTTGTGGCTGACAGAGATAATCCATTAGTACTTCAAATTCTTTCTGCTCAGAGTTCAGCTTATTCATATGTACCCGATGAAGCTGTGAAAGAGGTATTTTAAAATAATTAATATTTTTGTAATTTTAGTAAGGTACACATATTTACCTTTTTGTTCTTTTGCCAGTACCCCCATGCAGTTGGTAAAAACACACTTTTGATAGCAGCATTACAAGCAAGAAACAATGCGAGAGTTGTTTTCTCAGGCTCTTTGTATTTCTTCTCTGATGAAGCATTTACATCTCCTGTGCAGCGAGCTCTTGTAAGTTTGAATGTACTTAGACTGTTTTATAATAATAGAAAATCTGAATCTTTTCTGTATGCCATATTTTCTTCCATTAGGCTGGTAAACTGTACGAGTCATCTGGAAATCAGCAAGTAGCCACTGCCATTAGTCAGTGGGTGTTTAAAGAACATGGAGTTTTGAGAGTGAAATCTGTTTCACATCATCGTGCTGGAGAGAAATCTCCTCCACCTGCCTACACAATCATGGAAGCTGTTGTGAGTGTTTATTTACTGTCTCCTTACTATTTATATTCAAAGTTGACTATAATGTAAACCACCGACAGATATGAGGGGAAAACCTGGGGGCAAACTGCAATTGTTAATGGTGAAAACATTACCTCAAAACATGCTTCTCGCAAAACATTTTGTATGGTGTCATAAATTAATTAATTTGGTGAAAAGTTTGAGAAGAGATTTTAATTTGGAAGAGCAGCAATGTGAGGAGGAGTTCAAAACATTCTCTTTGGTTTCCAATATTCAACATTTAAAAAAAGGATTAGATTGAAACGTCTAGTAAATTTAAAATATTATTTTGTTCATAATCACCACCACCAACGTACATATTGAGAGTTGTGAATGAGGAATTAATTATTCATAATTGCTTCCACAAATAACTAATATTTTTGTTTTGTCATAGGTGTACACTATTGAAATAGAGAAGTTGCAAGGGGATAAGTGGGTTCCTTATGATGCTGATGATGTGCAACTTGAATTTGTTCGAATTGATCCCTTTGTTCGCACAATGCTGCAACGAAAGCCAGGTGGCAAGTACGAGGCCAACTTCAAGATTCCAGATGTGTATGGTGTCTATCAATTCAAGGTTGACTACAACAGAATAGGTTATACGCATCTATATAGTACTACTCAGGTACGAAGTTAAAACTTTCTTCTTTTTTTAATGTGAATATAACCTTCAAGTTTCATTAATAAATAAAATTACTCTTATCTTGCTTATAGGTTTCTGTGCGACCACTACAGCATACTGAATATGAAAGATTTATTCCGAGTGCTTATCCATATTATGTCAGTGCTTTCAGCATGATGGCTGGTGTGTTCCTTTTTAGCATTGTATTTTTGCATTATAGAGAAGAAACAAAGAGTAAGAGTGAGTGAATGCTATTACAGTGTGAAAGTTTGAATAAACATATTTAAATTGTTACAAATTTGTTTCTCTGGAACTTCCTTTTATTTTGTACAAGTGTCTGTTAACAAACATGATTTTAGTTGTTTTTTTACCTCTTTTTTTTGTGTGTGTCTGTGTTCTCAAAGCTTTCCTCACTAAAAATGCAACCAGAAATTTAATAATTATAATATTTTGTGAGAGGTTCTTCTGAATTTTTAATTTCTCTTATAAAAGGACTTTACTGTTAAATCTGAAATAAAGTTTTTGTTTTTACTAACATTTATTTTTAATATGGATGATGGGTGTAGCCTGCAGATTCCAGTACAGGTACTTTTGTTTAGCTACCTTTGTGTGTAATAAGTAGATCACATGTGAACCTTGGTGATCCCTAGGGATATTTGTAGCAGTTGGTTCCAAAACCTTTCCTCAAAGTTTCTCTTCCTTTCTGTTGTCACTTCCTTTGAAAGTTTCCTCCAAACTGTTCTGCGTAGAATTATTCTCATTGCTTCTATCCAAGTCAAGTTAGTTGCTTTTTTGATTTCCTCGTCCCATCTTATTCTCCTTCCCAGTCTCCTAGTTCCGTCCATTGTTCATGTCCTTTTCCAGTGATTTCGTCTTGCAATGTGCCCAAAGAATGATAATTCTGTCTGGCGGTTGTGGCTTCTAAAGAGCAACCCGGCTTCACTTCTTCCAATATAGGCAGGTTTGTTCTTCTGAGAGCCTAGTGAGTTTTCAGTATTTTCTGCCAGCACCACATTTCAAATGCATAATTCTTTTGTGTATAATGTTAAAATCCAGCTTTCAGAGTCATATAAAACTAATGGAAAAGTTGTTTTAATTGGTTTAGTTTGATAAACCTGATTCTCAATGAATTGTTACATTTTCTCATGGCTCTCTTTCCCAAAATAATTTTTCTTTTAATTTCTTCAGTGCATCGTCCATCTTTTGTTATAATTCCTCCCAGAAATTTTACCTTGTTTGTAGTTTTTATTTCTTCATCATTTATCTGTATTTTCTCTCTGTCCTGTTGTCATTACTATTGTCTTTTTTAAATTCAACTTGCCCTGCTTTGACTTTCTTCTGCCACTCCCTAATCTACCTTCACTGTATCTATTAGTCCTTTTGGCTTTGGATACATACTGCCAAAGTTCGAAATTTGGCCTTATAATTTGTCCATTAACCTGATGTGGTACTCGGGGGCACCCGGAGAAAACAAGGGACGCGGGGCATTTAATACACAGGCCCCCTTTGTTTTAAACATTCCCCCTCTATTTATATCATATTATTAATATTGTTTACAGTGAACTACACTTCTAGTACTGTTAAATATTTATTTTTCAAAAATATAAATTGAAAAGAGGGCGTTTCAATTTATGGGGCCCCACTTCAGGGGAGGCCTGCGGCAACTTGACCCAGATTCTCCACCCTCTTGAGTGCACATGTTGAAATTAGCCATAAGCTGCTGGCTTAAGTAAGGTGATTGTTCGAATGCAAGATATTCTCCATGCTCATGAGAAGAATTGACAGAAATGTACTGGAAATTATGCATTGCACCGATTAGAGATTGAGAGTCAACTGAGGTATTAGTTATGTTGGATTAAGTGGTATGTAGATGAAAATGTGTGCTGAATAGAGTGGAACTTATACCTCTCTCTATAGTAGCCTTAGTAGCAAGTTTTATCCCTTTTTATCACACATCCGCTATTTCTTGATGTATCTGCCTTCCCTAGCAATGGTGTTGGGCTAATGTGTTTATCTTCCCACTAAAGTTTCACATATGCTTTGAAAGTGGTTCTACTGTTGAACTTTATCAACCTACATTGAATAATGTGAACATTAGTGGCTAATTTGTGAATTTGCCAGATTTGGATGTTAGTCATATACATGCCTATTACTTGTCAGAATTTGGAATATGTTTATGAAACTTCATCATTGTAGTACTAATTCATTTTAATTGAACAGCTTAAATTATGTGAATGGCATAATTACAATTTGTGGATAAATATTTTTGGTAATACTGCATTGTTTAATCCCTACCTGAGGTATGAAAACCCACGCTTTGATAGCTTGCTGTCTGTTAAAGAGTAGAAGTATTGAAAAATTTTAAAAATGGCGAAATACGAGAGTTTATTCCTTCAAAAATTCTCTAAGAAAGCATAACTCAAATACAGCCTGACGTTGATTGTAGACCTTGGGTAGTGTAAATTTACAAATTCATAACTGCATCCATTACTTGCTTACTTGCATTATTATAAAATTTTGAAATGTGTAATTTACTCATGAAATTCATTATATTGATATTCTGTGCTGTGCAGCCCTTATTGACAGCAACCCGCATCTGCAGTTGTATGTGAAAGGGCCAATGGACTTACTACAAATCAATTGATTTGAAATTTCGATTGGTGGCACAAAAATTTGATTCTGATGAACAAATGGGGGGAAAAATGTGTCGTTCTGATCGCCAATGTTGATGTTTGTTCCTGTGTCTTTCACAGACAAGGCCATGGATTGCTGTAGATACAACTCTATCCCTCACTGCCTCCTCAATGTCTCCCATTGCCTCATAACAGTATTATCACTGAAGGCCTCCTCCCCCAAAGGTGACAGTTGCAAGGCAAACTGCAATAGCAAACATTGTTTAATTTAAGTATAAAATTATACTTTGAAAATTAATCTCAAAATAGTAATAAATGAAACTGTATTACTCCTCTAGTTTATAGCAAAATACATTGTTTCATTTAAAAAAAAAATCACAAATGATTAAATTTCTTGAAATTTAAAATTCAGATATTTAATAAAGGGTTATCATTCTTTCAATTATTTCACTGAGATTCGCTATTTGAGAAAAAATGTAAGACCAAATTCCCTTTGGTGAAAGTTAAGGTTTTATTTTGAACATTAATTCTTTTATATACATGTTTGTGGAATGTATTGTCATCTTTCTTAGAAACTTTACAGTTAATATACTACAAAGTTACAAACATATAAAATATATAAATGCATTTTCAACAATTCATGAGCATTAGTAAATCTTGCACTAATTTTTACAAATCCTGTCACCTTGGTTTAACTCATCCGCAAGTGTAAATGATTCCTGGCAGTTATATATGAATTGCAGGTAACTTGTCCTATTAAAAAAAATCAATCAAAAGAATAAGCTATCACAGCATAAAAGTTCAAATGTGATGTGGAATAACCACAATAAAACCATAAGTGACAGATTTGTAACCAACCATAAGGATAATATCACAGAATGCCATATTTTCAGGCATATATTGTAGTCTTCTATACAAGTCAGTTGCAACAATTTATATAGTTAAAAATTCTGTACAATGAACATTAAGTAACAAAGCCTACAGATTATATACACAAGTCAAACAGAAAACAGACAAATCTTAACCAGTCTAACGTAACCATAGATCACAGCTGATATGAAACAACCTGCTTCATTGCATCAAAAACTCTTGTAAAATAAAATACCAATACATAAAATTACCATATTAATCCAGAATAAATACATACTGGAATATAGACAAGAGTCACCTTTGCATCTCTCTTCAGATATCTCAGTTTCCAAGTTTAATACCCTGCACAGAGCCACCTCGACTTACTTTTAGAGAAAGTGTTGAAAGTATGCCTGAAATGTTCCCTTCCTTTCAATACAGCAAACAAACATTTAGGTACAATCCATAAAATTATTTCTATTGAAATTTCATTCGAAAAGATTACTGAAATGTTTTCAATAGCTGTGAAAAGATTCAGAGAGCAGTTTTTGAATCTGTATTATATTTCATTTACAAAAAAATTCCTAAAAATTTAGTCAGCCGCCTCACTTAAGCTAGTATATTTTTTGAAGGATATTGTACTTCAACATTTTCACTTCCCTATTATATATAAAACAATAATAAATATACTTTATGAAGTGAAGAAATGACTAATGATGAAAAGGGAAGCAAATATTGAGAATACTATCCATCTCATTATAATTACAAATAGATGATTCAATAATACTTTTGTCAGAATTTTACCATATACAAAATCAAAAGCCTCAGTGACAAAATTTCAGTGATCTTGGAATTATTCTTCAATTAATCTTTTTGTTCTCAAGAAACAGTAGGATTGTACTCTGGAGGAGAACTTCAGACAAAATATGTAAACGTAAGTTGTCAGTTCTGATTCCTCTTGCCTTAATAATGGCATTATAACATAACACCCCGAATTGTATCATTTGTACAGCTTTTCCTTTCTTTGAGATTCCAGAAAGTTGCCAGAGAGAGCCAAGAGCCTATAACGTTGCTTCAAATTGCGGGCTCTGACATGTGCTGAAGCTATTTCCACAGTGTAGTTTCCAGGAAACCATCCTCTTTCCCCATCACGAATTCTTTCTCCTTGATACCAACCTGAAGAAGAAACATTACAAATTATACAACCTAATGTTTAAATATTTTAATTTTCTATCACTAAACATTTTAGGATGTAACTATGATTATCAAAGTTCACATTATTTTGAAATGTATTCACACAGAGGAAATGTTTGGGGGGAATTAAAATGAGCCCATTCCACTGATAATTCAATCATTAAATTAACAATGGCATTTACATAAACAATTGCGAGAAGTAACATGGAAGGGATCTAAGACCTAATGATTAATTTCATGAATTATAATTTCAGCACTAAAGCTCAAAATTCACTGAACCCTGGCATGTATGAGTCATGTTCATTCAGAGGTAACACACTTCAGGTCTAATCACTCATGGGGAAATCCATTGCTCAAACCGTATTTAGTGCCAATTCAGTTGGAGTTGTTTAGTCCTTCAGAAACCCTGAATTTGTATAGGGTCATTTATTGTTAAGAAAATAAATTAATAAATTGACTTACATAATGAGTCTTAGTTACTAAATGAACAAATTATTTAAAAAACAAACATTACATTTCAAATTAAATTGTTTCATTTCTCTGCAAAAGAAGTTCACAATTAATGCAGAAAATGAATTGTGCAGACCTTTATTTGATACATGCTGATTGAAAGAATTAAGAGACAGAGAATCATAAAGGAACCCTTATTTTAATACATCTCATTTATAACCGTAAACACGTTGTGTTGTCACTACAGGGCTAGGTATGATCTGCTTCTCAATAAATGCCTCCCAATTGAGGCATATATTTTTCTTTAGGCAGAGGAGCTTACCATGATTTCTTAAAGAGGGGTGATTTATGACTTACATTTTTTTAAACAGATAATAAATTTATACAGTGATAATAGAACTACCCTAGAAAGTCTTTCAGGATTAATCACTGACTTACTAAAACGTAACAATTGTATTTACCTAAACATAAAACAAGGTTTTTCCTGAATACCTACTTTGAAAAATACAGCGTAGTCTTATATTCAGAGATACTGCGCAGTTTTATATTCAAAGATACTGCAAGTTTTTATATTACCTTTTCATGCCAAGAAATCTAAATTAGGAGGGTCATCTTAAGAAGGAGTAAATATGGTATAATACGCAAACAAGAACACAAATAAGTTGTCTCCAAAAAGAAGAGTAAATACAAATATACATGAAGCACAAGAATGCAACATACCATCACTCATTTTACAAAGAACATTGACTACATCAGAGACATCAAGAGAAAGTTCATCAGGTTGTCTAGCGATGTACGAATGAATAGCAGTCACTTGAGGGCAGTCCCATTCTTCATAAACCCTTTCATCAGGATTATCTGATGTGGGTTGACTGACAGCCTCCAGCCATCTTTGTCGATCTGACTCCAATGGGCAAGACAATATCTACAAAATTAATAAAACAAATGTTTCAAAAATTTACATACTTACTGCACATCTTAAATTGCAGAGTGCCAACTTACCATTTCCACGGTTTTTCTCTCATGGTTTTGTAACATTGTCAGAAGCATCAAATTGCGTCCACTATCAGCAGAGTATTTTACAGGCAAATGGGGCATCCCTTCAGCACATGAAATTTGCACTAAATTACGTGGGCAATAATCAACAACAGTGTAGCACTCTTCACTAAAGTGGAGAGAAAAAAAAGCAGCTTTCAGATTAAAATATATCCTAATATTTCAAAACATGACCAATACAGCTCAAACATCAACACTTTACCTTTTCTTTTTTGCGATTACCAGTAAATCAGTAAACAGGAATACGTGTAAAGTCACTTTGGAAAATTTCTTTCCAAAAGTGAGTTTCGCATCATCACCTCGCCATACCAGTTGTAGCAATTCTCCACTTCGTACCAGATAGCGAGATGATGAAATAATAGGCACCGACTTTACTTCTCGAGGAAATTCAATCTGTCTGCTCAGTATCAAAATCTGCTCCATTCTTTCCATATGTCTTGCACCTTCATTACAATCTTGAACAACCTGTAATATACAAATCATGATGGAGGGTTGAAGGGGAAGAAAAAAGAAAAGTTTTTATTAAGAAGAAACAAAGTCAGTACTTATGATACTATTTTGCTTGGTGTTTGTTGTTTGGGGATTGAGGGAGGGTTAGGGAATGCTATGTGATGCTTTTCAGAATTAACACCCTCACCCAGTTTGAAGATTTCAAATTCATATAATCATTACTACTAACATCAATTCTCCTTTATATTATAATGTTCGTGTCATAAAGTAACAGAGCATAATACATTGCAAAGTTGCCAAACAAGTTTGCATTTTACTATAAGTTAATTCTGAACTTCTGTTGTCTTTATTTTTGTGTGTGGTGAAAATGGAGCAGTCAATACTAGCAAACGAAGTTTGTATTTTATTGTCAATTTACTTTATTTTGTAGTAATTTGTACATTACGTTTTACATAATACATAAATTTTGTTTGAATTAATTTAAAAAATCATTTAAATCAGCTTTTCAAGCTTTTTTGTTTTTAACTTCTTTTTAAAACTTGGATGGAGTTTTTCAACCTAGAGAAAATTTAGCCAATCGTATGTGAAGTTAATATGTTTGTTAGATCGATCACGGTGAAGTACCTCCAGAAAGTACTGTAAATGAAAGCAAAATCAAGATGGTAAGAAAAAAAATTGGCCCTTACCAGTCTAATTTTTTATAGAAGAAATTTATATTAGTACAGGCTCTTACAGAAAAACTTTCGCAGGCATAGATTTTTTTAAATTATAGAAGAATTTATATGATGAAAGTACTTCTTTCTTTTATTCAATATGAAGTAATTTGTTTTAGGAATCAGACTATATTAAATGCAAGTACCTCGCTGGGCATTCTGAGGAGTAGTTAAGAAAAAACTGCTGCAAAATTCATCGTAACCGGAAGTACTGACTTGCGTCCTTGGAGTAATGTTGTACAAATCATGCTGTTGTCACCACTGTTTCTCTTCAGATACAAGATAAAGCCACAATAAATTAAAATTTTGTACCACACACAAACGCAAACTGTTAGATGATAGTCCATTTTCAATGGAAACAAAGTGGACTAATATTCAATGCAGAAAGAAAGAAAGAAAGAAAGAAAGAAAGAAAGAAAAGAACGAGCACCGAAGTCAACTTAACCAATATTATGTATTGCCAACTTGTGAAAAGAAGTCATGCAAGAGGCTAAATTTACTAGTAAACCTTGTTTTTCTAAAGCAACTATTTAATACTTCTCTTTGAACTATATACAAATAATTATTTAAATGCTCTTTTCACATTTACAAGCAGCTATTGTTAATCTGTAGATGTAATACATGGTCAAGTGTTTGACTAGCAACAAGCACAAACATGAGGTCCTCCTTGGACAGCAACTTCAAACTACTTACAGAATTAGTTCATTCAAATGCATACATTTTTTGTAAGTGTCATACAATTTCAAAGTTTTTTGCAGCACGGCAAAAAAAGTTCACTATCCAAAACATGAGAGACTGTTTGGACCAATGAATATTTGAATGATGTATATTCTCACCTTATTTAATGTAGCCAATGCAAGTTCACATGACTTGTATTCAGTATCATTAGAATCTAAGCGAGTAAGCACAGCATCAATAAGTAACGGCAATCGAGTTATCCTTTGCATTGGCAACATGAGGAAAGAATGAAGAGACAAAAGCTGACATTTTGGACTTGCTTCTAATTGAGTTAGGACTTCAGCAAAACGACAGTGTTGATCTCTGGGGGGGAGAAAAAAAGAAATGTTTATTTGCAAAATTTTAAACATATGTAGGTAATGAAAAATACAAATGAGCTTCAGGACAAATAGTAATGACTAAATAAATCACTTTTATGTTAAACCTTTTCTTGAGTAGAAATTCTGTTATTTCATGCATATGTATTCATTAAAAATATTTTTAAAACATGGTAACTTAATGGAACAACTTTAGGAGAATCACTTCACATGATTTGACACCCAAAAATATACAGTAGCAAATCAACTTGAGTCAAGTGGAGACGAAATAGAATTTTAACTCTAAAATAAGGTTTAGATATGTTCTTGACTCACATGGAAATAAACTATTATTACATGTTAAATGTAAATTGACTGCAAATACTTCACAAACTTACTTAAGCCGACGCAATGTTCGATCAAGGTAAATTTGATTTGAGCAATATTTCACATACACATTGAAGTAATTAGTAGCGTGGTGAAATATTGTATCACAAATTCCATGTAGAAGAATATTGTCTTGCCAACATTTTTCCAAGTCTGATAAGAACTTTTCAGAACACTGCTTCACTGAAAAGAACAATTTTAGGATTAAAAAAATATTTTTTTCTCATTCTCTCAGTTCTTTATTTTCATTGAAAATGGGACCAGTGCTAATTTTTAGTATTCTTTACATTATTGGAGAAATAATTTAAAGAAAAAAAATTCAAGCCAATTTTAATTGATTTATTTTTATTTCTTGTTTCCGTGAGTGTTAACTGCTAAGGACATTAGTTCTATAAGGGGAATGCATGTTTTCCCTTGGGCTAGGGATTATCTTTGGATGATAGTGGTGATCTTGCTAGGGATGGTGAGAGGATGGTATGATCTTAGGGGGCCTAGTTATCAATGTGGTCAGCTAGTGTCAAAAAATCTGCCACTATTGAAATTCGAAGCTTAGGACCTCCCGGTCAAAGTCACTGCAGTGAAATCAGTTCATGCCCTGACCCAATATCTACCCTAAGCAGTACTCTGCAATGTTTGTTTTTGTCAACTGAGTGTGTGTGTGCGTTGGATATTGTCTGAATTTCATTAAATCTATCTTTAATTAAACTGATTCTAATGTATGCACCCACATTATACAAGGCATCCACATCAATTCAGGTGGCCAACGGGATCAAGTGCCCTTCTTTGAAAATCAAGTATGTAAATGTAAAGTTTAAGTACACAAAAATATTGTCACGAAGAATTGTATACATGTGAAAATGAGACAAGTGCTGAAAACATAAATTTTAACAACATCAGAACTAAATAGAGAAGAAGAAGAAAACTGCAAACTTTGACCTTCATTTTTTCAGAACTGAGAAGAGACATTTTTCTCCCTTGGCCTCTTGATGCGTCCATGAGAATTAGTAAAGGATGGTTTGAACATTTAACTACCTTGAAGTACCTTCCCTGAGAATAAATCATAACTATTAAAAAAATTATTTGAAATAATGATATTACAATGACTCCATACACTCGAAAACCTGAAATTTCTTTTTAAATTAATAAATAATAAAACTGATGGAGAAAGTTTTTTTAAACTGATGATACATACTAAAGTAATGTAATAAAATGTGGTGTCAAAATAGGTGTTTGGGACAATGTTTAATCATATTAGAATAATGTAATCTCTTACTCCTTTCTGTAACAATTATTACTGATATAATTTTAATGTTTTTGTATCCATAATCATAGAACGTTAATATTGTATTTATTTGGTTGCTACTAACCTAGAAGTTAATGCAACTTAAAATAAAATTAAAAACTTTTCTGTGGTGAACTTCTGATTGAAATAATGTATGCAGTGTCAAACAAAGCTTTGGGAACAAATAAAAGCTAACTTAATTAACAATACATATACAATAAATCTTCATTATGGAAAACAAATTCAAAAATTTTCATTATGGAAAACATGTGAATATACATATAATGTAAATATTGATATATTCTCAATATCAATAAGTAAATTTGTAAAAACCCAAAATATAATTTTATGTAATTTAGCACGAGATGTACTTGATTTAAAGGTACTAAGTCTAGTGCAAGTGATGAAAACCTTGTAAACCCCTCACTGATTGAACTTCCTGCTATTCTCTACTTTTTGTTGCATACTAAATATAACATCAATTTTCGTAGTAATTTTTTTCTGAATCTATACAGATATCCAGTACTCTTCCTACTTCCCCGTTTTTCTACCATTCTGATTTCTTAAAATATAGGCAAAAATTGGAAATATACTAGGCAAGCTACTCCAGGTGCAACACCCACATATTTTTCATATTATTGGTAAAAATTATGTAATATTCTGCAACTTCTAACCTACTTCAGCTTTCACACGAAAAACCCTGAACCAAACCAAATGTGAGAGGGCCAAAAATAAAAAAATTATTATTTCTATAATTATCAGAGAGGGATTCAGTTCTGTTAATATTAGGTTACGCAAAGACAGAAGTTGCACACCTTTCCAGGTACTAATGTGACCTCCCAAAAGTTCTTTGACATAGTCAAATTGTAAATACGAACATTGTACCTGTTCAGCAGTAGCTGTGATGAAACTGGAAAATTGAAAAAAATCACTTTCTATGGGGATCTACACCTCTGAAGCTGTAGGGAATTATTTATTGCTAATATTTTGAGGAACATGGTGGAATGATTTTATAATACCCTAAATAATCTATCACTCACTAGGTACTCACAAACAAATTCATGAAGAGACATAGAATTCCATTCACTTGAAATATAACTGAAAATACAGTTTCTAAGATAAAAAATATAAGATTACTTTATTTATTAAATAAGTAGTAAAATACCAACCAGGCATAACATTTCCAAAAAGAATTCTTCTGTCATTCCTGGTCAAGATGGAATCATCATTCAGATCAGGACTGGACATGAAGTGATGCTCTAAGACATTCAGAGAATTTACATATGATGCTTCAGATGTAATTATTTCAAACTTTGCTTCTTGCAACTTCTTTTGATGTGGGCTTAATGTACCTGGAACATATCACTGAGTAAACATTTCAACAAAAGCGAGGCATATACCTATGATATTAAAAGAAATACATACTCAGAACCTGACTGTTAAGTACTTCTGGGATTTCACACCACAAAGTACGATGCTGTCCATCCTTTGGTTGTATAAGCTCCATTGCTGTTGGTCGAGTGGCAAGTTTCACAACTCTATTTCCAATTTCCTCATAACCATCTGAATCAAAATCATTCTCAGCATCACACTGTGCCATCTAAAAGGAAGAAAACCAGTAATATTGAATAAGATTATAATATTTATAAAAAGATGAATGCAAATATTTTTTTAAACCATAGCATTTTACAACCTTTAATAACATTTTAATTCAAACAAATATAAATATACCTCCGCAACACAGCCCATGTAAAACTGATACAATGGTTCATCAAGAAAACAGCTTTGCATTTTCTCACCAACATCTTGGTTAGAAGAATCGTCATTGACTTCACCAGCATTGCTCGAATCTGCAAGATAAACAAAATTGTTGGGCAGAGATATAACACAAGGAAAAGAATCAAAATATTTTGAAGACATTAGGAGAAACAAAATAGATACAAAGCAAAAACTGAAAAGTTATCTAATTATGCAATGAAAGTAAATAATTTATTTTTTTGGTAAAAGCAAATTTGGTTGATTCTTGAAATATTAAAAAATTCTGACAATTTACTTATATAACATATATTCGAGATCTGTGATGTGAAATCATTAGACTACTGAGACTGGACAAGTCCCGTAACATTGAAAGCAACAAAAACTTAAGTACTTTTTTTCTTTATTAAAAAAAAGTGCATTCACATAAATTACAATAATTCTTAAAATAATTGTTATAAATAAGAGTTAGGTCTTAAAGTGGATCTCTTTGAATAAAAGAAGTTTAAAGATGAAATGACTGTCCAAATACTGAAAGTGGGTATTATGGACACTGCTGGTTCATGAAACTAGTCTCTCTACAGAGTTTTCCACAGCACTAACAGAAAGTATTGTAACCATGACACAACTTATTAATCACTTGACTTATGTATTACCCTTGACTTACACATATATTTTAAACATGATTGAGTACTTTTTAATTAAATCTTATGTAAACATGATTTTAATTCAGAAAACTCTCAGCAGAGGAATGAAATCATTTGATGGACAAGGAATAGGACAAATCTTATTTGTATTTTGTACAAGAATCTTCAGTGTAAACAAATAAATATTCTATAACATTTCATGAATTCCACTCATAAAAGACATATTTCCAAATTTGATCACATCCCTAAATTTCTACCACACCTGATATCCTTCAGTGATATCCATAGCAGGTCATTGCTTGAAATTTAAGTAAAACCAGGGATATGACAAATCTATTACCTTTGTTCATTACAATTTGAGAATCATTTAACTTATTTTTTCACAGTAGAAAATGAGAATAAATAGATAATGATGGTGAAGTTTATAATTCCTACCAGATGGGAGGAACAAAACCTATTCCACAAACCCCACCAATAATGCTGAGTGTATTACCACTGTCAGGTAGATCTGGCGGTACAGAATTCTCTGGTGCAGCACCCCACAATCCTACAGCAGCATACCAACTGTTTGATATTGGTTTATCAATTTTTGAAGTTGATTTTGACAGCAAATCTGAACAAAAAGAAACATTTTAGTTTTTAAATTTGCAAACTACACAAGTTTATTAATAAAGTTTTTATTCAATAAATCTATTGAATGAGTAACAAAACTAAGAATGATACATTTTGTACATAGTATGACTTATTATTAAAATGATAAACCAAGAATTATAAAAATCACAAATAAATAGTTTATTCTGCCACCCCATTATGTCCAGCCTGATTAGTTGGCATAATCATTGATTAATCCTGATGTGTGTGTGTGTGTGGGGGGGGTGGAGGGGGGGGGGAGTTACAGCTCAGAAGAACCTTGAACACAGACTAAGACCAAGAATTGGAGATTGTATAATTGAGATAATTCCAATGCTTTTCCTAAAGATTTCAAGTAATTCCAATGAATATTAATGACCCTTCTTTTTAAAGCACTTTACTCAGACACATGCACAAAATTCAATATATTTTTACACCTTATGTTTAAAAGGTTATAATTTCTCACAGAACTATCTTAGTGTTTGAAACACAATCTCAAGATTGATATACCAGTTAAACATTACAAACTTTCATATGAATCTTTCATATTTAATGGCAGTTACTTGTAAACTGGATTAATATTATTTCAAAAGAATTTGTGCAAAATTACCTTTATTTTAAGATGAAGTTTGAAAAATTAAAACTAGCACGAAAGCAAGGAAAATAAAATTAAGAGGACCTACCTCCTCATAAAGTCTGTGAGCTTGTAAAATCACAAGTATCCCATTAAAATTGTACTCTTAATACTTTGATAAATTCAAAAAAATAATGGAAAATACCAACCATTGGGCTGATCAAAAAGACCACATTCAGTGTACCAAGATGTACTTGATAAGTCTCTGTCTTTCTTGTTTGGTTTCTTGGCACCATCTGCAAAAAAAATTAGAATATTCATAAGATTAATGCAGTTCTCCTTGGTTATACCAACAAATGCATTCTTCCTACTTTGTTTCTAAAATAATATGTAGTAGGAAATAAACAAAATGGTCACAATCTTCAATTGTATAAAACATTGCATTAATAGAACTGATAACTGACCTGATGCAGAATGTGTTGGAGGTAGAGGTGGAGGTGAATTTGGGCGCATAGGGACAGTACCTCGACGCCCAGAATTCAACAGTGGACGGAGTTTCCCTAACGATATACTTCCAGAAAGGCGAGAAGATTCCGCATCATTTGGTAACTTGCATCCTTCTCGCAGATCTGCTGAGTGGTGATGCCTTCAACAACACAATATCAGAAAATATAAATTTAATTGCTCCAAAACATCTACACTTGCATAGAGCTTCTGGAAATTCAAAAGATGAGAATGCTTTTAGATTAAATAATAATAATAATAATAATAATAATAATAATAAAAAGAAAGAAAAAATGTATTCTCAAAGAAGAAAAGTAAAATGATACTAATGCAAAACCTATGAGACGTATCTAAAATAGATGCTTTAAAATGGGCACTTGCATTTGTGAAACTTTTATACTGCTGTGTATTTTGCCTTTTTCATTTGGATTTTGCTCTTTATCTCGCTTCTAACAATACCCTTAAGTACATTATCACCAATTTCAAAATATACACCCATTATTTCCAGCAGAGCCCATTTCATTCTTTCATCAAATTATTATAAAGTATTATAGTGAATGCTTAATATGAAGTACGCAAACTGCTTTTAAGTATCAAGTATCGTTATTCAACACGACCCATCACGTGTTAGACCCTTCATAAAATCTATTTGAAATAACATTTCTTTTTATTGTAATAAAAAAATGTCAAAGTATATTCATAACAGGGTTAAAACAATATAAAAACATTATAACATTTGAAACTGAAAAAATTGAATTATTCAGCGACTGATTTATGTCATTCATAAAGAATGTGTTAGATTGGGTTGCAAGATTTGTACGATTCAGAAGGCAAGATCCTCATGACCTTGTTACGGCACTGACATTATGTACCAATCTCCATAAATACTCACCCGTTGGACGCAGGAGGATTGGTGGAATCATTATGTATTTCCACAGGGGATGAAAGGTAGAATGTGGAAGTGGATGGAGCACTAAAACTCGACATGCTCCGTTTAAACTTCCGGAGTGTCCACGTCTTCCGCCCAGAGAGATTCACTGCAGACTGCACCTTTTGCATAGCAATTGGCGTTGTTTGTGCTGCAGAAACCTTTTGTTCAGGTTCTTGTTTCTGTTGACTTGCCACAGTTGGTTTACTGGCAGCAACTTCCGTAGCTTGAAAGAAAGTAGAAAAACAACTTTAGAACACACTATTAAATAAATTCTACATAACAACTGAATATGATAATACGATAATTCTGACAACAGTAAATTCACAAACAATATTCACGAAGAATTATTTTATTTTTATTCCTTCAGCAAGTTATACAAATCAACTCTCATATTTTCAATAAGCATGAGTATTCTGAATTAATGCTGTATTTTTATGTTTTGTAATTTTAATAATAACTGATAGCCTCACAAAGTAGAGGAGATTAGCATACTGAAGAACATTTACTCACCCAAAAGCCTTTCACTTCCAACAGTATTATTTCTTGTTCGTATTTTTCGTAAACTTCTGCCCAGTTCTAGCATTTTCTTTCCAGCAACTTCAGCAATTTTACTGATTCCATAAATATTTTGACTAACAGGAGGATCAGGAAGTTGTTTGTCAACAATGTCACCCTAGAAAATTCAGTTTTGTTTGTACATACACTTATTCAAACATATACTTTTTGTTTAAAATAAAATAATAAAATTTACCTCATGGTCAGTTTTCATGTAACAGTTTGACTCGGAATTATCAGAATCAAAAGAATCTGAATCTTCATCACAAATGGAACCATTATTTTGTAAAGCAACATCATCCAGCGTTTCATAATTGTGATCTTCTGAATCAGTGCTATTGTCTCCACCTGAAACATACATTAAATCACAAAATCAGTTTCATCAAATAAGAATAAATTAGTATTAAGAACACTTTCATACACACCTTCTTTCTCTGCATACCAGCTCACTTCCTGAATTTCATGAGATTTTCCAACAAACAAAACAGATCTTAATGTTACAAACCCAAAATTACCAAATACAGGAGAGATCTGTGGCTGGGTACTCCTAGAACCGAAGTCTCCAAAGTACAGAATGGAAGACGAGGTAACAAAGACTGAAAGGTACATGAAAGAATTGCTTCAAAATTTATATTTTCTGGCGTGATTTACACAACACACACAGAGGTACTTTTTAATTCGTAAACGAACTTTAAATATAAATTTAACCCAGAAAACGTCCTTGCATAACTAACCTTCATCGGCAATGTGCGGTCTTGGACGTCTATAATGAGATTCGATTGAAACTTTAGATACATTTGCATACGAATTCCTGGCACTAAAACTGCTAGTCATGACTTCATTTCTACACCATGAATCTTGTATGCACCAAAAACAAAATCAATGTCGCAATCAAGCACACATCGTTTAATTTTGAAAGGAATTCCTTCCCACGGAGTCTTGCAGGACCGCTGATTGAGTTGACTTTAATCTTTGGATTCAACTTCCCCAACAAATTATACCTTTTTCCAATTCACGAGATCCTTTATCATTTCTTCGACAAGTTACTGCAGTACACAAAAAATTCCATGCAGGAAACAATATTTTCTGACAGGAACACTGGGATGACATCACTAACGCCCCACTTGGAAATCATGCCCACGCAAGAACTGGGTTGACAAACTACTGTGACACAATAGGTACATTCGGAAAATTTAGGTTCCTTCGAGAGAAAAATTTTCTATTATTAATCACAACTTTTTCTTTCATGATGTCCGAAATTAATACGAAAATCACAAAACTAATCCAGATCGTTTATAAATAACCTTGGAACTGCTCCCAAACAACCTCTTTATGGCAACCTCCGCCATGTTGCGCCAGACGTCAATGTCAAATACGTCACAGAAGCGCGTTCGTTCAAAGCCCCTCAAGGATATGAAAGCCGACATTTCGAAATCATAACTGCTGCGCTTTTATTATTTCACAATTGTTAAAGTTAATTTCGAAAGAATGTACAATGTTACGTCCTTTTGAAATCACGAAACACGAATAAGCCAACTAAATTTGGCGCCCGAGAGTAGTCCAATGATGGAGTGTCTCGTTATCTCCAGCCATTCACATCCAACACAACGTTCTTGTCATCCGGAAAACTTCATTTATTTCATGCTTTAACACAGGTACACCGAGTTCAATACCATACTTCGTCAACCAAACAAAAATCAGAATCGCTAAACATGCGTTCGAACATGCGAAGCTCTTCGTGTGCTCACTTAAAAACGTTTCACGTCCACACGGGTGCCTAACTTACAAATGAGCGAAAGCGCGCAGAACAAGAGCTCTCTCCCCTCCTCTCAAGAAGAAAGTGTCGAGCACATTTCTCTCCATTTCAAGTGAACAATTCAAAGGCAAACGAAGTTGATACAAATAAGTACTCAAGCTGAATATAGCACTGTCCTTTCGGTAGGTGTGTTGATTTAAACCTTCCCTATTACAATTGTTTCTTTCATCATTAAAGCAAGCCTTTAAGTTTACAAGGAAAAAAAATATTCTTTCATGTGTAACACTGTCTTAACTGTGTGTATAAAATGAGAAGTTAAATTGCTTCATCTCAGTGAACGTGAATTGTGGCTAGCATTAGTCATTTTGCAGCTCTGAGAATTGATATTATTGCCTTGGTACCTTATACGAATTGCAGCCCTACATTGAATTAATATTTTTCATGCTGCTAAGGGGTCACCCATTATTACATAATACTAAAGAGGGGAAGTGGGGGTTGTGGCTGTGTTAATATGCTGCATTACTTGGGAGTAGGTGTTACATTAGTGATACATAGCATTGATTTATTTTTAATTTTTCAACATTGGTGAAAAAATTATTTTTTTGTGTCTTATACCAAAACATTTAAATATTAATTACTTTTTAAAAACATAAATAATTTAAAGTTATTGTGTAATTTGTTACAATAAATGGAAGTATTTTTTCATAATTTTTTTATAGAATCTGTAAGATTACGAAAAAATTATTCGAAACTGGTCAATCATATATTCTACAATCCAAATAAATTGGTGCAGTAGTTTGTCCCTAATTATTGCCTAACACGAAAGGGAACTCTGGAATTCACATTACTAACTTAAGATGTCCACTTCTCTTTGTTCAAATAATCTACATAAATAACCTGTAACATAGAAACTACCATTCACGGCACTTTTTCTTGATGCTTACTACCAACTTGGTACACAATATGAATGGGTAAAAATCAAAATGGTATAAGTGACATTTCATAAATTCACAGAAATCTGTTCATTTAAGTCAATAATACTGTAAAGTTGTGGTGTTTTGTTTTATTATTAAAACCATGAAAATACATTGAAACTGAATACTGAAATATAGCCTAAAATAAACATGTTTTTCTCAGAATTTATGAAATGCCACTTAAACCATTCTGGTTTTCACCCATTAGGGTTGCAAGGTCTGCTTCCATAAAATAGCAAACAAGTGAGGAGGGGTAGTAAAAAAAATTACAATTAAATTATATTACTTCTTACAAATTTCCTATCTTTATTCTTTTAGACTTTCAACTGCTTTAGATTACGTACCATTTCATATCAAAGCTTTAGAGTAAAAAAATGAATGAAATATTTTATGAATAAAAATAGTGAAGATAATGTGAAAAAAGGGGACTGTCATTTCCAATAGTGAACAACTATATCACCCAACTATAATAAAATATAATAATAAACTGGCAACTATATCACCCATTCATAGTAAGATAAATTCAACATGCAAAATTTTCCTGCTTTATTTGTCATTGTGCTGTTTATTTTCAATTTTAAAAGAATGATCTATAAAAAGTGGAATGTTTACACAGGTTCCACTACTTTCATAATATGAAATAGATAAACATTGAGATGAAGTAAAATATCTTGTATGTTCCATAATGAAAATACATTCTGGGTATTATATTAATCCAATTGATCATATGAGTTAAAAGTTTCCTTATTGCAAAAAAGCAATGAAGCCCTGCTCTCTATCCTCAGAAGTTAAACACTGATTGCACACAGTTCAGTTAATCAGTACAACAAAATGAACAAATGGCAGTGGTGTAAATAGTGTAAGGCAGAAAAGACCAGCTGCCTTTGGACCTCTGCCACGAAGGGGTCTCATCAAATCAATTTAGTCTAATCAAATCAGTCTCATCAAATCAATTTAGCAGTAAACGTTTTAATCAGTAAATCAATTATTAATACTCGATGATGTAAAACTTATTTCAAGAGATTCAGCATAAATCATCGATTAAATTAAGAACGGTGACATACTGCAAAAAAATGAATGGGGCAGTATAAAAAAAGATTGCAAATACAAATTAGGGAGCCAACACATTATGTACACACATTACAATGCCCATAATTTAAATTTTGTGTTATAATGATTCTGTGTCACTCCCAAACAACATTCAGGATTTTTATAGTCAGGTGAACAGTGAAAATGTTTTTTGTAGTATCATTGTCAGTGCTTAGATATATTGAGCGCAAATAATATTAAGATAAGAAAAACATAATAATAATAATAATAATAATAATAATAATAATAATAATAATAATAATTATTATTATTATTATTATTATTATTATTATAACAACAACAACAATAATAGTTATTGTTATTATTGTTATTATTATTATTACCAATATTATTAGAGAAAGGCAAATTGTTGTAATTAAAAAAAGATAAAGCATCAGCCCTGAAAATTTACTTTAGTGGAGTAATAGAATTGACATGTGCCTTAGCTAAGGAATGGCTGATCAGATCAGAATTTTCTACGAAGCATGTGAGAAAAGTAGTAGGTATCCAAGTTTATTTAAGTTCTGGCCAACATTATGCCTCTGTCAAATGATTGTAATATTTTGCAGAAGTTTCTGAATCTGAGAATTCTTTACAGAATGAATAAAAAGAAACATATCTCAAAGAAAAAAAATGTCTTATCTTGTAATTTCACAACAAAAATTCAGAGTATTTAATTTGCTAGTGAAACAATATTTTAACAATGAATATTAAAGTAAAATTAATACGCATATATTAAAAAAAAGGAATAAGGAAAAGTTTCATAAAAACACATACAAACTCACTCATGGCACATTTTCTTGATACCTGCAATTACTACCAACTTTGTACATAACATTAAGATAAATTCACCATGCAAAACTTTCTAGTTATTTTAGATATTTTCACTTTTAAAAGCAGGATTTACATAAAGTTTGTTTACACAGGTCCAACTATTTCATAATATGAAGGGCTTGGCTCTCGATAAGTCTATGCCAGACGAATTCTTTCTGAGGAATAAGAAGATAAATATTTCAATCTCACATTCCTTGTCAATGTGCCAAGAAGAAATAACTCTTCAGTATGAGTAATTTGTTGCACCAGCACCACAATACTTACACAAAATGTAGTAATCTCTATGGCAAGTATTTTAGTAGTAGTACTTTATTTTTTGTTGAAAACGTGGCTTAGAACTATCTATAGCCGAGGCTATCATACAAAATATGTAATATATAATAATAAATTTTGAGAACTGTACACAGCACATTAAAAAATAAGACAAGCCCAAAATGATGAAAAAGTTCAGAATACCATGGTAGTTCCTTTGTTAGTTATTCAATTGATGTGTATGTTAGGTTCCCGAACAAAGGACATTTAAAAAAATAAAAAGTAGTGATACAAAATTTCTGCAAAGAATAAAATGAGACAAGAGAAGACGGAATAAGAAAAAAAAAGAGAAAAGAACTCCCATCTCAGCAATTTGTACTAGAATGCAAAACTATAGGCAAAGAACAAATAGAATGAAAGGGTAATAACAGGTTTTCAAAGATAGCTTTGAATTATGTATCAAGTGGAAGAAGAGACTTGCAAAGACCAAGAAAAAGATAGAAAAACACACTACAGATCGAGTACAAAACCATGCACTAAGTCTAAGCAGTAATGGGTAGAAAAACACACTACAGATCGAGTACAGAACCATGCAGTAAGTCCAAGCAGTGATGGGTAGAGAAAGAATAATAAATATTATGATATTAATTTCATGTGGGTTTTATTAGAACTCACATCAAGTTTATTTATTTTCCAAATAAAGGGCAATATTTGTACTTACTGTCTGTGTTTGTTTGACTTCGAGATTTTGACCACTGGTTTCGGACTTTCCGAGACCAACTTGGACTTTTCCGACTCCTCAGTCGTTCCTGTAATCTGCAAATCAAAATAGGAACATACAGGTTTTCATAAAGTTCTGACTATTGTCATTTGAAACAGAAGAAAATATTGAAGTGAAAAAAGAAAATGTTTATTTTGAAATACATATGTAGAGACCAATCCTGAATCACTATTGAATATAGTTTAGGATCTTAAGCAAATATTGCAAATATGTTAAGTTAAGTAAATATAAAAGGTTCTCTAATTTCCAGAAGTCTGTATCTAGGAGAATTTTGAACAACAACTGGTAAAGCCATCCACAATCTCTGTTCAGAATGCAAAAATACAACAACTTACATGATTACATTTAAGCATTAGTAGCTACAATGTATGCAAGACAACTAGGGATATTATCTGTAGGAAGAGCCTTCTACATAAAATATTCAAGTAACCTTTCTTTTCGAAGATGTTCTGGTCCTATTCTAAATATATTACGTGGTCCTAGGGATCTTACGAAACTTTTCTTACAAGAAAGTGATATTAGAAAAACTTGAAACTTTGAACTAGTTATCTTATATTGCAGATTTGGGGTCTTCCTATAACTGAAATGTAGGCAATTATTAAACAATATTTTATTCAAGAATGGCTGCCAATTTTGTCTTTATTTTTATTTTGTTCAAATAGAGCAAAGTACACTCATAAAACTGACATAGGTCCAGTTTTCGGTGAACTCCGTATTTTCGATTTTTTTCTTCTTCTGAGAAAAGCAAACATGACAAAACTGCAATATTGATGATGGATTCTTCCTTGATTAAACCGGTTGTAATTAAAGGCAATTAATAGAAACAAAAATTTTAAAAACGGCACCAATTTTTTTTCTTCGGATAGAGTACAGAACACTTACGAAATGGTGCTGGTTTTTATTTTCGCTGATCTCTGAATTTTTGAAAATGGCAAAATTTATAAAGTATGGGCTTCTCTAGCACTATTTGTTTGCGTTTTACCTAACCTACAGTTGGAAAACAAATTGACGAGGAAATGGAGGGTCCCTTCCTGTCTGATGACTTTCGTGTCTGTTAGAAAAGTTTCAGTTTGTTCGTGCTACAGACATGATTAATCCAAATATAGGTGCCTAATTTATAATTCACACGCTTCAAAAATATTTAAATAAAGAAACTGGTATTAAGAAATTTAAATCAAAGAAATTAGGAGAGAGAAGTCTCGAGAGCAATCGTAGGATTCTTTCGGACCATGCTGCATAAGCGATCACTCGTCGATTCATCAATTGTTGACTTCTCTAGCGCCGAATGCATCATATTCCAGTTGATTGTTCGATTTCCTTTTTAATTTTTGAACGTCCCCTTGGGGAAAAGTTCCAATTCACACCCTGCTTACGGGTCAGTGAGGTGAGGGGTGACACCATGTGCACCCGACCCTGATGCCAGAGGGCCTTGCTACGTCACAGTCTGGGGCGTCCAGAGGAAATCAGGGGCATGGAGCAGTTGAGTTCTGGAGGTCCCTCATTTTAAACAAAAAGTTCTCTCCTCTCCTCTCACAATTCATAAACAGAATTCATTTCTCCATGCATCAGAAATAAGTTATGGCGTTAAATTTGGATTATAGATCAATACATTTTTAATTCTTTTGAATTAACAAATTTTAGGGGCCCTAATGAAGTCTGGGCCTGGGGCCCTGGGAAGTTACCATAGCTGACCACTCTTCTGGTCACCCCTGGCCACAATTCATGGATTTCCCGTTGTGTAAAACACTTAAAGGAAAAAAGGAAAACTAAATTGCTACATTTCCTCCAAATCATTCAAAAATCCCTACTCTGAATTAAACTATATTAGACTAAGACGTGGAAAAGTATCGGTATGCCACGAGCATCCCCTCTTTTCGAAATGTTTTCAATGAGCCTACCTTCTCAAGAGAGTGCCCTGGACTGTTGCTTACCTCGGTGTTGAGCGTTAGGTCCCACTTTCTCCTGTCGCAACAAAATTTACGAAACACGCGAAACCATTTCGTTTATTCCACGGGGTCGTTTGTCACTAGCGGATATTTGATTCCGATCTCGCGCTTAGGAATTTGAGTTCGCGTTTCAAATGGCACTATTAAGGCGTGAGCTATATTTTGAATTTTTTTACATTTGCAAATTTTAGCTATATTTGCTTCACCATTGTCAAGTAGAATCACTTGGCTACGAAGGTTTTCCTGTACTGAAACGTAATGTATTAAGCAGTTTGTGGCTCACAACTCAGGGCAGACAGGCGTTTTGACGTCACACGTTTTTTTGACATCAAGGACCTACAAAACATGGATTCTGGCTACACGTGTTAGCGATTCTTTTCTAAATTTAGCAACTTAGATTAGGATTTATCCACTCTTTTGTTACAAGGGCGCTGTAATAATTTTTTCAGCCAAAAAGTATGCGAAAAGATATTCACAACGCCCCTGCTTGGCTCAGGGGCGGATATTCAAGGGAAGTAGGTGAAGTTACACTTCACTATTTACTTTATATACTTCACTTAAAAAGCCGCCCCTGGGACAAGCAGGGCTGCTTGATATATCTTTTCGCAATACTCGGCTATCGTCTCGGTTCACTAACTCGGCTTTCTAACTATAAGGCCGCAGGACAGTATTATCATTTTTTTAAAATTTATTTTATATATCGTGTACTACAAGAAAGCTGATTTTAATAGAAATGTACATAAGTGTATTTTGGAATAGCACACGCGCGGAACTCCACCGGAAAGTTAAACTCACGAAGACGACGAAGAATCTACTAGGCACATAGAACTCACGAAAGCGCGTTTGGAACAGTAAAGGATTTGCCGCTCTGTTGAATAAAACTATGATGTTGCATAATCAAGGCAGAGCATATAAAATGAATTAATCGAATGCATTTCAGACTACATCACTGATTTTGTACAAACAGAACTGGCAAACGTCGGTAAATATATTCAGGGTTGATGATATGACATATGATACACAGGTGTCTCAGTGTTTCTTTGAAGTATAATGTAATTTTGGAAAAACTAATTTTCTTAATTAGGAAACATATGAATGAAGATATCGCAAACAAGTTCTCACCCTTGGAAGGACCAAAGGATCGATTTGTTGTACAAGAAATAACGATTTTGAATCATTAAGAAAGGCTTGCGTACATTTATGCCAGCCGTTCACAGCCCCCCCCCCCCCCCCTACCCCGCGCCGCCAGTGGCTCGGGCCGAGGATACTCACACGAGGACGGCGCGCGGCGCGCGGTCGGGCTCGGAGTCCGAGGGCTCCACGTCCATCCACTCGTCGCTGGTCTCGCTGCGCGGCGCCAGCGCCTGGTACGCCCACGCCGCCGACGAACTGTCGTCGCCCCCGGACGCTGCGCACGCCACAACACGCGCTCGGTGAGAGAAACCACGAGGCGGGTCGCCAGGCAGGAACGAGGCAGACGAGGAGGAGGAGAGGATAAGAAAAACGACAGGAGGAAAACTAAGAATATGAAGAGGATGACAAAGAAAGGAAGGATTATGAAAAAACCAAAAATAGGTGCCCTAAGAGAAAATTTGGAGGTGGAGGAAGAAGCGCCGAATAAAAGAAGACAGTCGCTGGGGTTTAAACGTCGCTAAGAGTTAACCATCGCCCAGCGCTACCCATCGCCCAGCGCTACCCATCGCCCAGCGCTACCCATCGCCCAGCGCTACCCATCGCCCAGCGCTACCCATCGCCCAGCGCTACCCATCGCCCAGCGCTACCCATCGCCCAGCGCTACCCATCGCCCAGCGCTACCCATCGCCCAGCGCTACCCATCGCCCAGCGCTACCCATCGCCCAGCGCTACCCATCGCCCAGCGCTACCCATCGCCCAGCGCTACCCATCGCTCAGCGCTCCCCATCGCCCAGCGCTCCCCATCGCCCAGCGCTCCCCATCGCCTAGCGCTCCCCATCGCCCAGCGCTCCCCATCGCCCAGCGCTACCCATCGCACAGCGCTACCCAGCGCCCAGCGCTACCCAGCGCCCAGCGCTACCCACCACCTAGCGTTAACTATCACCTAGGATTTCCTTTCACTAGTGGCTAACTATCACACAAAGTCAAGAAAGGCACCAATAATAAAAGGCGTCCTAAACGACGAAACAGAAACCCCTACTTAATCGAAGATAGAAACATTAATCTATGCTAGGCCCCACCAGCACGCGACCGTGAATAAAGTGGCCGCGGGCGCCGCGCTCACCTGTGGAGGCCTGCGAGGGCGCGACGGAGCCGCAGCGCGAGCCGCCCAGGGAGCCGCCCACGCCGTACAGGCTGTTGGTCTGGTCGCAGGAGCTGGCGTTGGCGCTGCGCCGGCCGCCGCTGGCGCTGCCGCTGGCGCTGCCGCCGCCCGCGCTGGCGCTGGCGCTGCCGCCGCTGCTGCTGGACGCCGACGAGCCGCCCCGCCGCGCCGCCCGCGCGCCCTTCGCCCCCGCCCCCGCTGCCCTCGGCTGCGCCCCGGCCCCCGCCGACCCGTTGTAGATGGACTCGTAGCAGTTGCTGATGCTCGTCGTCTCCTCCGAGGTGGCCCTGCGAACACACGCCACAATGGGGTTTTTAACCCAGCGGTACACGCCTCTCTCTGTGGCGTCAGTGCACACACCTCGTCTCGTTGACCCTTCTGCTTTCTGTTCCCTTCATTCAATTTCTCCTCATAATTTCGATCAAAGTATCGACAGGAGGAGAGATGAGTGTATCAGAAAAAGATGGATATTATTTTCAATAAAGAGATACATTTTTAAATAATGTTTGCAATATTTAGTGTTTTGTATGCAAATGAAAAAAAAAAAAAAACATGAAAAAATGGCATCGGCTGAAATATTATTTTCATTGCATTTGATATATTTCACATATTTGACAACTTTCCTTCATTGCATGATTTACAAAGTGTTAGGTAATGCTCCAAACAAATAAACGTTTTTGTATGCCCCAAAGAAATATTAGGCACAAATATTTTTTGAAGTCGCGTAACGTACTGAGCGAAGATCGTCGCACGAGTGCACACAGGTGGTCTCTGGCAACGTTTTGGAGTGTCTCCCTGCTAGAAAGAATAAAAACGCTCACTTTCTCGGAAGAGGTGTGAATTACATCTGTCGAAGAAAAAGGTACCTGGAGGCAGTTGTGAGGAGCAGCCAAACTGCAAACACGATATTAGATTTAAGACTTCTCGGATTCCGCAGATCACCTGCGCGCACTGGCGGGTTAAGAGATGTAGGCGAAGAGCATCATCGTGGCAGCCAAGGGCATGATGAGCCAAGCACTTGGAGGTGGACGTGGGAGGTGCTGAAAATGGGCGACCAATTGCGAGAAGCGAGGAAAGTCTGTCGGTGAGTTGAACACGAAGATGGGAAAGAAAACCGCTGTTAAAGATTTGGAAGAGTTGGTTCTTCCTTTACCCAAAAATAGCGAACTCTGGTTAAAAATAGTTCGACGTGAAGTTTTTTCTTCTTCTTTTTTTTAATTGTAAGTAATAAAGTACATTTAATATTTTAGTTGCCAAATATCATTGTCTCCCCGGAGGTCACCCAACAAATAGAGCACAATGAGTTTTATGTGTCGTAAGCATGAGTCAAACATCATTTTCGGCACCCATGGGCCTGGCCAGGCAATCTGATGTGTGTGTTTGTGTATTTGTGACTTTTAGATAGGCAAGGGAGGTGCAAAAAATTGGTGACTATTAGCGGGAAGCGAGGGAAAAATGTCAGCGAGTTGAATTGCAGGACGGGGGGAGGGGGGAGATCTGGAAAAGCATGGAAAGAATTGGAAAAGTTCTCTTCCTCCTTTATACTAACACAAGGAACTCTGGTTAATAATAACTATTTTCTTTTGTTTATTTCGGCAACGAAGGTCGTTAACGCCGGCATACGTTTACAGTAATGAAGAACGTTGAACTTTGTAAATGAGTGTTGGAATTCTCATACAAACTTCAAACTTACAAAATTCCAACATTCACTTACAAACTGTTATTTTGTCATTCATTTTCGCTGGTATTATCATATCTTATTTCAAAGAGATAATTCCTTCGGAAGAAAAACTTGTTCCTCTTGAAATCCATATTAAATTCAACGATTAATTCGTAATTTTATACGTTATATTAGCATAACTTTAAGATAGCATTTGATAAATTTCAACATTTTCTAAATGTAAGTTTCTCGGGCACAAAAAAAGTTCAGTACTGCTGAGAAAGCAATTATGTATTTATTTCTTCAAATTTACAACACCAATTTTTTTAACTTGAAAAACATTTCTGTGCTATTTTTATTTAATAATGACTCATTAATAATTACTCATTGATTAATTCGTTTTCAGAGTTTCTCTTTGAGTTTGATTTATAAAATAACTTCCTGATACTACAATAACTTAACATATTAATTAAAATGATAATTAATATCTTATGCACTTTTAAATATAATGTTCACAATTAAGTTATATTTTTTAAAATAATAATTAGTTTTTCAGAGTTCGCTCAAGTTTCTAGAGCGAGTTCAGACCCACATTCCAGATTTCCGACAATTGAGGCCAGTGGTCTCTTTCGAACCACAGGTTAACGTTCCCATACTAAATCAATAATTAAATAAAACGTGGGAAACACAAGTAATAAAGAACAGTTCATTAAGGACTACTTGTTCGTAATTAGTCGTTATGTATTTAATGCACAGTCTTCGCATTCACATGTTCCTTTCATTGCGACGTATTATATCCGAAATAATTCGCGAAAGAGAAAAAAAATAAAGCTTGGTGGAAAAAAATAAGGCGAGTTGAATTGGGCTGCATTCAATTCGGCAAGAAATATTTTAGAGATGAAAGAAAGAAAGAAAAAAAACTGGACTGGATCTCCAGTATCGATCTATTTATCAATGGATTCGGTCAGCAAATCCAAAATGGTAGTTCGACCCTAAAATTGTGCTACGCCAATACTATATATTTTTTAAGTGGATCTATTACTAGTTAAAATTGCAGTTGAATAATTTAGTCGTAATAAAACACAGTTAAATACTACGTGAATGTCTGTACCGACAAACCAAGCAGTCTTTGAAAACAGGAGGCTATAGCTCTAAATGGGATTGGAATAGGCTAATTATGTAAGTAGGATGTATTATAATCATTATATTATCATTGAGTCAACATCGTTTTCGAAAACAACCCGACTATTCTAATGAAATACAGACGTTTTCTAAATTACCCTAGCTTTTGCATGGTATTCATTGTTCTAAAGGTGATGTTGCTATTTTGGATCAGGTGTTTTGAACAAGAGTAACAATATTTTCCAATTAGGAAAGTCAATGTAAGTAGTGTCTAATAAGATACGATGTCAACAGAAAAAACTGTAATTCTTAAATTGTTAATTTATTCCAATGTCAGCACCGGAGTTGTACGTTAACCGTAAAGTAAGCAGCAGTATTTTTTTCTGTAATTCTTAAATTGTTTATTTATTCCATGGCCAGCACCTAAGTCATGCTTTATAAGTTATAGTACATCCAATCCAGGAAGACATTCCTTTTATTTTATATTTTTGTTTGAAGACACCTCATGAAGCACCTCGTAGATGATGTGGTAGATGTTGAAAGAAAATTTATATCTCAGTGAGTAGATTATATTGTTTGTGGAGTTTTTAATAAATAAAGTTGGCCAAAATTGTTTTTTGGGAATTTGGATTTAACTCTACTTTTGTTATGTGATTCTGCCTAAGATAAAATTGTGTGGATAATGGTAAAATAGGAACCAATATGGCACACTACTCGGGGTGTATATTGCTGTCACCTGCATGCAGTCAATCGTCCCGATTTTCATCCATAGCATTATCATTTCAGAAGCGACTATAGTTTTCACGTTGTGAGCGCACACGTAATTATAACCAGGTTCAGCGAAGCGAGGGAAGTTCTCACCCGAGATTTCGCTCACCTTTTCCATGCGAATGCAGGTCAGGTAACTTTCAAGCCCTCAGCTACTCTCTATAACCTCTTGCCTTGGATTCAAATTTCGCAGTGTTTTGTATTCGAGGGCAGCTAGACACCTAGTCGTTGAATATGTAGCTAGTTGCATGCGCCAGGTTCTGACTCCTAATTTCACATAGAAATCAATAGACGTACGGAATACGTCCCTCTGCTATAAAATGACAAATAATGAATGACAGAGGTGAACTGTAACATGGCCCACACAGAAACAATTTTTTCCCCATTAAAACTATTAAATGGTTTAAATGTTTTATATTCAATATTACTGACGATAAGATCAAAATGTATAGAATTCTTATTTGTTTACTGGAGTTTAACTTCCTTATTATCATGTCTACGGTCATAATTTCATTCGAAAAATAGTCTGAATCAATTTTGGAAATCGAAAATCTGATAGTACACTTGCAATACATTGTGAATACATCAATTTATTAATTCCAAAAAAGTCAGTATTTGAAATTATACTATATACTATACAATAAACTATATTTCTTCATAATTAACAATAACTTCACCACACTTCTAAATTATTCTTGAAGAAGCTGTTATTTTTCCAGCTCATGTATTTTTCCAGCTCATGTATATCGTACACAGCGCTATCTTTGAATTTCTAAGTTTACATAATGATGAATTCCCTAACCAAAACTTAACCCAGCAAGACAATTCCAGGGCAAAACCAGGAATCCTGAAGTTCGCGCATCCCAAATAGTCGTTTAAGCAATTCCGAGACTTATTGTTTAACCAATTATCGATACGTGTGTAACTGAGTGTCATGCCAACTAATTTCTCGAAGTCAAACGATAATAACTAAATATCGTATGTGTTTCGAACGTAGCATCCGTCATTATACGACAACGTGAAGAAACGCCATCGCACAAATAGCGATGAATCAAAGTGAGTCGTCAGCCACAGATGGACTGCGGTGAACACCCGCTTCTAGGATCGTCATGACCTTTCCGCCTCAACGCCCAAGCAATGCAATTATTTTCACGCATAAAATCAATAAAACTGAAAACCAGATACTAACTTCGCATTTCACACGACAAACTATTTTACAATCGCTGTCAAATCAATATGACCGTCTACATTCAGATTAACACCTTAAATCAATTTTTATATCGTATGTTTGATGGCACATTTTGTGTGGTATACTTGATGCCATTGTCGAAAAATATTGCCATGACTGAATTTCATTGTTTAACAAAGAGACTGGGGCGCACGATTTCGAAGTTTGTATTCGTTCCAATGAGGTGGATTAATTTCATTCTGGTCCGCCCAGGGCCAGGTAAGTGTTTCACGTAATTTAAATTACTGTTGGATACGAACATAACAATTTCTATAAATAATAAATCGGTAAATATGAGGATATTTAGTGCTTGGACATGTACCCAATTTTGGCCGACAGAAAAGGTACAAAATAAAACATTAATCTAAAATTTACTGAAAAACAATACGTATTAGGATGTACATAATTATGACTGAAGAGAAAAAGTCAATTTACCAAACAAATTAGAACAAAATCCAAAAGAATGATCCAGGTGAAAAATAAATCTTCTGTGATATTTATAATATCTTCTACATAACTACTACAATATTTTTTCACACCAAATTAATTATTTGCTATTCTGTCCTCGAGGACCACAACTACAATTAAGCGATATTATTTTTTTTTCAAGGGAATAGTGCGGCCTAATTTTCAGTTTACAAATCCTGTTGGGTGTTGTTCATGAAGAGAAAAATCTAAAATTTCTGGGCTTTGTCCAAATTACGGAGGTAGTGGTTTTCAAGTGGGGCATGGTTTTGGCATTTATTTGCCCAGACATTCTTGGGATCATATTCTGTGCTATTACGATACTTTGCAGTGTTTATAGGCGAATTTGTGGATTGTTGAGAGAGTGAAACACTGAATTTCTGATATAACGGACTTTGAGTTCGAAATTTTGGAATCTTAAATAGAAGTTTATTAACAAGGCATTCATTCGCAGATGTCTGGTTGTTGAATATGGCTTAAAATAGGCAAGGGGAGAGTATTTGGTGAAACGGTGCGCAACTCATTAAGTCCCATGTAGGAAATAATGAATTCCCATAGAAATAAATATCTGCATTTCCAATTTCAAATGTGGGCAGAAATTGAAAGAAAAATATGCAGCTTCCGGCTATGTGTAAGATGTCTGTAGTTTCTTTAGATAACCAGGCACTTTGGAAACACACACACACAAAAAACATGACACAGTTTCGATTTTAACTGAAAAATGCAAATGTTTGTCCTATTCCGCCCATTCTCTTCCAGCGCATATTGACTGAATTGCTTACGACAAGGCTGGCGTCATGCGACGTCAATGTTCCAAAGAAATTAAATATTTGCTATGCCAGATCAGGTATTCTTCTTTTCTGGGATTTTTATGCGTTGAAATCCAAGACCCTCCCCAATCACTTCTAAAATTCTTCTGTCACTAAGAACACGCGCGCGCCAAGTCGTCCGTAAGGATCAGGCTCTGTCAGACTGGGTCTGCATTCGGTCAAAGTCACAGGCTGAGTTTGGCTCAGGACCAGTATTGCCGATGACTCTGCAGTAATGATGCGACATCGATAACAAAACATCAATGTTGGCAAACATCGATGTTCAAAGTTAAAATCGATGTTCAAAGTTAAAATCGATGTTCAAAGTTAAAATCGATGTTCAAAGTTAAAATCGATGTTCAAAGTTAAAATCGATGTTCAAAGTTAAAATCGATGTTCAAAGTTAAAATCGATGTTCAAAGTTAAAATCGATGTTCAAAGTTAAAATCGATGTTCAAAGTTAAAATCGATGTTCAAAGTTAAAATCGATGTTCAAAGTTAAAATCGATGTTCAAAGTTAAAATCGATGTTCAAAGTTAAAATCGATGTTCAAAGTTAAAATCGATGTTCAAAGTTAAAATCGATGTTCAAAGTTAAAATCGATGTTCAAAGTTAAAATCGATGTTCAAAGTTAAAATCGATGTTCAAAGTTAAAATCGATGTTCAAAGTTAAAATCGATGTTCAAAGTTAAAATCGATGTTCAAAGTTAAAATCGATGTTCAAAGTTAAAATCGATGTTCAAAGTTAAAATCGATGTTCAAAGTTAAAATCGATGTTCAAAGTTAAAATCGATGTTCAAAGTTAAAATCGATGTTCAAAGTTAAAATCGATGTTCAAAGTTAAAATCGATGTTCAAAGTTAAAATCGATGTTCAAAATACATCGACTAAAAACCATCGATGTTTTAAAGTCGGTTTTGTAACCTATAACATTGAATTCGTGTGCATTAAAATTTAATTTGACAGTGTTCGTGTTTATCAATTCGCCGAATAAGGGTACGAGAAGATGGGGCAGACGCTATACCCACAGCGTATCTGTTGACCATATTTCAATGTGCGAAATGAATATGAAGAAAGAGGTAATACAAATGTATGGAGGTCATCTCGGGCGAGAGAGTTTGGTCGATGAAGGTAGTGCAAATAGCATTTCTTTGGTTCCAACACATGAATAACAGTGTTACTATCAGTTATTATTTCGTATTTTAACTGTTACAATTTTGTGATCGTGAGAAATTTTCATTGAGAAACAAAACATTGGAAAAGAATAAGCATTGATCACAAAACATCGATGTTAGATAAACATAGGTGTTAATACGTCGATGTTTAAAACATCTAGGTTTCTACGAAAACATCGACATCGATGTTGCACCCCTACTCTGCAGAGGCTCTAGGGTTCCAGTCCCGACGGTGGGGCACTAGCTAGATAGCTACGTCAAAATCAAACACTCTCTGGAGGAGAATTCTAGAGGCCGACTGCTAAATATCAGTAATTTCCCGTGGTTTCTCCGATCAATATTAGAGTAAATTCTGGAGGGGCACCCAAGAGGGGGGGGGCGCCTCAAGGGACTTACCCCCTCCCCCAGAAGACAATATTACCCGTTCGAAGGGTACGATTAGGCAGATCACCGCAAGTGTCACATCGGTCTACACACTCACAGGTCGTCACATGCGTTGCTGATCACTGGTGCTAAGCGTCTTGACAGAAACCTGCGCATCTCGCGACTGCTCGGTAGCAGCGCGAAACAAGTTACATTCATCTCGCGCGGCTATAATCGGACAACTGATTTTACGTCGCTCTCTTGAGCTAATAGAAATACCCCCGCAGAGACATCTATTGATGTGAATACACCCTACTGCAGCATTTCGTTCACACCACAAAATAAATTATGTGATCCGATAACATTTCTTTCCGAAAACAACCGTTGCCATGACTTCTACCTCAACCCTCGAGTTTGGTCAAAGTGTGCACACATATATAGGGCTTGGTTCAAGTTATATATAAATGCTTCATCCCATTCTGCAGAACCAGTGGATCGTTTGTGTCCGAATTTCTCTTCACGGACACTCTACACGGACGTACTCTGACTACGCACCAAGAGCTACTGGCTGCTCACGCACAACATGCGCAATTTGCGAGCGCTGCGGGTGCGCCGAGGGCTTACCTGAGCGTGGTGAGTGACTTGACGTCGTCGTAGATGTCCTCCTCGTCCAGGCCCAGCCCCTGGCCGTCCGGGCCGCCCGCCCCGCCAGTCGCGCGAGCCGGCGGGTCGTCGCAGTCGTCGTACGCCGGCGTCTCCCCGCAGTATTCGTACCTGCACACGCGATCACGCACGACATTCCACTCAACGTTTAAAAGCAATGTTTGATACGTACAATACTAACGACTAATGAAGAAATGATAAAGATAAAAACAGCAATTCTTAAAGATATTTATCACGTTTATAACGTCAAAATTAAAGAAATTGTAATTAGTTTCATAATGAATATTATTAGAACACACATTACTATCGAGTGGCGTATCTTGGGGAGAGGGCATGGGGGTCATGCCCGCCTCCAAAAGGCCTAGAGTTCGTTTGCTACGTTCTTTTATTTGACAAAATTGATTTAGATACTTATTTTATTTACAATTATTTAAAAATAATATTGTATATCATCTTATATACACTGCAAAAATAATATACAATATAAATATAAATGTTTATTAACAAAAATCTATGGTGGCTCTCTCCAAAATGATCGTCTCGATCTGCCTCTGCTGCTATCAATGTCAGTCCCAGACCTTAGAACACTGCAACGTTGGTCAAATGTAATACATTGAAATATTTGTAAAGTGGATGAAAAGTACGATACAGATAAAGAAAAACATTACTACAATACTCAATTCTCCAGTATAGTTTTCTAATAATATGGCATACAATACTTGTTTTGTAAATAACTATCGTCTACAATACATGCTGAAATTTCACTTCCTTACTCAAAGACTACGTTTGAAAATTTCGTGCACTATTAATTTTAGTTTTATGAACCATTATACAATTACGATATGTCTGATCTTTTTGGCGAGAACGTCATAAAAAACTCCACCCTATCTAATTTTATAAGATTATTATAGAATACCAGATTAATAGGTTATTAATACATAATTCTTGATAACAGTCTCTTAGTCTAAACAAACAAGCAAAGCCTAAACAATAGGAAAACAATTTAAACAATTCAGCTTCGTTACTATTACATTGAATATCTAACGCATCTAAAATAATTAGTGTCTGTAAAGCAACACATTTCTATGGCATGAAGTATTAATATTACAGGATTAGTATCCCTCTGCGTCGAGAGCTCACGTGAGCCTTGACTACTGGAAGTCAGGATTACATCAATATTTCTTTCTCTGTAATTTATCATGCTATTGAATGTATTAGAGAACAAACACGTACATACACTCTTGGTGTTTCGAAGTATGGTAACAGTGTAATTTAAGGGGGAAATAAGTAAACATTTTCGTTCGCTTGTATTTTTATGTTCTGTTAACTCTGGACGGAACATCACTTAAGTTTTGTCCAATTTTTTTTGGCACAGCTGGTCGTTCGGCGTGCATTTGTGACGCATGAAACTTCGTTTTTTTGTCAATTTCTTCTCAAAATTTGTCCAGATTATGGTACGATTTATTCCAAATATGAAAATGTATTTGGTGTAATGAATACCTTACCAGTATTTTTATAAAAAAAAGTTTATTAAAGAAACAAAGATGGTTCAAATTTAAAATTCTTGTGCAATATAATTGTTTTTTGAGATCTCCAGTGCAGTACCTTATGAAAAAAAGAACAAAAAGCTAACATCAACCCATGCACTGCCGTATCGTAAAATCGCAATAATTACATTTTACTTGTTTGAGATAACACGTGCTTGAGAGTCACGAAGATCAACAACCTAAACAGTTTCGCAATCCGTGCAGCTACCCACGAACTCAATGAGAACAAACGTTTCCACAAAGCCCAGTAATAAAATCTTCTCCGGCGGAAAGACCACTTAAAGTAAAATTAAATGGTTAAAGTAGCAATTGTGACGCATCGCTAATACAGCTACATTATCTTTCTCGCGAATGTTTAACTTTGTGATGTACAAAAAGCGAGCGGAACATTTCCATATATTAATTTATTTGAATCTAATTCCGAGAAAACTCTAACGCACTGATAAGACACGGGTATGAATATGACACTGGCGTAGTTCTATGCATTTCAGTAAGGATAGCCTAGGTAAGCGTAGTAAGACACAATTCAGTAAGGTCAGGAAGTAGGAATCAGAGTAAATAAAATTTACGCCTAGATCATATATGAGATGGAAAAAAGTTTCTTATTTTCCCTTCTCGGCAGAGATCAACTTTCTTTTTCAAAGCTTGAGATACGTTATCATGAAACTGCTCATTTTGAATCACTTATCTTTGCAAACACATAGAAAGGTTATTTCAGACTCGAGATTGACTAAAATATCCTAATAATACTTCTGATTTATTGACACTCATTAAGTATTGGTTCATGATTAGATTGCACGCACGAGACTTCGAAATAGTCTTGAGATAATAAATTAATTTACGGACAAAATTTCTATGTAAAGACCCTTTACATTTCATGCAAGAAACCACCGGAAGACTTACTTAAATATTTAAGCATTTTAGCAGTTACAGCTAGTTATGGAAGGGAAAGTGAGCCCGTAACTTAGGATTTAATTTGTATAGTAGAATAGACGGACTTGCAGGAACATCTGAAGTCCTCCAAATTTGGAGAAAAAGGAATATTTGAATAAGGAATTTTATTGCACAAGCACCTAAGAAAAACCAGCCACAAAATTGCGTTCCCCACATCGACTGCAAAATAATATAATTTCCAACTAACACAATAAAAAACGCTGAATAATGAACCTTCAAAAAATTATATGAGATGAACATCACTAGAATGGAATATACGCCAAAGCATTACGTGTTGTCTTCATCTTTATTTCCTATTTGTCATCCATAAGTCTGAGACGAAAATTTTAATGAAAATTATGGTATTTTTTTCTTTTGAGTAAACGTCACATGTATCGATGATGATTATTTTTATTTGTCTCTTCCCTTCACTCTCTTCTGCTTCGTCTCTCCAACCACCAATCTTTTTGACGGGCCACTTATTAGTAATTCTGCGCTTCTGCTTCGCCTGTCCGGGTTAATCCAGCACACGCTGTAGCACTCACCCGTCCTCCTCTTCCGGCACCAGCACGACGCGGGGCGCCGAGGGCCACGCGGGGCCGGCCCTCGCCGCGGCGCCGGCGCCCACGTCGTCGTAGTGGTCCTCTTGCTCGTCCGCCGCCGCCGCCGCCGCCTCCCGCTCCGCGGCCCCGTCGGCGCCGCCCTGCAGCCGGAGGTGCGCGTAGCAGCTCGTGGCCGGGTGGATGTCGTCGTAGATGTCCTCTTCCGGCTCGGGCATGCGCGCCTTGTGCGCGGGGGCGGAGGGCGGCGGGCGGTCGGGCAGGCGGGGCGGGGGCGGCGACGGCGCGGGGGCGGGGGCGGGCGCGGGCGGCCGCAGGAGCTGCGTGGGAACGGCGGGGGCGGGGCGCGTCGGCTCGCTCGCGGGGGCGGGGGCGTCGCCGCCCTTGGGCGACACGGAGAGAGGCGGGGGCGGCGCCTCCTTGCCGCGCCACAGGAAGGACGAGTTGGGCTTGATGGAGCCCACCAGCGCGCGGTAGGCCTCGGCGTCGGCGGCCGCGTCGCTGGCGCGCCTCGCCGCCGCCTCCTCCTCCTCGCTCTCGCCCACCGGGCTGCCGGCCCGGCTGGCGGGGCCCGCCGCTTCCGCGCAGCTTGTCCCGTCCTCCTCGCTCGGCCGATCTGCGGCCGGGGCTTCGACATCGTCGGCCGGCGACGCTTCGGCGAGCGCGGCCGTGGGGGCGGGGGCGGGGGCGGGGGCGGACGCGAAGGACGACACGACCGGCCCCGCGGTCGTGGCCGGGACGGACGCCGTGTTCGCGGCAACGGTGGCTGCCGCGCTCGCGGCCGCGTTGGCTGCCGTTGTAATCGCGGCGGTCACTGCCGCTGTCACCTCCGCGGGCGTTATCGTAGTCGCCGCCGTGGCTGCCGTGGAGGTTGTCGCCGAGGTGTCCGAGGGGGCGGGAGGCGCGGGAACCGGCGCGCTGGTCTCTGCGAGCGCCGCCGCAGCCGCCGTGGCGGGCGCAGCCGCGGGCGCCGCAGCGGCCATGCCGGTGGCGGCCGCCGCGAGGAGCGCCGTGGGCGTGCAGGTAGGGTTGGGGGACGGGCAGGTGGTGGGTTTGGGCTCGTACCCCGGTGGGGGCGGGGGCGGGGGCGGGGGCGGGGACGGGGACGGCGAATGGTCAGACCTCGCGGGGGAGGGTTGGCGCGGCGCCGAGTGGGCGGGAGCGGGAGTGGAGGTGGGGGTGGGGAGTGAGGTGGGCTTCGGGGCCAGTTTGGGGGAGAGGCCGGGAGCGGCCCCGACGAGCGCGGTGAGCGGCGGGCGGGCGGGGCATGCGCTGGTGCGGACCGCCGTGGCCGAGCCGCCGCTCTCGAAGATCTGGATGGCGGCGCGCACGCTGCCGCATCGCGCGCCCAGAAGCGCCTGCCGCGGCGCCGTCGGCAACGCGCTGCTCGTTGTGGTGCGCTGCAACCAACGGGACTTTTCAGTCTGGGACCAACGTCAATACGCGGTGGACGATTGCCGAAATCAAAATGAGCATTTTTTTGAAGATGCATGGTTTTGAGCCAAAAGAATAAGCAACAAAAAATTAGTGTTACTTTAGGACAAAGAAAGAAAAGAATTGTTCAGGAACATTTTATAGTCCTTAGTATTTTAACTTACAATAAGAATACTTGCGTTCAATAATGATTATCTTTCAATTAATTCAATTTCTGATGCTAAGGGAAAACCTTCCAGTAGAATTGCAATATTTTTAAATGAACTGAACGACACGTACTTAGTCATTTATTTGCAACAAATAACTAAAACAGTTTTGTTTTTATGCATGAAGCACAGTCTTCCGCCAGGGAGTGTAACCTATTACCATTTAACAGGAACTGCAATTAACCAAATTACACAGAATTGAATTAGTCTTGAGAGGAAAACTGTAGAAAGTCTAGGGGGTTCGCATTTCGTTAGAAGCGAGATCTGAACCTAGCTCTTCAATGAGAACCACGATTTCTTGAAAGCTATCGCGGTCGGAATCTGATGCTGGACACATCACTGAGCGAAAGCATTACAATATTGTGATGCCTACACGAACGCGTTTCACGTTTGTTATTCGAGACAGTCGAATTTCTGTACTGAAATAACATTCCACTGTTAAAATTATACAGCAAGCATCCCAATAAATACTTTTCATAAAATGGCGAACACTTAAAGTGCAAGAGAATACAAAAATTGAGGTGGCAAGGAAAGACAAGGAAATTCGCAGCAGTATCAGAATCAAGAAGTCGACTTCCGAAACGCGATAAAGGCGAAGTTGCATGCCAAATACGAGTATGTAGGCAATCTGCTATACATGTGTGTCAATGGAGTTGACATGTTAGGCGTGAAAATTCATGTTTCGTCTACCACTACCTCGTATCCACTCTTTATCGGAAGTAATAAATTGAATATTTCTGTCCCTGATATTTCTTTAGTTAGTTATTGTGTGTTTTATCTATATAAGGTAGTTAGGGGATTAATGACACGTTTCACAATTAGGACATAATCCATCGTTTAAGTACATCTCTGGTTAAATAAATGACTCCGAATATTGATTTAAATCAATAAACTTTTTTTTCTCTCTTTTCATCAAACTCTTCCAGACTGTGTGTCTTCAAGGGCCTGCCTGATTTCCATTAATCAACAGCGCACAATTATTTACAAAATGCAAAACTGCAATTTATATCAATACCTGAACATGTAGGAAACAACGCATTTTTAGTATGAGACAATTTGTATCTTAAAAGTAGTCATAAATTACTTTTTATGCAAAGTTATTTCAGTTTCCAAGTTTTTTTCATAAAACTGTTTACTAAAGTGCAAGCCATGACGAAGCGTAATATTTTAATTATGTTAAAATAAAATATAACCTTATATAATAGTGTATGTCTTTATTTGATCAATTTAATAAATTACATGCCAACAAAGATATTTATTAATATAAAATTATTTTAATAAAAAATCCTATTTTAATACATTCGAGTAAACATTAAGAGAAATTAATATCAGATTTAAAAATAAATCTCAATTTTTAAAACTTTTTTAAATCACGATTTTTCCATTCTAGAAACGATGTTAAGTAACGCATACGTGCAAATCTGTTTAAACCACATCAACCACATCATTTGATCAATACATATATTAAAAAACATTTATTTTATAAATGTACTTCAATAATGCTTTCCTACCATTTTAGAAACCACAAGATTCGATGTATAGAAGCCCCAGTAATTTCTGGCATCTTAAGAATTTACAAAAAACTCAATGCATGCTTGTCTGTTACAGCATAACTTTAGAACGCGGGTGTGTCAGAGAAATTTCAAGAATATTTTGTACGAATACGATAGAGCGTCCGAGAAAAAAATCTCGGGGGGGGGGGGGGTATAGCAAACTCTCAATAGGTTTTTGAATTGGGTTGCTGCAACCCGCATTGCATTTATGTATTAAGGGTAACGTCTGGGCGAGGGGTTGAGCAAGGAGTTCGGAATGTACCGAACCGAGCGAAGACGGCACATAACGATGTGGGGATGTACACAAAATTACTTGCAGTTCACACTATTATATTCAAGATTATATTCAAGATTATATTCAAGATTATATTCAAGATTATATTTTGAACTAAAGATTTCATTACTCTTACTAATAGATGATTGTGATAAAAATAAGCTGGCATCTCCGATTACTTAAGTTTTCATTAATGATTAACAGCTTGCCGTTCACTGATGATTCTCTTTCACTAAAATTAGAACCACTGAACTAAAAACCGATGTAGACGGTTGAGGTGGCAATCGTTCTGCCTTGGGAGTGGAATAGGAATTCCTCGTACGGCACGATGTTTTTATATCTTAAAGGCGATCACATACCCATCACATTAAAATCACATACCCATTTTAACCACCTATGCCAGTAGTGTTCAAAGTGGAGGCCGTGAATTATGAAGGTCCGTGTAGTTTTATGGGATATGAAATATTTTCCTATCGAAAATTTCTTTTCGAATTTTCTTAACGAAGATTTCACTTCTGATGTTTAGTACTTAAGTTATTTACTCCATGTAATCCATTGTTATCTATACTGTTCCGGCAGAAAGATTTTAGAAGTTATTTACGCGTACTTTTTTTGTTCTTATCCGACGTCTATTTAATTATTTTGTTTTCCACGGCATTCAAGTTACACTTTGAATAATTTATTTTGAGAAGATTTGCACATGTTTCGGTGCTTCAAACGATAGTTTACTTAAAGCAATCAGATGGCTACATTCATCTCTAAGGTCGAAAAATATGCATTACACTTACGGGATTAATGACCTTGGCAGTGGTCGCACCCAGAAACACTAATCAATCAATCAATCTAAGATGGACTTGGGTAGTGGAGATCGGTAAGGTGGTAACATCACCCGGAACGACCTCTGTACAAAGAGTCGCGGGTTCAAATCTCGCCTCAAGTTCTTTCGTGAGTTAAGTGTAGTGACAGAGTGGGACTCTTCCAACCACCGTTAGATCCTTTTCATTCCATTCCCTCAGTAATTAGCCTTATCTGTAATCGGCTATGAGTACCGAGACCTGCGGGGCACCCGACACCTCTAAATATTAGGTAACTTACGAGAATAAAAGCGAGGATGGGCCGCCTCAGCTGCTAATAAGGGGATGGGACTTGATAAATCTTCATGTCTTATTTATTAATATCTCTGAGGGGTACGCGTGAGCGAGGATATTAAAAAAGTGAATCTATTGACGAAAGAAGACTAAGATTGAGAAAGAGGAAGAAGGCGAAGAATGGGGAAGAGCAAGAAGAACGAGGAAGAAGACGTAGAGACAAAAGTAGATTGATTAGCGATTACGAGCGCGTCAACGCAGAAGGTAATTCGTCCCGTAAGTATAGTACATGTTTTATCGCTGGCGGTTGTGATTTTTCCCTGATGGATGGAGAGATTCGGCGCCGACCTACGTGAGTTTACGGGAATTTTCCCAACCAGGTATCTCCAAACAGCAAGGAACCGCTCCTACCGGGACAAGCTCTAATCTCCCGACTAGTCACCAGCGAAGTGTGGTAACGTAGTACATGTGAGTACAAGTGTGTGTGTGTAAGAGTGAGGACGAGGAAGGTAAGATCGGGCGCGGTGTGTGGCTCGTTTGTCAAGGTAGTGCTCCTGCATTCGCCTGGTGTTAATCGGAGAAACCAAGGGACACTATCGATCACATCAGCCGGCCGCTGGAATTCTCCTCCAGATAGTGACCGAATTGGATGTATCAATATAGCTTCTGTTGCAAACTCTGCCACCGTCGGAACTCTAACCCTAGGATCGGTCAGAGGCACAGAAGTGACATCAGTTGATGCCCTGGGCCACCTTTACCGGTATGCAGGTTGAGGAAGAGGAAGAAGACGAAGGTAGAGGGAGAGGAAGAGGAGGAAGACGACGACGAAGAAGGTAGAGGAGCATTTATACTGTAGAGAAGGAGGTGACGGAGCCGAAGAGTATATTATTTTCTCCACTGGCCGAGTACTAAAATGTTGAAACCCATTACTAGAGAGCGGAACTCCGGGTGCGGGGAGTCCGGCGACAAGCCATAACTCGGCGCTCTCTCCGCCTGCCAATGCCGAGCGGTCACCTTTCCAATGCGGCTGTCGAACGCTCGCGGCCCGCCAGGGAGCGACCGAAGACCGCGCCGTCGCGTGGTTGGGCTTTCCCGCGCCCGCCCCGCCCGCCCCGCGATCGACCCATTTGGCACCGCGCGAGGAAAGTGACCCGAAACGTGGCCGCGCGACGAGATGTGGCCATGAGCAGCCAAGGCTAGAGCGCTCGCGGAATCGCATTCCGATGGGATACGGCGACGCCTCCGCTCCGATTCCTTGTGCCCGACTAGGATGCACGGAGAAAGTAGATATACGGAGGCAGGTGTGTTGAACGCATTTACGCCTACGTCTGCTTTCGTATGTCTGACCGGTAAATGTACAAAGGCTGCTCGTCGCTTTTTTACTTTCTACAGAAATACTCGCTGTGGGAAACCTTGACAACGAAACATGTTATTTCGAAACGATTACCTGTCTGACCAAATTTATCAAAAACTGTTGAAAATGTGCGATTTAAAATTTGTGCAAGGATAGGGCACAACGCTCTAAATCACAAAAAAAGTTCATTTCTGAAGACTATTTTTTAAATTAAGAAAAATTACATTTATGAAATCTCACTTGTAAATATATTCATTAAAAGTACATTTTATAATTTAATGCTTTTGTTGATAGAAATGCTTCACATTACCTCTTCAGAAGCTTTTCGATATTTCGAATTTTTTCATGGGTAAATATATGTTTTCCTTAGTAGATAAGAAGAGTCCTTTGAAAATTTATTGTGTAGCGGCATATTTTTTTGTATACCAACGTGGAGTCCGGGCATCATTTCCCAAAAATATCAAATTTTATTCATGAATTGTTTTCCTCACAAAGAGCAAAGTACGCTTATAAATTTGGTTATAAGTCCGATTTACATTAAAGCTTCTGAAAGTTTAAAATTTGCGAATTTGAATATTTGACGTTTCTTTTGCCGAAGCGAGTTTCTCAAGAGGTGGCTGAAATAGTAGGATACACTCTCTTATAGTTACATCTTAAGCCCTATTTCTCCAGTAAGATTACCCTCAATCATCCCTCCTATCTATTCTTCCACGTCTCTTCAAATAAAGTACTTAACGATTAATTGAGAATACAATCGCAACATTCTCAATAAAAATGACCCCCTTTTCTGTCGAATGTGATAAAGTCTGTCAGCCAGACGCCTCAAAATTTAGAGGGCAGGTGGAAGTTGTTTTAAACCAAGTATCACCCTGCTTCGTTCATTGAGCCAAAAGCATCCCCTTCCATGTTCCGTTATCTATAGACATTCTAAAACAAATTTCTTCCAAAAATTTCAAATGCCATCCCCTGTTTAAAAAGAATACCAGCTCAAGTCTTTCTTTCATCAACTTTTTTGTTATAAATATTACGATATTCATCTCGAATATTATGTATAGATTAGAACAGGTAGGCAATACATTAGCGGAAAAAAATCTCAGGAACCACATTGAGGTTTCTATCATATCCATGTTATAATCTAATTCTTATATGATGATTACTCCTACGCCTGTAGAGAGTTTCATGGTAAATTTGTTTATTGTAAGGGCAAGTATCCGTACGATGTTCCAGTCTCATTTTGAGCAGCTAAATTTTTACTTTGCAACAAAAAATAAATAATAATTATGTTGCATTATTAACATATGTCACGGTTTTCAATTTGTGCATTTGCTCGGTAAAACTACTACCAATCTTATATGAACAGGAACTACGTAAATAGCAAATTGCACACATAAAAAACGTAGAAATGTAGAAAAAGAAATATTTCAATAGAATCAACAACGGTGAAAGCCGCGGTCACTAAACGGTATATCAGAAACAGCAGAAACTTCACCGGAAAAGGATAGTTTCTTGTATCCCGTTGCAGGAAGCAAGGTACTCATGGCCGGACTTCGCTGAGTGCAGGGCATGTACCAAGAACAAACCAGGGCATGTTTATGGAACCCGACCTTGATGAAATGACATATTTCATATTTAGGTATATATTATCAATATCATAATTTTTGTTAGTTCACTTCCATTTGGATTTCACGCGAAATGCATTTTTTATCTCATAGAAGCCAAAATGGGAACATTTTACCATTAACGTCTTACCGTCGAACATTTTACCATTAAAACATTATTTTCCTCTTGTAAATACAAATTTTCAGATTATCTCTTTAAATACTTCAGCAGAAAGTGATGAATTGTTAATAAAAAAATCTTAGATATTCGCGGGGCACTGAAAGAACCAAATATAAATTTTTGATTAAGTAGCACACATTACCGTATTTTTAGAATTATTTATTTTACGGTAAAGTAGATTTTGGTAAATCCAATTCAATTGTTCTGAACAACCTTTGTTTCCAGACAGCCAACAGCCACAATGTTCGCATTTTTTTTTTAAATTTAACGTCGCATCAACAGCTATGTCTTTAGCGATCGCTATAGATTAACGATATTGTTAACAGTATGATGTGATCTCGTGATGGAGAAGGTGAATGGATGATTACAAATACAATGCCCGAGGCGGGACTCGTACCGGCGATCCTTCAGTCCCAGATCGCTACGCACTAGATTATGCGAGGATTTGTGACGCACATTAAAGAAAGCCTAGTAAATAATATGCGCTTTATAAGAAATATAGTAAACAATTTAACGCAATATTATTAGTATTAAAATAACCCATTACTGTCCAGTTTAACGAACTTACGTAAAACAGAAATTTTGAAACGTCCACACAATAAAACACAGGAATTACCCGATCATAAAGAGTAAGAACATTTCGAGGTCAGTGCGTGTGTGTAATTTTTTTTAAAAACTTGGGGTGCGAGTATTAAAGTGCGAGTATTAAAATAAAACCGCGATTCTTGTATTTCTCAAACAATGTTAACTCTCGTTTTTTTCTTTCTCCTCTAGATATAATCAAGTAACAGCGGTTGATATTTCCCATTTTACAACTTCATTATTCGTGATACAAATGCAGAAATTACTTAACAAGATTTTCCTTTGTTCGCATCAATTCCAACATCAGCGACAACAGAGAAGTGTGCGAAATCAGGAAGTGACAGCCGCGCGTATTGCTTCTTACCTCATTTAAAACGTACATGGTCGCGAATCTGTGGAGAGGAAAGGCTGCTATCTGTCTCCACCGACTCCTGACTACCCTAACAAAACAGCACGATCTTCCGGGAGAAGCTTAACATACGGTATACTAGATACAATTTTATTAATTCGACCCCCGCAAGCGGCCTATCAGAACAGACGATGACCCATTTGTGGTCAACTACTTTATTTTAAAAGCCTGGCGACCTTAGCAGCGGCGGATTCAGTCGACGAGGATCATATATAAGGTCACCTCTCCCCTCCTATTGAAAAGGTTTTTCTTCCAATATAACACAAATGTGAAAGAGACAAAATCTTTATAACCTTATTATATAAACTCAAACACTTTCTACTTTATCGTACAGCCGTGTAAGAATCGTATTGTAAAGTTTCACGAAAAAGTGTCCATTTTTTATACACAAAAGATAAATAAGCATCTTCACTAATCAATAATTATATTTACGTATATATTTCACTCACGTTAGTAGTAAAATTGAAGAATCACTAGCTCTCCCATGTGAGAATTTTCGCAAGAGGACTCCCCTCTTTCCTCTCACATCCGTATGAAGAGAATAAGTAATTCGTTGGTGGATCGTATTTTATTACAATTCCAAATACTACACGTATCTGAATTCGAAATATTGTATCGCACGCCCGACCCTTACCGCGGAGTGCTATGCACCAAAAAAGTCCTGAGCCTCCAAATATCTCATTTTGTTGAGACCGGCTGTGGCGGCTCAGAGTATTAGCGAGTCATTGGAGTGCATGTGATCGCGAGGAGCTACGGTTCGAGTCCCAGCGGTGCCTGGATTTTCGACACTAGCTTCTTAGCTAGTCCGAGTTCAGCCGCTCTTTGTGGGAGAATTTTAGCGGTCGCCTGCTCTGATCGGTAGTTTTCCGTGGTTTCTCCGATCAATACCAAGTGAATGCCGGAGTAAAACCCAAACAGACGGGCCGCGGACCGCGCGGGATCTTTCTTTCCTCTTTCTTGGCCTATCCTCATTTCTTACTTACACACTATTACACTCACTACACTTGCCGCGAGACCAATCGGGAGCTTAGGGCGCCTTCCCACGGCGCGGCCGCGGCGCGCTTCGTTCAAGGAGCAGAGCTCTTCCGACGCAGCCACCGCCGGAGCCACGGCCGCACCGCCGCCCGCCGTGGAAGGGGGTGGGGTCTGGAGGGGTAGGTTTCGCCGACCCTCCGGCGACGACGAACAAAGGGACCGGAGCAGGTAGAACGCTGCGGCCGCGGCGCAGCGGGAACGCTCCCATTTAAAGCTGTGTTCTGCTAGCGGTGGCGCGTGGTCCCTCCTCCGCTTCGCGTAGCTGGAGTTAGGCGTCGGCTGCCGCAGCAGCCGCCACCCGCTGCACGTGGGAAGGCCTCCATTCAAACCAATGCTCTGCTACGCGCCGCGCTGCTGCGAAGCGCGCTGCGGCCGCGCCGTGGGAAGGAGCCCTTAGAGCTTCTCGCGGCTGGGACGGTGCCCCACAGGTGGGGGGTACCTGGATGGGCGAAAACCTAACCTCGCTAACCAACGTGAAGTTCGGCGGCGGATATCACCATCCAGCTTACGGTACTAATGACCAATAGTAGTTGACGCTCACGGAAACACTAAATAATCACTCAATTATTTTGTAGATTAAAGCTTGACGAACATAATTTGAGAATTTTGGCTTCCAAGTGCGAGATTTAAGGCCTTAGGAAAACGTGTTTTCGGTTATGAACAATCAATGGCAAGAAGTTGTCCATATTAGGGCCATCTCTTGGTGAATTGCATTTTCGACTGCCTAATTTATTCGTTTTTTAACAAATAGTAATAGCTATAAAGTGCAATTCATCATTTCTCCCTTAATTTCTATTTCTTTTTACATCACACTCGTATTTCTGAAGATAGGATGAGTGCGAGAGCCGTAAAACATATTTACTACAGAAATAAAGGTGATTAAACACGATCAACATGTGCTGTGTTTGAGTCATGTTTGAGTTGAAAGTTACAACTTTTTGAAGGCAATTGTAATCTCAAATTTTTATTTGCATTTTTGGTTTGGTTTACAAATATATTAACATTATAAAAATGTTTCTTTGTATCGTCCCAGACAGAAAATCTTCACCCACTACTCTCTAACCTCTTGCCTATATCTTATCGCACTATGACGTAATGAGGAAACATTTACCTAAATCACGAAGCTTGCCTCCAGTTCAGTGTTGCAACCACTCTTCTTTTCTCCCATTATATCCACACTCTCGCCTGGGATTTTTGACTTGCATTACTCCCAACATAAAGGAAACATGGTCTGTGTGAAAAACAAAAGTTGATATCATCTCCTGATTACCCCGAAAATTGTCAGTTTAAAGTCAAGAATGTGTCATGGGTGGGACTAATAGTCGAATCGAAGGGCCAGGCCTGTTCTTTAAAATATTATAGATTCTTCTTGTGCACTTCTGTATCCCGTCGTGGCAAGATTATGAAATTGGTTCACCTTGGAGCAGAATCTTACGAGGCCCTCACAGTAATAATGAATGAAAAAATCGAAAAAAACTACAATTAACTAAAAATTAAAAACATCAAACATACTCGATAATAAATCTACAATCAACATTATGATCAAAAGCGAATTCGACATTTTCAGTGAGATGATTCAATTTCATTATTCAAAATTGAAGTCTTATTCATTACAAGAATATGCATTACGAATGTTCCCGAATTTGATTCCAGCATATCTTTTTAATGCCATATTCCCAATGGGAATGTGACTGCAAGCCTTCTGATGCAAAAAAAAGGGATTTACCGGGCAGTATTGAAATTATGGGCGATTATTGTAGATTATTACATGGAATACGTGGTAGTTTGGATTTGCCTTTTATGCAACGAACGCAAAGTTAAAACATGTGAGTACAATTCTTCACCTGAACTTAGCTAAAAAGCTCGGTCGAAAACATCAGAGGAGAGTTATAACGGCCGGCTGTTCCGATTGGTTGTTTTTCGTTATTTCTTCGATCGATACCGGGCGAATGCCCGAGCAATATTTTTACAAAGGGACCACGCACCGCGCCAAAAGAACGTCATCCACACACTGTTATCCCCAGAATCTTCTTGCAACCACACACTAACACTAATGCACTGCACTTCCACACATCTCTGTTGTCAAGACAGAATCTTAGAGCTTATCCTGCCTGGAGCCCTGACACACTGGGAAGAGACGCCTGGAGGAGGGAAAACTGTAGGTCGGCGCCGGTTATCGCGTTTCAACGGAAGAGGAACACCGTTACATCCCAGAATATAACACGCGCCACACTCGTGGACCCAATGTCCATCGTAGTTCACGCGCCCCGGCTCACCAATTAAAGAGCAATTCACGATTCCGGCGCAGAGGGGTTGCCGCCTCGAGTTCGGGAAAGGCAGCGTACGTACCTTGACGTCCCTAGCCGCAGGGCTGGAGGTAGCGGTGACGTTGGCGGTGGAGGAAGCGGAGGAAGCGGCGGCAGCCGCAGCAGCGGCGGCGGCTGCGGCAGCGGCGGCGGCAGCTGCGGCTGCGGCGGCCGCGTTCCGCCGTGCTCCGCTGCTGCTCTTGCGCGCGACGCGGGCCTTGGCGTCGGCGGCCGGCAGGCGCACGCCCTTCCGAAGCAGCACGCGCCGCGCCGCGTCGCCCGCCGCCGCAGCCGCCGCCCCCGCCCCGGCGCCTGCCGCGCCCCCGCCGCCGGCCGCCGCCGCCGCGCCGCCGCCCTCGCTGATGAGCGCCTGGAACTTGGTGGTGAGCGCGGCCACCGTGTTGGAATTGAGCACGACACGCGCCTCCACCATCTTGGAGCGCCGCGACGCCGCCGACGGCCCGCGCACTTTGAAGCTGACGCGGCGCGCGGGGCCGGGCGCGGACGCGGAGGTGGTGGTGGCGGCGGCGTCGCGCTCGCGGCCTGCACTGCCCGCCGGCCGCCGCAGAGCCACTGGCGCCTCCCCCGCTTCCGCTCCTGCTCCCTCTCCCGCCGCCCCCGGCCGCCGCGCGCGCTCGTCCGATGTCTCCAACCGCTGAGTCGGCGCCTGCCTCTCCGGCGCTTTGCTGCCCAAAAGCTCCTTGCCGCGTTTCCGCTGCTGACCGTTTGGCAGCTGCTGCTCTGGCGATTTCTGGCGTCGCTCCGAGGCGCCTTGTGGAACACCCGTTTCTCTCTTCTGCTGCTGATGCGGCGTTTCTCCGCTGTCCTGTTCGTTTCCCCGCTGCGGCGCCTCCGCGTCCGTTACGGCGTTCGGACACGACACGTCCGCGCCCTCACGCACCGCCTCGACGCGCGCGTTCTCTCCGTCGCGCGGCGCCTTATCTGCCACGCGATCGCCTTCCTGCGTGAGGTCCTGCCGCTTCCGCTCGCCGTTGGCGGCGGTGGCGGCGGCGTCGCGCCCGCCCTCTGGTGAGCGCGCCGGGACGTCCCCGCCCGGCCGCTGATCGCGGGGCAGCGTGCCGCGGGCGCGGGCGCCCAGGGCTGACGGGAGGAGCGGGAGCCCGCTGACGACGCCCGAGGGGGCGGGGGGCGGGTTGGCGGGCACCGCGGGTGCTGCTCTGGCCACCACGCCCGTTGCCTCCGCCCAGGTCTCCGTCGCCTGTCAGAAAGATTGCCGCGAACACAAATTAAACTTTGCGAACGAAAATAGTCAGTCTGGCAAATACAGTGTCTGAAATTTCCTGACAGTGCTCGTTTTGTGACCATTTCTATGGCATGGAACTGAGAAACATCTAACGTTTGCGTGACATTATTTCATTCAGTTATCAGATCTTGTAAGTTACAGGAATCTACTTACTTTATAGGTTTACTAATCCTGTGCAGAGTGCTACTTCAACGCCACATTCCTGATACGTACTTTATTTTTTCCAATTTAAAAGAAAAGTTACTTTACAACATATTCTCCATGATTTTATAGCTAAATTCAGACAATTTTGATTCACACATTGTTAGCCGCTCTGACATGACACAAAAATAGTTACCAGAATTAAGGAAAACTAAGCAGCCATCACCATTCCCTCTTCAGAATTGAGAAATACGTACGCACACACACGATTGAGCTGCATCTTTGCCTGTCGTTCTTGAATAACTGAAAAGTTTTCCTAGTGTAATCAAAGGGAAAGTGTCTTATCATCTTTATCGAAATTTATCAGCGTATGCCGCTACCAGCAATTTCTTCACATATTTTTGATTTATTGACTATTAATCGAAAAATCTCCCAAACAGAACATATACAAAGAGAGCTAATGTAAAATATACTTTTATTCAAATGGATACTTAGAAACCGACGGAAGATACGTGATAGTTATTACTTGTAACAGGAATAATGACGTGCCTAAAATGATAAGGTATCGAAAAAATGGATTAATTCGTCGCTCACAGGCAACAGGGGCTTAAGCTGAAGAAGCTAGGAAAGAAACATACCAATTCACTAAATTATTACTGTTTATCTTCTTCGTTATCAGGACTGATTTGTAAATTTTCCACAATTTATAATCCACGGCTGACACGGTTGTCACATTGCGACTTGCTTGTTTGGTTCATCACCGATTAAATAGGACAGATAGCCAAGGGAACAATCATGTACATGCACACTACACTAATATCCTATCATCCATTTACGTCACATAATATATAAATGTATGTTTTGGACGGAGCACGTGATAGGATAATTATTCTGTCCCTTTCTTATTTCATTTGTTTTAAACGCGCACAGGCTCTAATTACACAAAACATCATCTAAGGCGGAACACATACCTGCGGGGCCTTCTTCACGCCCTCGAGCAGCCGGTAGAGGAAGCTGGTGCGCTCGGCGGCGAGCAGCGCGGGGGCGTCAACTGCCTGAGGCGGGGGCTGCAGAGGGAGCGGCGGGCACGCCCCCTCCTCCACGTCCTCGGGCTCCGCCCCCGCCGCCGCCGCCGCCGCACCGGCCCCGCAGCCGCCGCCCGCGCCAGCGGCAGCGTTGCAGCGCATGTCCCAGGCGCCCTGCGGCTGCGGGCCCCGCAGCCATCCGGGCCCCGCCCCCGCCCCCGGCCCCGCCGCCGCCGCCGTCGCCGCCCCCGCCGCCTCCGGCGCGCGCGCCACCCTCGGCCGCGCCGGCGACCTCGGCCTCCACGCGACGCCCCGCTGCAACAAAAGAGGCGCGCACGCGCGCGTCAGCCAGCGGTTTGCGGCCCGGCTTCCGCATTTACCGTCACATGTGGGCCGCCTTGGGGGTCGCTCTGTATCGGGGGTCCAATTCGCAAGGACTCGTGGGCCACAGCTAAAACCTTTAATACAGCTGCGGGCCATATTTACAGTACTCAGGCGATCCACACCTAAGTACTCCGTATTGTTGATCTCGCCAATTTCCCTTGCTGTTCTGAAAGGAGGCGGGGAATAGAAACATGCGTGATATCAGGCCTTACCATGCGTAACACAGTGAAACACATTTTGTGCATTTCTGAATTTACTAGAAAAAAATCCTTAATCTAAACTTAACCTTAACATTAAGGAGGTCGCGTGCCCCAGGCGCACAATATTCTCGCCCCGACATGGATGCAAGACACTACCTCGTGAGTAATAACTTTTTGCGGCTCAATAAATGGCACCCCGGGTCGTCAGTTGGACAACCATGCTCTACATGATGTGCGATCGGTCAATGGACGTTATCCATTCGAAATTTCTGGGAACCAATCATCGATGTCACAAGTTTTAAAATATTAATTACTTCTAAATACATACAAAAATTAATACTCAAGTGTTACCTAACTTCTCCCCACGTTTATTTACGCACTTCGTTTGTCAGTGAAGCTTTTGCAGCACGGCTTCCGCATCACCTTCCGAGGCCTTGGGGATCCCTCTATATGATGTGCCATCGGCTAACGGTCGTAATCTGTTCCGTAATTTCGGTAACCAATCATTGATGTCAGACGGTTTTTAATGAAATTGATTAGTCCTACAGACCCCCCCCCCCCCCCGAAAAAAAGAGAAATTCGGATATATTTTATTTACATTTTTCAGCGAGGCGTTTCTCAACACATTTCGTTCATCAGCGAGGTTTTTGCGGTACGGCTCCCGCGTCCAACGACACCTTCCGGGGCTTTCGAATCTCTCTATTCGTTGTGTGATCGGTTAACGAACATAAACCATTGGAAATGTTCCGTAACCACGTAACGATGAGATATAATGTTATGAGATTAGTTCATTCTATAGTTCTCAAAGTAATTTCAAATCCATTCAATTTCTATCGATGCGTATTTATATATCATGCGTGTCAGTGAGCAATTCGTGACACGGTTTCCGCGTTTATCCTGACTTTCCTTCATTGTGAAATGTAGGAGTTAATGGATTTAATCAACTGGCTGGACGGTTCCCCCGCCAATTATACAAGCAATAATCGATTTGTCAAACAATTTTATGAAATCAATTAGCTAAACGTACCTCCAAAATAAATAGATTACTACGCATTTCGTTTATTCCCACACTAAGCTCATCTGCAAAGAATGGCTTTCGCGTCTGTTGTCACCCGACGCCTTCGAAATTCATCTATTTGACGTGTGATTTGTTACGAACGTGTAATCCACTAGAAATATTCAAAAACCAAACATCGATGCCATATATTTTTATAGGATTAATTCGTTATATAGACGTCAAAATAATTTCAAAATTACTCAGTTGGTATTTCCGGTTCTTTATATATTACGCCCATTAACGAGCAATTTGCGTCCCGGTTTCAGCGTTTACCGTCACCTTCCGCGAACGTCGGAAAATCACTTTGTATGATCCGTTAACATAAATATCAATTCAAAGAATGACAGGATGACTCCTCCGCCGATTATTTATACACCAATAATCAATTTGTCGAACAATTTTATGAGATTCTTTTTTCTAGACACCAAAAATAAATAAAACTTCATCTAATTTCTTATTGTATTTATTTACACATTCCGCGCGTCAGCGAGGAATTCGAAACATGGCTTCCGCATGTATCGTCACCTTCCCCCTTTTGCGAAACTCACTATCCGATTATCTAACAGATTATCTAGTGTTATCGATAAACTAAAGTAAACGATTCTAAGCCAATGATTCCTACGCGGTGATCGTTAATTGGGAGTTTGGTAATTTTACACACAAGTAATCACTTCCAAAAATCCCGAAGATATTAAAAAAAAAGGATTAGTCACAATCTTTAATGTTCCACTGATGAAAATAAGTTAACTCATGAACATTCAATTTTATGTGGTAATGTTATCCCACGTGAACATAGTAATAGGATATTAGATTTTTTTATTACATTGGGATAGGGAGAACGAACTAATCTCATAATAGTAAGTTTGTGCACTCTCGAACGTTAAAGCACTATTGATTTTCTGCGCGTGCGCCCTTCAAGTCTCACGTCACTTTCGTCAACTGCGCGTGCGCACAAGATCGATATTGCTGTCCGCATTGGCGCGCACAAACTCCCCAACAGGGGGTTTTTGCACCCTCTAACGTTACAGCAATCGAGACCAGTATCTTCTGCGCATGCGCAGTTTAAGTTTCCCACCAGTTTTGTGCATAAGATAGAGACTGCAGTCGATTGCTGCCCGCTAAGGCGTGCAAAAACTCCCTAATGATTCATCGATTTGTCATACGTTATTAGGGAGTGTGTGAACGCTGTAGCGGTAGAATTATTGATTTTATACGCATGCGCAGTTGCACGAATTTGTGCGAAACGTGAACTGCGCATGCGCAGGAGATCGATAGTGCTTTAACGTTCGAGTGTGCACAAACCTACTATTATGAGATTAGTTCGTTCTCCCTATCCCAATATAATAAAAAAATCCCAATTTCCTATTTCTATGTTCACATGGGATAACATTACCATATAAAATTGAATGTTCACGTGTTAACTTATTTTTCGTCAGTAGAACATTAAAGATTGTGACTAATCCTTTTTTTTAACATCTTCAGGATTTTTGGAAGTGATTACTTGTGTATAAAATTGCCAAACGTTTGCTCCTGAAATCCTTTTGAAATGGCAGCGAAACTTTTCATATTTTAAAATCTCAAACATTATACGTTGCAAAAGTACTCACGTACTGTCTCCAGCCCTTGATTTTGTGATTTCGGTTCAAGGAACTGATGCTTTTACCCTAACTACGATTTTTTTAATAGACATAACATACAAACAAGTAAAAGAACGTATCAAATAAATCTGTTTCATTAGCGTAATAGGGGAAACTATCAATTAAATAACTGAAGAAACAAGCTGTCCCACCTACGATTATACAGCTGTCTGCTGGTATTTTTGAATGATTACATTATTGAGAATCTAGACAGTGCAGTGTCTTTGTGGTTGATTTTGGTTCTTTTGTTGTTGTTTTCAGGCAGTGCACAAAAATCAAACTCCGAGAAGGTTATCTAGCGTTGAGAGCCCAATGTTCGTAGAACTAAGGGCGCATTCGACTCCCCCTCGCCCATCCTCCGCCCTTATCTCCCTCGCCCCCACGAGCCCCGCACCCTGTTTCAACACGAGCGGCAGCGCAGATAATGCGGCGCGCGTGCGTGGATGCGTGCTTGCGCGCACGGAACCTTGGACTGCAGCGGCAGGTGCCCGCGCCACGGCCTCAGCAGCGAGCACAAAGACGCGCGCGACACGGGCAAGCGGGCAAGCGCGAGGAAGGGAGGTGGTAGTGGTGGAGGTAGTGGTGGGTGGTGGTGAGGGGGGAGGTGGCGAGTGAGAGTGTGTGTGGGTGGGCTGTGGAAGGGCGAGTAGATACGTGGGCAGTCATGCAACAGACAAGCAGGCAGAAGAGGCCGGCCGAAGAGGCCGGCCGAAGAGGCCGGCCGAAGAGGCCGGCCGAAGAGGCCGGCCGAAGAGGCCGGCCGAAGAGGCCGGCAGAAGAGGCCGGCAGAAGAGGCCGGCAGAAGAGGCCGGCAGAAGAGGCCGGCAGAAGAGGCCGGCAGAAGAGGCCGGCAGAAGAGGCCGGCAGAAGAGGCCGGCAGAAGAGGCCGGCAGAAGAGGCCGGCAGAAGAGGCCGGCAGAAGAGGCCGGCAGAAGAGGCCGGCAGAAGAGGCCGGCAGAAGAGGCCGGCAGAAGAGGCCGGCAGAAGAGGCAGGCAGAAGAGGCCGGCAGAAGAGGCCGGCAGAAGAGGCCGGCAGAAGAGGCAGGCAGGTAAAAGGGCAGACGAGAAGACGGGCGATTGGGCGAGTGAATGGCTGGGTGGGCGGGCGGGCGGTTACGTCGTGAGTGTCTGCGTACGCTGATGCGGGTACACGACGCGGCGCCTGGGTCCGGCGCGTCGGGCGTAAACCTACCCAGAGGGAGAACGGACGCAGTGATAGCAACGACGGCGGCGGCGGCGGCGGCGGCGGCGGCGACGGAAACGAGAGCGACAGCGTATCCTGGCGTCCGCCCACCGCCTCAGACCGCCATGTCCCTTCACGACCGCTGCGCAGAATGTTGCTTCGATAGTGACGCAATTAAAAAAATATTTTTACTAGCTTAGAATGGCGTCTCTGACGCGTTAAACCACAACGGCACAGAAGTGTCTCACAGACACGGTTTTTGATTGATTGCAAGAAGATACACAGTAGTTTTTTTTAATGTACTCTTTCAAGCCTTAACTATCTTGCCTAAAAAACAGTACTGAATGTGTCTTCGGAATACCGAACAAAAATATCTCTTTAAAAGTGTTTGTAAGTAATAATTATTTTCACTAAAATATTGAGAAAAAATGTGTAGCTTTTTCTCGCACTCGCTTGTTTTGTTGAAAATATTCAGTGACCACATTCACGTGGCGTATTCCCTCGGGTATTTGTTTATTAGTGCTCCACAAGTTCATAATATAAATACATTTTAAACATAATGCGGTTGACCGGCTCGTCTACCGTTAAGCCCAGAAAGTTACTGAGAAGTACTGAATAAGAATATTTGTTTAAATATTGGTTTCATTACCAAATAAGATTTCATTTTCGTCAATATGATGAATCAAGTCGCAAAGATCAAGTAAACGCTGGAGAGATTGTATAGTTCGAAGACTGTATAAAAGTCGTAATTCCCAGTAGGGATGCGACATTGATGTGGATGTTTTCATAACATCAATGTTTTTATAAAATGCATGACGTATAAAACAAAGAATTTTTGAAGTATATAATATGACGTATTTAAAAAGACTTTTTCAAGACGATGTTTTTTAACATTGACGTTTTGTGGTTGATTTTAAAATGAAAAAAGTTCATCATAACAAAACTATAATAACTTTCAGATACCTGTAAATTTAATATTCTTCAGACAAACTTGACAAACGTGAAAAACAAATAATATCGAGTGTTGGTCAATAAAGTCAATTATTTTTGAATTATTCAATCAGGTATGTTATTGGATTACCGATCAGTTTTGTTAATTGTCCTTATGATTTTTGGATTGTTTTTCCTGTCAAAAATAAATTAAAACTATTAATACACGACAACAATTTCAAATTACATCCCCACTGTGTGAACTTAAATGGTCACTAATCCAGTGTTTAAAACGTCTTTAATCAGTTGTTTTGGGTTGAAGTTTTAATAACATCGACGTTTTAGTTTTGAGCGATGTTTTGTTGTTTAGAAAATCAATGTTTTGTTGGCAATGTCCCTAATTCCTAGCATTTCGCTACAAGTGTACTCGTAGGTGCAAATAATTACCTTTCTTTTCTCCTAGAGCTGTGTACTACGTGTACTGTTACAGTGGAGACCCTCTCTAAACAGACTTTCCTCCCTGTCCATATATTCATATATTCCCATCCTGGTTAACACACTTGCACGAAAATGAATAGTACGGCCGTTTTGAGAGTAAACAGTGTGGAGATATTAAATATGTCTCTAAACGGCCTCAATTGGTTGTTCTTGGTATTACGCATGTTTCGATATTGTTAATATCAATGATAAATGTATTGCAAATCAACCATTGTTGATTATTCAGAGTAAGTCCTACAGTAACTATTGAAGGTTCAAGCCATATGGTGGATTTAAAGCTATGAAGCTTTGGCTCTGGCACATATAAGGTAGAAATCTGCTCCTAATGTGTAAATGAATGCGGTCTCAGGGCATTAATTTGAAATAAGCAACTTAATGATGTAATAATACTTGAGTACACAGAAATACTTTCGTCTCATAAAATATTCATTTTTTCAGCTCGAGATGGCCATGTCAAAGGATGAGTATGTGTGTATGAGGGAATGAATGTCATGGCGAAGGATAGGTAGAAAGAAAAAGGAAGCATATTCTGGAATCTTTAGATTCTCTTAATTGTTACTTACATCTTGTATATCATTTTCTGATTGTTCCAAGTGAACATATTGTAAATTAGCAGTATAGAAAATAACTAAATAAACAAGAGATTACCACGACAGATTCATTGGGAAAAAGTGACAATCTTCGAAGTCCCTAAATGCTCTAGAATTGTGTACCATTTTTATTTTTGAGTCTTCCTGTATGTGTATGCGATTTTGGAAGTATTAGTGTACTTATTAAAGTGTATGTATGGTTTGTGTGTGTACAGGTTACAAGTATGTCCGAAAGTCTCGGTCTCAAATTCAGGCTTGTTCGCGGAGGCCCGTCTGTTCAGTCTCGGATTATATCGCAGGAAACTTCAAGAGCTTCAATCCAACTTCCCAAGAGTCTACCTACGTGTTCTGTGCATGAGCTGTGATATTTATTTTTGTATAGTGCGACCAACAGGCATGATCTGATCAAGAGCCTAATTCTACAATTAATACAATATATTTGGACAGAGAGATCGAGCGAAAGAAAGAGATCGAGCGAAAGAAAGAGATCGAGCGAAAGAAAGAGATCGAGCGAAAGAAAGAGATCGAGCGAAAGAAAGAGATCGAGCGAAAGAAAGAGATCGAGCGAAAGAAAAAGATCGAGCGAAAGAAAGAGATCGAGCGAAAGAAAGAGATCGAGCGAAAGAAAGAGATCGAGCGAAAGAAAGAGATCGAGCGAAAGAAAGAGATCGAGCGAAAGAACGAGATCGAGCGAAAGAAAGAGATCGAGCGAAAGAAAGAGAGAAAAGGAGAGGCAAGACACTTTGAAATACAGTACTTTTCGCTACAATATGTCTTACTCTTAGTTAATATGCGATTTTCCCCAAAATTTCAGCGCCCTAAATCCCAGCTTGATAGTAATTATTTTCTGAATTCGCGCTCTCACAAGAGAGCTCGTTGTCACGATTGCTTAGGAACTCAGTCACGCGCGGGGGCCATAAAAGCAGCGAGGACGTGCTTGGATTAAAAAGCACCACGTTTCTGAGCGTGCGGTGCCTAGGGACTCGATTTGGTATTTCAATGGCTGCTATAACCCGCTGAGATGATACAAAAGGTACAGACGATAAAGAGTCTCATTTATGATGGGCAGAACTGTAACAACGGAATGAGTGGGCACGAAGTACTTCGCATTCATTACTGCGGGTTGAGGCCTTTTCTTCACAAGGAGAATTTTCTTATAAGATCAGAATTTGAAAGCAACGATGAGGATCAAGAAGAGGAAATCTGATGAAAAGACGGAAATTATTGGATGTTAATTATTCTGAAAACGAATACTGGTATAAAGCTTTAATTTTCTTTACGACTTCTTTCAGATTTGAAAGATACGCAAAATACTGCTGTTGTGTCCCATCGCCTTTCAATTTACAATTTGAACGTACACAAGTGCAGATCAATCACACAGTTTTAATGTTATACAAAACAAGACTCATTTATGTGCCATAAATGGATGTAACTGATTTCATAAATTGGAATGTTAGAACAAAAAAAATATAAGAAGATATTTTTTATCCTGGCATTCCAATTTATTCCACCACTTGGTTTCAAAACTATAGAATTAAAGACAAATTACAAATTCTATGTCGTTTCAGGTATGATTAAGAATAAAACCTTTAAATTTTTGAACGGATTATAATGTAGACAAGTAACATAGACAAGTAACATATCCATTTAGAGAATATTTCGCAGTGAAAAATTAATAAAATATTTATCTGGTTGGATAAGTTCTGCAAGTTTCGCGTATTAAAAACCATCACGACAATCAAGATAAGCAAATACAACAAAAAACTCCTACATTTATTATTTAGTATGAATTCAATTTTAACAATGATCTTTGACCATTTCTTGGAAAGATTGCAATACGCGCAAAATCAGTTTTTCATAAACCCATTACTAAAATTCAAAGAACAATGAACACTTGCGAGCAGAAAAAAACTGTTTAAAGTTTCCGAAATCTCTAAGCACACGTCTAAGTTGCATTGAAGTATTAAATAGTGTGCAATAAATTTCCACCAAAGGAAACCAACTTTATCTTCCGGTTTGATTTTCGTCCATAGATATGCGACTTTTTCAGAGATTCTGCTTTAGGAATTATACTTCATGGAGGATGCAAAATAGAAATGTAAGAATGACCTTGTTTCATCTTTTCTGCGTCGGTCAATTTGTTTTCGAAAATAACATTAGGCAAAATGTTTAAGAAAGTTCAAATTAAGGTATAACGATAACCACTTATCCACTGCAATGAAATTGAAGTTCAAATCCAAATCGAAGTTAACCAGTCCTCATATTATCAATGGACTAGTAAAACATACTTTGTACTGATGAATTCTCTTCATTGATCCATCCATATCAGTAATGTTCATCAGCATTCTCATCATTGTCCTTCGAGAAGCAACACTAAAGAGAAACACTTATTCAACTTGAGAAATCTTATTCCAGGACTCCTTACCAATAATAGATATACTATAATGTCATGGACTGGGAGAAAAGACATACCGTAATAACGATTAAAACTGGTTTTAGATGCGTAAAACGGAAGGTTCGGAATGCAACAAAGTAACTGATTCATATGTTTGGAGTGCTTCAATTCCGGATGTTTCCGGACACGTCGACTGCTATGTCACTAGTCACGTAAGTGAAGTACATTATTTTATCAAGGGAAGTGGTGGTCTGTCTTCCCCCGCTGGAAGGTGGGATACGGCGCCGACCCACTCGTGGGATTGCGTGGGTTTCCTCCCCGAGATATCTCCCCCAGTGGAGCACCGCACCAGCCGGGACAAGCTCCAAGCTGCCTTCTGTTTCTCAACATAGCAAAGACGATGAAAATAGAAAGGAAGGAAAGATCACGTGAAGCACGTGGGTACTGCTCTTGATACTGAACGGAGAAACGTAAAACTAGCCATCAGAGCAACCGACCGCCAGAATTCTCCTCCAGGCAGTAACTGAATTCCACCTAGTTTTTTTGCGTGTCAAAAATACGTCACCGCTATGAATCGAACCCTGAGACACTGACAGAGCCCTTGCAGAGTCAGCGACAATGCTGCCTTCGGGCTGAAGTCAGCACGTGGTGTCCTTCGATATTCTAATTTCCCGCCGCTTCGATGACTCTCCGATGTCAGGTTTGAGTTTCATATTTTTGGACCGTCCTGCGTAACCCTTGTTTAGATGCATGACAAAGCATTATAGTCCATTTTTCAACAAAATTGTCAACACAACAGAAGCAAAACTACAACAACAGAAATGGTTCTTTGCTACACTCATGATGTGGGAGCAAGGGCGAACATTTGTCCCCCAGAATGTGAAAAGAATTTCGTGATCCTGCTCCTCAGGCAATTGTACTGCTGAATATACTTCTTGTGGGAAGGAAGGAGGATGCGCGAAGAAGTAGTACATGTCGCCAATGAACAAAAACACACCCCGAAATTGCGATGCAATGTAGATATTTTCCTTAAAGACATTTAAATGATGGGAACATACAATGGAAAACATTTTTAATTCTAATGAAGCATGAATTTTCCAAAACATTTTGAACAGTGATACTGAATACACTATAGTAGCTTGGGAGGGTACTTATTAGTGTTTCAGCTTGCTATCCAGTTTAATAACGACTCGCAGTATGTTGTCCGAAATCACGTTTTATGAGAAACGCCTTAAATACCCACGCATTAAATATTAAAATAATAAAAAATATTACGTACGTATTACAGGATATATTTCTTAACAGACTTCTTTAGTTTGATTTCTCAATCAGTAAAAGGTGGTAAAGGTGCAACTGCGAAGATTTCCATGGTGTGGTACCGAATAGAAATTTTTTTCTTGTTAATGAATCCCTATATGGTCTGCAGAAGGAAAACAAGTGAAAGGACTTCCCACTAATTCATCCAATTTTACACTCAAACAACAAAGCCACCTCACTCAGAAACACGAGTACAGATGGCAATATTATGTACATGGGGGCACTGGAAGGAACCATTCTTAGATCCTAATGACTCATTCCCCGGCACACACACACACGCACGCGCACACACGCGCGCACACACACACACACACACACGATTGTATTCAAATGTGTGATTATTTGGTCCTCTTGTGTTTTTTTCGCAATGTTTTTCGTGCGTATTGGAGCCCATCAGTCAGCCTTTCCGCCATTCGCCGTGTAGTGGCAGTGGCAATGGCATTGGCAGTGAGAGTGGGAGGAAGAGAGAGGGCGGCGCCGACGTCTAATGCTTGGCTTCCTGCCTCAAACAAGTGCCTGCATCTGCGTCCGCCCCACTCCCACCCGCCCGCCTTGGCCACCGCAGCGGATCTCCGTGCTGGGCAAACGGAGCCCCGGGAGATTTTAAGAGGCGCCAACGGCGAGAGGCGGTCACAGCGATACCAAAATTTCCCTTTCGTATGACGAAAAAAAAAATCAAACTTAAAAGTTTCTTAAATTGGGCCGTTATTTACAATATTTACTAATAGTTCAAATTGTATTTTATACTCTATGTAATGCAGTGTAATGTAGTGCATGAAATGCTGAAATACGAATTTCTCGCGAATGGCTATTACTCAAAGTAAATTACTTTCTAATCGGCACTAACACGAACGGAGCTACTTCAAACACAGGGGACATTGCAATCGTCTAGCCCACACCCGGGACTCGCCCTCCATTGGGGACTTAACCCACAAAAATACTATTCACATTCGGCATTTATATTTTGAATTTTTAAATACATTATGTCGTATATCTGTTTTTCGTTGTAATTGCAAAGGTTAATAAATAGTAAAATAGGGCACATTATAAAAGGTTTAATTAATCCTTTAATAAATATTCATGATATTGTTTCAGTGAACAGGCGTGTAACAGATTTGTAATCAATATTAGCAATGTATCCTTCAAAGCACAATACGAAGTCTGCCTTTCGTTTATTCGAGCCTTCTCTCGAGCGAAGAAGTGTCCCTAGGATTTAGGAGTACATGATAAGAATTGTTACGTTATCGGATGTTCCAAAAACACTCGAGATGAAGAGATTTCTGGAAACGAAGTAACCCTCAACAATCACACGGAACGAGACAAAGAAAAGTTGTCAGAATGAAACTATAAGCTTAAACTTAGGAGTTGCTCTGTTAGAAGAAAAAAGACTACAAAGTAGTCACATTAGCTGTAAACTATGCAGTAATCTTCGTAACGCTCATAATCATGAACCTTATCTATGTATATTTTCTTTAACTAAGATTAACCTGAGCACTACTCAGCAAGCACTGCAGTGGAATGCAACTTCTGTTTAAACAAGGTTCTACCGCTAGGTGTACAGGAAGGTTTAGAGATACGAAAGTAGAACTAATGAATAAATAGGAATAAATGATATCGTTTATAGTGTTCTACATAATAATAATCTTCCGCCATTCCACCACAATTCCTACCCGTTTCCATTTTCGCAATATGCAAGTGCCGCAATGACAAACTTATACAATGTAATTTTATTAACTCTGGAAACAGAAGGAAAATTGATAAGTGCGACCAAACCATACGGTGGATATGAAAAGTTTCGACACAATGAATCCAGAAAATAACTTATTATTTTATCTATTACATGTCATAAGTTCATTTCTGTTTTTTATCCTCAGGACTGGGAGAACAGAATGTATGGTTCTTACCCAGAGGAATATTTTTGTCCAGTTTTCTTGCCCCCCCCCCCCCATCCCCATGGTCGATGAGGGGGACTTCGTACTGATTACAATCTGGTTTCCTTGAGAAGTCTCATTAAGAACTTGAGCTGATTAATTAATTCCTGAATAAGTGATTGTTGCAGTACAGTAATATTAAGAGTTCATTAAAATAATTACACTGGTCTACATTTTTTTCTGTAAAAAGATAACACTGTTTCTGGAAGATAATTGAATAAATGAAGAGTATAAGGAGAAAAAATACGAAAATAAAAAGGAAAAAGAGAAGAAGGAAAAAGTTCGAAGATAAAAAAGAAGGATGAATCCGGATAAGAAGGAGGAGAAATAGTGCTGAACGGGGAAGAAGATAGAAGAAAGAAGGAAAGAAGAGAAATAGAGGTAAAGAAGAAGGAGAAGGCGGATGAGATGTAATATAAATCGTAATTAGTATAAAATATCTGAATTGTTTACAACCATATATACTAGAAAAAATATAAATTTCCTTTAAGGTACATTGTAACGTAAAGTCTGACAATATCGACGTCCAAGTTTCAAGTAGATAATTAAGTCAACTAAATTTCCATTCATACTATTCAATTTTTATTTGATGAATAATGAATAATATTCATTGCCTTCTAATTAAATATTCTTCTAATTGTAGAAAATGTACTACACCCCAAAACATTGCATAGTTTTCGGTTGTTTCCCTTCACACAGAAGATCCGTTTTTGTTGCACAAATCATTGACAAAGCATTTGTAAAGCACTTTTTGCCCAATGGAAGTTACGGCTTTACGGATACCATGTGTATAATGCAATGTTGATTCATTCAATGTATCGTACGCATGAGACAATATCGCATAACGTCACAATAATATGACGTTATTCGATAAGCATCTGTAAAACATTCCAATATGAAACATTCATCTAAATAAACTCATCTCACTGTTTCGAAGTTCACACCGAGTTAAATCATTATTTCTAGGATGGTAAAAACAACAGTAAAACATCGAATATTCAAAACATCTTACAAATAAGTAACAAGAAAGCAAACTGTATCTGTGTGACAATTTTTAAAAACAAGCAACGGTAAAACAAATATAAATATTTTGTCATAAGAGCTATTTGACCCAGTTATCAGATCAATTACACCACACCAGAGAAAAAAATGATATATACTTTCTTTAAGGATTATTAACACTCATTTCTTAAAAAGATCGCAATGCGAATCAACGATGTCAGAGAATAAAATAAATATATAGACATTTGACCTTTTTTTTCAAAAATGTCTGACATGCGATTTTAGGAAGAAAATATATTTAAAACGTATTTGATTTACGTAAATCAAATACGCGCTCACTATCTTGAAAATTTGAGCCTTTAACATGTGGTAAAAACATCTTTATTTTTATTATGTTCTTGTTTTTGCGGAATGCACATTTATCCAAACCTTTGTGGGGCATTATTTCTATTCCTGGTATTTCCAAATAAACAGAAAGTGGAAATATGCACAATTACGATATTAATTGGATGACATAACAGAACGTATTATTTATAAACAAAAAAGTATCCTTAACTTGAGGATTTAGAAGCTATCGCCAATATTACACAATTCTCTCGTCATAAGATCTTCCGTTCAGTGCTTTTCCCCAAATTTCGCTCCAGAGGCTCGCATCCATTCAGCAGGCAATCCATAAAACTGGAAGGTTTTTCGGAGAGTTGTGTCATCCAGGTCCGTCACCTGGATGCGAGGCAACCAGAACTCTCAAGCGGTTGCGTTCTTACCTTGCGTAAGTAATTCACACGCAGTGCGGAAGCGAAACCACTTCAGGGAAAAGCAAAACGATAAAGAAGGCCGGAAAACTATTGTCTTCCCCAGTTGCGGTTGAATACAAAACGATAGCAATTTTTTCTTAAGAAAACTTATTCGAGTGTCGACAATATGTAGGTAACGAATCATATTTCCTGTTGTACATGCAATATTTAAAAAGCAAATTATGAGTTTTATAAACACGTTTGTCTCACGCATGAACGTGGAAGCGCAACGAGAATTACATTATAATATTAGAAATGTTATCATTTAATCGAATAGTGCAAGATTTCAACAATTTTTCAGTGAAAGTTCTACAAAATGTAATGACTTAGGGCGTGGGGTTTTCAAACTTTGCATCGCAGCTCCCAGGGGCGTCGCGGCCCATGGTAGGGGCGTCAAAGAGATTAACTAAAAATTATCTTTAAATTTGATTCACTTTAATACATATGTCATTTATGTTTACAAAATAATTTTGTACTATCACACTATATGTTATTTGTATTGTACATATGATTTATTTTACTAGTTAACTGTGGATTAATAGAAACTGGCAAGTTCTTTACCAATAGCCTGTTGAATCACTCATTTGTGTTGGTTTTTTAGTACTAATATATATAAACCTTATGTTTGGAACTTCTTGTCGCCAGGGGAACTGCGGGAAGTTTTATTCAGGTCAGCGGATCCGCGAACGAAAAAAAAAAATGCAAATCGTTTTAGAGAGTATTAAAGTTTCTGCACGTTATAATTATTGTTTTAAAATTCTATGTTTATTAGTGTTAGGAAATTTAAACAAATAAAATCGACACGAAATACTTTATCTTTTCTAGAACTTATTGCATTCGTTTTTGTTGACTCGTCCAAAATATGGCACCTAGTACGTAAGCCTAAACTCACAATCCGACATACTGCGTTCACGAAGGCTAAACCAGCATGCTGACCTTTTTCACCAGCCACCCTTATATTCGATTTCTGGGTCTACGAATTCCACACGAAATCCAAATTCAGTGGTGTTGGCTTTCTTGCTTTAGGGGTTTAACTCACGCTCAAAATAAGATTAGGTACTTGCCAAATGGCATTCTCAAATTAAATATATGGCTAAACATGTTTAACATTACGAAATCAGGAAGAATATATTTGGGTTGTGAAACACAATGACATTCTAGAGTGGAAAGTAAAAAAGTATGCAATCATTTGAGTACCAGTTTAGGGAAGAGGCTTGAAGCGTGACTTGCCCTCTCGCCACCTCGCTGGTTTCCGTTTGCTGCATCACCGATGTCACAGATGCTCGTCGATCCATCTTGCAATATCCCCATCATTTCTTAAGTCACGTAATTTTGAATGAAATAGGTAAGCATTACACACGTTGCAAGTACTAATAGAATTTACTCTGGTAATACTTTGGGACACGATGACACAAAGCCGCATCTTCCTCACTGCTATATTCCGACTGCCGTTTTGTCGGAAATACGCGGTCAGAATACGACTTCCTGGGATTCCCACATTTCAACTCTGATTAAAAATAGTTACGTAGAGGTCAGCACTGTTCACTATTATGCCACAGGAACGTGTATTAATATTATTACATTAATTAAAGCATATTTTACCTTGTCATCCCTCAGTATAAAACGTGTTGCAATACATTCACTATTCAATAAATTCAATATATTAAACTAGAAACATCACTCAAGAACGAAATTAACAAACATTACTTCAGTGAACTCAGATCTTTCAAAATCAGGCATACGTATATGGAGCCAAGCTTCTGTTATTTTAGATAAACACGTGATGATCTATATGAGTTTGTCTGGCAAATCCATAGAAATGCACTTCAATCAATGGATCTCTCCAATGGACCGTCCTACTCAAGGAACCAGCGTGTTTATGTTTCTTCTGTTTCTACTCCAAAAGTGCCGAATTGGAAAGTTTCTACAACCACAAGAACGAATTTTTTAAGAAACTTTTTTAACAAGAACGAACTGAATATACTTTCTTGTTGTAGTATGCTGCCTGTTATTTTGAATAATGAACACTACTCGACTGTAAATGTAATCAAATTTTGGACAGGCTAATAGCTAATGAAACAAGTGTCTAAAACATTAACCTAATTGTAGTGCAAATGTGCAAATGTATTATACACGCATAATATCAGTACTGAGAATTAGGCATCATATATACTAAAGATCTATCAGTTAATCTATTGATGCGTTCTTACGAATATTTAAAGGTGAATTTGTGTTTAATTCAGTAATCGGTAATACTGAAGCTGCGGCCATTATAGACTTTTTAAAAGTTTTTCACGAGGCAGACGAAGGACGGATTTTCGAAAGGAAGAAGAGGGGCGATTCAGTGGAAAATAAAGTACGGATGAGAGAAATGTTTCCCCAATTTCTTCAAAGAAATCTGTTCTATTCAATAATATTTATTCAGTAACAAGGCAAAAGTAATTACGTTGCTTGATGGTGCCATTCTATTTACCCTTTCTAACGTTCCACCATCGAGCGCGTAAATAGATAATAAACAAAACTATACTAGCAGGCTTATTGCTTAAACATTTTTTTTCGATGAATTTAAAGTTCGGAAACATGCTGTACTTCAGGAATAGGCCTCCCGCGAAGCACCGCTGTATGTCGGTCGCTAAAGAGCCCTATAACGGCTGGTGGAGCTCTAAACAGTGTCCTTATGGTACAATAAGGTTTTTTGTATTCATACAACTTTAAAGTCGTTTTTTCGTTGAGGCTATCAAGAAAGATTTCTTTCTCATGACGAGAAAACATTATATCGTATCGAAGCAGGGGATGCCACAGTTGTTACCTTTAATAAATGAACATATCTCTGAAAAACTGCCGCTTTTAGTAGTGCGTTTGTCCGCAACATTGCTCAAATTTATATCCACAAAGCTGGCTGGCACTACAACAGAAAATATACCTCAACCCAAGGCTCGTCTTACGCTAATTAAATGCCAAATCACTGACTTTTACACTCTTTTAGTATTCTCCAAATCAATGTTCAACCAGCTTCAAGACAGAATGAAACAAAACAACAAAAACCAATATTCAAAATAGAGCCAGCAAGCATGAAATCAAAAGTAAGTTACTAAAAAAACTACTTATACCGCAATAATGAGCTAACTATAGGCTCAGAAAAACTTATTATTTATTATTAATATTACGTATTATTTATTAATATTATATATCATTATCATCATCATCGAGTAAATAAAGCCAACTGATCAATTTCAAACTAGAGAGCAGAACACAAGGTATATCTAATGATGTACAATATAATAATGTAGTACGTGAAGTAAATACTCGTCAACTTTATCGGAAGACGTTACCACAATACAATTACATCCACTCGAATATGCACTGCGTTCCGGCAGTTAACGCCTAATCTTTAAACAATGTCAAAAAGAGACTGTTCGGTAGGCGAGTCGCTCCTTTTGAATAGCTACTACTCAAAATATTCCCCAAAATTTACTATGAAAGAGACGTACTGACATCACAGGACAACAAAAATGTTGGAGACTAGAAATAATAGAGTAAATTATTTTCAAAATATTACAAAAAGTTTACTGATACTAACAATGCCATTGTGTTTGTCATTAATGCGATCCACAGCTAATGAATTAACAAACATCTTGCTCAGCATTTGTGGGTGCGAAGTGATCAGCGAGGACAACACTGAAATGTCTGCTTATCTGTAATACCTAAATGGAATTACAATAAGCAATATACAGGTGTGATAATACGTAATAACAAGTACATCAAAACATGAGCCTGTATGTTGTTAGAGAAAAATGTTAAAACATACATTTGAATAATTTAATGGTGCTTGCGTGGGAACTAACGAACCTCAGAAAAATAAAAATAATTCCCAACGGTCGACACCATAAGGAGTTCGGCAATATAAAACTCTGTGGCAAGGAACGCTAGAAAGTTTTCAACGACGGTCAATCCAGGCAAGCAGTTTGGCGACCTGTTCATTAACACGCGAAGTGGAGGACAGTTCATTTGCTCAGAAGGGGCGATTGCAGCACCGCTGCGACGTGTCGCGTCCGTGAGAATCAGTGGCGGAAACTGCTCGATGTGGGCGAAGTTCGTCGCTCTGCAGCAGTGGCGCGCAGTGCGCACAATCGCGCACACCGACGAACAAAAAGACCGACGAACAAACTTTGGAGCCGAACTCAAAAGTGGGGGGAAATTTTCAAAACGTCACAGGGACTTTATGTAAAGTACCCTCAAAAGTTTTTTTTCTTTTTTTTTTCAAAATCGCACGACTTTAGAATAGGCGCAGATAGAATGGAAAATATTCATTTTGGGAGAGAAAAAAATCATACGAATAGTTTAGGCGCTAGTGTTGTTCACAGACGAAGTGACGGACGGAGGACAGACAGACAGTATCACTTTCTGTATCACGGGACCCCAAAACATGTATTTCCGTTGAAATTTCGAAATTTATTTTCCGTAGTATTACAACACTTTCTCTACACTACGTTTATTACTGCGTAAATATGTACGTATGTGAGAAAGTAAAAACCGTTTCAAATCCCGTAAACATTTTTGTTAACATATTCAGATTTAGATTTCGGTGTTCGATTTCTATTCCTGCTTCCATTTGTAAACAATTCAAAAGTGGTTCACTACATTTATATTAAATAATCCTAAATTAATAATAATGCAACACCATAGTCTTATATTAGGGGTTTTGAGGATTTCTTTGGCACAAACCTCCGCTAGGAGGGCAGAATTTTCCATAATATACAATAAAGAAATAATAAGGTCATGTCTGTTGCCTAAAAAACTGACATTTTTTGTTTCCACTCTTAGTCGCTTCTCAAAAGTGGCGAAATTTAGATGATCTTTAAAAAACCGAAATCACTTCATCCGGTTCTTGTTTCAGCAGTATTTTGAAAGAATACCCTTTCAGTATTGTCACTTTTTAAACAGTTTTCAACGATTTCGGTTCGATGCCACGGAGGGGAAAATGAAACAAGGGCGGGGAAAAGCAACGCTTGATGCATGAAAAAAGAGATGAATGGTTTGCTGCACTTGAAAGGATCTTGCGTAAATACGATAAAATCGGTTAACCAGACACAAGAGATGGCGTACGAGCGCAGATAGTGCCAGCGAAGGAAAAAAAAAAAAGGAATGCACATAGTCCGAGAGGGTAGTCGTCACGGTTGACTGCGGTATCAGCGATGGCGGTGAAGGTGAGGATGGGAGATGGGGGAGGGGGAGATGGGTTATCGGATAGGAACACAATGGGTCCAATGACATCACAATGGACTTCAAAAAGCGCCTTTAAAAACTGAATAAAAACGGCTCATTTTATTAATTTATTTATTTTGTACATGCGTATAAACAGATTAAGCATTATCACACGCATAGATATTAGGAGATAAAATGATCATCAATGTTCTCGTTAATACTAAGTGATGAAATAATGTAATATTCATTATCAGGCATATATCACTTTCAATTGTACAAAACACTGATGGATAGAGTTAACATACGCTGTGAGAGCTGAGGTCCAACTGATAGCAGATAAGAAAGCATTTGTTGTCCGACAGGGGCTGAGCCCAAGGGACATGAAGACGTAAATTTTCAGTTTCCAGACAAGAACTTTCACAGATACATATATACATACAAAATAAACAAAAATTCGATTATATTTTTTCATATTTCCCGTGAACTTTCAACATTTTTTGTGGTAATAAAATGAAAATTGCACTGTTGTATCTAACAATTTATTTTTGTATTAACAAATAGTTTTTACTCTTCTTTTAAGTATAAAATGTTTGTTTTTTAAATGAGGTTCGCCAACTGATTATTCATTTCTTATTTATTTTAATTTATTGTTTCTTTATTATTTTTATTTGTGCATTCGTTTCTGGCCCATTGGGTACCTGACTGCCAGTGCGCTATCTTTCCGCAATGCAATCCCCAGTTCGATACCCGGTCGGGGCAAAAATAGAGCTCTAGCTTTACAATACCATTGTCTCAGTTTCTATAGCTGTGTGACGAAAGAAAAGCTCAGACAGGTTAAGTATGCTACATACGGTGATGGGAATACGACATGCTGGTCAAAAGTTTTCCTTACCCCCCCCCCCCATGGATAATAAATAAAAACAGGGGCTCAGGCCTGGGAAAACAGCTATTTGGCATCAGTCGGATTAATCCGACCCTAAAATGCCAAATATATTCATATTCATTTTTTAAATTTATTTATTAACTGCAGTGTGGACACAGTGTGCGATGCAGGCAGCGACGCCGAGGGGTGCGTGGGAGGCGCGGGAGGGCGGCGTGGGACGGGTGGGCGAGGGCGATAAGCGGCGTTTCTCCTCCCAGCGCTCCCGCAGCCGCAGCTTCCTCGCGATGCCGCGCGGCGATACGGCGCGCCATACAGCGGCGCAGCGGCCGAGTGGCGGGGGGGTGGGGGTGGGGGGTTGGGTGCAGACGGGCGGGCAGGCGCTGGGAAGGGAACCGCTGCCCGGAGAATGGCGAAAGCTACTTCGCCTGGCCGAGCCGCTACTCCGCGTCGTTTGATGGCCGGCAGGGATGGCGCAGCGCGCCGGCCGCCGGGAGTTTGACCTAGTCGCCCCCTTTGTGGTGTGGTACCCACCCCATACTTTTTTTTATAAAACACCGCACTTCCAGTGCCAACACTACACCTATGGGATGAGGTCTGATAAAAAAAAAAGAAAGCAGTGCTGAAAACGTAACGGCAAAAGGTGTTTATACCATATCATGTAACTGTTTATCAATGTTGTTCTCAAAAGTATCTTTTGTTGAGGTCTAATACTAAACATAGCAGTTGGGTTGTTTACATTTTAAAACTAAGATTAATAGACAAGTTTACTTGAATAAGTGAAACATTCAAAAGACATGAATTCTAGTTTCACCCATACACAATTCGAATAGAACACCACAATATTGTCAGTTTTGTAAATAATTTTTGACTTTACGAGCATCATAAATATAATATTCTCTTACATATACACGCACATGTATTCCATAAAATGAATTTTTCATCTGTTTCATTCAGATAAACATGAAAACTATGACCCAAACTATGTGATATCTTACAGTATATTGCTCGGTTACAGTACATTAAGTCCTAAAAAGTTACCATATTCTTAAATAATCTGACCAAACCCCCAAAAATTGCTGCGTGAAACGAAGCGGGGAAACTGAACGGTAGCAAAGATGTTGTGCTGTTGCAAAGATGGAGATAGGGTGTTGGGAAGAGGAGAGGGAGGGAGGGGGAGGGGGAGGGGGAGAGAGAGAGAGAGAGAGAGAGAGAGAGAGAGAGAGAGAGAGAGGAGGGGGGTGAGGATAATAAGAAAGGAGAGGACAAAGTGATGGAAATGAAGGAACCTGGTGGAGAGGAAATGGGAATGTTGAGAAGAGCGTGCATTACCATATGGTAGAAAGCAGAGTGAGGGAAATCAAGAGAAGAAAGTAAGCAGAGTGAAAAGATAAGAGATGGAATTGAAATGGCGGGGGTGGGTGAACAGAGGACGGAGAAGAGGACCTGAAAGAAAAGTGCGGAAGGAAGAGAGGAGAAATATTGCGATGGAGAAAGAGAGACGCACAGAAAGGACAATATCCTCCGAAAGTGCATCATGACAGGGCGGAAGAAGGTAGATGTCAAGAAGTTGCGAGTGGAAGCCTAAGCTTACGTAATTCCCCGAGAGTAAACGTAAAGGCTCATTCACAATGCAAACACAAACATAAGCAAAGCGCCTAGACGTAAACATTAACACAAGTGATAGACTGAAGTATTCACAATGTCTAACATAAACGTAAGCAAACTAAGAGTTTCTATTGACTATGAAACATTCTAGTTTACTACTGGTTGGATGTGAGGTATCGTCCATGGCCCACGGTACATGGCGTTAGTTTGTCTATCGAAATCAATCCTATTAAGATACTCGATTTCGAGTTAACGTACTGCGATTGGTTCATTTTTTTTAAATTTTACTTAAGCATTAGCACAGAAGCTTGCATACTTGTAAGTTAACGTCTTACGTGTTGTGCGTAAGCAAACGTATTGTGGATGCGTTCGCTTGTGGCGGTAGTCCTAACTTTTACGTTAACGCCATTTGCATGTTTATGTTTGCATTGCGACTGGGCCTACTGATTTCCTGCGGAAAGGGATGCAAGGGAGCAAGAAATGATGTAGCCTGCGGGGTGGTAGCAAGAACTTCATGGCGGCGGCGAGCGCTGAGCGCAGCGCGACGGCGCGGGAAGCACTTGCAACATTGATAATGACGCGGCCATTTGCGAGGCAGAGATAACACAAGCCGTGGAAGTGGAGGCGGCGAACAATAAGGATGCAGCGACAGACTGAGCGGCACAGTGGGCCCGAATGCCTTAGAAAGCAGACTCATATTTTTCATTATTTACAAGCGTTTGAACGGCCCAAAATAAAATAGACTAAATATGCGAGAAGTCGATCTGGGTTGCTAGGTTGCTAAAGTAGGGGCTTCATAAGTGGCTTGTCTCCATGAATGTCTGGCTCGAATACTGTGTTGGACATTAATGTTTGTATGTATTCACGTTGCCCATTAGTGTGTGCTTGTGTTTGTGCGTGTGCGTGTGTGTGTGTGTGCGCGCGTGTGTGCGAGCGGGCGCGCATGTGCTGACAAGGCTAATAAATTTACTGCAAAAATTACAATGACATGGAAAGTTCCAAATATTGATTACTGAAGCTTGGGCAGACCGATATTAAAGAGTTTTTGCACTTAACTGAAATGGTTTACGTTAACAGTTACAAATAACGTAATGTCAAAAGTATGAAGCTCAGACAGAGTTTTTGAATAACGCTTATGCCTAGAAGGTGCCGACATCTGGTGGTAATGGTGTCTTGTTTCTCTAATTGAGAAGTTTGAAGCATTTCGTATTTCATTTAACAATTTTTCCATTCCGTATACACTGCTGTCGACTTTGTAAGGGCCTACTTCGATTATTTACATCGATTTACAACGGAATCACATGTTTCTGAAAAAACGAGAAGCAATTGTCAGGTTCGGACAGAGGGTGTGGCCAGGTGTTTACGAAGAGTTCATTCCTGTGCACATGGTTGCGACAGTTGCTTCCTGCGAGAAAGAACTTCATTGAAAGGGCAAATGCCCCTTCATGCTTTTTATTTTAAAGGACTTCCTTGTTTGTGAAGCCACGGCAATTTCTTTATTTCTTCTCTGATTTCCGTCCTCGAAAGACTTGGAAAGCAAAATATCTTTTGCGGAAAACCACAGTCGACTTTTCTCCGCCATGATGAATGCTGCTTACTGACACACGCTGAATCCAAAACAAGTTCAAACCGATTCGGTACACGTTATGAAGCCTCGCTCATCGAACCGAGTTCGGCTAACGTTTAAGTTTTCTGTCATTATTGGTGTTCCCGGCATCACGCGACAATAACCAGATCTGCTCATCATTACGCGTAGATGTGTAAAAATTATTTATGTATGGTTCATAGAAATCCTAAGTGGGAATTTAAAAAATCGGGAATATGAATTTGAATCTGTCTTTTCATGATCCAATTTTAGGATTTTATTTGTTCAATACTTATGAATTAAGTTGCCCTCATATCACTTAAAGCAATTTGTGTTAATATATACAATGATGCACATACAGAACAGCTTCGCCCCTTTTGTGGTAACTTTCAGATGTTCGAAGGAGATTACTTTTTTTTACTTTACACGATTACAATATGACAATACTACATTATTTCGTGTCAAATAGATAATTCAATGCGTATCATGCGTAATTCGTCCCATTTTGGATGCCAGAGTGGAATTTTTTAAATCTTATTACGTGGCGAGTTACTTAAAAATAATTAAACAGCAGCTAGATTTCTCACATTTTGTCTACATAATGATTTCTTAGATCACGCTGCCTCTGTGTGCGTCTCTTATCTCCCTCTCCCTCACTCTTTCACGCACACATACACACATGCATAGACATACTCATGCACACTCACTCTTTCTTCCTTCTCATTTCTAATTCTCTCGCTCTCGCTATTTCGTGAACCCTTTTTGACCAATTTCGGATATTTTCCCTGCATTCATCCCCCCCCCCACGCGATTTCTTTTTCCTTTTCCCGCGTCTATTGGCCCGTCTGAAACCAGTATGACGAGGGGATGGGGTCCATGTCGCGCCAGCGCCGGCTGTGGCGTCCGGGGCCCGTTGCGTCGGACGGCGACTTGCACTCGAGAGCAGAAGATTCCCACGGGCGGGCAATCAGACGCCTGCGATGGACTCCACGCACGCCACACGCCAGCAGTGGCGATGGCAGCGACGGTAGAGGTGGAGGCGGTGGGGGTGGGGGAGTTGGCAGTAGCAGTGGCAGTAAAGGTGGCGGCGGTGGAGTTACGGGGGGGGGACGACGGTGGCGGGCGGTGGGGGCGAAGGAGGGCGTTGGGGTGGAGGTGGGGGCGGTGGCGGCGGTAGGGACGGCGGTAGGGGCGGTGGCGGCGGTGGAGTCTGGGATGCTATTCCGCGAAGCTGAGTGAAGTGCCGAAGAGCGAGGCGGGGAAAGGCACCTTGCAGGCCGCACGGGACTTTCACCTTCCGCCTCGCAGCTCCAGAAGCACGTAACCGTTGGGTCACCTCGAGAGCGCCCGCCGCTGCACTGGACGCCGCGACACACAGAAATGAAAAACTGCTCTTCGAAGAAGGCAGAGCGAACGCTGGGCCTCCCCATACAAACGCAGATAATAATATTGCATAATTATGCCCTCTGTAGGCTAAGGAAATGAGACTTTTTCACAAATTTTGTGACACCAACATCTCGCGTGCTACTGCCGCATGGAGTATTACCCTCTCTAAGGATAAAAAATGCGATGAAAAATTTCATATAGTATGCCTCAGAAAACATCATGTGTCGAAACGATCTGCAACACATATTTCGTTGCAACATGGTTTAACATTCGTAGTCATACCTCTGAAAGAATGCTCGCAGGTCTTAACAATGTTTTCCTGGCCGTTTCCCGGGACCAAATAATATTGCTTATGCCGTAAATTACAAAATGTGACCCTTTTGGACGTTCAATTACAATTTGCAAGGTAGCCCTACTTCGTATCACGGATTACCAGAAACGTTTCAAGTTGGGTCCGAATGAAGTTATTTTCAATTTTAAAACATTAACTTTGAAGTGCGGAATATACGTATGGAACCAATTATTGACATAAAATACTTTTAATTCAATATTTTTATCATTTGTGCTTCAGCTGACCCATAGCGATTAGCACCCTGAACCACATTTAGATAATCGAGTTCAATATTAGGTCGGCGTACAGAATTGGTGGTTGACAAAGCGGGCTGACGGCAAGTTTCGTCGAGGTTCTCCCGAGGCAATTCAAGTCAAACGAATAACGACTTCGCCTACTTTCCTCCCTTTCACATCTGTTCCCTTCGTGGGGATAGCAAGGATGCCAGCGCGGACAAAAGAGCACTCAGGTTCCTTCAGTCTCCTTACACAACTAAACAATTGAATTATTGAATTTTTTTCCTAATTTCGAGCTTTTCAGTTTTGCAACACCACGAACATTACGTCTCAAACAAAACAAGATGTTTCGTTTTCTCCCTTTCTGCACATTATCAGAGGAAGGATGTAACGACGTAACGCTTTCGGATGCAGTGTCATGAGATAAAAGGATTGAAATTTCGGGCCTGATGTGAGACACCACTATTTACAATACGTGTTTCATGTGGAAGTAGTATATGGTTAACCTCCATAATTTTCATTGCGCTTATTGCTGTATTAGCAGAAAGACTGAGAACCGTAATAAAAATACACATGCCTGAAGAACCCAACACTATTTTGAATTACGCTTATTTCATTCAGATTTGAGGAATTTCCGGAAACGTGATACAGATACGAAGGCCTGACACGAATCTTCGGTATTACATTCCATCCACGCGAATGAGGCTGGGAGATATCGAGATCTCTTGTTCTGTGCGACGCCGAGATGCACGCAAGCGAAAGATCTTCCTGGATTGCAGGCTGCGGCACGCGAAAATGTCTACTTTCACTCAAATCTGTTGCAAGCTAAGTTTTTAGTTTTCATTCCCCATTAAAAAATTCTGAACATTTTTTTTATTTTGCTGAAAAGTTCATGAGCTATCTTTTAAATCAATTATTTTGTGAAGGAAAGAAAAAAATTAAATAAAATACAGAGGACGCGTAGAAAATGTTTCTCTTATACAAGACAATTTATTGGGAAGCCCTTGAAAGTAAGTGAAGGAAATGTTCGTCTTCCTTCCTTTCCCCAAACAATCTCATTCTGTCAATTCCTACTTTCGAGACGCCATCGAGTTTCTCGCGTTTATGTGTAATCGCCCTACATTCTAAGTGGGTTGCGGTTTGCCTTGCCTCCTTAGCTCGATGTTTGAACTCAATGCCCGCACGCTCGGCGAATAGAGATGAGCTTGCAAATCGACCGTAACACCTTGGTACGCATCGAAGTTGAATGTTTGGCAGGTACACCGCAATGCAAAGCGATTTCATTGTTCTAGAAAACCTGGTATTCAGGCTAGCAGGGACGACGTTTTTTATCATTAGAAGAAACATTCGCTGCGTTAATTAATAAAATCTTTTATTTTCGAGATAAATGATGAATACGACACGTGTCAATGTTTCACGAGGAATGCATTACCATCAATTACTTGCAACAATATTTAATCAGTTGATTTATTTATATTTAAAATGTATAACATATTCATTGCAATAATTTATTCGAAGCCCATGTCAAAATTCACTTTCTATTTCCAGTCATTCCTTTGGTTCAGCTGGGAAAAGTACCTGTTTCCTGAAATTTATTTGCTTCACAATGTTAAACGAAGAAGGAAGGAATGGTGTGAACGTTTTTCCTGCCAGCACTACCATCAGCATTCAAGATAATACGACGTAAAAAATCCCTTTAAAAAACAAGCGACGACGGGTAAAGTTCTAGGAAAAGAATGGATTGAAACACCTCGTCATTCCAGAGAAGGCTTTTCCATCTCGGGCCTTGAACTGGCCATGAACGCGATGAAGCATGCGAATGTCCAAGAGATATTTGTCAACGTACATTTCGTGTTGATGTTTTTCAGATGACTTAACAAAAGAGATGAACGTGTGATGTTATGTGTTTATAATTCCGTTCTAGATCCAAACTTCTAATTCAGTGAATTAGAAGTAAACTCCTGTTAAACACTAACACGAAGCGAAGGAAAAGGCCATTCCCCTCCGAATGCGCCTGTTGATCTATATTACTAAGTTTCAATGTGCACAGCCTTCGGCCTTGTAACAGGTGTCAAATTATTTCATTAGATACCCAGGAACTGGCAAAAAATCCCAAAACAATATAATGAAATAGTTTTCATTTGTATTGAAAAATGCAAGTATTTGAGAGTGTTATTACGCCTGTTTTGATATTGCACGTACCAACTGAATTTTCATACTCGGTGCATTACTGCTTACGACGCAGTGGACACCATGCGGTATCAAGGCTCCCAAAGAAGGGGCGGTCCGTCATTAAATAATTTTTATTCACGTGATATGTTATAGAACAGCAACTTTTTTTTAAATTTTTGATACGTAAGGATATGTATAAGCTGTGCAATGTTACAGTATTCGGGAGACTGTTTTTGTTAAAACATTTAGTGTTGCATAATAGCATGTTATTTGTTGCTCTTGTTTTCAAAAAAGCTTTGTATTGTGTTATTCAGCAGCACTTTGCTGCCCCAGGCCACCAGTTATTCTCTACACCTTTTTAAATTAATTGAAGTAGTTGCTGCAGACATGATCAAGTACACAATATTATATTCTCTTAGGAAATAAGATTTACGAAAGCAACGTGAGGCGGTAGTTGATCAACAACACATGGACGTAAGCGGTTGTAAAACATTTGAGTTTTGCATACAGGCGTACATAACGTCTTTGATGTTTTTAATTGGTCACCACGCAAAACAAGTGTCTCCCCTTTAAAGGGAAGAGAATCAATCGACTGCTTCAAATGACAAACCTGTTTAACTTTTTAAAAGAAGCCTTCAATTTAAGGTCTCGACACAATATTAATTCAACAATATTAACACTTGAATTTCGTGAATGTCAAAGTCCTTGCATGTGTGAATGGTTAGTAAATGATTGCAATACATTTAATATAACAAACTTCTGAGTTTGTTCTTTGTTTTGGATTTTCGTTTTTAACGCAAGTCATTCAATGTAGACAAAGTGAATTACATGCAGTTATCAATATTACTTTTCTTGCGTAAGCTCACCGACTATCGAGTCCAGAATACATTTAACGTATGTTTTAGTTTCATTTTTAAAATATTAGCGCGATAATCGGACCACTCTACAACAGCATTGATTAAATTTCTTTTAAATTAAAATGTGTCGAATATTTCATCTGTATTCACTAGTACTGACAAAAATCGGCTTCCAGGCCCGTCCGACGCGACGTAGCGCACCAATGAGTAATGAGAGCGCTGATATTTTCGCAAAAAAGTATTCTTCATTTCCTCGACTTTGTTCTCACAAACGCCTTTAACTTCATATGATTGCTCTCCTCAGAACGGACGCCACCCTGTCAAGACTGGTTTGCAATCACGCCTCCGACCTTGGAAACCTAGGCGAGTTCACTTCTTGAAATATGAACACCGTCACACACTTAACAGACCCACGGAAACGACATTCTGCAACGAAGTAACCCAGTTTCGCGACAGAAACGCTTAACCGTTTCGCAATTTGTTAAAACAGCATCATTTGAGGTCCAACGTAACACACAGGAGCCGCCGCTGACGAAAACATGCAAGCCTTTGAGCCAACGCGCGACCTCACGGGAGAACGGTACTGCGGCAAAAGCCTCTCTGAACCCCCCCCCCCCCTTCCGCGCCCCGGCGCTGCAGGTCTGCGCGGCGGATCGCGCACACTGGTCCGGGAAGTTAATGCGCAGACAACAAGTTCTTTTATTTTCTACGGATACGTTACAACTAGTTATTGCCTTCGATACGCAGCACAATATACACTGCCTAACATACCTGCATCGAAAGGATCGCGGTTTCGTGGGAAATGTGAAAACAATTGAATGATACTTCATTGTTCCGTTATGGAGGGAATTATGAGGGGGGATTATGGGAGGGAAATACGAAAAGACAAACCGAGTCAGTTAATTACTAAATAAGTAAATATGAATCAATTAAAGTAGGTAAAAAATAAAATTAGGTACGTACCACGGGCGTTAACTGGTTCTTATGATCCAGCGGCAACAATATGCCCGGAGGTTCTTTGGCCTGAATGCAATTTATCGCCGCTCGATTATTAGAACCCCTATAATGCCCTTGGTGTATAAATAACTATTATTTCTTACTGATTCTTTTTTGTATGTTGTTGCCTTTGACACGGAGCTCGATATGCGTTGCATAACTTACCTGGATCGAGAGGATAGCTGTTTCGAGAGAAAATATAAATATGAAAAAAGTTGAATGACTTTCCACATTGTCTTCAGGAGCGAATTATGAAAGGGGATTATGGAAGGGAAATATAGACAGTTGAAGATCAAGATAAAACCTATCGAGTCAACATCTAGTTAATTAGTAAATAATTAAATCCGAATCATTAAAATTAGGTAAAAATATAATCTTGTATCTACCACGGGCGTTTGATAGGGCTCTAATGATCTTTGGCGGCAAAAAATTATCTCAGGGCGAAAGACCTACCCATAACTGTTACATTCCAATGTTGTATCCGTTTACAGTGAATAAATCATTTTGCCTTCCATTTGTCGATTGACAGCAAGGACGTATATCTCAGCCTTTCTCCACTCTCTGAATTCTGATAAACATTTGAAGAGTTCTTCTGCTTCGGAATTTCATTTTTGCAGGCGTGGATTTATGGGGTGGGATGTGAGGGAAATCCCCCCTAAAGTTTTTTCAGTATCTATTAATTTTAACTTATCACAAAATTTTCAAGCAAAAATATTTTAGGATAATCATTAAAACCAATAAAACCGAATTTCGGCATGACGTAGTGTAGCCTATGACATTTTACAAAATCTGTAATATGACACATTCGAAAAACATTTTGAATTTCCCCTCCCAAAATTCGTCTCTGGATCCGCCCCTGATTCACATGATGCTGACAAGTAGTGAACTTTAATTATCCATTAACCATCCACCTTTATGTTTGTATAACGCTCAAATAAGCAACTCAGAAAACAGCCTGCAATATAAATCTGATAATACAAGTCTCTTGTCTTGGGGCGGTAATTAACTTATCTGTCTACTCCATCCATTCATTAATTTTTTCTCCTGGTATTTTTCTTTCTCATATGAATACCATTTTCATTTTAGTAAACTAAAATTACACGGAACATTAAAGTTCGATTTACAAACAAAATGAATGAAGCCATTCAATAAATGCGTCACGAATACCCCCCTCCCCAATTTTCCAATGTGTTGCGAGTGAGAAAAATGCAATTAAAATTTAAAGACAAAATTGACGAAGAGCTTTTATAATTCACATTATCTGAATATGAGAGCTCCTTTCCCAATCTGAAAGAAACGTTTCCAACGTGAAAATTCTTTGTGGCCACGAAGTACCTTTTTCCGGTCTACTGTAGAGCAAGGAGGGCGACACGGCGCGCGTCCGCGAGCTCCATAGCGGTTTGGCCGGAATCCCCACGCAGAGCGCAGCCTCTTACAAGCAGGGTCTGCCACCGGGTTTACTTCCTGAAAGGGAGAAACTTACCACGCAATTGCGATTCGGTACTTTTACTATTAGAGCAAATATGTACGCAGAAAGTGACTAGCATTCAACTGCTTCCATTTCGCACGACAACTGAAAGTCGCAAACGTTCCTTCGCTTTACTCAATGTTACGATGTGTATGTTTCTTTCCGAAACAACGATTCTCAAAAGTATTAGAACGTGATTTCGTCATACATACGTGACGATAGATCCAAATAGAATGTGAACTTTGTCTTTCCATAATTTGTTGAAATAATGAAGTAGACTTGTATCGTTCGCATTCTTATCAGTTTTCATCAAGGATGAATTTGTGTTTTTCTCTAATTTTTGTTTGTAAATTCCAGAGGAAGACAATGTGCTTCTTGCTTGGTTGGAATACCATGTGTCTTGAGTTTACACATTATATTTTATCATTATTACCAAGCATTATTACCAACCATAACGTTGAGCAAGGTCGTTTCTGGATATAAGACTCACTGTGAACCCGATCGTCGGATTTAAGGAAAATCAAAAAAATAATAACTAACTTATTTCAGACTCGAAAATATCAATGTTTTACTGCGCGAACGTTTTTAATATTGTCCTTCTAGATGCATTCAGTTAGATACATTATCAGAATATACCTGGCTATGTAAGAGTGTACAGAAGAGTAATGTTACTTTTAAATCTATTATTGATGTGATGCAGGATCTAAGAGTGGAGATTTCCAATCTTTTGTTAATCAACTTAAATCAAAACCCGTTTATAGATATACTCTAAATTATTCAGTGGATTACTAGAAGAAAAAGTTAAGGACTTCTGCTTCTTTTCTCATTGTGAAAAAGCTGCATTTTATTTGTAAACATACAAAAATTGTTAAGGGTCATTGATTCTAATAGAGACCTTTTCATTCTTTTTAAAAAATCCAACACCTAGCCCCAAAGGGGCACTAGTAACCTGCGATTTCGAGAAGCTAGGAAATGCCACTTCATTTGCAGCTTAAGTACAAACCATTTGATTGTATCACGGAAAGCACTTATTTGTGTAGCATACTAATCTTAGAAAATCCCAGTTCTTAAAGAGAAACATGGCAACAAACGTAAAAGAAAATATATTCCAAGAAGACAGACGTTTAAGCTCCTTTGACTACACGTATTGAAATGTAAAAACAAAATGAATATGAGGCAGGCAGCACAAATCTCTTCAAAACGGACGGATTAGCACACATCTCTTCAAAACCATTTTAAAAATATTTTTTATGCCTTTAAACTATCGTATTTACATATTCTTTTGATGTTATTGAAGTATGAAAAGCATCCCCTGTTTTGTGAATTTATTAATTTAGTTATTTATTTTATTAGTTTATTTTTGCGCCTCGGGACACTTGGGATAAAATCCAGAACCTTACTCCATTGTAGCTACCTTGGAAGCACGTTACACAAGTAAGCACCAGCCCTATCAGTGACTAACGCGGAGTACAACGACCGTGAAAGCATTATTAGCTTGCACGCACGAAGTTTGTCGCACGAGATCACACACCAACGTAACAAGATAACGAAGATACGCCGCAGAAACATTTTGTTGGAATGTCGAGAAGAAAGCGAGTGCTGAAGTCAAGCAGTGGAACGCGGAGTCTGCAAAAAGTAATCTAAGCACTTCCAAAGAATAAGCAGCGACACTAGGCTAATTGTTGTTGTAGGAAGTAATACAATGAATTTCGAAAAATGTTCATTTTTAATTGTAATATTTATTTAGTTTAACTAAGACTATTGGAGAGGAATATTCGAATAGTTTCAAGAATAAAAAAAATAATCGGCATGTTATCAATATTAAACAAGACAACTGTCATTCAGCCTAGGTAAGGTAATATACTTTAAAGGAAGTCGGGCGAAGAATTTTTCAGACGGAGCGTTAAAAACAAATTAATTCCATAAATATGGTTCGAGAATTTTCCCCCAATTATTACATCGGAACAATGTGAATGACCGAAAAAGATCATATGTAACGCCTTCGTCCAAAGAGATTGAGTCTTTCACATATGTCTGAAATGACTAGGTTCATGGACTAGTTCATAATAATGCTTAATATTTTGTCATAAAGATGGTTTTTCGAGGAGATATCGTTTTGTGATTCCTCCACAACCATAAATCCCAAACGTATGGCAATCTCAAGAGAATGGTCTTCCAGAGCTACTCACCCACGGAAATTTTAGTGCAACCAGCTAGGGGTGGACCCTCCCAAAACCTGTCAATATAACTTGTCAGGAATAATTTCTTAACCTGAAAGAGGATCAAGATCATTACGGAGACGTGATGCTCAGGTGAAACCCGGAGCAAAAAGAAAATCCCCTCGAAAAGTTAATCGGAGGACGAACTAATTCAACCAGGTCTCAGACCTCGTCTAGCAGTGCCGGTTCGCAAGAGTTCAGGCAACTCAGGCTCACAACCGCATGTGGCTGCGTTCGCATTCACGAAACCGTTAGCCTGCGACTGGCAAACTTCACACGCCCTCCTCGGCGTGCCAACATCGCATCGCCGGAACAGGCTTACAAACATAAGAGATGAAGCTGCTTGGAAAGGAAGACGGGTCATCGCAGGCAAATACTTCTCATTCAAAAGTAAAAACCTCTTGGTGAAAGTGATAAATCTAGATTAACGTACTGTAACATATTACCAGGAAACACTTCTAATTTATTAAATGGTCATCTTTCACCAACATACTACCTTTCTAGCAATCCTATTACGCCATATTTTTTTAAAAATATCTAACATATTTTTAAATATGCTTCGTAATGCAAAAATATATTTCTTATTTACATCGTAGAGAAACATACACTGGACTGGTTTATATCCTCTCTTGGAGATTCGGGCAGAAATTCCGCAGTTTCAATGTCTGACAAAGTCAATATCTGATCCTCATCATTCATTCTTAAAACGGAATAAATTTAAAACAAAATTGACCAACATAGTGCAATTCAAGAACAGAATAATTAAAGACGGAAATTTTCAAATGTCGCTGATTTACAGGACAAGTGAAGTCTCAAAAATTATTTTCCAGTAGAACGAATTTAAACTGAGTGGAGAAATTTATGTCACGGCTAAAGACGAAGTGTTTTAATCCAAATATTGGCTGTCTTGTAAACCATTTTGGCGAAGCTTTTAGTAGTGTTTTCGCAACATAATTCTTCAATTAGCTAAAGATAACGATTTCCCTCAAGACGATATTTTAGATGTGTCACCTTTCTTGGACACCAATGCTTAACGTTATTTATTAATGATAACTGTGAAAATATATATTCAGGAATTCTATTAGCAAATACATGGTCACGTAGTTGATATCATGAACTGAATGACGATGACTTATTTAAACCAACAATTACTCGTACTACTACAACTTATCTGATATTGACGTTGAAAGACATGGTCTGGATGTGATACAGCTACATGCTTCGACAATTTACGCATATGAGAAACCATTTATAATTTCAAATTCTCACCACAGACCCGAAAAATTTCTTCACGAACTTTAATTTTGACCCATGAGTAGAACAATTACTGAAAAGAAATTGAATATTATTCAAATTAATATTTACCATTTAACAGCATACCATTCCACACATTTTGTTTTCTTTACAAAACTTAGATAAATTTTCGTTGAAATTCGAAGAATTTTTTTAAATTCTGGAGAATATTTGAAAAACACTTCCGGGTGTGTCACCTGCATGTAGTCTTGGCAATTTTAGCATTGATACATAGATACATCACTAAAAGGTTTTCGATGTCGATGAAAACAGCAACAAAAAACGTCGATGTTTAAATCATTAACTTTCATTCATGAATCATCATTATAACATATCCTGGATCTAATGTCACCATAACACGTCAATATTAGTTTCAAGTATATTCTGCCTTATATACGATTGTCATCTTAATTTTCTAATCAATGTCCTATGTAGCCATAAATACAGCTTAACACAGTTACAGCTGAATACAGCAGAAGTAGCCAGTTGAAAATACAGTTTAACAATATTACCATCTACGAAGTCTTAAAAAAGTTAACAACGCTGGAGACAGATCGCGTATAATAAACGGTTTCCTGCCGCCTGGGGATCGACAGTTGACAGTCGAACAGTGACAGTTTTTAGAGACTGTTGATTGAGAGAAATCTAGATAATTAAGAAAGAAAGAAGATTAAACAAGAAAATTAGATACTAGAACATTTATTTATATTATGAGAATTCTTTTTAAAAACATCGATATTTGTGGACAAATATATCGATCCGAAGAAAACATCGAAAGCAAAATATCGACGTTAACATAGTATTGAAGTTTCTGCTTGAAGAGATCGAAGATTTAAAAACGGGGACGTTTCTTTGCCAAACCGTATATGCATGTTCTCCTCACACGTGCGAGCATGTCTTAAGTATACCTAAACATTCACACGAAATAAACGTACAAAACTCACGGCGTATTCTCGCAGTCGCAATTGCAAATAAAAAAAACTAGACATTACACAAAACATCGACAATCTTACTTCCGTCATCGAACAAGAAAAATTAAAAAACAACGAACATTTGTCCCTGCGAACACGGCCGGCTTCGATAGCCCGCTCGCCGGTAACATAGTTGCAGCAAGACCATCATTTATTTGGAGGTCCAAGGGTTCGAGTCTCGGCAGTGGCGTATTTTCCACATCCATTACATACTGGATGGTATTCAACCTCTGTTTGGAGGGGAATTTTAGCGGTCGGCTACTCGCATTGCTAGTTTTACGTGGTTCCTCCCAGCAAAACCAGGAGAATGCCCGAGCGGCTCGCTAACAAACGAGTCCGGACCGCGCGCGATCTTTCCTATCTCAAGCTTTTCCCCTCCTCTCCCCTTACATACATACGCGATACCAGGAAGAGGAAAACATTCATACGAAGCCGACGTGAAGGTCGGCACCGGATCTTACAATCCAAAGGGAGAGAAACACCACCCGCTCCCGGGGCATAGTTAGGAGACTAACTACTCATTACACGCACTACACTTACGGGACTAATGATCTCAGTAGTGGACGCGTCCGGCGTCCATTTCTGTACTCGCCCACGCACTCCCGTGGCCAACCCGCGGTTCCTGGCCGGCGCTCCCGAGCATCCTTCCAATTGGCGGTCGACGACCCGACAGACACCTCGAAAGACCCAGTGGACGGTAACGGCCCGCGTCGCTCTTGTGTCGGTCGGACTCAGGATACACGGCACGCCGCCGCCGCCGCGCAACGCAACGCAACGCAACGCAGCGCAGCGCGGCGCGCGCCGGCGCCCGTCCGCCAGCGTGGGTGGCGATGCCAGAAGAGGCGGGGGCGTCGGCGGGGCGGGGCGGGAAGACGCGGGGCGTGGGCGGGGGAGGGCGGGGGTGGGGCGCGAGGCGGGAGACGCGCGCGCCAGTCCGCCGACCCCTCCACGCGGCAGCGACCGCGCCAGTGCCACTCCCCGCCCCGCCCGTGACCTTCGGCACGCCAAGGCCCACTCCTACAAAAATCCGACGTCGCCCAGGCAGAGCATCGTTGTGATATACAGTACACCAAGGTGATCAACTGTCGCTAATGTCAGAGTTCGTCGAAATAATAGTAATAATAATAAATTGTTTTTATTAGTGGCGAGTGCAGGTCTGCTCTTCCGCCTAGCGACACAACAGGCCTGGTAGGGATTGATTTATTATTATTTTCTTTCCGGGAGCGTCAACTGCTATGGCCATTAGTCCGGTAAGGGTAGTAGATGTTTTATATGAAGAGTTTGCAGTGATCTCCCGATGGATGATGAGATTCGGCGCCGACCTACATGTCGATTTGCGGGGGTTTCCCCAAACAGGTATCACCCATCACCAGATCAGTGCCCCAGCAGGACAAGTTGTAAGCTCACGACCGGTCTCTCCAACATTTATTCATGTGAGTGTCAGTGTGAGAAAGGGGTGAGGATACGACAAGGAAGAGGAACAAAAGATCGCAGGCATTCGTCTGGTGTTGATCGGAGAAACCACGGAAAACTCGCATTTAAAGCAGCAGGTCTGTAGAATTCTTCAGACAGTGGTTGAATTCCACCTAACATCTTGGGTAGTATCGAAAATGCTGCCAGCGTCGAGACTCGAACCCTAGATCCTGCCGGTCAGAGTCATTGTAGTGACATCAGTTGATACCCTGAGCCACCTACGCCGATAGGGATGTCAGGGAATTGTCTGTAATAAGCCGATAGGGATGAAATGTTAAGTAATTGTCTGTAATAAGCACTGCAATGTCGGGAAGTTTCGTAACTTAACAGTAGTTTTATTTTCCACGCACTGTTTGGGTACACGTGCTGTAATATTGACCTAATACAGTTAGCATTAAAAGACACCATTTGAAAAACCAGCCTTCCACATCAATTGCATAATTTCTCAATAAATCCATGTTCACCTATGTTTTAAACAGAAACGGTACCGTTTATTGTGATCAAATTTAAGAGATGATTTAGTGAACGAATTTTATATATTACGAGCAGTACGCCAAGAAAAAGTAATAGAGAAGGAAATTTTATATATATATATATATATATATATATATATATATATATATATATATATTCAATGTCGGCACTCTTGTAGACAACCGACAACGACAGGTCACCCAATGTCGTCATTCATTATTTAATTTTTTTAACTTTATTAGCCGGGAAATAATTTTTTTGTCATACGTTGCTCCCATTTCTTTTACACATTTTCCTAGACGTCAATATAATGTCAGTGCTTTGCAAACCAATAACTGTTGATTCTGAGAATAAGAAACATTAAGATTCTCAGAACCATATCTTTTTATTTGCAATTACTTTAATATTGGCTCTGAGAAACAGTTTGAGGTTTGTTTTCAAGAAATAAAAAGAATTGCGAATTTTAAAGCTCGTGATCGATCGTTTAACAAACTGGCTCGTTTTGTATATTGATGAATAAACAATTTACGTCTAGCTGCCTCCTATATCTACTGACAGACGTCCCTAAAACCCGTCAGTCGGGTCTTTGACTTGACCGTACATAGAATCGGCGGTTGTCGGTCGGTCGGTGGCAAGTCGGTGGTTTAATGAGGATTAAGCAAACAATTTTCCACTTCTGCTAGTTAATGTTCGAGGAACATCCTATTAGAATGCGCAAAACAGCTCCCGGGGCAACAAAGGAGAAAACCACACACAGACATTTAACACCATCACACACCATCTCATTCATTCACGATTTCTATTAGCATGCGGTGTCACCCAAAAGGACTCTGCCGTGTGTTTGCTTATCTCGCCAGAAAAAGAGAAAATATCCATTCCAACCTCCGGGTACAAACGGGTTATTCAAACGGAGATGATGCCTTAGCAGTGGCCCCTATGATTTATTTAGCTGGCCGATTCATCGCCTCCACATTCCAAAGTTCATATTCAAAGTTCACAATCCAAGTCGTTTCTTCAATGATAGTATAAAAGAACGTAATGTACTTCAAAACCAGACTCAGCAATGTGTTCCAACGTGTCACACCTAACAACAGCAATTTATGTGTTTATTTCAAGACGAAGCGTAGCTAAAATAAAGACTAAAGGGACAAGTATTAGAGCACGCAACAATCCGAAACTCAGCTTGTGAAATCGAACCCCACTGGAGACTTGGGCGACTCCTCCTTGCGTGTGAAAAGAAATAATGAGCAATCAAAGGGTCAGACATTAGGTAAGATTAATCAACTCAACAACAAGAACAAAACAACAATTTTTTTTTCAGGAACAAAATCATCGATCGGACTCCAATGCAATAGCGAGTCTTCTCAAAATATAGCACAAAAAGGTAAGCATTGAAGAAGCGGTTGAAGTCCCCTGATCACCAACGGAGGTAGTTGGGGGATCATTTGAAAGCTTGGGGAGAGGGTCAATATTGAAATTAGGGTCAGGATGACTCTTTAATATTTGATACAGATTTTAAAGCCACCCAGACCAACAAGAGAGGTCGTTTAAAGCCTATGTTAATAAAACTGTGGATTTAATTATAATTAGACTTGCAAATGAATGTAATTATAAAAAGGTACTTTTTTATTTTTCATTCATTTTTTCAAAGGTTCAATGAATAATTGAACCTTTAATGAATTTATTTTTCTTTAATTGCGGTGGATTGGACTATGTTTCCTTTTTTCAGAATGCCCACCTCTCACGCATTTAATAAGTTAAAACAAGAGAATATATTAAAGAATGTTAAGAATAAGATAGATTTCTCAAACCGCATTTACTACAGCAATTCTACATTAAAACGTGCAAACACCCTTTATGTCTTTCCAGATATGAAACCTTTACGCAGTGCTCGGCCGTGCCTAAAGACATTACAAAACACAATTAAAAAAATAGTGAATTAAAGAGGTTCGAATGCGGTGTTTTGGGAGGCGCTCTGGCCTTGCAACGCCGCCTTGACAGTCAGCACTCCTCCACGTCCCGCCCTTCCCCGCCACCGTCCCTCTCCTTCCCATCCTACCCCGCCTCGCCCCGCTCACCCCGCCCCGCTCCACTCACCCCGCCCCGCCCCGCTCACCCCGCCCCGCCCCGCTCAGCCCGCCCCCCCGCTCAGCCCGCCCCGCTCCGCCCCGCTCCGCCCCGCCCCACCCCACCCCACCCAGCCAGTTCTTGCTGCACGTCCCGCTCCTCGCACCGCTGCGCTGGCAAGAGACGCGCGCCCGCCGCCGCCACCGCCGTTGCGCGTGCCGCATGCAGATTGCTCCGCCGCGCCGCGCCGCGCCGCGCCGCGCCGCGCCGCGCGCTTCACTGCGCGGAGGAGGGGGAGGGAGGCCCAACACAATGCGCCCAAATCGAGCCCAAAAGCGCGCCCTGTTTGAGAAGAAAGATCAACACCCAGGGTGCGATTGACATGTGCTCTTTTCATATTGACCTGTGATACGAACCACGATAATATTCATGCAACAGAATCATGCAGTAGCACTTCTAAATGTACGTGTTGTTTTGTTTGGTTTACGACACATGAAAGTCTATATCCGCACCGAAATGTTGGCAAGTTACCAAAATAAACTATTATGGCAAAAGAAAAAAACTATACGTACTAAATTGTGAAGTATTAAAATAACAATATTAGACTCCAATAAAAGGTAAGAACTGACCAATTGCAGTAAATTCTTGCACATAGATCTTTAAGCACTGTTCTTTCGCAAGTACATTAGATAGCAGGGTTCACATTGAGAGGCTGGAAGGCGGGAGAGAGGAGGAGGTCATCCTTAAAAGTTTTAATGCCCTCAGATGGAAGAGTTTCATTTCACCTTGCTGGGGACACAGTTTATACCTAGGATCCTCGTATGTAACAATGCATTTTGAAAAGTTCAAAACAAGAAAATAGGAAAAGAAAACTTTTCTAAAGGGGGTTCTTACAATTTATTCTGGCTGGGAGTCGTAAGAGAAGATGGTCTTCATTTCACTCGCCAGTTCCTCGACTCGTCTCCTCTTAGAATTTTAAGCTTGCAATTCGCACGTCCAAGAATATTTCCAATTCGCACATTGTCAACTGGACACACTGCGTCCCTAAGAATATCGCGATAGTTTTGCAAAACCTTTCACAACAGCTCGCTTCTCAAATTTCACTTAATATGATTCAAGAGAATTTGGTTCAATAAAACAGTATCGACAAACTAATTACAAATTAAATGATCCTTTCTACCCACAAGTAATTTAGTCCAATTTGTAGTATCTGCATGAGACAACCTACTTCTCACAAGTTATATTGCAGTTCGTTAACGTACCTTATGCCAGATTTTTCACCATGCGCCTTTACATTTAAAATGCTTATATTTCGAGGGAGGGAGATTGCAAATTCTCATCAATTATTCTAATCTTAACGTTCTTAAAATGTAAATTAAGATATGAGTATTTGAACCCGGATATAATAATTTAGACATTACAGAAAACGTAGGTATTTTAATCAGATTTCCAAAATATGAAATGTAAGTAAAAGAGACAAAACTAACCCTAATTCATGTCAACTGAAAGCGTAGGTTTCCGCGACCGGAGTCAACAGATACTTGGCTATCAGGAAGTCGCCGGATCGTATTGCAATCATACTGCGACCTTCCTCAAAGCAAAATTAATTTGCACTGGAGGTGTTAATTATTAATATTTAAAATAATTTCCATAATAAACAGTAAATCATTTCATTAAATATTTTTTTTTAAATAATCAGTGTGAGATACTTCGTCGACGTCGCATTTGTCGACGGAAAGCTCAATTTGATTTTCGCGCTTTCTGTGTAATTTCATAGTACTGTGTCGTAGTCGCTTTCTGTGTAGTACCCCGTACGTAGGGTTGCATCGCGGGAGAGAGAACGGGCTGCGGTCAGGGCCAAGGGCGTTTAGGAGAGGGTCGGGGAAATCAGGACATGATGAAGCGACTGCCTACCAACCAACTTGGGAGACAAGATGGGCACCAGAGTCGTGACAACTTCGACCGCGTAAGGGGAGGGTCCAAGGGTTAAGGAATTGAGGAACACGGGCACGGGATTTTAAGATGAGATCGCACGCTCGCACGGAAGATAAAACGAAGCTCGTGCTAATGAAAAGCTGCTCTTATTGGCTTAAATACCAACTCTAATTATAAACCAACGTTTATTGCTACAATTTACAAGGGTCGTCTCCTCCCTAAGATACTTGCTGTTTTTCCTCTTCTTTTGCGTATCAACAACTTTTGTTTTTCTTTCTCCCATTGTTCCGCGGTCGTCAGGACCATTCCTCGCCACACACGATTTTTGTTGTCGACTCGTGTTTGGGGTGGTCAGGAAAGTCAGTACTTGCTCACCTACATCTTTCTGGAATATGGCATTAAATGAAGAAAGGGAAAGAAGAAGGAAAGTAAAAACTAGTGATGTAACAAAATAATATATGCACACTTTCTCACATTATTTGTAACGGATATATTACATTGCACGATGCATCCGAGCCATCAGCCATCTCATTCTGCAGGAAAAAAAAACTATTCTATAGAAGAAGCCGTTAGATTTCCATATGGTATTTTCGCACTTTCAGAGGCTTTAATAAAAATCGGGCCTAAATCATATTTACAGGCGACTTTGCTGTATTCTAGAAAAAAATGCACACACATTTTATGGAATTATTTAGACAATCTTGTTTAGAATGTACAAAATTGTCAAGATTTGAATCGAACTTTCATATTTTGAAAAAGAAAATGTTCAAGGCATAAAATTAAAAAAAATAATGTTGAAGGTTAAATTTCATTAATAAAAAAATGTCTAGTTTCATTAGTGTATATATGAACGGGTCGAAAAACAGTGTACTTTGTAAGTTTCGCAGGTATCTGATATGTTAATGAAAACTGGAGAAATTACATATTAATGAGTGCACTTGGCTCTGTTCGAAGAAAGCAATTAGGAGAGAATTTTTAGTCATTTTGAAGAAAATTTTGAAATACCCTAAGGACTTTATGTAAAATACCTCAAAAAATAAAAGATCCGTTTAAATTTGCAGATCGTTAAATCCGGCTAGATCGATCGCGGAGGATCTATTTCGGGGAATATCCTGTGTACTGTTTAGGTGCTAGTGATATTCACAGACAAATGTGCGGATAGGCGGATGGACGTACACTGACATTTCCAGTATCATGGATTCCCAAAACGTATATTTCTTCCAAATTTGAAAACCTATTTTTTCAAAAACATGTGCATCCATTACAGCACTACATGTGTGTAAACAAAAAAATGTGCATCACGCCCTTGCAGTATTGCAGGCTGCGCTCTGCGGGAAGGGCAAGTCGCCGTGTTGGCCCACTGCGGGATGCGGCGGGGCAGCCGGGGGTGCGCAGCGGGGCGGGGCGGGGCGGGGCGGGGCACGGGGAGTGGCGGGGCGTGTTGCGACGCGCAGGCACGCGTGCCGTGCGCGCTGCCCGGCCGAGAGCGCGGCGCCTCGCAGGTCGCCGCACCGGTCGACGGTGACGCCCCTCCTCCTGTCCTTCACCCCATCCTCCCCCTCCTCTACACCTTCGCCGTCGCCGTCGCCAGCGCCCAGTGCCCCGTCTGCGTCCGCGCCCGCGCCGTCGCGCCTTTGTTTGCTCCGGCGCGCTCTGTGTCAGGCCGTGACGCACACCGCCCGCCCGACAGCCAGCAGTGTTTTTCCAGCGCGTGCGTTCGTGATGCATCCACGCCACTTTCTCGGCCGCCGGAGGCTGACGGCAACGCCGAAGGCTCCACTCTCCACTTCAACCCTTCCTATGTTAAGAGCGCTTCACGGATGTCGCGAGAATCCGCTAAGGATACGAGAGTGGTCTGGTCAGGGGATGTCGAATTCTAACCTGTTCGTGATGCATCCACGCCACTTTCTTGGCCGCCGGAGGCTGTCGGTGACGCCGATGTCTCATCTCTCGATTCCATCCCTTCCTACGTTACGAGCGGTTCCCGGATGTCGCGAGTATCCGCTAGGGATACGAGAGTGGTCTAGATGACTTGATGTCAGACTCTAACCTGTTACTTTTGTTTCGATACTTCTAGAATTCTGGGCTCCCACAATGCTATACCGTATACTAAAAGTGAACAATATATAATAATTTTGAAATCACATTTGTATTCTATTTTGCTCATGCATTATATTTTGTTCATGAAGAGCCTCTGGTTCTAGCCAGCTAGTAAGTTCCGCAGACACCATTGTGTTTTTTGTTAATGCGTGAAATACAAAATACTCGAGACGACGAACTATAAGACTTTTAACCAAATCTCTATTTATTTTTAAATAAGATTTTCTGCAAGTTCTCTGAAGAACACTAAAATACCCTCGGATTAGCAGTACATGTTTACTTTCATTTCTTTCTGTTTCATTTGTGTATTCCGTACACGTCAAATAGAACCAGATGAAACACCCTAAAATATAAAATGGAATGGTTTAAAAGACTTCCATTTTCTCCGAAATTACCCCTCCCCGCCTACTACGATCCAATATTATTAAATCAGTCGAAATCCTCGATCTGACGGGCTGTTTGTCAATTAGTGAGCATAATACATGTCCTTGATAGTCGCCAGGAACAAAAAGTAAGAATACTACATCTAAACTTATTCCAGTGCCACTTTAGGTTCGCGTGGCCTCCGCAACTGAAAGTACGCAAGGTAAACATCTCACATCAACGTAGGCGGAAATCTAACTCCAAGAAGGTTGGTTGGCAGACCCATGCTAAAACAGCCTGAAAAACATTCCTTTCACCAGTCTTTACAAACAGGTAATAGCGAGCATAGATTAATATTAATAATACGTAAAACATACTCATAAAAGGGGCTGGATAATTAGGAAAATAAAATTGGCCTATTTCTAAAGCAACACTGATAAACAGTCAAAACTTTATATTAAAGTTTATGAATAGGAATTTCAATTAATAAATATTGAATACTTTTCCACTGCTTCTTTGCAACTCACTCCATTTACTTTAGAGATGTCATTTATGCAATCTGTGAAGCAACCATTAAGTAAGCTACATTCTACTAGCCTGTAGCTTGTGAAAGCAAAAACGAAAGGTTACTAAACAAAAGAACAGTCCATTTACAAATAAACTGAGCCATTAAAATGTAATTCATAAATGAACTATCCTAAAACAGACATTTCCCCTCCGATTACATGTTTTAATTCACCTCTGTCCTGTCCTGTCCTATCAGTCGACAGCCCGACAGTCCCTGGGGTCTTCGCCGACCAGCGGTGACCCAACCTCCCGGCCATGGGATAAGGGGTTCACGTGGTTAGCACGGAGACATCCCTTCACCGTATATTCTGGTCTTCATAACTTGAGTGTGGGTTTCTTTATTGACACAGCAATAGATACAGGGGAATTTGTAAGAAAAGCGCACAGTTATTACATTGCCCCCAGGTGGGAATCGAATCCGGGGTTGCGCCGTGGAAAGCGACAACGCCAACTAACGAACCACCGAGAGCGGCTCAGTTCACCTCGATCAATCAGTAATCCGACAAATTTTCTCCTGCGCTTCTCCTATACGGGCCACGACTAGAAAATTTAGTATTCTAAAACTCCAGATTTTTCAAAATAATTTGCTACGAACAATTACAAAATCTCCTTGGTAAAAACAAAATTCCCAATTACATAATGGACTTATTAATTGGATTGTTGGTGATGTAGATACCTTTTTATTATGATAAATGACTAAAGATATTGTCTGGTATCAATTTTAATCAACTTATGATCATTTCGATCGCGTTGCGATCATCATCAGAGCTTGCAGCTTCTGGGCCGAAAACAAAGTTCTGCCCAGAAGCTCTGAAGTTCTGCTCTGCAGAACTTTGTTTTCGGCCCAGAAGCTGCAAGCTCTGATGATGATCGCAACGCGATCGAAATGATCATAAGTTGATTAAAATTGATACCAGACAATATCTTTAGTCATTTATTACATAATGGACTCTTACTCTTAATCTCCGTACATTTCGCTCTTTATGCTTTCCCTTCCACCCCAAAATTCAACAAATTTCTTCAGTCATTTCAAAATTGGCACGCAAAATCTTTACCGTAAACTTATAAAATCAAAACTCCGTCAATTTTTCGATCCAGCTAAATTGGTATTAACATGATGTGGATATGTAGGTGTTAAAAACTATTGTATTAAATCAATATCAAAAATCGTGCCAATGAAATGTTCCACTAAATTCTTCCAAAATATGTTCAACCAATAATCGTAACCGGAAGCTGAGAGACTAAGAACAAACAAGAAAACAATCGAGCCCACGAAATGATATTTCAATTCATTGTTACGTATAAATAGAAAAAATAGTAAATTTCATTAATACGTTGATTAAAAAATGGCTGCTGTACCTCACAAAATTTCGAATGAATTTTATTGTAATAATAATTTTATTGTAATGTACCGAGTGAACTGACCTCATCGCATACGTGCGAGTGTGCTAAAACCGTCTAGTCGCCAACGCGACATTTTCGGTCACTATGAAATATTTAACATCCCTGCAACCTTTTTCATATTTCATCCCTTACACTTTCACTTCTTTGCATCCAATATACATCGCATAAGTTCACTTGCAAAGTCTTCCAATGCAGATTCTGAAAGCAATTTAATCTACTAGGCCAAATATCAAAATTGCCATCACTTCAAGCAGTATGGCAATTCTTTTTCTATTCCTCAGTTGGTACACTGGGAGATTTAAGATTCAGAAAGATTCGACTCAAACTGAGGGCGTTTCCACGAATGTTGAGAGAGAGAGAGAGAGAGAGAGAGAGAGAGAGAGAGAGAGAGAGAGAGAGAGAGAGGGGGGGGGGCTTTCAAAAAAAGTGCAGCCACAATTCGAAGAACAGCTTGCGGGTGAGTCACCCAAAACAAGCGACGAGCCACCGCAGCGGCCCCGCGCGATGAGATCAGCGGAGAAGCGCTTGCACCAGGTCCCGTTCGTTGCTAACTGCCTAAGACGGAGACTCCACTGGCGATTCAGTTTGCGGAATGGGGACCTCTGTGGTGCGCGTGCCCCAGCGTACGCGGAAGGCCTCAAAGGGATACATGAACAACTTCCACGGAGATTAGAAGTCCGTGAGATTAGAAGTAGAAATCAGACACTTTCAGGAAAGTTTGTGCAGAGTACCGCGTCTTGTAATTGTTTGGTTTCCAAGTTGAAAAATATTGTTTTGATAAATTAACAAACTTCTTAAATATTTAGCCCGAAATAGTAATTTTAAAATCAGATGTGTGAAATGTTTTGTTTTATTATTGCTCATCGAGATTGAGTTTTCTTCGATAGATCGAGAGGGAAAAGACAATCGAGGTCGGACAAAAAGCAACCATTTCCCCCTCACACAATATTTTTAAAAAATTTTCTATGATCGTAAAATTAAAAAAAAAAAACTTCTCGAAATAATTACACTGAAGAGCCACAAAAGCTGGTACAGCTGCCTAATATCCTGTAGGGCCTTTGCGAGCACGCAGAAGTGCCACAACACGACGTGGCTTGGACTCGACTAATATTTGAAGTAGTGCTGCAGATAATTAACCCCATGAATCTTACGGGTCTGTCCATAAACTCTTAAGAGTACCAGGGGATGCAGATCTCTCCTGAACAGCACGTTGCAAGGTATCCCAGACATGCTAACTTAAAATCATGTCTGGGAATTTTGGTGACCAGTGGGAGTGTTTCATTTCAGAAATGTGTTCCTGAAGCTACTCTGTAGCAATTGTGTACATGTGGGCTGTCGCATTGTCCTACTAGAATTGCCTAAGTCCGTTGGGATGCACTGTAGACATGAATGGGTGCACGTAATTAGACAGAATGCTTAAGTACGGAGGTGGTCCCAGAAGTACCCGGCCTGACCTAGAGATCGTGGTAGTGTTTCGAAAACTGTCACTGTATTAGAAAGTAGACAATCTATGAAGCATATGTTTCAAGTTTGAAGACGCTACGTAGTTTAGTATTTGTGTGGCAACAATCAGTAGTGAACGTTGTGAGTGAATTTGTAAAAATGGAGAAAATTGGTCATCGTTATGTGATCCAATACTTTCATTTGAAAGCCTCAGCCCAACCAGTATAAAAATTGAACTAGATTCTACTCTGGGTGAGTCTGCGTCTTCGTTTACTACAGTAAAATATTGGGTAGCAGAGTTTAAACGAGGCCGTACGAGCTGCCAAGACAAGCATCGCAGTGGTCGACCAAATGAGGTGACAACTCCAGAAATGGTAAAGAAAATCCCCAAAGCGGTACTGGTTGATCGTCGATTGAAAGTGCGCGAGCTAGAAGACATAGTAGGCATTTCGAAAAGTGCAGTACATCGCATATTATCTGAAAATTTAGACATGAGAAAGCTGTGTGCAAGATGGGTGCCGCGTTTGCTCACACTCGAGCAAAAACAGTGTCGTGAAGATGTTTCAATTGAGTGTTTAGCGAAGTTTCACCAGAACAAAGCAGAATTTTTACGCCGTTTCATAACCATGGATGAAACATAGGTCCACCACTTCACCCCAGAGAGAAAACAACAATCAAAACAATGGTCTGAAAAGGGAGAACGCGCACCAAAGAAGGCGAAGACCGTTCCATCTGCAGGCAAGGTAATGGCGTCGGTTTTTTGGGATGCGCGGGGGATAATTTTCATTGACTATCTTGAAAAAGGAAAAACTATCAACGACAAGTATTATGCGAACTTATTGCACCGTTTGTGGGAAGAAATCAAGCATAAACGGCCACACTTGGCTAAGAAGAAAGTGTTGTTTCATCAGGACAATGCACCAGCTCACAAATCCGTTATTGCAATGGCCAAAATTAATGAATTCAAATTTGAATTGCTACCCCATGCACCCTATTAGCCACATTTAGCCCCCACTGATTATTTTCTGTTCCCAAACTTGAAACAATGGCTCAGTGGTCAAAGATTTTCCCACAATGAAGTGATGTCGGTAGTTAATGGCTATTTTGAGGAGCAAGACAGTTCTTATTATAAAAAAGGTATCGAACTTATTGAACATCTCTGAGAAAAGTGTATAGAGCTCAAAGAAGATTATGTTGAAAAATAAACATATATTTTTCCAAAATTTTTGTTTTTTCTTTGTTGGGTCGGGTACTTCTGGGACCACCCTCGTACTGTCAAAGTTATATCTAGACGTATCAGAGGTCCCATATCACTCCAACCATCATGGAGACTCCAGCAGCTTCAAGAGTCCCCTGTTGACATGCAGGTCCATGGTTTCATCATGGAGGTTATAGCCATACTCGTACAAGTCAATCCGTTCGAAACCATGTGAAACGAGGCTCATCAGACCAGGCAACGCGTTTCCAGTCATCAATGGTACAATATAGGTGTTTACTGGCCCTCGCGAGGCGTAAACCTTAGTGTCGTGCAGCCATCAAAGGTTCACGAATGGAATGATTTTCCTCAGTCGTCGTCGGTCCCGTTCTTGCACGATCTTTTTGCGGCCGCAGCGATACTAGATTTTGATGTTTTATAGGATTTCCGATATACACGGTACACGCGTGAAATGGTCGTACGGGAAAATCCAAATTTCATCGCGACCTCGGAGATACTATTCCTCATTTCTCTTGCCCCGACTATAACACCAAACTCACTCACATAGTGATAACCTGTCACTGAAGCAGCAGTAACCGATTTAACTATTGTGCCACTGTCTCATATAATTGTTGACGGCAGCGCCATATTCAAATTGTTTCCAGATCTCTCTATTTCAATACGCATGGCTGTACCAGTTGTTTCACTCTTCAGTGTACTTTTGTCCGAAATAGTTATTTTTACATTGAGTGCGTGAAATGATTGTTTTGGGCAAGGTCGAAAGGTGGAGGAGAAAAACAATCTTGGCCGTGCAAGAAACAATCACGTCTCTCACGATATATAAACGAAGGTTTTCTACGATTGTAAAAAATCCTTATATTACGAATCTTTATTTGTTTAATCTCTGCTCTTCCTAGTTATTAAAAAGAAATCACCATCGTCGTTCGCCATCATTATGCAAAAAAACACTGTGCAACAAAGTCTTTTTACATGGTGCCGTCGCAAGATTCAGCATGATTATGCAAGGTATTTGGTCTGATTAATTTTTGTCAGATAACAGTAAAAACTAGGGGGAGAAACCTATAGGGGAGAAGAACAATCTGCGCACTTTTCTGAAGTTCCAGAATTACTTTCCCACACTTTAACTATAAATAGTTGAATGACGAATAAAAAGTTTCAAAAAAGCGAAGTAAGAAAATTTTGAAAACTAGGCATTTTCGCTCGCGAGTTATGTGAAACTTACTTGCATCGGTAAATGAACCCCACTTTTGATTGTTGCTATAGCTAACAAAATAGTAACCCTTACCCTCATCTCTACATCACAATTAGCAAAAGGAGATCTCAACAAAACGTGCGCTTAGTGAAGCATTTATGTCCAGAAGCATAACAAAGGGCTGTCTCAGCACTAGCTCATTGTATCCGGGAAATTGGATGAACACCTGATCGAGATAGATTAACCCAAAAGTTGAAGTACGTTACTGTTCTAGACATTAAGTTTTCTTTTAATTACACAACACAGATGTTAACTAGTGCATTGTATACCATTGTTAAAATTGTTCACACTGACGAAACACATAGATAAAGATATATAATTGCACTCATGGTAAATAAAACTCGCTCCTATCGTCGCTCGTTTTCTGGAACATACTATTCATGTCCTCTTTACACATTATTTTCGTTAATTACTATATTACGAAATTATTTGAAACTCAAATCTATATTGATTCCTTTTTGCAGAGAACCTTCGTGTCATCAGCAAACAGAACTGCTCTTCATTTCTAATGGACGAATGCGTATCGCTTACGTATAAAAGAAAGAGGATTCGGCTTAAGATCGAACCCTGTGGCACCCCTTGCGCAATTTTCAAAGAATTGGAAATGCGAATAAAGAAGGTTATTTCACGCCAGCACGGAACATCCTCTTTGCGTCCAATGTTCAAGGTACCAATATTCAGTAAATGTCAATACCACGAATAAAGCACTTTAAGAGCAAAATGGCAAAATGTAAAAAAGGAGGATTAAAAAGTTTGTATTCGTATTTAGAAAAGCTTCTCTAATATTTTTGAGAAAACTGACAAAAAAAGAAATTGATCGATCATTTTGAACTCCATTTTTTTAAGGTTTAAGTTTTGCTGATTTGGAAATACCTAGAAATATCCCTGTGCACAAAGCAGCATTGAAAATGTGTGTTTAAGGCAGGTGCACAAGTTTGTAATAAACAATCCGGAAATTCATCTAAACCAGCAGAATATATATGTTTTACTTCACTTCTCTATGGATATCAATGAAATAATTAAGGCGCTCACGATAATAATGGCAGATCCCACCCGAGCTCGCATTTTCAGTTAGAAGTACAACAGTAAACTCCTGCCATGTAGGTATCATACGCTGAAATATCGCGTGAATTGAGATATGACAAAACCCTCAAATTCCACCTTCAAAAATTTGCCCGGAGTGAAAGTGAACGTGAAAACGAAAACGTCTTTTTTCTCAAAACAAACTTCGGTTGGGATCTGCCGTCATTATTTTAAGCGCCTCAATTTTCGGAAACAAACATTGTGTCGAAATTTTTTTGGAAAACGTATAATGTTGAAGTTTTTGTTTTTAGTTCCTTCGTGAAGCCAACAGATATTCCCAAAACGTACACGTAATGTAGGTCAATGATGTAACAATATCTACATTTTTGCACCATTCAGACTCGTCATTCAAGTGTGTGCGAAAGTGGAAATTCAAGTTAATGTTTCAATGACCTGTGTCATGCGTTTTCTTTACCTCGGAACAAGCCCGCAGAGTAACGGTGCGATAATGCTCCATTCATGAGCACGGAGCGTAAACGCAGAGAGCGTGAACAAAAGCATGTCATGCAGCGATGACGTAATGCCTTGCCGCCAGGTGCGAGGCATCGTAAGGCTACGGGCAAAGCCTCGAAGTACCAAGTCATGAACATTCTGAGATCCTTTCCAAAAAGTAACGAGCAACAATAAAGCTGCGTGTGTCGTAAATGAATGAATAAAATGAGTACAGCAAAAACCTGTTTTCTGCTTACGATTACTAATATATGTACGTGGTTTATTTCCCACAAAAGATATGTTTCCACTCTACAACCGACATACAATTTAATGTCATTGTACAACATCGAACTGTATATAATACTGTAATATTACAGTGTATAATGCTGTAACATTATTATCAATATTTAATAGAAAACAAGTAAAGAATTTTACTTCAAATTTGCCCCTTAGCGGCACGTCGACCACGGATATTAAGCATCTCACAGACCGTCGCGGGAGATCCGCAGCGAGTGCGGTGCGGATAGTTCCGGGCTAGAGGCAGCGGCGGAATCCGCGGGACCGTTCACACCGGAGCGTCAATCAGCGTCAATCACTCAGCGTTTCGTGACTGTGTTCTTCATCCAATAAACAAAAGCAAGGGGAACTCGATCCAGAGGTGAGCGAAGACTCCCGAAAGCGGGCGAACTTCCACTCGAGCGGCAGCGGACGAAACGCGTCCGACTGCGTTCCAAAATCCGCAGGAAATAAAACTCTGCCAATCCGCCGCCTCGACGCTCGCCTGCCACGCACGTCTGTACGTGCTCACGATGCAACACGTGACACGAAAATTCCACTGCGGCCATTCCGCGTAGGCTGCGGTTCTTCCGCGCCAGTCTGTGGGAGTCTATTTATTCAAAGTTACCTGCATGATTAAAAATACACAATTGATACCAACACCAGTACTACACCGTTTAAAGCCATCACAAAATAAATTATAATTATTTTGTTCTAGTTATTTCATGAGTGAACATTATGTGATTATGATGCCGACGCTGTTGAAACAGAAAAAAAACTAACATGGCCAGTCAATATTGCTGAAAACCACTTAATTGCTTTATATACACTGTTTTTATTTTGTGGAAAGTACGCCTTAGCAAGTGGTTAGTACTCTAATGGGACAATATTTGATTAAATACGAATACCAGCGTTTAGTTCTTACTTAACGGAAGTGGAACAACAGTATTCTCAGTGAAACTCAAGTGTTTAAGGTTATTTTGTTTTCTATTTTATCTTTTAAATAAAACTATATACAGTGCCCAAACAAAAATCAACGAAAATTACAGCAGATATGTTTTTCCACGAGAAACCAATTACTTGGTCACATGTCCTACAACACTCAATACCCGAAGTAATGGGCTCGCATATCGATAGAAGCGATAAGAAATTCCAGAAGACCAAATCCTAGCTTTTGACGCGTTTCTAAGTGATGTCAATCACGCAAATGTCCCATAAGGAAGGACGCAGTTCCGCCTTTCTGCGATAAGCATAATCGAGCACAGACGTATTTATAAAACGTCGTAGTGACAACGAAGTCTAAGGAAGTCGTGCCATCAAAATTATTATAAATACTCATTGTTCGGGATCAAGAACATTTAAGGTAATTTCGCTTTCAGTTTGTAGAATGAAATTCATTCCAACGGTAAATTTAGAAAATTAAAAAAAAAAGTCAAAGTTCTTCCCCAAAACAATGCCAACGATTCTTAAAAAAATGTTGGCAGTGCATTAAAGATTGACGTCCTCGCTATCGATTTTAATGAGTACCTAGTTCATTTATAGGCTACTCAATTTATATTTCACCCTTTAATATTCATATCTACAGATTCTCGCAAAACATTTTTTTTTGCTTACCTGGATAGCCGAAGTCGCTAAGGCTGAAGGGCCGTAGTTTCCTCGGTTAGAAGGGTCCTGGGTTCGAATCCCCCCTGGGGCATTGATGTTTGTCAGTGTTCGTCATTGATGTTTGCCTTTACTTGTTCAGTTCCCCTTACAGTTATTGTAAAACAATCATAGTGATCGCTATATAACAAATTTGTTAAAAAGAGACCTTAAAAAAGTAGTTTCTTTCTAATAAAATAATGTAACATTTCGTGAATTCGCAAAAGAGAAAATAATCAGAAATATTTGTTGATACCATGACAATTTACAGAAAAAAAACTCTATACTGATCTCTTACAAGATTATATGCCCGTGTATCGCAAATTCTCAGAACTATAGATTTCACTATCAAATTAAACAAATGGTTGGCTATACGTGGTTAGCCATCACATTTCGCAAGGGGAGGGGGGCATTTGGCACATTGGCATGCTCACGCGCCTTTCACAGCTAGCACCGAGGTTCGAATTCCGGCCAGCCCATGAGGAATGTGTTCCAGGCATACTCTATTACGGTTGTGTTTCTGCCTCTCATTCCATTTCTCCAGCATTACAGTTATCATATTATCATTAGATCACTAATGAACCTGGAGGACCTCAGCAGTTAAAGGACTCTTAACATAAATCTAAAGTCGCGCAATGATATTTGTGGTTCTTCTGGGAAGAAATGAGCAACAAACAGAAGTCATGAGATCAACGGAAAATAACTCATTATTTGATATGTTGCGTAATGTTCGCTCATGAATCTACGTTCTGCACGACGTATGCGAATCGGTAAGTTCGGTTAAAGGATCCATATCTCAAGCACAGGAGGTAAATCTTACCTTTTCATTAATCTACAATATTTTTCAGCACACATTTATTTGTTTATTCATTAAATTTCAATGTTAACACCACATGCGAGGAAGAGTAGTTACAAATATCGACAAATGTATCTTCAAATATAATAGAAACACAAATTTTATTTTTCTTTTCTTTCTAAAGCCCCCTCCAGGGAATTCACTGCATCCGTCCAGTTCTGTAGGCATGTAGTAGTGCAACTTTCTCCACTTGCACGCTACCAGGAATTCTTTTTTTGAGAGTAAAGGTGAAATGACTTCAATAATTAATGTTTTAATAAAAATTGTTAGGCTATTCTCATTCACAATTTCTTTTCCCAAAGTTTGCAACTGCTGCAACTTACCATTCACAATCTGAAGTGATTCAGTTGCCGTTTCCGGTTACACGAGGAAAACCGTAGCCATCGGAAGGGGTAGAACGTAACTTAGAATGAGTCACCAATACGGCTTAGGACTGAATGGAGTTGCAACCCGTCCCGTTACAGCTGGAATTTTCCTCCAATGTAGTAGATAATTTCAATGATAATTAATTTTAAACAGTACGCGCCATTTTCATAACTGATTCATATATGACCAAAAGCTATTTTTTAAACAAATATGAACAGTGCGTTGTGAATAAGTCAGCTTGCGTAGATAAACTAATAAAGCGTGTCTAATATTCTCAAATACATACCGTATCTGAATAAGTTTTATTTTTGTCGTCGTTATTCATGTTCGTCTTTCGGATATCGTACTTGTGCAATTATCTCAGGGGAGGAGAAGTCACGGTCTATAGTGAGTAATATGAAGCGTATCATCAGCGTCTGGTAAGTAAACCTTACAGTGAGTGCCGCAGGTGATAAAATAGTAGCATTAACAATTTAAGGGACGAGTTTATTCATAAATATTTCAACTTGTACACGTGAATAAAAAAATCAATATTTCTTCAGAAAATCCACACAAAACTTTTATTAATAAATGGACGATTTTTTTTCATATATTCAGTAAACACCAGGATTTTTCTGGTGGGGGGGGGGGAGGAATATTCAACAGGAATGTTGACTAATCAATCAAGTACTTTGTTTTATGAAATTTTAAAAAATGTGTTTAAATGTGAAATGAGTTGAGTTGTGTTGTGTTGATTTTTGATGCGAAACGGCGTTCGCCAGCTTTAGGGCCAGATACATCGCAATACTTATGTAATTAATGTAAAATCTTGACGTGAAATTTATGGTTATTGCTGTCTATAAGAAAGTGTAATACAGAGTCGAAACGTGGTTATCATGAAGATTTTTAATGAACGTAAACTCTAAAATTCTCCTGGAGACGTTACGAAACTGCAACAAAAATGTGTGCCCAACAAGAGATTTCTTTAGACCGACCTCTTAACCGGTAAACAAATGAGCCGTCTAACTCGATGTTTTCGCTTTCGTGTTTAGCAAAAACAACTGCCAGAATAGGAGAAGACGACGCTTTCACAGAACTTCGTACCGAGAAGTCAATACGCTTCGACGATAGCCGGCTCTGCAAGAGAAAGCAGCGAGTATGCGGATCTGCTCGTCCACTCGCCTCCGGCGGTCATCACCGCCGCCCCTTCGCCAGCGCCGCCTCGCCCCCGGCGCCCCCCATATCGGCTGACATGGCGCAGGATGTCGGTTTATGTCACTTCCGTGCCTGTGACCGGCAGTAGCGAAACTATTTGGGTGCGGGCCCGCCGGCAAAAACTTCTTTCCAGCGCTCTTTATAAAAGTGTATAGCAAACACGTAGTGTTAGTACCTTAAATAATAAAAATATCACCTAAAAATAGGGCTCCTTTCTCCTGAGTCTGCCCGCATTGTGGACCCGAACGTTACGCCACTGGTGACCGGGATGTTCTAGGATTCGGGTTCCGACGGTGACAGGATTTTCGTCATTAGCTAGCTAGAAAGAATTCAGCCGCTCTGTGGAGGGGTTTTTAGTGGTTTCTCCGATCAACACCACGCGAATGCTGAAGCAGTACTCTAAAAAACGGGTCACGGATCGCCGCGTGATCTTTTCGTCCTCTTCCTTATCATATTCTCCCTTCTTACTTACACACACTTATACAAACACGTACTACACCACTACATACGTCGGAAGACCAGGCGGGAGCTTAAAGCTTGTCCCTGCTGGGGCTTAGTCCCGTTGGTGGGAAATACCTGGATGGGAAAACCCCACCTGCCATGAAGGTCGGCACCTCCAGCGGGGGAAGAACACCGCCACCTCCCGTGATTAACAACCACAGCAGCTGGCGCAACAAGAAATTCGAAATTATGAATTAATCAGGTCAATGGTCAGCATTGCCAACATCAGCACCATCACCATCAGGCCATTTGTCTCCTCTCACCGCCGCCACCATCGCCATCGCCCCTGTCCCGCAGGGGACGTCCGCGACAGACGGGTCCCGGAAGCAGGGCGCCGCGACGGGGGAAGGGCGAACGGGACCCAGAGGCAGGCGCGGCGACGAGGGGGTGTGGCAGACGGAGATGCCGTCGCGTGGCCGTCGCGCCGATCCATTTGATAAGCCACAGTGACCACCACGAAATGGGCTCCACTTACCCAGACCCGGGAGGTTCGCTCTGGGTTTCGGGCGTCAACACGTACACTAACGAGCGATGTCAGGGATTTGAAGCGCTTATTCCAAAGTGACGTAATTCCACTTCCGTTTAATTTCCAGTTTTACGAATCAATATATTCTTAATACGCACCTCCAGCATGCCGCTATATGCTGCAAAGTATTATGTTCAAAAATTGCGTTTATCCTATTTGTTAAACGTCATCCAGAAACCGTTTAATCTTTTCTTGAACTACAAAAACAATGTGAATATTTTTCTCTATCTGAAGAATTGTATTTCTCGGAGAGATGTCCATAAATGCATGTTTTTTATCACGGGGGCGGCTGTGTCCGGCAGCTCCTCCGCTCGCTGTCGAGATCCGGCGCCGACCTACGTCTGTTTGCGGGGATTTCCCCCAATCAGGAATCTCCCACCAGCGGGGCACTGCCCCGGCCGGCACAAGCTCTAAGTGTAAGCTCCCGGCACGTGGGGTAATGTAGTGCACGTGAGTTTTTAGGGGCATTCCCAGTCTCGTACCCGAATGATACATAAGCCCTGATAGATTGTAAACGATGAGTAGGATTTCATGTGAAGGTCGCAGTGTCACGTTGTTGTTGAAGCGTCATGAAAAGCTGTAGTGATGGCGGTAGACATGGCGTGCTTGTACGTTTGGCAGCAGCGCACCATGTGCTCTGTAGCTGTCAATCGGTAGCGGTAGTAGCAATGTACCTAGTGCTGAAAGCCCTGCCACCGTCTGGACTCGAACCCTAGAACCTCCCGGTCAGAGCCACTGCAGGGACAGCAATTGGTGCTCAGAGCAACATTCGCCGGTAGATTGGCTATCGCAATATACTTTCCTTGATGCAAAGTTAATGATTAGGTAATAGAGCGAAATTTAAAATTACAGCAGGAAAGGATAACATCTCGAGAAACAACCACTTACACCATCTCTCAAGCGTTCTAAGTTTAGCCAGGTACTTACGAGCTTTGAGGACTTTCCGGATGAATTAGAAACGAACAGATAGTAAACGTCTACCAAAGGACAACGTACCCTGCCGTTGTTTGGCAGTGCAATGTGTCAGTAAATACGTACCGTAAGGCTCGAATACCTTTCCGTGTGCTTCCCGCTATGTCCTTGAATCCCGGTCCCCAGGAGGCCTCGAATCGGTGAGTCATTGCGATGCCCTACTAAACACAGTCCCTTTCTTTCCAACACAGAGCCTGAACAAATTCCTCATTTGAATTCCAACGGGCTGTCGGGTTTGTAAACACACCGTCGGGGGCACATGTCTTTGTGCAAAGTTGGCCAGCGTCTTGGAACCAAAGTATGGACGAGCCCACGGAACCCAAGCTCTTGCTTCAGCTTCAATGTGCCTAAAGTAACAGGGCGAGGCGTCGGAGTCGGTGTCGCGTAAGGGGGGGGGAGTCATGGGATGGGAGTCAAGAAGGCGTCTCGGGGGTCGGGTCGGTTTGGCGACGGGGGGGGGGGGGGTGCGGGAGACACGTCGAGCGGCGTGGGAGGGGGGGATGTGTCGATGTCGGGGAGCATTGAGGAGTCGTCGGGTTGGCGTCAAGGGATGGGGGCGTCAGATAGCGCCAAGGGGACGTCGGGGTAGGGCGTCAAGCGGGCGTTGGAGGGCGGCGACCGGTGGAATAGTCGGGGGTGGCGTCGGGGGAGGGGGCAGCGTCGAGTAGCGATGGGACATCGATAACAAAATGTCAGCAAACATCGATGTTCAAAATTAAAACATCGATGTTAATAATACATCGAACAAAAACCACTGATGTTTTTCAACATCGATGTTTTCAAGCTGGTTTAGTAACCTCTAACATTAGATTCATGTGTAACAAAATTAAATTTGACAGTTTTTCCTGCTCATCAATTCACCGAAAAACGGTACGAGAAGAAGTGGTGGACTCTACAGCCCACACAGCTAATTTGTTGGCCACATCCCAATGTGCGAAATGAATATGAAGAAAGACGAAATACAAGGGCATGAACGTCATCTCGGCGAGAGACTTATGCAATAAAGGTAGCACAAAACGAACAGCTTTGCTTCCAACACATGAACTAACAATCAGCGATATTTCATATTTTAACTTTTACAGAATTGCGATCAAGGGAATTTTTCATTCAGAGACCAAACATCGCAACAGAAAAAAAATACATCGATGTAAAAAAAAAACATCGGTATTAATATATCGATGTGTAAACATCGATGTTTTGAAAACATCGACATCGATGTCGCATCCCTAGAGTCGAGATGTCGGGTTGGCGGGCGTCACGGGGTGGAGTCGAGACGTCGGGAGGGCGTCGGGGGCGTCAAGAGACGTCGGGGGGCGCCAAGGAAGGGAATCGGGAGAGCGTCGGGGGCGTGGTGTCCGGTGGTCGGGGCGACGTCCGGGAGAAGCGTCAAAGTGAGCGTCGGGGAGTGGCGGGGGGTAATGCGTCGGGAACGCAACCGGAGACATTGTGTAGCAGAGAGCATTGCAAAGCCTCAGAAGGTCCACGTGGGAGGCGGGCAGCGCATGTGGGGGCGTCGGGGGGAAGCAGGAGGCGCGACAGGCGCGCGCGTGGGCGTGAGCGCGGGGTGCGGCCGCCGCCAGCGCAGCGCTGCGGCCCTCGGAAGACAGCGACAGCGGCGGCGGCGGCGGCGGCGGCGGCCGCGTCACGCGCGCACTGCTCGCCCGCCCAAGAATGCGCCGACGTCAGCGCGCAGCCACCTGCGCCACCGCCACCGTCTCCGCTGTCGAAGCCCCGTTCCCGGAAACCCCGCCCCCTCCGCCCCGGGCCTCCGCCCCGGGCCCCCCCCCCCTCCTCCGTTCGGCGCCGCACCGCACCGCACCGCACCGCGACCGACGCACAGTGGACCGAAATGGCGCCACGCTCGAGCGTACGAACGAAGAGCCCAAAATGCGGGCCGCGGACCGCATCCGTTGCTTCTGTAAGTTACATTCATGCAACCATTACGTCAGTGCGTTCGTTTACAGTTAGCTCATGTTCAAATGCCTTTATCACTATTTCTTGTAATTTCTTCGCTCTGCATGACGTTCATTTGTTACCTAACCTGTCAAAGTGGTCCCTTCTTAGAGTAACTCATTTATACAGCTGGGCGTACTCCTAGGTGGAAAGGATCGAGAGAGCTGTGAAAGAGCACTCTACCTGAGGTACGGTCGGGGACAGGGCGAAGGTCATTTAAAACGCACAGTAAACAAAGCGAACTGGGGCACGATACATGGCTGTAAATGCTGGGGTGCAAAAGAACTTAAGTTCTGGAGGCCTTTTTTTAAATAAAATTGTACGTGTACATGTGCGTTTCGCATGTGTTAAATTGCTGAGGTGGTTGTCGTTAGACGAATTACGGCTCACTTGACAATTTTGGGGAACTTTTTCCGTATGCAGCTTTTTATCCGCGATTTCGAACTGAGTTTTTACTTTACAAAAAAATTAATAGAATAAACGAGTAAAAATTGAAACGGAATAACATTAACGATATGTGAAGAAAACAACTTTAGTAAATTACATCATTACCCTTAGATAACATCAATTGTCTGCAACTCGAAATAGTAACATGATTTTTTTTCCAATATTCATTACTTTGCTGTTCAAAAAGCTATACATTTAGATTCAAAGGACTTCTCATTAAATTTCAACATTAAATATTTACTTTTTAATTCAGATTTCATTAATTTAATTTTGTAATTAGAAATTCAATCATTCACTTTATTAAAATCTAAATCCTTTAATTTTTTTATCACACTTATTTACTCCCATTTTCTGATCTCTTGGCACTCGCATGTCGGGCCAGTGCGCGCCTGTACCTCGGCAGCGCCTCGCGCTAGGAGCCAAGCGCGGCGGCGGCGGCGGCGGCGGCGACAGCTTCGGACATTCTCCACGCATTATTCACTGCCCGCGACGCCAGCGCTCTTTCATCACGCGCGGTGCCGGCCGGCGACCGGCGCGCGATCTGCTTCAGGAACGGCGCGACCCGCCGCCGCCGCCGCCGCCGCCGCCGCCGCCGCCTCCAGCCGGGGATCGTCGACCTTGCTCCCTTTCGGCGGGCGCGGAGTCGGAACCTGTGAGTCAGTTGATAGGGAGAAGTTTCTTTACTTTTTTTTGTTTTTGTTTTTGTTTTTGTTTATTCCCCTCATTGCATACGAGTTAATATTACATTCATGACTCAACGAATGATGTGTGATTCAAACATCATGTATGTTTCGGCATTTTAACAAGAGACCGCTGACCTTGTGACTGAGATATTGCTTCGTCACGCGGCACTAGTTATCTAATTCGTTGTTAATAAGGTTTTCGCCGAAAGTTAGTTTAAAAAAAAAACACGTCAATGCGTATAATACCTCAGGTTCAACCGCGAAGAGCAGTTACATCGTAATAAGGTAACGAGAATGGTTGTTTACAAATTGATTAACATAATAATCCAAACCCACACCTTGTTCTTCGTTGTCATCTTTTCGTTTTCTCACTCCTCGAACTTCCCCCAATTCTCCATCCAATCCAAAGCGAAACGAAATTGACTACTCTATTCTCATACATACCAAGTCCAAAAATTCAGGATCATTCCAGTTGCAATCTGAGTTCACACAACAAGGCGAATAATTTTTATTTTTTTAAATGCGAAAAAGAAGCCCATTTAGTTGTTGCAAGTGGCATATGACTCACCAATCAAATTTTCTGAGGCGAAGTAAGATGGCGGTAATAAATCGCTGCTTGCGTTGCTTTCAAGGGAGTATTACCTCATCCCTCAAGGGCGTAACCTCAAACGCAGAAGATCAAGGACCTTATTAGTAGCGTCAGGAGGAGGAATGTTTGTGCACCTGGCATATCCCCGTGAGTAGAAGCAACAAGTACGAAATGGAAGTACAATCTGCTAGAACTCCTTAACTTCCTACTACCAACGAACTGGCGAATTGAGATAATTAATACACTAATTTACAGCGAATACTTCAAAGAATTGAATACTCTTTAGTATCATTTTTCAATAGCCAATGTTATTCCAATATCATTGACAGAATAGAAATTCCATTTGTTTAAATTACTATTTTCTCTTCGTGCGTTATCCCTTTAAAAAGCTTAAACGGAAACTAGTTGAATGAGAAACGTCAATCCCCAATTACTAATTTGAACAAAGAATGCATTATTTCCTTAACACTTGAATTTTACAACGTTAACACCGAGAACGTCGAAATATGACTAACTGATGCATCTATCACTCTACCGCGAACTTTTCTCCATCGGCGTGTGGAGTTTTTTTCATTTCACAATGATTTCTCAGTAAATCAATGGAAAGGTCTCGCGCAGTATTTTTTCAAGTAGCAGTCACCATGTTGACTGAGAAACCTCCAGATTCAACCTTAATAATAAGAAAAAAGGTGTGATCATGATTTCTTTCTGTTCTTGCTTTCAGCTCTACGGTCTTAATCAGTGGCGGGATTTCAGTTTCAGGAAGGTGAACGGCAAATTCGAGCTCAATATATTTTAATTAATTAAAAAATCTATAGTTCACTTTAAAATGTTTTTAATTTTCCCAGTAGTTTGGGAGGGTAGGGCATTGTCTATTCTTGTCTCCCACCTCTCCGAATTCCGCCATTGATCATAATATTCAATTAACGATCTTGACTCAATACGTAATGATAAATACGTAACGAATAATCTTCCACAAATAATTCATTATGCGCCAATCCGTCACTGATCTGTGGCAAGTTCTCAGCCGAAACAAATTTCGTTTTAGCACATTCGGCAGAGTTACAGTGACTGCTATTCTGATTCTTTCCTCTAAAATGAGAAGAAAGCATTTAATGAAATACGTCTAATGTTTTCAATTGTTGATTCGCAATCCTGAAGCAATTTAAATTATTTTTAATTAACTCCTACGCTCTCCTCCAACTTGCGTTAATAATGCATTTAGCAGCGCGTTAATTTTCATATTTTAAGAATTTAAAAAAGACCTACGACTAAGCAAGGCGGTCTAAATGTGAAGAGCGACGTCTTCAAGGCGAACTAGCAGTTTCTCGGCGACATTTAAAATTTGTCACAGACGTCGGCTTCCGCGCCCGGATCAACGTTATCTTGGCAATTGAGAGCCTAGGCGGGTTGGCAACACTACAGCAGATGATGAGTCCAACAGCCAAGATAACCTTTTCAATGAGCGAAACTAGCTCCGGGTGCCGTATTCACTATTTACAACTCTGTGGGCCCCCTAAGGAAAGCGTGGAAATGAAGGCATTAGAGACGAGACATCGATAGCAAAATATCGATGATAGCAAACATCGATATTCAAAATACATTGACTAAAAACCATCGATGTCCAGGCTGCTTTAGTAACCTCTAATTCGTGTGCATTAAAATTTTAATTTGAGTGTTCGTGTTTATCAATTGGCAGAATAAGGATACGAGAAGGAGGGGCAGACCCTACGCCCACAGCGTATTAGTTGCCCACATATCAATGTACGAAATGAATATGAATAAAGAGGAAATACAAGGGCATGGAGGTCATCTCGAGTGAGAGTGTTTGGTCGATGAAAATAATACATACAGCGTTCCTTTCGTTCCAACACAAACTAGTGTTACCATCCGTTATTATTTCTTTTTTTAGCTTGTACAGCACTGTAATCATGGGAATTTGTCATTCAGAAACAAAACATCGGAGAAGAACAAAATATCGATCACAATACATCGATGTTAAAAAAACATGACGTTAATACATCGATATTTCTACAAAAACATGTCCCATCCCAGGTAACAGGCAGCAGTTCGAAACTTACGTTGAATCTGATGTGATTTGTTTAGCGGATGAATAAAGATCAAAATCTCCAAAAAAAAAAAAAAAAAACCTCAGTACAGCACCGCTTTCATGATTGATTGATTTTTTCGTGTTTCTGGGCGCGTGAACTGTTCCCACGTATGTGGCAGTATTCCCACACATGTGACATGTAAGCGTGTGTAAGAAGAGGGGATAGGACAAGGAAGAGGACGGAAAGATCGCGCGCGGTCCGAGGTCCGCTTGTTAGAGTACTGAAGCGAAATTCGCCTAATGCCGAACAGAAAAAACACGGGAAAACTATCGATCAGAGCAACCGGTTGCTAGAATATGGAGTTTGTGCACGCCATAGCGGACAGCACTATTGATGCACTAAAGTGATACGAAACTTACGCAACGCATGCGCAGAACATCGATAGTACTTTAACCGTCGACGGTACACATTCTCGCTCATTTTTCTCCAGATTTTGGCTGAATTCGACCTAGTTGCCTAGCTAGTGTCGAAATTCCTGCAGTGCACTATCAGGACTCCAAATCTATGACCTCCCGGTCAGACACTCACCAGTGACATCAGTAAATAGCCTGAGTCACCTCAGCCGGTTTAAAAAGAGTAAAATTACAATAATTATTTTTGATGCCGGAGGGGCATGTGCCATGCGCTCCTCCCCTGGATCCACCTCTGCTTCCGAGAAGTAGGTTTCTCTCTCCGAGAGACGGGCTGACTTGCTCTTGTTGGCCGCGCGGCGTGGCGGGGCGCGGAGTGGAATGGGGCGGGGCGGCGTGCCGGCACCGATCCCAGTCCAGCGGAACCGTTCCGGAAGAGTCCTCCGATCGCGGCCAGGCGCGGTCCTGCCCGCGCGCGCCCGTGCTCCGCAGCTGATCCCATCGCCAGATGGCCAGTGGCCGAAGCGGAGAAGGCGCTGACCCACTGCCTCCGACGCAGGGAATGAAAGCGAAGCCTCGACGCAGAGGGCAGTGGCGAAGCTAGATGGAGGCGAGCGGTCGCTTCACGGGAGTAAGAACTATCAACAAACTCCGACTACTCTACCCAAAATGTGTATACGTAAATTTAGCACTACACAGGTACTGAGCGAAGTGGCTAAGTGCGTAGGGCGCTACATTCAAGAGGTCCGGGTTCGATCCCCGGGTCGGCCATCCTGACCGGGGTTTTCGTGCTTTCCCTCGGTCACAAGGCGAATGCTGGGATGGTTCCAAAATCCCACGAACACCTCCCACTACCCGACCTAATACCTCCTACCATCATCCTAGTCATTTCACCCCTCATCATCACCTTATAATAATAAATAATAATAATAAATAATAATAAATAATAAATAATAATAATAAATAATAATAAATAATAATGAATTATTGTGTCCCATTTAACTGGACAAATCCAAATAACTAAAAAATAAGCAACGCACAAAAAATGTCCCAGACAAAACTTAGTATCTCCAAGGGGAATATCTACCTGATCGTAGTCTCGTCCCCGGTCCCTGGAGATGGGGCGGAGGGCAACTTTGACATCTTAAATAGGAACACCATTTTTTATTGCATATTAGAATTCTACAATAAAAAGAGACATAAGTTTTTTCTAAAACATTTTTTGAGAATCGTGGATAGATGGGGCCGTAATCTCAAATATAAGGTTTATGCAATTATCGAGAAATTAAACTTTTGATTGAAAAATAAAGAAACATCTGCTCAATGAGTTTTAAAAAACCCATCTAATGAAAACAGTTAAGCCTCCACCCCACCCTCAGGGATTTTTGTTTCACAGAAAAATAACAATTAGGCTACTCTGACTCTCCCAACTATTATTTTCCCTTACCTTATTATAACCAATACTCTACTCAATACATGTAAGTATATATGCAATACAAAGAAAAGTGGAGGTGATAAACTTGTTAACCTTGACGTATACAATGATGAATTAAACACTGACGGACTCTATTAAAGATTTTGATTCATACAATATATAACCAAATCAACTTAAAACTGCTTACAAATAAAACTGTTTTATGTACGTACTTTCAATAAAATTACAAATTACTGGACACTCGTTTTATCTTCTGAGACTGGAAATTTCCTCAGTTCTCAATGCAATCCTCATGGACAATAGACATTTATTCCGACCTGTCGCAGTATCGTTCTGCTTTTGTGCATCTAAAATGATCGGAGCAACATGAAAACGAGACGAATACGATATTAAACGTAATAACTTATATTTCATATTGGCATTTAAACGTCTCGTTTGTCCGTTGTGTAAACTTTTGCGTAAACATTTCTTACGAATTTTTATTAAATTTTTTAAATAACTATTTTATCCTAAAAATGAGTAAAAGAAACCATTATGAGCAAATTAGTTGATTATTCACGACCACGTAATGGTATTTTAGCCAGGAGTAACATATTCATTTTCTTATCTGATCATCTTTTTTAACATTTTGACACTTATTCTAAATGTGTGCCTATGAGATTAATGGGATTGCAATTCGCAGAACCCTTTATTACATCGGACATAGAAGACATTTTATTACATAAAAATAAAATAATGAGCCCCTTAATACACTCCTAATACGTAAGTAATCAGCACATAAAGTCGATAGGATAACTTTAAATATATTTACACGGGTTTGGGTACTGCGTTTCGGTGAGTTGATCGAGGGCGCAAGTTCCGAGCCACGGGCACCGAAGTGGTATTTAGGGCAGCAGTGCGAACGACGCGACTCGAATGCCCTCGCGAACCTTTAAGGCGGCCCATTTCCACGACCGGCACACCCACCTGCTGGAATGAGTCAACAGGGTACACACACGAGCATACGCACGTCTACTCGGGCGAGGCCGGACAGCACACACGCACCAACATTTAGCGGGAGGTCACATTACGAAATTCGGGGGAAGAATGGGAGTTGTACGAGAAAGTTGATGGGAACGAGGAGGATTACTTCAATCCCACTGACAATTTTGTCTTTAAAACATCTGTCCCAATAACAGTTTTTTCAGAAGGGAATGTTTTGTTTATTGAAACGGAAGAGAGCTTGTCATCAATGAGACAGCTCGGGAGGGAGAGATACCTGAAGGTTGAAAATCTCCAATCTGACCTGCAGATCGACGCCGGATCTCGTTCCAGTTGGAAAGGAACTCCGCCACCTCCCACGCACTTCACTTACGGGACTAATAACCGAAGATTTGAAACCGGATGGGGTGTCTCAGGGCATCAACTGACGTCACTGCAGTTTCTCTGACAGGGAGGTCCTAGAGATCGAATCCCGATGGCAGGATTCTCGTCACTAGCTACCCAACAAGGTCGATTTCAGCCTTGTCTGGAGGAGAATTCTAGCGGCCGGCTGCTCTGATAAGTAGTTTTCCATAGTTCTCCGATCAAAACCACGTGAATTCCGGAGCAGTAGCCTAACAAACGGGCCACGCCCCGCGCGCGATCTTTCTCTCATCTTCCTTGTCATCGTCACCCCTTATTTACGAACTTACAAGCACTATACTAGTCTTCTCGGGAGCTTAGAGCGTGTCCCAGCTGGGGCGGTGCCCGCTGGTGGAAGATTCCTGGATGGGAACAACCTCGCCAGCCGACGTGTAGGTCGGGGCTGGATTTCACCATCCACCGTAGGAAGAACACAGCCACCTCTCGTGATAAAATCTCTATTGCACTTAACTGTACTAATGACCGTAGCAGTTGACGCGCCCGAAACAATAACACTCACTCAAAACAACAGTTAAATGACTTGACATCATTCTGGATTTCCTTATTAAATAATGTAAATATTTTCGCAAATATTTAGACAAAACTATGATTATACAACTCGCAGCGTAAGAAGTGCGTAACGCGAAATTTAGTTCAAATTTCGTTAATCGCACATTTAATCGTTTCGTTTTTCGACAGAAATTAAAAAATCTTAATTTCACGCACCGAACATCAAGGGTAACTAATTATTTCAAGAGAGAAGATATTGGGAGCCAATATACAAAAGCTTGATATCTAAAATTAACCGTGTTCGGAGTCTCAGGGCATCAACTGATGTCACTGCAATGCGTAAGTCCGGGAAGTCCTAGGTTTCCAGTCCCGACTGTGGCAGGAATTTCGACACTACCGGTAAGATACACAGACAGCTAAGACTGTTAGATATCTATGTCGAATTCAGCGGCTGACTGGGGGATAATTCTAGCAGCCGTCTGCTCTGACTCTGTTACTCTGGCGCCGATCTCGCTAGTCAACGGAGGAAGACAAACAAGGAAAACACATGCACTACACTTACGGGACTAATGGCAGCCGTTGACGGGCCAGGAATCACTAAATCTTAAAACAAGATAGCACCTTTAGGTACTTTTTATCCCGAAACGGAGTTTGCAACATGATCGGCTGTAACATTCCATATTACATTTTGACAGTTCGTTTTTGACAGTAGAGGCTAATCTGATTACCTCTGTTCCAACATCTACAGCAATGCCCACGCGCCGAAAGTATCGCAATGATGGATTTTAAGTGGCGCATTACGTCCTTGCACCAAAGTATTCTTTTAAAGTAGGCGCCAAACCCTTAACTAAATTAAATTATTCTTTATATCTTCAACACCGGAATGTTTGCGGATCGGATCATTTGACATAGCCTTCTTACTTAACACATCTTCGCAATTTTGGGGTAGTTTTAAATTTACAGTGTGTGATACGTCGTTCGTATTTGAATACTGTTTGATCTTTTAGAACGTTTGTTTTTAAAGGTTGTATTTTGATGATTTGTTTTACATTCCTGTGATTTATCGCAGTGCGATAAATCCGAGAAGGTGACAGAGTGCTCCGAAAGTGATAGCAAGCATGCATTTAACTATGATGCAGGTGTGATGATGTATACCGGGAGCTCCGAGTTCGATTCCTGCCAGGAACAGTGAATTATCTGAGCAGCCCTAATTATCTGAGCAGCCCCCGACATATTTTCAACAATGATAATTAGCTATTACTTATGAAGTTTGTATTGTAGGTTGGCAATTCCCACAATGTAAACATATACCATACGTTATTGCACGAACTAACCACGGCAACAAGGTGAATATTATTTAATAACAGTATGGCAAGACTCTTAGAAAAGACAACAGACCAAGTTCCAACCTCACTCGTGATGTTCCATCTCCTTCGGATCACTCTTCCTCATCACTTGCAGCAACTAGCATTCAGAATATCTTTTGTTACCCAATCCCAACCACGTATGTACCATAGAAAAGATGTTCGAATTCTAAGAGCATCTGAACTCATGCCTGCAAAAATTTGGGTCATGGGATGTGGAAGGTAGACCACTCCTGGTCTTGAGATTAAAGGGCGAATACATTTTTTTTATTATTTTCAGCCAGAGAATTAAATACAATAACTATACAGAGTCAGATCCAGGAATGTGGAGACTTGGCTGAAGGAAGAAGGAACAAGCGTTTGAGCGTTGACGCACACCTCACTTTCCACGCTTTCCTGTCCTTCCTTTTAAGAAGATGATGATTCCTTTTAAGAGTATGAGTCGGGAATTCGCAGCTTACTTTCAAATTGAAATATGTATTTTTTTTAATTTATTTTACGACAATATTTATTTTATTTCTCTTCTGCAATTTGAGAATCCTATAATGTACCTGCAGGTAACTTCCTTTCAATTGAGTTGACCGAATGAGAGAACTTCCTGGCAGCCGTGTCTGCGATACATCACAACTTAAATTATTGTTTCTTCGTATATTTTCATATTAATATTATAAATACTTTGAATTCCTCTCAATACTCCGGTTAAGGGAGCCCTTGCAGTACTCATTTGAAATGTATCTTAATGGAAAAAAATGAAGAACAGATTAATTCCGTATATTCTTTGTTCGTTTTTATGCAACAGTTTTCGTTTGTTCGCTTTTCACGAACTGCAGGCAAAGGTATCAGACACGGTTAAATCTGTCTCTTGAAACAAACTATTATACTCATCGTAACATCCACTAAAGCAATAAATTCAGTAACTCAAAGGGTAAAAATTAGTAATGCAATTCATTGTTTATCATAGTACGTAAACGATTCTACTTCCATTAAAGTAAAAATATTTCCTTTTATAGTTTTTTTTAATTCGTTGTCAACTAAATCTTCTAACAGAATACTTGTGTTAATCTCCTAAATATATTATTACTAGTACGTGGAAATATGGAAGTGTTAATTGTAACTCTCTTCTCTCAAATGTCTAATTCAGCCATTAATCACTTAGCGACTACCGGCGACACGTAACTGAAAACAGCTGACGCGCTACATGCGAGAATGATAAAGCATATAACTCATTTAAAGACGCTAATTCCAATCCAGTACCACATTCTTGCATAAGGTAGAAAATATTGTCAAAAACTTTTTCTACGTTGTACATTGTTAGCATTGTTTTCTCTGCAAAAAGCATTCTTGCATTTGACAGTGTTGGAAAATGGAGTTTCATACAAAGTTTGTATATTCTTTATTTATTGTAAACACAGAAAAATATAACGACTCGAGACTGAATTTCTACCTGCTGCACGTCACGAGAGCTATCGATAGCTATCTGTACAAAACAAAACCAGTGGGAATGCGCGGTATATCGAAACTTTTCCTCCTTTTAGTGTTATTACCCAACAATTACTCAGATTTTTAAAAACTTCATTACATCATTTAAATATCTACAATTGAATGAAGCTACGAAGAAAACATTCACATCACAAGAATCAATATGGTTCAAAAATTACTTTGAAAATTGGCACACGTCTTAAAATTTCGAGCAGCAAGAACGCACGCTGAAAATTAGATTTATGGAATATCGCTTTAAAAAAGTTAGAAAAGTTATTCATATTCACTATACGGAAAATAGAAACATTGTTAAATGACGTTCAGGCTCGAAGACTAATGAAATCACCGAGGTTTACAAATTCTGGAAAAATACAATCTCTATTCACTGAACACACTGCACACAATTGAATGTGTTTCTGCAAATGCAATTTTATAATCACCGATATCTGTTCATGTGCATTGTAGTGATCTATGGCAAAGAAATCCTCCTGCTTAATTTAAAAACGTAATTCACCACTTATAATAATAATAATAATAATAATAATAATAATAATAATAATAATAATTGATTTTTGAGAAAGTGCCCATGTGTCAGTCAGATGCTTGTGACATCACTATTCTTTGCATTTGAAAACACGCAATCTTTGATCTTAAAATACTCGTTGTCTTTGCTTCGATAACTCTAACCTCATGCTAATACGCGCTTGCTCGCCACAGACCAAACCCTTCTTTAAACAAATATAAACTTCTTGACACAATGATACGACGCATTGATCAAATTACGGCAGATAAGAGTTCATTCTATTAATTTTACGTTCTTATTAAAATTAGGTTTTATACTATAACACCGTTTAATACTAGCAAGCGATAAGATATCTAGGGCCCACTATCTTTTATTTAAAGCAAAAATCAATACGTTTGATTGAGTGGAAAGCTCAAACTTATTTCTATACGAAACCCCTTAGTGTTTTAAATATATAGATTTTGGCACTTTTCTAAATATCAGAAGTTTTAATGAAAATCGGAACTATACCATACTTACAAATGCATTTTCTTCTATTGGAGAAAAAAAAATTAAACAAAAAGTTTCAGCAATTTTCCCAAAAAGGTTGAAAATGCCATAGGACATCATAAAGTACACCAAAAAATTAAAATATCTTGATGAACCAGAACTGCACAACTACATCTCACTCCTAACCTATTTACCAAGTTTCAACTCAAAAGCTTCTAATCTGACACAGTTATGCATAACACATACATCCACCTGGACATACATACAAGTCGATTTTCAGATATAAATTGTCATGCATTCCCTCTTCACCTGCACCAACCCTAATTATCTTTGGAACGGTACAGCGGTCCTTAACCCTGACGTGAGGGCGAAGATACAGCTAAAAAATCCCTAAATTGCAAATTTACGTCCCTTATTCGAAATCAAATTGTTGGAGAGAATCCAGTACTAGAGTACTGAAACTTTAGTACAGAGCGGAAAAGTAAAAAACAGTATGGCAGTGTTTTCGTTCCGTTCCCAACAAGTCTGTAAACGTATAAAATCGCAGTCGTGCCCCACTGTGCCTATGCTGCTATGGAGAGATTACTACAAGACTGGACCGCTACTGCTTGCCCACTGTTGGCAATAGAACTGCAGGTTGTGTACGTGTTTTCGTTTTGTCAGTGCGTTCGTTTACAGGATAGCTCGTTTGTAAATGGCTTCATCACTGTCCCATGCAATGACATCGGCCCTGCATGATGTTCATTTGTTTCCCGACCTGTCAAAGTGATCCCTTCTTAGAGTAACAAAAAAAAATATTTTCTATAGTCCTGATAATTTTTTTCTTAGTCTGCCTAACTCAAAAATAAAATCTTTTTACCACACAACGCACATGCGTACAAGAAAAAACCCTTTACCACAGATTTTCAACAACTTACACAAACGAGGTGTACCGGCTGAATGCGAAAAAAAAGAACGCATTTATGAGAACAAACAAAAATCCAAACCTGCACAATTATGTGGGTTGGGACTATCTACCTACACAACAGTGTAGACAGGGACGGAAAGGGCTATACCGAAAGCATGCACGACGCGAGTCCCGTTTCCAACACCACTGCCGGCCAGCTGTTGCTTCCCAGGCTCCGGCGAAGCGCGGGACTTTGGGGGGACGTCGCCGCTCGCGGGGCCCGCGCGGAACTCGGCCCCAGCGGAGCCCAAGCGGAGCCACCGGGCGGGCCGCGGCCAGCGCAGGACCTCGGCCGCAGCGGCGGGAGGCAGATTGCCCGTTGCTTACGTAAGCGCGCCCGCCGCTCCAGCACCGCTATGCCGCCCCGCCACCGCCGCGATGTCGCTCCAGATATACACGCGAGTGCGGCGCTCAGCGACCCCGCTGACAACCATAGGCATGCGCACTACGGAGGCCAGGGGGGCCGTGGCCTCCCCTACATGTTTTGAAACGGGCCCCGTAGCCCTGCGCAATAAAATAGTGTATTCCCTTCAATATGATCAATACCTTTCCCCCCTGTTTAAGCTAACAATTTGTGGAAATAACCCATCACATTTTGGGAAGAGATTCTCCAAAAGATTAAGCAATCCTATAAATGGTTCAACATAAAATCAACTGCATCTATCAAATGTATATTTAAAGATACAATATCATTCTTCTTGTACTTTTATTATTTTCCGTATGGCCACATGTAAATAAAAAGTTAATTGGAAAAAGAGTCCAGTGGAACCCAGAAATACTGTTGCCCCCTCCCCACTCTTGTTTCAGGCTGGGCTCACCTGTGCCAACTGCACATTCCATCATGCGTAAATCGGAGATGCGGATTTCACCGCCCTTGCCGTCAAGTTGAGAAACGCAAAGGCAATTAATACACACGCCGTCGCGGGCGCCCTCAAACAGAATGTCTGGTGCGATAACATCGCCTTTTCGTTTGTTTTTGTTCAATACATGAAAGGGTGCATAGTGCGTGTCATGGATTCGACTTCTGGTAGCAGTCTAACAGTAAAAGAAGCTCTGTTCAACGAGCACACACAGCGCAGTGTGCGGGTAACCCTCCGTTTATCTTAACTCTTCCGGAAAACCAATCAACACCATCTGACACCGGACGGGCGAGAGAGGAGCGGCCAGGAGGAAAAGCATGGCAGAGCGCTGCGCAGTGGAAAACGGGAGCGGCGCGGTTGGTCGGCCGGCCGTTGAGCTCACCTCCGCGCCGCCCGCAGCTGCCGTGTGGCTGATCGCTGTCGCGCGCCCGCTGGCCGTCTCTCCAGCCGCCGCGGCCGTGCGACGTGACCGCTCCGGGGCTCCGGCGGCGCACGCTCAAACTGTCGTCACTCGCTGCAGCGGAGGCGCCGCCACTCACGCCCGCACAACGGATTCACGTTCGCTCACGCGCAGATCGCCGCACAGCTCGCGCGCGCACAGCACAGCGTCCAGTTCCAGCCGCCACTGCGCGCCACTGCGCCCGCCGAGCGCCGGTCCCGCGCGCGAGGGCGCTCCGCGGCGGAGTCGCGCACTCGGGCGTCTTCGGGTCTCTTCGGCAGCCGTCGCAGTTTACCAGAGCACGTGGTATCGCACCGCGTACTCAACTTTTCCTCAAAACATCCTCAACAGGAATGATCTCAGGGGGCTCTTCACCAAAAGAAGAAGACATAGTTATTTTTCTTCTTTTTTACTGTAGTATAAACTTTTAGAGTGATCCTTAATCAATGAAATAATCGTAGAAAAACTAAATAATTCTTTTTAACCTATTGTGATCAAAACTGTTAATTGTTGAATTGCTTATTGTTTTGGAAAATCGAAAGTGGTATTGTGCTTTATATTTCCCTGTTACATTTATACAATGCCATTAACAAGAAATAATAACCAAAAGAAGACTAAACGATGCGAAAACTGTTAGTATTATACAGGCGCGGATCTACGGGGAGGGAAATGAGGGAATTTCCCTCCACTTCTAAAATGTTTCAGTACCTAACTATTAATATTAACTTGTCATGAAAGTTTCAAGCAAAAATATTATCGGATAATCATTAAAACGAATAAAATCGTATCTAATAATAATAAACTACTAATAATATGAAAACGTGTATCTGAAACGATTTAAAGATCCAATATTAAGGAATGGAATGCATAAGAAATAGATATGTATTTATCTTTAATAGTCTTGCAGGTGCAGGGTGCAGAGAATATTTTAAATATTCACAATTTTAGAAATTCCGAAGGTTTTTAATGGAAATAGAAAATAATTTATGTTATTAAGTGAGCTTTGCTCTATTCGAGCAAAAAAAATTATAGCGAAAAATATAGGTTGCTTTTGAGGATCGTTTAAGTATCATTTTTAATGTACACGGTTTCACTCAAAATTATCATATTCTCAAAAATTGTTCATGGCATTATTTAAACATTAATTCTGAAAAATAAATATCATTATGAGCAAATATCTATCTTGGATAATATAAATGCAAGCCTGCGACGAAAAAAAAAATACAATTCTCAAAAATTCGAAAGTTTTATTGAAAATCGGTTCTGTGCGATTCCTATTTGCATACTTTACTTCATTCCCAAAACAAAAAATGAAGAAAGTATTTGTAGCCATTTTTGAGAAAATTTCAAAAACGTTCTCAGAGGCGTCGCGTTGCGTACCCCTTCCCAACATAACTACTACGTACACAGCTCAAGAACAAATCATGGTGACAGCTGTGACGAAGCAATGACGCACTGAGAATGAGAATTCAGTTGGTACGTGCAACTTGAGAACAGGCGGATAACACAATCAAATATTTACAAATTCAGTCAAAATCGATACTGTTTCATTTTTGGAGGATTTATTATTTTCCCGGCTACATACGAAGTAATATACTTAGTAGTATAGGGAAAGTAAGGTAATGCTGCGGAAAATATATTTCGGAATTTAAACAGAAATGCACATTTTGGGGTCCCCTGATACCGAAAAAGTGTTCAAAGCGCTCATCTGTCTGTCCGTCAGTCCGTACGTCTGTGAACACCACTAGTGCATAAACCATACATAGGATTTTTTCCAAATTGTAGAAACCCTTGTCCATCTGGCTCGAGTCGAAACTTTGAGATTTTGGAAGGCGTTTTTTAAAATTTGGGGGTACTTTACATGAAGCTCCAAATGTACTCATAAATGCAATAATTGCAAATATTGTACGCAATATTGCGCAAAACTATTGAAATATTAAAAAATGTTTATGACAATGAAAGAATCAGAATGGAAAACAAATTTTATTTGTAGAAAAAATATCTTCAATTTTGTTGTTGTAGGAAGACGCCTGAAAAAATTCAAAATTTCGAAAGATTTCAAAATTTAGAGTTAACCTTGAAAATCGGACTTATGCCACCTCTATAAGTGTATTAGCTCTATTTTTACAAGAAATTTAAAGAAACAGTTTGGAGCCGTTTCTGAGAAAATTTGGAAAATGCCCGGGGGGCTTCATGTAAAGTACCCCCAAATTTTGATGAAAGTTTTTCAAAATCGCAGTTCCTTGAGTCGAGCCAGATCGACCTGGAATTATCCGTTTTGGAAAAACGCCTACGTAAGGTTTAGGCTTGCTTGCTATTCTAGCTTGAGGCTAGCTATTCTGACTTGCCCATCCTCTTACCAGCTGCCATCTATTGCGTTCAAAGTACATTCTTTTTAATTTCTTATTTTATCAATTTACTAATAGTAGAACGAAAATATTTTAATAATATTAAAAAGCATAAAACCCTTTCCTAAATTTCAATTTTCTTTAAAAAATTTGGAGCCGTTTTTAAGAAAATGAATTTTAAGTGCGGCGTTAATATGCTCATTTTCGGCTATGGTTTAGGCGCTAACGGTGTTCACAGACGGACAGACAAACGGTAAGACGGACGTTTTAAAAAAACACTTTTTCAGTATCAGGGGACCCCAAAACGTGTATTTTCGTTGAAATCTCAAAATCGATTTTCCGCAGCACAATATAACTTTCCCTATTCTACTTATATTACTCCGTATATACGTACGTATTCGGGAAAGTAAAAAAAGGTTCGTAATCCGTATCATAAACAGGTAGTTTATATTGAAATTTAATTACGTATATGTGGAAAACTGTTTGAACATGAACATATTCAGTAAAATAAAAATGCCACGAATATAAATGGAAAGAAAAATGATTTTTCAGGGTACGTTTAATAGTAGTTTATGCAATTAGTTTACAATGTCAAGCTTTATTGCATGAGTACATGTTTTGAAAACGAGCGACTTTAGGAGAGGGTTTTTAAATTTGTACTAATGTAATAAAGCAACTTTATAAACGACTTGCATACTATATTTTTTTGTATAACAGCATTATACATTTATAAGAGAATCAAACTTAATTTTGCCCTTTGCGCCCACTCTGGCTTTCACGGTTCACGATTGCGTCACAATTATATATATAAAGCAAAGCACGGAACCACGAAACGCTCCCGAACACAGCTCTCCGCCTTACAACATAGGAGCCGGTAACTCGTGCACCGCCCCCAGTGCGCATCTCCCATTCAAGACTCGGTTTTAAAATTAACATAATACTTATCACACAAAAACTAAATTCAATGTAATGTTTATAAAAAATAATTTTTACAGAAGAGCATCCTAATTACAATTATTTCTCGTGGTGCACTACATTTTCGTCGGTCGAGGACATCACAAAAGGAAGCGTCGAAGCCATTTACAAGTTTGCCAACTACAAACGAACGAATGGAGCAAGAGGAGTCTAAAAGGCTCAAGGACATAACGACCGCAGAACCTTCAGATGTGTTGCCAGCACTAGCTGTCAAAACGTCCCATTCTACAAAAATTGCTCTACACCAACTTTTAGAACAAGCAGAAGAGTAGAAAATTATTACATTTTGCCAATGAACATATAATGGAAAATTGCATATAACGGAGTTACAAACATATAAGCATTGGCACTTGTCCCAGATTGTGATACTAGGATTTATTTAACCGTGCACTTGACGAAAATCAGCTGTTCACGGTTTCATCCAATCGGGTGCTTGGACGTTAACCGTGCACTTGACGAAAATCAGCTGTTCACGGTTTCATCCAATCGGGTGCTTGGACGTTCCCATAGTCGCGTCACTGTAGCGATATTCAAGCTCTCAATTGGATTTAGATTTAGATTTATTTAGTAAAAAAACAGTAAAAAAAACTGCATGTCACGTATGGGTGAGAAGATTATTTGCGCACGTTTTCTTGAGTTCCAGAATCCCTCCCGTCATGTTAACTATACATAGTTGAAAGATGCGTATAACTTTAAAATAAATAAACAAAAAAAAATTAAAATCGCGAGATTAGCAATATTTGAAAAAAATAGACATTTTCGTTTCCGAGTTATAGAAAACTTATTTGCATCGGTAAACGAATTGCAAGTATGAGTTTTCTGCATTGCTAACAAAATATTAACTCGCCCATACCTCTTCTCCTATCATTACAAGCAAAAGGAGAGTTCAACAAAACGTGCGCACAGTGAAGCTACATTTACGACCAGAAGCAAAACAAGGGGCCATCTCAGCATTTGCTCAATGGATCAGGGAAACGACAAAAACCTGATCGAGATGGGGATCATTGACCCGGAAGCTAAAGTACATTATTTGTTACAAACATATTAAGTCTTTTAAAAAATTTATACAATACAATTGTATACTAATTCAATCTACATCACTGTTTTGTTAAAATAAACATTTGTTTTCTTTTTGATAATCAGTATAGTCTCTAATTTTATAGAAACAGTTATGCAGCAGAAAAGATTTTACTTTCAACTTAAATTTGTGAACTGACTTTAATTGTTTAATGTCATCTAGCAGTGCGTTGTAAAGTAACGTACATGTATTGTATGTGGATTTCTGATAGTGAGTTGTTGAAATTGACACTTGATGAACGAGATTTTTACGACGTCTAATTATAAATATCAGTATTGCATGAAAATATGTTCCCACCGTTAAGTAAGTCACTTTTGACAAATATTACAGATTCGTAAATATATAGGCAAAGCAGTGGTAAGATTCTAAGCTCAATGAAGAGAGGCTTGCAGGGATCACGCAGATGACATTTTTTCATTATTCGAATAATTTTCTTTTGCAATCTTAAGGTCTGAGTACTACATGATGAGCTTCCCCAGAATTGTATGCCAAATCTCAGGCGGGAATGTACATTTGCAAAATACACGCATGAACGAGCTGTATGAAGGCTGACAGAATTTTAAAGAATTCTGAATACGTAACATAATTAACTTAATTTGGTGTTTAATCTTGTTATATACAGGGTGCGGCAGCATAACGTCCTTTTTTCAAAACTCAATAAAAACCATTGTGTGCATCGGAAAATATTTATTTATTTTTTATAATGTAGGTACATGTCTAAAGTTTTTATTTACATTGTTTTGAAGATCAAATCTGTTAGGTGACGTCCCTCATTCTCCATACATTGCGTAAACCGATATCTGGCGTTTGTCATGACTCTTGTTAGCATAGCTGGTGTTATGTTGGCAATTTCTTCTTCGATGTTGGTCTTCAAATCTTGTAGGGTTCTTGGACGGTTCACATAAACAAGGGATTTCAAAAAACCCCATAGATAAAAATCACAAGGGGACAGATCGGGAGAGCGTGCCGGCCATTCCAAATCGCCTCTAATTGAGATAAGGCGCTCTGGAAAGTGTTCCCTCAAAACAGCCATCGATGCTCTTGGAGTGTGTGCTGTTGCACCGTCTTGTTGGAACCAAGTGTCCCCCAAATCCAACTCTCCTAGCCTTCGGAAAAAAAAAGTCTGTAGCATGTTTACATACCGGTCCGAATTCACTGTCACTGTAACCTCATTTTCCTCAAAAAACCAGGGACCAATAATTCCAGCTGAGGAAATTGCACACCACACTGTGACTTTGGGTGAATGCAAAGGCCTTTGATGCAATTCTCGAGGGTTGGTGTCAGCCCAGTAGCGCATGTTTTGTTTGTTAACCGACCCACACAAATGAAAATGGGCTTCATCGCTAAAAAAAACAATAGCACCCTCGGGAACGACATCAAGAAGAAGCTCACACGCGTTCATCCGAGAATTGAAGCCACGTTCTGTAAGTTCCTGCACTATCGCCATCTTATAGGGATGAAAATGAAGAGCATCACGAAGAATTCTTCTCACAGAACGATCGGATAGTCCAAGGGCAGATGCGTGTTTGCGCGCAGAACGCCGTGGTGATCGCAACATTGACGCTCTCACTGCTTCAATGTTCTCAGGTGATCTAACGGGCCGAGGGACTCCAGTTCTTCGTTTTGTCGCACTTGCAGTTTGTCTGAATGTAGTGACCCATGTAACAATTGATTTGCGCTCTGGGACGGGAGCCAACGGGGCTAAATTAAAGCGATTCCGAAATGCACGCTGTGTTGCAATAACCGAACATCCGCTTGAAAAGTAGGCCTCAACGGCAAAGGCACGCTCCTCACTATTCCAACGCATGATGGCGACTGAACCGTGTCGGGACAAAACTTTACAGTACCCCCTCTTGAACGAGACCACTAGCGCTCCGCTATGACATCAACTAACTGAATGGCGCGCATTTTAAAAAAGGAAGTTATGCTGCCGCATCCTGTATATGAAACCGCAACAGCTGATTCACGTTAAGTGCACGAATACACAAATCGTACTATAGGCAGTCCCATAAGAAAAAATGTTCGGCACGTACATGGAATCTTCTTGTCGGCGTCAGAACGTGACCTGCTGATCTGTGCATAAGGAGTTGCCTAAAAATCACGGAGAAATGTCACACGTTTAACTCCGTTTTATGAAATTTCCCACTACAAATTCACTGGAAAAAAGTGATCATTTTCGAACCTCTACATGCTTTAGAAGTTTCTAAGATTTATTCTGAGTCATTATATTACAGCACATATTATACCTTTATATTACAACACGTAGCGGAATTACTCATAACTCTTCACAATTGTAACTCACATGTCGCGAGAGTGAAACTATGCTGCTGAAAACAGATTGCAGCACTGCTTCAATTTTCAGTCAACAAAAAAGTACCTATTTATCCTACTTTTGTGAAATTGAAGTAAAATTTTAAAAAAATATGATTTTATCAATAATCTAACGCATGAACTATGTACGCAGAAGAAAGTTCTAAAATGTATTCTATGTTTTTGCCATATTTACAACACATGAAACTCAAGCCAATTGACACAAAGGCGACCCTCATTGCTACAACTGCAACTTGCACTCACTAGTCAGCACTTTGTTGCAATTTATTTTCGTTGCGATCAAAACTCTGGACTGATGTAGCATCAATTATTTATAAGGTGGCCAATTTTTTTTTTCAATGCAAAAGAGGACAAAAAAAATTAAGAGAAAAGGACAACGTAAATAAATGAAACATTTTATTAATTCAAACAAAAATACACTAATTATGCATTCATCCCTTTTAATTATTTAATTAAACAAGTATTTTTCTATTGAATGAATATATTTTGTCAATGTATGGGACATTTCGGAGCAAGAAGTATTCTTCATATTAAATTTAACGGCAAATGCAGCAGCTGGAGAATCAACATTCAATCTTGATTTCACCTTTCTCCAAAAATATGAAATAATGAAGCTGAAACAACTGAATTTGGCAGAAATTCGTCTGATCTGTCGACCTAATCGCGTATTTCCGAACTATACCGTCACGTGAAGCGTAATAGTTCGGCGTGGCATCTCCAAATTCGGAGTTTAACAAAAAGGTCTTAAAATATTGTAATGGAGGACACTTTTCGAGGGAGGACAGAATCTACAAAACAAAGACTGTCCTCCCTAAAGGAGGACGATTGGTCACATTATTAATGTTATCTAACTTGAACAATATGTTATTATATAGCGTTCTAGAGAGAAAGGAACGTGTGCTTGAGGAGATTACCAAGCGTTTAATAAAAAAAAAGAGTTAAAACGTGCTGAATATGCTTAAAGCAAAAGTTGAAATATTTATCAAACGAAATGAATAACATTATTTCACCTATTTCCAATACCAACGACTGCCCTCTATTTTTGCAACGCTGTGAATGCATCCATTACGATATAATATTGATCGTTGACAATTTTTAGGTTTTCCTAACCTATTGTATCACATAAAAAAACTACGATTGTTCTTAATTTCTCTTTTTAAAATTGGATCGAATAATATAAAATGTTTATTCCTCCTCATTTTCCTGATTTTTTTAATAGTTGCAATGCCAGACAAGTGAAGAATCCATACAAAAAATATGAATTCAGTTACCACGATTTCCAGTATTTTGACCCATTTGCGACAGCGAAGTTATGTGACACGTGGTTAGTGGCGACCCAGGCGACGTAGGAGGGAATTGTTCGACCATTCAGAGACAGTTTCTCCAAAGGTCTTCGATTCACAGCCTCCCTCATCACACGCTAGAGGGCAGTGACTGCCTGGCCTGGCAGTGGTCGGTTCGGCACTCAGCAGTGGTATTGTGTGAAAATGGAGTCGTACGAAAGTGTGTTGCTCGTGAAATCTGAAACAATGGTATACAAAATCCCACCGAGAACAACGAATAGAGGGCACAGGTAAATTTACTGGACGTTCAGGATTAATTGGTTTAAATTTTATCAACTGTTACTGCCGTTTAACTACATATATCTAGCTCTGAAATTGAAGTGCCTCATGTCATACGTGGAAGTTCGTAGAGGCAGCTGTCAGTCGCGGAAGTTATCAGGAGGAAATGGCCTGCATTTATCTCTTTATGGAGACAAGAAAGAGTTAAGAGTTATACAGAATAAAAATTTTACCAGAGAATGGGATGTACATTAATTCCTATGTCTGTTGTATAGATTAAATGAAAGTACCAATAAAACACTGTACAGGATGCATGGTAAACTTTTTGTTTTGTTTAAGAAATCTTCCCATATAACAGCTAATTCCAAATTCGTACTGTAAAAACAGACACATTTGGCTCCACTTTTCATTATTTTTTGAGATGCTTAGAAAATGATTTATGGTAATGCGTTTGTTGAGTATACTCAATTACTAAAGTAAAATTCAGGTTACCTTAATTTGACAATTCATGTATATACATGTATTCTGATAAATTATAGCAAAAATAGATATCCCTTTCTTATTAGTAGTGGACCCTGTGTTGCTTTCAACTGAAATTTTGTTTGCTTTGACTGAGTCTTATGCATTGTTTACAGGGCAGCTGACTGGAATCTGAATGAACCTCATTGGGTTGGCAGGTTGCGGTTGGTCTCAAAAGAAAAAGATTGTGTTTTGAAGCTAGAGGACAAGACAACAGGAGAACTTTTTGCAAAATGTCCTATAGATCAATACCCAGGCCTTGCCATAGAATCAGTAACAGACTCGTCTCGATATTTTGTCATTAGGATTCAAGATGATGGAGGTATTGAAAATTGCAGAATATATTAATATTCTTTGAGTAGAGTTCAGGGTGCCTTGTAGCATTAGAACATCTAAGCTAAGGGAGATAAAAGGGTTTGTTTGTTTGTTTGTATTAGAAGACTGAATTAAATTGACAAAAAATAACATAATTGTTGGTCATTTACAAACAAGTCAGGCAAGTTCAAATTAGCTGCTTAATTGGAGAGAGACTGCCTCAAAATTATGGATTGGTCTTGATATCTTAAATTTGAGAAACATTGTCACATTTTTCTTTAATTTTCAAAATTTAAATAAGTGAAGTTTGATTGGATTAATTTTCTTCAGTTGCGACATTGAATTTGACATATTATTATCTAATTAAAATGAAAATAATTCCGAACATAAATTGTAGAGAAGTTTCTATAGTTGCTATGCTCGGTTGAGAATAATGCCCAGTATTTCAGCTCAAAAAAATTATTTTTTTGTGAAATATAGGTTTATACTTAAGTCGGAATGTATGCATTAGTGTTGTAGATTGCATTTAAGATTCTTGAAGCATTACCTATGACAATGTATAAGTAGAGATTATGGTATAAGATAAACAGTAAAGTGCGTGACGTTATTGTCATTTATTAGCAAGAACTTGGAGAATTTGTAATGCTTGGAAAGTTCTTATTGCTTGCGAAATTGTATATTGATTATCTTCCTTTTAACATCACATTGCAAATGCACTTAGTTATTCTTTCTTATTATTTGTTAGATTTTTCTTTTATCAAGGTTTTATTTCATGAAAATTATGTATGCTTAATTTTTTTGATTTTAATTATGTTTGTGTTTAATTATACTAATTTTCACACTGATTAGGAAATCAATATTTGCAGGAAGGTCAGCTTTCATTGGATTGGGATTTGCTGATCGCTCTGATAGTTTTGATCTCAATGTTGCTTTGCAAGACCACTTTAAATGGCTGAAGAAGTCAGAAGAAATAGAAAAAGAAAAGGAAGAACCTAAACAAGAACTGGATTTGCGATTTAAAGAAGGAGAAACCATTAAAATAAATATGAAAATAACTGTAAGTGCCCTCAATTAAAATTTGCGGAGCAAATTTGCAGGTTACAAATTTGCTTGTTCATTACAGAGATTTGGGGTGGCTTTTGCCATTATTGAAAGACTAATTGGGGATTTGACTTTGTTTTTAACTTGTACATTCTATATCGCCGAAATTCTTTAAAGCGCTGCATTTTATTTATTTATTTACGGCAAAAAACGGTTAAAAACTGTGTGACATGCAATGGGTAGAAGTTACATTTATTTTATTTTTTTCAGGAGAGTTTTCATTTAAGTTCTATTTATATATACCATGAGGCACAGTGTTTAGAAATGGGTCACTTCAGATTTTCCAAATGTTTCTATCATTGAGAGCTGAAGAGATACCCCCAACTGGTTTCCCAGACATTATAGATGAAATTTCACAATTCTGTGAACACCAATCTGGAGAACTATCAATTTTACTAAAGCATAAAATATTATTATTCATAAATATCAATATTCTTGAGGTTTCTTGCATGCAAGATGGACCTAAACTCTTCCTCCACTTTACCTGCACCCCCTTCTCTTCCCATCTTTCCTGCTTCAGTTCCACAGACATTCTCTCAGTTGCTTTCACTCCATGTGCTCCACACGTCTCCACAAGGTGATGTCTTATTTATTAAGAGTATGCATGCTTCTCTATTAATTTTGCAATTAGTTTTTGAAAATGAAAGGTAGGCTTCCATCTACCTGTATTTTGTGTTCCCTTGCTTGTTATACCGTGTATTGCAAGAATGTTGTATTTTCCGTTGTAATGTTGTGTACTCTTTTAGCTTGAAATTCACCTGAAGATGGAAGAAATCTGCTTTCGCAATTTTGTAACATTACTGATGAGTAAATATTTGCAAATAACTTTGTTAATAATTACTACTATTTATCCTCAATCTATATTGATTGCCCGTAATTATAAGGAAATGTTAAATATAAACAAAAATATTTTTCTTATCTACGTATTTGGTTGTATTGTTGTAACTCAGTTTCATTTTCATTTGCTTATTCTTCTTGTGTGTTGTGGATTTGTTAGTTTTGTTGGGTTGAAATAAACTTTTTCTACCCAAATTACACATTTCTTTTAATGCTTACTAAGTTTTTGGAACTTTTTTATTAATTTACTTTTTATTTTATTTTTTGCAGAAGAAAGATGGAAGCGAAGTTGTGAGCAGACCCAAAACAAAGACCAATACCAGTACCGGAATATTACCTCCTCCTCCAGGTGGTGTGAAAATAGCACCTCCTCCAGCAGGGAGCTCCAAGAACTCTCCTGCAACCACACCGTCTCACAGTGCACAGTTACCCGTTGCTGGTAGTGCCAATCTGCTTTTTGATGCAGGGCAAGCAGAAGCCTCTGGTGCATCTGGGGGAGCCTCCCCAGTGCAACCCAGAAGTGGAACTGGAGAATCGTGGGGAGATTTCACAAGCGCAAGATCTACAACTCCTGCAGCTCAACCAAGGTACTGCCTATGAGGCATTTATAAAATTAAGAATTTATTAATAAGGAGGGCTAATGGCATGTTCATGTTATTCTTGCTAATGTAAATGATTGTTTTTAGGATACTTCCTTTTAACAATTTTTCAAACACTAAGAATTGTATGCTAATAGTAAATTGTAAATACAATTCTTTTCCTTGGAAGAATTATAGTCTGCCTAAGAAATGAACTTAACATGCAAGAATGAATTTAAAAGATGCTTATCTTTTCCACTTAAAAGAAAAAAAGCAAACACATGTACATACACCCAGTGGGTTTTAGCATTATTTAAAGTACATACAGTTAGTACATACACTAGTGTTATAAGTCACAGGATAGCAATATGCAGAGAGCAGTAGTATGGTGTATAAAAGGTTAAGAAAGGGCAGTGCATTAGCAGAGCTTCCACTTGTACTCGAGGGATTCATATGGAAAGGTTTCAGATGTAATTGTGGCCCACTGACTTGGATCACAGAATGGTAAAGGAAATTCAATGTTCCAAGATCCACAGTATCTAGAGTGTGTCAAGAAACCCTAATTTCAGGCATAACCTCTCACCTCGGACGATGCAGTGGTCAGTGGCTTTCACTTAATGACCAAGAGCTGTGGCATTTGTGTATTGGTGCCAGTGCTAACAGAAAAGCAACTCATGAAAGCATGAAATAACTGCATAAATCAATGTGGGACGTACAATAAACATATCCATCAAGACAGCCCAATGAAATTAGGCTTTCATGGGCTATGGCAGCAGAAGACAAACTCGAGTGCCTTTGCTAACAGCACATCTCATGCAGCATCTTTCCTGGGCTGGTGACTATCTATTGAACCTCAAGAGGTCAGGAAAACTATGACTTGGTCAGATGAGTCCCAATTTTAGTTGGCCCAACTTACCTACAAGGCATTTGTAAGCTGGTAGAGGCTCTATAATGATGTGGGTTGATTTTACATGGAATGGGCTGGGTCCTCTGGTCCAGCTGAACTGATCATTGACTGAAATGGTTATGTTCAGTTACTTGGAGATTATTTGCAGCCTTTCATGGACTTCATGTTCCCAAACAACTATGTAACTTTTATGGATGACAATGCATCAAGTCACCAAAGCCTAATTGTTCACAATTGGTTTGAAGAACATTCTGGACAATTTGAGCGAATGATGTGGTCACCCTGATCGCCCAACATGAATCCCATCGAACATTTATGGCTCATAACCCAGAGGTCAGTTCATGCACAAAATCCTGCTTTGACAACACTTAAGCAATATGGATGTATGTATGTCTGAAGAGGCAGCTTGGCTCAATATTTCTGCAAGGGACTTACAATGACTTGTTGAGCTCATGCCACAGTGAGTTGCAACACTTCACTGTGCAAAATGTGGCAGCAAAGGTAACAGTTAGCGTATCAGACTGATATACCCAAGTTTGCGGGTTGAAACCTGATTGAAGCTGTGGATTTTTAAGGGCAAGAAAATCCTTCATATACCTTCCTACAGAGGGGAGGTAAAGCCGGCTGTCCTATTAGTAGATTACTGCATGTATGAGATCCTAAAGCCTAAATGAAGCCTCTGAGCTAAATTAAAATCGCCTGTTTTATTGCCCGAGTGATACCTTCTTTCTCTGCCAGAGAGTGAAAGGAGTATTGTGAAATTTGCGTGGCCAGACAGAAGAGCGCGCCTGATGGCCCGAGTCTTGCCATGTAAAATGAGGCATTAATTCAATTCAGTTTAATTCAAAATGTTGTCTGACATGATCGTGTATATTCAAAGATCCCCCTTTCCCCTCTATTTTAAGATTTCAAACATGCAGAATCATTACCAATTACAAATTTGCCTTACAGTTATTATCTTTGGGTAATAAAGAAACAAATATGTTTATGTATTTATTTTATTCTACATGGACATTTCTTGTTCAAACAAACAATTGAAAAAAATATAAATAAAGTAGCTGTTGTAAAGTGATTCAATCGAATGAAATAAGAGCAAATATAAACATCATTTATAGAATACATACAATGCATATCTTTTTGAAAATAAAAATTTAAGATAATATGTGGATTGTGGATCATGAGCAATTTATAAAACTACTCAAACTCAGATCTAGTACATCAATGTTGTTCTCTGGAGTCCTGATTTTTTTAGTGTAGAACATATAATGTTGCAAAACGAATGGCCCAAAATATCAAGTGGGTTTGCTTGGAACTTGAAACAATTCAATAAAGGTGACTGAATGATACTATGTATGTACAAAAATACAATATAGTTATAAATTCTTGAAGATTTTAAAGTAGGTATTCTTGATGCTAGGGATTGTATTTGTGCAATTATGAGTGAAAAATTGATATGGTAAACAAAGTCTTTTGAGAGGTAAAAAAAAAGTGATAAACTGTTTCCAAACTATTGAATAGTTATTCAACCTGAGGCAACCAAATAAGATGAAAACATCAAATGATTCCTAAGTAATGAATAATACAGACTCCTCAGGGCAGCACTGTCCTGTAGCTTCTCACAAATTCTCTTTATCAAACCTAATTGTTACAAGGATTTATTAATTATTCTATAAACACAATCAAATTTCTTTTGCTGTCATAAATAGTACCAAGATCTCTAATTGAATGTACATTTTCCAGGTTAATATTATTAATTGCATTAGAACTATTTAGGAAACTGTTACTTGTGGTAAATTCTGTCAATTTGCATTTGCTTGGGATGCAATTCATTTGTAGAACAGCAAAAATATTAAGTTGTTAATCTTGTATTTCCATAGCATCGTCTATAAATTCTATACTCTTAAATATCTCTATTATTAGCATGTCTCTATTATTAGATGTTGAAAACCAACAGAATCTAGCATGTGAGAGAGTTTTGTTGTATTTTTAGAAAAATGTCAGCTTTGAAAATAATTGCAAATTGAAAATAAGAAGCTCTAAACACTATTTACTTAATCTTCAAGATGTATGAGCTAATTAATTACTAATCACACCTTTGTTTCAGTGCCCCACCTGCTAATTCCAATTGGGTGCAGTTCTGAAGAGGAACCATATTGTTAATCCTTTTTAAGTTGAAATATGTATGATGTATTAGTTAAAGTGTTTAGACCAACATCAATAAAATGTTGGTTTGAGAATCATGTTGATTACTGTTGCAGAGCAGTGATTCTGTAAAACTTAAAATAGTCTAAAAATGTTACAATATATATTTCGAAAGATAAATATAGATATATTGTTAAATATATGTACTGTATTGTGTGTTATACAGGAAGTGATTTATGTGACAGAATGTAGAAATGAGTAACCTGTGATCTTTGAGATTCAAATTGATTTAAATTTGGCCATCAATTAGAACTTCAATGTGAATAAAAATGAAAATCAAATATAGAAATCTTATTACAATCGATTGTTATATGTAAGATTGCAGTGGCATTGGTAAAGGATTTTACATATGTCTCATAAGAGTAATTAAAGCTCCATGTGTATTAATTGTAACATATTGAGATTAGAAAAAAATTCTAATGCAATGTCACTTAAGATGAGTAACTGCAGCTGTTGGATAGTGCTTGAAATAATAGAAAGTTGATATTTTATTGGCAGATATATTGGTAAATCAAAATTCCCTGTAAATACTTAATTTTTCAAGCCTAATCTTAAATCAAAAAATTATGTATGTAATGAGTAGATTATTTGCAATTGAAATTTACTGAATATATCACCAAAGAAATCTCATAGTGTTTAGTGAGAAGTTGCTGAAGAAGTACTTCTTAGCAAAGTTGACAGATGACAAATGTGAATGACAACAATAGATTTAATTTGGGAACATTGCATAGTACACATACAGTCGTCACATTGTGCATGATCGATCAGTTTATATACATTAACATATATTGTTCCAGGCACATACTGTGTAAGGTAATTTTTAATATAGACAGTTTTACACTATTTTGCATTAATTGGTTTTTAAGTGTAGCGTAAGGTCAAATAAAAAATCATGAGACATAACTGCTTAAAACTGACCTACATTAGAGACATCCTTGGATCAAGGCAGCCTTAGATTTATTTATCAGTACTTAAGTGTGTACAAACTAGATTAGCAATGTCAATTGCAGTATTAGGAGATTCATGTGAAAGAAAACATGAGAAAAGAGATTTTTCATTTCCTATATTAATGAATATTGAGGGTAAGTATATTAATGTGCATGTACATGATGCACTGCAACTTTTCAGTTGATTCACTCATGCTTTCACTGGTAATATTTTTAGTTTTTTTCTTTTTTTTTGGATTTGTACCTTGCTATCTAATGTGGTATTTGTTGTCATGTCAGTTTAATGTGTTTATCAATGTTTTTTAAGAATTATCAGTGTCTTCACTATATATTGTCTCTTTCAACTAGACTATTTAATTTTTTCTAATTATGTTGTAATTGTTTTCACTGTGTGCTTGCATGAATGTATTTTGGAATTAGCAAAGGATAAATGCTAACACTGGAAACATAGATTGGCCTAACCTACGTGTTGAGCTGCTAGTTGGAAGCTGATCTATAAATTCACATTCCATTTGAGTGTGTTCTGGTATAAATTGCAGTGTAAAACAAGTTTGAAGAAAGTTACTCTTAAGACAATGTATTGTGTATTATATATTTCTATAATTATAAAAATTAGGGAATTTATATATTTTGTTGCATACTACTTGTATCCCTATTTTTTAAGATTAAAGACTTGTTTCCTGAATGCTGGTTTATTGTTCATATCACAGGAAGTTTAAATCCAGATTTGAAAAATATATCTCCTGTGGAGAGTAGATTTTCCTTCTGAATAAAAAAAAATTAGGTTAGAAAGGAGAAAGGTCAAAGAACAAATTCAATTTTTTCAATGCAAAATTTACATGATTGCAAGAATTAATCAAAGCAATGCAATGATCCAAGGTGGACAAGACCAATTTATTAGAACTCAGAGATTATGGATCAATGGTCAGCTGTATCAAAAATAAATAAAATAAAGTTAAATTAATAATTTTCAGCACGATGTTTAACACTCCAAAAAGAAAGCCAAGAGGGAAATAAAGCTATGTATTTTGAGTACAGCTGAATCAAAAAGATTGTAGAATGAAGAAAAAAAAAGAATAGTAATATTACTTGGTAACAGGCTTAATACATACAAAAGTTAAATGCCATTTTGTATTTACACAAGTCATGGTTCACAGCCACTAATGGGTGCTTTGTAAGAAAGAACTGCTTAAATCATCAATACAATGAAGTTATGTAGATGTATTTTGTAACAGCAGCAAAACTGCTGTTGAAAAATAAACACGAAACTTTTCATAAAAGTAGCATGCACACTGCTCTAGTACAACAAATTCTTCCTATTACCCTATAATAAAATAAATATTTTAACTGAAACAGTCATTATGATCGCTGTAATAACATAGTATAGTATATAGAATAACAGTTTGTTTCATACTAAGATATTTAAAGCTGCGTAGCATAATGCATCATGTAAATAGTAAATACTTAATGGTAGATCTTTCTTGGAGCCTTGCTGTCACATCATAGCTGGGTCATATGCAATGACACACTGAGTATGAGAATTAAGTTGATATGTGCAGTACAACAGTAGGTGAAATAATACCATTAAATATTTGTATTTTTATTCAAAACAAACTCTTTTTTGTTGTTGTTTTTTCTTTCCCAAGTTCTTGGGAGGCTCCAAAGTTGTCTTTCAATTTCTGCACATGTTTGAAAGTACTAACAAAGAAATTTTTGTATTTTTCCCAGAGTTCCAGGGTAATTAATGAAACCAAAGCCATATAGCACACATCTTCCAATTTCTGTGTGGATTGGAAATTAGTAATATAAATACACAAGAACAGTATGTTGAGGGCTTTTTCAGATTAAGAAAGAAAAAAAAAAAATGTTCAAAAGTAGTGATGCAATATTGATAACAGAGCATCTTTGTTCAAAATTATAACATCTAAAATGATACCAATTGGCCAAAAACCATTGATGTTTTTAAACATGTTTGAAAACTGGTATAGTAAATGTACCTGTAGCACAATATTTCTTTGGAGTGGCCATGGTCATTTATTAAGATTTAATTGGCAAAACAGAGGTGGAAAATAAGAACAATTAACAAAACAGACGTCGGAGCTCCTAGGGACATCTTAAGATGTAAGAACTTCAGTTCACTGAAGAAGAACCACAGTGCATACATTTATCACTTCTACATGTGCAAAATACGAGGAAAGATTTAGGAAATACGACATTGGTGATTTTGGGCAAGAGTTAGTCTGATCAATGAAGGTAGTATCATATAGCAAGTCATTTCTGTATGGTAGTATAAACAGCATCCTTTTGATTTGAATACATTTATTTTAGTATTAACAAACAAAACATTAGCTTCAATACAGCAATGTTGCATTTCTATTCAGAACTACTCTGTTCTGAAAGTGTTGTTTCACGAATGGTAGGATTAAATAAATTTTAGTTCTCAAGTAAATATGAAAAAATATATTTTAAACTTTAGTAATGAACAAAGTATTATATAATTTACATCAGATTAATTATCATATATATCTTTGGCACTCAATTATCTAACAAGAATTGCTAGAATTGTATGTATAATTTAAATATAAAAAATACACCTAATTACATCCCAGAGAGAAGCAAATTTTCTCAGAGAGTTTATCTCTCGAAAAATCTCAAAGAGATTTTAATTACACCTTTCTTTCTCCTCAGTTTCCCACCTGAAAAGAGAAATAAAGAAAAACATCAGTCTGAAAGTTACAAAACAGAACAAAGAACTAGCAAAACTATTTTAAAATTTTAGAAATAGTTATACTAATATATTAATAATTATATTATTAATATATGATAATTCTATTAAAATGTACTAAACATTTTTTATAAAAATTAATAAAAGATAAGTATCGTATAAACATATAAGTATTACTACTTCTAGTATAAATGAACATACTACTACAGAAAAAAAAAAGGTTTTGGAAATTCATGTACATAAAGTACTTTTGATTCTCACAAACAAATGCAAATATCAATTGGAATGATTTTTGTTGTTGTTGTTGTTGTTGTTTCTTTTTATGAACCAAGTCATATTCGTCTTCAAACAACGAAATTATCCTTTTAATATACAGATGTATGAACGTAATCCATTGTTTAGTATTCCTTGACTGCTGCAAAGTGAGTACAAGGCATTGTTAAGTATACACCGGCCAGCAGCTCCTGACGAGAACAATTCAAGTAGAAGGAATGATGCTAATACATAAATAAAATTTGAAAAAATAATTTTGCGTAAGAAAACAAAGGGCTGCAATTCAACAAATGAAGTAGGAGAAAAACTTATTTATTTATTTATTTCAAAATGATAAAACTGATATACATGCCCTGTCAGAACCAACTCTTACAACCAGAATATTATTCCAAATATCCTAGACGTAACAATATATAAAAATGTTCAAATCCCATTATATCCAAATGGGACTGCCGATCTTGATACTGTACAGTACACTGTACAGTAATAATTAGTTTAAAAAACTCAGATTCACTACTGAAATTAGTAAATGTAAAATAAACAGGGGAAAATATTTATTTTAAACATTTTGTATACATATCCTGATGAACTGGAAACAATTGGAAGTATTAATAAAGAAATAAATAACCTCACAAACGCAATATAGTTAGCAACAATATTGGCCACAATCTGAAGACAAATAACAGTAAGAAAGAGGCACAAATCCCTGTATTTATAATAAATTTAATTAAACAGCAACAAATATGTTTTTGAATCAGAAATCTAACCCGGGGATGGTTGTGTTGTGTGTGTCCTCGTATGTTTGTGTATGTCTATTTCATCATTCATCATTATTTCATCCCATCCCCCAGGACTAACAACCTTGGGATATAAAAATGAAATCAGCATTAAATTGCTGATACCCCCAATAGAAAAAGAAACGTGCACCTACCCCAATAACTAAGACTGAGTCCTGGTGGGATTCACAAATCACGTGACCTCATTATGGCCGACATGCGGGGGAAAAATCAACCACCTATTAAAAACTTCTCTTAAATTCAAATGATCTTTAATTGTTTACCAACTTTTATGGATTGGCAAAAAAATAGCTTTAAAATTATCCAACAATACAATTAACTTATTAGTCAGACTAGTATTAAACAAAAATGTTTTATCCACAAATTACAAATATCCAGATATATATATATATATATATATCTATATATATATATCTATATATATATATCTATATATATATCTATATATATATCTATATATATATCTATATATATATCTATATATATCTATATATATATCTATATATATATCTATATATATATATATATCTATATATATATATATATATATATATATATATAGATATAGATATCTATATATATATAGATATCTATATATATATATATAGATATAGATATCTATATATATATAGATATCTATATATATATATATATATATATATATATATATATATATATATATATATATATATATATAATTTTTTTTTTTTTTGCAGGATACTGAAAGAATAAGAGTAATATTTTTGCAAATAATCGATGCAATAAATTATGTTTACCTTTTATTTGAAGAGCCCGTAACTTTTTCTCCCATGTCATATTCACTGTTTAACAGCATTGCAAAACCAGGACCGCGGAACAAAGAAATCAGTAACTGTGTCCTTAAAGGGAAAATAAATTTTTATATAATATCTGAAGAAACAAATAAATTAGAAATATTTATTTTAGTTCACACAGAAAATACTTACAAGAACTTGGGGACAGTTAATTCTAGCATACCACTCCATGCTGTAGGCAGCTGTCAGCACACCTGTCCCCAAACACAGAGTCAACCACATGAACAAGTTTCCGCGTTTTGATGAACTTCCAGTGAGGAATACTAAAGCAGCTGAAATGGAATTTCATTAGAATTTTGCTCCTTGTAATATATTTTATAACTGAACACTAAATATAAATTACAAACCTGAAAATCCTCCAAATGCAACAAATAACAGAGGATAAAAAAATCGAAAAACAAACATCAAAATATATTCATGAACAATAGCAGAAACAATGAAAACAGTCAGTGTAGGTCCTAGCCGACTTTTCGACTTTATTAGTAAACAATAATCTTTGAAAATATATGTGTACAGCCAATCATGAACAACAAGATTCCACATACGATAATATTCAGCATACGAGTTGGCGTTCCACCAATCCTGTGGAAGAACACAACAGACATTAATTTAAAAATTAAAACATGTTACTCATGACCATTTATAGTTTTGAAGTTTAAGTCCTCCAAAATTAAAGGGAGTAATAAAAATCTGAACTAGACACTAGAGCACAATCAAAATGTTCCCTCCCTATTACACACACCAGGAATAATTTAAGAACTAGTACCCTAAATGAAGGCTTTTTCTGCAATTACATATTGAACATTACAACAAAATCACAAATATTGAACATTACAACAAAATCACAAAATAACTTCATAAGAGCAATGAAAAGTATGATTGCTTTACAAAACATTGTAAAAATATCTCAAATTTTAATGTAAAAACAATAAATAATCTGAAAATTATTCAGTTCATGCAACAAAGTAAATAAAACAGGATTACATTGAATTACGTGCAAGTTGATCACATCAAAAATCAGTATTTTGGCTTGTGCAATTATATATTTCCTAACACATAATGTATTTGATTCTACACCCAATGTAACACTATATACAAAAACTATAAAAACAATGATGTAGCAGAAAATATTTTAAATTTTTAATTTTCTCAAGTTAAGTGTTTTAAAGAATAGCATGTGAATCATAAGTGATATGCTGTTGACACAGTTAGCAATTTGCTGAATGGAAATCCTATGTCAAATATAGTGTGAAGAAATATGCAAATTCGACAAAAACTCATGACTTCCATAAAGCTAGTATCTTTACAAAAGTTACATATTCATGACAGAAAAATGTCTTTTCTTTTGAGACAGATTGCAAAGGTTTACTTAGATAATATTCCATAAATACTGTATCAATAACCTAAATTATTGGCATATAAAAATTAATCATCGATTAGATCAAAAGTTTATCATGTGCAATAAACAGATATAGTAAAATGAGGTTTCATTATTGCTCAATATTTCATGGAGAAATGTAAACTAGTGGAGCCACAGAATGGCAACGACTTTCCTGTACTAGTTAGTTTTGTAAAGGGCATTTTTGCAAGCATTTTTGATTAGTCCCACCCTCTTCTCAGCTGCCACTAACTGTCACACTAAAGGCATTTTTAAACATTTTCTATATTTCTCGGTCCCGAGATTGGAAAACTAAATTACAACTTAAAGAGTATTATACATGAGTACAACTTTAACATGCAAATTTTTGTAGAAAAGTTTTGAGCGGCTTCTGATAGAAGTGTTTCGGCGGCGAACGGGCGGACAGACGAATTGAGATGAACGGACAGGCGGAAAGTGCTCTTTGTGAAGTCTCTGTAATGTCTCTTGCCCAGCCTATGTGGGGGTGGGGGGTGGGGGGAAAGGAGGAGGAGGAGGAGGCCCCGGAGTAGGAGAATCCGTCATTTCCGCGAGGGAAAGATAACCCAACGGGCAATAATTTAGTGCGATACAGAATGTTGTTAATGAAAGCTCTTCAGAAGAGTAGTTTTCTGCCGATAAAGACGGAAGGTGCACGGTGATTTCCTATCAAAATTAAGTTCACACGTCGTAGGTGCGAAAGGGCTAGAGAACGGTCCACACGAGAAGACGGCACCAGGGAGAGACTTGATTGAAATGCCACTCCATTCCCAAAAATGTACGGGGGTTGGAAATATTTTTAAATTATAAATATCCTTCAAAAGTATTCTTCATTCGTGAATATTTTGATATCTAAACAACTAATGTTTACTTTTTCGCTACTGCTTTAGAGATGCAGTTTAGAGAAAGTGTTGTAATGCTACGGGGGGAAAACGGAATTTTCAACAGAAAAACTTGCCGTGCCCTGGTAACGAAAAATACGGAAAGATTTTGTCCAGTAAATTATTTCCTCTAATACGTTGTGCAGTCAGAATCCATGTTTTGTGGGTCCTTCATACCAAAATATCCATTGACGTCAAAACGTCTGTTCATCCGCCGTCTATCACACTATTCGTCTGTATGTGTGTGAATCACGCTAGATACTAACACGTAAGCAGGATTTTTACGAAAATGGTTGTAATTTTTGAAACTACTGAAACGCTAGCCATGACTAAAGAGATTAGAAAGTCAGCGCCCTCCTGTAGTATCACTAGTTACTTTCTGAAATTCTGCTTAAGTACAGAGAAATAATTGTAATTTTGCGGGAAAAATACGGCGATTTCTCGACAGAACTCTTGTAACCGGGTCCTGGTAACGAAAAATCGCATACATCTTGTTTATATACATAGATAATTCCCCCCTCTTAAAACATTATTGAGGCTGCGAAATATTGCTTAGATGAATTGGGAGATCATTAGCAGAAACTGCAATGAACATCGCCTCTATGTTCTCATCGGACGAGAGAGTTTTGGAAAAGAAATGACATAATTGACAAAGATTATTACTTTGCCGAAAGAATATATGAGTACTGAAGCGGTTGCCATGGTTACCTCTGTCTGGGCGAAAATAACGTTTTCCTTACGAATTTCACGCTTGGTATCTATGCACGCCGTGTCTTGGCGTTTAGTCACGTAGACTGCAGAAATGTGCTGGGAATTGCTTTGCCGAATTAAACTTTCAATGCGCCTAATACATGTTTCACTTAGCTTCTGTGCACAATCGGTACGAAACTGCTCGCAACTCCTCTGATTTTCATAACAATGCGAGCTCGACGCTTCTGATGTGGAAAAAATTGATTTCGAGAAATCTGACAATGGGTAAATGTTTCGTCGCGGCCGCCCAGGAGATGATGGGATCTTTTAGTGACTCTTCGAACTAACAGAAAGCACTTGACAATCGATGTCAAAGAACTTTGTACAAAAAATTAGGATTTGGTCAATTGGGAAGGAAATCGCGCGGAAATCTCGAAGGCGGGAAGTTTGAAAAGTACACTTTCTTCTAAACCACATTCAAAGAGCAGCGAAACTGAACTGTTCAAAGCGTGACGCCAAATTTGAATTTGGTGGTCCATGTGCCAACAATTATTTAGTCAGAGTCTATGTTGTGGGTCCTTGATACGAAGATATCGATTGACGGCAAATTGTCTATCCGTGTAAATGCAACGAATCCTTGAGAGATTTTCTCCAAAATTGATATTTCCCGATCGATTTAAAGGATCTCGAGGCCCAGCGTGTTTCAAACGGATATTTAGATTTTTAGGGGTACTCTAAATGAAGCCTCGAAATTTTCGAAAACTGCACAAGTTTAATGAGATGCGCCTCTCTTCAAAAACTATTCCATGAATCTCTTAGTGACAGGGTAGCGCATGTATGAAATGTGACGCATGAAGCAAACTGGAACATTAAATAAGTCACCTCATTATCTTACTGTAATCTGTTCTAAAAAAAATATTGAAATAAGTTAATGCAAACTTTTTGAAAAAGTATTTTTCGCGTTATTTTCGCTTCAAATAAAGCTATTTATATTTTTTTCTCAAAAACAGCTCCAAATTTTTCTTTAAATTCTTTACTCGGTTAGAGCAAAGGACTCTCAAAAATGTCGCATGTCTTATTTTTGTTGAACTCTCAGAATTTTCGAAAATTGCGGAAGTTAGAAATCACGCCCAAAAGTAAGTGCAGCTGTAATACCACAAGTTCTATTGGGATAGAAATTGATAAAATATTAAACAAATGCGTTTTGTCGCCGGTTGGTAACAGCCGAGTGTAGGGTGATGGCAAAACCTAAGAGCTAGCCCAGACGAAAGATAATAGGGCTACTACGAGAAAGACTGTGCCATTCCGTCGCACAACTAGTTTTTCAATCCCTCCGTCTGTCAACAACACTAGCGTCCAACATGAATTTATATATATCTCAAAACGATGAATAAAATGAATATTTCCTGAGCGATGCGTCCCGACTCTAAGCCCTGCGATTTAGAAATAATTTCCTAGAATTTAGGGGGTAATTTACGCGAAGCTCCTGGAACATTTTCAGAATGTTCTGAAAAACGGCTCCAAATATTTTCTTTAAATTACAGGTAAGATTAGTGTGAACTACACATCGAAAAATGGCGATGTCCGATTTGTATTGTAAACACGAATTTTGAAATTTTATGAACCTCCTCGTACAACTACATTCCTGAACGTAGAGATTTTCCCCTCAAATAAAATTTGTTTTCCTGTTCATTTAGAATATCATTTTTTAAATATTAGTTTTCTTGCAATTTTGAGAGAGATATGTAACATTTTCTCAAAAACAACTATTTTTTCTTTAACCGTTTTGAACGGATACACTGAACATGACATTAACGACATATCGACGAATTCTTTTTATTAAAAAAAAAATATATATATATATATATATATATATATATATATATATATATATATATATATATACAAACGTAACGGGTGTAATTTTAAAGATTATTTCTGCATTGTATTGTATTGTGAGTGAAAGCAATTCGAAAGGTTATGATGAAGTTCCTGGAACATTCAAATTTTTTTGTGAAAATTAGCCCTAAATTAGGCATCTTCATAAACGCTCAAATGGTATTTTCCCAAAAACTGCAAAGTTTTCAGTGCAAATTTGCATACAGGAGAAGATTTTGCTCTTCTAAAATAACCTGTAAGTGTTATTTCAACTACCATTATGGGACCGAAAAATGTGAAAAATTGTCTATCTAAAAATTTGAAAGTTACGCAAATGTTAGCTTTTCATCAAATTAGGTTTGAATGTTTCTTGTCATTATGAAATATGACGTATGTTGAAGTTTTACTTCCTTCGTTTTCACGGCCGAAATACCTAACAAAACGCTAATAAAAATGATGCACGGACATCACTGAGTTCAATTGGGTAATAAAATTAACCAAAAAGGTATAAAATCACCGGTAATTAATACGCACATTGAGATAGTACACCGTAATCGGAAAGTCGTTGAATAGACAACGTGGAAAGCTGGACGATACTGAAAGTGGTTTATGAGTACGTAAGTACAGTGATAGACTTGCGTCTAAAAGCAACTCTGCTAGATCTTGAAAGTGCAGGTTCAAAAGTCGGGGGAATTTTTTGACCCGTGTCGTTGCAGTGACTCTTCCGTAACACAAAATAACCTTACTCGTGGAAGATATTGATAATGTAATAAGCTGCATTATGCTCTTTACATGAGATAATACCATTCTACTACTGAACTCAAGATGAAATCGGTTTTGAACATAACCAGAAATTTTAACATTTTTTCGTATAATTCACGTGAGTAATTAACTTTTTATTTTACCACGGCAATGTGTATTTTCCTGTAAATATTGGCAGCGATTTACAGACATTAAGTCAGAAATACAGAATATCCTGGAAGAAAACGTCGAAAATAAGCTCTGAAGACAATTTTAAGCATATTTTGTCTAATAAACTACTTGGATATTCCGAACGGATGAGCCGCAATAAGCACTCAAAAGTTGGTTGAAAAAGTACTTTCTATGCGAAAAATTTGCATTGTAGAAGCATATAAACACTCCAGAAACGTGTAAATTGTTTATTTACAAAAGATTACACTTAACATATTTGTTCAGATAGAAAAATTAACACAGGAATACAAAAGTAATATACACAATTCGATTATTTTTTCTGAATTAATTATTTGCGAGCAAATATATTCATTTCTTTTGTAATTAATAAACAATTTACATGTTTTTGGAGTATTTATATGCTTCAGCAATGCAACATTTTTGCATAGAAAGTGTTTTGTCAAACCAACATTTGAGTGCTTATTGCGGCTCAGCCATTCGGAATATCAAAGTAGTTCATTGGACAAATTCTGCTTCTTTTTGCCTTAAGAGCTTTTTGAAGTTTCCCGACACGTGTAGTAGTGTAAGTCTGTAAGTAAGGGATAAGACAGGTAGGGGAAGGCGCGCAAATGCCCGAGTTCCGTTGTTCGGGTACTGCTCCTATATTCACGTGCTGATCGGAGAAATCAAGGAAAACTACCGATCAGAGCAGCCGACTGCTAGAATTCTTCTTCGGACAACGGACTTCGGACCTCGTTCTAGCGATCTAGCTCTTATACTTCAAGATACACTACCCGGAATTTTATCCAGTTATTCAAATCGAAACTAATTGGTGCTAAATTACAAGAGAATTTCATTTTGCCCAGATCGGCCAAGTACCTTTCTTGGGATACATGCCGACAAGCGTCCACATGCATGCCGTCGATGTTTGGCACCTTAAAAATTCCCTGACTTTGGCCGGGCTTGAACCTGCAATCTTGGGATCAGTAGTCCGGTATGACAACCTCTATACAATCCCCTACTTACAGCACTACTTCCACTTACTATACTATCAAAGCCAGTTGCGATCTAGCTGGAGTCGAAAATCCCTCCATCGGCGGGACTCGAACCCTAGGGCCTAGCCAGAGACTAGAGGTTGATGCCCTGAGCTACCTCAGCCGGTCAGCTGCTTGGTCGCGATTTAGATACATCCTTGGGGAAAATACAGAAGCTGAAGAAGTGCACGGTCGGTAATAACTTTAAATCAAATTACGTCCCAGGGGAAGCCCTAAAGTGAATAAAGTTTTACGAGTAAAGCCAGTTTTCATGAACACGAGACCAAGAAGTATGAATTTTTCATTCCAACATGTTTCACAGATCAGAAGAAATTCTAAACCCGGGGAAAAAGTGTACATTTATCAAATCAGGATGGAAAATAAGGTATCAAAATCAGTATTTGAAATTTTTGAAAATTCAGAGGTTTTAAAGAAAATTGGACGAGATAGAATAAGAAAAAATTTCCAAAAGATTCCATATTGCAGAAAACCTTGTTTATGTAATATTTAATTCACCAACACCAACTTACACAAAAACAAGTTATATTTTAAAAAAATAAACAAAAAACAACACATTACTTTTAAAAATACAAAATCTAATTTTGAAATCTGTCTCGAGTTGGCGGACGGACGGTCGGGCTCAGGGAAAGATGTTTTAGAAAAACAACCTTTCACGATGAGGGGGGACCCCAACATTTTGTGTACTTCAAAATCGCTCCCTGGATTTTTGGCAGCATTACATAAGTTTCTTTTATATCACGTGCATTACTCCGTAAATAGGGCATGTACGAGCAAGTAAAGAGAGTACGTATGTATCAGTACTGATTGTATCTACCTGTGATTATGAACAGCAAAATTTGGTATATCATTCTACACATATGGTAAAACTGAGATGACAGAACAAAATACTGTAATTTCAAGCTAGATAATCAAATGGTTATTATTCATATTTTTGGAAGTACTAGGAAAAGACGAAAATATCTTATGATGGTACAAACTAATTTTACTTTGCCGTTAGTTATGCCACTCGATGGGATATCAATCTTCGAATTTTTTCTTCATGTTTGGAGTTGTAGAAAGATTCCGACAAAATTTCAAACTTTTGCAATTTTCAAAAATTTGGAGTTAACACCGAAAATCGGACATATTCCACCATTATAAGCGCATTTCACTATATTCTTACAAGACTTTTAAAGACAAAATTTTACGCAGAGAGAGAGAGGGGGGGAGAGAGAGAGGGGAGAGAGAGAGAGAGGGGAGAGAGAGGGAGAGAGAGAGGGAGGGAGAGAGAGAGGGAGAGAGAGAGGGAGAGAGAGGGAGAGAGAGAGGGAGAGAGAGGGAGAGAGAGGGAGAGAGAGAGGGAGGGAGAGAGGGAGGGAGAGAGAGAGGGAGAAAGAGAGGGGGAGGGGGGAAAGAGGGGGAGAGGGGGAGAGAGGGGGGAGAGGGGGAGAGAGGGGAGAGAGGGGGAGAGAGAGGGGGGAGAGGGGGAGAGGGAGTGAGAGTGAGAGTGAGAGATAGACGGACACGTTTTGAAAAAAATAACCTTTCGGAACCGAGGGACACACAAACGTGTCTTTCGTTGAATTCTCGAAATAGATATACCGCAACTTTACACAACTTTTCCAATACTATGAATATTACTCCTACGTATACGAGAAAGTAAAGATCCACTGATACTACAATACCACCCCAACTTTTTTTGGGCGAGGGGGAGGCTTGTGAGCAACACTGTTCATAACTGTAACACATCGACCCGCAGGGCTAGGCGCAAACCTTGGCACCTAGGTTCCGTAAAGTGAGTCCTTACAGTTTAAGCCACCTTTCAAATGATTGAAATCAAGTACTAGCACAACTATACATAGTTTTTAATTTCAGGAAATATTAAAATATCAGGGACATGAGCAGATCGGTGGGGGAATAGGAAACTTTGTGGAAGATTTATTTAGCGCTAGCTTGCTGCTGACGGAAATATTAGGCATTTTGCCGAAAACCACCTTTTCGGGATCGTGGTCCCTCGAAACGTGTATTCCGACTACATTATGCACTCAAAGTAATATATTGCCTACGCAAATAAGAAAAATCCACCTCTTCAGCATCGAAGAAGCAAAATGTTTTTTTCTGTCGAGAAAACGGCATATTTCATCGCAGCATTAGATAACTTTCCCTGTACTACAGATTAGTAAACGAGAAAGGAACACAAATAATTCTGTGCATACTACGCAGGTTCGATTCCGGTTGAGGCAGTCAATTCTTTGTAAAGTCCAAACATATTTCATAAAACATTTTGCGTTTTTCAGCATGAAGGTTCTCTTGTCAATTTTCTTCTAAGTTGTTTGGAAAACATAATGAATGCAATAAACATATTACGATTTTCTTCATTTACTTTCCCTGACTTTTTGAAATAAAACCTTCTTCGTATTTGAATACAAATGAATTGGACTTGAAAGAAGAAAATGTGGGATCACACACTTAGTGAAAGTGAAGATATCCAGGAATGAAAACATGCTTTGATCTTGAAGTTGGTGATGAAATGCACCTTGATATTTGAGAAATGACCAGAAAAGTTAGGGCATTGATCAAGGTTATGGTTCATTTACATACCATGCAATTCTCCATTTCATGTGTTCAAGAATGTAAACTTGTATGATGAGATAAGCCTGTATCCACCTTTATAGGCTATCAAATAAAAATTACTTGAAAACGGATTGAAAGTAGCATTTAAGTATTGAGATATTACACACTAATAAATACACTCTTCATACAATTACCTTGTAAAACATTCTATCAGCAAAACGGGTCATCTCAGCAAATGCATTCATCCAAGAGTGTAAAAGGCCAAAAAATGCACAAAGGAATGCAAGTGTTGCTGGCATCATGCTGCCAAAAATGGATACTACAAGATGTTCAGGACCAAAATGCTTCACACCATATTGGTTGAACAATGGCACAAGAAATCTTTCAAAAATAAAACTCACATAGAAAATAACTCCCACCACTTCCAGGAAATGCCATATTACTTTATGCCATGATATTTTATGGGTTCTGTGAAAATAGAACATATTATGATTTCACTTACTACCTGAAATTGAATAATACCAGAAAAGGTAAATGAAATGTTATGAAACAAACCTTGGGTAAGAATCCCTGTACACAAGAGTTGGTACGAACAAAAAATACAAAAAATGGCCAAATTCTGGTATCAATTTTTTCTCATCCTGTTCAGAATGAGGTTTGTAAGTAAGAGCACGAGGTATATTGCTTCTTACAAATGCATGGGATTTCATAATCAATCGAACCTGTAAAATTCATCCATTATAATGAACACAGATAATTTAAACTAATGAATAATACAAAAACCAAACTGAATTAAGTTCTTGCACAAGATATAATACAATAAATTAACATACGATATAGAAATATTATGTTCTGATGCACAAAGAATTTGTTTACCATCCAGGTGCATAAAGTATTTGTTTACCAACACCAGTGCATTAGGTGCAATATAACTTTCAGGGGCAAACGCCACAAGGGTACTGTTATACGTGTAGTGCACGTTTTTGCTCGGGAGGTGGCGGTGATCTTGCCTCACTGGATGGCGAGATCCGGAGCCGACCTACGGTCGACTAGCGGGGTGTTCGCTAACCAGGTGTCTCCCACCGGCAGGGCCAGGTATCTCCCATCTCAGTCGCGACAAGCTCTAAACTCCCAACCAGTCTCCGGGCTTGTGTTGTAGTGTAGTGCATGTTAGTGCAAGTATGGGGTAGGATAGGGCAAAGAATGGAGGGGCAGATCGCGCACGGTCCGTGGCCCATTTGCTAGGGCACTACTTCAGAATTCGCCTGGTATTGATCGGAGAAACCACGGAAAACGAGAGCAGCCGACCGCTAGAATTCTCCTTTAGACAGCAACAGAACTCGACCTAGCTCTCTAGCTAGTGTCGAAAATCCTGCCACCGTCGGGACTCGAACCCCAGGACCTCCCAGCCAGAGCCACTGCACTGTCATCAGTTAATGCCTTAAGCCACCTCTCCCGGCTTGTTATATCCGGAATAACATGTTCTTTTGACTATTCCTCATAGCCTTTAAGTTTTTAACAAATAATTCATAATAAAGAAAGGTCACTTTTACCACTTGTATCATAAATAGCTATTATGATAATTGTCTACATAAAATTAACTTTCAATATTAGCATAGTAATGTTAAGAATAGATTGGTATGGTAGAAAATTTAAGTGATAACTACTTAAACTTGATTTGATCACTTCATTTATTTGCAACATTCCTTTGGAAAGGAAGAAATTGCACTGCACATTTTCAAGGACATGTAGAGGTGGAATATTTGTCGTTCTATACTAAAAGACATGTCAGTAAAGAAGCATAGTGTGTGAGTGTGATCTATCATGCAGGGAAACATTTGAATAATAAATAATAGAATATTTTGAAAAGTAGTTTGGAACAGATGATAATTAGAGAAACAGGGAAACAGACAAGAAACATTTTAATAAATCATGTAGGTGCTCTTTTTTTATGGATTTTGAAATATGATATTTTAGAACAAAACTTTGAAATTCTGGTATACAATAATCAATTTATTTCTATAGTTTACTCTAAGATTTGGTCACTTTTAATTTTTCCTAGACAATTAGAAAAATTAAGAGGAAATAGGAGGGATAGGGAAAAGGAGAATGTATTCCCACGACTTTTATGATTGCAATGTCAAGACCAGAACATTTTAAAACAATAATTATAAATTACCAATTATCATTATCATTATTATACATCAATTTTTGTCATTATTACTATTATTATTATTATTATTATTATTATTATTATTATTACTATTATTATTACTAGACATTATTACTAGACAACACTTTTCTAAAATAGAATGATTTTTCGGTTAAAATAAAAGTGTGGAAGATATATATGATCATTTTATTTCTGATATATTAAACAATATTGTACTATTATTACTGTAGCTCTAAAGTAGGTTTGAAGAATGGACCACAACATTGGCAGCAATAAAATGTTATAATCATTTTTTAGTTTTGACCAACAGTAACATACACTTAAAGACTTCCTATTTGAAAAGAAACAAAGGTATGCAGCAGATTCAATAGTGTGTTTGTGATTACATGAAACAAAACAAATAGATCCAACAAAATTAAAAAAAATATTAAAAGGAAGCTTAAGAGTCAAAATATCAAAATTCATAATTTGTGCCTGTCATGAAAAGAGTGTAAATAATACCTGTTCCATAAGGAGTGCCATTGATGAAGCTGGAGGAAGATTATACTTCAATACTTGCGCCACAGGCCATATTCCAAAGATGACTTGATAAATGATGTATAAGCCTAACCACCCATAATCCCATGCTTTCCTTGAAGCAGCTGTAAAGAAAGGTGCCATAACATGCAGAGAACACACAAAGTGCCACCACCACAAATAATTGAAGGTGTAGTAGTCCGCTTGCATTGGTTATAGTGATTTGCATGATTGAATAGCTCAGAAAGATAAAGCAGTAAAAAATATTAACTCATTCCACAAGCAGTTAGTTATAAAGACAAGTTTATGACTAAAGGCAATTACACTAGAGCTAAAGCTCCATGAACACAAAAACAGAAGCAATTTTCACTATAATATTGTTTCTTCCCACAATTCACTTACACTTTCCATAATACTCTTTTCTGTAATGAGCCCAAAAGTGCATCGAACAGTACACACCAACAGTTCCAATCATCATTAATATCCACATTAAAAAAAATATGTGGAATTTCCCAAAATTCCATTGAATTAATGATAATCCCAAATTCAACCTTGAACAAAGGAAAAGGTCACAAAAATCTCATTGCAAATTGTCACTTTCTGAAATTATAAAACCATTCACCATATCCAATATGAAAGTTCTTAAATTGTATCTATTAATCAAATGATTTAAAAGAGTGACAAAATAATTTTATGAAATTCGTAATTCATTTTAAATTTATAACTGATTTAAATTTGTAATTCATGTAATACACCCTCATATGATACACCTTTTAAAAGTTGCAATAAAAAACACTTATTTAAAAAAAATAAAAATAGCATTAAATTTGTAGCTACAAGTTCAAAGATTCGCGAATGGGTAACAAATTAATACTTACGTTCCAGTGGAAACAATGTCATATACAGCAGTATTGAGGAAAAGAATTATAAGAATTGCAATGAAGATATTGTATATTGTGTAGAAATGTTTAATCTGAAAAAGATCAGTAAGAAGAGACTCACGAGCTAAAAATATTTTGTCTGAAAGCTTTCCATCTTTTGATGATTTCCTGTGGATCCAATGTTGTACAAATTATTAATTTCATGCTTAAATTGAATTGTAATAAACCCACAATTACTAATTAATAAAATACTTACGCTCTGTTACTATATTTGGCATTATCATAATGGAAATGATTTACATGATCTACATTGTCAATGCCCTCAACCATGTGTCCAACTATTTCTTTAAATTGTTCATCCATTTGTCGAATCATATTTTCTTGCAATTCCTGAAATAGAATGTTGTATTTATACTACCAAATAAATCTATATTAGGAATAATTATTGAAGTTATTTATTTAAAGAATGTTTTAACAGAATCAATTTATAACTGTGGAAGGTGAATAGAAGTTTTGTATTGTTATTGAATCTTTACACACAAAAGTAGCACAACATAGAAAAGGACAAAACGGAAAGAGGTACGGGGCGAAAGGACGGAAACGGGGCGAAAGGACGGAAACGGGGCGAAAGGACGGAAACGGGGCGAAAGGACGGAAACGGGGCGAAAGGACGGAAACGGGGCGAAAGGACGGAAACGGGGCGAAAGGACGGAAACGGGGCGAAAGGACGGAAACGGGGCGAAAGGACGGAAACGGGGCGAAAGGACGGAAACGGGGCGAAAGGACGGAAACGGGGCGAAAGGACGGAAACGGGGCGAAAGGACAGAAACGGGGCGAAAGGACGGAAACGGGGCGAAAGGACGGAAACGGGGCGAAAGGACGGAAACGGGGCGAAAGGACGGAAACGGGGCGAAAGGACGGAAACGGGGCGAAAGGACGGAAACGGGGCGAAAGGACGGAAACGGGGCGAAAGGACGGAAACGGGGCGAAAGGACGGAAACGGGGCGAAAGGACGGAAACGGGGCGAAAGGACGGAAACGGGGCGAAAGGACGGAAACGGGGCGAAAGGACGGAAACGGGGCGAAAGGACGGAAACAGGGTGAAATGTGTACCTGAAACTCTTTGACAGTAAATTCCTATCACAATATTCAAAATTGAAACTATACAATACTGTTTAGTGTTTTATGGGTGCGAAATATGGGTACTGAAGCAACACAGTCTACAAAATTAAGTATATTTAAAAGAAATATCTTGAGAAAAATCGATGGTCTTACGAGACTGTGATAATATCTGGAGATTGAAAAATAATGAGAGAAAATTACAGAATGGAAACCGATAGTTACGAGGCGTAATGGTAGACCAGAAACAAAATGGAAAGATGACACTGTGAAAGACCTACTCAGAATGAAAATTAAGAATTGGAAAAAGATTGCTCAAGACAGGAAGGAGCGGCAGAAGGTAGGGCTCGGGAAGGTAGGAGTGGCTCGGGTTGTACTGCCAACTTAAGAAGAAGCTACTGAATGGCACAGTCTTTCCCGTATTACTTTTCTATTTCCATTGGTCTTGGCTATATATACGAACTAGCCACATACTCTTGCCAGCTGCCATCTTCGCCGCCCGAAGTGCATTTTTTGACATTTTCATAATATTTCGGTTTCATCGGGAGACCCCAAAGCGTGTATTTCCGTTTAAATCGCGAAATTGATTTTCTGCATTATAAAACGTTCCCTATATGTATTACTCTCTATATACGTACATACACGGGAAAGTAAAAAGGTTGCCTTCATAATATTGCAGTTGTAGACGTCTCCGAAAAATAACTTTTGCTATTTTCGAAAAATTATGGTTTCCCATGAACACGTGACCGGAACTATTCTCTTAAACGTTCTTCAGACTATCCAGCAACAAAATTTTATCAAAAACGGAGTCTTTTTTTTTATTATTTTTTTTAAAAATTTTGGAAACGGTCACGAGCTTAATGTAAAGAATTCCCCAAAATTAAAATATCGGTTTCAAATTCAAGGAGCCGCGACATCAGCCAGATCAATGGAGGAATATCAATTTTGGAGAAAATCAGCTGAACGGTTTATCCGCAAGCGTGGTTTATAGACACGTTTTGCTGTCAATCGATTTTTGGGAATCAATGACAAAAAAAACTGGATATCCGGCATTTTCTGCTTTTCCCGCAGTGTTACATAACTCTCTCTACTGCGTAAGCGGTAGCTTCAATACAATTTGCCTCATTTGAATGATTGTAAGCAGATGAAGTGAGATTTTACTTTATTCACCTGACGAGCTGCCTCTGGTTGTTGACACTCTTGTCATGTAATTTACTTTTTGATACACCAAACTGGAAACGTTGTCGGTGACAAATATGAATAAATTATTCGAATATATTTCAGAAACTTTGGCAACCTTGTGTGTGAACTTATTTTACTCCCTGATTATTTTCGTCATTTCGAGGGGCGTGGACTTTGAAAGGGCGGACGTCTGCCAAAAGGTTATATTATGTTTGCGGCATGTACGAGAATTCTGGGATCATGGCAGACACGTTATCTTTCGGCAATTTCAGTCGCGACCCCACGCTCAATTAGAAAAGTACACAAGTGATGGATAAATATGACTGAAGCCGTTGCGGCGTCGGCCGTTGGAGTAGGGATGCAACATCGATGTCGATGTTTTCAAAACATCGATGTTTTAATGTGGATGACATTAAATTTAATTTTTTAATGTAGAAAATACCGTCATATTGAAGGCCTGTAATGATTTTCTGATTTTTATACATTTTCTTTAGACCAATGTGATCAAGAGTGAGAACAATCAAAATCATATTTTAATTTTTGATGAACGAAGTCGACAAAATTTTTGAATTATCAAGTCGGGTGATAAAAGTTTTGTTTAATGTCAAAACTTTGGGTCATTTTTCACTGTTTTGTCAATTAAATCTCAAATAAAAATCAGTGAACCTTTGAATTGAACCCCAAGTAAATTGTCTTCATTAATGAACATTAATGGTCACTAATGCACTATTAAAAAACATCTATGTTATAAATCAAGCATTGTTTCGAGGCGGTTTTTTATTAACATCGATGCTTTTATTTGGACCACAATATTTAGAAACATCGATGTTAACTGAATCCATTCAGTAGTGTTAAAGAGGGTTATCCAGCAATGCGTCTTGTTTGAAGCGAATCATTGGATCTGCTCCCAAGAGTTCTGACGTATAAAAAATGTAATATAAATAACATATAGACTCACGTAAGAGACATAACAGTTTTCGTCAATGATGTGAATATTAGAACAATTATTGTATAGTGGAATAACATTGAATTGGTAGTCCATACTTCATAATAGTATTGCCGGGATTTATCACTGCTTTACCGATTTAAATTCCAGACACTGATTCTCTTCAGGAATCTTAAAATGTCAGATTGACCTTTAAGATTATAGGATTGGCATTATCTCTCTTCTCATTATCTGTTTAAAAGGATACAACGGCAACTGCATTAGATTTCCACCAAAATATTATAAGGAATGAATTACACTACAGTTGAAATCTTTATGACTGTGATGCAACCAGAGATGAGAAGGAGAAAGAGCTTCAGCTTTGACTCGCAATTTTTCAAAAGTATAAACGGTCTTTATCTATCGAAGCGATATTAACGTACACCATCCTCCCTGCTCTCCTATCACGAATAGGGAAGGAACGTTTTGACGAAGTCAAAAAGTCGCCGTTAAAATTATATATTTCTGAGCAACAGCCCTTTTCGTTCCTTGATGGTTGCATTTCTGACGACACAATCCATCTGAAAAGCCCATTGTTAAAACTACAAATCATTTCTAGGACGTACTGAATGTAGTTCATATTGCCTAAGGTGCGAACATCATTGTAAGTAAATATTAACACAGTATAGTAACACAGAGAGCGGAAATCTAGTGGCAGTGAAAAGAAAATTACATCGTTTTGAACTCTTCAGACAACAACAAGGAATGCAAATACGGAGTAGCGACGCAAGGAGTACTGGAGTATTGAGGATTTGCAGCCTCCGCATTTAGTCTTCGACAGGCAATAAACGTTAATCTTGTCTTAAACCAGATAGAAAAATTCGCATGTACAGACGGCCTTGCTCTCGCAACCCAACACAGTAACATTAATATTTTGGAACAGCCGTTCCCTGATAACCTAAGGGTTAAGGAAGATTATCTCAGGAAAAGTGGTACAACACCAGGCACCTACAAAAGTATCTTTCCACGCCAACAACTGAAAGGCAAATGGAAGTTGCTTGCATTTTTGGGAGACTCGTACGACATAATTTTTCATTAACATTTTACAACTTTATTTTATATATTTTTCAAGACATTAGGAGCTCGAAATGAAAACACGATTCAATTTCATTCTGCCTATTCCAATCGTGAAATTGAAACTAATAGTGTTTAACTAAACATACAAAATGACCCAATCAGGGCGGTGTATCTGCAATAGTTTATCGCCTTTCCTATCCAATTTTTCTTCCTACTGGCCAATCATAAACTGGGATTCATCTCTCTTAGGAGGCGGTATACATCGATCGCTATGTCGATGTTCAATTAACCGAGTATGCACTATAACATAACCTTTTTGATTTTAACATAACTTTCAGTTATTTTCAATATTTGGCGCATTTTCTAACCTTTTGGACAAAATTTCTTTCGTGGAATAGTCCTATTGAATACCACTCGTACTTTTGACATTCTCTGATAAATTCCCTCATCGCTTCGCGAGTCAGAGATTTATCGACAATTTCCAAAGCGCTCGTGGCATTACCTATGATAATTTCATTCAAGTATTAAAACTAAGATTAAACCTCTTCATTATTAAGATCATTTCCAAGTTTTCAACCATGTTCGACCCAATCCAATCGAGATAAATTTTAAAAAGCTTTTATACTCTATTTGGCTTTTTGGTACATTGTTTTCATTATCCAATTCGTCTAATTTTGTGAACAGTATACATTTACTCAATAACGACCAATAAAAATACTACCTTGGCTTTCAAAATGAACGGCAAATATAAAAGTTAGATTTATTTTATTGCTTCAGAACGCAAAGTATTATATAGCCAGAACCGATTCCAAAGAGATTAATAATTTTTACAGCTCACGCTGGAAATAAAAGCATTTAACAAAGCAAACCCATTTTCTAACTCTTGCTTTGCTACAGTTTAAATGTGGATACACTACCGGTACTACAATAGACATACGTTTTCGAAAAACTGGAAACGATTAGTAATATTATATTATTGCCCTTTCTTTCTAACATATCTTCTAAGCCATTACTTCCATAACTCCCATGAAACGAAATGCAGAGGATCGAACTTCTAACTACTTTGGCAGCCAGGAACATCTACAGTTTGTTACACGTCTACTAAACAAACATATTCGATTAAATCTCAACTGTACTTTCTCTTCTTACTAAGGAAGGCAAGAAAGTAATAATTGTACACATCTTTTATTGTTGAAGAACAAATTTCATTAAGAAAATAATCATTCCTTAATAATGTAGTTCGAAGAGATAGATCAAATACTTTTTGAATTTTCGGAAACCGAGGTTTTAATTGAAGTCGAACCTGCGCTGCAGTTGTAAGCGCATTTTTATTTATTCCAACAAAACATGTTAAGAAAAAATCTGAACCTCTTTTCTGAAAATTTCGAAAATGTCACAGGGGTTTCTTATAAAGTATCTCCCAGAATTCAAATATCCTATTCAAATTGGCAGAGCTTCAAGTACGGTCAAAACAATCGAAAAATAATAATTTTGGAGAAAATCCTTTGAAAGGTTCAGGCTCTAGTAGAGTCCAGAAAGAGACAATGAAGCTAACATTATGAAGAAATACTTTTCGCTTTCAAGAAGCACAAAGCATGAATTCTGACTGGTCACCGTATTCGACAATGTAATTTACGACATGACCAACAAAAATAATCTTTTCACTTTCAAGGACCCACAAAACTAGTTTTTCTGGCACTTTTCTCTATCATTGAGACAGTTCCTCTATACTAAGCGTAAGAGAAAGTAAAATGATACTCTCCTCTTGAAGATTCTTTCGAATGTTCTCCTTGTTGCTAACTACACACAAGATTCCATGGTCAAATAACGATGTAGATTCAAAGTACAAATTTGAAGAAATCGTATCAGATGCCGAGGCGAATAATGATCAAGTGGATACACAAGAGATTGTGGCTGGTAAGAAAACACCTGGTCTGGCAAACCCGATTGGAATCGCTGAATACAACTAGCGATAGAGTGCGGCCTATTTTGATAAGATTGTGGTTTGTATAATGCCGAGCACAGCCCAGCACAGTCAGAGATGAAACTGTCCGAACAGAACTGGCTTGCCTCGTATAAGTGATAAGCTGAGAGATAAAATCTATCTGGGCCTGTCAAATAGTCTGTTTACACATGGAAAATTAAAATTGTTTGAAAATAAACAGTTTTGTGCAGTTTGGGTCCTTCATAAACTGAAATATTTGCAGTCTAATGGGAAAACATCCAGAATGCAATGTATTGCTAAGCAAAAATGTGCGTTGAACTTGTATTTGTGAAAAAAACTTAGAAAATGTTAAATTATTTATATGTCCTCTCTATTTGTGAATTTTAATTACGTTATATAATATATTTATTTGTTGATGAACATATTTTCTCCCAATGATGTCATTTATAGAATCATTTTCTTTTCACCCTACGCTCGTTTGCAGGCACAATTTTAATTAACAGGTTGAAAATTTTTTTCGCAACAGATCAGCGAGTCGAACTCAAACAGAAATGAAAGTGATGCTTGACTCTTGAGATATACGATTTGCTTTGATATCAAGCAAATGTTTGTCGGTGGTTAATGGAGTGATAATTTTAAGATGTCGGATAACCAGGATTTCAAATGACACGTACAGGCGTCTCAAAATAAATGTTACAACCGTTTTGGAGATGAAGAGGTGTCGCGATTGACCACGTCTTCGCCCATGAACGTACAGTGCGAAATTTCCTATAACAATGTTACACATGTGACATTTGCCCCACATTGACATGCTTCTGTTTATTCGTACGTGTTCTGCAGGTCAGACTACCTTGTGACGCACCCACGGTACCTGCTGCGCATGCAGGGTTGCCTAACATTCAGGGGCAAACGGTACACACAACTCTTGTTTGAAATATTACACTACATGTTCATCGGCAAAAAGTTATATTTGGAGCCTCTAAATCTCCAAAACGTTAACATTACGAGACACATGTACATAACATAACATCGCCAAGTTGTCACCAAGGTGTAGTTGCCGCCACGTTCACGATCACCGGAAAACTAATTGACGAAACACATCAATAACAAAAGATTCAATAAACAACGAATCTCCAATTCGTTGTTGCCACTATTCAGAACAATTCTAAAATACAACTTCTACAAAAAATGAAAAAGCTTTCAGAGTTACTTCAAATTGTTTTGAACCACATTTTTAACAGTATGCAAGAGAAACTTAGCCTTCTTAAATGGGTCTGTTTTAACGAATTCGGGTATTTTACATTATTAGGTGACTCCCACTGTTAGGATCCTCACTGAGTAGGCCAAAATTAAAAGTTAACCAAGGTAAATAAAAATTATACAACATACGCAACGTATTGCAGTTAAAAATTTGGAATCTATTTTCAGCATATTTGCGATACCACCAGAGGCCTAGCACCTTAGGTCTCCATTCCTATCCAAACTTCAGTATCTAGGGAAAGACTAAAGCCTGACAGAATATTCACAACACACTCACGCTTTCCTTTTCTTTTAGGAGACTTGTAAGAGGACCAGCAATATTACAGAAAGTGTGTGAGAGTTCTACAAGGAACATTTGTTTTTTGTCGAAGGGAACGTGTGTGGGTCCCGGAAATAGCCGGGGAAGATGACACTGAAGACATCTTGATGCCTGTCCTTTGACCTGACCCGTCAGGTCAAAGTACAGTCAACGAGATGCCTTGCAAAGCCAGAGTCAGATTTGAATCTCCCCCAGACTGAAAACTTCCTCAGTAAAGGACAGTAAATGACTCGGAAACGCAACGTTACCGAGTAGTAACGGAAATCAGAGATCCTACAAAGATGGAGTACGTCAATGTGTATCAAACAGTGGCCAAGATAAACCAACAGGTGATGCATTAACTATCGTTAAATCACTTCAAGATAAATTGACATTATAGACACAGTCTCACTTCTCTCAATCCCAATTGAGCATATTTCTGATGTGACGTATCTCAGTTACGGTTTTTTGTCACAATTAAAAATTTACATTTTCTAAATTTCGAAAGATTTTGAGTGGTGCAAGGGAACCAATAAACGTGTTTTTTAAAAAACTTGTAAAGAAAATGTCGCAGAAACTGCTCCCCATTAATTCTTTAAAATCTTCTATATTCAAACAGGGTTTGCTCTATCCGAAAGCCTCATTTCGATTAAACCAGTGGAACAGAATTATGCGTAAATTTTTTATCAATCAGAATGTATTAATCATAAATATTACAGAAATGTAACCCTCGTAATAATATAAATGTTCTCCATTTTGTCCTCTCGCATTTTGTGAAAAGAGTGCGATCTTTTAAAGAAAGTATTTATAGGGTGGCAGCTGCAGAATTTACTATAGAACAAATCCGAGATCATTGTTGCCAAAGTTTGAGAAATTATGTTCAAATTTATGAACGCCAGGAGGCGGTTTCTGCAATTGGAGCACACGGTAGAATTCTCATTAAATTTTCATGGCGCGCATCTCATAGCTTCCTTAGCATGTCGAGAGGAAACGTTTAACATGTTAAGAAAGAAACAACCTATCTGAGAGGAACTGAAATGTACAGTGGCGGTCAATAAAATAGAGCCACCACTAGCGCCTGCAATGATAAAGATAAACCATAATAGTTTTGCCGCGCAAATGACTCGGCCAGTGTTTATAACCAGTAGCCCTAACCTATCAATACAAGACAGTAGTTTCCGGCGGGTCAGAGTAGAATCAAGGTCCAAAGGTAGGAATTTCATCAGCCATAAAAATAGAGCCACTGTAAACATTTATAATATAATAGTAGTTTTTCGACTTATTTCGATACTATTTGAATGGTTTGTGATCGCATGATGAACTGAGACTGCCCATTCTGACTTGTCTCAATGATTACTAAATAGATGCAATACGATAACTAAAAACTGACGTATTTAATAAAAGGAAACGGTCGAAAATGAAAGAGTGGAAGTACAAAGTGTTTATTTCTAAAAAACCCAAGGAACTGTGCTGGTGTCAGACCTGGAAAGAATGAATGAATGAATGAATGAAAGAATAAATAAAAGAAAGAAAGAACCGTTTAGGAAGGATGCACAGTCACTCGATCTCTGAGTTATATAATAATGAAAATATCTTATTAAATGAATGAATGTTCGTATGTTTGAAAAGACAAGTGAAGGATATAAGAAATGGGGCTATTACACACCCTTTAAGACAAGAAAATATTAGGAATTTGTAAAAGAGGATGGGTAATTAAATTTATTATTAGAAGTTTAATTAGAAAGTATTTCAATGAAGAAATTGTGGAAACTAAAAGACATAAAATTAGAAAATAAAAATGTATAGCGAGTTTGACAGAAAAGAAGAGCTGTCCTTTGTTTTAAAACTGCGCGGTTAGGAGGAAGGTGTACAACAATGCATGTAGACAGACGGGTTTGAGATCTGGTAGTGCTGACATCGTGGCAGAAGGAAATCTGGAGTTTTCAAGTAAACGTTGGTTGGAAGGTGGTAAGGTGTAGTAGAGTGGTGTTAAATAGTAAGGAACATAGTCCGCGAGTGTTTCGATTTGGAGTTTGAAAAGAGGATGGTACCCGCGACGAGAAGGTCCAAATAATTGTAGCAGCGGAGACGGCGCCATTTTACAGGGTCCAGCAACCATGAAGGTGACAAAATTTGGCAACAATCGTATAACATGGCCAATATTGTAACCAAGTAATTATTAGTAATGGCCATTGAAGTTCTTTTTTTTTACGAGTCCACTCGCGTGAATGAATGCAGTTTAAATATGTATGAATGAGTGTTACTGAATTTGATTTCTTCAAGATACATTGTTATAAAGGTTAAATTTTGTGTCATGTGATGTTTGGGTAGATTTGGATTTATTCAGTCAAAAAACAGTAAAAACTATATGTGACGTAGGGGGGAGAAGATGGTTCTATAGAAAGCTGGTGTATATACGGCGGAGTGCAAAATTCGCCATGTGGCATTTTGAAATCTGGTGTTTATCAATAAATAATTGCTGCTAATATTGACGGCATTGTTACAATTTGTGTGTATGTATTAGCAAGTAATATAAACCCAATGATAGGAGGAAGAACATAGAGAGCCAGGTTCCCAAATCAATATGATAATATTTCGGTTTCCTGTACAAGGGCGACTTCGCGAATTCACACAAAATTTATAAATTTGTACTGTAGGAGTGTAAACTTGGCGCAACGTAATAAATTGTTATTAGATAACCGATTTTGATTCGCTCAAGTGTGGGGTGAAACAGGAAAGGGGTTAGTTGTTAGAATTTTTAAATCACAAGTTTATGATCCAATACAGTACGCGTGGTTTTCTTACATTAGTTATTTTTATTGAACTTTCTAGAGGGGTCGTGTCAAATACACCACAAACTGAATAACATGTGATTTTTATCGTGTGGAAAAGAAGGTGATTCGATGAACAAAATTTCAAAAGAACTGCGTGTTTCACTAAAGTGAGTTCAGTAAGTTCAATTCACAAATTTAAACAGAGGAAGCAAATTCCTGAAAATCGAGGCAGACCGCGAAGAACGTCCCCAATCGACAAATCAGAAAGGAAATTCAGAAGGATCAATAATTCTTGTCAGCAACTTGCTTGAAACAAAACAAATATCAGGTTTATAGTATTGAATTATCTACTTTAACTGTAGAAGAGAAGATTACAAGCTCCACAACACAATAGACGCACAGCAAAACGAAAACCACATGTCAAAATGAAATATTGCGACACGACTAACTTTTGCCAAAAGATCCAAGGATAAGTCGGATGATTGGCGGTACAATAGACTCTGGTTGGATGATATAAAATGTAATAGGTTTCCCTTTGATGGAAAAGTGTACGTGCAACGCCATCCAAACCAGGAAAAACCAAGTACATTTTCAAAACCGTGAAACACGGAGTTGGTAGAGTAATGGTGTGGGGATGTTTCTCGAGGTATGGTATGTGTCCGTTGTTTCGTATAAAAGAAATAATGAATGCGGAGATATAAAAGGAAATATTAATGTCAACTATGTTTCCTTATGCACGAGAGGAAATTCCTTTCGCCTGGAAGTTTATGCAAGATAACGACCCAAAACATACTGCTAAGTTAGTGAAGTCCTTTTTTGAGATGGAAAAAGTGACAGTTTTGGAGTGGCCACCACAGTTGTCAGATTTAAATCCAATTGAAAATCGTGGGAAAGTGTTGATAGAAGTATTGATAGATCCAAAGTAACAAATTTGAACAAACTGTAGAAAGGCGTGTATTCCACTCCAATAGAGGAATACAACTTCATGTGAGGTCATTGGGAAGATGATGCCGGGCTGCACTAAAAAAAGGGATATCCTACCAAGTACCAACTCATTCAAGAGAGGGAAATTTTGTTTTTCTTTTTTGCTATTTTCCCAAGGCGTTATATCAAAATGACTCTTTTTTTTTTTTTTTTACTTCTTAGAGATACTTTTTTGTAAAGTTTTTGTCATTTGTAAAATAATTTGGGTCTGAAAGCCATGTAAAGGTTTATTAATCTGTTTCCACATTGAGTGCAAAATGAAAGAAATTATATTTATAAATCAAGGTTATTTGCAAAACAAATCTCTTTATTTCTCTATCATGGCATGGTGGCTATATTTTATTGACTGCTACTGTAGTTTGGAGATCAATGTTTAGTACGCTAGTTGGTGACTCAAATGAAGTGGAGTTTAGGGATCACTGCGACCACTTGCAAATTGTATTACTACAATTGCAGTGCTACAATGTACGAGAAGCTTTGATAAGGAGTGTCCATTGAAGACACGAATGCTGCAGCAGTAGATTCAAGGCGGCCTCAATTTTCAACCAAAAATTCTCGCTTCCTTCGTAAAAATTAATTAATCTCTATAACAGAAATAGCTTATAACGGTTAATTTGAGTTACAAGTAAATACATTTTTGGTTTTGAATTAAAAACCATTTGCGGCCCCAATTAAGAAGGGGGTCTGGGACAAGTTGCTCCAGCCCCCTTGCAGGCGCCCTTGATAAACCTTGAAAAACCGCCTTTGATAAACCGCGTTCAGTTCACAGAAGCAATTAGGCCAGTTTTCTCTTTGATATTGGTCTTAGGTGTTAGGAAATAGGCAAATTGTCCTCTTACTGTCGTGAGACGGTGAAATAAGTTTTGCAAGAGATTGCAGATTTGAAATAATAGTGGTATATAAGTTGCAAAATAATTATTAGAATTTTACGTCATCTTCACGAATACCAGAAACACTTTGCCGTATTGTAATACTAGCCTATTGTGGGTCCTTCATAATAAAATTGCTTGACGGCAAAACGTCTGTATGTCTGCCCATCCCTCTGTCTGTGGTAAAACCTAGCGCCTAAATGATTTAGCCAATTTCCCCCCCCCTTTTTTTTTCAAAATATTACCCGATCGATTTAAATGAACTTGAGGCTCCCTGAGTTCGAAACGGAAATTTTGGTTTTGAGAGGTACTTTATATGACGACTCATTATTACCAAAATTGTCTCAAAAATGGCTCCAAATCTTTTTATTAAACTTTGTCCTCGGATAGCGTAAAGGTCACTCACGAGAATGGAGCTTTAATTTTTTGAAACTTTTTTCTCCAACACAACAATATTTTTCTTTAAATTTTCTCATCGTATGTATCAAAGCAAATGGCGCTTAAAAATGACGCAGGTATGTGTTCGTCGAGCTCTCTGAATTTTCGAAAATTGCAAAAGTTATGAATAATGAGAAAGAATGTGCTGTTGTAGTAACAGCTTATACAACGGTTGATTAACCTGTTTATATTCTAAACTTGAACCAGCGGATGTCTTTCCACCCTGCAGCAGCATTTTCTCGGGCTCGGATTCGCCTATCATGGGCACAACTATTGCACTATCACCCGGCTATTTGCATACGGACGTTCTCTACGTATTGAAAGGACACGCAAAATCATTTCAGTGCCAAATTTGCTGTAAACTTTATAAACAATTACTTTTGTTACTTTCTTACTTGGAACTAAATAGCAATGTCATTAAATATTCACAATAAAAATTAATAGCATAAAAGTCCCAAATACCAAGTATCAATGTTTTAATCAATAAAATATAACAGTTTTATGGAAAGGCACACATAGAATTCACGAGCATTAAAATTATATAAAACCAATTAAATTTGGCAAAAAACATATTTAGTCATCTCAACTAGTTATTTTACAAAAACTTCAGAAATACTAAATCTTTAAATAAAACCTCTCTTTATTTTAGGTATAATTTGTGTATCATTTTCAAAGAAATTATACTTTATTTTACTTTACTTGATCTCTTCTTAAATATTTTCATTTTTATTCCAGTGTACATTGACATAATGCAGGACAAAAAAATTGTATTCCATAAATGTGATAGAATAGGGAATGTATCGATGAAAGGTATCTAGTTTTCATTTTGTGCTCAATGAATACAGTTTTTACATGAATATTTTCATATATAATGTGAAAAGAAAGACTTAGAAATGATCTTTAAAGTGATTTCTATTTCCAACACAATAATAAACCAAAATATACAGCGGAAAGTGTCTATCTTTGGAAACTTGACCACTTGCTATCCTCGATACTTTACTGCACACTATTCTTAAAACTGAACTCGGCACAAACAAAGAATTCAGAAGAGACTTGAAAGAAATTTAGTACATAAGAGAGAAAAATACTTAAAAAATAGGGGAATATAGGTTTTGAAAACCTCAGAAACTTTGTTCACTCAATACCCAAAAGTCAGATCTGATTTACAGAGAGTGATTTTTTACAAAACACAAGAATAGTTATATTATTGAAAAGAGCTGTACGACAGAATACACTTGTCCACAGAATAAAAGCATTTTTTTAAATATAAATAACGGTGAGTCGTGACTGGTTTTATTATTGTTTGTTGTTAATTAAAATTTATTTATATTGAATTGATCGAACAATTTTATTCAAATAAAATAAATTAATTAAATTAATTTAAATTATTAATTCCCATGTCTAAATCCTTTGTAACATTATTCACAGAAGACAGCCCCGTTAAAGTTGAGAGTAGGGCCGAGTGTGTGAGTGGCTATTTCATTAGCAATACAATAAAATCAAATCTGTAGTTTGTTTATTGAAGCCAAAAAAATATTATTTTACTCAGGAATGAAAATTTTCAGTTTTCAAATGTTGCAAAGCTCAGTTTTTTGGCACTTTTATTCACCATTCAATTATGTACAGTAAAGGAGTGGACCTTGGTGCTCAACAAAACCTGCACAGATTATACTTCTCTCCCTATGTCACATATAATTTTTACTGATCTTGGATGAAAATAAATCAAAAGGCACCTCCTTCCTGCAATACACGCACATAAACACAGTTTTCTCCTGAGGTTTTTCATACTTTCCTCAAACAATTGTCTTTTCCTAAACAAAAATAAATAAATAAATAAATAAAATGTGAAAAAGAACCACTATGCCTAACTTAGTTCAACTTTCAAAACTATTTCGAAGAAACCATTAAGGAATAAGAGGAAGGCAAGGTCTTCTAACATACAGCAAATGTCATAGTACTTGTCAACAACATTAACTTCAATATGTAAAAAGAGTTAAATATAAAGTAATTGTAGCACCACAAAATAAGGAAATGACATTTTTTGAAGTGGTAATAATTAGCATTTGTAGAACGAAGTTTGCAACTCACTTGAATAGACTAATAATCATAATAAAAGCTTGCATCAATGAAGTATCATACAATCACAAGTAAAATGCTGCTTTTGAAAATATTCAAGCAAAGGAAGTTAAGATATTTTCCATTTTATGCTGACATAAATTATAGACATAAAATTTGATTCATGTTCTACAAATATTGTGAATACCAGTTGAAAATTATAGTTAAGTTATGCAATTTTGCCCTCTGAGATTGTCAAGAGATTTGACCACAATAATAAAAAAAAAGGATAATTGTGGAAAACTGACAAGTTATGACAGAATATTTTTAAACACATCCACCACAAACTAAATTATTATTGCAGCACATCATATCTAATGCATAGTTTAAAGCAAATTATTGAAGTATTTAAATTACCTGAAGTTTTGCTATTTTCTTCATTGTCACATCAGATGAACCATTTCCTTCCAATCTGCCATGCTTAGAAGGCAAAGCTGTGAAAAAGTTAATAATATCTAAACAAACCAACAAAACGTATATAGAAGCAGTTTCCACAAGATGTTTAAACAAAGTATAGTATTTAAAAAAGAAAACGAAATTAATAGTAATAGAAATAAACGATATTAATAGTAATAGTGTTAATAGAAAAATCTATTGTCATTGTGGGTCCATTATTTATTTTTGTTTCTACTTATTTTACAACCTATTAACGATGTTATCTTGGTTCTCACTACTTACTACATGCAGTACTTCAAACTCTGTTTTTCTCAATCATATAAAATACGTATAGTTAATGAAATTAATTAACATAAGAATCAAAGGGGTGCACACTCTTACCTCCGTTGTCGTGACGGGAAGTTCTTGATTCACCATTCATATTCTCCATTTTTTTCCACTTTACGAAACTATTAAACTATTTACTTTCGGTGACACTTGAATTGTTTGCACATAGGTTAGCAATAGCAAATTCGGATGAAAATTTTATCACGAAACATTCGAATATTTCATGAAGCTTAAAGGCTATAAATATAATGGATAAACATGACTGCTTAACGGATCACACAACAAAAAATTGTTTTTGTTTCGATATTTAAAATGTCTCTGACATTTAACACCCACGTTTTAGTGTGATTTACGGGAAAACACGGCACTCCCAAAGCAGCTCTTGCACGACGGGAAACGCCGTCCTCTTCCGCCACCCGGTCAACGCGCTGCTACTGGCTTGGCTTTCTGTGTGTCACGTTGTGGTTGCCTCTGATTCAGCGCACCACGTGATAAATAAGCTCATCCAGTCATTATCTGATTACGAGAAAACGAAGTCACAAAAGAAATGCTCCTGTTCTTATTCCAGAAAGTGAAGTAACTTCATTAAACACGATAAGACATATGAAAAAATATTTTCATTCCATTCAGAACGCAGTTTAAATATTGTGTCAATTCCTCCTTTCCAATTGAAAAGCGAGCAACGAACGAGACACACGTCTTTATTAATTATAAGCTTTAATTTATTTTAACAACTTTGAAATTGAATCAATATGTCTCTTAAATTAAATAGATTGTGCTCCTTATAGTTGATCGACTTTCTCATAAAAATGCAGCTCTTGATGTGAAATTTCAATTTCTAATCAACACTAATCAATTTGTAATGATCTGAAATTTGTCTTTCTCAAAACTACATTCTCATTTATTTTTAAAACAATTGAGGTTTAGGAAATATATTTGAAAATTTCAACGTTAAATTTCAAACTACTATTTTAATATAGCTTTATAGGATTATTCCACACTAGTTCTATTTCAAAATTGACGCGCTTTCCACAAACGATTTACATACAAATTGATTATGATTATTATACATCTGCTCCTATTGCCAATAGATGACGTTACTGCGTGCATGCGTATCCCGTACGAGATTTTCTTTAGGCGCTATTTTGAAATGGCGAAGTTTGTTGCCTTTCACCACTGAGGTTCTGGGTTCGATTCCCATAGAACCTCATGTGAAATTGTTACAACAAAAGGAGTTTGCATGCTTCACAAGGGCTAGTCCAACACCTCCTCCTTTCCAATCTGGCCGCTGGTAGTGACGCAGGAGCACGTAAAAGAGCGGCGCGTAATACGCGGAGTTGCTATCTGGCGGTCCTCTTGACAGCTGACCGAGACGTGATGGATAATATAATTAATGGAGGATTACTCCTGCGCAACAATTAATGGAGGATAACTCTAAAAAACATTACCCGCTCAACGCCCCAAAGGGTTTAGAGACGCGTTGCGTCTAAGTTGACGCAAATGAATAAATGAATAAAAATATCTGGTACAGTCGGGAGGATCCAGCCGATCACTTGGGGGTGGGATCATAGATTCTTGTTAAATAATAAACATATTTGTTAATATATTGTATATACAATATCTCTAGGTTTTTTGGGGAGGGGTTCACCCCCCCCCCCTAAATCCACCCCTGGGTCCAGCTGAACATTATTGTGAGAATTGTCATGTGTTCTGTCTTCATTAATTTCTGCGAATACACGATTTCTTTGTATGTTTTGCATATTTTCTTATATTCACTTGATTTCAATTTTGTTTCGATTGAAACCAGTTCGGTAAGACCAGTAAACCTGAACATCAATTTTGGGACTGGATTGGCAGTTGAAGGCGCTAGCGATGACCACAGACGGTTTTTCGGTATCAAGGACCCACAAAACATGGATTCTGACTACACAACGTGTTAGAGAAATTACCTAAATGACTATTCATATGGATGAAATTTATCCCTATTTTCCTTATTAGGGCCCGGCAACATTTTTTTCCCGCATCACTACAATACTTTTATCTATACTGCGTAGAGAGAACGTAAATACACTCACTACACTAACGGTTCTAATGACCATTGCAGTTGACGTACCTAGAAACACGAAATAATCAGTCACCCTTTTGTGTGTCCTTGAAACTGATTTTTCCTCGGAAACGTGTGTCTTTCGGTCTGTCTGCCTGTCTGGCCAACGCCAGACCTAAACCGTTCAGACGACTTTCTTCAAAATGATCAACCGATCAACCTAACCAGGAGAACTTACTCAGGGCATACACACACTTACATTTACATGCACTACACTACCACACATGCTATTAGCCGACAGGCATGGTCAGCGGCGATTCTTACCATCAAGCGGGGGAAGATCACAGCCACCTCCCGAGGAAAATCATGCACTCCACTTACGGGTCTAGTGACTTTAGCAGACGAGCCCGGAATCACTAATGATGATGATAATAATAATAAAAACAAAAAAGATCGATCTGAACAAAATCGTGGCTCCGGTAATTTGAAGTACGTGCTGTATAAGTTTATTTTCTCGTCTACTTCGTTCTCACTTAGCAAAGAGGTGTTGCAACGCTATAGCGATAAGTAGCGATTTTTCGTCAGAAACACTCGTATTGATGCCTTAATATCGAAAAATAGGGAATAGGGAAGGGTTTCTATATGTAGTGAATTACTGTCTTTTATACTTGTGTAGCCAGATTCCGCGTTTTGTGCGACCTTGATAAAGAAACTACAGGTGCTCCAACAGCACATACTTTCTCGCATTACTTCTATTTTATTTTATTATTATTTTTTTGGAATGTTTTAAAATTCAGTAAGATCAATGACAATCAGAATCGCACAATTTTAAAGTGACCATTACTCTTTCCGAGGGAAAAAATCAAAGTAAATAATTGGAAACATTTTTGAAATTTTTGTTTTTTTAGTGCATCAACTTCAAGCATAAATTGCGCGAAAACTACTCTTAAAAATAGTATTTGACCATATTTAAAGGTCTAATTCCGAGAACAAAGTTTAGTTAGTCGGACAGGTGGACAGACAGACAGACGGGAAGTCGGACGGAGAGAAGGACGGACGGACGGACGGACAGACAGAAACAGGGACGCTCAGAACGTCACAAAACATCTCTAATTAATTTCTTTCGGTAGAGAAAATGACTCCTAAAGAAACAATGAAGGTTTATTTTCGTTTAACGATTTGAATGTTCGAAAATTGCAAAAGTTACAAATAATGTAAGAAAGTATGTGTTAATGTTGCTTCACTGGATTAACGAACTCACAAGAATGCGTTGATACGGGACGGTTTCAATAGTTCTTTTTGCGAGTCCTTGGTTTCCTAAAGAAATATTGCGTAGTGATCTGAAGAGAACACTGATCTCAACATTTATAACTCTTGGGCTCACTGAAAGCGAATAACGCTCCCTAAACGGGTGATCTAGTTCAAGCCTTGTAGGTTCAGCGGGAAATTTTTATTTTTATACACAATCAGAGAAAAGCAAGCAATGTATCTGCAATCGAATTAAAATAAAAGCTTAAACTTTTAATTGCGAAATGATATTAATGTGATATTTGGTGCTATCGATTGAATGACAATATCCTCCCCTTCTTCCAACTTGTGACCTTGAGGCGCCATGTTAAATAAATCAAAATATAAGGTTTATAAGACCTTCTACAGAGTATGATGATAAAGAGTGTAAGGATATTTTTTACGTCTCCTCATTGCTCCTCGAGTAGGAAACATAATAGTACATTATGAAATGTTGCTCACTTATATTACGAGGTATTCTCGTGGTAAGCAGAATTAAACGCGTCGAGTTTAGTATATCATGTAGGTTTCCCTTGTTTTTGCTTAGTTGTTTCTAATTTCATCATAATTCACTTTCAATTTGTTACAATAATGTGGTCAGTACGTTTGTGTAATATTATGTGTTATTTTGTCTAGCTCTGCCATCTCACACAACAAAAGCATTAACATATTATATCTTCGGTTTTGGAACAAATCCTTACAAAAAAGAAGCAGAAGAAAACGTTTATTACCACTGCGCACAGTATGCTCACGCTGAAAGGGAATTTGCAGTTTCCTTTGACAACACAAATTTAGCGGGCCTGGTGATAGAGAAACAGTGGAAACATTCGTTTATATTCGGAATTGTTCGTGAGTGTTCGGTGCCATACTTTCGAGTTTGCTTATGTTTTGCTATTGGCCCACGCTGTCAGTGTGTAATGCGGTGGTGGTGGGTTCGTAATGAGCGCCAGCTGAAGTGGTAACAGGTATCAAACATGGGATTGTACTTTGCCACGTTGATTGCGGTGTTGTTTATGTTCCAAATCACCCATTCAAACGAGCCAGAAAAAACAACTGTTCCTTGGTATGAGTCTTTACCGGCGGTAGCAATGGATTATAAAGTTCACATTGATCCTGGAAAGGAAGATTGCTACTTTCAGTATGTTAACCCGGGTGCAACTTTCTACGTGAGTTTCCAGGTAATAAGACTGAATTAATTAATGCTGAAAATATTTGAGAGATGATAAGTTCAAAGATGAATAATACTTTAACTATTAGTTTATTTGCTATCAGGAAATGTTTCTTGTTAATTATAATTTGAACATATGTTAGCAACAATATGTCATTATTATGCATTTTTCATCGTTGTCAAGGTTCTACGTGGAGGAGATGGCATGGCTGGCTTTGCAGTACGCCATCCGAATGGGCAAATTGTACATCCATATCAGTGGAGACCAAATTCTGATTATCAAGATGTGGGGTCTGCTGGAGGGTATTACAGTGTATGCATAGATAATCAGTTTTCAAGATTTGCTGCAAAGTTGGTGAACCTTTATCTTACAGTCATAAGGTTAGTACATGATCTTGACTTGCTAGTAACTAAGTTCCTGATACCTGATGCTATGAGATTTACCTGTAATTCTATTGTGGCAGGTATGACCAGTGGGATAAATTCACCAAAGAAGTTGAGGACTTGAACCTTAGTGTTGAAAACTTCACAGTAAGTTTGCTCTTTGATGTTTTATAATAAGGGTGGAAAGTAATTGCTTATCAGTTTTGGGGAAACAAAAATTTCAAAAGACTAATGAATCAAGCAAGTAACGATATTAAAAATTAATTGACACAAGAAAAATTATTGCTGACATCATTTTTACCTTCAATTTCCATAATTTCTAATGATTGCAAATGGCGAGGAAATTTAAATTGGAATATTACTTTCTGGTTTTAACAGTCCCATACTCTTTTAATTTTAACAGTCCAGGAAAGTAGGAGAAAGAAAAATATTTGTGTTGATTTGGTGTTTTCTCTATTGCTGCTGTCTTATCACCTCTTCTCAATTTTTATTTTTCACTCGAGGAATAATTAATACTAAATTATTTTCAAGATATTTTACTTTGTGTAGTCATCTCTTTGGTATAACAAATGCATAAATTTAAAAGCAAACCATTGGGAGGTCAAATGAGAACACCTTCAAAAAGATTTTTGAAAAAAATAACTATTATTAAATGCAGTAATATATTTGTTGTGTTCTAAAGACAAAAATATTTGTTTACTTTCTACTGCTTTTTCATGATTAGTAAAATGGATGTTATTGTCAACAGTTTTTGCTGTGAAATGCATGGACAATAATGCCTTTGTCTTTTTATTCATTTATATTATCTTTCTTTTGAAACATATTCTTGTGATGCCCTACTGATAATATTAAAAGATTGGAATATTTAATAATTTCTTCTTTGTTTTATGAAACTTATAATATATAGGTATTAGTGCAGTGCAAGCTAATTTTATTTAATGACTACTTTGCAACTAAATTGTGAAAATTTAATTTCCAGTCATCAATCAAAAATGTAGAGCGGAACATAAACGAGATGCTGCAATATCAACATCATTCCAGAGGAAGAGAAGCTCGTGATTATAATCTGTTAATTGATAATAATAAATATGTGCAGAATTGGTCTTTGGCTCAAATCATTGTTATTGCTGCAACTACAGTTCTGCAGGTGTATTTTGTTAGAAAACTGTTTGATATTAAAGATGGAAGGCGAGGAAGAATATAGAAGTATTGTTTCCAGAGAATTTGTTCTTGTTTTCTATAAAATTTGGAAGTATTATTTCAATATGCAACGAGTTTTCAGTATTTTTAGTATTGTTTGGTTTTCATGGGTTTGACAAATTATACAACGTAATTGAGTTCAGTTCAAGACAGTTAACTTCTTGATAGTATAAGGCATAACCTTTGATGTTTGAAGTACTTTTATTGATTTGTAAGATATTCATTGACTTAAACACTTTATAAACAGAAATAAAAATGTTAGATTTAATTAAAATTTTATTGTGAAAATTTTTAAAAGTAAAAAATGTAAAGTGAACAATTAATGTTAGGTGTGGTTTTAATTGTTGTAAACGAGAGAATCAATGCAAAATACATAAAAAGAAATCATTATCACTTACTTGTCATCCCAATCATAGTGTTTACACTAAATATCTGTCACCTTCTACTTAACATTCCAAATTTATACAACGCATTTTTTTGTGTAAATGGTGAAGTAGTGTTTTGTACTTTTCTATCATAAACAAATGTTCCATTTAATGATATTACTATTTTTGTGTTACTAGATGCACTACTTAATTGATCATGAATTTATCCTGTTGACTAAGTTTTCAGATTTCTTTTTTGTTTGTGTGTGTACTAGTAATAAATTGGCATTCACTCATTTACATCAACTTTCACAACATTTAAATGTTAAAAATCTTCCCAATAGGAACCGAAGACATAAATACAACAAAATATAGATATTGACATTAAATATTTTTATTGTTCAATGTTGTAACTCCTGTATGAGTCTGAAGATATGGTCCAATGTTAAATATTACTAAAGACATAAAATTTATGGAGGTATCTGTGGCAGCACAGATTGTAAGAAATGGAAATTGATGTAGAGAAAATATGAAGGATACAGAATTATATATAAACAGAATGGGGATCAAAATAAGTTATTTGAGATTTTCCATCTGATAGTTAAGTAATCATTGTACTATTTGTTTTGCATTTAAGAACTCTATTTTAGTCAATCAAGAAAATTGATGTTTTTCTGTACCTTCTATTAAATCTCTGTGAGCCTAGATTTGTGAAATAAAGACTTACTTTCTGACTGGTAGTCAGGATTGAGACTGGCATAATGTAAATACAGTGTAATGTGTTATACTGCATTGTCTATTACTACTTTTGTATTTGAGAATTTGATAAAGTTGACAATTTAAATTGTGTATATTGGCTTTTTGAGTGTAGCATGAATAAATCCTGTTAATTTAGAGAGGATATCAAATTGTTAGCCTGTGGGACATAATCATCTCAGTGTATCATATTCTTGTGGCTCATAATATAAATATTGTGTATTTACACTTTTTCAAATGTTGAAAAGCAGATGACCTTTGAAAAATCGTTTGGAGGTTTCTAGAATTTTATATCATAAAAATGGCTCACAGAAAAAGTTTGATAACCTTGACCTCTAATAATTCTCAGGCTTTGTCTTACAAACCAGATTTACGTAAGGCCCTATGCACGAGCATTGTGTTGACACGTGTTAAGTAGGTGTATCTTACAAAAACGGCACCCAAGCACTTTATCTGTTCTCCATAAGATACTGTGTTAATCTATGATGTGCATTACTTATCCTGTGACAACACAAAGCTCATATGACTTAGGCCTTAGGGAGCATGTGAGTGTATAGCGGGATTATTAGACTACTATGCCGAAGGAGCACAAAAATTTGTGTGCCCTTGTGGAATATTGTGTATCATGCACAAGAATGTACTGTCAGTTTTTGTGGCTTTTCAGAAAATTGTTTCTGAGTCTCCTAATCCAAAAATCTTACAAAATCAGCAAAATAATACCCAATTATTGGAGAAAAATGTTTAATAAATTGTGTAATTTTAGGCATGAAAGTACATTATTTCGTTTACGAAAGAGAAGTTGACATCAAGATTCCTTACAAAATGAAATTCAGTGAGGAATTACATCCTACAATGAGAGAGTCACAATATAATAATAATGTAAAGTAAAAGAGAACATGTATATTTTCAGTGTAGTTTGATATTTCGAAACATTTTCAGGAGAAAAATTAGGTTACATTTTTTTTTGCAAATGGCATGTGAACTCTAGTGTTGTACTTCCCCATATTATGAGATGGAATTTATTGCACCAAAATAATTTGTTGCAGATGCACAGGTATTGTATCGCAAGAAGAATAAATTGAAGATTATTTTACTAAAGACGGTATCCATATGTTTATTAAATGCTACATTTTAATACTTGAATATTCATAAAAACTTGTGTGATTCTGATTCACAATTTTAATATCAAGTTCCAACTTAATGTTTTGAGAAGGTAATTATGATGAAGTTTAAAATTGTTTAACAAAGAAATCAGTGGAGCTTGAAACATCATTAACATACATCAGAAATAACAATGGATCTGACACTGATCCACTTTGGCACTCATGTGGTAACTATGTCAAAATTTGGAGAATCCTTAAAAGACCCTAAGTTATTTTAATGACGTCAAATTTATGAGACATCTTTAGTGGAGAATTTTTAAAAAAAAATTATTGTTTTCTGATCTTGTATAGCCATGATGATGGAAATGTATTTTCTGAAACATTGGCAAACAACTATGTAGTGGAAATTTTATTCTCCACAGAGCAAGCCCCATAAACCTGCTCTTTATTATGACAAAATTAGAATGGAATGTTTAAAGGCGTTAAGTGACAAAACATTGTTGTAAGCATTTTTTTTATTTATTAAGTACTTTCTTTGATTCTTATGCAAAATGCTATAACAAGTATTTTTACCAGGCTATTTACCACATTAATCATATGCAGATATCATTGGGTTGAAAAGCCTATAAATCAATATTTAAATCTGAAATTGGAAAAGCTGATAAAGTTGTGTATGGATTTTCTCTAAAAGGCGATATGTCCCAAACTTTAAAAAAACAAATTTTTCAAACAAAACTAGTAGTCTTTACCACACCAAAACTGGCAGTAAACTTAAATAGATCCTAATGAAGCAAAACATGATCCTAATGAACTGTTGTTCCCTGAAGACTTCATTGTAGAACTACTTTGGTTCTTCAGGAAGATAGTCCAACATTGACAACAGATCTTTCTTCTTTTCAGCAGTGATACTGGTCTGGAATTTCACGATATGTATTTCACCTTTCTGTACAACCCTCATCATCTTTCCTCGAAAAGATGAAATTTTTTACAATTTTCCATATCTTTGTAAGTTGTTTTCATATATATTTTTATTTATCATAATATTTTTCCAGAATATCTCGCATCTACATTAAAAACAGGAGGGTTTTGTTATGTTCATTTTGTTAATTGAAATTAAAATGTGTGCCATTGATCGCAAGTCAAAGACATTGTTTGCTTCCATGTATACAACAAAACTTTTTTTTTTTTACTAATGTAATTACATTTTCAAGGCCTGCGGGAATAAATGACTCTATTACTCATTTACATTTCCCAATTAGGGCAAAATCTGTATCTTTGTAAATAGCTGTGACCGCTATTGAGAAAATTGTGCTGAATGATGAGGCTATTTTGTTATCTCCTCTGCTGACAATGCCTTTGAACCATAAACACATGTACAAAGTATGAGTATCACCTAGGCTAACACAAAAGTTAAAACAACTCAATTGATGATAAAATATCTCAGTATGAGAATCTTACTTCTCAGAATGAGAAAATATATTTTCACCTAGAACAGACTTCTTTCATTTACTGTAATGCAATCTGAACTACACTCTGATCACATTGAAATGAGAACAGCTAACACTAATAAATATGACATTAATATTTTTCAGATGACAACGGGAGCTAGAGATAACGTCTGTATCATCTATTGATGTATGTTTGGGCTTGAAGATGATGAACAGGATAATAGTGCTGTAGAGAGGAATTGGTGTTGTCTTGATGTACTTCTCTTAAGAAAAAAACTCAATACTTGTACATTGGCACTTAACGCCTTTGAAAATTGCACTCGACAGTCATTTCAAATAGTGAATTTTCAGAACATCGGAGAATATCCACGTATATAAGATATCTCTCAGGACATTTTTTAAACTCTAGTGAAGTATGGTCATATGAGGATTTTAACTGGAATCTTTATTCTTACAATTTACTTTTGTTAATACGGAAAAATCTGTGTAACCAGAACTTGTACAAGCCGGAAATCTGTCTTAACCGAAAATTTTCTCTGGCCCGTGACGTTAAATGGCATCTTACACAGCATAAAACGGAATCTCTCTAACGCGGAAACGGAACGTTTTTCATGTTCTCCAGGGGGGAACAGAATTTCTTGTGCATTTAATGCAATTGGCAGAGAGACGCGGAATGTTCTTAATGAAATGAATGCATATGCAAGCTTTATTTTAAGTGCTCTGTCCCTGTGACAAGCTATTTAGTCGTGGCAACCGGACATTGGAGGAGAGGGACTTCGGCTCAGCTGTCGGTAGAATTCGACCTTGGGATCGCTTGACTCTCATTTAGTAGGCCATAAAGGAATTCCCCCTCTCCCGTCTTTTTGATCATGGGAAGGTGTACGAGCATGGCTTCTATTAACGCGTCTCCCTGCCCCACGTTGAAAATCATAACCCTTCGACCAGATACGCAATGCTCATGGCTATGCGACGGTAGAATCAGAAAATCATAGTTCTGGGTTGTGGCGCTTTGTCCGATGAAAGAGTCAGCAAGCGGTCCGAATACAGCCAGAAAGGTGTATATTTTTCAACTCAGAAGCTGTCAATAAAGAGTGTTTAATATTCATTTATTTGTGAATCGTTTCATAAATACGTTATATGTTAATGTATTTTGATAATAACAATAAAATCATATAATTTACTTCTTTCAGGGCAGCAAGTCAATATAACAAGTGTAGTAAAATGGACAAACATGCGTAAAACGGAAACCTCTCAAAACGGGAATGTTTTGTGCCCCTGTCAATTCCGGCTTAAACATATTTTAATGTAGCAATTTCTAGGTTATATGATCAAATGCATTTGGAAGGTCAAATAATACGTATCTGCTGCATTGCTATTTGCTTTCAAATTCCCAATGATTTGAAGCAGAGGCGGGATTCAGGACACATTTTGTATTTTTTTTAACATCTAGCGGCACGACCAAGAAAGACGTGAAATGCAGTGCGAAAATGTCAATGTGAAGATGGAGCTCAGGTGCATAGTTAAAAAAATCGCACTATATACTATATTTTGTAAGTTTGTTTTTACATTATAACGGAAGATACATTGTAACTAACGCATGGTATTGGCTTAATGCCAAGTGTACCAAGCGAACCTATTTCCTCCACTGAATATTTTCTGTTATATTCAATGTTATTAGAGTAATTTCGCTTTTCTGTTATTATAAACGGAATCTGTTGTTTTAATCACAATGTCGGTACCATTATCAAAAAGCTTTCATTTTTTGGATAACAGAACAATTTTCATTACAAATGTATAAGAAATATTCAAATAAAAGTACAGAATGATTACATCCATTTTCAGTGTGCGTGATTTAAAATAGTAAAACCGTTTTTTTCTTTCTTTTTTAACTACAGTTCAGCAATGAAAAAAAACTGAAAAATTCACGTTTTATGTTTGAAGAAGGACTTTTGATATTTTTTCAAGCCTGTTCCAGGGTTCTAAGACAATATTTTTTTTCAAAAAAACTTTGCATTTGAATTTGGCGCTGACAAAAATCAACAAATACTTTTCTGGTAGAATAAATTATTTTGTTATTTTGCAATTTTTTTTCATTCAGATAAAACAGTGCTAAGTTGACAAACAAAATAAAATAAAAAACACGTTTCTGACTGTAGAGAGATGTGCGTGGTTTGATTGAGGTCTACGAAATATTTCAAAAATATAATGTTTATGTTAGAATTATAGTGTATCTACTCATATGCCATTTGGTTTAAGGGAACTTTAAAATCTTATGTGGGGGGACACTTCGCCCCTACAATTAATGATCCGAAATCCCGCCTCTGATTTTAAGAATGGCTTCATCAGCAAAGTAAATACTATGTAATAGGCCTGATTTCCATTAAAATCTCTAAAAGTTTGATAATTGTAACAGTTCAAATTTTTCTCAAACATTTCCACACCTTCAATTATGAAGTTACACATTTCTTTCTTCATGCAATATATTTGTCAATGTTAGAGATTTAAATAATTTAATGTACACTTTTCCAGAAGTGTATTTTTTGCATATTTTTTGTCTTACGATGACAAAATTTAAAAACATTATTCACTTTTAATAAAGATATTTCTTCCTTAATCCCATATATTCCTTACTATTACATCTTTCAAACATTTTAGTTATTTCAAAATATTTGTAGTTTTGTGTAGTTATGATTTAAATCTTTTAATTTTACGCTCTCGCTACCGCTTACGCAGTGGAAAGAAATTTATGTAATGTTGCACGAAAAAATGGCGAATTTCCGGCAGAAAAAACTCTTATTACAGGGCCCTAGTAACGAAAAAGTGGATAAATCCAGTTGCGAAATTTAGGGATCAAATTGATAAGCAAAATCCTCTTATACGTAGTGTAGTCAAAATCCGTAGTTTGTGGTTTCTTTATACCGAAGATGCAAATGGCGGCAAAAAGTCTGTGGACAACGCTAGCGGGTAAACCGTTGAACCGATTTTCTGCAAAATTGGTATTCCCAATCGATAAGGCTGATATTGCTGCCCCTTAAATTTGAAACCTATAAGTTAATTTTGGAGGGTACTTTACATGAACCGGGACATTTAAAAAAAAAAAAGGTTTTTTTTTTCAATTTTGTTGAAGGACGTTTAAGAAAATAGAGCATTTGCGTTGTAAACTCTGATTTTTCGAAAGATGCAAAAATTCAATAATATTATATAGTGTAACATTCAATAAATTCAAAAATATTAAAGGTAAATATTTTTCCCTGAAAGAAATCTGTTCCTTAAAGATAGATTTTTAAATAAGGTAAAGTACAATTTTGCGAAAATTTGACCGGGACAGGACATCAACTGATTTTATAGTTTTGAAACTTTCGAAAGTTCAGAGTGAATCGTGAACATCGGATCTATAACACTTTTATAAGTGTATGTTACTCTATTCTTACAAGAAATTTAAAGAAAAAAATTGGAGCCGATTTTGAGAAAATTTTGAATATGTCCGGAGAGCTTCATGTGAAGTACCCCCAACGTTTGAAGAATGTTTTTCAAAATCTCAGTTTCGACTCCAGTCAGATGGACAAGGGTTTCTTCAATTTGGAAAATGTCCTACGCCTAGTTTAGGTAGTATTGTTCACAGAAGCAAAAATACGGATAGACGGACGCATAGACTGTCAGATGCTCAGTCAGACGAACAGAAAGTCAAACGGACAGACAGACAATCAGTCAGACAGACAGTCAAACGGACAGACAGAGTGACAGCGTTCAGACATGTATTCCCGTCGAAATCGATTTTCCGCAGCATTACATTACTTTCTATTATATTACTCTGTATATACGTACGTATACGCGTATTAAATTTTCAGTATATTTTTTTATTTTAGATTATCTATCTACAGCGGTGGTTCTCTATGTCAGGGTTACTAAGAGGGGAAAGAACGGCATTAGCCAGGCCTGTAAATCAAAAGACGAGCGTCATTTCTTCCTCCACAGTTTGCATCCACGCCTGTGAGTACAAAGACAATGCATATTGGTATGCATTGGTATGTGTATGGGTCCCGGGAAGGACCAGTTTGTTCTTTCCCCCATGTAGTTGGTGTAAAAAGGAGGGAAAGAACGTTGTGTTTTGACGTTTCTGTAAGTGCGGTAATAATTTATTCAGATTAAAATATATGATATTGTGAGTGTAAAATAATTTAGGCACGAAAATGCCGTGTGAGATGATAACATTGCAACTCGGCCAATGCGGTAATCAAAGTAAGTTAAAATTCTGTATTTATTATCGTGAATTTTATTAAAATATAGGAGACTATATGAATTTCTTCCTTAATATATTTAAACATTATACTTATACATTGCTTGAAATTTTGTTTATAGTTGGCTTTGAGTTTTGGAAAAGACTGTGTGCTGAACATGGAATTAGTCCTGAAGGAATTTTGGAGCCCTTTGCTACAGAGGGGTTGGACAGGAAAGATGTCTTCTTTTATCAGGTTCTTGAATCATTTTTCTTCTATTAAATAATTTGAACTGTGGTTTATTTCAGTTGTCAAATTATTTGTTTTAATGTTTTTATTGTGTTTTAATAGGCTGATGATGAACATTACATTCCTCGAGCTGTTCTGCTCGATTTGGAACCTCGAGTTATTCACACTATAATGACATCACCATATGCTAAGGTGTGTGAATTTTTATTTGCGCTAGAAGTGATAATAAAGATTTGAGCCCTCCATGATGTCATCTTATTTTTTATAGCTTTACAATCCAGAGAATATTTATCTGTCAAAACATGGTGGTGGTGCAGGTAATAATTGGGCATCCGGTTATAGCCAGGGGGATAGACTCCAAGAAGAAATATTTGATATTATTGACCGTGAAGCAGATGGAAGTGACAGTTTAGAAGTAAGTAATATTCCTTGGATTTGTGTGCTTTTTGTTTTAATGTATGTGAACTATAATATACGTTTTTTAAGGGATTTGTTCTGTGTCATTCTATTGCTGGAGGCACTGGGTCAGGCATGGGCTCATATATTTTAGAGAGGCTGACTGACAGATATCCTAAAAAACTGATTGAAACCTATAGTGTGTTCCCTAATCAGGATGAAATAAGGTAGGATACTCTTATGATGATTTTTTCCTTAATCCCTTTTCTCTTCTCTTATTTTGGCAGAAGTGAACTTAGTCAAACCATATTAAATGTAAAAGTGGTTCAAAACATTACTAAAAAGCAGCTTATTTTTTGAATTTCAGTGATGTAGTTGTGCAACCATACAACTCATTGTTAACTTTGAAGCGTCTTACTCTGAGTGCAGATTGTGTTGTTGTGTTAGATAATACTGCTTTAAATCGAATTGCTACTGATAGACTGCACATACAAAATCCCAGTTTTACACAAATAAATACTCTTGTGTCCACTATAATGTCTGTGTCTACAACCACATTAAGGTATGTAAATCTATTTCTAAATTTCTTCACAATTTCAAAAATCTCATTTGTTACTGACTGTAAAATCTTTTTAGGTATCCGTCGTATATGAATAATGACTTAATTGGGCTTATTGCCCCTTTAATTCCAACTCCTCGCTTACATTTTCTTATGACTGGTTACACACCTCTTACTAGTGACCAAGATGTAAGTACTTGTCATTTTTCCTATTGTGATGTTTTCCTTTTGATTTTAGATTAAGTAATGGTGGTAGAATCATTTATCTGATAATTTACAATAAATGTTTGTAAAAATTCTGTAAGCTCAATATTTAATGGTAGGAGAGTAGATTGGTACTGTTGAGGTAAGACAAGCACAATGTAGAGAAATTTTGTTTGTTATGAAATTATATTTTTATAGAAACACTTTTTATTTATTTATTTTTCACTCAGTAGTATGAAAATTATTATCACATTAGTTAACAAACATACAGTGCATCTAATATTTGTTTTACTTTTTTTGAAAGTTTGCTTATGGCTGAAATTAGTTCAACTTCCCTTCTGCATGGTAATACTTTTTCAGTTTGTTTTTGATGATTTTACTTTACAGAATAGAAGAGTCAAGAATGCACCATATTTTCATCTGTGTTAAACTCTAAGGGTCTGTTTCACCGGTGCCTGATAAAGTATCTGTATCCTATCTTACTAATATGTTGAAATTTTATGTTTTATGAATGCCTGATAATTCTATCCAATGGTTAAAGTGTCTGGTAAATAATCTGGAGGTTTGAAAGGCTGTTAAATGTTTATCTGGTAGATAACTGCAAAATAACAGAATTTGTGTGTGAACTTGCTGTGATTTTCAAGAAATATCTGTGGTATTTTTGTGATGGACGACATAATTGTCGACTAATTCTTTGATGGTTTAGAGCGTCTGCATAGACAACATGTCGGCCAGAATATTTTGAGATCCTTGAACAATATTGCAAATTCCGTTTTAGGTTATGGTTACGGTTGGCAAAGCTGTCTTTGATAGAACAGAAAATAAAAGATTTGTAAATACCGACTTATATTTCTGTACCGACTTACATGTAATACCAACTTATTTTGCAACAGGATCATTTTTTATCGTAATTTGAGTCTTCATTGAGGTGAGCAATCTACTGCTTCAAGTGTAGTGAGTTCGTGAAGCTTCAAAGGAATATAGAAATCACCCAAAAAGATTTGTATGAAATTGCTATATTTTCTCGCAGCAATAGATTGATTGCACATATGTTCCAATACAATTACCCATAACCGATTTTATAGTGTTGTACTCAACATAGTGACTGTCTTGTCAACTATCTTTATGAAATGTTTCTTAATAAATTAATTAAACACAAGTATCCTTTTCTTTTTTAATAATCAGTGATTTTTGTTCTTCAAAAAAAAATCTTTATTTTCCAACACATTGATTCAATGTGTCAATTACACTCATCAACATATGTTAGATAGGCCTAATTGACATGATCCATCTGGGAAGAGAGAGAAGAGGGAAAAAAAAAGTCAATACATTTTGAAGATAGTGAAGAAAATGAACTGGGAAGAATCCATAATAAAAGTTATGTGGAAATAAGAAATGATATTCATTAAAATATCAAGTATAAGTGGAAAAAATATTAAAGTACTAAGTAGAAACTAAAAAACTAAGGAAGGAAAAAAAATCCCATTGTGAGAACATACATATACAATCTCACTTTAAGGAGATTATTCTAGAATATTTTGTGGGTCCATTATCCAAAATTAATTTTTATTTTAGCGAAAATAATGTCACAAATGTTTGTGAAAAGATTATAAGATGGTATTAATAGCATATTAGAATGGATTAATATTATGTTAGTCTTTTCACAAACATTTATGATAAAATAATAATAATAATAATAATAATAATAATAATAATTATTATTATTATTATTGTTCAAGTGAACAATCATATTCTTTCTCACATTTTTATCTGTTTAAACTTTCCTAAACTTTGGAGTTTTTGTACAATTGGTTTTGATGTTGTTAATATATAAAATCACTCTTGTTTCATGAGACTTCCCACACTTCTCTCAGTAGAATTTTAATCAATGGGTTGGACTTTATTATATTGAGATGTTTAAGACAATTTACTCTGACTTTTATTTTCTTAATTTAATTGTAAATTGTACTCTGTACAATTTTCTTCAGGGAGTGAATAGTAATTAGAAATTTATTTTGATAATATATAATAGGCTGGTCATCGGAGAAACGTCTCAATATTGAGAAATTTATGAGAAATAGGCAATAGAAATTAAAGAATCCATTTTCAATGATATCCTCCATAATCATGTCAAAAATTGTAATAGATTTCCTTGTCTTACTCCAGTTATGATTTCAGAACCAGTCATTTTTAGTAAGCATCATTTCTTTTTTTTTAAGGGGGGGGGGCTTGACACTTCCGTTACCGAAACAACATTTGAATTTGCGCACACAGATCGCGGTTGACTCGAAAACTTGGCGTTGCTGCTGGTGAAAGAGTAATCAACCCGATTATTTATTTGAAAGTTATCTGTCAGATATTTTAACAAGAAAGATCTTTGTGAAACGCAAAATAATATATCAGGCACTTTCATCTGAGGGATAAAATATCTGTTGAAATAGTATTCGGAACTTTATCAGGCACCGGTGAAACAGGCTCTAAAAGTATTAAAAGTTTGATCAAACACAAAATGCTATTTTTGTGATCTTGTGGTGTAAATTTTTATATTCCAGGAAGTTTCTGTTCGTAAAACTACTGTATTAGATGTGATGAGACGTTTATTGCAACCCAAGAATATGATGGTGTCAACAGCTCATGACCGCTCAGCTATTCATTGTTATATATCCATTCTTAATATCATTCAGGTAGAGTTTTTTTTGTCATTTCATGATATGTTTATATTCAATTTAATGGCACTTCTGTAATTGCATATGATTTCCAATCATTAAAAGCAGACATGCAGAAAATTAGTAATGGCCAATTTTTTCCCATCCATCAGGGTGAAGTAGACCCCACACAGGTGCACAAGTCATTGTTGCGAATTCGAGAACGCAAGTTGGCACATTTCATCCCATGGGGCCCAGCAAGTATTCAAGTTGCTTTGTCACGAAAGTCTCCATACATCCAGAGTGCACACAGAGTATCTGGTCTAATGCTAGCCAATCACACAAATATATCATCTGTAAGTATCTATTAGCATCATTAGAATTCTTGCAAACTATTCTAAATATAAATTTTGGTAAATATGAGGGTAAATATCTTTTATAAAAATATTTTTATTTAGTGAAATAACTGTATTGAATGTGCCAGTAATGAATAATATATTGCAAAAATTAGAACTAAAAAACTGAATTAATGTATGTTATCAGACAATTTAAAAACTACTGAAATACATGAATGAATACAATTTTATTATTTATGTACTGTTGTAGTTATTTGATCGAGCTCTACAACAGTATGATAAACTGCGAAAACGGGAAGCTTTCTTGGAGCAATTTCGAAAGGAAGCAATGTTTAAGGATTCTCTAGAAGAACTGGATAATTCTCGAGAAGTTGTTCAAGAGTTGGTTGATGAATACCAAGCTGCGACCAGACCAGATTACATGTCATGGGGAAGACAACAACAGTGAATATATAGTGCAACCCACTGGTTATTTTCTGCATGGAACATGACATAGAAAGTGAAGTCATTCAGTTTTTATTTTGCATGCGATATGAATAGGAGTGTAATAAGACTAAATGAACAGTACCTTTTTTTTAGTAAAGCAATGGTTTAACTTTGATACCTGATTTTGAAAAGAGTAATGAAGAGTCAAAAAACTTCCTAATCTTCCACATTTAGAGTTCAACCTTTTGTGCATATCTATATTTTTGCCTTTTTTTTTTCTCTTCCTTTTCTTTCTTTTTTCTTCATTCCTTTTTTAATTTCTTTCTCTTTGTGAAACCACAGCATCATGAGGCTGAACCGTACAAAGTGGCAGTGTGTATACAGTTTCATTACTTTGTATTCTCACTCCTAAACTTCTTTGTCCTTCTATTACCAAACAATTTTCAAGTAACATGAGGGTGTTATCAACTTAAATATGTATGAAAACATAAATAGAAAATTTTTGATATGGTGTACTTTTCAATAGCGCTCAATTATGTTTGTAGGAAAATCTTTTAAATAAGATTATTTATTATTAATTTTGTTTCTTTTTAAGAAAGATTCTTTAATGGAAAGCAAAAAGCTCATTGAATAGGGACAGATGCTTTGTTAACTCTTTTATTTAATATGTATTTCTTTGTAACCATATAAATCACTCAAATAATGTGGTAATTATTAAATACCTTGATGTATAGTATCCTGCATCTGCTTTAGTTCATAGCAGAATAATATTGCTTCCATATTCTGTATGTAAATTATTTGTAAATAAAGACTATCCATTGATTTTTGTTCTATATTTCGCGGCTTTTATTTTTGTTTGAAAAACACCATATACTATGTACACTCAAATATACCTCGATATTTAAAAAAAAATAATTAAAAAAAAATTGGTAGCTGAAAATTGGGGTGTGGATATTATTCCCGTCAAGGTTGGTATTATGTAAAGAAAATAAGTTCACCTGAGAGGGTATTTGATATCGTTTGGACTCTACTGTATTCACTAACCGCTTTTCCATGTTTTAGGTGATATCAATATTTTTTTTTATTACACAGCTCACAGATGTATTTTTCACTAGGTTCATTGATGATTATTTTTATTTTACTCAAGAGTGGAATCCGCGTATTACATAGCGTCACAACATGTCTTTGGTCCTGATAAGTCTTTTCTTCGGTGTACGTCTTACACCTTGGCCTTTTCCCAGTTTCGAAGTGAAAGGTTGGTATTACACGCGCATGTTTTCTAGAGCCCCGGAGTACCTAACCCCCGCCCCCACATACTCACGCATGCTCCTTTACTAACAGTTGACTGAAGAAGAAACGAGCTTTATTGAGAAAATCTGCTTACCAGAAATGTTCGATTCCGTTTAATAGGAACTATTTTGCATCGAAAAACTAGCTACAGATTTGACATAATAGTCCCGCTCCCCTCTCGCATCTAGCGAAATGAAGGCTCGATGAAACGAAATTGCATTGCGGATAATACCGCGAACTTGAAGCATTTATTATATCTTTCACCGCGAAAGAAAAATTAGGCGTAATAGAAGAAGCAGGTTAAATTAGTAATGGCGCGGAAGGAAGATGTGGATGAAAGTTGTATTCGTCATTTGCGCAACTTGACGAAGCGCGTCTTGAAGAAAGAGCAGAACAACAGAATATTAATCAGCAGGCAAAAACAAACTTAGTTATTTTTCAACAATGCAATAAAATAATGGAACTATTTTCTTACAAGAAAAAAGTTTATTTTTCTTTCGAGATTCCTTTCCGTAAAATTAGTATGCGGGTGTTGTTTGAGAACGGTGATTATTCGAATATATACGGTAAAATTATTGTAATCGTTCCAATATTCATTCTAAAATCTTGAAAAAGATTTGAAGAGGCGAAAGGGTTTCCTAGATAATTTGTAAGTTTTTGGTTGTATTAATCTGTTGCCGAGGTTTGTGTTTCATATCACAGTTGTTATTTACAATGATATTTGATTTCTTTTGGGTTTGTTTAGGTTCTGGCTGCGCATCTCTTTCACAAATTTGATTTAAAGGACCACTATACTAACAGACATACGTCGTCACTATCATCACAGAGTACCCATTTTATTTGTCTGTGGTCACTACACCTTTCCATTTTGATAATGGTTCGAAGTAAATATCTTGACTTTAGCAATAATGATAAGGTACTACTTTATAATAAAATGAAATGTAGATCCACGTGCCCTTTCATCGGATACGGAAAGACCAAACGAAATTTGTGCCTCCAAAGCCTGAGTAGTTAGCCGAATTGCTTAACTACGCTCCGTAAAGTCATGGACACTCAAATTGAGACACATCGGTTGCTAAGCGTGTGGCCGCCTGGGAACTCTGGTTACCAACGGCGCCGAGACCCTGGCCGAAAATATAAAAGGCAGTGAATGCGACGTGACAAAAAACCGGAGATGTGACCAAAAAAAATCATTGGGAGAAATATTACTTACATTAAACTTTAATAATAGTTCGAAAAAAAAAATCTAGAATGTTCATATAAACAGTCCCAAAAATGATTGTAGTTTTTCTCAGAATAAAGGAACTTTAACCCCAAGTGAACCAGAATTTGATATAATTTCACGTATTAATTGTAATAAATGTTTTGTGGTAAACCAGAAACCCCCGGTTTTATTTGAAAATAAAAATGGCATCAAGATATAAATACCACGTAAATTAATGCATATATAGAATAAGAATAGTCCAAGATTACATATTGTCAGGGTAAACATGAATACATGTTCTATTGTCGCGAGCATGACGCTTTCATTTGTGGAAAGGGCAACGAGCTAGAATATACTACATAGAGTGCCTGACGCGCCTACATCTTAAGCAAATTGAAGCCATGTTTTTTGCAGTCAAAGCAGCGCCCTCTGGGAAACAAAGAATTCTAGCGTTACGTTTGCTGCTGCTTACGGATAGGTGGACGCTGGCTGCGCGTAATTTAAATCCCCTTATTGTGTGTCCTCACGATCAAAACCAATCATTTAAAAACGGAATAACAACATGTTTGGAGAACGAATTGAGAAACTTTAAATACAGATTCCTTCCTCCATCGATTATTGTCATAAGAATGGAAGCTATTGAAACGTTATTGTAAAAGCCTGAAAGTGAATGTTATTGCAATACCGTTATTTACATACCGTTCAACGAAAAACAATAATGGAATATGTTGTGATACGAACAACACCACAATTGAATACATCGCCACACGTGTTTTGATTTCAAAAAACATGGCAGCCACTAGTTCGACGAGCCTTCATCAAGAGCGCTGAAACTATAAGGACAGCCACTATGTATAGTATATTCTAGCTCGTTAGGAAAGGGAAGCAGGGCCCCTTGTATGTATAAAGAATGCACGGAGGAGACAGTATGAGGTATATTCTTGTAGAAATTTCGTAATATTCGCTCTCTCCTGCCATACCAGACGAATTGACCAGACAGTACGAGCACCTTTGGTTGGATCGGGATCTTTATTTTTCATTTATAGGGAATTGGGTACACAGAATTAGTTCCAACATTCTTTAAAGTTGTACATGTTGATCATTTAGAAATGTTATAGTATTTGTTGTGAATATTAAGTAAAATCTAAATAGACTTGGTATTCGAAACAAAACTTATAATAGGAAAGATTTTTAGATGGGAATTGTGTTCAACAATTCATATTGAATATAAACATTCGCGAATAGGTATTACTCGTGCAACTTATCTTGCACGACGGATTGAAGAAAGAGTGGGGGTATTAGTTACAAAGCGGCTACTACATTTTATGAAGGCAAATTGATGTATGAAAGTAATGCCAATCTCTGGAGAATCAGTCACGCCTTCGCAACATTCTCAATTATTTGCGTTCTTTCTTAGGAGTTCGAGATATCTCGTGTGATAGATCTTTACCTGCTTCTGCCATTTCTTTAGATTTTTCGGAGAAAATTAGGGATAGACGTTCTCGCCTTCACAAGAATATTCCGCACCAGTGAATATGTGTTTGGAATGTTGTTTTGCCTTCAAATGTTTGTAGTGCCACAGAGGGGGGAAAGCAAGGTCATCGTTCAAGAAAAGTAATACCCACCTGCGGTATAGCTAGGGAAAGTGGCGATCGTGTAATAATTTATTTCTAGTTTTTCTTTGATGAAACCATTAATTAACTGAATATGTGTAGCAATCCGACAGTATGATTAGGAGAGAATACCGTCCAAGGAACATTGACCCGAACAGCAAATAGACAGCATCAAAAGAGATCTTGAAAAGAAACCGTAAATAGTACAATATATCAAATTGGTTCCGTAATAAAAAAATAATCTTGAATCAAATCTTGAATGGAATGTTCATTTAAATGAATTGAACACCAAATTATTTATGCTACGCTTTCAGAATTATTTCAAATTCAGTCAGCCTCCACATTGCTCGCTGTGTATATTTCGCGAATGTTCATTCCTGCCTGAGATATGGCATACTATTTTGGGGAAATACATCTTATAGCTCCCAGACTTTTACATTACAAAATAATAATAATAATAATAATAATAATAATAATAATAATAAAAAATTGTACGAATAATAAGCAAATCTCGCATACGTGGTTCTTGTAAGCATCTCTTTATTAATCTAGGTATTTTACCATTACCTTGTCTCTTCACATATGAATCAGTTGTTTTTGTCAAAAATGAGCAGGGGCATCTCGGCAGATGATGCAATATTCGTTACAATAACGTACATGTTATGCATAGTGTCCGTGTCAGTTATATACATCTTCCGCGCATGTGCTTCTTTCATTTCCACTGGGCACTTACTTAGTTTGTCTCGAGCATATTGTAATAAGCAATATTGCTTCGACAGTTTCACACAAAATTATTGTATTTCGAAAATTTCACCTTCTCATATTTGTTATAATGATCCTTCCTTACACACGCTCCTATTCCCGCCTGCGCTCTTCGACTGTAACTGCACTTCAGGCAGAAACATGCATCCAACTTGAGAGACAGAAAGGGACTTCCTTCTAGGACAGCCAACTTTACACAAAGAATTTATCAGATGTACATTTTTAATCAATAAATAAAATGAAAACAAATTCTCTAAACATAACTAATGCTTTAAATGCCGTCAATAATTTACTGAACTTGTGTTCTTACAAGAGCACGCGAAATTCGTAATTTATTAAGTTGCAGCTAGCGAGACGAAGACAGATAATTGGTATTCCTCTCACTCCCTCGGTCGCCGCGAAGTGCGTCCCCCACCCATTTGGTTACGCCACCAAAAGCCGCATGTTCTCTGTATTAAAGCGAAGGGCTGAAGAATAAATGCAGTACATCCAGTAATCGGGCCAAGAGCATGATGCAATATCTGGAAGGCACCAGACACCGGAGAGAGCGCCAGTTGGACGCTTTGGTTTCAAAATCATTTCATATACGATATTGCTGCAATATCATTAAAAGAAAAATGTGCAATGCCTTTAAGTTACTTTTTAGAGTATCAGGGTGTTGTGCAACCTAAGAACGACCCGCCACTGACAGCACCTTAAAATTAATAATTTAATTTTTTCAGAGCTTTTGTCATACAGGCGAGATGTTGGAAGTCCAATATTCAAAGAGAAACCACCAGAAATTTGCATTCCGTAATGGTCTTAACTATAAAGGTTGCAACATGTGTTTTGGGAATACAAACAGTTCTTTTAATTAAATAAGATATTACCATAAACTATTTTTCGAAATTTTCTTAAGTAATTCTGGATCAAAATTTTGCAAAATTGTTATGCACAGAAAATTATCTTTCGATTTCTGCAATGAAACAATTTGTGATTCACCTTTTAAACCTGAACATACCTTTTTCACTGTTCTCGAATCTAGATTTTTTTTTTTAGAAACCCTAAATATTTTATGCTACGAATTGCCATACTGGTCCAGAAGTAAAAGTAGTTTATTGGTTTAATATAAAAAGCACACTTTCGTCTGTACATATTTTTTGTTTTTGAACAGTATTTTAATCTTCTCGCGGTTAAGAACAAGTCCTAACAAGAGAAAGTTATGTAATGCTGCGCGAAAAAAAAACTAAATTTTCGACAAAAAACCTCTTATTACGGGACCCTGACAATGAAAATGTGGATAACTCATTGCTAAATTACAAAAAATCCTCTAACACGTGGTGTAACCCAAATCCGTTTTGTGGGTCCTTCAAAAGGAAAATCGAAGGCAAAACGCCTCTCCGTGTGCGAACAACGCAAGATCGATCGATCTGGCCGATGTCGCAGCTCTTTGAATTTGCAATTTTAATTTTGGAGGATAGTTTACATGAAGCCCCTGGGGCGTTTTCAAGAAAAGGTGCCATCGATTTTGATTAAATTTTGCTGTTGGAGTCTGAAGGACGTTTAACACAATGGCGCAGACCTCATATTTGTTGAAAACTGATTTTTCAAAAATTGAAAAAATCATTTTTCGATGTCTTCCCACAAAATATTACTGATAGAAATTCTTTTTCCTTAATGTAATCTGTTCCATATGGATAATTTTGAAATAAGACTATGTACAATTTTTCGAAATTTTGAGTATTTTCGCGTGATGTTGCGTGAAATACAATTTTTAATTTTTGTTTTAACAATTTTTTACTCAAAAATGGCTCTATTGTTTTTGATGAAATTTTGTTAGCGGAATACTCTGAAGGACATTTCTGAAAATAGTCTCAAGTTGGTTGAAAACCCTGATTTTTCGACAATTGAACAAATTCAATTCAAAACTTTTACAGCGTCTTCCTACAACTACAATTATGAAGATACAATTTTTTTCTAAACAAAATGTGTTAATCAAAACCAGAGTTAGTCGCCTGCTCTGAAAATACTGCGCTTCTTTATCATAATTTTAGATGTTTTGAGGCAGTTGGATGCTACATTCGTTAAAATGTATATAGTATTTCATATTTCTTTGTTGGTTTCTTACATTGGAGCTTTTGTTATAAGTTTACAAATTAATCTTTTAGAAATTATTTAAAACCTAATTTGTAATAAAGAGGAAATAAAGATTGCTAGCTTTCAGTTGCGCGGTCCCAATTTACTCAGTTAGATTCAATGTACAATAGAATTTGTATATTATTTCATGTATAATTTCATTATTATTTATTATATATTATATTATTTCATTTTAAATTGCAGCCTCTAATAAATTGGGTTAAATGCGAAAACGAATATATGAGCAGTCATTGTTGGTTGTTATTACCCATTGTTGTAACACTGTGCCGCATTGATAACGCAATAATGACAGCTGGTTTAGTTCACAGAAATAAAAACTAATTCGATGCTTTTATATTTTTGTAGAATATTACAATACCATAATGTTTAATATTTACTATTATATTTTTCGATCTATTTGTTTTCCAACACAATCAGTATCTTATTATTTATTAACTTTTAAATATCTAACTTTCTTGCATTTTGCTTATTTTTCAAACCAAACGTTCTAAGATTTCTAAGAAAAGAGTTTAAGAAAGAGGTTTAAAAAAAAATAATTCGGAGAGAAATTATGTTGCAAATAACCATTCCTAATGGCGAGAAATGTTGTTCTGATTTGGCACAACCAGTTTCTTATTTTGTTAGCATATTTGTATGTTTTTAAGGGTATATAAATTTACAATCTAGTAATAAAACATAATACTAATATTAGTAGCTGTGGCATTGGTAAAGAGAATACTAGGAGGTAATGGTAATAGAAATTGTTTATCTTCCATTTTTGTGTTACAATTTTTCAGGTATGATGAATTGTTTCACAGGAAATGGAACACACAGTTTATGAAGAAGATCTTCAGCCTTTTTACTTCTTCCTGTATACTCCCAGAGTAAATTTCGAACTTTTACTCGACACAAAGACTGCAGAGTTACATCTGTTTCACCTGTAACAAAAACAATTTTTAAGTAACTGGAAAAGAACAATATACCGAATATTCACAATTCAATTACTGTATAAATACAATTACTTTATCTATATGAATTATAGTTTACGATACTCACAAACCAATTTATGAATATTTGGTAATTCTTTCTCACAGATATTACAAGAACAATGCTTAATCTGATCCCATATTTGTAATAATGACTGTTTTGATCTTATTCCAAGTTTAATTAAAACACTCAGGACAAATGCACTACAAGTCTGGTCTTTCACCAACCAATCCAAAAGATCATCCCAGTTGCATGCAAAACAATGAGCTAACACTGGCAAGAGTAGGCTCTGTTGTACATTGCATTTGCTGGGAATTATTATTGCCCTTACGACATCAGGGACTAATAAATCTTCAGAATGCGTTTCGCTGGAAAAATATTACAAATCATATATTCAATTTGCCTCATTACAACCAAGGACGTAAGTAACACAAATATCTTGAGAGAACATACACACTGTTATAATCAATATCTGCCCCCATTTCAAGTAATTTTGAAAAATATTGAAGCTTAGTTTTTTCAATGGTTTTGGAGTCATTACTTAAGCCTACAATTAGAGCCACAAGAGGCGGCATGAAATCTTCCGTACAAGCATTTACAGAAAAATCACCTGAAAAAGAGAAAAAATATAAATTTACATTGTATTATAAAATAAAGTTTCAAAACTTTAACTGAATTTAAATGTAATTCAAAATTACATTTAACAACACTTTAGTGAATGAATAATATTCACCAGAGTCAAGAATACACTGCAGCATTGGTGGGGCATACCGTTCTTGTAAGTGATGATACAAAAGGAAGCTCAGAGGAGAGACATACCTATAGTGTTTGAAATTAATTTCATTCAATAGTGTAGGTGAATCCTTTACAGAAAAGGGAAGACAATCCACATAAGAATATAATTTATGGTCCATTACCAACTTGAAGCATTCTAATCTATAAAAATACAACAAAAACACACACATTGAATGTACATAACACTGTTTTCATATCAATATTACCAGCAAACATTAAAAAAACACCACATTCCAGCATATTTTTTTATTAAATAGGTGTGTAATATACAATTTCCAATTGTTTACATATCATTTACTAAAATACCAAAACAGTGCCATATTATATCAAAAAATGTCCTGTTATAGGGTGGTTAAGTCTGAACAAGATGGAAACTTGTAAAAATATTTCTTTTTAAATACTTATGGTTTAAGGATATGCTGCCCAGAAAGATTTCTGGGATTGAACTTTGCTATAAAATCACTGCCTCATTTGTTGCTATTGGAATGACATTGGTAATACAGAGGTCATTTCATAAATAATGCAGTTTGGCAACTCTTCAGGTTGAAGGACGCGATGCCACTGATTGTTGCGCCACTTCTAAGTCAAAGTTGTATCGTTATTTAATATGGGGTCTTAGAAATGGAGCCTGCACAGATCCGGGGTACTGATGGGAGTGATGGGAGTGATGGGAGTACCGGGGAGTGTTGATGATCAAAGATCGCATACTAAGATCAAAACTTTACTTTACCCGATAGAAATCCAAAATTAAGTGATGAGTGCGGTGAGCTTTCAGTGGTCTGTGTCACAGTTGCCCGTTGGGGCTAGTCGATTTCGTGAAGGTCGTGAGAGAAAAAAGAATGACGCAAGACAGGGAAGATTCAGAACATCGGCAGATTAACGAAGTGTTAAATCTGCGGCAGATGTAACTGAAAACGATCGTCGTGCGACATTTGAAAAAAATTCTGAAGCCAAAGGAATTTCAATAAAGTCCATACTTCAAATAATGTCAAATGATTTCTACTGACAATGCACAAATCCTGACCTCTGTTTGAACACTCAGGGTCACTCATTCTCCACGTCAACGCTCGCCAACACACGGCAAAAGTCGGAACAGAAAAATTCCATGAATGTGATAGGGAAGTGTTACAACAACCACCCTACAGTTCAGACACGAGTCCACCCGACTTTGACTAATTCCCAAAATTGAAAAACTCTTCTGCGAGGATGTCGTTTTTATCCGTTGAGGAGCTTTCTGCAGCCGGTACCCGAACCATTCGTCAGATGGACGAAGAAGGGGTATTTGATGGAATTCTAAAGTCAGGCGTTGGAACTAAGTAAATGGAGACTAAATTAAAGAACTGAAAAGACATTTTCTAAAAAAAAAAATTACATGTAAGAGCAGGTTTCACCAAACCGAGTAAGAGTTTACCCGGTTTATCATGTTTACTCAAGAGTAAATTCGAGAGCAACTTTACACGGCGAAAATCCGTCGGGTGAAGTACAGGAGTAAGCTAAATGCACGCGTATCTCCGAAGTGCTCTTAAGAATGGCTCGATGATTACGAATCATACAATGATTACGAATCATACAATTCGAAGACTGATTTAACGATGATTCGCTAGTACGAAGACAGGGTGCGGGAGAGAACGGATTGGTTTTCCAATTATGACGATCGAGATTTTGTGACGAGGTTATCTTTACAGTTGTTAACTTCATCAGGTGCATTATACAGTGTAGAGGACTTGTAAATTTCTTTTTACCCGTGTGGATACGAAATAAAGGTAGCAAGTAACAAAAGGCAAAATAATAACTACAAGGAAAAAAAAACAAACTAAGCGATATTTATTTAGTAAAAACTGTATGTGACACATGGGGGAGAAGATCATCAGCGCATGTTTTCTTGAGTTTCAGAAACCCTTCCCAACATTTAATTGAAAGATGAATAAAAGTTTAAACTAGTGATGCTACAGAATGGCACAGACTTTCCCGAAATAGTATTTTTATTTCCTTTGGTCTCGGCTAACTATTCGAACAAGGTACATATTCTTGCCTACTACCATCTATCGCCGCCTAAAGTACATTTTTGTGAAATTTGTTTAATTTTTCGTTTTTGTAATTATAGAGTGGTAATATTATTTTAACATTATTAAAGAACAGTAAAAATTCATCCTAAATGACAATTTTCTTTGAACATTTTTGAGCCGTTTTAAAAAACTGGCGTTTTAGCGCAACTGTAAATTCGAAGCTCTTTTTCACAGAAAATTTTAGAGTTTTCGAAAAACGAAATTTCAGGTCATTTTAAGTACTTGAACTCACAAATACAATAGTGTTTACAAATTGTTGGAAATGGGCAAATTACGGCGTGAGAGAACTTTCAAAAAATTACATTTCTGTAATTTTTGAAGAAGAAAAAAATACCCCGGAATGAAATTTACCCCATAAAGAGTGCTATTAGCGCAATCCTTCCGAAAAGTTTGAAGAAAAAATTGGAGCCGTTTTTGAGAAAATGGGGAATTTTGAGCTAGTTTTCACAGAAAATGGTTGAGTTTCGAGAAGCTTTATATGACGTTTAAACCACATGTACTCATAATTACAAGAGTGTAAACAAATTGGCGCGAAAATAAATATGAACGACATGAGAGCCAAGTCAAAATAATTAACATTTTTGTAATTTTTGAAAAAACAACAGAATAGAGTAATGTGGCGTTTAAGTCGTTGTATAGAGTATATTTAGTATCCTTATCCCTATAAAGTATATTAAGTACTATCCCTACCAAAAGTTTAAAGAGAAAATTTGGTGCCTTTTTGAGAAATTCTTGTTTTTGTATTTTTTTTTTTAAATTCCACATATTGCACGAAGACTATTACAATTTTCAAAAAATGTACATGACTTTAATGAAAGAACTCACTATGGAGAACAAATTTTATTTGACGGAAAAATCTCTATCTTTAATTTTGTAGTTTTAGAAAGACACCTAAAAAAATCCATACTTTTGAAATTTTCGAAAATTCGGGGTTAACCGTGAAAATCTGACCTATGCCACGTTTATAACTGAATGTTACTCTAATATTACAAGAAATTTAAAGAAAATATTTGGAGTCGTTTTGGAGAAAATTTTAAGTGTCTGAAGGGCTTCATGAAAAGTACTCTAAAATTTTAAAGAATATTTTTGAAAATATCAAAGTTTCAACTCGAGCCAAATGGACAAGGGCTTCTTGAATTTGGAAAAAATCCTACGTATGGTTTAAACGTTAGTAGTGTTCACAGAACCCATACAGACAGACACAAACAGACGGACGGCCGAAGAAAAAAAAAAAACAACAACAAACTTTCTCAGGGACCCCAAAACGTGTATTTCAGTAGAAATCTTGAAATGGATTTTCCGTAGCAATACACAACTTTTCCTATACTATGTATATTACACTGTATACGGGAAAGTAAAAATTAAACATAATAATAATAATAGTAATAATAATAATTAATAAGTGAGAGATTAGCAACATTGAAAAGACTACCCATTTTCGTTCCTGAGATATAGAACTGCAGATGTAGTTTTTCAGCACTGCTACAAAAATAGTATTCATCCCCAGAGAAAAATAATTAATACGTATTAAGAAACAAACTATGCTAGCTCAAATCACCATAACCCAAGATTGTAATGCCAAGACGTTGCCAATAACTCCGAAACTGAAATGAATGATAGAATATATGGAATTAACTAGAGGTTCGAGTTAGTCCGGATTGGTTCACAGTGTGGGCACATCGAAAAATTTGCAACGGTAGCTATATAGCTAACCAAATTACAACCAACACTCTTGGCTCAACTCATACACAAATGAGAGGTAAAGAAAACATTTCTATTAATCACGTTCCACTTAATTACAGACAATCAGTTCATTTGAAATAAAATTAACAGTTATATATATATAGTTTATTTCATAAAGAGTCTTGATAATACACATTTATATTTTACCTCTCCTCATGGAAATATGTTCAAATTAACTGATTGTCAATAATTAAATGGAACCTGCTTAATACAAACCAATCATAGACAATCAATAACATTGTTAATAAATAAATAAAACATTCTCTAATTTTCTGAAATGAAACAGAACAGAGAATATAATTGTCACCATCCTGAGATCCGGGTTTGAATCCTGGTTGGGGTGACAATTCTTGGAACAAATTTAAGAACAGAGGATATATGGAATTGTAGCCTGAATGTAGAGGGAAAAGTGAGAAAAAATCATATGTGATAAAATCCATTACACAATACATTTGAACTGATTATTAAGATTTATAATGAACCATTTTGAGAAAACCTTAATGAAAACAACAGATGCTACTTACAGTATGACGTATTTAATAAAAGCATGCTCTTACTTACGAGCCTGAATCAATTGCAAAAATTAAGAAGCTTTGAAGTTCTCTCTCATTTCTTGCAATGACTTCTTCAACATTAATTTTCTTCATTAATTCTTCTGCCACACTACACATTGAAAGAAAGAAAAAAACAAACAATATTCATTTCTAATAATTTTAAATATTCTTATGAATACAATCAAAGTTCATGAGTATATGTTGCCATGTTACTTTCCCCTAAAATCAATTCTTTTACCTCACAAAAAGACTTCAATGAAATACTTTTTAATAGCAAATGACGAAGACAAAAATTTAGCATTAACATATATTGAATGCCTTTTTTCCTTTCCAGAGAATCTCTGAATTTGAGCATAAACTTTCCGTAAGTAAAACATATAGATGTGAGGAAATTGCTTTATAAGATAAAACTTTGTTGGTATTAAAGAATACTACACCATTGTACCTCAATCTATTAAATTTCATAAAGTTGCCAGGCATGTCATTAAAATAATGGGTTTAACAAAGAGCATGTCTATTCTTAAAAATTTAACTGCCAAGAATGTAAATATAAATGAACAAATTCACTGCCTAGTTGCATAACACCATGCCCTCACTATCATGAAATCAACAATTGAAATAGAAATTAATTTGTTGAAATACTCCTACAATATTTACCATATCATGAAAAGAATTTTCGAAAAAGTAAGTTTTCTAAGAAACAATTACAAATTGTATTATTTTTAGAAACATTGTTAACATATACAGTACCTCACATTTCCATTATGAATTGCCTCATGAAGAGGCATTGTGCCATCGTCACAAATCACATCAACCACTGCCCCATAATTAAGTAATAATTTCACCAGAGGTAAATTCTCTTTGTTGGCAGCAATGAAGAGAGCAGTTCGATTATCATTGGTCCTGGAAATTCATTGCAATAAGAAAACAAAATATAAGAACCTTAATTCACTAATAGTGTTCCAAATAATTCAAATCTCTACCAATTGCTGAGAACAGAATCACTTGTAATAATGTAAAATACAGTATCAATGTTTAACAATTGTTGTTACTAGCTGGCCAGTACATTTCTGAACCAACAACCAACTAGCAATCTAGAAATATAACGTTTGTAAATTGGATTGATAACACAAGTGCATCATTTGATTTGAATGTCATCAGAAAGTTGCGAGTATAAAACCACATTACATCGTGCGTGAGGTGTCAATGAATATATTTTTATTTCATAAATAATTATAATTAATATATAATTCATTCTACATATATGAAATTTCGTAACATACACGTAACCTATTTTGAATAAGTATAAGGGCTTTGAAAGCTTTTGGATATTTTGGTTGAGATTCTGAAGGATCTAACACTGGCATATTATTGTCTTTCTAGTCATAAACACTGCCTTTTCGGTAAATATGCTATATATCACTAAATCTACTCTGGTGGAGATGATTTCGTGGGCAAAAGCGATGGTCGAGGCGAGGATGCCGAGAATGGCGGCGAGGGCAGAGTGAATAGGCTAAATCATAGGCAAAGGACAGGGTGGAGACAGAGGCAGGGGAGCAGGCACAAATGAGAGCGGGACTGAGGCACGGGCAGAAGCGACAGAGGTCATAGGCGGAGACGAGTGAGGGGACTGAGGCGAGAACAGAAGCACAGGCAGAAGCCAGGGAGGGCATGAATGGGCAAGAGGGGGTAGGCGGATGAGAAGGAGTGGGCAGAGGTAAGGGCAATGGCAGGGATGGGGGGCAAGGGCAGTGGCATAGTGGCAACAACGGAGCGGGAGTAAGCAGGAATGGAGGTAAGGGTGGAGGTTGGGCAGAGGCGAGACGGAGGCGGAGATGATGCGTCGGACTGGGTCGGGATGTTGCGCATGCTCGTACACTGATTAAAAACAACATTAATTGATGGTTAGTGTCGTCAGTCAGAATGGCGGCACACATCTATTTAAATATCATCAGTTACATTGAAAGATAATATCCTTGAAACTAAGCAATCCCCTCTTTGTGTACTAGTGTGACAGTTTGATTCTGGACAGGGGCCTACTGTGACACATTTTGGGTTATCTCGCTGTAGAGAATTGAATTTCGAAGAGCCACTGACGCAGTTTTGAGAAATGCGTCTTTGTTCGATGAAATTCAAACACCCTCTGTTCATGCCCTGTGCTTCGACCCCTCTGTGCGACCGTCGCTCTACAGTGGTGTGGTTGCCCATTAGTCGGGGGCAAACCCCACTTTGATTACCTATTTATTCTGATCGTTCTAATATGTTGTCATTGTTTAGCTAGTTGACGATGGGTGGGCGGGGGTCGGGCATCTACTGGGTGTCGCTACCCTACGTGAAGAATTGAAGCTAGTCGCAAAGGATTAGCATGGGGAATTTGCGAGACAAGGATAATCAGAGTTTTCACGGTCGCGCGGGTGTCATGTGCGCGAGCCATGGTTTGATGAAGGTCGAGTGACCTCTTTACGCTTTGGAGGTTGAAAATTTGTTTCTTCAATAACTATTATCGCAATAAAAGTTATTAAGTTATAAAAAAACACTTGAAAGATAATAGGTCCATGATCATCAACCTAACATGGCCGACAGCTACAAGTTAAACCAGGCAAAACGAATAACGTTGGTACTCGTAGCACCGTAAAGCTTGTGCAGCTACCTCACAGCGCTTGCATGCTGTACTTCTCCAAACATCTTTGGTCAGAGAAACGGCTGTTATGGACGACTGAATGAACTGCCACGGAATAATAGTAATGGATATGATGAGAAGCAAATGTGTATAGTATGTTACTAAAATAACAGTGATTGGTGATTCGGGTTCAGATTGCAAAAATTCTGTTGATTACGCAACTAGTACGTAGCAAAGGGACTAGTGCCAAAAATAATGACAAGGTGAAACAGTATTTGCTTATCTACAACTAAAGTGGTAAAGACTTAATATAAAATATCTAGCGAACTATATTTGACCGCAACTAATTTTATTTCATCGGCCTTAGGGAAATATTGGTGGAAGTCACCTCAGCAGTAATGGAACAGAAAAGTTAACAAAAATATTGGATGGAATTAATTTAAAGGACTAACTTCTTATTGAAGTGTATACAAGAAAATATAAAAATACTGTGGCACACGTCTAATAACGACGAATTATTTATTAATGACTATAATTTAAATAATTAGCTGCAGTGGAACTTAACATACAAAATGGTTGCCGCGAAAGCTTGTAGTAGTTTGGGTTTCACCCAATAGATTACAATACGTACTATGAATTTCAACCGATAACAGCCAAACACAGGATAAACTAAATAACAACAGTAACGAAATTTTAACTGTTAAGAAATAACAGTTTAGCTATTAAGGGCACATCCCAACTTTAAGGGCAGGAGTCCCTTTGGTGGAGGCCTCCAGACTTCGTTGCTAACTGTTGCCGTTGTTGGTACACAGGTCGCCAAAATAATTCCGCCACGCTTCGAACGCTGTTTCGCTGATCTTTGAAGGCATTTTTGAAGAAAAAATCACACATTCCACACTTCCAGCTGCGGAGATAGTTTAATCTTGCTCAAAAAAAAAAAATAAAATAAAACAATAATAATAATAATAATAATAATAATAATAATAATAAATAAAAAAACACGAATTCCCTCCCAATTGACATAATACTCTTTTTTGCCCTAAGTTCTTTGAAATAGATTGCTAACTGCTTTGTGACGTTCCCTCCTATGCGAATGATGTCCAAGAGCGTAATTCACATACGAGAGGTTGTTACGCGAGAAATGACCAGAACGACCGGAAGGGTAAGGGGATTATGGCTCGAGAAGAAATAGACATGAAGTAGTTGTGAAGGTTAATTACTTAATCATCGAAGTTACTATACGTAGCAGAGGAGAGGAGAGAGGAGAGGGGAGGAGAGGGGAGGAGAGAGGATGAGATGAGCGGAGAGGGAGAGAGGGGAGGATAGAGGAGAGATGAGCGGAGAGGGGGAGAGGAGAGATGGGAGAGAAGTGTGGGGAGGGGGAGAGGAGAGATGAGACTAGGGAGGAGAGATGAGAGGAGAGGGAGGAGAGATGAGAGGGGAGGGAGGAGAGATGAGAGGGGAGGGAGGAGAGATGAGAGGGGAGGGAGGAGAGATGAGAGGAGAGGGAGGGGGAGGGGAGGATAGATGAGAGAAGGGGAGAGGGGAGGGGAGAGAAAGGAGAGGGGAGGGCGAGAGGGGAGAGGAGGGGGGGAAGGAGAGGGGAGGGGCCGAAAGGAGGGGGAGGAGGGAGGGGAGAGGGGAGGAGCGGAGAGGGGAGAGAGGGGAGGGGGAGAGGAGAGGTGGGGAGAGGAGAGGAGGGGGAGAGAGCGAGAGGAGGGGGAGAGAGCGAGAGGAGAGGAGTGCGAGAGGAGAGAGAACGAGAGGATAGAGAGCGAGTGGAGAGAGAGGGAAAGGGGGAGAGAGGGAGAGAGAAGGAAGCGCAATGGAGCGATGACAAGATGCCGAGTGCAGTCATGTCGGCCGTTTGCTTCTTACCATCGCCTCCAGTTCTCCGGCGGGCATCTCGTTTCTGACGCGACAAGTTCGTATTGTTTGAAAATCATAGGATCCTCGAGCCGTTTCGTAGCGATCATGCAGAGAAGCTAAGTGAAACTTGTATTCGGCGCATGGAAATGGTTGGGGATGGAATATGTTGGCAAGCAATTCCCAGCACATTTCTACAGTCTTCGTTACCTCGAACACCAAAACCCGGCAGGAAAGTGGCGTGGATAAGCACCAAGCGTGAAATTCGCAAGGAGAACGTTTATTTACGTCCAGAGAGAGGTATCATGACAATCTTTTCAATACTCATTTATTCATTCGCCAAGTAAGAATCTTTGTCAATTATGTGTCGCTTTTTTTTTCTTATGATGAGAACACAGAAGGCGATGGTCGTTGGAGTTTCTGCTAATGCTCTCCCAATTCATCTAAGCAAAATATTTCGCATCCTCAACCGCCGGCTAACTCGCGCCGTAGCAGATCTCCCTAGTTGTATGATATCAGCTAGCTTTTTGGGCTTGCCACGCATGCACCTGTGCGTAGCTACTGGTGGCGTGGAGGTGCATCAGTTCGCGTGAGCTATGGCAAACAGCACACGTGTGCGATGTCTAGTCATCTCAATAATTACCTAATATAATAACACTAGAAAACTGCAACACATTAAATTAGCATAATCTACAAGCACTCTCTCTTCCACCATTCAGCTACTACTTCGCTCTCCCTTTTCCTTCATTTCCATTTCATTGCCTCTTTATAGCTGCCAACTCTGCCATAAGCGCTGGAAATTTCATTCTGTACTTACATTTTTTATCCCGTATACATATATAAGAAACAAGGTGTTCAACTAAAAAGGGGGGGGGGGGCGACGGAGATGAAAATGATTCTTTCTAGACTTCAAACTTCTAAAGATATGAAGATTTGTTGGCCTTTTATTCTTCCAGAACATCGATGGAGCTAGAGTTCAAGCCACTGTGTATTGTCTTGGAGTTTGTCACATTACAGTAGAGGACAAAATGAGAGGATGACATGAACCCAGAATCTTACAGGCTTAGGCTAGGGAAAGAGAAATAAGGTGAATGATGTAAGGGTACTTTCTTACAGAGATATATCAACATCCACAGCACCCAGATGTCATGTTTACTTCAACAGAACTTTAAAAACAATTTTCAAAACAATTACAAAAGTTTGGAGCTTTTGAGAGAAATTAATTCCTATTTTCTCCTATTCTGAAAATTATTTCTCCATCATCAGAGTAGCAAGAACATTGCTTGTGCTAAAACTTGTTCATCATTTCAATTAGGTTCTTGAGTGCTGTATCATAAATGGGATTTCGTACATCTATTGTCAAATCAAAAGAATCTTAACTTTTGTTCACTTGGTATTGTAATGGTAAAAGCTTCGTAAATCATAAATATTTGGACTTACATTCTTCCTATCCCGCGTGACCACACTGTTCATCGAAGAACAAAAATATTGCTTCACAATTGTACAACTTACAATAATATTGCTTCAAATAATTTTCTATACGCTGTCTGTTGGCTTGGTATTCCTTGCTAGGTAGCGCGTGGCACTGTTGTGCGTGCGCTATCGACCAGAAGAGTTCAAGCAAAGTCAATAAGTAAATGGAAAACTTTAAAGAGATTACTTTCTTGGTATTTCTGCCTTGAGAAAAAAGACAGTACCATTTAAACAAGCCTCCTAATTAACAGAAGAGCCAAGCAGCGTATTTGAATGTGTATAAAATGTGAATGTCACTCCATTGTGTGAATTCCAACACTATAATTAAAATTTTATTTTCTTATTTAAAAAACTTGTAAATGAGAGGAGCTATATCAACAAAAAACGAGCGAAGTGGCTTAGTGCGAAGCGCCCTGACTTCACAATAATTTAGACAAAGACACATTTTCGTTGTATTCAGTCTCGAGACGCCAACTTCTGAAAAGTTGTTTTTATTTATTGGTCTGAATGCACGTAAATGGGTGTAGGAGAAGTGGATTAGCAAATAGAGAGTTCGTTGATATGCAGGTGTTTTGAGAGAAGATACCCTCATTTTCCCAGCCGATGCGAGAGATCACAGACGCGGTACGGACAGGCAGCTTAGCATTGTTACGAAAAGAAGTCGATAAATCCAGTGATTTTCAATCTTATATTAACATTGATTAAGGATAAATATAAGATCACTGCCACAAAATTTCTGGAAACAAAGTGTTGAAAACTGTGTGTGTAAATAGATGAACAAACTTTCTTTGGGATTGTATAAATTGACTTAAATGTAGTAACTACTCATGGATACTGGAACGACCTGCAAACCATATTTGTACCACAGTTTAACTTCCCCAATATGTTTATGTTTTGAAACTAAATACATTACGTTATTTTGGATTCTGCGTACATTTGTAGTTAGATCTAAATATCTTTTCATCCTTCCCTGAGACGCCCGTGTTCAGCGTACGGGCGTGATTCGCACGACTCAAATAAAAAAATGTCTGGAGCACCCTGCTCTGGTCTCCCTCATTTCTCCTCGTCGCTACTTCGGTGTGCCAAAGAAGGTGATAAATAAATAGAGTCCACTTAGAGCGGGAATGCACCACAGTATGTATTTGATACACACACCACCTAACACAAGCCACATTCATTGACGAAGGGTTTGCCATTAATGAAGATTTGAGGACTAATAGGTTTGAGTTACAGGAGATAGTTTTATCATTGAAACTCAAAAGAAGTGAGTTATTTGGGAACTACAAACTCACAGAAGATTATAAATTAAAAGTTTGAATTTCATTTAAAGAAACTAATTGAAGAAAATAACTAAAATTACAATATTTACCTCATATTCACATCCGGGCCATATTCCAGAAGAAGCTGAACACATTCATTCCAGTTTACACAGACAGCAATAAAAAATGCAGAGCGCCCATGTAGATCTGTCAAATTAACATTAGCACCATTATCTAATAGAAAACGAATAACTTCCAGTGGTGTTTTGTTTTTCTGATTCCATTTACTTCTGACCTGCCATACACAAACATATGTTATTCTTGTACTGAATTGATAATGAACTATAACTACTTACTACTTACAACTACACTTTACAAATTTCCAGAAATGTTAAAATGATAAAAAGTAATAATAAACAAATTCAAAAAATGTCTGTTTTCATACACTCATATTTTGTCTAGTTTCATATAGCAAGTAATCTACCTATTTGGAGCTTTGCTATCATCTGATCCACATTAGATGATGGCTAAGCTACTTGTGTTAATCCTCTGAATAAGATATAGTGGTGCCACAAAAAGTATTTACTTTATAGTATTATTGGTAAATACGTTGAGTATAATACTGCAACTTTTATTCTATTAACACTTCGGCCATCAGTTGAAAATCCCTAACCAAACACAGCATGAGACATTTGAAGGTAAAAATACTTATTTTTAATTTTATGAAAATTCAAAAGGTCAAATAAAAATGGCTTTCAGCCATTGACTTCAGAGTTTTGTGTTCCATTATTACAAAAAGTTAAAAGGTAAAAAGAAAACCAAGAGTATTTAACTAGACTGACATTTGAACCACAGTGCTGTGGTTCAAAAGCCCGGAAGGTTTTCTTGATGCTATTAAAGCATGTCAAAGCCACTCTACTTAAAATGCTACAATGAGTTCTTTTTATTGCTGATATTCTACAAATTTCAGTTTCTGGTAAAAGTGTTTTCATATTCAGCAGAAAAAAACCTCTGGTGGCCCCTGCTAGCAAAGTCAGAATCCACAGCTTGTGGGTCCCAGAGTTGTGTAGTTTTCTCAAAACACCTTTGAAGAACATTAGCACCTAAACTATACACAAGATTTTCAAAAAAATGATTCACCAAATTCATTCTCCGATCTATCTCGATGATGTTGTGGCCCTTCCAAGTTCGAAACATATTTTTTTTTGGAGGGGGGAGTACTTTACATGCAGACAAAAGATACTAAAGCATTTTCCAAATTTTCCCCAAAACTGTTCAACTCATTTTCTTCACAACTATGGAATTTTCAATATTATAAAACCTTTTCCTTTTCTTTATTCGATGAAAGTGTTGATGTTGGAGTAAGGCTTTGATATATAATGAACAAGATGACTACTCGCGGAGCTTGTGCACCGAAGTTCAAATACCGGGCTGGGCAAATATTTCCGCGAGTTGGAAACACTTTCTGGTGGTTTCGTGGTTGTGTAGCGCGAGGCTCCTATTGTTTTACTTGAGTTCCGTTGCTAGAAAGGATTGTTCTTTATTTGGTGACTAAATATGGTGCACTTGTTTAAGCTCCACGATCACTAAAACGATAAACTGGGAATACGCTCTCTTGGCGCAGTCGTCGTCAGACCATCTCTAAAACCGGATCAGCGAAGACAAAATTTTCCAAATCAGAAAGATCTCGATGCGCTGGATTCATAAGAAATGTGGCTCCGTTCGATCCTGCAGTCTGCCGATTTTCTCCATACAAGACACGATTCAAGATGGTTAGTACCTTAAGAACTGCATGCGAGTGTTAATTAATATAATTGGCGACACACAATTCCAATTATTAAGCGATTTTCTGACACCCGAAGATCCCATTACGAAAACATTAGATAAAATATTTCAAGCATTGTCTGCGCACTACGTGCCTCTTAAGTGGCAGGGCGACAAAAAGTTTAGTCTTCAGCTCGAACAAGAGTCGTTGATAGTTCGTCGCAAATTTGAAACAATTATCATCTTGCAACTTAAATTCACATTTACCGACGGCAATGCACTAGAAATTCATTGCAGTGTTGGCGCGATGAACGCTTCAAACGTCGGCTTACGACAAAACCTATAATTGTATTTGATAAAGCTGTAGAAGTCGGTCTTCATTAAGAAGTGGTGGTGCGGCACCTTCCACTCTTCAACTTCTAGCCGCTGCGGCAATGATTCAAAATGTGGGATCATATCAATGTTCTAACAAATCAGAGCCGTGGTACGAAGACTTATCGCTGCGAGGATAAACGGCATATTGCACCGAATTGCCAGCATAAAAATGATAATTGTCCAAAGGGACACCGAGCGAAAGTCTGCCGAAGCAGTGGAACGTCTTGGAAGCGTGTCTGATCCATTATCCATTCATCAGGGTCGCCACCGGATTCCATTTAACTCTGTCTTGATAAATTCGACACGAATCACGATGGCACTCGATACTGCGTCCTACAGTACGCTGAACGAGTCGGATTGACAGCAATTGGACGCTCCAAAACTACGATCGTCTACAATTATGACTGCATACTTACGGTGGTCAGTTTACCGGTGAGGGCTAAGTTCCAAACGACCGTCTTCAATAACAGCGTTTCCGCTACAGTGCCAATTCTTCATGGTTTGGGTGCGACAGGCCGTTTATGTTTCCTGTGAAATGGGCATGTTTACACAAATCCTTAGAATCATCCGTCTAACACATTTCATTAGACGATGTTACTAGGTGGTTTCCTTCTTTATTTTTGACAGAACTGGGTCATGTAAGCAGTCTGTGCCCATACCGAGTTGCGCCTCGACGCAACCCTTAAGTTCTGCACGCTATGCCTCAACTAATTCCCTTCGTGTTGAAAGAAAAGATTGAAGCTGATGTGGATTGCCTTACAAAAATGGGCGAACTTGAACCGACATTACGGTCAGATTGAGCTGCACCGATTGTCCAACTTGTGAAGGCCGATGGTTCAGTCCGGATTTTTGGCGATATTCGGCTTTCAATTCATAGATTCAAGTGGATTGACACCCGTTACCATCGACACGATGCATTTGCATTATCTGAAGGGAGAGTATTTTCAAAACTGGGCTTGTCGGATACTCATTTACATATCGAGCTAGAAATGGTTGTGAAGCAATATGTCGTTATAAATATGCATAAAGACCTATTTAGATACAGAAGACTACCTTTCGGAGTTTCCTTTGCCCCAGAATAATTTCAACATACTATCGAACGTTCCACTTAGGTTTCAGATGGAGTGAGCTGTTATATCGTGGTTGGTCATACTCAAGAAGAGCATGACAACCACTTAACAACACCACTCACTGAACTTGAAGAACAAGAATTCCGGCTAGAAAATCCAAATGTGGCATATCACAGTCCTCTTTGCAGTACCTGGGACACATAATCAATTCAATGGGCACCAAATCATTGGAAGAGAAGGATGATACTATCATGAAAGCTCCTAAATTCTGAAATGTTCAGGAGGTCCAATGATTCTTAAGTTTGCTTAATTATTATAGAAAATTACCTTTAGTTCTAGATTGCAGTGCATCCAGCTATGGCATCGAAGCTGATTTACATCATATTACGCCAAACAGCTTGCATCCCCCAATCGCGTTCTCCTCAAAGGCATTGTCAATGGATGTGAAGAATTATTATCAAATTACAGAGGAAAGCACTGGCAATTATCTTTGGAGTGATGAAATTCCATCGTTACTTGATTGCTCATTTTGGAGACTGATCACAAGCCACTGCTGATGGTATTGGGTCCGCGAGGACGTATTGCGTCCGCTTCTGAACTGCGACTGCACCATTGGACACAGATTTTGGCAGCTTACCATTTCACTTTACAATTCCGTCCAACAAAGAATCATGCGTTAAGTTGATTACCTACCACGCAATCCACTACTGCAAACAATTGATCTCTGCTTGCCAATTGCTCATATTTTGTTTTACTTGAGTTACGTTGCTAGAAGAGACTGTTCTTTCTTTGGTGAATAAATATGCCTGTCTAAGCTCTACAGTTAAATGATTTAACTGCAAATAAGCTCTCATAACACATTAAACATTACAAATAATACGAGAAAGTATGTGCAGTTATAACACCACTAATTGGCAAATAATTCAAATAAATTTCAAGTATTCTTACTGATGGGGAACACTCTAAAGAATTTTCCACTTAAATTATAAATTCACAAACCAACTAAACACACTTGTGTGTTATTACATTGTGGTTATATTTTGTTTTGCATTTATGTTAATAATATTAATAATTATTGACATAAATATACTCACTTCATCTATAGCTTCCATTAATGGTGTGAAATTGTTAAAATCTTGGGCATTTACAACTGCTCCATTTTTCACAAGCTCTTTTACTACATCAAGTTTGTAGGATTTACTAGCTGTAAAATAAAATAATGAAATGAAAAAAATTCATGACTGTCAGCAGTAGAATTTTAGGAAGTAATCAAAAGTGTCTATTCTTCAGACAAGAATTATTTTCATACAATACTTCCACAAATTTAAAAAGGGGTTAACAGCAGACTTCCACAAGCAGATATTAAAAAAGCCCTATAAAATGCTCTATGGCAATATTTATTCAATTGGATGACTTTCATGAGTTGTTTCAAGAGCTGAGTAGAGCCTATGACATTTTACAAAATCTGTAATGACACATTCAACCAAAACATTTTTAATTTCTGCTCCCAAAATTGGTCTCTGGATTCACCCCCGATTATTAAGTGAAATTATGAAAAGAAGTAGCAATGTACATTTTTCTTTTTGAAGCAATATTCACTTCCATGTAATAAAAACTATTACAATGACACATGAACCAGAGATTTTGACTTATACCTTGTTGTACCTTAACACTAAAATACCCAGAGGCATCATTTTGACTCCTGGCACTCTTTATGTCCTTGTAACTTAATTGTTTTTGAAAATAGGATTTTGTGGTTTCATCACTTTTCATCATCTTCAATTATTTACAGTGTGTTAAAAATGGAATCATGCAAAAAATATAAGCTTCCGCAGCTCGATGTCATGACTTCTTGTCATGGAAGCCTATGTGTACAGCAAAAAATATATTTCATGAAAAATAATTGAATTTACCATAAATGCCTATGAGGCATCAATTTAACTTCTTGAATATTGACCCAATATTGTAACTTCTGTTTCATATTTTTCAACGCTTAAAAAGTTTAAATGTGTCTCTTAGTATTTCGGATACTTTCTGAACAAATTTGCGAGCATTCCTTCCAGTTGGCATTGATTTATAGTCTACTTGTTCAATACACGCAAAGTAATGAACCATGAGATGCTTCATCACAGTACAGCACCGAGTTTCAAAAAGCAAATTAATATCACCTGACAAACCAGCCTTGTGATATCTTCAAGTCATTTAGATGAAGATCAATGTTCGAGTTTCGAACAGTATTTTTGCATGTAGGAGGGCACTTCAGACTCCAGGTGGTGATGATGTGGTAAAATATTATTATCTTATTTAGTCTGTCTCATTTAATAATTTTCAAATAATTAAAAGGTTTGAAAAAGAATAACGACTTGTTTCTCTAATTCCACATGAAACAATATTTTTCTTTTGTATGAAGCAATTTATTTACTAACTACCAATATGGTATGTCAGGGGAACAACACTGATACAGTTTTTTTCTTCTTCCAAACTATGTATTTACAGAGTTCACAGCATAAAACCGAATGAAACCAGCATAAAAATTGTGATCTGTAGGGTGATCACTAAAAACATGTGTGCCAATGTTTTTTTCATACAATGGAAATATTGGAAAAGTATTGTGAAAACCTAGAGGAAACACCTGGAAAATGTAGCCATGAACCACGCATCAAGATAAGAAGCGGGCATCTGGATAATATTCTATAGTATCAAACATCTGGATTGTACTCTACAAAATGTGCTTGACAATTCTGGTTAGCACAAGTCATTAACAGTTTGAATCTTTCAACTGTACTTATTTTATACTGCAAGCACAGTAAAGTCAGTAATGTAGAAAATAAATGCAATGAAATCTCAAACAAGAACTATGAGCCATTTAGAAGATGGGATTAAATTTCTCTTAGAATTGTCATGTAATACATTAAAAGTTCCTATCAGTGTGATAACAACATAAATTAGTAAGATATGTGTGTTTATAATAAATATAATAAAATTAGTTACAAATGTAAATAAATTTGATATATTGCAGGGTAGTAAAGGAAGTGAACTTCAAAGCAAATATATTTTTGTTACATGTGTGACTTAATGGTATGGCTTAAATTAATGTTTATATTGTTATTGCTATAAAAATATTACTCATATATACAAGTTTACTTTTCAACATAATATTTTATGTTTTGTCTGTACAAGATGTTAGTTCAACTTCCATTCCGCTGAAAAATAATGACATAAAAAATTTAAAATATATTTAAATTGAGGTGTAATACTACACTAAAAAGATATTTTTAATGATGTTTTAAAATTATGGATAAATATTTTTTGCAAAATTTCCTTTTAATAAGTATTAGTGATGGCTAAGAGTCGCAATGACTCCGCTGGTCTTTCTAGGGGCTATTCGTAAGCCAGGCATTTTGGCGTGAAGTAAAGTGAAAACTTTATTCTCCATGGATTCAAGAAATCGTGCAGAAATAGTGAAGCTTTATTTCTGTCAAGAAACAAATCATGTGAACATCTCCGCAATTGCCCAATGGATCTAAGGGAAATGGCTGAAAAACGTGATGGGGACAGATGTCATGACTCCAAAGACGAAATAAAATACTTACTACAGGCATTGATACTTGTAGAGTTAACAAAAAGTAATATTGCAACTTATAATACCCTACAAACACTTCAGCCCTCTCTTAACTAAACAAAATGAACAAGATTTGACAAAAATTAACTTTATTTTTAAAGAAAAAATTTCAACAACAGTTTTGGAAAATTAAAGATATGATATTTTACTGTGGCAGATGTTATTTTGGGATGGTAAGTTAAGTAAAGGTTCCGTTAATTCAAAGAATTACATGTAAGAAGTCTTTTTCATAAGCCAACCACAAAAATTATGGGAATTAATGAAACTTTGGATAATTATATTTGTCATTATTATTGTCTTGTAATATTCTGTATTTGTCTTTTGTACAAACAATCAGAGAATAAATTTGTCAATTTCCTATTATTTTGTTTTCAATATGAATGTCCTGCTAATTTTAGATACAAGGACAAAATATACAATATTCATTAGATTTTCCCTCAAGTTTTGTTCTGATTTTATTGCCTTTTCCCTGCTTATTTTTTATTTTGGTTTTATGCATCTAAAATCAATATCTATTTTGCCTCCCCAGTACATTTGTTCATGAGCCATCACTGAGTTCATGAGTACCAAGAGGTATGCTGAATGCCTTGCCCAACACCTACCACCTGACCAGAGCAAATATTCCGGAAATGAATTCATAAACTTTTCCTTCCTTTAGAATTAGATCTAAGATTAAAATCATGAAAGAAGTGAAACGATTAGTTAATCTCCTGTTAAGAGAACAATTTTTTATGACTTCTGCCTACCCTGACTACATGTGATAACCAATTCTAGTTATAGTGTCCAAAACTGAAAGATAATTTTCTAAATAAAAACTGATCAAAAACTTTCTTTCCCATTCCCTGATAAATTTAAAATATTAACAATTGAACCTGTAGAAATAAAATTCTACCCACACAAACATTTCTTACATCACAAAATATATTGGAATATAGCTTTCTCCTTTGTATGTGATAACAAAATGTACATAAGTGCATTCATGTTTTAAAGTTATATTATTTAATTATTTTTTGGGTTGACAATTCATGATTTTATAAAGGATTTTGTTTGCAAATTAACAATGAGAAATATACAACATATACAAAACATTCATACCAACATGAAGAGGAGTAATATTTTCAGTGTTTCCTTTGTTGACACTAACACCATGTTCTATAAGCAATTTAATAAGTTCAATGCTGTCCTGATACTGACATGCCACATACATGGGTGTCATTCCATCAAAGGTGCAAGCATTTACATCACATTCATCTAAAAACATAATAGAGTTATACAATCAATTGCATTTCTCAATACTTGCAACTCGACATACTTAACCAAAATTACCTTGCTGGAATAATAATCTTACACAGTCCAGATGTCCATTTGCTATTGCTTCATGTAAAGGTGTCCAACCTCGATTATCATTCAAATTTACATGATGTCCTTTCTCTAACAAGTGCTGCAAAACATCAATTTTCCCTTGACGAGCAGCAAAGCATAACGGCGAGGAAATTACATTTTCAGCAACACTGAAATCCTGCAACAACGTTAATTCACGAATACCAGGTATTTCGTAAATAAAACCGACATTGTATTTTTATAATACACACATCCATTTTCTCAAGTCCGCAGAAATGATCTTGTATATCACCACTGGAATAGTATGACACTCTGATAATTTATGATTATCTATAATGAAACCATGATCTACACGATTAAACTATCATACCCCGAAACCTAACGTCCACACACTATTTAAACTGTCCACACCGATGAGTGTCAATTCTGTGACGAGTGTCATACAACCACACTAATACCACACACCACTCCCCACACTGCGCACCAGCTGCGCACCACAACATCCGCATGCGGTCCGATGAGGTCTCTCTGTTGTGTAATTTAAATATAGTGACTTGGAAGCATCACCATTTGGAGACGGTTATCCAATCGCGAGCTTTGTTACTACTTTTCATATTGAAGGCCCCGATTGGATACCCACGCCACAACTATTGAATTGTCATAAGTCAATATATTTAAATTGGCCTTTATTTTCTGCTGGTATCACTATCTGCAGTAGGTACTTGCTTCGGTCCCTTTGTCCGTCGTCGCCGGAGGGTCGGTGGGTTTAATTGGTTCTGGCCGTTTGATTGTCGATTTAGTAAATTAATTTGACAGGAATCCTGATTTCAACACCATTTTACTTGGCGCCAAACCGGAGTAGAAAATTGGGACGAAAACTCGTGTGCGCGTGTTACATATTTTTATGCACAATGTCCATGTCAGATATATGCACCTCCCGCGCACGTAGTTCAGGCTTTGATTTTCAGTGAACACTCAAGTTTTTGTATTAGTTATGAATTGAGACAATTGGCGGAAATAGAATTCATACCAAAAAAAAAAAAAAAAAAGGTACCAGAAAGGTTTTCAAAAACCGGTAATTTATGCTTAGCAACAAGCACTATTGTTCGGACAGTGCCCAATGGACACATTTTGTACAAACAAAATGATTTTATTTCGAAGCCTTTACTACTCTGGTGTATATTGCAATAATGAAAGATCTTCTACGCCCAATCAAATTAACAACGCTCTCAGGCTGCTGATGCTGCTGGCTGCTGCGAGGTCACGGAGAAACACATGTCGTGAGAGACAGGAAGGGACTTCCTTCCAGAACGGTCAACTTTACAAAAGAATGTATTTAATCACGAAACCTAATATCAAATGAAAACAAATAATTCCAGATATTATAAAAAAATCATTGAATACCGTTAATAATTGCCCGAACTTGTTTTCTTCGAATAACACGAGAAATTCATAAAATTAAGTTGCAGCTAGAGTCAGACGACAGAATATTGGTATTCCCGTCGGACGCCGCACGGACGCTCGGCCATAGTTTAACATCAACGAGTTAGAGATATCTCTAACTCGTTTAACATCCATCAAAGTTCCTATCATATAAGTTTGTGCACGCAATAGCGTAAGCACTATCGATCTTCTGCGCATGCGCAGATACGCTTAAGTGGTGCGAAACTTTAAACTACGCATGCGCAGAAGATCGGTAGTGCTTTACGTTAGAGGTGGCACAAATTCCCTATTTCGCCGGATTTAGCGGGCGACCCTGGGCGACTTATATCGCATGATAATCGAACATTCGAACATTTTATAGGGAACTTGGTCTCAACTGTGGTGGCAGAGTGTGCTTCTAACTTTATTTCTATGGTGTTATTATAGCATTGTATTTCCGTGTTTGTCAACTAATTTGAATTTGATTAAGGTTTAATTTAGTGCTACAAGAATGCTAGTGCTAGCCTCACAGTTTTCAATTGTCTGAAATCATCGTCAGTTGTAATTAATTGAACACGTAGTAAATGCTTCATAAAAAATTGGCAAAGTAACTGTGAAAGTCTGTTAATTGCATAGTGAATTCATTGGGTAGACCAAAGTGAATTACCACTGCAGAAGAAGAAACGCCATTAAAAATGAAATAAAATAAAAAATAAAGAGTTGTATGATTTCTAGTTAGTGGGTCAATTGATATAAATCGGTATTCTTAGGAAGATTTTTTAGTGTAGTTAAATGCATTGCATTTCTTCTCTTACTTAAAAATTTACCAAAAGTTTGGATTATTTGACTGTAACCACACCCTTGAACTGTGAAGCACCTCTCTAGTATTAATTTATTATTAAATCTGCATACTGAAGAGGGCTTCTACAATTTACTTCTATACAGATATTCTAAATATAGGTTTCTTAATCTTGGACCACATACGTTGTAATTTTAAAGGCTACCATGAGTGCAATGAAGTCAATGAGATTTTAAATTCTGTATTCAATGAAAGTGGGCCTTGACATAATAATAATAATAATAATAATAATAATAATAATAATAATAATAATAATAATAATAATAACAACAATAATAATAATAACAACAATAATAATCATAACAATAATAATAACAATAATAATAATTTTATTTATTGTCACATATATAATTACAATCGTGTATGACGAATCAATATGATGTCTTTGAGCATTGTGTGCATCTTAACATTTGTAGTTTGTCAGTGTCAATGCGTAGGTCATGTACGTGGATCCGGCGAAATAGGGGCCCTGGAGGGTTCCGCTAACACTTCGAGTTCGATTTTGAGTTGGCACATGCGAGAGACTCAAAAATGCAATCGATTGCTGTCCGCTATGGCGTGCACGAACTCCTTACTATATTATAAATCGCAGAAGTTATTTTGTACCCATGCATGCCAATCTCTAGAGGAAAAAAAGTTCCTGGTTGCCATACTACCATTACATGGGGTATTTAAGTTGGGGTTGGCTCCTACTTCGTCCAACTTAAATTTAACGTTACTTTACAACGCATTGCCAGATGACATTAAACAATTGAAGACGGTTCACAAATATAAGTTTAAAGTAAAATCTTTTCTACTACATAACAATTTCTATACAATTAGAGACAATACTGATAACCAAAACGAAAACTAATGTTTTTGTTAACAAAACAGTGATATACATTGAATTAGTTTACATTTCTATTGTATATTTTTTTAAAGACTTTATATTTATTTGTAACAAATAATGTACTTCAGCTTCCAGGACAATGACCCCCATCTCGATCAGGTTTTTGTCCAGTTTCCCTGATCCATTGAGCAAATGCTGAGATGGCCCCTTGTTTTGCTTCTGGACGTAAATGTAGCTTCACTATGCGCACGTTTTGTTGAACTCTTCTTCTGCTTCTAATGGTAGGAATAGAGGTAAGGGCGAGTAACTATATTGTTAGCAATGCAGAGAAATCATACCTGCAATTCGTTTACCGATGCAAAGAAGTTTTCTGTAGCTCGGGAACGAAAATCTAGTTTATTTTAAACTTATACGCATCTTTCAACTATTTCTAGTTAAAAAGACGGGGAAGGGATTCTGGAAGTGAAGAATACGTCCGCAGATAATTTTCCCCATATAGTTTTTTTTACTGTTTCTTTGACTAAATAAAACTAATCTAAATTGTAATTAAAAGTCCCTAAGCCAATGTAGTAAGTATGGCGGGTGGTTTACAGTTGGTTGGTGATGCGGGTCATATATTACGTGAAACCAATGATCTCAACTATATAAACTGGATCCATTATTGCAATGCTGGAAATTCTTTGGGAGCGTGGCGCCCGATTCTGGTACGTTTGCAAAACTGGAACGTATTCCAATGTGCTTGTTTCGCGGGATTTTCGTACGGCGTGGAAAGGTTGTGACTTTATTTCGGTTAATTTCGCTTTTAACAAGAAACACAGTTGAAAGTATTGTGTTGCACGCGGTTGTAAATAATTCCAGAAGACATGAAGTGGAATTCAATTTCACAAGTAAGAGATTTCTCTTTTCACATGTTTGAAATTTCGCCATTCTGTATATTACTCGCGCAACTTTTCTTGAACGCTGACGTTGATCCCCCTCCCTTGTGCAATAAACAGTTGAAGGCAAAAACTCGCAGCGGGCACTGATGACAACCTTTCAAGCATTCAAACTTCGTTGGCGCGAAACAGAAGCTAGTCAAAAGCCAGTTGCTTTCATAGTGCAGAACCCCTGTTCAGGTTTATTGTCAATATCGAAAGAAATGGCTGAGTCAAGTCCAGGTCATTCAAGGGAGTCACCTAAAACTCCCGAAAAATGTTAAGTACAAGATGCAGTTTTGACTTTCATTTCACAGACGTTGGCATTACTTAAAATACTCTAGTGGCCGACTTTGTAACTAATATCCCCACTCCACCCGAAATCGTCAATCCATCGTTCAAGAAAAGTTGCCCGATTAATACCAACCCTTTAACGGTAAATTTCACATAAATGTGTTGTATTTCTGCTTTACGCAGATTCCCTTTTTCTTGACCAGAAATTTTGAAGAAATGGATTCATGCTATCCGAATAGCGAAATGGAAACGATCCCTAAGTAGCACACTCTGCAGAATACATTTTCTTGAGGATTGCTATCAGATTAACATTTATTATAGTACTAATTTGACGTTGATCATTGTTTCTAAGGATATATGTTAAGTAAATTTACCTCAGCTGTATACGTGTTAATAATTGTTTGCGTTTCTAGGTTAGACCGGGAGTGAAAGTCATGTTACTGAAATATGAAGCAGTTCCTTCTGTGTTTGATTTTCCTGTTCATCTCGGGGAAGAAACATCTCTGAGGCGACCTTTAATGTGAATGGAATCTTCTGATGTCACTGTAAATAATTTGTGAACAAGTTTTATATTTTTTCATATCATAATCTTTTTTCTAATGAACAATGTATTAACGTAAGAATTTGTCTTCAACAATGATGATACCAATTAATGACCACATTTACGAGTTTGTATGTATTAGAGGGCAAAGAAGGCGTATCTGATGTGGAAGTAGATTCTCAATGCAAACTTCCTAGCAAACAAAAATGTAAGGAGACCCAGTTCCTGAGTCACCTACCAAAACCATCCGGAGGAAGAAAATTAAGCTTCTGCAAATGAGACTGAATTGCAGGAATAAGATTAGTACATAGCAGAATTAATCAAAAAAATAGGAAAGGACATTCAAATTCTGACGTTGAAGCAGCTCTTGAAGAGAAGTTTACTGGTTTTCTGTTTGAGTTTATCAAAATTCTTAATGTGATAAAAGAGAAAGATTGTACAGTGACCTTGTGAAACAATTCTTACTTTGCACTTTTAATCTCCTAGAGCATATAAGTATGTGTGATCATTCTTTTCATTACCTCATTCAAATACACTAAGGTCATGGATTTTTACTGTAAATTGTTGTGAAACATGTTTTATTGGTGAAGTTTTCAAATGTTTAAATAAAAACAGTGATATCACATTTGATGGAATGTGCTTTTATATTTGATGGTATGTTGATAAGAAAGCAGTTGATCTCCGATGCCAGCAAGAAAAGATTCTCAGCTTATGTCAATGTGAGTGGCATAGCATCTGTGGAAGTAGAACTAGCATGGGAGGCAGGCCAGGCTCCAAAAATGTATGGATCATTCATAAATTCTGAGTTCACATTAATATTTGAAACTTTAGTAATTATTTCTATTGTTTCTCAATTAATTCTGTGATTGATTGTGATGATTTACACAAAACAAAATTGCTAAAAGAAATCGTGAGAGTGTATACCACCCTTCGATTTAAGAGAAGCAGATAGAAGAGCAGTATCAAGGAGTCACAATAAATGAACATGGAAAGAAAAGCTCTGTAAGACAGAAGTTGAATAACAAAGCAAATTTTTGAAAGAGTAATATTAAATATTATGAACTATCGTTTTTTATCGACATTTATAGATAATGCAGTTCCCAAATATCTCCATTATTTTCAAATTTGGGTAAGAGATGTAGAAATGTAATTTGTGTCGATGAGATATTTCAAAACTGAAGAGCAAATAATTTGATTGTTGATTGAAATTTATGAAGTTAGTTTAATGTACGTTTCTTTCTCAATATTATTCAGGCATTTAAGAAAACTATTTTTTTTATAGAGTTCGTGTTAATGAAAATTTAGGAACTTTAAGAAATTTAATGCTCTCCAATTTAAATTCATAACATTTATTATTTTTATACCACTTGTGCTCTATTATTAATCATTCTTATTCCCTTTCACACACACACACACACACACGAAAATTCGGGCTACTCTCACGCTCAAATACTAGTTTTCCAATGTGTTAGCGAGAGACACGCTCTGCAATGTGGTGTACTCGCTCTCTAGCATAGAAACTGCGTGAAACATCTATATTAATTCATGCTCCACGTTTCCAGAAAGACAGCACGACCGTGTCTTTATGTTGTCAAGGCTTGCAGGTTTGTTTCTAGTTTGAGAGATATTGATGCCAGGAAGAAAAGAGAAAAAATAATGACGAAAAATGCACAAATGAGAAAAAAAATGCCACAAATAGACATCAAGCTAAAATAGGCCAAGTAAAAATCTAAAACAACTCCAGAAGAACAATTAAGTGATTCCTATTGATAAAAGTCATAAAATCATGACTAATAAAAAGGCACCACTTGGTATATTGGGACTTCACTGTTATCTTGAGGTCTTCGTTGCAGGAAGTTACCACAGTCCCAGCACAAGTTTACCAACTTTCGTGAAATATATGCGAAATATTTCTGCAATGTCCTAACTTTGCGCGTTCCCCCAAAACGAGTGTAAAAAATAATCGCTAATAGAGCTGAACCGAGTGTGAAGATAGCCCGTGATGCAAAGAGAACTTTGCAGTTTTGCACTATGGATAGGCCCTGGACACGTGACTCAGGATTCACCTGGAAGTGGGCTTAAAGCTCGTAATGTTAAAATAATTTTAATTTCCACAGATCTTAAGATCTCCAGTTACTTGACCTTTGAAAACTCAAAGGTGATAATGTTAATATTCCGTGCAATATTGATTTGTTATCGCAGTTATCAGCACAAAACATTTCGACCTTGCGTGAGACTGCTACGGTAGTACGTTCATGTTATAGTTAATCAAAGAGAAACCTATTGAAAAGGGTAAGTGATAATTTTATAACAGGAACTTCAATAATAATTGTAAAATTAATATATGTTAATAATAATAATAATAATAATAATAATAATAATAATAATAATAATAATAATAATAATAATATTTACTGAGTCACATATACAATTACAATCGAGTATGACGAATCCATAGTTATGGCCTGAGCGACATCAGATATAAAATATAATTTTTTATTACTACTACTATTATTATTTTATTGAGAGAGAATGTTCAGCCAACGTTACGCTGCGTTAATCAAAGGAGAGTGTTAAGCATCTTACGTCAAGCTGATAATACATGTAGACAAATAACTTTATTGGATCATATTCTACAACATAACAAAATATTGAAACAAACAAATTTAAAAACTATCAATAAATAAAAAAAAGTACGATGTATTGTTAATTGTTACAATAAATGGAGATTTCTTCTGTGGCCGATGCAGGACGACATGGTGGCCATGCCCCCCCCCCCCCCCAAAAAAAGGAAAACTCCTAGAGTTTTCGTTTGTTACCTTCTTTGATTTGGCAAATTGATATAAATATTTATTTGTTAGGATTATGTAATTATTTAAAAAACAATATTTATATTAATTACAGCAATAATTTAAATTTAATGACAAACATGTTTATTATTTAACAAAAATCGATTATGTTCCCACCAAAAATGATCGGCTGGATCCGCAAATGAAAATCTTTTCATCAATAATATATAACAATCAATAATCTATTAACAGGGGAGAGAGATTATACAAAACACTCCAAATTTGCATTAACAAATTTATGGAACCCTATTATTATTATTCCTCTAATTCAGGACTAAAAATATGAATCGCTTAATGAAGCGCCGAGTGTTAAATTATAGAGTGCTAAATTAAAGCACTATTTGTTGTTGTTGTTGTTGTTATTATTATTATTATTATTATTATTATTATTATTATTATTATTATTATTATTATTATCAGCATCATTTTTCACATTCAGAAAGAAGAGAACACATAGAAAATGTTAATTGTGAAAACTGCACGAAATAATATTGAAATAAAATGCATAGAGGAATAGGGCCTTCAGTATAAGATAATAGATATAAGATACAGTACAGATAATATAACAAGAAACAAGACCCTTTCATGATATGTTGATGTTGATGATCTGTTATGTGTTAAATGTTACAAAAACTTTAGATTCGTTATTATGATTTCATAAGATCTACAGAAAATGATAAATATAACCCTGAACTTTTGCATTTTTCAGTTTACCCGTAAGCGAGGCTATAATACATAGTGCTAGTACAATTTTTAGTGACTTATTGAACAGGATGCTCGTTTCAAGGTTAAAGTTGCATCGTTACCAGCAAAGCTGTTTTCGTAATATTTTGGTACATGTTATAAATGGGATTAGTCCTAGTTCCTTTGTTATTCAATAATAAATCGTTTGTACAATTTGATTGTATGTGAATCAATTATCAATTTTCTATGTATAATGTTTTCCATGATTCTTTTGGTTAATTTCGCACCCTGTTTGCTATTTTAAAGATGAATTTTAACTACAACTACGCACCCACACCAGCACCTTGGTGTGGATATACTAATTCGGTTTCCTTGCCGAACATTCCTCACTGCTGGCATCACTCGTATAATCCGGCGTGCTTTTGTGGAGGGTGGGAATGCTGTCCCGAGCAATATTCACAGTATTATTCTCATTACTCTGCACCTTACCCTAACACGGACGCGATGAAACGGAGATCGGAGAATAGTAATAATGTTGAAGAACCTGCCAAGAAAACATTTTGGGCCGCTGGTCTTCTAGCAGCTATGGAAGACCCACAGTGCATCGTAAAACAAGATGATAAAATCGTGATAATTCAGGACAAGTATCCTAAAGTAAGTACGTGATACTAAATAAGCATTGAAAATATGAAAGACATTTATTGCTATTTGTGCGTTTATTTTATTAACTGAAATGTATTACTCCAGAAATATTGTTCTAATTTATATAATTATATCTGTTAACACATTGTTCATTCATATCATTTGCTTCACAGGCAGAATTCCATTATCTTGTGTTACCTAGAGAAGATATTTCAAGTATAAATAAATTGAATCGAGAACATTTACCTCTTCTCGAACACATGGAAGCAGTAGGACAGGAAATAGCAAAAGAGCATCCGAATCATAAATTCCAGTAAGGCAAATGCTATTTTTCAAAATTTTTATAGAAATTTATTTTGCATAACTTGGTATTTAATTTTATGTTGTCTTCTCACACAGGTTTGGCTATCATGCACTAGCCAGTATGATTCGTTTACATCTACATGTTATCAGTGATGATTTTAATTCACTTTCACTGAAGACAAAGAAACATTGGAATTCATTTACAACCTCATTTTTCATTTCTTCACAAGGTAAAGTAGTCTAGAATTTTTATTAAAAGTCTATTGAGAATTGTCAAGCAAAAGGAAACTTTTTTGTTCTTGTTCTCCAGATTTAATTGAGATCATAAAAAGGGATGGAAAAGCAAAGGAAATCAGCCGAAGCCATGCCAAGGAGCTTATGGATACTCCCCTTAAATGCCACAAGTGTAAAATGATGCTTTCAAACATGCCAAAATTAAAACAACATTTGTTGGTACATCGTTTAAAAGAAAAACATGCAACTGAAAAATAAAGTTGACTGACTTTGAAGTTGTTTGTTCATTGCTATTTGTTGTGTCTTTTTAACATTTCATTTATATATAGTGACATATTTCTAATGTTATTATTTATGAAAATAATTGTGATAAAGGCAAGAAGGATTTAAAAAGTCTTGTTGAATTTCTCGAACCAATTACCGAGTGTGCTTTAAGCTAATCTTACAGAATGCAGACATTCAGTATAGAGACTGAAGTCTGTTTTATGTACATATATCTAGAAGAAAATTGTTTGTCCTGCACATCTGTATAGAACTCAGTACTGAATAATAGAGTTGTGCAATACACTACCAGATTGCAAAATCAGAAACACGTACATTTTATTTGCCAGTTTGTACAGTATGTGTGTACTTATTTTTATGTGCTGATATTGCTGACATGAATTAAGAGTGATCAGATCCATTATTCCAAAGAACTCAATAAACAGGCCAAAATATAGAACACAGTAAACATGGAAATCGCACCTGTGCTTTCAATTCCTTTCTGACCTATACTTAAGCTTCACTGCCAGTGAGATGCTCTCTCTATATCCATTCCTCAGTAGAAAATTGTTTTTCACTTGTTGATAATGATTTTAAGATCGAGTATGGCAATCAATGTGAAAGGTCATATAGAAAAATCCCACACTATCCACATTTCTGTACAGCAATCTATGCGAGCATGAAACATCATCCCGATTCTCAACTGTATATTTTGTTTGTACAATCTTTTGTGTACAATAAGATTGTCTTTTAAGAAGGATTTTGATAATTTTTAAAGGTGGATACTATTAATATATATGTTTTATTTTATTCACTTAAATTTGCATGGTATGTTCCAAAACGTGGAAGAAAGTACAAACTTCTCAATGCACTTGTCTAATTTGTACAAGATATCTTTTTTTTCATGTTCCTCTTACAAGCATAAAGTATACCCCTGAAGGTATATAAATCACTGTTTGACAGCCTCTGCTCGATATTGTTGTAGATATTAACAATGAAACGATGTCTTGGTGGAAAAAGTACATTTGTTTGGTGGTGTCCTGCTTCCACATGACCATAAAGGAAGTGTCAGAAAACATTGTAAGGGCACAAAAACATACATCTTGCAATTTTGATACTTCAATAAACAAAATGAATGTTTTCAAAAAAATGTTGGTTTGTATGTCAGTACACCTGTCTGGTTTGTAGCCTGGATAGCCATAGTTGCCTCATGTTTGAAGGGTCGCTGGTTCGAATCCCACCCAGGGCATGGATGTTTGACTGAAGTGAACTAAGAGTTATAATTTATTTATGTATTTAATTGTGCAGAGAAAAGAAAAAAATGATCTTGATGTTATAAAGCAACCATAAATAAATATTTTTTTTTTAAATCTTGAATTTGATAAGGCAAATGGACAGATCATCTATCTATAGAAATTCAAGGCAAGAAACAACTTTAAATAAACAAGGACAGTGTGTAATAATCATTTAGGAACTTTGGAGGTCATTATACTACTAACATTTGCAAATAACGATTATAAAAAAATTGATTTATTCTATCAGTTTTGACAAATATTCTTGAGAAATCATATGATGAACGTTATTTAGATATAATTAGCAAAAATTTTGTATTCTCCTTTTTTGGCCAACTTTTGGATGTCAAATATTTCTGGACGTGAGGATTTTGTAAATTGTGATATAACAGAGCTTTGGGGCAGTTACTGTGTTCAATTTGTAATAATATTTTTTGTTATTACAAATTAGTATGAGAAGACATTAGGGTCATTGCGCACATGTGTCCACTCAAGTATTAGGGGATTGTAACCTCTGTAAATACATATTCTTTAAAAGAAACTGACAATATTATATATTAATATATTATAATGTTTGTTGACAAAATAAATTGTGAATATATTCCTATTTTGTCTTGCACCATTCGGTGCTTGTGATGTTCTTCCCTTTCAGCAACTGTCTTCCAGCAGAGACTTTTATCTAGGTGCAGCCACTATGGTCCTTCAGGCATGGTTCATGGTACATACTATCCCATACATGTAATATTGAGTAAGCTTGGCTTGTGAGCTCATTGCACTTCGTGGTATATTTGAGGAAGAGAGCGAAGTCATACAGAAATGGTGCTAACCCTGCAGACCTGCTAACCTTGCCTGTCTTATCCGCATTTGCACAATTTATGGGGATGGTAAAGGAATTAGGGGAGATCTAGATTGAAGGATGATGGTGAACACTCAAATTTCAACTTCTCAAGAATGCTGGTTGTAATAAACTAAACGTACATTTCTTCTGCAATTATAGATTTTCATATTTAAAAAATGCAAATAACAATAGTATTGATATTCTTTGTAAATCTCTATGTGGCTTCTAGCTTCACAGAACAATGGGCATATTTCACGAATTCCCTGTTTACACAACTGACTCAGTCAGGGGCGGATTAATATTTTTGCCGCCTGTAGGCATGTCAAATTTGCCGCCCCCTGTTTAAAATTAATGTTACATTTCAAATTGTAACGTTTCCGTAACAATTCCTCATTAATTTAAACGTTTTAACTTTAAAAGTAACATTATATTTTGCATATTGTTTTCATAAATTAAATAATTTTTTTGGATTAGCTAATTTTGGATATAAACTGTATCTTCATAGCAAGTAACGTTCAACATTATTAACGTTTCAACACTGAAACGTTAACATTAAAAGGAAACTAAAACATGACAACTAGAATTGCAACATCTTTTCTTTCGTCAACGGGCCTTAGTTTCAGATTCATATACTTCTGAAATCATAAGGTATTCTCTAATGAAGTAGACAAATAAATAGCTTGTATTAAATATTAATATGATATTTTTAAAATATACATATGATTTATGCTGTTATAGTTTTTAGAGAACCTAAATTTGTTTTAGAAAATATCAAGAAAATTTTGCGCCTTTGAAAATTTGCCGCCCTTGAAAATTTGCCGCCGTAGGCACGTGCCTACTGTGCCTATGCGTAAATCCACCTCTGGACTCAGTAAATTTGAGAAAGAAGGCCGGTCTGTTCCAGGCAGGCCCTAGCAATGTCAGTTGTTGTTAAACTTAAGTCACATTTCGTCAGAAGGCTTGCATGTGATAGCGTACGTGAGTTTCTGCGATTCAAGTATGGCATAAGTCTCACGGTTGCATTACGTTTGGACGTCAATACGCGTGTCATTGACGCCCAGGTATATATATATATATATATATATATATATATATATATATATATATATATATATATATATATATATATATATATATATATATATATATATATATATATATATATATATATTGTGGCGAAACCGATTTCTTCATGCCAGGAAAATTAAATTAAACAAACAGATTCGGCCACCCTGAGTAATACTGGGAACAGATTGCGACATGGCCTCACGCGCGCAACCTTGCTTATCTGACAGCCGTCTCCGCCTCCGGCCCATTAAGAAAGTAGTTACAAGGGTCAGTCGGCGACAGATTCACTGTGGAGCACGTGTTCGCATGGCCAGCTGCACGAACCTTCGAGATTGCTTTTGAAATCGACAAATTCTTTCACGGACAACGCCCGTCCTGTGCGAGCATGTTCTGGAAGGGCAAAGAAAATTCTCGACGCTCACAGTTATGCAAAGAGTCGGATCTCCATTCACTACCCCTGTCACCATTGGTCGCAATAACGCAATGCCCATTTCTTTCGGCCAATGGCGACGTAACTATCTTAAGGAGCCAGAACATGCGAGAAAACGAGTGGGGGGTAAGAGTTAACCTAATAAGATTTGACTTATAAAATTGGCATTCAAAGCAGGGCAGTCGGGAGAGAAACTTCTCTGAGGGGGAGAGCTATTCACCGACCAGAGGCAAGTTCGCCTCTGATGGACTTAGAGAAAACTTCGGTGTGGGCTATTGTAATAGAGCAGAGTAACGTGGGCAGAGAAAATTCTCTAAAGCGGGAATCAGTTGCAATGTGAAGCGAATGTGTCGCTGCAGGATTTCTAGACTTTCTAAAGTTGCAATTGTGAATAATCACGAGTATCAGAAGAATCCGTGACTGGTTACTACGCTCTTGAAATCAAGAGTGACTGCGGGCCGACCCCGAGCTCAACGAGACTGCCAGGCGCCGTTGCCCCGGCCGCACCCTCGGCTGTGTCGCCGCCTTCCCTCGGCCGCGCCGCCGCCCTTTCGGGTGGCGCCTTCAGACGGCCGATCAGCTGACGCACGTGCCTGGGCGGGCACAAGGACGTTGCCCCGGCCGCCTCCCCTGTGAAGGTTGCCGCCGCCCTCTCGACCGCAACGCGCCCGCCTAGGGCCCACAGAAAAAAAATCTTTACCAAGGCAATATAATTCAGGGTATTCATCCCTGCGAAAATCCTGTAATGCGGTGTCGCGCTAAGACACAGTAATCTGTAATATTTGTTACCATTGTGATGCTAACTATAAGTCTTCCTAATTTCTAAGCTTTATACTGGCTACTAACTTTTCATCTTCTTATCTGTCCACCTAATTTTCAGATTTCCGATTCTATTTAATGTGTAACTTCCCTGGGGCATTTTGAATTATTTTGCCCAGGAATAAAAGTGATTTTACCAGTGATCAAAGTGTTTCTTTCATGTTACCAGTATTTGTTAACAATTCCTTCCATCACCGACTGAGCTATTTCAGGGCCGCTTACCGGGCGTTCTCTCACGAGACGACCGGGGGTGTTACAATATATATATATATATATATATATATATATATATATATATATATATATATATATATCGAACGATTTGAAGGTACTTGAGTTTGAAACGGATTTTTTGATTTTAGGAGTACTTTATATTAAGCTTCCTGATTTTCGAAAATTTCTTATAACTCCAATTTATTTTATTAAACTTTGCCCTCGTATATCGTGAAGAACGCTTAAAAGAATGGCGCAAGTGTAATTTTTGTTGAAATCCTTGATTATTGGAAAATTGCAAAAGTTCAAATATTTTTCGGGGTCTTCCTACAACTACAATAATGAAGATCAATATTTTTCAAAATAAATTCTGTTGTTCATAGACAGATCATAAAATAGGTCACATACAGCTTCTCAAAAAAATTGAGTACTTTTTGTGTAATTTTGCGTGGTGTTAATATTTAAACAATTATTATCTCAAAAAGGTTTTTTTAAATTTTATTTACTCCTTGATAGTATCTAAAGACGGTAAATAAATTGGTGCTAGTCTAATTTTCGACGATCTCTCCGTATTTTCGAAAATTGAAAAAAGATTCAAAAACGACAATATTGTAGATTGATATTTTTGTCTTAAGGAAAATCTGATCTTTAGAAATGGTCATTTACAATTTTTTTTTCGAAAAAAAGAGTAATTTTTCTCATAAGCGTTGCTTGAAATTAATGCAATTTATATTTTCTTTAATCGCTTCATTTTTTGTTGTTCCACGACTAGAACAAGGGACGCTTAAAGAAATGGCACTTGATTCATTTTCATTTAACTCACTGAATTTTCGAAAATTGCAAAAGTTAGAAATAGTGCGAGAGAGCCAAGGACGGATTAGCAATTTTGCCGCTTATAGGCCAACTAAATATTGCCGCAAATTTAGCACAATTATCAAATGTATACACATGTATTTCCAAAACAAATACAAATGTATGAAATTACATTTAATGAAGTACAAACGTATTTTAAATGTATACAAAAATATGTTGCATACATTAAATAAAAATAACATGATGCATAATAAAATAGTCGCGTTTTTCAAATGTGATTACGGTCTGAGAATCTTTATCAAGATACGAACTTTTTACGAGCATTTTGTCGAGCGAATTTTTTGTTGCGTCTTCAATTGACACAACGCGCCTCCAAACCCCTTGGGTGCGTTGAGCGCTTTGCGCTTTCGGAGTAATCATGCTTTAATATTTCAATATGTCATATTCGTCACGTCTCGTCGCAGTCAGTTTTCAAGACGACCGCCAAGTAGCGTCTCCGCGTACGCCCCTGCGCCACTACTCAGCGGCCAACATTGGGAAGGAATTAGGATTAGGGTAGGGTTTAGGACACTTCACAGGGGTTTGGACTAGCCCTTGTGAAGCAGCCAAACCGGTTTTGTTGAAACAAATTTCACATGAGAATGTCCGGGATTTCATTTTCTATTTTCAAGCAATGTCTATTATTCGAAAAATTAGGAAAATAAATATAAGATTGTTGAATATACATATATTTTATGATATCTGAACACTTGCATCATGAATAATTTATCCAGCACCAGAGAGAGAGAGAGAGAGTGCGTGTGTGTGCGTGCGTGCGTGTGTGTGTGTGTGTGTGTATATATATATATATATATATATATATATATATATATATATATATATATATATCACCAGAGAGTCCAGTACTGTCAGTCAATTTACCACAAAACGGTGTAAAATTTAGAGATTGGTCCCAGTGCACATGCGACAGAGATAGAATCGTCAGTCGCTTGATCGCAACTATCAGATCGTGCAAAATGTAGCGCGGCAAATATAAATCTAATTTTAATCAGTGAAAACGACAATATTTGGGGACTTCTTAATTTGAATTATTCATGTTAATAAACATTACAAAGTTTTCTTAAAAATGAAATTACCTATTATAATTAAATATAAAAAAGACTAAAGTAAAAGTTTGTTGTAAAATAAATATTTGTTAAATTATTATTATTATTATTATTATTATTATTATTATTATTATTATTATTATTATTCAATTAAAGAATCTATGTGTTTAGGAACATATAATACATACGATTTTAAATTTTGCCGCCCCTAAAAATGTGGCGCCCTTGGCCAGCGCCTATCAGGCCTGTGCGGTAATACTTCACTGGATGTGGTTTTGTAGCACCACTAGTTAATTATTAGTCGCTCAAAAGTTTTCGTGTCAAATTTGGGAATGAAAATCACATCAGTCGTAAACTTTTGTGGCACAGGCATTCTCTTGATGTTTCATCATACAATATTCATTAACTAGCGTAGTATCCGTGCGAGAACTCTCGCATGTTAATCCCCACCCTTTCCCTATATTTTCGATTAGCAAGGAAAGTTGTTAATGAAATGCCTTTATTTGTTAAAAACTTCGTACTTATAGAATATCAAACAAAAATTAAAACAATGCAATTGATGTTGGCAACACATTTTCAATAAATATTTATTCAGTATTGTAGAGATAATTCACACTTCCTTAAAAACAACATTTGAAGTTCCTTGAGAGTTAGATTTTCGCTTTCGATGATAGTGTCAAAAATATTAGAAACTGTTTTTACTCTTGAGAAAGCCAAGTAAAGTAGTGCAGGCGAAAATACACGATCGGGCAAGGACAACCATTTGCAATATTATTTAAGTGAGATCCTCCCTTCTATGTTACCCATGTTAAATTCTTAATATGACATATTAACTCAGAAACTATTGGGGAAACTATCTGGGCTGGCCGGGTGACACCGCGTCGAAGGCTGAGGTGCCGACCGACAGATCGCGGTCCTCTTCAGCGCTGTACTCTAAAGGAATCAAAGAATAGGTTTAATAGTTTATGAGAAAACGGGGCATTTGTATCAAAGCACGGTTTTTTTACTACGAATTACTCAGCATATTCGTTGTATTATTTTACGTAAAAACAACCTGCTCCACATATCTTTTTTTGGTCATTTTCTCAAATGAACTCTCTGCAGGGAGGGAGGGGGGCCTAGACTGGTGTTAGGATTTTCATTACTAAACGTATTTTCCGCAATTACATATATTGTTAACGACAACGGTCTTTACCGTTGAATTTATTTCCTTGGTTAACAAGTTATTTAAAACACTTTTTGGTTTAGTCATTTGCGTCGAACTAGGTGACATTTCTTTCACTCACCAGGCAAATACCACCAGATATCCCTAGAGAGAAAATACCACTTTACTTTAAAAACACACAACAACACGCCTGTCAAATTGCACAAATAAACAAGATATGAAATGAAGAATAATACTGTGAAAACCACAGCTTTCGAGAGTCAATAGATTTAGAACTCTTGTCTATGTGAAACCGTCGAATTGCAGAAATGTCAGCCTGTCTGTGCTGATGCTCACTAAAACGCAAGAAATAATCAAAAAACATTTTTTTCAATGAAAAAGATATCAAAATGTTCAGAAAAGTCTAGAGATTATTTTAAGATTAAAAAACAAAAATCGATATTTTTCGCATTTGCAGCGCCCTCTTTGTGCAGTTTTGTGAACGCGCGGAAAGTTCAATGCACGTTCAGGCCACCGCGGTGCGACCATTCCTACCCTTGTGGGCATCTACGAGTATGGCCAATCCTGCAACATAAAGAGAAACAGAAGGTCAAAAATGACTTTAGCCAACTGGAGCGCGCATTGCGTGTGCAGAAATGCTAAGTTTATGTTTCAGTCGCTGATTCAGATTACTCTTCGGTCACCTATGCTTCACCCGTTGATCAGGTTGGTATGAGGCGATCTCCGAAATGAGAGAGTTTTCCATTCAATTGCTTTTTCAAAAAAAGAAAAAAAATGACACAATATTTTTGATATGATCAATCAGCATTGATAAATTGCGATGTAAATTTTTAATGGGAATGTATCTAGGGCGCAGAGGGCGGCCCTGAGGCCCTGAGGCATTCGTTTTGAACTACTTTCAATTTATTCAAATGTATATTTATATCAATTTTCGGGTGGAATCCTACCTCAACTTTCCTGGATTTGTTATGAGGAACAGAGTGGGTTTTGGAGGGGCAGGGCGCCAGCTTGCTGAAGTGCGAAAATTGAAAAAAAAAAGAAAAAAAAAAGTGTACTAAAAGTTCTATTATTTTCTGCATTCTTACGTACCTCAAAAAATCTATTCGGAGCCCCCAAAAAATATAAAACGAATATTTTCACCTTTGAGTAATAAATACCATTTGTTACCATTAGAAACAATTCAGTAGGATTAGACTTAACTTCGGTACATGGAACTGTTGCGCAAACAATGTTTAAGAATTGAATACCTTAGTGAACCGACACTTTAAGTTTAATATCAAACGGTGTATTATTTACAATATGAGTTTACATCTGGGTATTGATGTACAGAGTTCCAGACACCACCAACATTTAAATCGTGCGTCTGGATTGTGTTCTTTGCAGTTGTCGAGTGACGCGCTATTCTTCCTTCAATTTCAAATTTGGTTGCTTTTTTAAATTAATTCAGGTATAGAATTGTAGGCCAACGCGTTTTGATTTTTATTGTTTATTTATTTCAAGCTATTTTATCTTAGTTAATTTAAAAAGTGTGTTCTTTGTCTTGTGCCATAGCACAAGTTTTCCCCTATTACCTCCGCGTACTCGTGCGAGAACTCGCTTCTTAAACCCCACACTCTTTCCTATCCTATTTCCGTTGTAAGAGGGAAAGTTGTTAACGAAACGTGTTTATTTGTTTAAAAATGTATAAAGGTTACTTCCAATGTACTAACACAATGTCAAATAAAAACAATGCAATTGACGTTTAAAAGACATTTTCAATACATATTTAGTCAGTATTATCGAGAGATTTCTTGAAACAATTCACATTTCAAGTACTCATTCTATTTTTTTGACAGTTAGCTTTTCGCTTTTCGTGATAGTCACAACAATATTTTTTTAAAGCTTTTCACTTCGTGAGAAAACTACCTGACTGAACACGCTGACTTAAAAGTTTCACAGAATCACTGCTGATAACGAAAATACTACAGGTAAAACACAAACCAAACCTAACAAGATACGTCTTCACTCATCACTGTACGTCCACATTCCGCCACAATTAGGTACCACACTTGTAGATCTCAGCAAAATGTTAAATTAATGGTTTCACTACACGCGTAAGAAACAATCTTCATTGGTACCAAGGGACTATTAATAGTACTTATAGTTGTTGCTGCGACAGCGAATATTGAAATAATTATTATGCAAATAAATTATTATGCAACGAGGGCTAAAATATAGTTGGTATTAGTAATATCGATAAGCGCCGAACCGGCAAACATTTTGTAGTATGTCCAAGAATATCTTATCTTGTAGATTACGGTCCGTAGAACGCTTCGTTTAAGAGTTATTTAATGATGTAGATTCGAACAATGCTGACGAGTGTTGCGGGTTGCATTTGACATAAATATTTAGATGCGTTGTTCTTAAACAAATCCTATATATTTTAAAAGATAAAGTGCAATTCGTCACGTCTCTGTGGAATTCTCTTTCTTTAAAGTCCTTATTTATAAATATTGGTTGCGTGTGAGAGCAGCAAAAGGTATGAATACTACTGAAATAATATAGGAAACGATCACATTAAAAAATAATTTTTATAACGGAAGGCCACATAACGTAGACATATAAATACACCCGTCGCAACGGACACGATAAGGCCTCATAAAGAAAGGACGCAGATAAGTATTCTACTTCGTGTCACATGAGTGAATAGACTGATTAGCCTACTATGTCCTCGAGAATAATACAAGTGAAGACCCAATATACAAAGCTTTCTTCGTTTATACTTCCAGCGAGGTTTTAACTCGTGTCGGCAGAACCGTTTTCGATCACTTACATCGCATTTTTGAAGTTTTTTTTTTATCTCGCACGATATTTTATTAATACTTTTATTTCTCTCCCATCAGTGTGGGATGCACTGTCTTTAAAGTATAATTTATTTGTTAGCAGTTGTAAGGTAATTTGCACACTGACATAGCAAAAGCCGGCGTCCATGGGACTTGGGAGGAGCTAGAAAATATTTCAATGTGGGTGGGTGAGAGGATAGAAGATTGTTTTTAGTTTTGATCCCTCTCCCATAAATTTGTTAAAGAATAATGACTTTTTACTTTCCCGTATACGTACGTATATACGAAGTAATATACGTTGTATAGGAAAAGGTATGTAATGCTGCGGAAAATCCGGAAACTTGTGCAATTTTCGGAAAATCTAGTTTTTTAACCAACATGAGACCTGCGCCATTCTCTTAATGTTCTTCAAACTATCCTCCAACATTTAAATAATGGTGCCACTTTTTGAAAATGTCCCAGGGGCTTCATGTAAAGTACCCTCCAAAATTAAAATATCGATTTCAAATTCAAGGGGCTGCGACATCAGTCAGATCGATTGGGAGAATATCAATTTTGGAGAAAATCGGCTGCACGATGTAGCCGCTAGCGTTGTTCAAAGACAGACCGACAGACGCTTTGCCGTCAAAGAGATTCTTTGATTTCAAGGACCCACAAAACACGTATTCTAGCTACACCACGTGTTAGAGGATTTTTTTTGTAAATTTAGCATCTGGATTTATCCACTTTTTAGTAGCCAGGGCCCTGTAATAATTTTTTTTTCTGGCAATAATTCGCCGTTTTTTCGCGCATTACATAACTTTCTCTCTACCGCGGTAGCGCAAGGCTAGTGGTGCTACAACAGTACATACTTTCTCCCGGTATTGATAATAGCCATGTAATATCATAATATGACAATATCTCTCATATTCTTTAATCACCAATTGAACTAGTGGTGCTAGCACGCACTTTCTCGCAAAATTACGCGAAAAGTATTCAAATTTTCGAAAACTTGTACATGACCTTATTTCAAAATCTACCTTTAAAGAAGAGATTTTATTAAAGTAAAAATCTCTATCTTTAATATTTTAGTTGTAAAAACACGTTGAAAAATGAATTTTTCCAGTTTTCGAAAATTCAGAATTTTTAACGAAAAATGAGACCTGCACCCATCTCTTCAACTCCCTGTACACTATTTAACAACAAAATTTTATTAAAAACGATGGTCCCTTTTTTTAAATTTTGAAAATGTTCCAGGGGCGTCATGTAAAGTACCCCTCAAAATTAAAATATCGTTTTTAAATTCAAGGGGCTGCCTCATCAATCTCGGAAAATCAATGTTGGAGAAAATCGGTGGAACAGTTTAGCCACAAACGTTGTTCACAGACGGACAGACACAGAAATTTTGCCATCAATCGACTTTCCGGTATCAATAACCCACAAAACATGGGTTCTCGCTACACTATGTGTTGAGGATTTCCCTCCCTAAATTTAGCAAATGGATTTATCCACATTTTCGTTACCAGGGCCCTATAAGAAAAGTTTTTCTGTCAGAAATTCTCATTTTCTTCGCGCAGCATTAAATAACTTTCTCTTCTTAAGAACGAGAAAGTAAAATATACAATGAATTTTGATTTCATTAACTCCCATATCTTGAGTTACTTATTTCAGGGTAGAAGAGTACTTGATGTAGCGCAATGAATGAATCGTAAAGTCGTCTTATCCGCTAGTCACTCAAAGAGAATATGGACATCGTGATTTGTACAAAATGACGACTTATTACCAAACAGGGTTTACGGAAGACATCTGCTGTCACATTCCTGTTGTTAGCCAACGCCCACCCTTAGCATGTTGGCCATTTCGTGACGCGCCGACCAGTATAGACGTGCAGACTCCCCTCAAAGCTGTCACATTCCTGTAAACCATGAGCTGACCGGAGTCGACGTCGCCGAAGCCAGGATTTGAGTGTAGAAATGCAACTATCAGAGAAATAATCAAATTAGGCTTTGCGTTGTATTTATGTATTGTAGGTATTCCAGGGTGTATACATTCTATTTGTATTTATTCTAGGGTGAACTTAGCATATGCAGCTGTCTAGGGCAGGAGGTCTAAGGGGAAACTTCTGAGGGTGTCCCAGATGATAGTAATATAATGTAATACGGCCCCCAATAAATTTTCAAACGAGAGTGTTTTCAGTACGTTAATATGAAAGATAATTTTTACCTATTTCATTAGTTGTACAGCTTCTTAAATAATATATTTATTCAAACCAGTTTTTAAAATATCCGGATTCCTGAAATATTTATTAGAAAGAAGTGGGCATCATAAAACAGAATTATGTAACAAATAATATTATTGCTTGCACCAGATGTTTAGAGACTTGGTAATGAGCAGAGGGAAACAAATTCGATTTCGGGTGCTGCGTTAACTCTCAGGACGTGCGAACACAGTTCCCTATGAGTTATTGTTTTTGTTTTTGTTCTATTACTAGGGAACTCAATCCTTTGATTGCCGAGGGGTCTTAAGCCTACAAGTCTTGCCCTGTATGTATTTATATACAACGATGCTTCCGAGTCCACTTCTACCCGATTAGATATAAGAGTGGCGGCGCGTTCTTGGCGTAGTTTACGTTGAAGGCGGTACGGGCGCGCTGCCAGCGAAGTTTGACCGAGTCTCTCGTGTGCTGTTCTGGTTCTCGATAGCGAATGACCGAGTGCGAATGAGTAGGAAGGAGTGAACTGGGTGACAGATAGTGGTAATCTAAGGGGAGGTGCAGGGGCGTGGGCGTGACTGTACTTTAGTGGTGTCAGATGAAAACATATATTGTCTTATTTTCGGCTGTATCGGCTTTCAATAAACGAATGACGTGTAGTGGAACATTGTGCATATTCCCACACTTGATTCTATGTTGACAATCTGACAAATTTAAAAATGGCAAATACAGGTGTTTTGCCTTTCGTTCGTGGAGTAGACTTCACGAGCAACGATTTTAGTGTGAGTACTAATCTAATATCATTAATTGTAGGTTAAATTTATTGATAAAATTATATCAGTTGAGAATAAGTTTTAAATAAAAAAAAGTTCAATACATTCTCATTTTTTAAACTCATTATCTTGTGTCTCTTATTTTAGGATGGAAGATTTCCAGATGCAGTGCAATTAATGACAGGTGTTCAGTGGTTGAAATTGGACAAAACAAATCTGGATCAAATTCCCGAAGAGATGGGAAAACTTCTAAAATTGGTTAGGTTTTATGACCGTGACATGTGTTGATTTATTTTAAAATATCCTGTGTTAAAAAAGTTAGTATGTTTTGGAACTAATGTCCTATTATTTTTTTTTCAGGAACACTTATCTCTTGTGAGAAATAATCTTGAAAGATTGTATGGGGAATTAACTGATTTAGCATGTCTTAGAACCCTAAATGTGCGTCACAACAAAGTTAAAAGTTCAGGAATACCTGCAGATTTGTTTCAATTGGAAGAATTAACAACTCTAGATCTTAGTCATAATAAACTTAAAGAAATTCCAGAAGGTCTAGAACGAGCAAGGTCTTTGCTTGTGCTGAATCTCAGCCATAATCAGTAAGATATTGTAATTGATTTGTTTTTTTGAGGTATTTTTTAATAATTTAATGCCAAGGTTTGATTGGTGTGTTTTGTGTAATGCAAGGAAATGAATATTTGGCTAAAAATAATTTTTAATCTTTTGGCTTTCAGAATTGAATCAATTCCTAACGCACTCTTTATGCACCTCACTGATTTACTTTTTTTGGATTTGAGCTCAAATCAGCTCGAAACATTACCACCACAAACTAGACGTTTGGCTAATCTTCAAACACTTGTTTTGAATCACAATCCTCTTGGTCATTTTCAGCTAAGGTAAGGATATTTTTGAAGTACTCATATTAAACTCTGAAAGCTGTTTTTTGAATGGTACATATGTAATTCATTAAAATTGTTTATTGTCATGCAATTGAAAGATTTGCTATTTCTTTAATGTTACTAGGCAGCTTCCATCATTGATGAATTTAGAAACTCTCCATATGAGAAATACACAACGAACATTGAATAATATTCCAACAAATTTAGAGACACTTACAAACTTAAATGATTTGGATCTCGCTCAGAATAGCCTTCCTAAAGTACCGGATGCTCTTTATGCCCTACCTAACTTAAGAAGATTAAATCTTAGTGACAATGAAATAACAGAGCTCTCACAAGCTGTTGGTAAGTAACTAAGGGAAATTTTTTTTCCTTTTTATCTTACAAATGATTACTTTAAGGAGAAAATATGTACATTAGAATGTAAAGAATTATCAACTACAATGGGCCTATGATAGGGTAGTTTCCCAGATTTAGTAGTTTTGTATCTTTCCGAGTTGCTTGCCAAATGTCTGTGTAGCTGAGGTGGATTAATACGTGAACATACAGTCCATGTTTAAGGCCCCCAATTATTTTTTAAATCCTGAAGGTTATACTTTATTTTCAAACTTCTTTTTATTATTTATGATAAATATTTCATTATTATCAGGGAATGCCATAGTTCGGTCTTGGCCCTTACATATTGATTTGGCCCTGCATGCAAGCATGTCTAGCCATGAATATTTTTGCAAATTTTATCATCCCATCACTTGACGATCTAAACATGTTTTACAGAATCCAATCCCAGCTTTTTATGAATGATGCCCCTTAATTAAATATATATTTAGCATATTTTATCATATCAGTCTCTTTGCATCTAAGAACGTTTTTCAGAAAATTTAAAACTTTCATTTAACTTAACATCGAAATGGTTGTCATGTATATTTTTAAAATTTGGGCATTTATGTTTTCATATTTTTATATGTCTTTTTAATAATTTGAATCTTTCCAGAAATGTGGCAGAGATTAGAAGTTCTCAACCTGTGCAGAAATAAATTGACAGCCTTACCACCATCTCTTTGTAAAATTACAAGTTTGAGAAGATTGTATGTGAATTACAATCAGCTTGATTTTGAAGGCATACCTTCTGGAATTGGTAAACTCTGCAATTTAGAAGTATTTTCTGCTGCCAATAACCAACTTGAAATGATTCCAGAGGGGTTGTGTCGGTGAGTAAAATGGCATTTCAACACACATTGAATTATTTCAATAAAATGTGGAATAATTCAGTATTTGTCAACATTGCTTCAGTCTCAAGACTACTTCAGTGAAATTCTAATTGAGTCAAACCTCAAATGGAATACCTATTTAAGTGAATTGAACTTAAATTAATTAAATTCATTGAGCTAAGCATTCAGTATTTTTTAAAATTCAATTGGTCTTCACGCAGTTCAATGCATATAGTATTTCACAAAAGTTCATACCTACTTGTGAAATGTAATAATATTGTGGAAAAAACTCATAGTTTTCAAACTTTGGATTTCAAGAATCATATGAAAAATAGATTAGTCTCACAATGTGATTCCTGTAAGCCCCTCTTTATTAAAATAGGATTTTAAGAAAAGTTTTCTTTTGTTAATTCATAACAACATTCTATGGTTTCACGGAGTGTAGTTGTGCAATTTGGCTTGCAATGCTCACTAATTCTCTTCCATCTTCAAGATTCCGACATTGTCTTGTTCTTTATTTATGAATCAGTGTTCTTTGTCAAAACTGTGTTACTCAGGGATGGGAACATATTTTCATTCGATATATAAACATATGGATGTCTACAATTATTACCTACAATGCAGGAATCAGCAGTTCACTACAAAAAATTCACCTTTGAAACATGTACATTATTTTACTTCACATTGTCAGTTGCTATTAAATGATTAAATCAATTCAAATGATATTTAATGCAGTTACCTGATTATCTATTACTGATTAAGTCTAAAAGGCTAAATGTGCCTACAATAAGTATTCTTAGGTCAATAGCCCCATCTTGATCACGTTTTCTGTCCAGTTTCCCTATATCTACAGAGCAAATGCTTCAGTGAACACTTTGTTTTGCTTTTAGACTTCAGTGTCTTGAATAAAGAAGAAATTCTATAGACCGCCTTATTACAACATGATAATCAAGTCATACTAGTAATTGTATAATTCATGATGCCATATTTTTGAATTATTGTAATTTTACGGAAAATGCTTTACTCCACAAAGTTTACATTAAATGGAAAGTGTTAGAGATAGTGTTAGCTTATTATATAGGTTATACATTTTTGCATTCTGTATTCTCCAAGAACCATTTGACTTCTAAGCAACCTGTCAGTCTTCTGAACTAAATATTTAACAAGGTATTTTGTTTTCAAACAAGCCTCAACTCCTCTCATCTCATTTGCATTGGAATACACATCAGTCTGTTCCAGGTCCAACACAGATCCTTTGTGAGATTTGTAATTTGTTTAGGAGTAGAAAATTGTTTTGAATTTTGTCTCTGATGGTGCATAACTTAGGAACATTTTTCAAAGACGTTATTGATAATTTTGTTTCGTGTGAATGTGTATCATGTGTATTTTATGTCAGTGTGTAACATAGTTGGGTTGAAGATAATCTTGTTGAATATTCAGTATACAGTATATGACACTAAATTATATATATATTTTTTAAGGGAAGCAAAAGGACATGTCGATTGTGAATAGATGTAATTTCAGTGTATAAGCGTCTTGTGTTACATTTTGAATTCTGGAACTTAAATAAGTTGATTTGGTTATTAGTTTTAAGAAATTTTTAATCATATAGTTTTCTAATACAATTTTTTGATTTTAGGTGTGGTTCCTTGAAGAGATTGATTCTTACATCCAATAAACTTATTACTCTCCCAGATGCCATTCACTTGTTAACAGACCTTGATGCTCTGGACTTGCGTAATAATCCCGAGCTTATTATGCCGCCAAAACCAACTGACATGCAGCGAGGTGCTGGTATAGAATTTTATAATATTGACTTTTCATTGCAACACCAATTACGTTTGGCTGGTGCAAACATACCAGCTCCAGTTACAGCATCTGGTATGTATTATAATATTATATACAATAATATAAAATTAAAATAAAAGTGATCCACTAATTAGTTTCCTGTTTGTTTAATCTGTATAGCAAGATCGTAGATAATTTCTCATGAATGATCTAATGTTCCTTATTATTCTTGTTTAAATATACATACAGTATTACTGTGTTTGAGTTGTGACAAGAGAATATTATTTTGAGAGGTGGGGAAAAAAGAACATTGATTTATATTTTTCAACTTGATTATTCAAATATAATAGATAAGAAATAAAAAGTCACTGTATTCATGTAGGCAATTTTGTTACTCGTGTTTAAGTAATTTCATGAAATTCATATTTAATAACTGCTGTAGCTGCAGAATCATAGTTCTGGTTTTTCCCATTTTATTGTGGAATTAAATAAATTCTTGAAACAGAAATTAATTGTTTGTATTGCAAAATAAGGTACTATCATGGATGGAATTTTTTTACAGTATTTTCACTATCCAGTGAGCTTAAGAAAGAAAATGATTCATTATAATAGTTGTGCTTAAAAGTTAAGAGCAAAAAATAACACTAGTTCATTTACTATTTTAGTAAAATATATTGCTTGTATCCACATTTTAATACTTCAATTTACATTGTAGGTCAAAGTAAAGATCCTATTGCACGAAAAATGCGACTTCGTAGAGGCCGTCGTGATCAAGAAGAAGCTGATCAAGATCAAGCAAAAATTTTGAAAGTAAGCTTTTTATGCTTCAATATTTATTTTATTATAAGAGAACATTCTCTTTGTTTATACATGACCTCACAAAATTAGAACATTTTTTCTGAATTATAGCAGTGGAAACTTGCCATCAATTAAGATTTTATTGTCTGTATCTGAATTAAATACTTATTAATAAAATACAAAATTTAGATACTTTAAAATCTCAGTTTTGTAAATGTATTCTGTATTGACTACTGATATTCATTCATTCTAGGGAATGAAAGATATTGCCAAGGATAAAAACAAGCACAAAAATGTGGAAGAAATGAAAGCTGAGTCACTTAAGTAAGTAGTTTCTTTGTACACTCCTGTAAATCATTAAACATATGGGAGTATAAAATCCATGTTGCTGATATTTGAAATTACTAATTGTAGGAAGGATGTTTTAAGAGTAATTTTATCTGCGTGAGGAATTCATGAGGAGAAATCTTTTGTCACTAATTTACTGATGATTTGGGGACTTTAAAATCTCTCATATTAGGAGCTTAAAAGGTGAAAGTAGGCATTATAATATTTTAAAGAGACAATGTTGATTGGGATAAAAATGCTTTTCAGAATAAATTTTTTGTTATTTACATCAATAAACACACACTTAGCTCATTAGCAACCAACCATTTAAACAATGCATTAAGAGCGCATCCATAGCAATGACCATCAAATGCTTCAGAGACCATGAAAAATATTTTAGCGGGTTTAGATCTTACCAGTGCTCATAAATCTTTGGATAAATAAGTCGTTGCTACAAAACTGAATTTTTGGGAATAAATGTGAACAAAATTTATTTTTACATTTGTTTTGGTACAGATACTACCTGGTACTTGGTACAGATACCACTTGCCTTCACGGTGCAACTTGAGTTGAGGAAAGATATGGAAGTCACTGAGGGCCAGGTCCAGAGAATAAAGGGGATGGGGGAAAAAGTTCTGCAGTAAATCCTGGGTCCTTTAATCTGCATGGGGCCAAGCTTTGGTATAAAGGAGCAACACTTTTCGAGACAGACAACCAGGGCATTTTCATTTGATTGCAGCTTTGAGGTTTGTAAGGACTGTGCAGTATCTCTCAGCTGTGACAGTACTGTGTTGGGGCAGGTAGTCGATCAGCACAATTCTCTTACAGTCACAAAACTCTGTAACAATAACTTTGCCTGCAGAGGCTGAGATCTCGGCTCTTTTTTGGTATACATTCACCAAGTTTCTTCCATACCATACTTTGTCATTTTGTTTTTGGCATTGAATGATGCACCCAGCTTTTGTCTTCAGTGACAATGCGGGAAAACAGTTAATCACCCTCTCTTTGAAGCATTTGCAGAAAAGTTCAGGCCACCTCGATCTGTTGTTGCTTGTGAGCATCAATAAGCAAATGTGGGACCCATTGCACATACACTTTTCGAGAATCAGGATCGTCCCAATAGAGGAGCATCCAATTTCCATACCAGGAGGCAGTCAAATCTGTATGTCATCAATGCTGACGCATTGATCTTCCACCACATTCCGATCGGCAACAATGGCCACATTTGCCATCCATACAGGATCCATGAATGCTACCAGTGAACCATTCGGATGGTCATGCATCCTTCACCACAAACATACACTAACTGATGATAAATATTGATAGCCGTTTCTTTTTTCCCTGTGAAAAAAGTAAATAACAAAATGAAGTGCACAATATACATGCACGGTGAACATGAACGAGTCACATGCTGATGAAGGCTAAGGGCTGCCACTATACCGTAATAAATGTTCCTAGATTACCAACTTGAGTTTAAACCATGCAGAAGAAAAATAGAGAAACTTACTTTCTGGATGACCTACGTATTAAAGTCACAATTTTTTAAATTATTACTGTATGTAATGCCATTTGAAGCTGTGAAATTTAACTTCATTAGTAATACAAGAAATAAATTCTGAAATTTTTGTCTCTGATGTCCCCTTGTTTGTTTATCCCATTTTGATCCTTTACCTCCCTTTCCCATTTGTCTCATTTGTCCGAATGTTCCATTTTGTCTTCATTCCCTGCTGTTGTCCCCCTTTCCATGCTTTTGCTCTACTTGTCCTCATTCCATCCCCCTCTGTATTTTGGTCTTTCCGCATCCTGCGATTGTTATTTAAAAATGGTATCAAGTCCCTCTACCAACAACCCTTGCTACAGAACATCGAGAGTTATGACAATTCTTTACTCATGAGAGTGTTAAATATTTATTTTGAATAAGTGATTCACTGTTTTTTGTTATTGCTAGTTTATGTACCACGTCCCCTACCAGTCTTTAAGTTTTTGGCTGAAAGATTAACTGCAATGCGGAGAATTAGTGTGTAGAAAATATGCTCTTCATGCAGCAATGTTTTTGTTCTTTGATGAACAGCCGTTATCATGCGGGAGTAGCAGTAAATATTTACATATTTACAATGTAGCAAAGGTTTACACTGCTGTGAAGCTTGGACACAATGTCTGTCGCTTATAGATGCAAAAACAATGTGTCAGATTTTGCTGAAATTTTCACACTGTTGTTCTTAACATCCGTAGTTTTTAAAGAGTGGTTTGAATTAAATCAGACATGAAGGGGAATTGTTGATAATGACAGGCTCAGTATATAGAAGCGCAAGGCAACAGGTTGCACCATCACGGATTAAGCATGTATTGGCTCATATTCTGCCCCTGCAATAGTGAAATATCTGCTGGAATTTTAAAGACCCATATTACTTGACCGTAATCAAATTTCTCCAAAACAGTGTCATAGACAAAGCATGTCCAAAGTTATGGGAGAACGTTTTAACAATAGGATACTTCACAACAATGTCCCAATGAGAGAACAACCCCATATTCATGAGAGTCTTTCTTCTATTAGACTTTTTGCAGAGCATAGTGTAAAATGCGTTTAACAATCCACTTGACCAGTAACATGTGAAGTGCAATTCACTGCAGTAGAGCTGACCCCCTAGTTGAATACAAGTTGAAGTTACTGAATATCCAAAGAGAATAAGTTGCATTGCTTTAAATCAAATTATTACGAATTTATTGTTTCAGACCTAAGAGATGGGATGAAACTCTTGAGAAACCTCCTTTGGATTACTCTGAATTCTTCGATGAAGATGTTGGACAGATTCCAGGCCTGACAATTTGGGAAATTGAAAACTTCCTTCCAAATCAAATTGAAGAGGTAGCTCATGGAAAATTTTATGAAGGTGATTGCTACATTATCCTCAAAACTTTCTTTGATGATACTGGATCTCTTTCTTGGTCTATATATTTTTGGATTGGTGATAAATCAACAGTAAGTATAAAGAAATATTTTGAATATATTTTTTGACATGAACTCTGTGTTTTCCTTTGTTGAGTGCACATATCGTAATTTAGTGTTAATTGCAAAATTTCTAGTACATGGTAGTCTATATTAAAATTAGTAACTGAGATGAAGTTTTCAGATGTAATTAAAGACAATCATTTTTAATGTTGTGATGAAGGTGAAGAATGTAGTAGAAGAGTAAAATGAGTCCATAAAACTAAGTTCTGCATTGATTGTCTTTAATTACCTCCCCTGCAATGTATACAAAGGTTTTGAATGATGGTGATGATGATTTATTAAGTTATTTTCCAATAATTTTGTAGCTGGATAAAAAAGCTTGTGCTGCAATACATGCTGTCAATTTAAGAAACTACTTAGGTGCACAGTGTCGCACAATACGTGAGGAACAAAGTGATGAATCTGAAGAATTTTTAGCACTCTTCGAAAATGATATAGCGTATATAGAAGGTGGTCGTACTGCTAGTGGATTTTTCACTGTTGAAGATATGGTAATTCTTAATTCCATCTTTCCTAATTTCATTTTATTTATGGACATGATTTATTTGGTGATAATTGATAGAGAACAATTTGTTTACTTTTAGACTTACGTTACTCGTTTATATCGAGTCCATGCTGCTGGTTGCTCATCCATCCACATGGAACCCGTCAGTGTTCTAGTGGATTCTTTAGATCCTCGCTATGTCTTTGTTTTAGATACTGGTTTAAAGATCTTTATGTGGTATGGAAAGAAATCCAAAAACACCTTTAAATCAAAAGCAAGGTATAATGCTTAAAGTTAGATAGTTACTATTTTTTTGGGAATGTATAATAATCATAACAGTTACTTTCCGCAGCCATTTGTCAGTTAAAATTTTGTAATTGGTTCTTCATTAGGTTCAACCATTTCTATAATTGATATTATTATATTAATCTTCATTTTAATAGAAAGAATAATTTCACATCGAAAATTTTTTTTAAAATAAATTTAAATAGTTCTTTAGAATGATATCAAAATCTTCCTCCTGCAAAACGCTACCCATACAGGACAATATCCAATCAACATTTTAATTTGCATTATCAAAAATTATGTGTTTTCAAAAAATGTTCAAAAGTCTTGGGTTTCTGATGTATTAAATTTTGTTGATAACATTTAAATTATCTTCACCTCTTACTTTCTATTGAATTCTACTAATAGTTGATGGAACTATTTTTTCTGAACTGTTGTGTTCAATTTATCTGAAATGTTTAAGGGTCTTGTATCAAATTAGTTTGAGAAGTATTTATTCCTTTTCTTCTGCATATGTTCTTTCTAGTGCATGATATGTAAATACTTTGGAAATAATGATTAATTGTTTCTTCTGTTTTGGTTTTTAGTTTAATTATGACAAATATTTACTTTTACATTTTTTATAGGCTAATGGCTGAGAAAATAAACAAAAATGAACGTAAGAACAAAGCAGACATTGTAACAGAAATGCCTGGAGATGAAAGCTCAGACTTCTGGAGGACTATTGGACTAGAAGATGGACTACCTCCAGAAGATCCTATCATTGTAATTTATGCAAATCATGTTTATTTTATTGTGCATTCATTTTATTAAGGTTTAAATAAAGGCGTTTTGCTAATTTTCAGTATTTTGAAGTGTTTGTAGGAAAATGTTTTAGAATACATCATATCACTGGTAATGAAAAGAACCAAATTTCTTCATTAGATATTGTTACATGCATAAACTATTGATCCTGTGTTGAGTATTTAAACTATATCTTTTTATTTTGAGAGGTTTTATTCCTTTTCATTTTTGCATTCATTAAGAGGTAAAAATTGTGTAATTAATTTTTGTGAAATTATTTTTAATAGGAGCATGTGGAAGAGAATTTCATTCCTTTTACGCCTCGATTGTATCAAGTAAAACTTGGTATGGGTTATTTGGAACTACCACAAGTTGAAGTGCCTCATGGAAAATTTGAAAATACCTTACTCAATAATAGAAATGTGTACATCTTAGATTGTTTTACAGATGTGTTTGTCTGGTTAGTATGACTTATTTTTACATTAATATTTTTTCTTTACTGTGTATGGAATCTGATACTTTGCTGTATGACTCTCCCCATAGTTACGCTTGGGTCCTTTAAATTTCATAACTACAGTTCTAAACATTGTAACAGAACATGCAAAAGTATAATTTCATTATTGTAATTATATAAAGTCAAAAAGTGGGCCTGAGACTACATTAAATGATAGTTTCAATAGAAGGTTTGATTTTTTTGTCAAATTGAAAGTCTTTATCACTGTTATATACGTGTTCAATTGTGGTATTTGTATCCAACTTATATCTTTGTCAGTTATCCTTTAGGGGTGTGTATATTTTCAGTGTTTATTGTTAAAAACAGAACTGAAACAAAAATATAGATAATAAGGCAGCAACTATTTTATGTACCAATTCATAAATTATGTAATAAGGAAGCTAAAATTAGTGTGTTGCATCTATTCAGATGCTGTGCTTTTTTATTTTTTTTATTTTTTTTGTTTTGTTTTGTTTTGTTTTGTTTTTTTGTTCCTCTTAATGAAAAACCTCTTTTGAAGGTTTGGAAAAAAGTCTACCAGATTAGTTCGTGCTGCTGCTGTAAAATTATCCCAGGAGCTTTTTACTATGATATCAAGACCTGAATATGCCTTGGTTACTAGAGTTCAAGAAGGAACAGAGACACAGGTAATTTACTTATTACTCTTAAGATTTTAAATAGAAATGAAATATCTATCTATATAAGCAATAGAAAGCCTATACCTAGAAGCTAAGGTTAAAATACAAAACATGGATGGAAGCACCTCTGAAGCAATATCCATGAATGTAGGACTACAACAAGGATGCATACTTTCCCCCTTATTATTACATAAATAAATCAAAATTATTTAAAAAAATGCTTATCTTACATACGACAATATGTATGGCATTGGATTTGTCTTTTTACGCTCGTCATAATAGACTGAAAAAATATGTATTGTTCCATTTGAAAAAACAAAAGTTACCTCGAATATCTCATAAAATACAAGTGATAAAATAAAAATGAATACATGCATCAATTAGCCCACTTCCGTGAAAACTGCATTGCAATGACTTCAACCATTCAAAAGTTATAGGAGATGCTGAAGTTATGTGACTCAACCTGTATATGAACCATATGATTATAGAATGTAAGAAGGGGGAATAACGATGAGAGACAAAAAGAAATAGCAACAATATTATATGCTGATGATCAGGTAGTACTAGCCACAACTAAAGAACTCCATAAAACTGCACACTGGCTAAACAAAAAGCAAAAGAATTTAAAATTAAAATTTCAATAGGAAAAACCAAGGTAATGGGAATAGCAGGAAAATATTACTGCAGAGTAAACATTTTAATAGGTAAACAGAAAATTAAACGAGTAGCAACTTTCACATATCTAGGGAACAAGATATCAGTAAGAGAGGAAGATATAGAAACAAAACTGGCAAAATCTAACAAGATCAATGGCTGCAAACAGACATTTCAGAAACATTAATAAAGAAACAAAAATAAGAATCCACAACATGGTGCAAAACCAACCCTACTATTTGGCAGTGAAACATTGACACTCAAACAAGCAAACAGAAAATAGAGGCTGCCCAAATAAGGTACTGAGAGTAAGAGTAAGAGCCCAAGTAAGGTACTGAAAGTCTGAGAGTAGTACTTCAAGTAACTAGAAAAGACAAAATAAGGAAAAAAGAAATACAGAAAACACTCAATGTGGTCGCTGAAATCGAGAAATACCAGGCAAATTGCAAGAACATATGAGAAGTATGCAACCAAGTAGACTTCCAAAGATGGTAAAGAATTACAAACAAAGAGGAAATAGAGACCTTGCCAGACCAAGGAAATGGTGGGAGGTCCAAGATCACCTAAACTAATGTAGGAGAATACCGGAAACAACGGACAGGCCATGGGACCTGAACTGTAATTCGTTAATGATGATGACGGTGGTGGTGGTGGTGGTGATGAAATCTATTTTATAGTTAGTAATTAATACTAAAGGCAAGTAGCTTCACCATTTGAAAGAAATGTCAAAATAATACTAATGATTTGTGTGTTATCCAAGTTTTGTAGGTATTTTAATTTTATTTACTTTTACACCAAACATGTTGCTTCAAAAACAGGCAAAGGTGGCTCAGACCATTAACTGATGCCCTTGTAGGGCCCTAAGCAGCCAAACCCACGGTTTGGGTTGTTTACCTTGGTTTCTCTGGTTCTCACCAGGCGAATGCTGCAGCAGTACCCGAACAAATGAGTCATGGGCCATGTGCAACCTTTCCTTCCTCTTCCTTGTCCTTTCCTCAGCCTTTACTTCCACACATTTCCACTCACATGCACTACAATATTAAACTTGCCGGAACCTTAGAGCTTTCTCCAACTGTGGCGGTGCCCTGCTGGGAGATATTACTTGCGCAACGTTTCTTGAACCATGACCTTGCTTCCCCCTCTCTGGCACAATAAAGATGAAGGCAAAAACTTGCAGCGAGCACTGATGACAACATTCCAAATACATCTTCACTAATGACACAGGCAGACTAATGGACACACATTGACCATGGTGCGTGTACACCAAAAAAAAAAACCACTCGGACATGAATTTTTTAGAATGAATGTCAGTGTCAAGGCATGTTCATGTTCTTAAAGCATTATATTGAATTTTACTTGGTGGATTTTACTTTAAGTCAATGTGTGTGGTTATTTTCAGATTTTTAAGTCAAAATTTACGGGCTGGGATGAGGTTATCGCAGTCGACTTCACAAGAACAGCAGAATCTGTTCAGAAAACAGGTGCTGACTTAACCAAGTGGGCTAGACAGCAAGAAACAAAGGTTAGACAATCAATGTTCTCTACATTGCAGGATATAGTTGATAGTGTTTTATACTCTTGTAAAAGATATTTCCATTGAAGTGTTTTCTGAAGTCCAAGAATATTCTAAGTTATTCAACTAAATATTCTTACTTTTTCAACAGGCTGATTTGGCTGCACTTTTTACTCCTCGCCAACCACCAATGTCACCTTCTGAAGCCCAACAGTTAATGGAAGAATGGAATGAGGATTTAGAAGCAATGGAATCATTTGTTTTGGAAGGAAAGAAATTTGTTCGCTTACCTGAAGAGGAACTTGGTAATTTCTGTTTACTGCTCAATTTAACTGAAAGAGTGACTACAGCCAGGGAATCATGAAAATGAAAAATTAGCAGTGGTTCTTCTTCTTCTTTGACAGTTTCTACCCCTTAGAGTTTGCTGTTTTCGATTTCCATAATTCTCGGTCCTCCCATTGACCCTCTTCCAATCCTTTCTCATCCATTACTTCATGTATATATGTCTTCCAGGTTAAACCAGGTCTACCTCTTCTACGTCTTCTTTCAGGTATCTAATTTAAAATTTGTTTTGGCTATCTCTCATTTCGCATCCTCTGGACATGTCCATACCATTGAAGAGCTTTATTTTCTAGTCTTCTGGTAATGGTTGTTTGAACCCCAGCTCTTTCCCACACCACTTCGTTTCTTATTTTATCCAGTCTTGTTATCTGCAAAGATCTTCTCATAAAGTCGAGCTTTACCAACCGTATTCTGTCTCTACGTCGTTTTGTTAACGGCCACATTTCTGCTCCATATAATATGATACTTTCCATGATACTGTGGAATATGTGTCGTTTTGTGTCTTGCCTTAAAACACTATTCCATATAAGGCCATGCAGTGCTTTGATTGCATTCCTCCCCATTGCGAGTCTAGTAGTTATATTTTCATCAATTTTCCCATCGTCAGTAATTACAGTCCCAAGATATTTAAATTTCGAAACGTTAGCTATCTCGTCATCAGCGACATTAATATTAGAGGCATCTCCTCCTATGCATAAATATTCTGTCTTCTTAAGGTTGATTTTAAGTCGCCATTTTTCGTATTCTTCTTTTAATTTGCGATACTCCATATCTTCCTGATCTGCTGCCATAATTACCTGATCATCTGCAAAAAGCAAAGAATGTAAGCACTTGTCATTTATGGGAACTCCCATTTGAGAACATTTCTTGTACCAGGTTTCCAAAGCTTGTTCCATATATATATATATATATATATATATATATATATATATATATATATATGTATATATATATATGTATATATATATGTATATATATATGTATATATATATGTATATATATATATATATATATATGTATGTATATATATATATATGTATGTATATATATATATATATATATATATATATATATATATATATATATATATATATATATATATATATATATATATATATATATATATATATATATATATATGAGAGTTAAAGAGAAGTGGCGATAAACTGCATCCTTGCTTTAACCCTTTGTTAGTTCTAATGCTTCGGGTAATTTTCCTCCCCATTTTAATGCACGCTTCAGTATTCTGATGCATTTTTTGTAACTAAATTAATCCACTTTTCTTGCACTTTCAGTCTTTTCATTGCTGGCCAAATTTTACATCTTGGAACACTGTCATAGGCCTTTTCCAGGTCAATAAATGTCATATATGTATCTATATTGTGCATTCCAATTTTTCCTATTACCTGGCGTATGCAATGGATGTTATCCAAACATGACCTCCCACTCCTAAAACCACTTTGTTCTTCGCTGAAAGTTATTCCTTTTTGTATTTTTTCCTTTAGAATACTAGTGAATAGCCTAGCTATTGATGGGATGACTCTAATTCCTCTGTAATTTTCACAAATAGTTTTGTCACCTTTCTTGTGTATGGAACTGATGTATGACATATTCCATTCCTGCGGAATATCACCGCTAACTTCAATTCTGTTAAAAAGATTTTGGAGGTATTCAATTATACTAGAGTTTCCGTATTTTAAAAGTTCCATTCTAAGGTTTCCTGGTCCTGGAGCTTTATTGTTTTTGGCTCTCGCCAAAGCCCTCTTTACATCAATCCGACTAATTTCAGGTTCCCATTCTTGCCAATGTGTGCATTCCAAATCTTGTTGGTATTTGACTCTATTTTCTTGCAATAATGTATCGTAGTAGTCCATCCATTTTGTAGGAGTTATTATTTGTACTTTGCTTCTGTTACAGTTTTTTCTAATATTTTTAATTGTTTTCCATGCTTCAGTTGATCTGTTATATCCCAATGTTCTATCTATATCCCTACATAATCTCTCCCAGTGTTCATTTTTTTCAATTTTTACTAATTCTTTAACTTCTTTTCTCTTTTCTACATATTCCTTTCGTGTGTTGTCATTCCTATTTGAAGTCCATGTCAAATATAATTTTTTCTTTTCCTTAATCATGCTTTTTAAATTTTCGCTAAATTTCTCTACAAACTTGCTTTTTTCTTGCTCCACTCCTAGAACTTCCTTAGCTGCTTCAAAAACAACCTCTTTTAAATGATTGTACATTTCTTCGGGACTTTTATCTTCTGTGTTTTCTAGCTTATTCTTAATTCTGTTTTGGTAGAGCATCTCAACACTGTATTATGTAAAATGTCTGTTTTAAAATTTACATCGTTTTCTTCAATTAAAAAGTCCGTATCTTTTTCAGTATATCTTTGTTTATTTCTAAAAGGAAAAACATGTTTGCTCACTACCATATGATGATCAGTTCCACATTCTGGTTGATGGTATACTCTCACATCATTCAGTTTAACACTTCTTTCGTTCTTCACCACAACTAAATCAATTACAGATTGAATATTTCTTACTGTATCTATTCGTGTATATTTGTGGATGTTTTTATAACTGAACAACGTATTCCCTACACATAGTGCATGTTCCTTACATAGGTTGATTAATCTTTTCCCATTGTCATTAATATTTTCCTCTCCGTATTGACCTACTACTTCACGTTCTCTATTACCTACTCTGCTATTAAAATCCCCAATTAATAGTATTTCATTTTGATACAGAATACTCGCTATAGTTTCGCTGAGGTCTTGAAAGAACTTATTCTTTTCATCTACAAGTGCATTATCATTTACGGCATATACCCCTAAAATTGTTATAATGAAAAATGTTCATGTCTATTCTTAGTATCCTTTCATTAATATTCTCTATCTGTTTAATGAATTTTGTCCATTTACATTTAATAAGGAAAGAGACTCCACTTCTAGCTCTAAAATCTTTGGGTACACCACTCCAAATATGAAAATATTCATCCAAAATTTCTTCCCCTGTCCCTTTTTTCTTCTTTTCCGTAAGTATAATTATGTTCAGGTTCAATTTTTCAATTTCTGAGATTACCTCCCTCTGCTTTGTTCATAGGCCTTGTATATTCCACGTTCCAATTTTCATTGTCCGTTTTCGTAGCCTTTGTCGTAAATTTAATTTTGGTCTGGTCCGAGGCATTTTTAAATCACTTTGAACTGAAGTTTTTTTTATGGAGCCGGGATGTTAGCCCTGCGTCCAACCCCCATGCTTAATCCTGGAGGTAGATTTTTTTTTTCTTCAGGGTTGTCATCCCTTAGGAAGGTTGGTTCCACCACACCTACGGAGGCTCCCCTCTCCCCTTGGTTTTCTGTCAAGGTTTCCTTCCCTTAGCTCATGGTTCCCGTTTTAAGGCACCGGAAACTCGCCTTTCGTCCCACCCTTTTCGTTACTCTGTAGGTTCTCACCAAGCAGAGCATCCAGGGCCACCACGAGGAGGTTTGGGAAGGGACTTGATGACTCAGCCTTACTACAAAGGCTCCCCATTACAGGAGGGGCTTTCCTGGTATTTAATGGTGTATGCCTATGAGCCTCAGTATACCCCACCAGGGCCTGAGTCGTCCATTAGGACCCCTAGCAGTGGTTGGGATGCCAATTAATTGTTCGGAATTGTCGGGCAAACGTTGCTTTTACTGGACAAACAGGTTTGCAAAGAAATTGCTCCTTCACAATCTTTTCTGATCGGAGAAGCAGCTTGAGTACAGAAGATAATCTCAGCCCTCTTTGTATACACCATATTGACTTTATTTCTCCATAACCTCCAATGAGATTTCGCCAGTGAACTGGTTGCTTGACACTGCATTGCCAGTGTCCAGAAAAGTCATGGAAGGAAAAGTCCTGACATTTTAGTGGCACCAATATCCTCAATTTGTTAGACATTTATTTAGACAATGAGTTTAATATAAATTATATAATTAATGAAGATCCAGAAATATGTGATATCCTTTTCCATGTTCTTCAGAAATTTTTCTGGGCAATTATTTTTCACAGAGTTTCAGTCAATATATCTGCATCATTTAAGTGGGTATCAAAATATTTTTGAAGTAGGTAATTTTCAGACAAGTCCACTGTGCAGGGGTGTGGACATGACTCCTTCTTGGCAACATTTAGAAATAGAATGTGGAATATTAAGAAAACTTACTTAACATGATATATGGTATAAATAATTAATTCCTTTGAGAAATAATTTGACATCCACTAACCTAATCCTATTGTACTTACCACCTGCTGAAATCACTCCCAGCCATAAAGCATGCGAATACATTCAAATAACTGACAACTCTTTTATCTACGTTTTTAACAAAACTCAAATCTGACTTGTGCAGAATATAGAAGAGTTTAAACATACTTGATACAGGGAGCATGTGGGGAAAAAGAACTTGTAGCAGATAACAAACAACTTTTCTTAATTTTAATGGTGACGTTTCTTGAATTTGCTCAGGAGATTTTTCCCTGGTATATGGACTTCATTCTTGGTAATAAATTACCTTTATTCATTTTCACCAAAAAGAAATTTGAATAGTTTTAATCTTTGTTCATTTGGATATCTGCAACTCTTCAGTGTGAAAAATGTTACTTTCAACACGATTACAGAATTCTGAGAAATCAGCTACTAAAAATTGATGTTATCTTCATGCACTAGCAAAATTTCTTTATTGAGTGACATGTCTTTACTATTTTTTACTCATATTTTATCCATGTGCTTTTTTTTTTCAGTCCTTTCTTTTTAATTATCAAATAATCTTGTTCACTAGTTCTTGCCAATTGCTTTTAGATGGTACAAGTCATAATTTCTAGATATTTTCATTTCAGTTCACCTTTTTTCCTAACACAATGTATTTTGAAACAAAACATTTGCTTTTTCTGAATTGCAAAGTCAGATGATACAATACATAAGCAAAAACTTATTTTTGTGTTTTGCATTTACACTTTCAATTTGACACCTTTGATATGGTGTGTCTGCATTTTAGGACACTTCTACAGCAAAGACTGCTATGTATTCTTGTGTCGATACTGGGTCCCTATTGAAGAACCAGATGAAGGAGCTGCTGAAGGGGAAAGAGAAAATGAACATCAGGAACAAGTGGAGGATGATTACCAATGTGTTGTGTACTTTTGGCAAGGAAGGGAAGCATCAAATATGGGATGGTTAACATTTACATTCAGGTATCAAAGGACGTTTTTTTTTCTTTTCTTTTCTTTCTTTTTTTTTTTTGTATTGATATAATATGTAGAATATATGAAACAATAGTTATTTATGTACTTGTAAAGCAATTTGTTGGAATACAAATGAAATGTTTCTGGACAAGATGACGATATGAACCTAGTCTGAAATTTTGAACAGAAGATGATAATGACGCATTTGTACAAGTTGCTTACATTACTTTATTTCCTCGCACTTTCTGTAATTGTACACTGGAAAACAGCGAATTATCGTCAAAAAACTCTTAATGCCAGGCCTTGGTAATGAAAAAGTGGATAAATTCTGTTTCTATATATAGTAAATTACTTCCTCTAACATCATGTAGCCAGAATCCATGTTTTGTGGGTCATTGATACTGAAAAATTGGATAGTGATTTTTGCCTTCAACAAAGTCTGTTCTAAGAAAACAGCTCTTTAATAAAGGTCATGTACATTTTTTTTTTTACTAGTAGATTTCACATAATTTATGCAATAAAAAAAATTTAAAAATCGCGCCAAATTTTTCATTAAATTTTATCCTTTTTTGTAACAACAGATGGTAAAAAATATGGTGCTAGTCGCATTTTCAGCGCTTCTATAGCATAGTGTATGGTGAGCTAACTTGGAGGATCTGAGTTCAAGTCTCAGTAAGAAAAATAATTTTTCCTACACTTGTATGTTTATGTAGTAATATAATATAGCAGAGCAGTTTGAAATAACACGAAAAAGTATATGACGTCGCACCACTAGTTTTAGAATTAGTTCAAAGAAACTTAGAAATATTTACTCATTGACAATATGCTAATGACAGCTGTGCAGATTCATTGTCGTAGGGTTTTGTAAATTTTGTTGTACTCAAAATTCTATAATAGAAATAATGGAAATTCTATGATAGAATAAATGGAATAATTAAAAGACACTTTGGGAAGGATATGGCACAAGAAACCAAATAGAAAATAAACATGACAGCCAAACCAAAGCTATTATATGGATCACAGATCTGGATCTTAAAACAAAGAGACAACCAAAGACTATATGCAGCTCAAATGAGATTCCTAAGACACCTCGTTGGCTATACTAGACTGGATCAACAGAGAAATAAAGACATAAGGAAAAGATTGAAGGTAACAAACATAACAGAAGTTAAAAAAAAAACAGAAAAAATGGCTGGAACATATTAAAAGAATGAACGAAAGAAGATTTCCAAAGGATACCCTAAAATGTACGCCACTTGGACTGAGAGATATAGGAAGACCAAGAAAGAAGTGGATCATGCAGGAACACCTGGAAGACTGAAGTATTAGTGTCTGCTGCTTAACCAGGAACAGTCCCCCCTTGGCTTTTCATTCTACAGTTCACGATGATGATGATGATGTACATGTACCAAGTTTTTCTTTATTGTATTATTGTAGATAAACCATACTATTACACTATATTATAATCTTTGCTGTATGTTTACCGCAAATGAAAACTTTCCAATCTTTAAACTGAATGGAAGTACCAGTTTCCATGCATGATTGCTAACAAATGTATTTTAATCTAATTAATGTTGTTATGTTTTGGATATGTGAAATTTTGTCTACAGGATATTTCATGTAAATTTTTTGCAAATCTTTTCAGTTTGCAGAAGAAGTTCAAAAGCCTCTTTGGCGAGAAACTAGAAGTTATAAGAACTCACCAACAACAGGAAAACCTTAAATTTATGGCACATTTCAAACGCAAGTTTGTTATTCATCAAGGGAAAAGGAAAGAAATCCCTGACCCCAATTTGCCACCTCCAGTAGAGTTTTATCACTTACGCTCAAACAGTAGTTCTCTGTGCACAAGACTGATACAAATCAAACCTGATGCGGCTGCTCTAAACTCTGCGTTCTGGTAGTATCTTTGATTTACATTTACTAAAATTTAAATATTTCTTTTTTTTTTTTCTTTCTAATTTTGATTTTTCATTCCACAGCTACATTTTGAAAGTACCATTAAATAAAGAAGAACAAACTGGAATAGTATATGTATGGATTGGATCCAAATCTAATCCAGAGGAAGCACGTTTAGTGGAAGAAATTGCTGAAGAGATGTTTAATAATGTAAGTTATACCTTTTTCCTGTTTGTATGTTGTTGCATATCCAAGAGAATAACACTACAGTACCGGAAGAATATATGCGACTGCCAGTTCGATGCACTGGTGCCACACCATAGATGAATTTAAATCTCAAAATATTAATACTTACTAACAGGCAACGACACTTTTTGATATCATGATCATCATAAACTTCACCTCAGCCAAACCTTATCGCCTCCGTGACATCATGCGAATCAGCTGAGCAGCAACATGAAACACTAGCTGTGAGAAAGTAATAATTCCATAATTATTTTGCTGTGAGAAAGTAATATATCCATAATTATTTTGTTAGTTTCATTATGCAGCATGTGCCATTTTTTCACGGTTAATCATAGATTGATCGACACCCAGATTCACCAAAGGGCCTCAGCTCCACAAAATGAAATGGGTGAAAGCATCAGTTCAAACTTTGCTCCCAGAAATACTTCAGTATTTAAATGAATGAACATTTTAGCTCTAAAGTGCTTTCAGTGTGTGCCATGATTAAGAGGAAAGATATTGCAGGTAACTATCATTTATCGTAGGTCACTTAAGCACAAGACTCATAGTTCACACTGAAGATATGAAAAAATAATTAGAGCATTCCAGGAATTTTGTTTATTTCCATAAGGCTTGTTTTGTGTTAGCGTTCATGCAGCTGTACACCACGGTTATAATTTATAACCAAAAATGCATTTTAGGTAGATTTAATAGATTAAATGAGTCATACACATAAAACATTTGATACTATTAAAGTACCCTAGTATGCAGAGAGCAGTTTGCCTACTCAATAGTTTCATCAAAAACAGAGTAATGACGTAACACTCAGTCATGCTGGCAGATGGTGCAACATGCCAGGTGTCTGCTGTGATGCAGTAGCCAGTCTGAATAGCGCATCTGCAAGTAACATTCAGTTTCCTCCTAGACAATTTGTGGGGGCTGGATCTGCTGTACTTCATGAAACAATATAGAATCTGGGGTAATTTTTTTTTGTAAAATGAGTCTGATTACCCTACTTGTGAGCAACAGTGGCCCGACTGCAATCTGGTATGAGAGCAAGAAAGCGAAGAAATTATAATAAATTGCCGGAATATTGCTTGTGTCTCAAATGCATATTTGTGATGCCTATGAGGTCAATTATAAGCAAACTATTCAAAGGATTCCAAATAGTTTTAAAAGGCAAATTGCAGTCTCCCTGTAATGTTAGTAAGAGGTTTTATGAAATGCCTACATCTCACTAGTACATAAAATTTGATAATGTGCACTAAACCTTCAATTTGTTATTATATCAGTGATTAGAATGCAGGGGGTCTATAACCATAATGACCTAGAAATTAAGCCAGTACTTGTTGAAAATCAGTTTCTTTTATTGGCAATGAAAAAAGTATTTAAGCTTTTGCGTGGGTGCACTAATAAAACTTCTGCTCACCATTAAATGGAACTGCACTTCAACAGTCAGTTTTTTTAAATCGTTGAATTTGCTTTTTGTATATTGTTTTTTATTTGAGACCTAAATTCAAAGTTTGTTGCATTTATTATATTTTAGAAGGATGTGAAATATACCAATGGGTTATATGTTGTTGTATTAATGCAAAAACAGCTTATTGGCCCTGAGCCCTTTAATGAAGTCTTGAATTCTAAAAAAAATGTACTTATGGCTGTTAAATATAGTACAAAGCTTCTGTTGTTTGTAGGTAGGTAGATAGGTAAAGTCAATTGCTTTTTATGTATAATAAATTTCTTCACTTTTCTTTCTTAGTATTAAACGGAACAATAAGAGAAAGATACACAACATCAGAGTTTACTGTGATCTTGGATGTTACTGTTAAACTTCATAATCATATGAAAATGTGCCTTTTGATTTTGAATAGGAATTGAAGCAGAATGAAGTGAAATGTATTATCTAGGGCAGTTTCTAGGGTAATTTCTACCTATGATCATTAATTTATATATGGAATTTTCATTAGGTTATTCTCCTTGTTCAAAAACTGTTTTCTTTTCCCCTTTTCAATATTTTGATCATTACATCTAAATATTTAAGTTTTTACTGCAGAACTTGAGTCCAGTAATAATATTGATATCAATATTAATTTTTAAGGGACTCATATTCTCTAGTTAGGACGTAAATCTTACAATCTTGTTTTGGGGAGTAGCAAATGAATGTGAAGAGTATAGCCTTTATTTAAGAAAAATATAATTGTCATGACATTCTGATTTGTTTTTTTTTAAGGCCTGGATAGGATTTCAAACTTTAAATGAAGGAGAAGAACCAGATAACTTTTTCTGGGTTGCTCTTGGTGGCAGGAAGCCCTATGACAAGGATGCAGATTTTATGAATTACACAAGATTGTTCCGTTGTTCAAATGAAAAAGGTTACTTTACTGTGTCAGAAAAATGCTCTGATTTTTGCCAGGTAATCCTGTGAACAATTTCTTTAAAAAAATAATACAAATACCTTCCAGGATACAGGATTAATATTTGTCCATTTCTAGTGTTACAACATTTATAATGTGCATCTTCATGAATTTGTGTTTTTAGGATGATTTAGCAGATGATGATATTATGATTCTTGACAGTGGAGAAAATGTATTCTTATGGTTGGGTGCAAAATGCAGTGAAGTAGAAATTAAATTAGCTTTCAAGTCCGCTCAGGTAACTTGTATTTTATTATATGAAATTGTTTAGGTGCTTTATTAATATTACTGTTCTCTCTGCTATATATACGATTCATATTTCAGGTATATATACAACACTTAAGAGTGAAACAGCCTGAGAGACCACGCAAGTTATTGTTGGCACTTAAAAACAAAGAGTCAAGAAAATTTACAAAATGTTTCCATGGTTGGGGAATGCACAAAAAGCCACCAGAGTAATGAAAAATTGGTTTAGTAACATATTCACATTGTTTTAAATTTGCAATTAATATGTTTCACAGATGGTGGTACTAGTTTTGACATTCAAAATAACTATTCTTAGCTTAAAGATATGATCTAGTATTTATTGTGCAATGAATGTCTCTAGTAATTTCCAGCATCACTTCTAACAAACTTGTGCAATACAACTACATAAAATGTACATTTATAATGCACAAAGAACATTGTATATTTTTCTTATAAATATTAATTTATGTTTTTGTATTTTTCATCGATCATCGAGTGTAAAACCACTTGTTAATTTTGTACCAAATGATTGAAAGATGCAGTGCATGTGAAAGCAGTCAATGCATATTTGTAAAGAATGTCTTTGATAAGAAATTAATATGAAATTAATTAATGAAAAATGCATTTTTTTTATTTGCTCCAGTAAAATAATTGTACTAGAACAAAAGACCCGGCCCTGAGAGTACAGTTTGTACTGCAAAAATATTGACATTTGCCATTATTATTGCTAATGGAAGTAAGGCAAATATTGGCTGATTAAAAGTAAAGATTTACTTCCAACAAAATTCCATTAAGCAGCTGTATTTAAACTCGCATTTAAAATATTGGTATTGTGAGTTATCGTTGGCAATTTACAATAAAATAATTGAGTCGTCATTGCCAACAATATTGTTTATTACAAGAGCTTTCGATGACTTAGTCATCAGTGTACTCATGTTTTTTACATTGTACTAGAAAAAACATTAGGATAAATAGATTAATAATAATTTAAATTTAGAAAATAGAATTAACATTTTAACAACTGAAAGAAAGAAAGAGGGTGTTAAATCTCGTAATATTACAAGTGTGAATTAAGTCATTCAAATGTCATTGTCAATGTCATTCGCTTCCTGTAACATTAAAAAATTTAACACCCCCTTTCTATTTTTCAAATGTTAATTCTATTTTCTAAATTTAAACTATTATTAATCTATTTATCCTAATATTTTTACTCATGTTTTATATTGTACTAGAAAATTGATGTTGACTAAGCTATCAAAAGCTACTATTGTAATAAACAATATTGTTGGCAATGACCACTCATACTTATTACACATATAAAAGTTTATTGCACTCTTTCTGGCCTAATACAAAAGTTTCCAATCTTTTTCTAGTTGCAAAATTGAAATATACTGACCCACATGTGAATTAATTGAAAATAAAATGGAATAATGATGAATTATAAAATGAATAATTTCATAATGATAAATGGAACTTAATAATAAAGTAACATACTTGTTAAACATCCACGAACAGTAAAACTTCATAACATTTCCATTTCTTCTATACTTTTGAGAAAGAATTATTTTGGACAGTAAGTAACAGTTACTTATTACATTGAGTATTACAATAAGTAACAGTTGGTTACACACTACCACCTTAAGTTTTAAGTTACTCAGTTCACAATTCAAATTGGCGAGCCATTTGCAGTAAACAATACTATTCCACTTCTTAGGTATGACACTATTTTTCTATGTGAAAATTAGTGTGTACTTGTGTTGTTTTATAAAGACTGCCACATGAAAATGACATTTCAAGGTTTGGAATAACACAACAGTCTCTTCATTAAGTACATCATTCTCTTTATTATCATTAAAAACTTCGAGCAATTAGTAACATAATAAACATAAAATTTACATTATATTATTTACAATTTGTTTTTCAGGAACAAATAAAAAATACTATGAACGTAACAATAACACAAGACAAACTTTGTGCAGTATTTATAATAGTGGTATATACAATCAATTTCTACAGTATTTTACAGGGTATTTCTCCAGAACATTCAAGCTAGTTTGAAAGTCTTTCTGGAACTTCAGCCAGGACCATAGAATATAAAGATTTTACTCAATTTTTAACTGTTAGTACTTAATTTAAATTTAATTGGAAACTTCCAGCAAGCATATTGAGCGAGACACTAAAATTTCGCTGAATGCTGAAGGGCACTGCCCTGCAAGAAAATATCAAATATATCATTTTCTTATTGAAATTCATACATGCCACATACAATCGTCGGGTTGGCTTACCTCGTATTGTCAGTGGACCATAGCATAAAACAATATAATTTACATCTTGAATTAGATAAAAGTTTTCGTAAAATTTCGAGACAAACCACGTAAATAATTACGAGTACTGAGGGTAATCTACTTAGTCGTCGTCGTCATCATCATCAGAAGGTACAAATAAGTCATTTTCTTCTAAGAAATTAGCAATCTTCTTGCTAATGGTGGCACCTATGAGTAAGCCAGGAACAACGGCGAAAACTAAACCAAGTAAACCAAAAGGAACCTTCTGAGGTTCCGGCAAGACTGCCCCAGAAGCTGATGTTGTCGCTTCGCGACAAGATATTTCCTTCTGATGAGGGGCCAGGTTGCCCTTCGCCAGTCGTTGGAAAAGACGAAAATTTGAAGAAGCCATGTTACCAGCCACGGTTCTGAGAATTTTTAATTTAACTTAGGTTATTACTTCGAGTTAGACTTTATTCCTTCTCTTTTTAAACAAACACCACTGCTTTCCAAAAGAACTGTCGTTTGGTTTAAAACAACACTACTTCAATTAATTTGACTCAATGCATCCAAAACGTTACCAGTCCGACCAGAACACCACACACCTCACCGCGCCCCACCGGACACTCGTGGTACGAACAGTTGCCTGCACTGCATCAAGCACGCAGTGCGCAAAACTGCAACGTCCAATCATGAATCAGGTCAACTGGCCTGAAGATCTCGATTGATCGCTGGGTACCGAAAGTCATTATGCGCCAATTTCGTATTGAAGGTGTTGTCTTCCAGACATTCTTGTCAAATACTGTGTCAAGATTAAATTATAGAAATCATTGCGTCTAAATTAAGAATTCCCGAATGCAAAAAAGTTATGATTTAAACTGACATGTAAGTCCCAAAAAGTAACAAAAGCACTACAACATTAAAGATCACATTTCCTAAGCAATTTGGTGGAAAAAGGAATCAAAAAATTATTTAATACAAATGACATGAAACAGTCTGGTTTTCTACTTTTAAAAAATTAATTTGAAAATTTTAGGGTAAATAAGTACAAACTATTTATTCTTTAATACTTTACAAAAAACAATTGTTTTTTAAACACAAAATATTATAATCTAAATCTGAAATGAAAAATGACAAATAAACACATAAGCTATTTAACTGTGATAAAATGTCACAAGCTTTCATGATTAAAATGTAAAAATGTTCTTGCAGATATTACTATTTATATTTTTTCCTGTCTTTCTTGATTATCATTTGATTAGTATGAATATTAAACTTCTTTATGATATTTCAATTCGAAATAAGGTGGGAGGGAGAAAAAAAAATGTTGAATGTTTCAAAAATGTAGAATATCACTTTTTAGTTCATTGGTCAAATCAGTGATTCCAAATGATTACGGTTACATCCAAAATTTTATATAGCAGAGATCACTTCCTTAAAGTATTTAAAAAAAAAAAATCTATTGAATAAATCAATGAATTTAAATGATGAATTAAACTGGAAAATTATGTATATTGCATTTTATTCTCAATGGTGATATTTGCAAATTTTCTATATGAAATTTAGATTATTTGTTGATATAAATGAAAAAATCACAAAAGGTAATTGTGAATTACACTTATTTACAATTTAGAAATATTTTAGTCAATGCAATATACAATTTGAATTGTAAGCAGTTTGAGTTTTTTAACTTAAAAAGATTGTTTGATTCAGACCTATCATAAACAACAGATTTTTCTGTTAAAGTTCTCTTTTTTGCATGTGTTAAGCTGTATGCTAAGAGGGAATCTAATCAAATTTATGTTTCAAGTCCTTCATTTACATTGAAGTTCAGTTTTCTGAAAGATGGATTGCACTAATAGACAGTAAAATTCAGTTGATCTCATTTATAAGTGGCTCTTTTATTATAAATATTCTTCAATGCCAGACTTTTGTATAAGCTTAGGACCCTACTCTCTTAGGGGGCCTCAAAAAAATAAAAATCCAAAATTCACTTTCATTGATTGTTTCACATAATTGTAAAATAAAAATAGTAGAAATCAATCCATGTTTCTAAATGTAAAAGTGGAATGCTATTGCAATTTATATCATGACTACTAATTTTTCAGAAGACCATTTATTTACTCAATTCAAATGATAAAAAAAATTCTTTAAGGGCTACCAAGCTTTAAGGGAGAGAGTTGTTGTACATAGAATAAGATGCTTTGCCCCAAATGTATTTTGATGAACTAATTAAAATTTTATATCACACATAGAAGTAGATAAAAATAAAATATGCAAAGGTCTTATTTTCATGTCAATTGTGATTACATATTCAATAATTCAATATTATTAGGGTCCCCCAGAATGGTCATTCTTAGGATCCTTTAAATTATAAATATGTCCCTGAATGTCATATGAAATTCATTTATATTTCATAAATGCCTCCCTCTCTAGTTTCCTCAGTAAATCAAAACAAATAATTCAATAAAGTTTATGTAATGGAGAAAAAGTAATACAGTTCTTGTAAACTTATTTCAACTTAATAATGAATACTAACATTAAAATGGAAATAAGTATCAGTCTTACAAGCATGAAATAAGATATTAAATATTGAAAATTAGTAACAAAGAATCTTCAAGATTACATAATATCAATCCTTGATATTTCAAATAATTAAAAGTCTGGAACTGCTAAAGTAATCTAACATACCTTATAAGAATTATTGAAAATAATTAAATTACATGAAGTGAAAAAAATATTATAAAAGCTGTGAATCAGAATAAAAAATAAGAAACAAATGTGGTTTCAAATAATTGTATTGGTTACTTAATAATTGCAAAGTTTGTAAAAAGTAATAAATGGACAAGTAAAATTAAAATAATATTATCTCCAGAATATGTAGATATTTTCATTTAGATTTGTTTGACACTGAGAACAGTCTTGTTTCTTGATCAAACTTTGTATCTAAAAAAATATTAATGTAGCAGATACAGTGGGACGGCTTATTATAATAATGCTTTTATTTAATTTTTAAATTTTATTTTCCTTTTATAGATTATTGTGGTTGATCTCGGGTTTATAGCGCATCTTAGTCAGTTTTTAGATTCTTACCTGAATGATGGATCGAAGTATTAATCGTTCACCATTAACAATTACGAGAGTGAGAGAGAGTCCTGAAATTCAGGAGCCCACTATCATAAATTTGATGAATAAATTTGATAGTGAACATTACATTCCTCTCTATTTATTTTGTTTGACATTCTTTATGAGTGCTGTTTTACAAAATGAATGGAATTAACACAATAAAACTTATTTAGTGTGTTACTATTTCCAAAAGTTAACAAAGGTAGAAAAATGTTTTTGCATTTTCAAATTATCTTTGAAAAAAGAAAACCTTCTTGGGAAATACTTGTAGGATAATTTTGTATTTTATATATTTCACTTATTAATTGAAGGTGGAACGTGGGCCTGAAACAATGGAGCTCTTGTTCTCACATTTCGCCATTTCAAGAAGTTGAAATACAACGAAAACAACAGAATATCGGTCATATTTGGAAAGTGCCGTGGCTGAATAGCCACACAGCTGGAAAGAACACAGCCACGCGGGCGTCCGGCGTCAGTTGTTCGCAAAGCGAGTGGCGCGCCGGATCGTGCGATCGTACGAGCTATCCTGTTCACTCGTGCTGACCGGAAAGAACACTGAAATACCTGCTGGGTTGACGTTTGTTAGGAGGCCCCGCGCTTATGCTTGTGTGGGTGCGACTCCAGGTGGAAGAGAGTGGGAGAAGGAGTACAAGTTGAGAATTTGACCGAGTATAAAGTTAAAACGTACAACTTGTCAGTTTGCAGTGTTCATTCTTGTTTCATAGTACTTTCAGATTTAGGAGTGAATGATTGTATTCGATTTCGGTGTGAAGAACTTCATAAATTTTAAGGTATGTGTGTTATGAATTGTTATGTAGATGTGAATAATTTGTTCTATTTTAGCAGTATGTGAATCGCGCTCTCACGGTTTTCTTGTTGAAGGGGACAATACGGAAGATATGCCATTGATCGCTTTTGCGAACGCGACGACTTCTGTGCGTTGTTTAAATTATTTTGACATTAATATGTTCTCTGAGTTGAATTAGGTCTATGAAATACAATATTAAAAATGCAATTTGGAAATCTGTTTTGCTGACTTGACATCAGATAATATATTAATATCGATTGATTTGCTTTTACCTTAATTTTATTTAGTAGAGAATTATAACAACTCCTCTCAGAAAAAAACAATATAATTTACTCTTGTTAGACTTTGGTTTTTGGTATCATTCCATAAGAATTGTTTCAAAATTGAATTTTTGTAGATCTTTTTCTATTATTATTTTTGTTGTTTAAATTTCCAAGATAAATAGTTAAGTAATTTAGAATAATTTTATTTGAAACTTTGTGATTTTCCTGAATTCATTTATTTTGTGTCATTTATTATGTTCCAGAAAGTTCATTAGCAGCATGAATGAAGAAAATCTATGTCTCGCTCAAGCTATGGTGGGGATGAAGCTGGACGATAAGGCAGAATCTCCTAGGAAGACTGTTGTCAGTAAGGTTCAAGAGAAAATTTTCAGGTGAGATCTCAACATTATTTGTGTGTTGATTGTTGTATTTTTAGCAGTCCATTGCTTTTTCTGTATGAATTTATGAATAACAAATTCTTCAATCTTTCCTTTTCATTGTTTCAAAATTTTAGTATCAGGGAAAGAGACATTGAATGTGTTAATCATGTTAAAAGGAAAGTTATCAGAGTACTTACCTCTTTCATTTGAAAATCTAGTATGTGCCCTTGGAAGAACCTTTTAGGACGGGGAAGGTATTTTTTTAAAATATTTGCTCTGTAGGGTGAGACGAATAGAAAGTTATTTTTTATTATTGTTAGTAATAAAGTCTCACATGAAAAGAGGCTTTGTTGATTCAGAAAATCCTGGAATTTATTTGATAACAAATCTGAGTGTAAAAAGTGCTATTTTCATAAGAACATTAATATTATTTTTATTTTGGTTTTCGTACGTAAAAAAGTTGGCACATTCTGTATTTTTTTTAGAAGTGAAATTTATAAAATTCCAACAAACAAATTTAATGTTGTTGTTTTTTACACTTATTGACATAAAAATTTTTTAATAGTTTTTTCAGACTTAATGATGTTAATTTCTTTTTAGTTTACTTTCCTTGGCACCTTTTTTAGTCATAAAATTGTAATTTGTACAATGTAAATATCTTTGTGTTCTTTTCAGCATGCAAATTCACATAATTTTATGAGAAATTACTGAAGGTATTTTATTGGAAGAAAATAATGTGTTGTGAAGGCACTAAATTGAGTTTTGAAATTGTTATACTTTCTGTTTATGTTGTATTCTTATTAGTTATGTTCATGCTACATCAGGTATATAAATCAGTGTCGAAGACATTATTTTGTGCTGAAAATTTTAGGCTCAAGTTGTTCTATTTTGGAATCAAATCAGTAATTTTGCAATACTTGCCTTATTCATTTGAAGAGATGTATATAGATACCACTTTTCTGAAGTAGTACTGTGAACTTATTCATTTTTTGGTGTATTTTTCATTCTTGTACTATTTTCACCCCTTTGAGTAAGCTATTTGATTACCATATTCATATAATCATTTTGTCTTTCTGTCAAAAGACTCTTCAGTATAACCACTCTTTTAGTCTTACTATTGTTAATTCGTTGAAGCTATCTAATTTTCTTGTTGTCTTGTGTCAAAAAAGTCTCTTATTTGGAGAAATAGAACAAATGTTGCCGATTTATTTTATGGTTTATGTATTGCATCCAAGAGAACAAGATCTCACCTTTCCATCTTTATTCAATATGTTCTTGATAATCTTCTGGGATTGTACTTGACCTAATTAGGATTTTGCCACAAGGCTTGATGACAATAGTTCATTTTCAGAGGTAACTGCCTTCTTGTGAAGATACTGTGCCTAAAACTATTGGAGAAATTCTAGGTATCTTAAAGTACTGAACGGTGTATAATGTTTGTTATGAACTAAATGAACAATTTAAGAAATTTGAATAGAAATAAATTAGTTGTAGTATTATTTAAAGATACTAAGTTGGGTGTGGATTCATATAATTATGAAACGATTCCTCTACCAAAGTGTATTTTAAAAATAAAATTAAACAGTTGTGTATTATTGAAATTGTTTGAAAAGTCTCTAAATGTAAACAATCATATGTACTTTCTATGAAAGAGGGGGAAAAAAACAACAACTTGGTTTTCAAACATTTCTTTGCAATACTTTATTCTCTCGGCATAGTATTGTTCCTTGAATTTATTATTTCTGTTGAATGGTGGTTTTAAGAAAATGAGTCACTGATACAAAAAGAATAATGATGCTTGGTTACTATATTGTCTATAAAGGATGCAAAAAGTAAAAAGTGATTGGTTGAAATTAGGAAAAAAATTAAATATTTATGCTTTGCCAAACATTTGGCAAACACTTAGATGTCTCCTCCAATTATTGTTCTGCCTCTTCTTTTATTAATCCAGAAACAAGGACATTAAAGATTAGTTTTCCAGAGCTAATTTTTTACTTCTTCATACATCCTATCACAAGTTTTGTAGAAAATATGTTCCTTTGACTCAGCTCGTATTTGATATTAATTATCTGTACTTGTGGGAAGTGTACATAGGACTGCCTCAAATATGTTCATAAATCCATATCAGAATTATTCTCCCCTACAAGACTACAAGACTCATGACACATAACTTCTTCTTTTAGGGCTTTGAAATGAGTAAAAAGATAGCCATCAAACATTTGTGCTGATAGCTAATGATTTATGCAAAACTTTTTCTAATTTGTAGTTTTTTTGTATCACTATTTGAAGAACAAACAATGGTGAGCATCATTCAAGTGATTAATGATAGTTGAAAATTTATATGATGCTACATTAAATATGTTAGCTATGCACAATAAGCCAAAAAATCGAGAGCCATTTTTTCCCATCTGAAAAGCAGCGAGATGGGTCTATTTTAATTTTACCAATTACTTTCTGGGTTTGGAAAACATTTAAGTATCAGTTGCAAAGTGATGTCATAGTGTGCATATTTGAAACTTTTAGAATGAAAAGGTTGAGGTTGACCATCCATGTTTTTTGATTTCCTGATCATGTTTCAAGGTGCGATCCACATTGCTAAATTCGAAACTCAAGTTGAGAATACTGCTTTCTGGGTGTCCACCCAAAAATACTTTTATTCATTGTGCAGGCCTCATGGCTTGAGTCTCGCCACGTAAAATAAGGCTTCAATTCAATTCATTCTGCCATGATGGCGAATGAATATCCCTTTGCTCGTCTTGATATCAGATTACTTATTGCTTACGTCTTTATTTCGTCACTGCATCGCAACATCTTCCTGTATGCAAATTTCCGATAACTTTCGGAGACGCATCTTGTGTCATTATAACACCATTCAACTCGATCTGTGAAAGCATATTTGCATGTTGCGTATCGTTTCATTGCTTGCATGTCCGTACGTATTTTCACTTTCCAAGACTGCTTTCTGGGCTCCCTTTGAATTTACGTTGGAAATGGGCGTGTTTGGCGAGGGTAACGGAAGTCCCCCCAATACTTTCAAGAATATGCAGTTTTTTTTGTACAAAATGCCCTTTTAGCATAACAAATTATAATGATGAATTGATCAGGCTGTTGAATGTTTCATGTTATACGTACACGAAGATTTTCCCGCCCTTCATTAGGGATTTTGGTAAATTACGAATTAACAAATTTGGAGTAATTTCAATAAACCCTCTTAACGCACTGGTAACGCGTGCTTGAACTACCTAATAATTAAAGTCAAAATTAGTTAGGGATGCTGACTTACGCTAAAAATAAAATTGGGGGCAATTTTTGAGTGATAGAACGACACATAGGTGATAAAAATTTCGCGGGGAGGAAAAAAAAATGTGAAAAAGTGAACACGCCCGTGGTTGGTGACGCACGGACGAGAGACTACTTAGCACCAATGAGAGACGCACGGACGAGAGAGCGCCAATGTGATTTGATTCTAGATTTTTTTTAATTTTCCCCTCTCCAGTTACCCTGGAGAAGTGGGAATTTATTTACATTTGGGATACATATATCCTGCAGCCGGTGAGGCTTTTGCAGATTGCGAGGGCGGTATCTTGAATAAACTAATTTATACTAACTTAAAACTAATTACATTTCCTCTTTGGGAATTGTTTGTTTTGTTTAGTCATATTGATGTTTAGATTAGTTCTTTGTATTGTTCTTGATTCTTTTCTTTTTGTTCATTTTCGCACGCATTCATTCCTATGCTATATTTACAATCCTATCCATTCATTCATTCATTCATTCATTCATTCATACCCACAGCACTATTTACACTATTTACACTGCTTTTAATCGTCACGGCGCCGACTTTACTCAAGCGTCCGTGGCGCCGCGACGTCTTTATTATCAGGCGACGCTGGCCTGGCGGAACGCGTGATTCTAGAATAGTTTACATATCATATTTAAATAACTTCTTTCGAAATTCAATTGCTGATTCAATCAATTGATCAAAAGTCGATTTATTGTAACAGTTTATACGCCGTAACGTTTTTAATTTAATAAATTTAATTTTAATGTTTTAGTTTAAGACTGAATAAAGGGAATTATATCGGCAAATGTAGAAAAATTGAAACAAAATCAATGTGACGAAACAGTAAACTAACTTCTCCCATCCCCTATGTAAGGCTGCCTCAAGTCCTATGTCATGTAATTTATTGACGACTCTTTAGTCAAAAATCCGTGGACAGGAACAATATGCTGATTTTCTCAATCTGGCCGATAGAAGTTAAATGGCAAGCCTGCATTTTCATATCTAATGAGGAGCAGCATAAGCACGTACCTCCCATTCACTAGTGCTCTAACCGCGCCGGCGCCGCCAGTGCCTCCGAAGCAGCCGTCGTTTTTAAAGTTTATTGTCAAAGTGTGTTATTGACGTTATGGATAGTTGCGTACATTCATATTTTTTAATTCGTAAATTGTACCTATCAACTTCAATAAATCAACAAAAGGAATTGCATTTGAATTCCAAGGAAATGCATATATTTTTTTTTTTTCCCCCGCTTCAGTTTTACGTCCCAGAACAATACAACCTGCAAGAGCTTTCAGGGAGACCTCGCGTTTATGTGTGTGTGTATATATATGTATATGTTTATGTATATATATATATATACATGTATATGTATGTATATATACATACATACATACATACATACATACATACATGCATGCATGCATACATACACACATACATACACATACACCCCCCTCACACACTCGTATATCTACAAGACAATCCAAATCAACATTGCCATGTAATGATGGGAACAGTTGTATGCTGCCTACAGCAAGAGGACATTAATTGACCCTCTTTTCTTTTTGAACTTTACAAAAGTTACATTTTAATAGTAAATGGTTAAAACATACCAGGAGAACTTTGATGCCATTAACTTCATGCCATTATAACTTTAATGTTGCCATTAATAAATGTAATTGATTAGACCATTTCCACTGTTGCTAGATGGCTTGGAGGGTCTCTTCTCCAAATGCGTAACAATTTTTCAAATTCTTAAGTTCAAAAACGGGAAAATCAAGGGTTGAACTCATGTAAAGAAATAAAACAGTCTTATTTGCTTCACGTGAAAACTATTTGCTGTTGTATTTGTCTTTTACCTTTCACCCTAGATAAGTGGCGAGGGCCAGCAAAATCTTAACCAGATTTTTCTCGGGGGAGGGCAGTCGTATTGGTGTAGAGAAATTAATACAGTAATTTGCATTGCGGACAATGACATTCATTGTGGGCACAACAAATAACCATTGCACATTGGACATACAATTATACGCAATTGGAAATTAGAAAACACTATTTAATGTTTTTAAGTAAGTTGTGCGGTATTTCTGGGGAGGGATTGACCCCCCCCCCGCTTCACCCTCGTGTGGAGACAGCCATGTCTTGGGGCGTGTAGAGCGGACCCGGCGCGGCGCTTGGGCGTTGCTCGGGCTGGGCGCGACGTTGAGCGCCGGCCGCCGCCGTTGCCCGGGGCCCCGTGCGTGAAAGCGAGCGCCCGCCCGCCCGCCCAGTCGGACGGCCCAGTTGCGGAGAAAGCGGTCAGCGGCCCTGCAGCTGCGGCCACCGCTGCTGTTGCTCCATCACCTCGGTTCACCTTTCCGCTCATCTCTTCTTCTTCTTTTTTTCCCCCGCCTCTTTTGTTTACGTCCGTGGACGTTTCTCGGTGCATTGTTTCCGTTTGGTGGAATTTTCACGTGTCATCTTCTCCGGGATTTCGTCTCCATTGACGTGTTGTAGCGTTACAAAATTAGACAGCGGGAAGTGACTAAAACACGAATTTTTCAAAGTGCTAATTTCCAAATAATATTATTACCTTAATCGTCGTGAAGTTGATCGAATTAACTGGTTAGGACGTGAATTATTCAACATTTGGAATATAATACATTTAACGAACGTGCACCCCAGCGCAGAGACTAATCACATCATGATCACAGCAATGAAAAAGGGCTAGAATGAAGTTAATCTCAGCAGTTGCAGTAACGTGCTATTCGCTAATAAGGAGACTCCTCACTTAGGTTCATTTTGCGATGCGCGTGCAGAATTTCCTTGGAAAAATGAAAGAAAATGAAGCCTGGGAGGGCAGTTTGTAAACGGTCCACTCTGTGACTTTTCACGCGAGTTTCTCACGTAATTTGTGAATGTGCTGAGGCAGTGCGATGACTTCTCCGATCCACTTTGAAAAGAGACACGGAATTGAAAAAGAATACTTTCAAAAAAATAAAAAAAAATCTTCTACTAACTTGGATTAGGTTTCAACCCGTTTCCGGTGTCCACTTCTTCTTTAGCCTGCGTAATGAAAAAAATATATTTACCAAATTCTGCCATTTTATTTCTATTTTTCTTCAACAGGTTGATTGTCTACTACTCATTTCACGCCACGCTACTGCCCGTCACCCTCACGTTCAACTTCCAAATTGTTTTTGTCTAATTTTCTTCCCTCATTTCAACTTCATTTTCTCTTTTCGTCCAACTGCAGCGACTTCTTCGTAATTCGTAAAATGCTATATGTACCGTCTCGCGATGTCTTCTTTTTGTTTTCTTCTCTATAGATGTTTCTCTCTGTCTCACTTCATTTTGACCGTGGTGTATTTACTTCGTTTTTATGCTGTTTTGTTTATCTTCTCGAGTCCCCTTCTTTGGTCTTTGTTCCTTTCTTTGAGTTTCTATTGCGTCAACTTTGTTTATTGCAACTTTTTTCGTTACTTCATGGGGAGCTTGCCTATTGGCTGATTGCATTCCCGTGGGTGAGCAGGAATGAGCGTCGATAGAGCGTCGGTCGCAGTTGTTGCCTCCGAAAGGAGATTTTGACTTAATTTGGAAAGACCACTCCTGCAAGTGAATAATGTTAAATCAATTTAAGATAACCGTTTCTTCCTAAAGGGTCCTCACACATCTCTATTTTTCTTTTATAGTTTTAAAGCAAAACGTTATCTTGCAATACGTCTGGGTCATGCGTTTTATGTTCGTGTAGTATTATTATTCGTGGAGTGGAGGGATTTAATTTTTTTTTTTATTCTCGTCAATTGAATTAATATTTTCCTCTGTAGCAAATCCCTCTCAGATGTAAATTTGTGATGTATTAGGAGAAACATTTACAGATATTTCATTAGCACCACTGCAACGGGTAAAGATAGAAGAAATGGGGATGTTATCAGTAATAAATAATAAAAGCTACTCCGCGTACATTTCCTTGTCGGTCAAGTCAGGCAGGTCCAAAGTACTTTAAATTAAAATATTGCAATTGAATATTTCGCAATTTCTTTTGAGCATTGTCTATAAATTCGATTTTGTGTGTTTGTATGGTCGTCGGTAATTTTTTGAATTCTCTATCGATGTCTTTCCTCGAGAGTGTTGCCTTGGTCAAGGAAGGAGAGTATTGTCTCGCGTTGCTTTGTGCGAGGAGCGTCGGCCGCTCTATTTCGGGCGGGAGGCGCGCGGCGCGCGGCCTTGTGGTTGCTCTCTCCGCCTGCGCGCGCGCGCACTTGCGTCCGAAGCGCGCGTTCGTTCGTTGGCCCTGGCGCGCACTCCGCTCCCCTTCACACGCTCGCCCGCGCGCCTCAACACCCACCCACCCACACACAAACACCCGTCCACTCCCCATCCGCCCATCCAGCCACCCACCCATCCGCCCAAACACCAGCCCGCACGCCCACACACCTTCCCACTTGCCCATTCTCACACCCGCCCGAACGCCCGCCCCAACGCCCTCCTCCGTTTTCGTCAAAGCCCGAGTGCTTTTTGTCTGTGGTTGTTCGGGAGTGTGTCATCCTGTAGCGGTTATCTGTCTTTCTCTTCATTTTTTTAATGTCTCTGACTTTCCACTTTCGCTCTTGCTTTTATGATCCTCCATTTCTGTGAACGTTGTCATTCGATATTTTTGCTCCTTGTTTTTTTTTTAAATTTATATCATTTGCAATATTTTATTTTTGCATTTTCTCCTTTCAATTTTCTTTCCGTTTCTTATTTACATTTACGTTCTTTCCCATTTTCCCAGTTTGCCTTTTCTCCTAGTACTTCATCAAACGTCCTCCATGTAAAATTTGGTGGGATTCGGATCGTGGTATTGTTCGTTTCCTCATTCGTACGGGGAACTATGTGATTTAGTTAATAAATAATTGTAAAGTTGTATTTGAGAAAAATCTCGGGATGCTTTTGGTTCGGTGTCATAGGTAAAACGACTGGCGGAGTAAATTCTTGCCATATTCGTTAGCCACTTGTTTCTAGAATCATCATCAATCCTCACTAAACTCTTCTGTCAATGGTGAAAATACTTCTCTCGCTCTTTGTCTGTTGAAAATCGCATCGCGTAACTTTCGTTCAAATATTGAGAACACTGGTGCTACTTACTGAGTTTACTTAAACGTAAAGCTATCGACCCGTCAAGGGGAATTGCTATGCCTCGGTGCTAGGGGGGGGGGTATTTTGCACATTTCCCTCGAGCTCACTTCACTACCGTTAAATTTGAAATTCGATTTTTGATAATAGATAGGATGAAAATAGACTCAGAGGGTGTAGGGGTCGTGAATCTAGGACCCACGCGAGTCAAGTGGTGGCTGTTAACGTATCAAAATGCAGCAACGTTCGCGCCTTCTCGTCTGTCACGTCTCCAAGCTTATTTCGCGTTCGAGCTGTGTGACTTCGCAAACAAACAGGAAGTGGTACGGGGAACGATTGTATTTCGATTTTGAAATATTTGTTGGTCCAACGTGCTTTTCACTTTTGCTGTGGCGTACGGTAGTGGGTTCGTTAGATAGCCGAGTGCGCTTTTGAAGCCATTACCTCTGTTGGAGAAATAGTGGGGCATCGTCGTGCGGTAATGAAATCGTTTTTTCAGAGTGTGCCTTAGAGATGTTCGAAAAGTACAGACTTGTTTATCTCAAACTTTCTGCACAGTTCATCATTAAGTATTACAAAATTACAAATTTGGCGAAGTCTTATTTGAACTATGAGCGTCAATAGCCGGGCATTAGCAGATTCCCCTAGGAAGTTATGTTTTTTGTTCTATTAACCCGAAAGAAAATTCGTTTGATTTCCACGGTACCTATTTCTAATTGTAAGAGGTAGTCAAGAAATGTATTTTAGGGATATGAACTTGGTCAAAAAATGCTATATTAGCTATCAACTTAGCCTACAAAAGTCAGTCTATACATTTCAAAGCATAATATTCCATTTTCTTTTAAAAAAATGGCTCTCCAGTAAAGAATATACATTAGAAATTTGATATTACAGAAAATGATTAAGAAAGTCATATTACCTAATGCTAACCTATTAATCAAAAAAAATATTAATCTATTAACCTAACAGCAATTCGTCTAACTGCATCTCATTATGATTCTTTGAAAGAAATTGTTTTTATACATTATCTTTGTAACTTGTATATACGTTGCTCAATTTAGTTTGCCGCTAGCAGTCAAGTTACGTACAGGGCTAGTTGTTGTACGTGCCTGTTCATTGTGCAGGGGCTGTGCATCACCTCAGCTGCAGAAGCGTGTAGTCGACTGTAGCACATTCGCGAGGAGGGAGAGTTATCCAGGCAATTGGAGGTAGAGGTTTTGGTGTACTAGTTACGTGAAAACGCATGGTAATCGTGAATTAATCCTTGATGTTCTAGTTTCCTGTGTGGTAGATAATAGTTTTAGTGAAAGACAGCCCTACGTTGTAGCGTAGTACACACAAACTAAACGAACTACAATTTTTGGAAGACAGAAACGGATAGATAAAAATTTGTTTTCCTACAGATCTTTCACACACGAAATTATGATAGGAGGTCGTAACATATCATTTGTTGGACATGGAATTTAGAAAAGTGGAGGCGTTAAATGAAAAGAAATCATGTCCCCTCACCATCTCGTTTCCTCACAATTTTATATTCGCATTCATTCGTTTACATCTCTTACAATTCCTTCTCGAATGTATCCACATTTATCTCTTTAACAAACCTCTCTTCATTTACGTGCAAACATGACATTTTCTTCGGTCTTCACTGCACTCGCTGTGACTCAACAAATACATTTTACTCTCTTTTTCTCCTGTTTATGCTGGTAAGACAAATTAGTAGTCTCATTCCTTTTCGTATGTAGTGATCTTAGAGATTATTAGGTTGAATTAAATTAGTGTAGTATCTTAGTTGTCTTCAAGAGGTATAGCATGCAAAAAATATGTTGATGACTCCACAATTTGATTTCCAAATTTATCTGAGTTGTCTTAGCAAGGGAATGAGAATAAAAGCATGGTTAATGGCAAGAGAGTACAGCAGATGGCAATTTAGGGATAGTTATAAAAAAGACTAAGCACCAGCCAGCTGATTTAAATTGCTTCGTTGGTCTATTGCGGCACAGTTAATATTTTTTGTCAGTAATTAACCCAGATGAGTGAATAATTGCCTAGTTCACCTTTTGAAGTCATTTTTATTTACTTTACTTCCGATTATAAATCTTACTACTCTCGCTGTTGAAAAATACACTCTTGCGGGATATCTTTCGGCAGTGGAATTAAATGAACAAAATAGACCTAAAGCTCGAGTGAAAAATATTTGAGAAGACCGATTCAATTATGCATAAAGAAGATATCTTCTTCTTTATATTACAAAATAATGATATGAAAAAATAGCGTAATTACGCTGGACGAAATTCATACTGAACATTTCAGTGAAAATTTTATCGAAAACCGTTCGTCGTAGCCGAACTCGAGTTTAGCCTGGATAAATAGAAAGGTAGTCAGCCAAGCAAAAATTGTAAATCATATTAATTGGGTGTGTAGTGTAAATAACCATAGGAGATTGTAAAATGTCAGTTATTTTAAAATACCAGGGACAGACATTTCAATTAATCCAGGATGATTCAAAATTGCCTTCTGATGTTTAAAAGTCACCAGCTTCACAGTGTAATAAGTCGCATTGCAATATTCTGTCTTCGCGAGATTGCGAGCGAAGACAAAAGACGCGTCCCATAATGATAAGAAAGTGCATATACTCAAGAGGCCGACCAGGTGAGGTGGTTCAGGGCAATCACTGATGCCACTGTAGTGCCTCTGACCAGGAGTCCTAGGGTTCGAGTCCCATTGGAGGTGGATCTTAGGCATTAGCTTCACAGCAAGTCGGATTCAGCCACTATCCGGAGGAGAATTATAGCAGCCGGCTGTTATGATTGGTAGTTTTCCGTGGGTTTCTCCGATCAAGACCAGGTAGCAATTCTATCCCAACAAACGGACCGAGAAGCAATGTTTCCTTTCTCTTCCTGTCATCTCCCCTTTCACACACACTTACTGTACCACACTGCCACGCATGACGGGAGACCATGCGGCAACTCAGAGCTTATTCCGGCTGAGAAGGTTTCCATATCAGGGGAGATACCTGGGGGGAGAAAATCCTGCAAGCCCACGTGTAGGTTGGCGCCGCATGTCAGCATCCAGCGGAGGAAGAACACCGCCACATCTCTTTTGATAACAATATACACTACATTGACGGGCGAATGACCATAGCAGTTAACGCGCCCGAAAATTCGAAATAATCAATCACAGAGACCGGTAGTTAATATTTTCAAATTCTACGTTATAAATATATTGATATTTCTTTCACAGAAATGCGATAGTTTTGAATAAGAGAAGCCCCTTATTGCACGTCAGAAAGTAATTTCGAATCAAAAGTTCTAATGCAGGTTTATGCTGATTTCTGTATCATCAGACTGTTCTGTTGCACAAAACTAATTGTAAGTTAAAACTTTTAAGATTATATCTAGATTTTATATATTTAATCAATCCTCCATTTATTAGTGCTTGTATAGCAATGTAGTATAATCTACGCCAGGGGTGGCCAATCTCACACCTGCGCCAAAAGTGGTACAGTGGACGATTACAAGACATTCCATAGTTGCGAATAACATACGCCTCTAGTTCCAACCTTAACTCTCTCTTTCGGTGTCCCATCTCTCGCAGAGCTCCCTTCCCGTTATCCCACCTTGCAGACGTGGTCCAGATTTATCTTTGCCGAAAGTGTATTCGACTGCTGTAGCATCTTCAGCGGAGTTCACGACAGCGTCGCCATCTCCTCCGAGAGAACTGTGGTGCTCCAATAAACATGTCTTTTGATCACGCGTACATTATGAAATTTGGGGGCGTGTTTTATTTCATCCCTTTTCTTTTCCTAGGCGAAGGAGATCGAACTCATTTTCATATTATCTAACTCCAATACTGAATGCCAGTAGGTGGAAAAGGTGCTTGAGTTGTACGTCGCCTCTGAACTCGTATGCGAAAATAATGGCTGTGATAGGTAAAAGGTTGGTCACCCCGATCTTGAAGTCATATTCGTAGTGTGCTGAGACTCCTGAAATATCGTCTCGCGTTGGGTCTTTGATGCGTCGGGATGTTGTGGGCTTCTGAAATTTCAAAAGCTTCACAATTACTGTTCTAGAGTCTAGACGTTTTAGAGTCTTGTGCATGTGGTGTGCGGTGTTTAACATTGTGTCTGTGTTTCCTGCCGGTGTGCTCGGAGCAGCGGGGGCGGCGCGGACGGGGAGGAGAGCGTGGACCGCAGGTAGGCCCCCTTGTCCATTCGCCTGACTGCTCTGTTCTGCAGCACTCTGTGTCCTGTAGCTCGCTGTGTTTGATGTGTGTGTGTGAGCGCACTGCAACTGCATTTTCTTGCTCTTCTGTGCACCAACTTGTCTTTTCTCAGCGTTGAGTGCTTTGTGATAGTAGCATCTTCTTGACTTCTCTCACCTTGTGTACAATTTTTTTCCTGAAATGTGTTTGCTGGCTGCTTCTCTTGCATTTTCGCCACCTGCATATGTACTAGACGCTAGCTTGTGTTGCACCCTTATCTTCGAGTTCCGTATGAGAGTTGGCATTTCGTTGAATTGATGTAGGTTACATAGTAGCATTATTTTTTGGCTTTTAGCTCAAAAACTGACATGGCAGCTCATTAGTTTTGAAATGTATTGTAGTAAAGATGATATTATAATTTTGAGTAATGTGGTAGCCTTTGGTAGAGTTGTAGAAGTAGTGTGATGAATTGAGTAAAGATCACTTCGTAGAACTAAATTAGATTTGTGTATGAATTTACATATTCGAATATATTGAGTAATTTTGCATTGTTCATGTAGTTTCTGTACATTGTTCATGTAGAATAAAGATTGTTGTTTCAGATTGTTGTCAATTGTTTCAGGTGAGTTATTGTAGAATACACTTTTGGTAGTTTACTATGAAGTTTAGCATATCAGTATTGTTGCGTTAAATGTTGTATAGAAAATGAAGATGTGTTGCGTTGTTGCAAGAATTCAAAGTATTTGGGAACCTCATGGTTGGATTTAGACTATAATACAAGCAGTATAACGAAATGTTTTGGAGGATTTTAGTGTAAATTAACGTTGGTTAATTAGCATGTGTTGTAAGCTGTTAATGATACTGGACGAAAATATAACAATACTAGCCAAACTCTTGCGATTTCATCTCACAAAAGGAAGTACTGGAGGAAGGTTACTACAACAGAAAAGTAGGGTATGCCTGTATAGAAAAACGAACATCCCCTCAACATATTGTTTCATGTCGTTCAGTGTTTATTTTCCAAGACTAACGAAATGACAGAGGTTTACAAATTATCGATCTAAAAAATCACTATCTAATATGGTCATAGATTTAAACGTGTTTCTGAAAATGTCATTGAAATGCTTTACATATACCAAGTACAGTAGTGGATTATAGCGGGAAATGTTGCATACCACCTTATTTTAAAAATTAGTAAAGCATCACAAATATAATCACTCATTATTTTGTAAAGGATTACATGTATCAAATGTTTGCTGGGGATTGTATTTACTTACATTTTCTAATCTTAGCATTTAAAGTGTTCAATCTTCGAACTTAAAAAAATCGCTGTTTTTGCTTCGCTAACTACCACCTCACTCTCACACACGCTAGCTTGTGCTAGATCGAGAACGTCTTGGAAAAAGTGTTGAAACAACCAAACGACATAATGAACAAATGTCGCGAGATAAACGTATATTCTATGAATTTTGGAATCTTATTAAAATGTAGTATTTATGGTACAAACCCGGTTAATAATAGCAAGCGGTAACATATGTGGGGTCCACTACTTTTCATTGAAAGTAAAAATCACAAAATTTGGTTAGTAGAAAGCTCAAATTTCTCTCTAAGCGAAAACTCTTAGCTTTTATATTGATATTTACTATTATGATTATGAATATGATGACAAAATAGTAATAACAACAACAAATGAAAAATAACACAGCAGGGGTGTAGATGAGTCAAATAAGCCAGAAATTTGGTAATTTTCACTCTACCTACCAGGAAGTAAATATAGCATTTAGTGTTAGGCTTCTCGAACGGTACGCTTTATGTATACTGCGTCATGCTAGTAGCTTCTGTCTTCGAGCGGGCGGAAAATTAGTTTGAGAAGATTAGAGCTGTGTTTTTTCTTGGCACTTCTTTGTATTAACTACGAGTATATTGTTATCTATTATGTATTTCCGATACGCTTCACAGGGAACTCTAGTTTTATAATAGTCTCAAAATTAACGAGCATGGCTTGAAGAAATGCGATAATTTTGTTAACATAACTATTTATGCAGAATAACTATAAAAATTATGAAAATATTATGTTAAAAAAAAGTCTCGTAAATGTTTGTGTGCAATAAATTTGTAGCCATGTGTGTAATGTAGATAATCTTATATATAGTGCGTATGTATGTGTATGTTTGTGCAGAAGAGTATGTGTGGTTGTGGTTATATGTATGTATCAAAGGTCATTTGCATGCACCAGATAGGGTCTGAGATATAATTATAGAAAATTTGTTGCAATTGTTATTTGTAAGTTTATGTAGTATGTATGTATTTATGTATTCTGTCACGGGACAATACACGCTTAATTGTAATGTTTCTAAGTTTCCGTCTTTCATTTTGTTGTAGGAACAACAGTAAAATACCGCAAATGCCTCAATTTTTTATAAAATTTAATTAGATTAAGTGTAAAAAACGCAAATGTAGGAGTAAAACATGGGAATATTGTAACATTCTTCTGCTAATGTGGACCAGAAGCTTGGCATGTTATAGGCAGTAGTGGATCCAGAAGGTTTTTTCAGGAAGTGGAAAATTTCTGTTTAATTCCCTGTAAACATTTTTGAAAGAATATTTTTTAATTATTAGAATGAAATACAAATGAAAAGAGAGTATATTCATAAGCGGAATACTGCTTTTTATATAAAGTAATTTTATGCCGTTACTATTTTTTAATAAAATTAGATTTGCAAAATGTGTTGTCTGTAGGGAGGTGTGGCCTTCCTTCCTTGGACTAACCACAGGTCATAGACGTCGCCAAGCACAGCCGCACAGTTTACTGCACAGCCGTTTTAATAGCTTTGGGGCTCTTGAGCCTACGTTAATTTGGGGCTCCTTACTCTTGCTTTTATCGATATACTCCCCTCAATTGAAAAGTGAGATTTGTTAAAACAACAACGAAACGTCTCGTCACTGAGTGGCATTCTCGTATCAATCAGCATCATTCCGTATTATTATCCAATGATGCTAGACACACCACTCCATTATGCCAATGTTTTGCGTATAGTTTAATCATGCATCACTTTTTTATACGTGTTTTTATTTTATTTTTTTGAAAAATTTAGTATTATGTAATCTTCTTAAGAACTATCGAGCCTGGTTTAATGGAAGTAACTTTTTCCGTTCAATTGGAACTTTACTGAAGATTAAAAAGAAAAAGATATTTGAACAATTATATTGAATGAATTTGTTCAAATTTGTACTGCATTATTTTAAAAAGACTGTATATGCCTGTAATACGTTACATACATAAGCTTCTGCAAATGTTACCTCCCATCTCAATCATGTTTTTGTTCAGTTAGGCTGGTCCATTGAGCAAATGCTGAGACGGCACTTTATTTTGCTTCTGGACATAAATGTATTTTCACTATGCGCACGTTTTATGGAGCTCTCTTTTTGCTTGTTGGACAGGAATAGATTGGGGTGTGCCGGTTTCTATTTTGCTATTTTCTTAGCAGTACTATCAAATCAAATCTGTAATTTGTTCACCAATAGGAGTAAGTTCTCAGTAACGCGGGAGGAAAAATTTTCTTGTTTTCAAATATCGCTTTGTTGGTACTTTTATTCATCATCCAACGAAGTATAGTAAGGCAAGGTATTCTAGAGCTCGAGCAAACGTGCGCAGATAGTATCGTTCCCCCTTACGTCATATTCAGTTTCTACTGTTTTTTTGACGGATACAAAATAAAATAAATTAGCTTCGCTACCGGCTCATGGAAAGAAAGCAGGTGGGTTCCTCGCCACGTGAACCCAAGTCGCTGAGACGCGATCTTGCGGCGGCGGCAACAGAATAACAAAAAATAATGAAAAAAAATTGCTGCGGCCTCACAGAGGGATCGTTTCGTCTGCAACGACCGGCGGCCACGTGGGAGCTTTCTCCTAAAATTTCGCGGTTCGCCTGTGAAAGGTCCTGAATCCTGAAGCTGCGCTTAGCACATTGGACAAGGGAACTCGAAGCTTGTATATAATTAAGCTTTCCTTGATAACAGCTTTCCTTGAAAAGCACGTAAAATGTATTTTGAAAGATGCTGAAAACCAGCTTGTGATTAACACGGCAAAATGTAAGATGGCAGACAAAATATAGTAAAGAAATGTCCTAATTTGTTTCGTTCTTGAGGTTTTATGTAACAAGAACAAATCTATAAATTATTCATGGTGTAGATCAGAAATTCATTATTCAAATAAGAAAACTGTATGTTGTGTATCCAAATAAATTCGAATGGAAATAATAATATGCAAGTTAATGTAATCACATTAATAAAATAAAGTTCTATAATTTACTGTTGGGAAAGCGAAATTAGAAAATGAATGAGTTAAATCGTGCACGTTCTACGAGTTCCGATTCGAAATTATCATGGCTTTACGAAACTCGATTTACCCCATATGATTTGGAAATATTAAATATACTTCTATTAATAATTACTGTGCAAATAACTTCTATCAACCAAGAAATATTGAAGAAAAATTCCGTTAGGTGAGCAGTATTTAAGTCTAGAGACGCGTGACGATACAGTTACAGTTATCAGAGTAACAGTACAAAAACAGTTAGATAGTAAAGATTTATATTTTTGGAGAGCTTGACAACAATGTCAGCGCCACGAAAAAGTAAAATGTGTAGGAAAATATATATAGTGACTGAGCAAATATTTGGTGTAGTTTCATTATTTTCCATTGTTACATTAGACATTAAGTATGAATAATTGCGTACATATTCGATCACAAAGCATATGTTAATGTAGTATCTTCACGGGAAAGTATATATGAAGTGACACGTTTTTGATTCGATTAAAAGTGGATATTGTTGTTGTCTCTTTCTGTGTAGCTTAGGAGGACCAATTTCCTCTGACTTAATGTCGAGAAATATCGTCAAAAGACTCATCGATCGCTCAAGGCACTGTTAATAATTAAATGTATGCAAGTAAAATATGAAGTCCTGTGAACCCAACGAGTTGAGTACGTTACGTACCGTAAGTTGTGACATAGGATTAACAACATTTTCTCTGATGGCGGAAGCCACTTTTATAGCAGAAATTAAATTGCGAAAGGGTGTCATGTGGAAATAGTATAATTGTACATTGATAATAGAAAACTGATTGCGCAAAAATGTTTGTTTTATCTATCAGGACTTGACCGAGTATTTTTTCTCGAATATCTGCGTCATCCATTCATTTTTTCTTAAAGTTTTCAAGATTAAATTAAAGATTTATTAAAAAATGCATTAAATGAACACTCGAATACAGAAATTTATTTTCCTGATGATGGGATTTTCCGTAATCATCCTATTTAATTTACGGGTGACTAGTACATCGTGAGTTTTATCACATTTACGACACTGTTCGAACTTTGAGTATTGGAAGTTATTTCATTGAATAGATTTAGGTTTGATTATTAAAAAATAAATATTTTTATACAATTATAATATGAATAGATATCAGTATATTCTGAAAGAGTAATTATACGAAGTGCTGTAAAATCAAATGAATACTTATATATTATACCAGCTGAAGTAATCCGGTATTTATTTTCCCAGAAATTTTTTTTTATCACAGTCATCTGTTACGTAGGAAAAATATTTTATTTTTCGTCAATATTATAAAGTGGAAAATAATTTATTTTAATCTCCTCTCATCTCTCTGCCGATTCTTGCTGCTCTGCAAATGATACAATCAGATACGAATTTAGAATTCCTCCGCTCGTCGAGCTACCATATTTTGCATACAAAGTTTTAGATTCAGGAGAACGACGTAGTGTTTTTGAAATATATAGGATCAATTATGTAATATTTGTAAATAAGTAAATGGAATTTTGAAAGCTCTGGCGCCGTTTTGATGAACAATAATGACCCAATTAAAATTAGATGGTGCGTCTGGAAGGGGTGTTGCCATGCACTATGGCTCTCCCACGTTGGATGTCAGTAACAAAAGTAAGTTAAGCACTGCTGCTGTCTCTGCAGGGACTAAATGGAAGGTCCTAGGTATAAATCTCGACAGTGGAGGATTTTCGACCCGAGCTACGAAGCTAGATGGAACTCAGCCGCCCGGTGTCTTGGGAAGAACTCTGGCGGCCGGCTGTTCCGATCGGGAGTTTTCCGTGGTTTCTTCACACACACACACACACACATGCACTATCCTACTCCACATATCGGGATTCAGTCGGGAGCTTGAGGTTTGTCTCATGTGCAGATGGTCCTCGCCGGGGGGGGGGGGAGGACCTGGAGGGGGCATTCCCCCACGAGCCAACGTGTGAGCGCCGGATGGATCTCACCATCCAGCTGAGGAGGAACACTCATCCCTCAGGATAAAACATTCACTTCACAAACGGGACTAATGGCCAAAGCAGGTGGCGTCCCAGTTATATCAATCCTATCTAGATTTCTCTTATAGCCGGCAAAAATTTTAAGAGGGAAATGCTAAAGTAACTTCGGTATATCTTCGCCTACGAATACATTACATTTTTACTGTTCTCGACGCGATGTGTCATCGCTATTTGAATTTTCAAACAAATTCTCTACATCCGGAATATCTTCCAGGCAAACAGCATTGGTGGTAATGTTCACCAGTCAAAGAACATATATCACCACGATGGTGTGAAGAGCACTTGTCTCAAGTACACAGTGCGCTAAGGTGACGAGTCTTCCTCATTGTTACGTACAATTATTAAGCGCACACTTCCGTAGCGTTTCAACACTATTAGTATGAAGGAGACCGCACGCCTTAGCGCCTTCAGTAATTCAGAGCTGTAATGAAATTTCATTTATCTGTGGTGAGATGGGTTATTTATGTATTTGGCATTTTGGGTCGATAGTCCGAATATGTCGGCCAGCTAACGGTGTCTGGGCCTAGTTTAATTCCCACTCTTGGGAGGGGGGGGGCATGTGACGAACATTCCCTTGACCGTACTCGTAACTACCAACACCGCCTGCCTGAGCTTTCCTTCGTCACACAGCTACAGGAACTGACACGATTTTCAAGGAAAGCTACAAGTCTGTTTTTGCGCCTACCGGGAATCAAACCCGGGACCACGCCTCGGGAAGCTAGTACGCTACCCAGAGCCATCCTAGAGGCGTAGATGGATAATTCCTGGGACGACATTTCTGCGGACGGGGGAAATTTATTGTGCATTGTAAATTGTACTAGAGGGTAAAATCAATGACGAAACAACCCGGTTCCCCGCGTGGGAAAATTCGTCGTTTCGACGCAGTAGCGTAACGAAATGAGTGCGGGCTCGCCCACGATTCATTTATCTGGACCCCTTTATAAAAGTGTATAGCAAACACAAGTAAGGTTAGTACCTTAAATAATAAAAATATCCTTTATCAAGTTCATATTCATCAGTCTATGATTATTACACACACAATCGCAAAACATGACGCTCGCAAATCATACAAACGCTAAACCTTCAGCCCCAAAATAGGCCCTTTCACCTGGGCCCGCCCGCATTGCAGGCCTCGTGGGCCCGAACGTTACGCCACTTTGATGGCGTTGCTTAAGTAACGACGCATCGCATACTCTACACAAACGTTACACTTTTTCTTCATTATAATGGATACTATCTGGGTCATACACATTTACATACACTACCACATATGTCAGGGCCTCCGTTTGGGAGCTTAGAGGTTTTCCCAGTAGGGACAGTGCCCTGGAGGAGGAACTCGCTCCCACCCACAAGCCGGCGTGTAGGTCGGCACCGAATATTACTATCCACTGGTGAAGGATCACCGCTATCTCCGTGAACTTAATTTACTCTATACTTATGAAACTTTTGTCCTCGGTAGTTGACGACTCGGAATCAATACTTCAATTGATAATGAAAACATTGTCGAAGGAATTTAAGTTGTGTGACCTCAACGAGATGTTCAAAGTATCGGAAGGCTGCATCAGAATCAGTCAGCGTTTCTCCAAAGAATGGGGCTGATGGATTTGATTCTTTTATATTATCATAGAAAGGGGGAAAATCACAACGAAGAAATGAAATTTCCCAAAGAATGCTATGGATTTGGGAATGTAATAGGATGAAGGTGCTAACTTATTCATTTCTCTGAATCGCATGAAAAATACAATGGTGTGTAAGTATCCCGTCTGCGTAAGTCCGATTCTTGAGATCAGAGTTAAGGACCATCCAACCAGGTTGGTAAATGAAATAAATAAGGACTTCGATGTCATCTGCGATAATGCGACTATCGCTTACGTCTTTTATTTTTTTGAATATCGTTGCTATCTTCATTCCCCACACGCAGATCTTGGCAAAGAAACAAGTCCCACGATTGTACGAAAAATGTTCCCTGCCTTCATTTTTGGAATATCCATAGTCGAATCATTTGTCTCAATGTATTCTGATGGTTGGTTTATTTACTTATCCTGATGGTTTATTGTGCGGTAACACAGCGATTGGTCGTAGTTCCTCTCCCGTGTATTCGACCCAGGCTTCCTTTGAAGCCTACCACCGGCCCGGGTCTAGGGGACCTTCGAGCTTGCGTGCCCCTTGGGCGTCCCCGTAAACGCCTGGATGTGACTCACATTCTCCGCCAGATATCGGTCCCAGATATCTAAATCCGAGTTTTCTGATTGGAAGTACGTGAAATGTTGCAAGGGGGTTAAATAGCTAGAGGGATTAAAATTAGCCGGTCGGCTGCCTGGGCTGTTTTAAGTGCTACAAACATGACGTGGGCCACCGCGTAATTTTCTGCCCTTCGACAATCCACGCACCTCAGCCGGTATCGATCTCTTGCGCTGGGGGTCCACTAAGCTAACCACTCGCCCAACGAGGTGCGTTTTGGTAGTGATCGCTTTTGCGCGATCTTTCGATTAACGAGTTCAAAAACGTTGTGATGTCAGCGATCCGGAAACTGGTAACGCAATTCCTTGCCGACGTGAACTTCTCGTTGTGTGCGCGGTCGCTGACGGCGTGGACCTCGACCTTCGGCACGCGGTGGTGCGCGTGCGGTGACGAGGGCAATGGGGGCGGGGCAGCGGCGGCGGCGGCGGCGGCGGCGGCAAGATGCGGAGGCGGGTGGAGTGGCCGAGGCGGGGCGGGGCGGGGCGCGCGATAAGGCGTCTGGGTGGCCGCGCCGCGCGCGCCCTCGCCACCGCCGCCAGTATGCCCGGCCGCGTCCGCTTGTGGGCAGCGTTGCGCCTGCTGCGCCTCCGCCGCCAGCTGCGGCCGCCCCCGCGCGCCAACTCGGTGGCCGAGGGCTCGCCTCCGCCGCGCTCGCCGCCGCCGCCCTCTCCGCCGCCGTCCCCGGACGGCCCCGGCCCGCCGCCGCAGCCGCCGCCGACGCCGCCCCCGACGCCCACGGGCCGCCGCTCGCGGCCGCCGCCGCCCCCGCCGCTGCTGCCGCCGCCCTTCCCGCCCGACATCGTCATGTCGGCCTCCACCGGACGGCGCGCGTGGTAAGCTGGCGCGCCCTGCGACGGGTGGCGGTGCCCGTGCCGCGGGGAGCCCCGCGACAGAGCTGCGTCTGAGACCACATGAGCGCTTGTTCGCTTTCGAGTGTGGAGATTTGTAGCTCGGGTGTTTGACGCCGAGAGAGGTCAGAGTGGACGCGTTTTCCTTTTTGTTGAGTCGACTTCAAATGGATTATCAAGGCCTGCAGATATTTCTTTCTTTCAGTTACTCGTATTTCCATGCCGTTTTCTTTTTTCTGACCCTTCATTAGTGAACACCATTACGAAGCAAAACAATAATAACAGTGACAAAGCCAGAAAATATGACATTTTGTAATGATATGCACGCTGGCTCTCAAATATTTCGGCTTCCTCACTTACTTCTTCCCGTGTGGTAATAATAACTGATTGCTATTACGTTGGGGTGAAAATCAGTGAGCGGGAATGACGAAGCGTTTTCCTTTTATTCGCTGCAACCCAGAAAAAGCTCAAATATCAGAACTTGTATAGAATCCTGTAATTTAATACCAAAAGTAATCTGATCACCCACAGTACGATGACTTAAATGAGTCTTCGAATAATTTATTATCAAAACTATTTCAAGCGAACATCCTTCATAAGAGTTGTATATTTACAAATATATTCGTTTATACGGTCTCCCAAAAGTCTTCTTTCACACATTTACATTTTTTTGAGATGTTAAAGCAACATTATTTTGGAAATGTTCAATTAATTTTTATGTCCGGAAGCAAACAGTTCAGAATTATTTACGGTCCTGAAGCAAACAAAAGACGTTATCACACTATTCGCTCTCGGGGTCGTTGGAAAATACTCGACAGCAATTATCGAAAAAAGAGTCCAGCAACTAAGAACAGTTTGCCTAAAATATGAAACTATCTCTCTGGAGTTTGGACGTTTGCAACGCAATGCGTTGTTTGCTAAATAGCTGAATGGAAATAGTTGGAAATTTCCCCCCAAATTGCACGGTTCATAATAGTAATCACTCCTTTATTGAACACGCGAAGTCTGTTGATACTATGTCATTTACATAACTTCTATTAATTTACTATTTGAAATACGTTACTTACTTTTTGGGAATAGTGGAGATATTTTGCTGAAATATTTCGTTATTCCTTTTGAAGAAGTTTTGGCTCTCCCTTTCCATTGTATCCCTGTTTCTTGAGTAATGCATTTGGAGTAAGAAAAGAGAATTTTTCCAAAGTCGTAGTATGTAGTGGGAAGTTTCCACAATAGAACACGAACTTCGAGATACCTTTCAGAGCATTGCTTTTATTATCGTACAACGGAATTATTTGGGCATTGCATGCTTATTGTCCAACTCAGTGATCATTAGAATCTCTTTTGGTGCTTGGTACAAGGTAATAATGCTTACACGCCTTCGAATCTGTCATTGACACTTCTCTGCCAGATACGTTCTTCGCAATGGCCCACACCCCTAAGAGCGATAGTTCCCGGACAGACTTTACCGTGGAGTATGCTCTCTCTCGTACTCTGATCGGCTGAGTTTACCTCAGAGCCAGTATTGCCTCTGTTCGCAGTGACTCTGACCGGAAGATCCTAGGTTCGAGTACTATAGGTTGGCGGATTTTCGACACTAGCGACTACCTAGGTCGAATCCAGCGGCTGTCTGGAGGATAATTCTAGCGGCTCGGTGCTCTGATCAGTAGGGGAGACCGGGGCTAGTTGTGGCAGTTTTAATTTATTTAATTTTTGAAGGTCTAAGGATCATAATTTAAAACCTATAATAAATGGAACGAATACAATGATTGTATGTATACATTTCCATATAATTGTTTTCAAAGTACATAATGTTTTTAATGATACATAAACAATTGTATGCAGAAGTGCACTTTGTATCAACCTGCCCCTCTACGGGGCAAGTTGTGACTAGACTTGGGCACGTTGTGACAGATGTTAAAGAAATTGAAAAATTGCTGTATTCAAATATAACAAAAGTTTCTACAATGCTGATTCATTTATACATTAACTTTTATTTATTTAATCCTCGTTGTTTTGAACATCCGAACGGCAGTGAATATAAACCTAATATTCTGCATTTTTTAGTACAGTTTACATGAGCCCATTTATTCACTGTACCCAGTTCTCTCCACCCTTTGATGTTTGAAATAGTTCTAAACAAACAAGGCATAGGCACACTTCATCTTCAGAACTCTCAGCTACCCTGTGTCAAACTAAACATTTCATAAACTACATCTTCCATATTCGAATTCCAAGGCGGCACTTTTGTTTTCTAACAAAGCTTTCGATCTTTTTAATCAGTTCGCCTCTTGTGATTCCTCACTATATTTTCTGAAATTATTCCTGTCAAATAATGCCGGTTCAAGAAGTGACACTGTCACAGCGTACCCCTTAGAATCTACCACAATTAGTTCCTAGACACACTAAAACGAATTTCCGTTTTTATTTCAGATTATTTTGTCATTCATAAAAAAATAAACAACAACAACATCAAATTATAGCTTCAAAGTAAATTTTTCAATGATTTTAAGTAGATGAACATACCTCAAGTGTATTGTTGCTGAGGTTGACTGAAACAATCGATAAATTTTTACTTCACTACGCGTAAAAGACAAAATGTTCCTAAGTAAGCAAATCAAGCAACGGTTCCCGCAGCAACTCATAGAGCACTCTGAGGCAAAGGTTTGGAACGTGCTTGTAAACTATCTCGAGTTGTGCTCTATTTGATCGGTCAGTATACACGATGCCATAACGTGCCCCTGTCACAACTAGCCCCGGTCTCATCTACTTCTCTGTGGTTTGCATTGCCATCAAAACCACGGAAATGATGGTGCAGAACCCTAACAAACGGGTCACGGACCGCGCGCTATCTATTCTTCCTCTTCCATGTTCTCTCCTCTCGCCTTACATTCTCATTTATATGCTCTATACTACCACACATGACGGGAACCCCGTGTGGAGGAGCCTAGAGCTCGCTCAGTTGGGGGAAGATCCCTGGAGGGGTAAATCCCCCGCCAGCCGACGTGAAGGTCGGCGCCGGATCTCACCTTCCAGTGGGGGAGGAACACCTCCACCTCCCGCGATGAAACATTCACTGCACAATAATTATGGCCATTCCAGTTGACGTGCATGGTAGGTAGGCAAAAAGCAATTACTGTTACTATTATAGGCTGGCGTAAGTGTCTTTAATCTACCTTAAAAAGGCTGTAAAGAGACAGGTAAAATACGACGACTGAGCGTTAAGAAGGGAAATGGAGTCAAAAATAATTTAGAAAGTGATCGAAGGCTACGCGCACGTCTGGGATGGGGTTGAATGCTGTCGGTATTGAATGACATGACTCTAAGAACCTTGACTGCTATCATCTCACTTTGTAGCTTCTATTTTTAACACTTGGTGCCTCTAGTAGCCGAGTTCAACATTCCCTGCCCGATACCGCACATATGCTTGAAGAGAAAGGCAAAATGTCACAGCACCCCCGTGTTATCCAGACCTGCAAATGCCTGGGTTTTCCGTTGATCGGGTGCGGTGGTAGGAGTAAAAAAGGCAAAAAAAAATGATATTAAAGAAAACGTGAAAGTAGGCATGTTACTTAAAAGATGCGTCGCGAACTAAAATTTGGAACAAAAAAGACAAAATAACAATCTGGCAATATAATTATGGAAGCATCATTATGTGATTTGCATCGTTAAGTCTCAGAAAAGGGATTGTTAAAGTAATAAGACATTTTGCCAAGTTGCGGGCTGCACTAGCGTGCCTTTAATCATACTTGGTAGTGTTCACCTGGCACTTTTTTTTACCTGATATTTCGTTTCTCACTAGTTAAACATGGTTGTATATTGAGTGTTAAGTATTTTTCTTAGTTATTTTTAAAACATGTAGATAAAAGTACTTGATGCGGAAGCCAATGTCCTCAGATGTTTAAGCGCCCTTATTTATCATAGCCAGAAGAGTTTGAGGAAATACAGCTGTTAGTTGTAGAACTTGATATTTCAGATAATCTCATTTTTGATTCATTATTTGCAATATATTTGCAGTGTTTACATTTTCAGACGAAAATATTTAATTATACCATTGAATTCCCTATTCGATAACTAGTGCTTGATATTGTAAGTTATTCATTGTGTTTGTGTTCCGTTCTTTTGCTTTTCGGCTATGATTTTTTTTCCCAAAATCATTTCTCACTTTCGTTGCGGTGTTCACTTCCTTTTGTATGTATTACCAAGGGATATGAAACGCAGCTGTTTCAATTCTTGCAAAAGGCAAGAAGTGCAGAAAATGCTGGATCGTTGATTGATAGATTCATTGTTTTAGTGATTCTGGGCACCTCAACAACCTGGGTCATTAGTCCTTTAAGTGTAGTGTATGTTTTTAGTCGGTAGGTGGCGGTGATTTTTCCCTCGCTGTATGACGAGATCCGGGGCTGACCTACCGTATCCTAACGAGGTTTTCCCCAACCAGGTATCTCCCACAAGCGGGGTACCACCCCAGCCGGGACACGCTCTAAGCTCCCGGCATGTGTGCTTGTGTAAGTGGAGAGTGTTAGTGTAAGTGGAGAGGATAGGAAAGATCGTGCGTTGCCCGCGGCCCGTTAGGGTATTTCTCTGGGATTCGTCTGGTGATGATCAGAGAAACCACGGAAAACTACCGATCAGAGTAGCCGGCCGCTAGAATTTTCCTCCAGGCAGCGACTGAATTCGACCTAGCTGGCAAGCTAGTGTCGAAAATCCTACCACCGTCGGGACTCGAACCCTAGGACCTTCCGGCCAGAGGGACTACAGTGACATCAGTTGATGGCCTGAGTCACCTCTCCCGGCGCATCTTTGCCATTGAAGGATGTATTGGAGATATCCCCTGGGATTCATGTACCTTTTCCATATATCTATCTCGCAAAACATCTTTTCTCCTGCAAGAGAGTGCACTTCTCGTCGCCGTTTCTCATGAACTCTTAAGAAACAAATATCGAAAAATCGAAAACTAATTCTACAATATGTTCGAATGACCATCATTTTTTGTTGGCGAATAGCCTGTCTTGGAACACGCGTGCATGCACCCTGCATTTACCGTGACCCTGTAACATTATCTCGGTGGCGTATATAATTTAACATGGTATCAGCATTTAGCTAGATCCAATTTTTATCCCTCAGGGTTGTCAGCTCTGGGAGTATGGAAGATGAAATAATATTGACCGTGAGGAATGGAAGGACGACACACACATACAGACATACATAACACAACCATGCCCGAGGGGGGGGGGTACTCGAATCCACGATCTTCTGGTCCGAGGTCGGTACGACACTACTGCCTTAGCGATCTCGGCCATCTGATCGGCGAATTTTCATTATTATTAATAAACAAATATATTTACTACGCCATTCATTTTTGGCTATTATCCATTATTTTCTGTAGTTCTTGCCTTTTGCACAGTAATAGCAACTTTCTATATTCAAACATGCAACTCACTGCAAAAATAAAATAATAGGGGATAATGTGTGTGTTTAAGAATTAAGATAATTTCGAAGGGCGTGTATCATATATTATTTTCTTTATAGAAAAAAACAATATCAAAACAGTGAAAAGTCTGACCGACACTTTGGAAAAGCATGGTTGAATATTTGGGAGTGTTCCTGTTAATCTACATAATGACTAGACAGTTTCTTGTTAACATTTCCCATATCTGCTGTAGGAAACAAAATTAATCTCATACCGGGACTCCCCTTCTCTTTCTATTGCATTGATGCTGTTCTTGTTGTGATGATATTGCGAAGTCGCTCATAGAAAAAACTGAGCCAATTGAACTTGATGCCAGTTAGAGACAGCCTTGTTTTTGTACAGAAATAACATCGACCGCGGGATTACGTGTCGCAATGGTTTAATGTGTTTTGTCCACATCGTGATTTGCACATCGATGCTTCTTAATTCCGTGTAGATAAGATGCTGGTGAGCAAGACAATTGGAGTCTTCACTAACATGCAACTTAATTTTCCATTGCTTGCAACATTGCTGATAGTTGCTGGCAGCTTCGTATTAGTACTGAATTGATACGTAACTAGACTGCGACAGACAATTAATTTGAAAGATAGCCTTCATATTTTTATAATTATGATAATTTTTTAAAATTATTTTTATGTTAATTACTTTAATTGTTTTAATTTGATTTCTTATAATTGAGAGATACATATTTTATTAAAATATTGCAATACATATTTGTCCAAACGTACTTCTAAATTATGCTTATTGATTGTCATTACATGGCTCTGATGATATTTGGTGCGTGAAATTAATTACTGTTACTCACTATAAGAAAAAATAAATATTTATAACGATTTTAAAAAAATATTTTGGTATCATTAAAAACCACTGACCTAAAAATAGCTACTTCATTTACGAACAATTAAGGATGTCACACAATTGGAGGACAAACTCCTTAAAAGGATTCTTTAAACAGAGAAGAGAAAAAGTCCAGTGCAAGATAGGGTACGTAAATATTTAAATAAAGAGTTGTCAGACGTTCTAGTTGAAGCTCTCTGTTGACATATCACAAAACATGTGAACAGAGTTGTGAATGTTCAAAGTGATATCTGCCTGTCTCAATAAGAGCTTCTGCTCGTCTTCGCATTGAAGGCTAAACACAATCGAAAACGCCTGATTAGTGCGCTCTGAACAGTCTGCCACAGTGCATGCACTGAAGAGTTCGTTCATTACGCTCAGCTGTGCAATATACCAAAGACTTATATTATCCCCGACGATAAAAGTTTAAAGGGGGGTTTAAATATCATTGACCTTATAATATTAGACTGGAACTCACTCGGAAATCGAACACACAAACCTAGCACATATGATTATCGCGAGAAATTATTTGAGGGTGCTAATTTTGCATCAATTTTATTCTCAACAATCATAGTCTCACATTTTAGATCCGCGATCATAACATACCCTGACATTTATAAACAATACGAATATCGAATACGTCACGTTAATAAATGTTCAAGTGACTGCAATTAAACATTTCTGGAAATGTTGTGAACTTTCTCATTTCCATATATGAAGAATCCATTCCTCAAGTTTTTCCGTCGAGTTTTGTTAAATCCTGTTAACACTACTTTTGCTATTTCTATAATAAATGTGCTTTGTAAACGAAATATGGCGCTTCTACAGCAATAGCGAACTTGGGCCACTTCAGAAAATTTTTAATTTACCACGCCAAAGGGGAAATAAAGTATTTTTCCATTTGTTCGTGAAGATGGATAATCTTTCTCTTATTTGCTAGATGCTCTATATAGTTATTCAAACATTACTCATCATAGAAGCAAATGGAAGTATATTTTTCCTCTTTGGGACGGAAAAATAGAAATTGTCTGCAGTGGCACGTAGTTCACTGTGTCTGTGCACGTGCCCCATGTCAAAAGATTACTTAAATAGACGGTAATTAACCCACAATGTCTGCGAAATGTTCCAAGGACTAATTCCTATTCTACGCAAGAAGTAATTAATTTAGTATAAAATATAATACGATTTTACCCCTGATTACAGAATATTAAATTGACAATACTATTCTATTATTCAGGAACTCCCGCGAAATAATTGAAATTGTAAAGAACACTGCAGAAAAATAAATTCTGGCGGACTGAAGCGATTTAGTTTAATCTCTTCAGTTTTTCCAACACTTCTTCGAGCGAGCTACAAATAATTTACATAGTTTTCGCCACAGAATACCAAAGCACGCTTTGATAACGGACGGGCGCATTTTTATTAGCTACTCCTGCGGAGAGGGCAGTGTTTTAAACGCCTGATACGTTGGCGATCTCTGCTGACGCCTCGATCAGCAATCTTTACATCTTGTATGTTAAGCTTTGCCTTTTAACATCCTGTTACATAAACAGCTATTAACGCAACTTTACAGAAAGGAACATATTCGGTGTTTTAGACAGCTGTTGTATTTGTATTATCAGAATTAAAGAAGAAAATCCTTACAGTGAAAACGGAATATCTGAATTATATAAATTATTCCAGCGAGTCAAAATATGAACAGGCTTGATCGACTAATGAAGCTTAATTTGTAAATATGTCCCGTTTAATCATATTAATCTCGCCCGTTGGTCTATGCGTTCAAGTATGGGTAAATTGATGATAGCCATACTCCTCAGAGTAATGCCGAATGAGGTTGAAAAATGTTTGCACTATGGATAATCTCGGTTATTTTGCCAGAATTGTTGCGGTTTGAAATAAAGAAACGACAGAAATATCGCACAGTAAATCCGGCGTAGGTGCTTCAGAGCTTTATCACTGCCTCTGCCCGGGAGGTCATAGAGTCCGAGTCCCGATTGTGGTAGGGTTTTCGACTCTCTCTAGTTAGTTGGGCCGAACTGAGCTGCTGTCTGGAGGAGAATTCTAGCTGCTAGCTGCTCTGATAGGTAGTTTTCCGTAGATTCTCCGATCAACACCAGGCCAATGCCGGAGCAGTTCGCAAACAAACGGGCCACGGACCGCGCGCCGTCTTTTCTTCCTCTTCCTTGTCATACACTCACCCTTTACTTTCAGAAACTTAACTTTACATTCACTATACTACCACTCCTGTCGGGAGAGCAGTCGCTTAGTTTGTCCTGGCTGGGGCGGTGCCCCACTGGTGCGAGATACCTAGGTGGGGAAACCTCCCGCTGGCCGATGTGTAGGTCAGCGCCGGATCTCGCCGCCCAGCGGGGAAGCAAGGGTCACCTCCCGCGATAAAAAATACGCGCACTAGACTGTGTGAGAAACGAAATAATCGTCCACAATAAATTATAATAATTTTATTAATTATTACATTCTCACAGCCAACTTTCGGGAAAACACTTTTCCCATATTCAATGGGTCTCTAGAAAAGAGAAGAAAATTTAAAAATTAACATGAAGGGAGCAGAATAAAATACAATGAAATTATGTGATAAAATTAACAGTAATATGAGATAAATTATATTAAAAATACTTACTGCCCATGCAACGTGGGTCATTTGCAAGCGTTCACAACATGGTCGGAAAAATACGAAAATTGACAATCATGCTGGGTTCGGCTAGGTGGCAGCCACCTTTTGGAATGGTGAGAAGACAAAGCCTACCGCGGCGTGGGAGGGGGGACCGGAACCTACACTACACTTTCCAGACTATGGATTTTACCGATTGACGCGCCCGGAATCACAAATCAATTAATCATTCACTCAGTAAAATGATTTTATTGACAAACTCACCGTTTTTTTTATTTCTTGCATTACTGTCTCTGACAGATTTCAATCAAAAGACTTCCTTCAATGAAATAGTCAGCCTCACTTAACTGGTTTCTAGAGCCCAACTGTTCGCGGTTAATCAGAAAAGTCCTCTAATATCTTTAGATATCCATTTACTAAAAAAAAAATATTTGTACGTATTTACTCGTTTTTACTGGCGGCGAATTACCTCTTTAAAGCAAGTTTCTTTTATTGTAAGAGTGAATGGGTGTTTCCGCTCTGCAGATACTACTGCTGAACTTTCTTGTGACCTTTGGCCGACCATTGGCTTTGTCGTGACCCGTATCTGATTACACATCTGTGTGTTGGAATGTTTGATGGGAATATCCATACTTATTAGCCGCCTTCATTCATGACCTTCAGACTGTTCTTACGAGGGAATGGATGTAGATGTTTTGTAATACGATGCCTACGTGACTATTCAGCTTCGAGCAACAGACATGCGGAGTGTTGGAATTATTTCTTAGGTGCCCATTTTTTAGTGTACTATTGAAACCATTTCTACGTGACGATCATTTTTAAAGATCTGTATACTGCTTTTGTTATCTGTATTTACAGTAAAAGGAAATGTGACAGTCGGGTTTCATTTATGAGAAATCATCGAACAAAGGCCTTTAAATGTTCTAATGCTGAAGAGGGAATTTCTCTCCAGTCGTGCATCAAACGGAGAGTAGAGAAGTTACAGCGGAGCACTGATATGTTACTGCAACCTGCAACATACGTTGCTTTGTAACACAGTCTACCGTCGTGAATTACTCGGAAGGGATGCTTTTTAGACTTTTAAAACCGATTTTTTTATTGTGAAGTCGTTTCTTTAGAGATTTCGTTATAATTTTTCATTCATTTCATTTTTAAAATGTTTTTTTAGATACTCTGATAGATTTTTGGACGTTATTCCCATTGCATAGCAAACGGAGTAGAAGTCCCTGACTTCCAGTTGTCAGAAACGTTTGAAGTTGTGTTCCATCATGAATTATTTTCACTTTCAAGGTAATAATTTTTCAAGTTCGGAATGCCAGCAATGAACCAAGTAGTGTTTATTACAATAATTTAAAATCCGAAGTTAAATGTTTGGAAGAAAATTCATCCCGTGTCTTGAGAGAGGGTGGGGAGAGGAGTGGTGGCGCTTGTGTGTTAATGCATCCCCGAGGGGGGGATTTTCCATTTTGTGGTCGATCCTCGAAAGCGTTCGGCCCCGGTCATTACTCGCCGGTGTCGGTTGTGTCGGGGAGGTAATGACGCCGGCCGGCGGGCGCGTGGGCCGCGTCGCGTGCGACCCACTTTCGGCGCCGGCGCGTTTCATTCCGCGGAGGCGCCGCGCCGAACCTCGCGGTGCGGCCAGGTGAAGCCACCTATGGCGCGTCCGAGGTGAAGAACGAAGTACGACGAACGTCTCTTGTGGCCAAACACAGCGCTTTTCCGCGGTACTGCATGGATAGAAAGTTATGAGCTCGATGGTGACGACCAATCCCGCCATAGGGCGGAGCGTTAGTTAAAGTAATTTCTCATGAACGTTTTCAGATTCATAAAAGTGTATTTTCTTCCCTTTCCTCAAATATAAAAGTATTACTATGAGACTCTGATACACAGGAAACATGTCTGTGAAGCTTTTCACGTCCTTTGTGCTTCGAAATGTCTCATAAGAAATCAAGGAGAAGTATTAATTTTGAAGTGCACCACTATTTCAATATAATGCCCAAAATTCAAGTCAATTGAAGTCAGTTGCAAAAACGCTAATAGCATTGTTTCCCTTATAACAATAGAGTAGGAATACGTTTTGAAATTTTTGTTCGGTAATTAAATTTCTTTGACGACAAAATAACTCGGGTCACAGGAACAAACCGATTTGATTCGCGGGAAACCGAGCTGCCTCACGCCGGGAGAGCGGGCAGTCATCTCCCGGTAGGCATTGAGTAGGAATCCCGTTCGAAAACATAATTGGAGTAAAATAGTTATAAATTAATTACCATTTCTCCCCCAGTATGGATCACTTCACCACTCTTGTGTATTACGGTTGGTGAACTGTTCATTGTAAATGAAGTTTGCAAAGGAAAAAAACAAAATAAAAAAATGTAAATTAATACATTTTTCACAATCTAAGAAACAAAATGAAGCAAAGTAAACGAAATTACATTTAACTTTGATGAACTTGCTTTAAGCCACACATCTCCAAAACAAAACATAACTAAACACAGGTGAACAACCTGAACGCGAACTTCCTGAACGCAGTATGATACAGCAACCGAAACACGTGGTACCACAAATTTGGCTGATCCAACAGCCGAATGTATCCCTTACTACAAATTAATAAATTCTAAGATATTCACCACTATTATGTGCCCCGCCGCGCCCCGTCGCGCCCCGCCTACGGGCCTTACGGACGCACGACCACATACTGTGAACGTAACTGTGGCGAACGAAACTGTGGTTTAGTCGTCAGCCCGCGCACCTTCTCGTCACCGCTTACGAAGCCCGGTCGATTCCTGTGGAATTTCGTGGCGCATTCGCTGCTGGTTTTCTCCGGGATTCTCGTTTCCTTTGGTTCTCGTTCGACCGTTGCTCCGTCGTCAATGAAATCGTTTCATCTTCAACATCACTCGTCTCCAAAAATATGACTAAAGAAGTTGCGAATTAAGGACCATAACGAGTAATTGTTTTGGAGGGAACTAAATTGCTGTGTTGTTAACTAAATCACACACAGTTTTAACGTGTAGTGTGTTATTTAGTGTAGTTATGCTTCACAAAACATGTGACATCAAAAATCAATGAGTTTTGCCTTTGGGATTTGTACACATACAGGTGTGCCAGAATAAATGTTATGAATTTCTTGGGCATGTGGAGAAGTCGAAAATTATAATTTTTTAACAAACGTGTGGTAAAAGATTCATATTTTCGAGTTACACATGTTATATTTCCGCCAAAACCCTTGGACGCAAGTGTTCGGCAGGTACATATATATGACTGCGTCAGGACATTTATATGACTGCGTCTGGATGTGCCCTACAGAACACTCGTTCATAAGGAGTTGCCTAATAATCAGGGGTAAATATAACACGTTAAATTAAATATTCCTCTGTATGCTCACTGACAACAAGTGATCATTTCGGTCTCTTTACAAACGGGAGAGATGGATCTCATTACAATAGGTGTAGCTACATGGCTAGATCGATTTCAGTCACTGTCTCGAGGAGAATTCTATCGGCCGGCTGCTCTGATCGGCAGTTGCACGTGAAAACCACTCGTAACCTGCAATTACTAGCTCGTAACTGACACTTTGGGGTATTAACTACTGGGGCTCCAGCCCATGTGACTGGCAGAAGAATGCAATTCACAGAGTGATGCGGTCTTCGACAATGCTCAACTGTTTTAGAACCTGTCAGAAAAACGTGTATTGGCCATAATGCAAAGATATTTTCATGGAGATTCTTTTCAGTTTTGCCTTTTACATAGGGAAATTTGAAATGCATTCTAGAATATCTTTAGAGACTGTGAGTTTCAAATTGTACATGTTCTCGTAAGCTCATTTTCTGGGGTAGCAGGGGTGATATGAATCTGAAAAATGCATGCAAAACTAAATTAACTTAAATCGCCCGGGAGTCATTCATTCTATGTATTAATAAATCTTTAACAATAATAGAATGTGTATTCAGCCCATTACTGTGCATGTGGAATATAACGCACAGTTCAGGGCTTGGGCGTTCCAATATGATGTTATTAAACTTAGAAAATAATGATTTAGAAATTGCGGAATGTTTGCACGGCTTTAATTATTTTATATTTTACTACATCGATAACATTGATTTCGTATAATTGATATGTGACATGAAAGAATCTAATGAAATGAGCCTTAATGTTTCATCATCCAATATTTCAGGGAATTTGTACTGAGATAAGCGTTATATTTGCCTCTTCCCACATTGACAGAAGATATGTATTTCAGTGCAGTTTTATTAAATCAAATTCCCATTGCATGAACCACCTAAAAGAGTAGTTTTTCGCGGTTCAGTGGTAGATTTCATGTGGTTGCAAAAATACGAGGAGGTGGAATTATAAGTACAGTTAAAATAATGTTTTCGTATTTTACTTTTCGGTGGCTTCTAGGCGTTTTCTTCGTCCTGGATGAAAAATATCTTCCTAGATTCATCCTCATTGGCAACTCCCATTCGGCCAACCATCGCAATAATGTAAGCCGCCATCGGCAGAACCTACTTTTAATCCTCGGGCCAGGCGAAGCTCGTAAGTACATCAGCCTTTGACCTCCCCCTTCCCTGCACGGGGGAGAGGCGTTTGCAGCTTAGTAACGAATCACCCCGCGTAATCTTCTGCATGAAGAGTCTCGATAAACTGACATACATGTTGCAGAGCACCAACATTTAGTCCACGTTCTCGCCTGCTCCTGCTCGTCCCGCGGGTGGGGTTGGGGCTACCACCTAGTGTTGTGTCTCACCGAGAGTAGTCGTGGCGGAGAATTGGAAGCTCCTGCCCACCAGGGCCCAGATTCCCGGTGGCCTCACATCTAAAGAAATAAAAAGAAGTCGGTTCAGTTACGATTTATAACCCAACAACGGCTGGACTAATTTTAATTATTTCTGCTTTGTTGGATTCATGTCTGCCCCGAATAGCAGAAAAACTATTAATATATCCAAAAATTTCACGAAAGGAACAACAAAGAGCAAAACTAAATATTCATGTCAAATGCAACCCTCAACACACAGCTGACTTTTTGACTCATCGTTAAATAACTCTTAAAGAAAGCGTTCTAGGGCATTAAAAACTAAAATTGTGAGACCAAAGGCCTCAAAGAAACGTTTAACAGCGTACAATCGTCAGGATGAGATCTTCTTGAACAGTTTTTATATGTTTGCTGGTCCGGCGCTTTTCAATATTATTCCACCTGCTGAGAGTCGCGCAGAATCTGCAACTAAATGTGAGATGAAGGGCAGATGTCTGCCAGGGTCCGCTAGTTGTTATCAAAAAGATGACTAGTGAGGAGGCGAGTTGGGACCTCCGTGTAACAACCCAAGTCTCCCTACAATATTGAAGCAGCTATTCTCAATCCTGTGCTTTGTTGATGATTTTTCAGTTGTGCTTTCGATTCCAGGGAACATCATTTTTACCCCAGGAAGGTAGAGTACGCAACTTACTCAATTTTATCCGTTGATTACGAATATCACAATAAGTCATATCACGTCACAGTTTTTAAAAATACTGGCACACCTGTATCATAGCGAATTTTGCTATTAATGCACACATATGCACCTGTAGGATATGTAGAATCAATACGCATAAAATTTATTTAAAAATAAAACATTAGTTCAGTTCACCTAAGTCACTTCCATAAAATATCTACAAAATTAGGTTTTCGTGCTTTTTATCTTCTGTATTCGAAGATTGGCCACTTTAATCTCACGTCTGGTAATCGCGCTCAAGTACGAGTAGGACTTAGTTGTCTTGGTGGATGCTTTGAAATCAAGTCACGTTGCACCTCGTCATTCCTATTGCGCATCAGTTACCGAAAGGAATTATTTTAATCCCTTACCCTTTCGCAAGTATATAAGTATCCAACTGTTGAGGTGGCAGATTCTGAGTCAGTCGGTGTCGTGCGGAACTGTACCCTCAGTGCGCATGACATTCGTGTCTGGTTTGCGTGTGCCTCAATTACATTAATTCAGTACAGTTATGTGGTTTTTATAAAGTGAAATTCACCACATGATCTGTAGAATCGAATCGGTTCGATAAAGTGCAAATTATTTCACATCGAAAGTGGGCGAATCAACCCGATAACTTCTGTTACGCTCTTGGAAGATTTATATCCAAACTTCAAAGGGATAAAAGTACATGAAATTATAAAACTTATGTATTCTTTATACTTTAGCTGTCGTGTTTGTGATAAGGACAAACAATTGGCTGCTCACCAGTATTGTCTCACCTGTAAACGAACTTTGATTTGTGATTGCATGGAAAACTCAAACCATTGTCATTCGTTCTACCAATGCTGTGGAGAATACCAACAAACCATTTTAATGTCTGCATATTATTACACGAATATGCGTATTCCATTTCTAACTTGTTCGTACCTCATGTGAAGCAAGCTCATACAATTTTGTAGTCATATAACCGGAGTGACAATGCGGAAAGTAGTATAGGATTTTATTTCAAATACTAAATACGTTCATATCTTTTGAACCTTGTGTGACAAAATCGTTTTATACTTTTCTAAAACAGCGTGATCGTTTCTTTTGAAGTCACATACTTTTATCCCGGAGGTGTGAAACAAATTTTTTTTGTTCCGTAGTGTAATAGTTAGATCTGTAATGTTTCCCTCGTCTTGATCATTCCAAAAGTTATGCCCTAAGGATAGCTGCTAATTTCTATGTTTATTGAATTAAAAAAAAAATTAGGGTAACGACACAATACTGGCCACTCTAGCACTAGTGGTCACTTTTTGAAAATAAGAATTTGGAGGTTTCCCACTTACTTCAAATTTGCTGACCATGATCCTGTGCTTTTTTGTTATGACGATCAATGTGAAGGTAACTTATTTTCTTTTCCTTATTTTATATTTAATGAATAAGAAGAATACGTCTTATTAATATTGATAAAGCGATAATTTAACATGAACAGGTATTGTTTTGGACTCAAATCGTACAGGGAGTGGAATGTTAATTGGCCATTTCGGAGTCGAGTATCTGACCACTAAAACCAACCAGCATTTTTGAAAGTTTAAAATGACCATTACTGGAACAAAATGAGGTTTGGAAATAAATTGATAAAAATTCGAAGAAACTAAACTTTTGGCACTTAGTCACGAAAACTGTTCAGCAAGAGGTACATGCTATTCGTTTATTGAGTTTCACATAACGAATTAAGTACTGTAGCTCATCAATAATTTCGAAAAAACTATGAAGATGTTTGTAACTTTGGCCACAACCAGTTCTTTTACCATATCTCGCGATCGGTAATACCTTTTAATGGAAATATACAAGCTGAAGTAATCACTGTAATAATCGCAATTGTTTGCCAGAAAATGCTGAAAGTAAGTCCACGTATTCGCCGAGAAACGTTTTCAAAGTATAACACCACATACGATCGTTTGTTTTCTCCTACCGGAGCCCCCCACCCCCACCCGCAATCGTTTATTTTCCGTATACCCATTCGTTGTTAGCTGATTAGGATGAGTTTCTTGGTGATTTATGTTGGAGTACCGAGCCAATCGTAACGCTCAGAACAACTCACAATTAATCCCAGCAACTGGGGGTAAACCTGGAGATACAGTACTTTACTGTGAACTAGAATAGAATACTTTACTGAGATACAATTTACAGTTGAAAATGGAAAATGATGTAGGGAGTCGTAAAATTACGTACGTACTATTATTCTTTAACAAATTGATGGACAGTGAACTATTGTTAACAAAGTGATTCAAATGTATTGAAAAATACTATAATAAAAATATTCAAATTACTATTATGATTATTATTATATTTATTATTATTATATTATTCGTTTCGGGAACCGGCTATCCTGGGGCCATGCGATACGTGCATCCCACCGGGGCTCAGACTTGATTATCGTGATAGTGGCATGTTACTTTTTCTATAGGAGGGACTCTACTTTTTGGGTATAAATCCTAGATTATAAATATAGAATCATCATTTTATGCTGATTTCATTTTTATTCCCCAGGGTTGTTAGCCTTGGGGGATGGGATGAAATGATGATGATGATGAAAGAGACGCACTCAACACAACCATGCCCGAGACGTAACTCGAATCCGCTACCTTTTGGTCCGAGACAGTTACGGTACTACTGCCTTTGAAATCTCGTCCATTATTATTATTATTATTATTATTATTATTATTATTATTATTATTAATGACCACCATTACTGGGTGGAAACCTGAATGGTAGATGGACCTTGTGGCTTGTGGGTCTAACACTCCAATTGAAAAGCTATAGGCTGACGTTTCTCTTTAAACTACGTATATATTTGATATTCGAGTGCTTAAAATGTTGCTAATACTTCAGAAACAATAGTAGTTTCGCCCTAAACGATATTTTACACATTTAATTTTAATCCACACTCATCACACAGAAGCTATGCTTATATTGCTGTATATAGGGCTTTCTTGTCGGTCACCAAAATAAAAATTGTTCGTGAACATGTAAATGATTTGTAGAAAATGTAAGTCTCCGATAAATATCAATTATGTTAAAAATACTATGATTACCCACGAAACATACATTCCCAATAAAAATCTAATTTTCTTGCAAAATACTATGAATAATACTACTATTACTCTTTTTGTAAGAACAGTTTCGCAACGCAAAAATTTCTCCTAAATGAGCTCTGTTAGTCGTCATTCGGTGGCGGTTTGACATTGATTGACCTTAGATTTATTGTTTATCTGGTTTGCGTAAAGAAAGCAAGCGTTACAACACCCTTGCGACGTTATCGAACGTTCTGTTCTCGGTGAAACTTTTTTAGAGCTATTATCGTTGAGGAAACAATCAGAAACGCTGGGAACGCTTGGGTAATGGGAACACGTCACAGGAAATTCCCTCCCGATTTAACTCGCCTTACTTAAGTATGTTTGCTCTCCACACGGAAATTATGTTTAGACGTTTGATTTTTGTGATAAGATGTTTGGTGTATGGAATCTTTGTGTTCTTGCCGCTCTTCATTTTACTCTGGGGTGTAAATATTCGCGACAAGAAGGGCGCGAGATTGGTTTGCTATGGTGCTATAGTGCGCACCAAATTTTCAGGCATTGCGTACAAATGAATTGAATTGAATTGAATTAATGCCTTATTTCAAAGGCATTCTTATGATTCAGGCATTTTCCCCAATGTGTCGGTTACCCGAATGTCTCTGTTAGATAGACGTTTTATTTGTGTTTTGGTCTTCTTTAATATGGTTATTGTATGTAGGAACTCAGTTTTGCTAAACAATATTATCTATTATACGAGCCATTGCAAAGATTTTGTTAGTATACGTTTTGATGAAATGCTTTCATCTTAAACTTTGCCATTGTTATGTATGAATTGTTCGGGCGAAAAAGAAGTGATCCTTTAAAATAGTATCTGGGCTGGCTTGCGCCTTTAAATATGGCTGTGAGCACATTAAAGATTAGAAATGTCAGACAGAAAAATGGTTTATAATTAGATGACTATATTATTCCGTTAAATCAAGCGTAATGTATTATTGACTGTTCCCGTAACTTTAAGTGTAATTGAAAATAACCTGTCAGAAACTCTAATTTTATACTATCAAAATATTAACATTGAATACCTCTTTTTATGATATATCCTTTGCTAACAAGAAAAATCTATAGTTACATGTAAAATCTCGAATATGATTAAAGTTGTAGAAAACGAAAAATATTATGAACAATATCTTCACAGCATATTACGTGTCCCACGGTTACGCATTGTTGAGCGAAAACTACACTTCGATATCGTGAACCATTTACAAGTTAAGAGGTGGTCTAAAGTTGACATGAAAATGGAAGATTTTAAACCAATTATATGGATAATTTATATACAGTTACTGGGTGGAAAGGCGTTTCTATAATTCTGTTCTTTTGCAATTTTGCGATGTTAAGTGTTAATAGTAAAAAAAGGGGAAGCAGTTCTGGCTCGACGTGAGAAGCACAAGACCCCATTTTTGAAATGATAGCTCACAAGGTAAGGCATGTAGTAATGCTAAAAGACTAAATAACGTTTTGACCTTAATGAAACTCCATGATATTAATACAACCAAATTATACTGTTTCTTGAGAAGTGTATATATATGTATATATATATATATATATATATATATATATATATATATATATATATATATATATATATATATATATATATATATATATATATATATATCTGTATAGGTAAGTTAGGTACTACAAATATACCATAAGAGAGGTATTTGGGTTTTTGTGTATCGTCTAACTTCTACTAGATAGTATCGCAATATACGGTTCGCGAGCTAACGCAGACTTCAAATCCCCTGGAGGGCAACTAAGTTTTGCCCCCATCATTGTGTTACTCGACTTCTCAGCTCTCACCTTACCTTCTTTCCTCTCCCTCTCTCCCTCCCTCCTTTTCTTCAAGAACATCGTCCTCAAGCCAAGCTGAAGGCGCACTTAGGCTCCACTCTGAACCACTCTCATTTTTTCAGACCCTGCCCTGCTTTAAATTTCACTTTGCTCCATTCCACTTCTCTCACCCAAACGCCATCCCCTTCTCCCGGCTTTTCCCCACTTTCGGCGGAAGAGGCTCCTGAATTTTTAGTGCTTCGTGAGTCTGCACCTAGATAGTCTCTCACGTACTTAGTTTTTTCTCGAGATGAGCTTTCTTTTGCACATGCCATGCAAGTGCCCTGCTGTCCATTCAACGTGGTCATGTTAGGGAACTTCCGAATATGTATATTCGTTTCTCTTTTTCCAACCAAATTTAAATTTCTCCGTAATTTCTCCTTAATTAAATTTAAAGGTACTAATAAGGATGAATACAATATTCTAATATACTCAATACTCGTGGAAAATAGACTTACCGTTTCCGTAACTGGGGGATTTGGGCAATTGCTGGAGTCATCAATTTCGATGAACATGTAGGTGAACTTACCCACGGGGACGCGACGAGCATCCGTAGTTAGGTCCACGGGAAATTTAACCGATCATTTGTGGAATGCATCAAAATGTCTTGTAGGATCCACCGACAAGAAGTTTAGCTCTCAGCCAAAATTAGCACTTACTCTGCAGCTACTTTAACTGGGAGGTTCTGGGCTTTGAGCCCCGTCGGTGGCGGAATCTTCGACTTTAGGTAGATAGCTAGGTCGAATTCAACCTCAGTCTGGAGGAAAATTGTAGCGACCGGCTGCTCTGTTCTAATCTTCTCCGATCAATACCTCGGGAATACCGGAGCTGTATCTTGATAAACAAGTCACAGACGCGCGATCTTTTCTCACTCTTTCTGATCGTATTCTCATCCTTTACTTACACCCTTTCATGCGCTACACTGCTACTCATAGAGGGAGCTCAGGAGCATAGAGCTCGTCCCCCATTGGTGCCCCATTGGGGGTTGTACCTGAATGGGGGATACTGCGCAAGCGTACGTGTATGTCGGCTCCGGATCTCACCATTCAGCGAGGGAAGGAACTTCCATGAAATATTCACTTCGCTAACGGAAATAATGACCATCGCAGTTGACATTCCTGGAAACATCAATCAATCAATCGATCAGTCTTGCTGGTCACACCGTTAGCGTGCGTAGGGAGAAGGAAGACTGCGGTCGTTATAACTCACCTCCAATTCTTGATTATTTCCATCTTCCTCCTCGCGATTATTTCTTTCATGTAGAGATTTAGTAGTGCGATTCCTCCGAACCTACTTTATTCCTGTTCTACTGTACTCTTTCCGTTCCCTATAGAAATGACTACATTACAGGTCATTAAATTCGTGCTGACGATTCCTCTCCCAGCATCACAATTCGTTGGCGGTAGTTTGGCATCCTGTTTTCTACAGCCTTCTCCGTGACCTCGTATATCGTGGGCTGTCGCCTGCCTTTCAGCTGGCTTTTAGTGTCGCACGCTGCCCACGCCGTCCGCATACCCAATGAGTCTCCGGCACTTTGGGAGCCCTTCGGGAGTGAATGGGGCACGGCAGACGAGCCCACTGAGGCCTCGACGGGAAACGGCGAAGGAGGTTGATGCGAGAAGGCGCTGAATGTGGTCAGGGTATTTGTTCCTGGCGACTTGTGAAGTGACTTCTAACTCCGTGGGATTTGATTCACATGTTCGGATATATAGTCTGTGCGTGTATATCGGTTCGTTTAGAGAAGGTTGTGCGAAAGCGTAATACTATGACATCTTTACGTCAGGATTGCTTTGTATTCACAGACGTGGAAACAGTGTAAATTCTCGTATTCGTTAACAAAAAATCAAATTTCAGCTCTTAAAAAAAGAAAAAAAAGGAAAGTGAAGTGGTGTTTTATATCTAACATCGAATTATGGAACGACTCGTTGGCGGACTAATTGCTACTAGTGTCGATTTGGCTTACTTTTTTTACGCCCATTCTTTTTTTATTTTTTTTATTATTTTTTTTACAAATTCACAGTGGAAAACAAAGATCCTGTATGTGTCAATTCCCTTAAATCAGTTTTTAGTACATAAAACAAATTGCGGTGCTCCAAAACATAAAGAGCCGCCTTGAGTTTTCAAGTTCCTCGGCTATCGACCCAAGAAGACATGGTGCTTATCGCAAATGTTTTCCGTTGGAAGTGTACTTGCAGATCTTCTACATGCATGCTTATTTTTTAGTGTCTTGGAAATTATTGTCAATCGATTTTTATAAGAATGTTTCATTATTTTATTTAAAATGTCAGGAAGAATTCCATTACAAAATGAGCTGTTTAGAGCGAGGTATTCAGATGCTGAGCGAGGGAGAGAAAACGTTAAGGAAGCTTGGCGAGGACTTGGCGATAGTACAACGTTCACTCTGCCCGACTGAACCAGAAACAGTCCCTGGCACCGACATTCTGCTGGGTAAAGTGGTACCAAGGTTATCGGCCCAAGCTCACCGTACCCAACGCGCAAGCCCACCGAAAGCGAGGGTCTGTCTGATAGAGGCATTTCCATGGCGCGTTGCTTGATGACTTGAGAAATAATCGCGAGGTTCCTGCGAGTGGTCGTTTTGTACAGGTTGTGAAGCGTGATGTATTTTTGACTCAAATAACGAGCGTGATTGGAAATGGCCAGGGGTGGCTCGGTTTTGACTGCTTGGACAACCGCATTCCTGCGCTTGCCACAGCGGGCACGGCCACACGAAGCCCCAGCTGCGGCGAGCAAGCGAAGTAATTGGAGAAGAAAACTTCGCTGGCAGGTTGATGGATGAACGACAAGAGACAAAAGAATAATGTTTTATTCCAATGTGTATTCCTGATTTAGTTGAAGCTTAACAAGTTTTATAACAAACTTACAAAAACGGTTATTAAATGCGTGTATTAAATTGAATATAGGTGAATTCGCAATAGACTTAGTTTATAAAAATATTTGTAACAACAATTTGAGTAATGAGGGAAATTTCAAATTGTGCTCAGAATACACTTCTAAGGTTTGATTTAACTCTCCTCAAAAACCGCGAATATAAGTGGACCAACACTTAGGTATGCTTGCAACGGATAAGGGCAAATGTGGAAAATGTGTCCGAGTGATTTTTTTTACAAAAAAAGCTTCCTAAACTCGTAACTTTATTGCATAACAAAATCGATTATTTAGCTTTTACAGCTGTGGACATTACATTAAATTGTAAATCTATGTAGATGATGTATCAATATCTTTTGAATATGGAACAGCAAATTTACGATATTACATCTGCAACATTGCCAGATCTTGAAAAAGAGAACTCGCTTCTGATTTTAACACCAGCTGCGGAAAATGAAAAGCATTCGTACAAACTTCGGGAACTTCGCCCAATCATCCTGACGCCGTATGTCATTCCATTGCTCTGCTTTGCGGGCAAGTCTGTTGTTGCTGCTGCTGCAGCCCTTGCGTACCGTCAGGGTTCGTCCCTGCCCCTGTGAGAGGCAACCGGACCTAGCTGTGCCGTGAGCAAGATGCAGCAAGGCGACTTCATAAGAGTAGCCATGGGCTTCCATGACCCATTGGAAATGCACAGGAAAAAGAATTTTTTACACTATTGTAAAAATACTTAAAAGTTGTGAATTATTTGTGAAAACATTATTAAAGGTCTAACAATTATCGTATTTAAACATATATTTTAGTCATGAAGTCTTCTTCTTCTTCTTCTTCTTCTTCTTCTTCTTCTTCTTCTTCTTCTTCTTCTTCTTCTTCTTCTTCTTCTTTCTAGGGCTTTTATCCTGCCGACCGGTTTCCCTTTTCGTCCCGATGGGACGCATATTGAATCATACACTAGACTCCAACACACTTGCGGGCTTCTCAGATCTGCGGTCAGCAGAATGCGAGGCCTACCGCAACAGCACACACATTAGAGACAAGGGATAAACAATCATACCTAAGGCAGGACTCGAACCAGCGACCCTTCGGACAGAAACCCTGTGTCGATACACGCTCTTAGCCACCTCAGCCATTACAGGTTGACAGAGGACGTTTTAATTCATCCTATTTCCAGTGCTAAATAAAGTTGTGCTAGTGTAAATATTTATAAAACTTGTTCTGATGTTCATTTCGAATTTTTTAAATCAAAATATATGAATTGATAGTAGTGTAGAAACTTAATAGCTACTGTTGTAAGTTCTATTGAAGAAAATAAAATATTTTCTGAACCCGTCCTTGGTGTGAAGTTTTATTTATGCTGCCAGAACTTGTACAGAATATTAGGGTATGTTATACGGGAGGGCTTTTTTCGGATCTTCTTGTACGAATTTGTAAGCTACCGCTCTGCCTTGGGTTTCTGTTGCATATGGATCTATTAGAATGGGGGGGGGGTCTGTAATAACAGTAACGTAGTCTATACGTAAATTATTAAAAAAATTAATTTACACGGAATATCTAATAATATCTACATTTTTACTTCTCTCCTGACAGACTCTCTATTAGCGTAAAGAATTCAATTTGTAATCTCATGACTCTCCTTAAAAAAATTTAAAAATACACACTAATATAAATGTTAGAAGTAAAAATGATCATCGCTAATATTTTATTATGTTTCCAAGTAAATCTTCCATAGTGTGACTGTGAATATTGTATTTGGATACAACACAATATACTCGCTATCAGTAACCTGGATGTGCCACTTATTATTGTAACTCTGTGTAAAAACAGTTGTGTCTGATAAAGTTTTCATTTAATTTCAATTTTAAAATAATTGTCTATTATATTTGAAGTTAACACAAGGTGAAAACCTTACAAGCGAGTGAGAAGAGCAGCTGGGCGTCAATCTTACAAGTATGCTACTTGTATATTTGAAAAAAGATATTGCAATTACAGTGGCATTCTGTTGTACATTTTCCCGTGCACTTGTAGAGTTTTGTATGTAATAACCGTTAGTAATCATGATTTAGCGACGTAACAAGACTTCTTTTCCAGGCACGGTTTATGAGCGATGGCAAGCCGTGCTTGAGCATGTAGGCAGTGCTGCTATCTTTCGGGATAACGCTGAAGTTTTAGCACTTCTCACTTAATATCGCTCCACACTTCGCTTGGGTTCTTTAGAAACTTTCACATCGAATGTGTGGAGCAGCCTTAGTCAAATGGCAGCTGCCTTCTACAAGGCCGTGCCACGCAACCTAACCTTTTTGGAATTACTATTGAAATTCGTACTGAATGATTGTATGATGATGTCCAGAATGACTTTACAGCGTTTATTGAGAGAGTGTTGGGTGTTATGTTCTTGTGTGCGTGTTTGCGTTTCCTAGAGCATTCAGTTTTTGGTTCTGTTGTGGGGTTTTCGTGGTCTTTGAAGTTTGCATTTCGTGTCGTGTTTATTATTTGGATGGGTGGTACTCTCTGCGCATCTCGCTCACAAATTTGATTTAATAAGAATTATGACATCTATCATCAATCTCTCAAGGCAGATCTCTCCTTTTTCGTCAGTACTACAATTTAAGATGATCGTGACCTCAGAAGTGATGTTTCGGTGTGGAATAGAAAAACGAAAAGTGTGGAAGGCTCTGAGCAATATGACGTTTCATTGCGTGTTTCATTTCATGTCTTTCATTGTGTGTGTGTGTGTGGGGGGGGGGGGAGGGAAGTTCATATCAGTGGCATCTAAACGAATTTTTGGCCTTCTGCTCCATTTTAATAAACCTCATATTTGTTGTCAAATGTAAAAAATTGTGTGTTAAATATTAACTTGATTAATTACTTGATACATTATTATTGCCACGCCGAGAGAAATTTTACCTCAAATTTCAACAATTGTTCAGAAAATTTTTAGAATGGGTAAAAATATTGTTTCGAAAATATTGGTTGTTTTTTGCTTAGGAGTTAAGCAACAACTTAATCAGACTTTAATAAAATTTAAAATATTATTTATTCAGTACATTAATTTTTTATTTTGTAAGTAATTGTTTGCAGAAACTCGCCAAAATTTGGTGGTAGTTCCGAAGAAATCTACAAAAGTATTTTCCGAATTTTGTTACTTTTGTTAGACCTGTTTTTAAGAATTCTAAATATTTTCGTTGTCTTCCAACCCCTATTGCTTTTGTCTCAATCATACCTGTAGTTAACTGGTATTTCAGAATAAATGAAAATACTTTTAGTTCAATATACTTATTTAATTGAACTTAAGCATTGGGTTCTATACTTTTCTGTCTGCAAGTAAAATACACTTGGGGCAAATGAACCGGTAGGCAGATCACATAGCGTCAATTTATGTAAAAATTGTGTGGCAAAGCTTAATATGAACTCGCATACATGGTAATTAAAAAAATTGATAAACTCATCGTGAATACGATATCCATTTTCTGTTGTAATGTGCATGTTTGCAATGTCAACCTTTGACCTTAGTAAAAATAACTGTAACCTCCCACCCTCAGTCTTGCGTTCGCCGTGTGACGAAATTACGATCGATCGCAATTAGCAGAGCAAATATAATGAAGGATTGATGGCAGATAAGTGTTAATTATATTAATTTAACGATTTTAATAATATTTAGTGTTTATTTTATAAATATATAAAGTTATAACACATATAGGGCACATTACCTTTCATTTAAAGCAAAACTCAAGAGTTCCACTATCGTCAGATAGTCATTAAGACTTATGTTCTTTGTATTTTTCTGTTCATATTTATTTTAGACAGTCATATACATATTGAAAACCAAAAACTAATTAATCCAAAGCCATAGTTCAAATTGAAAATGTTATTAAAATATTCTGATCATTTTTTAAAATTTTTATTCTGTTAATATTTGAGAGATGTAAAAAGCTTCAAAAATTAACAGAACATATTAATAAAATTTTCAATCTAAATTATGGTTTTTAATTCTTGTTTTTAGTTTTTAATATGTATATGACTGTCTAAAATAAATATGGACAAAGAATAAAACTCAGGAAATTTGGTGTGATAGAAAGGCATTTCTAAACGAAAATCCATTTAAATAAAAAAATATAAAAGTATAAATAAATATTACTCTTCATTTAAGGGAATAGCAATGTTGGATAAACTTTAATAGCACAAAGAATTAGAACATAGTATAAAAACACACGTACTCTTGATTTTATTTCTAAATGTAACTTTTCATCTGGTTTCCAAGTCTGCTTCTGAAAATACAAAAATATTTTAAGGAAAGTATTTTAAGTAAAGTAAAAGTATTTTAAGTAAAGTAAAAGTATTTTAAGTAAAGTAAAAGTATTTTAAGTAAAGTAAAAGTATTTTAAGTAAAGTAAAAGTATTTTAAGTAAAGTAAAAGTATTTTAAGTAAAGTAAAAGTATTTTAAGTAAAGTAAAAGTATTTTAAGTAAAGTAAAAGTATTTTAAGTAAAGTAAAAGTATTTTAAGTAAAGTAAAAGTATTTTAAGTAAAGTAAAAGTATTTTAAGTAAAGTAAAAGTATTTTAAGTAAAGTAAAAGTATTTTAAGTAAAGTAAAAGTATTTTAAGTAAAGTAAAAGTATTTTAAGTACAGTAAAAGTATTTCAAGTAAAGAAAGCACAAACAAATATTATGAAGAATGATCAGGATATTTTGGACACGAGTAACAAAACGAAAGCAATCTGAAATATCTTACAAAATACGATCACAGCATTTTGAAAGTTTGTAGAGAATGTTGTTTTAAAGGATAAATACAGACAAGTAAGCAATTCGGTAAAAGTTGCAAATTTTTTCAATCAACACTTTTCGAAATATGTTACACACAGTTTTTAGTGTTCTGTGGCGAAATAAATCAAACCAAAATGTTATGAGCTGTACTGAAATTTCGGTGATCCATCGTTTCTACACTTGTAAGGCACATATTTGAAAATTTTACTGGTGTGATCACCTATTATTTTTGGGCAATAAATCATTCCGTTTCCTATTCTTATTTTAATCTAGAATGGCGAATTTACGTGAGTATTAATGCATCCCAATTAAAGATTAATATTTGAAATGGTTTAATATACCGAGTAATTGAAAAAAAAATTAAAAATTGGTAGGTTTTTTATGTATAAATTCCTATCGGTAATGTTTATACGTATTGACTGCCGTTATTAAAACTTTCTTTTACTATTTTTCCATCATATTTAAGTATTGCTTTTACACAAGTAATGATTTGAAGGTCTACAAAGCCACAGTGAATTATACATATTATGCAGGCGGATTTGCCCCACTCGTTAAGGCAAATAACTTATTTATTGTGAAATCTAAGTAGAAAATGCTGCGTAATGCAGCATTTAAATTAATGCAAAAATAATTACTAAAAGTAAGTATTAGTTTTTAGGTGAACTATTCTCTGTGAAAGGCAGGAAATAACATTCTTGGTCTTCGATTTATGAAAATGATATAGTAAAATTTAGCTATTAATAGTATTTCAAACAATGATTTTCTAACTTTTTTTTTGTTCAAAGCAGAAATTTACTTTTTCATTTTTGTTACGAAGGTACTTCATATTTACTTTCCCGATTTCTGAGAACAGCAAGGAATCTACAAAAGTTTATCTCTCCCGCTTTTCTTACCACAACTCGCATACCACACAATCTGGCTGTCTTCAAAATGCAACTGTATTTTAGACCACGAACTTTTAACTTGGAGAAAACAGTGTACGGAAGCACAACGCGTTTAATACCGTAAAGGAAGAAGAATGAAGAAAGAATTTAATGCATAAACAAGAAATAATCCAGAATATTAACCATTTGCCGAAGGTTTATTTTATTAAAAATATTTGCATGGAAAAATTCTCAGAACAAAATTATTATTCAAATTCCCAAAACAGTAGTCTGCGAGCTCTTTTATCGCGCATTATATACGATTCCATATAATCTTTGTGTCCATAAAAATGTTCAGTGTCGTAGTAGGCCCTACTGTAAAAAACCTTAATTCTTGATGACAGAAGCTAACAATATTTAATTTCACTGAACATGTGCACCCCTCATTTTATTACCATTTAAAGAACAGAGGAAATAGCAAATAAAATCATGCTAAAATAAAGACTAGCCAGTATGTCAGTAAGTTACTTTCGTAAGATGAGATTTTTTGTGGGTGTTTATATTTGCAGGGAAACTGAGAATTACTAAGTATACTTATGCTGTCGTTTTTTAATTTTATTCATCTAGCTCATTATTTCTGCTGTTAATATTAGTAGTCTCAGTATTGTGAACGTATTACGAGACCGGTAAAATACGTAGACTTTTAGAGAAAAAGTCGCTTGACGTACATTTTGATGTTATTGCGTCCGTGCATCTTCAGTTTTTCATTCTACTTCCCGTTAGCTACTTACACGAGAACTTTTCTGGACAATAAAATAAATGAATTCGAAAATATTTTCTTTTCCATATACGTACGTATATACGGAGTATAGGGAAAGGTATGTAATGCTGCGCAAAAAAAAAAAAAAAAAAAAAAAAAAAAAAAAAAAAAAAAAAAAAAAAAAAGCGGACTTTCTGCAGAAAAAATTCATTACTGTGCCCTGATAATGGAAAATTGGATAAATCCAATAACTAAATTAAGAAAAAAAATCTCTAACACGTAGTGTAGCCAGAATCCCTGTTTTGTGGGTTCTTGATACCGAAAAACCAATTGACGGCAAAACGTCCATCCGTCAGTCTGTGAACACCAGTAGCGCTTAAGCTATACAAACTATTTTTTACAAAATGGATATTCCCCGGTCGATCTGGCTCCACTCAAGGCGCTGCGATTTAGCAACACTTTCTTCAATATTTGGGGGTACTTCACTCGAAACCCCGCGGATATTTTCAAAATTTTCTCAAGAACGGCTGCAAATTTTTTCCTTAAGTTTTTGTAAGAATAGAGTAAATACAGTTATAAAGGTGGTACAAATCAGATGTTAATAATTAACTCTGAATTTCCGAAAATTTCAAGATTTTAAATGTTTTGCGGCGTATTCCTTCAACTACAAAATTGAAGATAGAGATTTTTCCTGCATTTCTTCTTCATAGGCAGTTTTTTCATTAAGGTCATGAACATGTTTTTGAAAATGTTAGCAGTTGTCGCGCAATATTGCGTGGAATATGTGCAATAAAAAAAATTCTCAAAACACCCCTCCAATCGCTTTCTTTAAACTTTTGGTATGGATACGAGTAATACTAAATGTACTCTACTAAACCTCCTAAACGCCATGTTGCTCTATCCTTTCGTTTTTTCAAAATTTACAGAAATGTAATTTTTAACTTGACTTTCATATCTTTTATATTTACATTAGCTGCGATTTGTTCACATTATTATATTTAAGAGAACACGTGTTTTAAATGTCATATACAGTTTCTCGAAAACTCATAAGTTTTCTGTTAAAAATGGCTCAAAATTCCGCATTTTCAATAACATTCAAGCGCAATTTAGTCATAAATAGCTCCAAATTTTATCTTCAAACTCGGATAGTGCGTAATGTATTCTTCAAAATGGCGTGAAGTTAATTTTGAGGTACATTTAATTTTTTCAAAACTTACTCAAATGTATTTTTTTTAATGTCTCACACTTATCATTACATGCACATTTCCTGTAAGTTATGAACACTATTGTATTTGTGAGTTAATGCGCTGCAAATGACTTGAAATAATGTTTTTCAAAAACTCAAAAATAATATGTGAAAAAGATCTTCAAATTTCGAATTTACAGGGGCGCTTAAACGCCATACTCTTAAAAAGGCTCCAAATTTCTCAAAGAACATTGGCAGTTAGGACGATGTTCTACTGTTCTGTAATATTCTTAAAATATTTCCGCTCTACTATTAGGAAACCGAAAACATAAGAAAATTTCAAAAAAATGGACTGGGGCGGCGATAGATGGCAACTGGCAAGAGTATGTGGTAAGTCCGAATAGTTAGCCGTGACCAGTGAAAATAGAAAGCTAATACTGGGAAAGTCTGTACCATTCTGTATCACCACTAGTACATTTTGAACCTGTATTCTCTGGGAGATCAGTCGGAACATTCTCCTGGTTCGGGCGGTGCGCAGCTGGGCGGAGATACCTGGATGGGAAAACCTCGCAATGCGACTATCGGCGCTGATTTTGAACAAGGGAGGAACACCGCTCTCTCCAGGGACATAACATGTCCTACAACCAATTTACACGTTGCCTTTTGGCGAACAATTTCAGAGTTTTATCCATCGCGCGCATGCGCGCTGTAATTTCTGGAACCTCCGAAGAGTCACGACTTTCTCCGATCATCACTAGGCGAATGCTAGAGCAGTACCTTAACAAATGGGCCACGGACCGTGCGCGATCTTCCCTTCCTCTCCTTGTCCTTTCCTCGCCCCCTTATATACTCACTACCACACATGTCTAAAGCGTAGAGCTTGCCCTCTTCTAGTGCTGTACCCGGGTGGTAAATACCTGGATGGGGAAAACTCCGCAAGCCAACTTGTCGATAGGCGCCGGTTTTCACCATCCAGCGGGGGATGACCACCGCCACCTCCCGTGATAAAAACTTGCACTACCATCACGGGACTAATTACCATAGCAGTTGACGCACCCGGAAACCCTAATGAAGTAATCAATCAATTAATGACTAACCGGGTAATTGATGCGCTCTGTAACAGTAAATACCCACCGACGTATTTCGTGGATGAAACTGCGCACCGTGCCGGCGGCGGGGGCAGCGCAGCGCAGAGAGTATTATGGCTCCCCGCTCGGGCGCCTTGCGGAACGCCTGCAGCGTGGCGGCCGGGGACCGTAGTCGCGGCACGATGCGCGACGCGTGCGCGCACTTCCGGCACCTGCAGCGAGTGCGCCGGACCGCGCTGCGCTCGCTGCACAGGCGCCTGCTGCTTCAAGACTGGAAGGCGGCGCCGCGTCCTCCCCGAAAAATCTAACACGGAAAAAAAATTAAAGAATAGGTTCACTTCTTTTATCTCTTAAGTTGTAAAATAATTAAGACCTTTTTGTGAAAAACAGGCACTACAATACAATTTTTTCCGGTTTTTATTATTTTTAATGTTTTGGTCTTTTTGAAAAAAATCGTAGGTTCAACTTTTTGGAGAAGTCGTGGTAAACATTTTAAAACGGGAAACATTTCGTGTAAAAATTATCGATATAGAAAGTTAGTAGAAGAACTATGAGAGTGTAGAAGAATGAGACTTGTTAACAGGTTACCACGTCGGCCATGTGAAGTTAAATATGTTCTCATCTATAGACCTTGCATGCACTTCTCTAGAACCTAGTGCCTTGTTTATATGTGTTCGAGGTTTTCTCTCGACTGGTGCGAGAACATCTATTTCCTTTACTCAGAAAGGAAACTTCAGTAAGTTGTTTCCTCCTTCCCCGCCCCAGAACGGCGACCGGGATGCAATTCGGCTGCACCTTCTCACGTAGTTAAAAGTGATAGAGGATTACCGGGGAAGCTAGTGTGAAGAAAGCGGATGGGATGCAATCAGGCGATTCCCTCTGGGAATGAAATTGGTGCTAAGTGTTTATATTAGTTCTTTTTATGTGTCAGAGTCCGCGCTTAACAGCTAGCCCAAAAATATCAACCCTTTGATGTGGATTCATAAATTAGTTTTGTTTGCTGCAAATGTATTTTAAAACATATTAATTTTCGTTAGTACTATTGCTCCTTCCGTTACCAACTTAAACATTGTATTAGACAAGGATTAAAAAATTCCATTGTTTCAAATCGGTCGTTCACTACATTATGTAGATTGCCATCGTTTAATAAATATTCTCAAGAGACAAATCATATGTGATCCTCTCCCTCCCCGGTCCTTAAATCGCAACCCACGGGCCGCCGCTGGCTCGCAGATGACGTGGCGCGCGGGAAGAGTACCATTTTCGCCCCGTTCAGAGCCTTCGCCAGTCAACACCACCACTGTCCTCTCCGCTCTTCTAGAGATAGGAGAACATGGAATCGTATTCGTGATATCATTATGGGAAGGATTTTTCTTATTTCTTGGCGATCGTTGTTATAATAGACTTGAAAACATGTGTTGGAAATAAAGCAAAGATATTGCCCTTTTGAAATAATAGTGTAATGGAAGAGTAAAATGATTGTTAACGAAAAATAATTTGAGGTTTTATGTACTGTCTGCTTTCTTCCAACTCGTAGGATGGTTGAGTTTAATCTGTGACCAAGGTAATACGTGATTTATTATTATAAAATTTATGTTAATTTAATTTTTGAAGTCATAGTAGCGTTTAACATTTTTCTGTAATTGATATTCATAATATTCTAATCGCATTGATTACACCGCAAATAGATTAGAAATGTTAGTAAGTGTATATTGAGATACGTGCGTTGTGTTTTAAAAACCTATCATTGACAGTTGAATCTCGAACACTGAACCATCTCGAGACATTGAGAGAAATGCAACTGAAACGAAGGCCTTCTGCGGCTATTAGTACACACCATGTGCCAGTGGGCAAACTGCCAGACGGAATAAAGCAAACATAAGGTGAGTAAGAATTGGTGACACCGCATGATGTCACGGCCAACTTCTGTTACTACTCAGGTGAAAACGTTTCGGGACACTTTCAAATCGCCTCGGAAGGACGATTTTTCTTGACTTGAAGATATTAATGATGGACAGTGTCCACGCTGGTCAGGTTGTGCAACTGTAGTAGCAGCAGCAGCAGCAACATCATCGTTTTCCGTTTCGGAGGTAGAAGACGAATCTCAATAGCCGCGTGGCCCATGCTGTTTGCCTAACGACGGCATTTCCTCATAGCGTTGCCCAACCCGCGATCCCCGCGTTGTTGGAGGAAGCGGGCCGTTTCCAGCCGCCTTGGCCGGCCTGTTACATTCAACTACAAACCATTAACGCGAAGTAGGAAGTATATTCAAGGATTGAAGAGTCTGTAATTTGCAACTCATTTCGTTTCCTCAAGCAATCAATTTTATCGAGGAATTTCTAGTAATGGTGGAGGCTCATTATTTGCATCTTGGGGTACAAGAAACTAATTAATATTTGTGTGGCATTTCACCTATATCAATAAGTAAATTAACATCAACAGCTTTTTTCATTCTTTTCCCGGGTCATATTGCTCACGCAAGGATCTACACATATGCTTGCTAATGCTGAAATTGTTGGCTGACTTTTTTAATGCAAATGTAACAGAAATAGGATCTTGCAGACCGTGGCATCTTTATGAACATTATTACCGATCCTGATAATAGTACTGGTTGATCATTCTAATCGATCATTAACTACAACTTTCATGAAAGATTTTCCATGTATGTAATATTTAGAAAATGAGTATTTGCTTGTTGATTTAGACAATATTGACTGGTTTGTTAAAAAAATGCTCGCCTTGTTTGGATGTATATTTGAAAACCAGTAACAAATACTGTTCTCAACTTTTGAACGTTGTGTTAATTGTCCTGAAATAATAATTACGTGATTATTTTAGCCCTATGCAATGAGCACATCGTTTTTGATATATTGGGTTCTTGATGAATATTTTTAAAACAATAAAAAATGGTGAGAGACACGCCTACTTAATTGAAAATGGGGAGATTCTCTTTCCAATTCAATGTTTTATTACTAAAAAACACGAAATAATAAATCTTTATGCAGATTTCGTAAAAAGCTTCAACCCTGCAGACTTAACAAATGTTAATGTTTAGCTTGACACTTTAGTAGACAATGTGTCATTGCTTTGCCACATTTTGTTAATCTTCCTGAGGAAAAGAATAATTTATGCTGAGCGTCGGGGAAGTCTCCCTCTAACCACAATTTCAATTTTCAAAGTTGGTGACTTTAATGGTTTGAGTGATACCACAGACTAGCATGTGTTGTTAATAAAATAATGAAAAATAACCACGCAGCGTTTAAATCGACACTTACGCTTCAAACATTGTTTCTGTCCTTAAAACATATGATTCATTATTTCATTCAACCGAACTCAAGTTATAATGGACAAAAATGGAACCACAAAAATTGAACCTTTAGTGGATAAGCAAGTGTGCGGAAATTAGACATTGGGGTGGGAAATCGTGTTTTCGCATATACCAAAATGCTCAAGAAAGGATTTAGCGTGGATCAGACCTTTTTACCCTGTACAGTTTTCGTACAGATTCTCTTACACAAATAGTATGGAAACTTCAAAATCCCAAATTAAAGGTATACGAAGCTAAAAGTCGTGTGTATACCCATTCATCCAGGTTTTCTGTACGTGTTCCCTTAAGGCGCGCCTCCCGAGTCTCTGCCGACACACAAATGAATATTGGGCCGTCCGAATACATTCATTCTCATCATTTGTGTACGTTCGTTGTAAGCCACGTATTAATACTTTTTTAAAAGTATTAGTGGGTATGGGGAAGAAAAAATAAAACGGCCGTCATAGTTTTTGCTACAAGCCCGGTTGTGGCTGCGAAAGCATCAAAAGGTGCTCAGAAAAAACGCTCCGAATGAAGTAAGCCTTGGCGGCAGAAGAGAGATTCAGTAACCTAGTATTGAACGCGGCAGTAAACTCGCCAGAAAAACCGAAAACTTGAGTCAGCCACTATTACGCAAAATCTCAGGAATTGCACCTAACCTAGCCACGAACTTGAATAGGTTGGCGATTTCCGCTCCAGGGTCGATCTGTATGCTTTCTGTGTGAAATAAATCGAACACGCTTAACAGTTTTCATGCAGACTAAACTGTAAGCTTTCTGTAAGTCCAATCTGAACGAAAACTGTACCCTGTAAAACGGCCTTAAGGGCGTGGCATATTTATATATTAGGGCTACACTAGAGAAAGCCGTTGTCAGTGCAGTTATAACAGGAGTTCTCGACTTGTTAACATGTTATTTGTTTATTTAATAAATAGTTTCGTATCTCACACATATTGAATGGTGCATGCATGTATTTGACATTTTGGGTCGATTGTCCAACTTTGCCGGCTAGTTAACGGTGCCCCCATGCCTTAACCTATTTTAAGTTCCATTTGGCGAACATGACGTATTCCCTTCTCCACAACTAGCAAATTCCGCCTGAGGTTTTCTTCGTTCCACAGCTAAAGAAACGGTGACGATTATAAAGGGCAGCTATAAATCTATTTTGGCCCGGGCCGGGAATCGAACCCGGGGTCACAAGACGGGAAGGCTATTACGCTGCCCACGTGCCCATCGTAGAGACGCACATAATCTGTTTGTTAATAAATACCAAACGTAACAGCGGGAGGAGTCTTTTGTCTCCATCGCGTCGCGGGGCAATGTACTCGTGCGTGGGGGAGGGGCAGCCCCCGGAGTGACCGCCCCCTTCCCCCCAGACAGAATGATAAAGGCGCGTATTGAAAGCGCTTATTAAAGCGCGCTTCGCTTCTTGCCTCTCCTTTTGGGCGGGCGTCGAGCCAAAGGGGCTTTCCTCTCGGCGCACCCGGCGCGTGTCATCCGGCCACGCGAACGAGAAAAGCGCTGTCGTCTTGGGTTTTGCGGGCTCGTTGTGGGCGATTAAACCGATTTTCAACATACTCGTAGCACACAAGTGGATAACGATGTAGATAGAATGTAGGCAGAGGATATCAGAAGAGAAGGTGTGGCAAACGGAAGATTATGAAAGTAATTTGTTTTTAGGATGGAGGTAATTGTTTATACCGTGTTTATCGCGGAAAATCTTATCTTTGTTGGTTGTTTATGCCTCGATATCTTCACGCCACAACTTATATTTTTGAAGCCTTTTATAAAAAAATTAAAAGTTTCGTATGGATGTTTTGTTTGAATCAACAACAAAATAAATAATTATATACGAACACTGTTGTATGGTTTATGTAGTTCACTATAGTGGTAGTAATGTGAAATGTTTTTGGTATTTAACTATAAAATAAGGAGGCAACACTGTATAAGAACGAACTGCAGTGTATTATTCTAAAGATGTTGAAGCTTGCTCTGAAATGTCCTGTCTCGATGAGGCTATTGTTCCTCTAGAAGCTCTTCATTTTCCATCGGTCGTCGGTGTATTATTATCAGCCATTGCTCAGCTTCGAAAGAGGGGAGAGTGAAGGAAAGAGACATACATACACATACACACACATATACACATGTGTGTGTATGTGTGTATACGTATGTATTTATAAATAGATATAGATATATCAAACCCGATCTGTGGAAACCTTAAAGCCCGAAACGGCGTGACATTTCGGTGCGTCCCTCGGCGCCACAGCCGCCGTTGGCCACGCTCTGGCGAGCGCGCAAGGGCCGAGCGGCGCCTTTTCCGCCGCCGCCGCCGCCGCCGCCGCTGCCGCATTTCGCACGCGCCGCTGCGCGCGAAGCCGCTCACGCGTGGGCCTTGCCCGCCCGCCCGCCCGCCCGCCCGCCCGCCCGCTGAGAGGGCGGTCGCAGAAATATCGCATGGGGTGGGGCAATGTCAGTTTGATCACTCGTCCTTCCTACATGATTTCGTAATACAATTGTTACCTTGAAATGTATTTGCTTTCGGTGGGTGTGCCCCCCCTCCCTGTCGTGCGTCACTGACCTAATCGGGCGTTGGAGAGAAGTGACGGTGTTCTGGTTTCCGGATGGTCAGTTCGAGGGATGTTCGTTCTGTTGTTGATTCTGTAGTGAGCTTGAGTACTTGCTTTTTGGATAGTTTATTGACTTACGAAAAAGAACTGCTCTGCAAGGAAAAAAGAAGGTACCCAGAGCTTCGAAAGTAGTTGCATGGACTGAAGTACATCATTAATCGGACTGAAGTACGTCGCGCATTTCCTTCTACTATTTACACTGTTTTAATAGTTTTAACAGAATTGCACGTTTTGGACACATTCACTAAAGCGAAAATAATGTTCTTTTATTACTTTATGCGCAAATATGTCACTAACCAAGTTCTAAAAAAAAGGATAGACGTTCTTTTGAATTTATTTCTCATACCACTTTCATTTGTTTATAAACACTACTTTTGAAGATTTTTCTCATGTTATTGTTCGATTTTCATTTGTATATTCGCTACCATTCAAGAAATTCTCAATATTACAGATGGGACAGACCTAGCTCAGCATTCACAGCCGTAACTAATATTACCATTAACAAAACTAGTGGTGCTACAGAATGGCACAGACTTTCCCGTGCCAGTTTTCTATTTCCTTTGGTCTCGGCTAGGTATATGAACATAACATATACTCTTGCCAGCTGCCATCTATCGCCGCGAAAAGTACATTTTTTTTAAAAAAAGTCTTAATTTTTCGGTTTCCTAATAGTAGAACGAAAATATTATTTTATGAATATTAAAGAACAGAAAAACCTAGTCCTAAATTGAAATTTTTTATTTGAAAAATTGGGAGCCTTTCAGCAGTATTCTTTAGAAAAGTTTAAAGGAAAAATTGTAGCTGTTTTTTAGAAAATGGCATTTGAGCGTTTCTGACAATGCGGACTTTGAGCTAGTTTTCACAGAAAACGTTTGAGTTTTAGAAAAACTTTTTTTGTGACATCATTTAAAGCATATTTACCCGTAAATGCAATAATGTGAACAAATCTTCCAGATATTATCGATGTAAGAGACAAGTAATATTTTAATTGTAATTTTTGACAAAAACGAAAAGATAGAGCAGTATGGCGTTTAAGTTACCTCATAGTGTAGATTTAGCACTAGCCTTATCAATACTATTATAATAATATTGCAAAAAGTAGGGATGTGCTTACCCGACCTGTATTTCTGCATGGAAAACTTCACTTCTCCAAGAATAAAAACGTTTTCTAACATTTTTGAAGAAAGCGAAAATCTAATTGTCAAAGAAGATTGAATAATTACTTGAAATGTTGTTTTTAAGAAAGTGTGAGTTATTCGAAGAACCTGTCTGTATAATATTGAATAAACCTTTATCAAAAGTTTGTTTCCTCCATCAACTGCATTGTTTTTATTTTTGTTTGATAATTTATAAGTACGAATATTCTACATTAGTAATATAATTTTTTAAACAAATAAACACGTTTCATTTACAACTTTCCTTCTTAATGGAAAGGGCAGGGAAATGGTGGGCTTTAACATACGAGAGTTCTCTCACGGGTATGCTAGTTTCATTTCTCTTTACTGCGTAAGCGGTAGCGAGAAAGTAAAAGAGATTAATGGAAAGACAAGATGGTTACGCAGAAATCAATTTGACTGCCCTTTCTTGCTTGAGGCTGCGCAGGCCTATGTTTCTTAGGTTTGTGGAGCCGAAAGAAAACGTACTGATGACGGTGCCTGTCGGGGCTGCAGTGCTGCTCGGCGCACGGCGGCGTGGGATGCGACGCAGGTTGTGCGTGCAACGGCTCGAGGATGAAGGCGTGATGAGGAAGCTCATTAACGAGCTTTCGTGCTGACACGCGAAGGTCTCTGTCAACTGCAAATGTTGTCACGATCACTCGCATTAATTTGTTATTTCGTAGTGTTAGCGTAAACAGATCACGCTACTCACGTTGATAGTGAAAGCGTGTTCTTTCTGTGACCTCTTGTATTTTTCAAATATCGCATGTGCCAGGGCCTTGTGCCTTCAAGTACTACGTCATTTCCAATAATGTGGGATCATTTACGATTCATTTCGAGAAGGCCTTAGGAATTATGTTGTCTGGAAAGGACAACTCTCCCTCTCAATATTGATATGAGAAACCATGGAAAACTACTGATCAGAGCAGTCGGCTAAAGCATGGTTTAACTTTGGTGTACATGGGTGGCATGATGTAACTTTCGTGTACGTTATGACTTTACAACATATTTGTATTTCTTGAACCAAAATTTAATAATAGAAACGCAATAATATTTTACTCTAAATTGATTCTGTGGCTCTTAGTTGATACAGACTCGCACATTGATGTATGAGGTTCGAGGCTAGGCGCAGGAGGATACCTTCTCGGGAAGGAATTAAAGCTGGAGGAGAAAAAGAGGGATAACTTTGTTCTTTAGTTTTGATTAAACGTAGATGAAACTTTTAAGAAAGATTTCCAAGCCGTTTGCTCTTATAAACTTGTATGAATAAGTTTTTTGATGATCTCGTAGTTACTCTTTACTTTTATGTTGCTGCTCAGTAACGTTTAACTACGTAAGAATACGTGAAAACCAGAACGGTGTAAGTGACATTTTATAAATTCTTAGAAAGTGTTTATTTTAGGCTATATTTCAGTGGCAATGTATTTTCGTAGTTTAAATAAACAATTAAAATGCCTTGGTTTTAGTGATGAAACAAAGCACCACGACTTTACAGTAATATTGACTTAAGTAAACATATTTCTCTGAATATAAAAGGTCACTTACTATGTTCTGGTTTTCATCCATTCATATTGTATAAATACTGTTTGAAATTTGTGATTCCATGCATCCCTGGAACGGTGTGTAATACAGAGCCTCCATTTATAAAAACTTTCCTCCTAAAATGTAACAAGATATTTCATAAAGAAACGATTCGTATTTCGTTGTTTCTAAGCGGAAACGGACACCAAATAATTCATGTATTTCAGAATTTGGTGTTAACTTACATATTTGAAATGTGTTGGAATTAAAGGAAAACGAAAGATGTAATTTTCCCATAACTTTCCCTCCTCTGAAAGGGAAGTGAAAATGCTTCGTAAATATTTTGCATTGAGAGCTTATCTTAGTTTCCAGCCCTCTTAGTGTGCGCGCACAGTTTTGACTGAGCATCAAGTTTCGAACTTTCCTTTAAGACTTTAAAACCTACTTACTAGACTTTAAGACTATGAAGATCTACATTAGTCTGTTTACACTAGTTTACGTAGAACCCAACATGGAGTGACTGTAATTACTCTCTTGATCGTAAGGATCTAAAATAGCTTGAAAGAGAATTTAAAGGGTGCACTTTAAAGAAGTTTTAACGTTTTTTTTCATGACTATCTTGAAAATGAACAGGAAATTTACTAAATTATGTGCATCTCTTAACAGCTGCCCTTAGTAACGATGATGGAAGCAAACGGTTAGGTGGGGTGAGGCGGGGCAGGGCGAAGTGAAGAAGCCCAGGGTGGAGATGGGCGGATTGGATGGGGTAAAGTGGGATCAGTGGGACGATACAGGGCGGGGATTCACTATGAAGAGAATTCACTCCTTGATAATACTTGATAGATTCGCGATTGATATAATTTCATGTATTACGTTAATTGGTGCGTGAGTGTGTGGATATCAATGGTATTGAAGAAAAACGGATATATGTACCAGTTTCAAATGTTCGTAATATAAGTTGAGTCTTAAAAGTTGAGAATGTGTCAAGATTATAGAAATCGAATGTAGTATTTTCATTTTATAATTGCCTTACACTCTTTGCACAAATAAATATATATTTCTCTGTTCTCTATAGATGAGTGGTCTAAGTAACTAGTCACAAGATATACATAATTCGAAAATAATTCGTGAATTCAGACATCGGGTGAGAATTTCAACAATACTATTAAAAATTGAAATCGTGCTGTCTAATTATCTGAAGTAGTGATGTACAGATAATAGAGTTGCAAGTTGGAGGCTAAAACAAATGATTTGAGAAATTATATCCTTGGAAACATGTTACAATGTGACATGTGCCGAAAGAAAATTCGTTTTACATTATTACCCGATGGGTGATAAAGAAAATTACTGGTTAAGCATGCATAATCTCTGTGTTTTAGTGCGACGTAATGCCAGTGGTGTGTATAGAGGGGATTCTAAGTTTAATTATGTTATTAATTATTTGCAAAATGAAGTGGTCGCCCGGACGCTTTCGCAAATCCATAATTTAGTTAAGTTAAAATAGTTAAGAAAAATCATTAAAATCTCTTAAAAAAAGGATCGCACATTGAGAAAGCTTTAAAAATGTTCCGTAAAGTTTAGTATATATACTAGTAGTAGTTTAGTTCATAAAGCATTAATGAACAAACTACATTATCTTTTGAAAATAAATAGTTATGCAGAAATAATTCAGCTATTAATATTTATTACGATAAAGTGACTTAAGTGCAACCTTCAGGCTTTTACCATTCATTTTAAAGCATTCTGATTTAATGACGCAGCCAATGTAGCAGGGGTCAATCAGATTTGGCAGATGGGTTTTCTTTGTTGTTTGTGACATCGTTTTTACGATGTGAAAAATGTTATTAGCTAAATGTGGTACATTTTCGACTACTTTCGATGAAATGGTATGACACGCGACCTGTATTCCCTCATTTAATGTGTTTAAACTGTCATTGTATTATTATTTATTCTTACTTCATAAAAATATCTTGAAAAGATTGCATAAATGTATTCTCGCGCAATGTTTTCCCAAGTACCGAATCTGAATTAGACTCAATGTTGTCAATTTGCAGAGTGGTAAAAGAAGATAATGTGTCGAAAGGGCCGATCACGGGTAGTAAAAGTGGTGTTAAAAGTGAGACATCCCTTCGCGTGATTTCATTCCCAGATGTGGCTCGACCGTTTTCCTCGTAAATAAATGGACTCCGATAGGCTGACATCCATGACCCGGACGAGGAACTGTGACAGGCGTGTGCCACCGTGCGAAATTGTGTTCCTATGCTGCCGAAAGAAGTTTTAGTTGAGCTGTCTTCCTAATGAAGAAATAGTCTTCATCTGTATGAGTTGAGTGAACAGTAGGTGCAGCAGTAGGTGTCATTCTGGCATACGTGGTTCATGGCATCAATTGATGACACTGCAGTGCCTGTGACCAGCAGGTCCTAAGGTTCGAGGCTGGACGATGGCAAGATTCACTAGACTAGCTAGACAGCTAGGTCGAATTCAGCCTATCGGTCTACCAGTCGGAAGCTTAGAGTTTGTCCCGGCCGGGGCGGTGGCTCGCCGGTGGGAGATACTGGGATGGAGTAAACCCAGAAGCAGCCATTTAGGTCGGCGCTAGACCTGGCCATCCATCAGATCACTGCCACCTCCCGCGTTAAAATACGCATTACACTTACGGGACTAATAATGACCTTCGCAGTGGTAACACAAATCAATCAATGAATCAAACACCATGGCATGGAGTCTATGTGTTTGTTCTTGGGAATAAGGCGCACTCGGAATGTGAGGGGCCGCGAGGGACGCCGCGCCGATTCCGGGAGCAAGGCGATGCCTTCCCTCCTCAACCGCCGCGCCGCGCTGCCGGGCTGGCAGGCGGTGGCCGCAGCGCCGCGGCGGCCGTAGCGCACGGAAGTCGCTCGTCTGCTCGCCGGAGGAAGGGGACTGCTTCGGCCGCAGCGGCGGCGGCGGCGATTTCGCGGCCGGCCGCCCTTGGCCACGTCAGCGCCGCCGGCCTTGCTTTCCACCCGCGCCGCGCCGCGCCGCGCCGCACCGCACCGCACCGCTCCGCGCCACGGCCCCCGCGGAGATAACCGCCGCCGATAAGGGCGCAGTCGCGCGCGCGCTCACGGCGGCGATGGAGGTGTCGGCCGACGACCCGCTGCCGCGGCCCCGCGTCGGCTCCTGCGGCGCCGCAGCCGCCTCCGCGTCGTACGCCGCTCCGCGCGCGGGCCACGCGAGCGACTTGTGCGCCGGCGCCGCCGGGTGCAGCGGCTGCCACAGCAGCGGCGGCAGCGATGCCGGCAGCGACGCGGGCGACGGCACGGCCAGCGCCGTCGCGCAGCTCCTGCAGAACCGCCTGCGCCCCGTCAGGTGAGGCCGCCTGGCGGTCGTCGGGGCCTGCGCGCGGGGGTCGTTGTGACTCACTTGAGGTTGACGATCGGGTGCCGTCCTCTAGTGGGCGTTTGCGGTGTTGCTGCGTCAGACGTGTATGTGTGATTTAAAAATGGCGTGCAGGACGAGAAACGAAAACAAATGTGGCATTGCTAGATCTCTGGCGAAAATGCTCGTAAAGAATGATCATCCGGTACGAAATGTGACTTGTCCTTGTAGAAAATGTATTCAGTTTGTTATATCGCTGTGTACGCTATGTATTTTGTCTGTCAACTTTTTGAAGGGTGTGCCTAAGAAGCGTGCGTGTGCCAATTTTTGGTGGGTAATAAGCTTTTTCTTCCTTAGAATTGGAAATAATCCCATGTGTGTAGTTTTTGTTGCTGATGGACCTGAGATTAGCACTACGATATGATGTTTCATTGTTTCTGCTTGGCTCTTAAATACCATTTGTTTACATTCTTCTGGTGGAATTTCGTTTCTATTTCAATTTATTTTCGAGATTTCGAAATGAAAACTCTTTACTTCCATGATACTGTTAGTCAACTTGTTGGAATAGTCCCTTGTGTATTGTTTTTTCTTCAATTTGACAAGTGTTTTGAAATGTCTTTGAAAGATATGTGAAAGATTCTTCTTATTCGTTTTAAGGTTTCCGTTTTGATTGATCGACGTAATTATTGTTTTGATAACACAGTGCAGATTACTGGGGGAGAACTGCATATATTTTGAACACTTAATGGTGTGTCGGCTTGTCCGTGAGAAAATGCAGGGCGTAGTTGGAAATTACGTGACTCATTCGTGGAAGCTTCACACGAGATCACGAAAATTATTTTAGTTGTGGTTTTTGTTTTCTTGTCTTTGTTCCTTTTCTTTTCTTGCTAATTTTCGTGCATTGTCAGTTATAACAATAAGATTAATAATAATAAAATAGAACATTAAAATGTTATTATATATTGCAGTTTTGTAAAACGTGTTCAAAGAACATGTTGCTGACAATTCTTAGTTTCGAAAGTCAATTTCACTTTTAATTCAAATTACAAAGAACAGCGTCTTCCCACACTCCGTGATATCATGTCGAGTGAAGTACGAAATGTGTTGTTGATTGTACACACTCACAATAGGTGTCTGTCTTACTGTTGTAAACTGTTTGCTGAATCTGTTGTCAATGAGCAGAGAGCCCACAAGTCGAATGTAAACATTTCCACAGTATCTCCTTGCATCTTCTTCCTTTCCGTTGTCGGAGACGGCGCCGCGGAACCGCGTTACTTCATCGCGTGGAAGCGCCGGGCGGACGCAGCGGCCGTGTTTTCTCCGACGAGCGGAAGATTGCGATGCTCTGCGTAATAAGCGGGGCGTTAAGGCGAAGCGCAAACGCCGCCCGCGCGGGTTATCTCGCGCGCGAAAGGGAAAGCGCGGCCTGCGGCGCCGGGCGACCGCCCCAGGCGGCGGATAATAACGCCCCAAAGCTTCGCCTCTAGCACCGCAGTGGCCGCTTTGTGGAAAACGTGGTAAATTGAAAAGTAAGGGATTTTTTTTTGCTTTAGGAAAGTCAAAGAAAAAAATCAGGGAATTTGAAGAATCGTTAAGAGTCGGGGAATATTTTCAGAGGCGTATAAAACTGAGCATTATTCCATAAAAACGTTCGTACATTTTGGTGTGCTCAGTTTTTATTTTACGAGAAAATATTGTTAATTTATTCTTTCTCACGGCGAAATCAAAGAGCTGGCCATTTAGTATCATGCTGGCTTTGATATTTTCTTGAAAGAAATTACTTAAGTTAATAATCTTATCAGGAAAAAAATTTAATATCCACTGAAGAATAGGGAAGAGTAGATTCCTGGAATAGCCTGCCTGTTTGTCTTAGGGAATGAGAGGCTACCCTTTGACACCGAAATGGCGACGCCCAAACGAACATTCGAATAGGAAACAAATACCTCGGAGGAATCTTGAAACGAATTCAGTGACATTACAAATTTTATTGTAAGAAATCAACTCTGATATCTGATAAATTCTGCCCAAGTTCTATTGAGGTTCAATAAAATTAAATTGAAGATGTCGAGAGCAGATAGTTCTATTCCACTTCAGACTGAAATTGAGTTACGCGCCAAAATGTGTTGCATTCCCCACTATAACGGCAGGATATTGTAGAATAAATAATTGAAACTTTTATGGGGTGTGGAGGGGTCGTACATGAAAACTTTTTGCCAATGAATGTGCGGAAGGAAATTCTATGTAACAAAGGTAAACATAGGACCTTTGCCCCTGATTATTAGGCAACTCCCACTCATTAGTGTTCGGCAGGCTACGTTCTGACGCTATCAAGGAGTTTTAATGTACCTGCCAAACACCAGTGCATGGAAAGTTTCCAAACAATCGGGTACAAGGAAGCAAAATAAGATTGTATTATCGAATTGAAAATGATAGGTACGGGGTGGAGTCTCGCTCATAAATTTGCGCAGTAATGAATTGTTATTGTAAGCAGATGATCGGGTATTATTCAGAGCAGAACTGGAGAAGTGTTACATGCTGGTATCAGACATTCCTGTTCGATTTTATGTGATGTACAACGGACTTAATTTTTCGATTGAATACAGTGTATTAGGTCGACTGCCATGCACTATTCAATAATTAATTATATTAATTAATTATAATTAATATAATTTCAATATCAATTGCAATCACAAGACAAACCCTAACAAACACAAAGTCAAAGGTAAAATTTATGGGAGAGGTCTCAGAACCCTTTGAGATCAAAACGGGAGTGAGACAGGGAGATGGGCTCTCCCCACTACTCTTCAACTGTGTGCTGGAGAAGGTAATGAGAGAATGGAGGAAGAGAATGGAGGAAGAAGGAATTCCCAAAATAAAAATAGGAAGAAAGAAGGATAACCTTGAAATTGACTGTCTAGCCTTTGCGGACGACCTGGCCTTGCTAGCAGAAAACATGGAAGACGCCAGAAGACAAATCAATATACTGAAAGAGACAGCAGAGAGGGCAGGATTGCAAATATCATATGAAAAGACAGAATATTTGACAAACAGAAAAGATGCACCAAGACAGATCACAACAAAATATGGTAAAATCAAGAGGGTCAACAAATTCAAATACCTGGGAGAATTAATCCAACCAAATGCCCTGGACAAAGAAGCAGTCCTTACAAGAGCAAGAAAGATGGAACTGGCATTCCAATTGACAAAAAATATATATAATAAAAAGTCCATATCCATTAACGCAAAACTAAGACATTACAATACAGTTATTAAGCCTGAAGGCCTTTATGCCTCAGAATGCCTTACACTGAACACAGCCAGACAAATAGAGGAGATAGAAAAAAAGGAGAGAAAAATTATACGGAAAATCCTGGGACCAAAATATGAAGATGGAAAATGGAAACTGCGAAGCAACAAAGAGATCTACCAAAAAACAGAAAAAATAACAGACACAATGAGAAGAAGAAGAGTAACCTTCTACGGACATATTAAAAGAATGGACGAAGGAAGATTGACAAAGAGAATATTCAACTACTTCGATAGAAACCCCAAAACACAGATGACATGGATCAAGGAGGTCAAGAAAGACATGGAAGAAATGGGAATAGATGGAGAAGAGGTGGAGAGAAGAGAAGAATTCAGAAAAAAGATCAGAGGATTCCAGGGTTTCCAAGAAAAGGCAAAGAAGAAAACAGGAGCGAAATGGACAGAAGAGAGAAAGAAACAGCATGGAGAAAGAATGAAAGAGTACTGGAAGGAAAGAAAAAAGAGAGAAAATCAATCATGAGAAGTTATTTCACGTGGTCCATAGTAGGCCAAAATCGAAGGAAGAAGAAGAATTTCAATATAGGTGAATTGAGTTAATAAGGACTTTTAACTTACGTTTTTGATTGCTTTAGCGAATGAAATCGATGTTTAAGTAAAAACACCAATAAGTTTAGAAAATTTGTCTGTTTTCGTATAATAATCATGATCACTAGTCTATCTGAAGTAAAATAGCACCCATCCAGTTAATTTTTACTATCTTCTTCACTAGGTGGGCGAAGTATAGAGAAAGTACTGGAATGTTGCAAAAAATAAAACCGGAAATCCACAACTGTACACGGAAATACACATTTTGAGGGTCCCTGAAGACAAAAAAAGATTTATAAATCGTCTGTCTCTGAAGAACTCTTTATTGCCTCTAAACTATTTACAGAATGTTCACAAAAATTTATGTCCCCCTATTGACCTTGCCAAACTCACGACCTCCTGAGAAATTTCAAACGGATTAAAAAAACAACTACGGATAACATATAAGATCCATATCAAAAAGAAAATGCGTTATGGTGCAAAACACAGTTACATGCTTACATACGGTACAGAGATAATTTTACTTTCCTTGAATTCTGGTTTGTGTGTTCTCTCGAGTATTCTTTACTCCACAATTAGAGTAGCCTCCTTACTCTTCATTCTTCAAAACTTGCCTAAAATTGCTCGTCAAACGTTAGAGGATGAGCTCTCGTATATCGCACATTCCTGACTCTTGGGTGCGTGTTTGGGAGGAATGTTAACTCGTAGGTTGTGCTGCTGCGTGTGCTGTGGGAGTGTTAGTAGAAGCTGTCAGTAATTGCATTTAATTACCCCAGTGACTTGGCTGAAGGAACACTCGCTCCCAGTGGATTCACTCGAACAATCTGAGTGTGTATTCGAACAGACCTGGGGGTATTGAATTTCAGCTTGACTTTAATTTTTTTATTCTAAATCGTAGTGAATGTGAAAGAACAATTATGATTCATCATAGTTTTTTTTTCCTTTGTCGGGTTGAATCACGGTGAAATGGAAAGCTACTGACTCATCCGAAGTGCTTTAACTATAATTTTGTAACACGATAATGAGAAATGGACTGTCTCTTCAGTCTCCCTCTGGATTCTAGTCATAAACTAGATTATGCAATTATTGCTGACCTTTAACTCTCCTGAACGTGTCTTGCAACGAAACGTAGGTCAATGAAAACATACGAGAATTGGAGCATAAGTCGTGGCAACTATGTTTTTTGTGAGAATACGAACACACGTGGAAAGTGTGAAATATACACAAGAAAGGACAAGGTATAAACTAATTGCACTGATATTTAAAGACACACCAAAATTGTATTACTCATATTTATTAAGGTATTTGAAATGACAGTTCTGGTTTCACCTTCGAATGTATTTTAGCGTATTAGAGTTCACAACATTCCAAAAGCACTACAGACCCGTTCTAACAGTCCGATTAAAGAGATGATCGATTACCGCACGTGCCACGTCGGTCCGCACAATCTCTGGTCGTCACGTTGTTGCTAGGCGTCCTCGCGGAAACTCGTAAATTTCGTAATTCGTAAATTTAAACAAACGAGGAGACAAATAAATAGGCTTTGAACATTGGTTCTTCCTTGATAATAATGCAAATAATAAAAATCGGGGGGAAACAGGGAAATGCAGGCTCCCGTTTTCAGCAGTAAGTATTGTACCGAAAGGCCTGTAGAAAACATTAAATCACGAGCAAATTCATTATTTCATTCTTTGCTGGATTTTATGTTGTTTTTTATTATTTCTCTGAGTTTTCCCCAGCCACCGTCTTGAGGTGTGGGGCATCACCCTTGCTCTTTAAATACCACACTCCCAGAAAAGTTGAAAAAACCATATCTCAACAGGCGAGGTCAAAATAATGAGAGTACCAATGCGAATAGAAATGTTGAATCTGTTTGTAATAGTTCATTAGGACAATGTTGCTCAATGAAAACAAAATATATTCAAGTCAATTAAAACAAAATGTATTCCAAAACAATCTACAATCTATATTCTTTCATTATAAAATATGTTTTAATTAACATGATTTCTGGCAAAGAAAAATAGAAAAAAATTAAAGTGTTCAATCGATCCAAATTGGAGAAACTTGTTACCTTATTTGGAACCACAGTCTCCTACGTTGGACCTCAGAATAAATGCACAAGTGATAATAAACCAATTGAATAAAGTGTCTGATGACTGGAAATAACATCAATTCAATACATCCAGACGAGAAAGAAAAACAATCTTTCGTTGAAAATATAATTTACAGTCCACGTCTTTTTTTTATTTTTACACCTCTCTCTAATTGTTCAGATTAAATCTAAAGGCAATAATTTTAATATTTTTAACTGAACTTGCTTGACAGGTTTAAAAATATTCCAAATTAATGAAAACTATGTAGCCCTAAGTAAATGAATAATTTAGCACTGGACCTTTTTTCGTAACAGGCTACGAGAAAAAAAGTGAAGAACCACACAGAATGGTGACTATTAACATTAGATTTCATTTCTTCAAACCATCTACAGACAAATTTCTTAATTCTGGACATAATTTTATCACACCGCGTGTGAACCTGTAATCTACATCCTCCGACACACTAACATTCTTATTCTTCCCCCCTTTCTATAAATTGTACAGAACCAGGTACTACATTCATCATCATCATCATCATCATCATCATCATCATCATCATTGCTATCTTTTTTGTGTCCATAGGAACAGGCACTTATTTATTTATTCTTATTCTCTTGAAATCTGTTTTCTTACCGTTTGGTTTGATCCAAGTTGCTGTTTGGTTCCACTTCCTACAAAACATATCTCGGACGCTATAATAAAAATTGTCAGCCATATTGTTAAACATTTTACTTTCAGTGTTTGTGGGTAGAATCATCTGAAGAGGACCATTTTCTTAATGTTGCTATACAGAACGAAGTTTGCTTGTTGTATATTCCAACTACTAGAGGATCTATAAAAGCGCTGTATCATTAATCCCTCTCATTAAAATAACTGTTTTTCACAGAAAAAAGACTAATAATGCCATTAGAGCGCCCACAAACGTTAGAGCCAACTTGTCTGATACAAATATTCTTATGCATAGAAAGACATATACGGAACAATTACGCGCCTCTCCAAATTTGGCAACTTTTCCCTATAGTTTTTCTAAGTCGTGTATGTAAGACCAAATTTAGAATACATAACATGCATTATCATAGCGTGCATTAATGCCACTAGTACTGGACGAAGGCAATGGAATGGTACGAAAAGGAACCTTCACATCGGGGGTGGTGGTGTAAGTGTTAAGATTCGTTACAAGGGGAAAGGAAAACACGAGATAGAAAAAGCTAAATTTTGCGAACGTATTATTGAATGGGCAGTTTCTAAGAAAAGGTTGCGGCTTCGGTGGTGTAATGGTTAGCACATCGGATTGTTGAACCCAAGTTCACCGGTACGATCCACATCTTTCTTTGAGTGGAAGGAGCAGTCTGTCTCATGTTGTAGATTTACTTGCATGTAAAATATCATCAAACCTAAAAGAAGCCTAAATTTAAAACAGCGCTGAATACAAATCGCCCATTTCGCCGCAAGAATGTTAATTTCTGCGCGAGATTGCAAAAGGAACGTTGCAAAATTTGCGTGGTCTATCGAATTAGCAGGCCTGAGACTCGCCTTGTAAGATAAAGGCTGAATTGAATTGAATTGAAATGAAGTGAAGCGAAGCGAATTAGGTTGAAGCGTATTAAAACCTCAAAATTTATCCCAACCACAAATCACCACACCTCACTTCAAGTGAACATTTCTGTGTAAAACACTTGATTTCTTTTCTTGTTCATTAAGTTTGCATTTACTCGATTGATTGATTAGTGATTCCTAGCGCATCAACTCCTTAGATCATTAGTCTCATAAGAGTAGGGCATGTTGTTTTATCGCGGTGGTCTTCAACCGTTCGATGGTGAGATCCGGCGCCTACCTTACCCATCGGCTATCCCACCAGTGGGACACCGAACCAGGCGGGGCAAGCACTAAGCTTCGGACTAGTTTCTGCGCATGTGTAGTAATGAAGTGCATGTAAGTGTGTGTGAAAGGAAGGGGGGGACAGGATACGGAAAAAAAAGCCAGGAAAGATTGCGCGCGGTCCGTTTCCTGTTTATTATGGTATTACTCCAGTATTCGCCTGGTGTTGAACGAAGAGTTCATGAATAACTACCGATCAGAGCCGCAGGCCGCTAGAATTCTCATTTAGACTGCGACTTAATTCGATCTAGCTAGTGTTGAAAATCCTGCCACCGTCGGGACTCGAACCGTAGGACCTCCGGGTCAGAGGCACGGCAGTGGCATTCATCAATTGATGAATTTCTTTTCCATTTACAATACCGTATGGGACTGTCGTAGGGTTTACCGGGCCGCTTTGTACTTGGGTCGTTTTTGGAGTCTGTCGCGCGTGCGGCGAGTGCTGTGTGCGCGTCCGTGCTTGGCAAATGGCTCCGCGGCGACGCCAGTGGACGCGGCGGCTGCTGGCGCTGCGGCTGCACGACACGAGGAGCGCGGCTTTGTTGGCGCGCGATCCGTGTGTCGCTAGACACGCGAACTCTTGCTTTCATGTCTTGTAACGCTTATCGTAATTCGTTTGCACTTTCTCTCGTAATAAGCGAAAGTTAATCTTGAAACGGCGCAAGGAGATGGGGTGTGTTTTCAGGATTAGAGATTCATTGCGTTAACAAATGGTAATGGTTTACGTAATTGGAGTATTTTATATTATTAGTTTATCATAATTGTATTACTCTAGATTTGAATCAACTGTTACACCCTTTCACGGAAGTACTTAGTGTACTAACATGATGCTTGTTAATCCACAAATTAGGTTCTTGGAACCCGGATTGGGTATATCTTGTGTTCTTTGGACCAGTGATGATCCGGACGATAAAATCGGTGGCGATTGTTAGTTTTTCAGGAGACAATGGGATCTTTTACGTCAATTCAAAGTTAATAGAATTTTAATCAGTAATAACATACCTTCGTGTAAAAGAATTGCTTATAAATTGTAGGATGATGGGCATTGCTCCCTGGGTCTCAGCGTTCGTTTGGTTGATTCGACACACAGAATTAGTTTTACATTTAGTTTCGCGAAAAATTGCCACAATTTTATATAATGTCCCTTTTCACGCTAAATTTAAACAAATTTTCATGTTTTAATTTGGAAAGGCAATCATGTAAACTGTAAGTTTCACATGTTTATCCTTTCATCAAAAACCAGTTTTTGATGAAACCGAACTGACCTCGTTAGTTTTTTTCACTTCCGTTTTTATCCTTACTCATATTCCTAGGGGTGAGTATTTCTGGTATGACGCTGAGGATTCCTGGAACAGTCTCAAAACATGCCGTAAGTGTACAGATCATCACAAACTCTGAGCCAAGGTGATGAAGTAACGTGGATGGACTTTCTCCTTTCTTGTCACCTTCACGCTTATTGCTGTAAGACATGCTCGTCACACTGGTTACACGCGGCCTCGCCAGGACTGTGTTTAGCCTGTCGTGGCGAAATCAAAACCCATAAGAATACAATTTCTCACAATAGTGCTTTAAAGAGGAAAGATTTTAATTTTTGTCAGATTTTAAACTATAATATGTACTGTATATTACAAACAATAAGATTATTTAGTTGATTCTTACCAAGTATTCTTCATTTTGTAGTCTGGTCATTTCCTTCTCCTTACATATTCGTTACGCATTTTGCTTTATTTTATGTTCCATAATTGAAGGCAAATGGCTTGATTTTAATTTTTTACTAGTTTAATATTTGGTGGTATTCAAAAATTATTAAAAAAATCAGTGGCAAAACGAGAGGCAATATGATAAAGGTAACTTTAAACGTTATATTTTTCGATTATGTTGTTTAAAATGAATATTGTCAAAAAAAATAGAAAATAATATAAGAAAATAAAAAGGAGATGCAAGCAGATTTGTTATTCAAACATTTTAGTAGCAAAAGTTCATTACGGTGTTTTGTTTAATTTAAAACAAAGGAGGAGGTTTTGCAAACACCCACTGTTGTTGCGCACTTATTAGAATTCTCTCTGCTTGTACAATAATATTCTGAGACGATTTTGATTCCAGTTTTTACGACATTAAATTCCTCGAATGATCCGAAAAGTTGGAGTGTCTTTCTTAGAATATAAATTTATGCTGATGTCATTTCTATATAACGGTTCAAGGTAAGTAGGTGCCATTTCGATTTAGGTTCTTCAAAATATTTAGGTTCTTCGTCTGTGTTAGTTTTATAAACAGGTGATTGACGGAAAAAAAATTTTATGCTCGGCATCTGTCTTGTAAGTGTTTAATTTCTTTCAGCCGAAGCAAACCATTAGCAGCAGTGCACATTGTGGAAATTAACGAGTCGGAAAGTTGCGGAAGTAGCTAAATGAACGTCAGTTTCCGTTGCTCGTTTAAAATCAGTGAAGTAAAAAAAAATGAGGCACTGAACCCGTGTTTGCGGTATGCAAGGTTTTGAAAGAAGGGTAATGATATAACGTTCCGTTCTCGCCGCAATGAAGTTGTCATATCACAAAGCCTGTGTATTGTTGTCATCAGTCGCTGGAGAGCGCAACAGCGGTGCACGGGGTTACTTGGGAAATCGGCGAAACAGCGCGCTTTCACGTGCGCTTCTGCGTAGGGCCGACGGGCGCATCTCCTGGGGCCGCGCCGCGCCGCGCCGCGCCGCGCCGCGCCGCGCCGCGCCGCGCCGCGCCGCGCCGCGCCGCGCCGCGCCGCGCCGCGCCGCGCCGCGCCGCGCCGCGCCGCGCCGCGCCGCGCCGCGCCGCGCAATGAGAGCTTCCGGCCCTTTGTTGCCGGGGTTTTCCCGACGCGATTCGCCTGCTCCGCGGGGTCCAACCGGGCGCTGGCGCTGGTTGCCGGCGCCAAAGGTCAGGGCCACTTCGTTCCCATGACTGGCCTTGCCCTCGCCTGGCGTGGCGGCGCGCCGCGTCGCGCACTCGCGCGCTTCCGTCCGCTTGCCTTCCAGCCCATTCGCGGGGGGGGGGCGCTTTTTTATTTACTTGTTTAAGTTGTTTAATTATTTAACGTCAAGAAACAGTTCAAAACTGTGGGGAGAAGTGCGTTGTGCACGATTTCTTAAATTCTGGATCCCTGTCCTTACCTATATACGGGTTGAATTCTAAATACAGATGGAAATGAGCGTTCTGCGCAAGAATTGAAAAGAAAATATTCGCCCCTGTTTAATAAAAACAGCAAACACAAATCAGCCAAATCCTTTGGGTTTCTATCCCTCGTGTCTTTTGTGAAGGAATGCACGAGGAATGCACGAAGGAATGTTACGAGATCATGGAGAACGATAATTTGAATAACTATGCTTCTATTTACCACTGAACTCTATCAACCGCGCTCAGAGAGTGAAGTTACATTTATTTACATTTATTTCTACGTTCCGTTCCGTTCCCCACACCCATTTTACTTTGTCGTTTCGTTATAGGAGAAATGTAATATTGCGGAGACTGGGCCGATTTTTCGGCAGGAAAACCCGTTTTGTTGGCCTCTGAAACAGCATAAGTACATTTTTCTTTCTCGTATACTTGGTATGTTATTTCCTCATACGTAATATAGTCAAATGCACTTTTAGTGGTTTAGTGATCCACGATACAGAAAAAAACTTTGCTTTTCCTCTGTAAACGTACTGTCTGAATATTAGCGCATGCACAGGATTTTCTTCGTTCACTTACCTATCTCGCAGTTTTGGTTGTCCCTCCAATTTCAAATGGTAATTTTAAGTTTTTGTAATACTTAACATGAAACGCTTACGTTTTCGAGATTTTGTCAAAAGTGGCTCTCGTTTAAAAACAACTTAGTGTTCGTTAAATAATATGGTATAGGTCCGATTTTCAATAAAACCTCTGAAATTTCGAAGAATGCAAAATGTTAACATTCTTTTTGATGCGTCGGGAGCGTTGTTTATATGCGAATAGTTGGCTAGTCTTGCGGACAAGTACTTCGCTCGCGGAACCTATGCTCGTTGTTTGAATCCCACCGGGATTGCCTGATGGAATCACTTCAAGTAGTATTAAAGTAGTATAGTTGTTTCAAGTAGTATTATAATACAAGTTAACTTCGACAAATAATACGAGAAAATATGTACAGTTGATCCTCACGGAATTCATTTGTTTTCCATCTTTCCTTATTCACTTACGTTTTCTCGTATTTCACTTTTTTCGCACTCATCTTTTCTCATTATTTTTATTGTTTATTTTTTATACCATTTAATCCTTTGTCTCGTTCGTTTTTGCTCACGATTTCTTCCGTTATGTGTCCCATAGGGTCGGGAACTTTACACCATAACATCTTCTATTTCGTAGAAAGGACATGCCGAAAATATCCAACTCTCCTTTCATTGAACAAAAAGCAGCATTGGATTGTGTTATGTATTACCGAACTGTGATGTATTTTTAGTAATCTTCAAGTATTAAATGTTTATTGATTAGGGCTTAGAACCACAGGGGCGGGTCTGAATGATTTGCCCCGCGCTCGTGGTGCGTTTCCCGAACGGCTAGCCAGACTCGTGAGCTTTGACGTAAATAAACACGGCTGAGCGTGTATTTGGGACCGCATCCAGCCGCGGCGAAGGTCGTGCATCTTCGTTAAAGGGAATGCGCGGAAAGAAAACCCGCGAGCTTTTGCGTTGTAATTGCCGGTGCAGAACGACCGCGCGTTGCTTGGCGTGATCATAACTATGCTCAACGGAAAGGAACTGACTTTCTTTTGTGGCGGAAAACTGAATGAAACCACTGTCATTTGCTTTCTTATTAACGTGTAAATCTTAGATATCGTATGTAATTGCACTCCGCAATAAAATGCATTTTAGAGAGATCTGTTTATTTTTTAGAATTTTAAAATTAAAATTGTACTGTTTATGTGAAGTAAATCCAATTAATGTGGAAGGTAATTGATTGTAGTGCTGCAATCAAGAAACAAAAATATATAAACGATTTTCACATTATACTACAGAATAATAATTTTCGGGAGACCAGTTAATCTAACGAACTGAACTGTTTCATGGATGCGATTGTTCTACGACGTTCACTTTCCGGTGCTCATATCAGCTACTTAATTTTGAGAATATTCTTTATAAACAATATCTGTACTTTATGATTTGGTGTCTATATAGTAGTATACTAACCCAGCGAAGTGGCTCAGTGCGTAGCGCACTGACTTCGCAATTGGGAGTTCCGGTTTCGATCCCCGAGCCGGCCATCTTGACTGGGGTTTTCGTGGTTTCTGTTATAAGGCGAATGCTGGGATGGTTAAAAAATGCCACGATCACCTCCCACCATCCCACCTGCCACTTCCCGCCATCATCCTAGTTCTTTCACCCCTCATCATTACCCCCTCACTTCATTCAGCATTCCCTGCAAAAGGGCAGGAGGCCCTTGCCTTTAATGGGGTCTTAGTTGGCTAATAATTAACCTTTAGTTGGCTAAATTAGTTAATTAAACGATATTGTTGTTCTTTGTTATATCGTTATCGCGATAGAACGGTCATTTTCTAAATTTAAAAAAAGAACTATATTTCAAAAATATATCTAAAATTCGAGATCGAGAGGTTGTCGAAGAAATATTAGTAACTAATGTGTTGTACAATATAATTTAAAAAAAACACACACACACACATTTCTTATTTTGAACCTTCTGACTAGGGTCTGTTTGAAAATATTTTTTTTTTTTATATTTCGTTATATTCTCGTAGGCTAAATGTACTGATGTTCTCAGGAGACAGTATAGTATCTTGCTTCATAAACATAGCGTTATAGCGTGCAGCGTCGCTGAGTGACGCAGCCTGGAAGATAATATCGGGTGAGAAGCAGCTTTGATTCACATTGCAATAAATGAATGTTGATTCCGGGTGAATCAACTATTTAGGTCATCACTCCCGCAAGTGTAGAGTGGGGTACACAAGTAAGTCGGCTTGCGGAGTTCTGCCGTTTCAATTTACTTGGACAATTCTAAGTTACCGACTAGTCTCTCGATATGTGCGGTAGTAGGCGCGCGCGCTCGTGTGTATGTATGTATGTGTGTGTATGTATGTGTGTTTGTGTAAGGGGAGATATGTGAGGTGTGTGGACAGGCTTAAGAATGTAAAAATTGCGTCGGATGCGTGCCCCTTTTTTGGTTACTACAACGGTATTCGCCTGGTATTGATCGGAGAAACCACTGTAAATTACCGATCAAAGCAGCCGATCGTTAGGATTCTCATCCAGACAGCTCTTGAATTCGACCCAGCTATGAAACTAATCCGAAGTAAGTGAAACTAGCACAGGCAACAGTGTTGCCACTAAAGGAAACCACCAGAGTAATAACGAAACTTTGTCCAGTGTTTACCACGGCTGATGTGGCTCAAGGCATCAACTGATGTCTGTGCAGTGCATCTGTCCGAGAAGTCGTACGGTCGAGTCCCGACGGAGGCAAGATTTTGAACTCAGACGCTGTTTAGAACAGAATTCTTGCGGATCCATGCTCTGAACAGTGGTTTCCCGTAATTTCTCTTATCAACTCCAGGCGAATGCCGGAGCAGTTCCCTAACAAATGGGTTACGGACTCCGCGCGATCTTTCCTTCCTCTTGCTTGTTCTTGTCCTATCCTCTCACCCATTGCTTACACGTACATGCACCTTACAGACGACTTCTCTGGTCACTAGTCGGGAGCTTAGAGTTTGTCCCAGCTGGGGTGGTACTCCGCAGGCGGAGGTACATGGAGGAGGAAATCTTCGCAAGTCGACGTGTAGATCGGCGCCGGATCTCACCATCCAGTGGGGTAAAATCATCTATCACCTCTCGTGATAAAACATGCGCCAATCTTACGACACTAGCGACTACAGCAGTTGACGCGTCTGGAAATAACCAATCAATGAAGTGTGTACTGTATTCGTACGGGTAGTTGCATTGAGGAAGGTCCGGTAGCGTTCGCAGGGTCACGCGGCGTGCTACGGCCGTGGACGCGGCTTTCTCGCGCGGCCCCCGGCGCGAAGCGGCGTCCGCGCCACCTGCGGTTTCTCCGTCGCGGGTGGCGAAAGTGCGCTCCCCCCCCCCCCCGCCGAATTACCACCTCCTCCCCCTCTTCCTCCTCCTCCTCCTCGTTGCCTCTTCCTTTCCCTCGGTCGCGCGGCGCCTCTCCCCTCGCACGCTCGTGTAATTGGGGCGCGGTGGCGGGCGAAGGGGCGGGCGGTCGCGTGCAGGACGCGGGAGGTCGAAGGTGCGAAGGCGAAGGCGACGGAGGCGGAGGCCGCGGAAGCGACCGCAGCTGTCACTCTCCGCGGCGAATTTTCACCTTCCGCACCCTAGCATGCGCTGGGCCTCTTTCCTTAAATGAAATGAACTGACGGACGTCTTAATTATAAGTCACTCGTGGGCTCGCTTTCACTTACGTTGACCATGTTTGAAAAAAAAAAAAAAAGAAGTTATTAAATGGTACAGTGATTCACGTAGTCCAACGCTAGCTCTTCTCTAGTGTCTAGTTTTTTACGAATATATTTTTGTACATGTTCTTCCATCAGCTGCACGAGGCACTTTATAGAAGGAATTTAGGAGATTACATCTCATCCAAATGTTAAAAATTGTTAATTACATCTCATTGATTTTCTTTACGTATTATTAGTAAATCATGCAACTAGATTTGGATGTACGCCTGTTTTGCAAAACGTAACGAGCGACGGTAGAAGTAAGTACTCTAATTTTACGCAATAAAGCAAAATTGTTAACGACTGCATACCTATTTTGTTTTTGTATAACATCCGTGTAAATAGTTTAAGAATCTAAAACAATTCTAGAGCTCAGTTCAAAATAGTGACTTGACTACCTTGATATGTGACATAACGTTTTATGTTGGTAACGTGTTTGTTTACTTGTGTTGAGTGCAAATAAACCTATTTGCACTGTTGATCTAATGACTTATCACAAAAAGTATAAGATCATTAATTTATTGACATAGCTAAAACTTTACGTAGAAGATTAATTAACAATTTATGGATGTACATTAAAATCATTGAATGTTATCTGCGAAACCATTGCATTTTTGTATCGAGTATCACATAATCTTCCTTAATTATTTCTGACCAAGGGCTTTTACATTTTTAATACTCATGAAGCATGACCAAACGGCCACCTCGATTACGTGGTAACATCTTTTAATGACCATTTTTCGCGGTACAGATTGATTTGTTCATAGTGACTTATAAATATTCCCTCTTTTAAGCGGTCATTTGCCAAGGACATTTCACAGATTAGCCTAAATTGGACGGTCACAACTTCCTGGCCATTTTGGAAGTTCCAAGATGTTGTTGCACTATAAGATGCAGCAGATCAGTGAATTTTTCTATTGATTCACTGTCTAACTCCTACTGTACGCGTCAAATTCCTTAGATCTTGAGAGATTTTGAATCGCTAACTCGCGAGAGAATTAGTTCGTTTCAAATGTAGATAATTTTCATGCATGCTATAAAATTCAGTTTTTGTTTTCTTTGAATGTTTTTTATGTGAGTTGGCAGATATGCTTTCCATTGTATTCTTTATTTTTATATAGGATTGTTAAGTTATTTGGTTCGTGTTTTTCATTCTTCAACGATTCAGGAAAAATATGAATGTGCTATACAGGTCTGAGAATAAAACCAGGCTCGTATATGAACAAACTTGCAAAGCATGTAAAGGAGACGAAAATTATCACTTTTCCAAATGTAGTACATGAAATGGAAAATTTCAGATACGTTACACATGCCACATTATTTCATGATTTTTTGTAACTCTGCTCACTGACGTTCGGCATGTCATATTCTGTCGATCACTTGATTTATTAGTGATTCCGGGAGCGTCAATTGCTAAGATACTGGTCCATATGTGTAGTTCATGGTTTATGGTGGGAGGTAGTAGTTATCTTCCCCTGCTGGATAACTGGCCCGACCTCCGTGGGCTTGCGGGGTTTTCATCAACCACGTATTTCCCTCTTACGGGCACCGGCCAAGATGGGACAAGTTCCAAACTCCCGACTTGTATGGTAGCGTAGTGCATGTGAGTGTATGTATGTATGCATGTATGTAGGTATGTGTGTGTGTGTGTGTGTGTGTGTGTGTGTGTGTGTGTGCGTGCAAGTAAGGTGTGAGGAAAGGACGAGGAACGAACGTCGACGTCAAAGAAATTTTCTCCACCTGCCGAACGTCTATCCGTACATGTTGCCTAACGAGGGGTAAATGTCACTTGCGTATATGCACGTAACTCCGTAACATGAAAATTCCGTTTAATGCGATTTACCACCATATGGCCATTGACAAATATGTTCATATTCTAGCCCTCTATAAGCCCTTTAAATTTATAACTTTTATTCTGAGACAGTCAGTAGGTGTTTGTGTGTGGCCTTCTTTGTGCACATGTTTGCGTGCGATACAATATGGAGTTGCGGATATGTATAGCATTCTTGCAAAGGCAAATGTTTGCTGCATACGTGAACAAATGCATGGGATTTGAATGACCGTTCCCTGCAGTTGGATGTATCTTGCGTGTGACGGGGGCGTGGCGTGTGTCGGCGTGACGCGATGCAATGATGTGATTCAGTGTGACGTTGGCGCGTAAATTGTGCATTAAGCTCGAAATTCAGTTATAAACCATTTTATTTGATATGCATTTGTTACTAAATAATTAATGGCAGTGGAAAACTGGTATGTTTAAGAAAAGTGTTAGAACTTAATATGTTGACAAATCAGATTTCATGTTGATTAGAAATACTGTACACACACACAGGCACGCACGCACACACACACACACACACATATATATATATATATATATATATGTTTATGTACACATATATATGTTATTTACACATATATATGTTAATATGTTCCGTAACTTACCTTGAGCATCTGTTTTGTAGGAACATGACAAATTTGTAAGCTGAAAAACACACACAAAATTTATCTTTGAGAGCCACGCTGGTGGGAGATACCGTGTTTAAAAAAAGCCACTAGACTACTTGTAGGTCGGTGCTGAATATCGCCATTCAGAGGGGAAAGGCCACAGCCCGTGTTCAAACATCCACTACACTTACAAGACTAGATACCTTCGGTATTGACGCGCCCGGAAGCACTAATCAATCAACCAATCAATCAATTACATGTTTTATGGGTTCATGGTACCGAAGAAAAGTTTGGTGGCAAAACGTCCGTGCGTCCTTACGTCTGTCTATTTATCTTTGTTGTCAAAACAGTTCTGCCGATGTTCTCCATAATTGATGTTACTCGATCACTTTAAAGGAACTTGAGCCCTTCTGAGTTCGAAACTGATATTTTGATTTCTTTTGTTTGTTTCTTTGCTTGTTTTGTTTGTTTGTTTTGTTTTGTGAAGCCTGAAAAACAAGTGAGTAGTTTTTACATTATTTTTTTGAAATCAATGTAATTAATAAAAAAACAACAGTTTCTCAAAAACCGCATCATATTTTTTTCTTTAATTTTATTAAACAAGGGATGCTTAAAAAGATGAGGCTGGTCTCATCTTTAGTGATTTGTGAATTTTCGAAAATTGCGCGTTGGAAATAATTGGGAGAGACAATTAGATTTTTAATCGTCGGCCTTAGTGAGTACTTCAAAGCTTCTTGGTACAGCGGTAAAGTGTACGGCGTGTTAATTGCTGGGACCGGAGATCGAGTCTTGGCGCAGAAAAAAATGGTGGTTGGAAGCACTTTCGTAGGTTCATGCAATAATATAACATTGCGGAGCATTTACAAATAATGAGAGAAAGTATGTGCTTTTTGTGCACTTATTTTAAGACTGAATCTCATAATTCACAGAGACGAAAGAACGAATCTTCAGATAATATAAAAAAAGTATTTTTTTGAAACGGAAGATTTTACTGGTGAAATGTGAAAAAATACCTTTTAACGTTGTATGTAGGAGACAACAGCTCTTTACATTTACTGCAACGTTCTTTGTGATGCCATCACACTTCCTGAAATAAATTGTGAAAATATCTTGATCTTCCGAAATGTGTCACTCATGTGTTGGACTCCTCGGGATGCATTGAGTGCTCTTGAGAGACTCTTGAGGTGCACGAGTAATTTCGTTCTTGGAAAATGTCAAGTGAGATGGAGCCTTCCTTGCTCTTCGCTTCGCTTCGATCGCTACAAAGCAGCGTTTAGAGTCCAATAAACGAATAGAAATGTGCCAGCAATTTCGACCTGTCGCCATGGCGACGCGTTGTCGCCTGTTTCATTTTGTTCTTTTATGCCTCTGTTTCTTTGCTCGCGCAGAGCCTCAATAATATTGGAGCTTCATGTTTGTCGTGTGATTTCGGTGTAAAAAATAAATGAGAACTCTTCAAGAAAAGAGATTAAATCAATCTGTTAGGTACGATATTGAAATAATTTGATTAGACAAAGAAACATCGATTGAACCTCTTAGATTTTGCATTTACATAAACTTAAGCAGATCCAGAATTTTATTTGTGAATTATAAAATAGTATAAAGGTATACATATAACATTGTAAACGTCTATTGCTATATACACGTCTCGCTTACCGATTTTGAAGTCAATTTCTATAAGTGCCTAGGGCAAAAGGTCATGAATCAGATGAAAAGTGAAACGTGTGTGTTGTTCTGTCGCCGCATTGGACAGTGGCTGCGCTGATGCACAAAGCAGTACTTTGGGAGAACATTTAAGGGAAACATTTCAGCAAAACATTTGGGGAAACACCGAGAACATTTAAAGAACACGTGGGATCCTGTGATGAACATGTGAGAAAACATGTAGGGGGACATAAACGGGGCCAGCACATTCAGGAATTGATGAAATGTATGCAGCTAATTGCCCATTGAAAAATGGGGGAACTCTTTACAGAGATTTAAGTTTTTTTATAAAGAAAACTCGTCGGTCGTATTTCTGTTGTCTATGAACGAAAATAACGGCGCGTTTTCCTCTTTACACTTTTACTCCTTTGTTTTATTAATGCCATATTCAATCGTCATTTCATTCTATTTGTTTCCCCCTTTTGAGTAGTGTTTCTTTTATGGAAGCCGTAAAGATTCCATTTTATTCCCCTCACGTATTCCGTAACAGACTCCGCAGATAACGCATTGCGTTATGCAATACATTGTGTACTTTACTTAGGAGATTACATCAATGAATTGGCTGAACCCACTATATCAGAAGCAGGAATATATTACTTGAACTCAGAATATAATTTTCTTTCTAATATTGCGTTCTAACGAAACTATTCGCGATTTGGCTAAGCAAGTGATTTGATTACATTTTAGAACAAAAGTTCCCTTCTCTATACTAGGATTTATGTAACCATGCACTTGACGTAAATCAGCTGTTCTCGGTTTCATCCAATCGGGAAGATCCCCATAGTAACGTCACTTTAGCGACATATAAGCACCCGATTGGATCAAACCGCAACAGCTGATGTACGTCAAGTGTACGACTGAATAAATCGTACTATAGTGCCGAAATTGCGTCGCTTTGTTTCGTCGGACATTCACTCGCCACCCGGCTAACAACTGGCTGCACCGCATTGACGCAATGTGATCAGCTTTGTGTATAGTGCCGTGAATGTAATCGTATTCTTAATTTTGTCCACCTTCGATCGCTGCGTTATAACAACGGTATTGTGCCACCCACTCATTTCCGCTGTCTCAGGTTCGAAAGCAATTCCGTGTGATAACGAATGTATTGATATGCAGACGTTTCTAGTCGCGAGCGAGCGTCGCAGTGGAAGGTCGTGCGACTACTGTCCCCCACGAAATCGCGAGTCACCGCCGCCTGCCTGCCGGTTGCATCGCCGCCTCTGCCCCGCCCTGCCCCTCCCCACCCCACCCCACCCCACCCCTCCCCACCCACTCAACCGTGCTCGGACTGTCGCGCCGCCCACAACGCACGCGCGCGCGCGATCGCCTGCAGCAGTTCTGCGCGGCACCGCGTGTCGGGGCCTTCGGGTGCCTTCGACAGCGGATTGACGATTCACGTCTTCGTGGTATTCTTGTTTAAGGAGGCAGCTTTCGTCTTTTCTGGATCGTTTGCGCAATTCGTTTCGTTACTTTTTCACGTGAGTTGGAATCTACTGACGTTTATTGAAGTGTGTATATGATGTACGGTATTATGTACTTAAGGGCTATGAAGGTTTTCTCGAAAGAGATGTTTGATGTCGGAACGTTAATTTTTTGTAACATGAGTCCCTCGAATTGACGCAATGGGAAAAACAATTTTGGACGTTTCAGTACTATTTCCCTGCTCATATGGGGAAGAGAGAAGTTTCTTTTGCTATCTTGAAAAGCCTAATACGTTTACTGTTATTTCTAGTTACGCAGAGCTATAACACTTCATTGAAATGGGTTTTATGAAGAAAATCAACAACTGAAAAGGATCGAGCCCTTTATTTGAAACCAACATTTTATTCGTCAATAAGATACTAAGGGAAAGTACTACTCCTTCTTGTGACTGTGTATGCTTGATTGTTTTTCTCTTGTTTCACAAAGTTTACCGTCAAAAGAACTTTCAACCTGGTTCATAATGCTGCACAAACATTATTGTCACTATTTAAAACTATATTGGCGAATTCGTGCTTCAAATGTTTCTGTGATAATAAACCATTTTATATATAAATAGAGAATTTTCATTTTTTACTGATTATTATTATTATTATTATTATTATTTTCTTATCAAAAACATGTTTGTGAACAACACTGACTCCGAAAACTTGCATAGTATTTTCCTCAAAATGAATGTGGTTGAACACCAGAGCCTGTGAATATGAAACGGAAGACCTTAAATGCTTTGTAATACTACTTCGTATGAATTCATAAAGCCCCTGTCACAAGTTTTTCGAATGTCTCCTACAACCAGTGTAGAGAAGTCTAGTGTCTAGAGGTTTTCCTTAATGGAATTTATTGCTATATTAATTAGATTTTTATATTATCTCTTAGGTTTGAGTCAAATTGCGAAAATTGTTTAAAAAAAGACCCAAATTTTTAACTACATTTTCTCTGAAGTGAAACAATAAGCGCCTATATACGAGTATATTTTTCGAATTTTTGAAATTTCAAAAATTCCAAAGGTTTATTTTTTCCAAACTTGTTGCACACTTTCAAAAGTGCAGATAGAAATGTGTATTTTAATGCACTTTATTCTTAAATATTAGAATTACAAATGATTTCACGTAGTGTTTTTTTAAATAATCATATTTGTAGTTTCTGTGTAATTTTGATTCAAATAGGGAACATTGTCCGAAGAGTTTTTCAAAATGGAAGACAATTTTTGGTTTAAACCATTTGTACAGATATAATCCAATGCATTAAATCACATAATATACGCAACACTTTGAGAAGGGTTTTGGAATGTCCATAAAATACACTAATTTTGTAACATATTGTTTATTGTTAATATTTACTTTACGAATATGTTTTATACTTTAATGCATTCGTGGACAAAATTTCCTCAAATGAGATCGAATGAAGTTTTTGAAAATAAATGTACATTTTTGGACTAAAATATTCATTTCTTTTTAATACAAAACAAGTGAGCCATCGATAGTTGTTGTTGTAGTGGTTGTTTATTGTGTACATATTTAGTATAGACCACAATACTCGGACGCTGAATGCGATAAGTGACATTTCCATTAATACTAATGTGTTTACGTATTGAAGGTATTTTTTCTTGAATATCCCGCTTTTAGTTTGGTAAAGTGAAGAGATATTTGGAGTGTTTAGTAGGGCAGGAGTTATAATATTATACGTAATGCTACGTAACTATTACAAATAGAAATACGAGAAAATTCGAGAAAGCATATGACATAACATCAATATTTTTTGCTGGTTTAATGGGATTTTGAAAGCCTTAATTTTTTTAGACAGCCGATAGTGAAAGCGATTACCTTTACGAGATGCACACCGTGCTGAAAGTTCAGTTTTTAGTACTACTGCTAGAAGTGTGATGATTCACAAATGTTCAGATAAAATTGTGAATGTAACAAAGAAAACAATTCTTTCGTCTGATCAGCTACAGCTGATCTTAATGTAACTCTGTACCCAATTAAGTAATTCGCATACTTGAATTAAAGTAATAGGAAAGTCACGAAGGCTGTGTAACAAATAATGTATGACACACGTGGTAAAAGTAATTTCAATTTTGCTCGTAGTTTTATTTTGCTGTCGACCTGTCACCACATGATTCAACATCTACTCGCGAAATAATTTGTCACTTTTACTACTCGTTTCCGAAATAACTATTTTTTATAGATAAAACCTGCTTGTGATATGTGAATAATATGCTTGTGATACTGTGAATAATACGTATGTATTGTTTATCTTATTATTAATTGCCGTATGAGTTGCTTGTTCCTTAACAATTTTTTAAACTGTTACCGAAAAGAGATGTTGCGTCTGCAGAAAATAATGTTTTCCTTCTTGTTGCAGGCGCACACGCTCCCTCAACGCTCCGTCGCCCATCCAACAATTTGGACCGTGCGGGCGCATCATGAAAAACTCTGCCATGGTGATGTAAGTATAGCAAACTGCTGAACGTGCGCCCTCCAACGCATTCGTTGTAGTTCCTCCGCCCTCTCCCCTATGCAAACTGTTTGCCGTCCCCCTTTTGTGTACACGTCTTTATGCTCTTCTGATTTTTCCTGATCTCTCCACAACTGCGTTATTTCCTATTACAGTCTGTGTTTAGACGTCACTATTAACTTTTCGTCTTAGTTGTTTGAATAATTGTTCTTAATGGTTGAGCTACATCATTTGCGCCTGTTTATGAATAATTCAAATGCAAAACTAACAACTGAAGAGCACATATTTAGATATACGGCGGTCCATATTGCCCATAGTTCGTCGGTGGCATCGACTATATTTTCGTTGTTTTAGGCGATGTTTCAGCTCTTCGCGTTTCGTATTTCTTTTGCGAACACTCACCGTTGTTCAGTGTTCTGGTTTCGAAAATTAGCGATAAGCAATGACCAACTTTCGGAATTATCACGTTTATTTCAAGTTTCTTTCGTACAATATCTTATAAACGTTTATATCAGAATGGTGTTGTCTCTAACGATGCCATGGAACCACAATTTTAAGTCAATATTTGGTGAATTTAATTCACGTTACAGTAAAGCTGAGGAGAAAATTTTTGAGATCTTGCTTTAGAGATATATCATGTTTATTAATTTCAAGAAAATTAATTTATTTCGTAAATGGCTCACATATACTTACGTTAGAAAGAAGTATAACGAATATTTAAGAAAAACATAATAATGTACTGATTCCTACAAACATTTAAAGAAAATTATCATTAAAGCTACAAACAGAAAAATGACTAGTATTACTTACACAGTTCGTAAAACTTATCTGCATTGTATAGTATTAAGAAACCATGTACTATGTAATTCACTGAACATTGTGGAATATTTCATGCAAATTACTTTTATGGATTGGAACAAAAGGATTACAGTTTCACAATTTCTTCGTTTAATTTATTTTAGTGGTTACTTGAAAAGAGAAAATATTTCGAAAATTTTCTAAAGAAATAATATGGACTTTTCATGACGAGCTTATCCTGCTCACTAATGTATTCAAGATTCTTCGAGATAACTTCAATGTGAGTAAATTATCCTTGCAAATGTTTAGAATGTATGAAACAGCCATAAGCGACGACCCATAATCAGACAACAGCAGATAATTGTGTTCCTGTTATGTAAGTTGAGAAATGGCTAACTGCGCAGGTGTCTGGATACCATCTATGCTGGTTAGAAAAAGGATACTGCAAAAAGGAGGAAAAGCACATTAGGTTGTCCCTGGTCGCATTTCACTAGGAAAATGATTTCGCGAATGAAAAATTGTTTCGTGGTGGGGAATTGGATGGTCAACGCGCAAGAAACTTCCCCACAACCTCCCAACGTCAATAATACGCCTACCAATACCAGTCCTAATCCATCCCATCCCAACAACTTTCTAATTAAATTCGCTCTAATATTCAAAAACATTATAGACAACACAAATATGAATAGCAAAATAACAAAACGAGATAAATTTTAACACCTTTTATGCCTATTATAAACTGAAGAGCCAAAAAGCTAGTACAGCCATGCATATTGAAATAAAGAGATCTGGAACCAATCAGAATACGGCGCTCCGGTCTGCTGCTACAATGGCAGGTTATTATGATTTAAGTGAGTTTGAACGTGGTGTTATAATCGATGCAAGAGAGATGGAGTGTAGCATCTCCTAGGTCGCGATGACATTTTCCCGTACGCCAATTTACGAGTGTTCCGTGAATATCGGGAAGCAGGTAAAACATCAAGCTGTCGCTGCGGCCGCAAACATATCGTGAAGAACGGGACCGATCACGACTGTCGAAAATCATTACACGTGACAGAAGTGCAACCCTTCGGCAAATTGCTGCAGATTTCAATGCTGGGCTATCAACAACTGTTAGCGTACGATTCATTCAACGAGACATTATCAATATGAGGTTTCGGAGCCGACTTGGAGCACTCTTGTGCCATTGATGACTGCACGACACAAAACTTCACGCCTCGCCTGGGCCCGTCAACACCGATATTGGAATGTTGATGACTGGAAACACGTCTGGTCTGACGAGTCTCGTTTCACATTGTTTCGAATGGATGAACGTGTAGAAGTATGGTGACAACCTCATGAATCCATGGAACCTGCATGTCAACAAGGGACTCTTGAAGCTGGCGGAGGCCTTGTAATGGTATGGGGTGAGTACAGTTGAAATGATATAGGCCTCCTGATATATCTACGTACAACTCTAACAGGTGATACGTACGTAAGCATCCTGTCTGATTACCTGCATCCATTCATGTCCATTGTGGATTCCGACGGTCTTGGGCAATTACAGCAGGACAATATCACAACCCACACGTCCAGAATTGCTACAGAGTGGGTGCATGAACACACTTCTGAATTTCAACACTTCCACTGTCCACCAAAATCGCCAGAGATGGAACATCAGTGAGCATACCGGGGATGCCTTGTAACGTGCTGTTCAGAAGAGATCTCCACTTCCTCGTACTCTTACGAGTTTATGGACAGCCCTGCAGGATCCATGGTGTCAGTTATCTCCAGCATTACTTCAGACATTAGTCGAGTCTATGCCACATCGTGTTGCGGCACTTTTGCGTGCTCGCGGGCCTCTACACGATATTAGGAAGTTGTACAAGATTTTTTGGCTCTTCAGTCTATGTGTATATGCACGTTAATGAAAAATCCTGTTATGGTTATTTGACATGTACGAGTAAATGAGCAATTTTCACAAACACCAATGTACAACAAATGAACACCATATTATAACTTGATCAGCGACGTACCATATTAACGTTAATATTTCTTTTTAGATCGTTTTGATTTCGTCCGTGTATCATTTGAAGCAAGTGTATCTAACAAAAAAAAATTGACACGATCTTACAGGATCGTTTCTGCGAGAGTAAAGAAGCGAGGAAACATAATTGTAACGGATAGAAATTGAATATTAAGTGAGCTATGATTCCTAAATATTACGTGAACTATTTTCGGAAATCAATGCATTCACCTTCAGGATTTTGCATAATAATTTTTTCATGAGAAAGTCGAGTCTACCCTGTCTGAAAGTGTAGTTTTTTCGTGTTTGTAAACCCTGTGCGAGTGCCGCTGACAAAACTCCGAAGACGTCACAATCGCTGAATTGCGTGTTTCAAATGCCATGTGTACTAAACTTGTATAATGTCTTTACTGCCAAAGAAAGTCGCTTCTCTTGGATATATCATGTAAACACCTACGTTCCTTTCAAAATATGAATATGCCTACATCATTGTGAAATTATCTTAAAAATTTCAATTGTTTTGTGAGAAAATCGAGAACAAAGGAGACTGTTGAAGGTCGTACTTCAACGTGTGGAATTCGATGTTATAGAAATGCGTTTTCTAAATACACTTATGTTGTATAGCTCACTGGGGTTTTATAGCGTGGTAAGGTTGTAGTATCATAATATTCAGTCGTAATGTGATTCCCAGTTATTGTAGACACAATGACATTTCCTCGAGATTACGAAAATGGTGATATTTAGTCCATTATTTTGCTTGAAATAAGAAGGAACATTCATATAAGTGTATCGAGTTGACAAGAGCTCTTAGTGGATTCCTTTCATTAATTGGCCTCTGGAGGGTATTATAATATATTAGCTGATCCCTTGCGATTACATCTGGAGGAAAATACCCTTGCGATTATGGCTGCAAATGGAAGAACTAAAAGAGTTACAATAGAAAAGTGCAGTATATGCACTATACGGAAAATCGAAACACCCCAAAAATATTGTTTCATGCCGTTTAATACTGATTCTCTAAGTCTAATAATATGAAGGAGGTTTACAAATTCTGAAACAATACAATCTCTACATTCCATATACAATCCCACTATTCAGTGTGAACATAGATATACACATTTGTTGAAAATGAAATTGAAATGTTTTATTATTCAATAAGATCTGGACGTAAATGTTCGTGGAAACAGAAGGAGGAAGCGGTAGGACTGTACCAAGGATCCTGTTACCCACCTTAATTTAAAAATGTAATACATCACATACAAGTATAAGCACTGTGTTTTTGAAGGGACACATGTTTGAAGCGATAGCCCGACAATTCGTTTGTATACACTCACTAAAGTTCGCAATTAAAAGTACTCAATTTTCGAACTTGGATAACTCTCTATCTTCGCTTCGCTAACTACAATCCCACACGTTTGGTCGCGCTAGGCTGAGATGACGTAGGAAACATGACGGAAGATAAGATTTCTTCTATAAAATCTACGTTTTCATAAAAAATGTAGTGATTGTATTACAAAACCGGTTAATAATAGTAAGCGATAAGACATCTGGGACTCACTACCATTCATATGAAGATGAATAAATACCGAATTTGGTTGAGTTGAAGGCTCAAATTTCTTTCTAAAAGAAAACCCTTAGCGTTTTAAATATGAACAATCTATGCGATTTTTATTGATTAAAATAAATTTTTGTGCTGAAAATGTAATCTATACAAGTCTCCGTAACATAAATATATTGAAAATCTGCGTGTGGAACAAATGCGAATTTTGGATCGTATCCTCACGATTACTTCTCAATATTTTTCAGTAAAAATTTACTTGCAAATTCAGATACGGTTTATTGCATCTATTTCGTAACGTTCAAAGAAGTCCCGTGAACATTCATTTACCATTCTTGTACTTCATTGTAATAGATTTGTAATATCGAAAATGCAACGCTAATGAATTTAATGTCTGACAGTATTTTCTCTTTTTTCTTCCTTTTTAATTGAGGAGGTTTTAAAAACATTTCTCAAGAAGGATTTTTATGGGCATGAACCGTTAATCGAAACCGGTTGCTACGTATTACTAAACAGAGTGCAAATAAATAAAGCGCTGAAACATTTACAGTTCAGATAATTGACGTACGTACTAAATATGCTTTTTAATTAAGATGCACTTATGCAATCACCAATATATAATATACAATATGTATTATCTGGCATGAAAGGCTCTCTGCTCACATCTATAAGGAGAAAATTTTCGCTCAACGCAATCTAAAATCAGTGGTACATACTTCATAGATACTACTGCTCCCGGCGCCCAATATAATTTTCCCGGCGTTTCTTCTCGTACAAGAACTAAATTTGTCTTGCATCTTGGCGTTGTCAGAATTGCGCTGAAGGATTTCCGGGAGATTTGTTGAAAATACAGTAACATAATGATCCGTGGCTCGTATTTGCAAGAAAACGTGCAAGTACTCCTGCATTAATTATATAACGGCTCTGTCTCTGAGCAGAAGAATCTCGGTTCTTGATAGACTTCACGATACGTTGGGCTTCTTGAACTCGCGCTATATTGCTCTGAGTTTTTGCTCTCAGAGGAAAGTATTGTACGAGTTTTTCCAGATTTTGCGGGTACAGATTTCCCAATTACATTGGCGCGACGGGGTGGGTCGGTCTAAGTCCTGGCGGGGTGATGCAGAGAAGGCTCAAATGTTTTCCTTTCTCCAACTTCATTCTCTTATTCACTATTTCAAAGATTACCATCATTACTTTAATATCCCTTTTTATTTCTCATTGCCCTTCTATGTATACTGAACGATCAGGTTTTTGCCGTGCATGCCTTTGTCGAAGAGAATGGGTGATCTGAGAGTTGAAGGTTCTGTGCGTGCTCACTCGTATGCCGCCTTAACCCTGAAACTTTGGCATCAACTCTGTCGGTGCGAACCCGAGCGATTCCTGACGTACTGCGTGCCCCAATATACTACTTTTGGCCCCTGCCTCTTCTAGAAGGGTGGTCGGGAACTACCCTACTCCCGATCAGTCGGCTCGGACTAGGTCTTAGCCTAAACAGGGTGAGCGGGGGAAGTCACGGCGGAGAGCGTTGCATCCTCTCCCCCACTATATCTCTGTCAATCCTGGCCCTCTATTGGGATGCTCCCTTGTTAGTCTGTTTGTCGGGCGGGGAAAACGGAAACGAAACAATCCATGCTACGAACCTCATCCCTGCCTTTGCCCTTTTCTGGAAGGAAAATATGTTTTGAACGGGCCATCGATTTGAATAGTTCTTTCTTCGAGAAGAGGAAGAGGAACTAAATTCTCTTCTTAGGGCATCCGCCGAGGAAAGGAGACATTTAAAAGTACCAGGGATTTCCGTCTGGCGCGAGGAGTAGAAAATCTAAGCGGGGGTGCGACAAAGAATGATACCATTCTTTTTGAAGCACGCACCGACGAGGAAATCGAAAAAAATCGTACAAACCAAATAAATTTGTGGCCTTCAGAACCCCTGTCCTTTAAAAGTCAGGGCGTCAGTGAGGTGTACAGGATCAAGAGGAAGGAGCACGGGAGAGGGATCCTCACTCCTATTATGATTCTAAATTTCAATCTTGTATTCGTTTCAGAAAGTATCTCTTGCGGAGTTTACAATCTCGTTCGGCTGTATCTTAACTCTTCTTGCTGTTTCAAATGCGAAAGGATCGGGCAAATGCAACGAAGGTGGCAGCGTGGCAGCAAGCGTGGCAGAAAGCCACGTATGCTCAAATTACGGCAAATCAAAGCGTGGAGCAGACCCATGCGCTATTCCCTGTGAACTTTGGAGGGGACCATGCGGGCGACTCCGACGAATGCCCTAGACGATTCTGAAGGAAAGGGACATTCAGAAAATACGAGTCACAAAAAGGTATCCTTACCCGAGGCCACATTTCGGTGCCTGGCGAAGAACCCTGTAGATCTCTCTGGATCTTTCTCGAGTTCCTCGGCCAAGACTATTAAAGCAACAGCGAGTAGCCAAACGTCACCTGCTGCGCATGCAGTGGCGCAATTTGTTCAGGTGTGGGGCTCCCAGAGGAGACATCGCCCCTCCCAGACGGGAAAATAGTACTCTTCACCAAGTATAAGAAGCAAAGAAGTGTCATAGCCGCAGAAGTTAAACTAATGTTCCACTTCCACGATGACAGTCGGCGATCCATCTTCACTTTGCACGGCGATTCACGTCCAAATGACCGATCTTCCAAGCCTCCTACTTACCTACCTACGTCGACTCCCGCGACTAGCTCTGAGCGATCACTAACCCCTCGAGCAGTGCTCCGGAGAAAACTTCTGCCGGAGTGGATTCTCTCGCCGCTTCGGGGAACAACGCCCGAAACGCTCGAAAGGAAAAGAACAAATATCTACACACGGGATGGTCCTCCTATCGTGGAACTTGTGATGTTTTTCAAGGAGAGCAACTGAGGATTACAACACTCCATTGTCCAAGCCCGATATGCCCTGTATCCCCGCGCTTGCGAAAAAGACACCCCAAGCCCATAACCTGATTGTACAACATCTTCCTGAAATGGCCATGACATTTTTCCTCCTGCTTTATAATAGTATTTGGGTAGAACTCACCATGACTATTCTGTGCTGATGCCACCGTCCTGCTAGCTATAAAAGAAGGTTAAGATAGATTTTTACGATCGAACTACCGAAGTATATCTCTTACCAACTGTGTAGGTTGTGTTTGTACTGGGACGCATGGTAAATTAGCGTTCGGTGTGGTCCTTGGAGAGCTGAAATGTGTTCACCTTAGTCCGTTGTGAGTTCAGAAGACACAGGTAAACTTTGAACCATCTCGTTACGTTTACAACAAATATCTTGCTCATTCGTTTTGATACAAAACCTGTCGTTCTATTTGACAAAGAAAGTGCATATGACACAACTTGGAGGTATCGGGACAGGTGGCCCAGGGCTTCAAGTGATTTCAAAGATTTTTGACTCTAGCTAGATAGCTAGGTCAAGTTTAGTCGCTGTGTGGTGGAGAATTCTAGCGGCCGTCTTCTCTGATCGGTAGCTTTCCGTAGTTTCTCCGATCAACATCAGGCGAATGCCAGAGCAGTATTCTAAAAACCGGACACGGACCGCGCGCGATCTTCCCTTCCTTTTCTTTGTCTTATCCTCACCCCTTACACGCAGTTATATGCACTAGTCAGCCAAACATTCCGGCAGACGGGATGTCCGGAGATTAAAGCTGACCCGACTAGTGCTCCGTTGTTGGGAGATATGGTTGGAGGAAGACCGTCACCTCGAGAAAACAGGCACTACATTTACAAGGCTAATGACCTAAACGGTTTACATGCCCGGAATCCTAATTAATTTATCACTTAGAGGATTGGTATTCTGGGAACCATGAATTCTTGGAGATTAAGGAGGAAGTTCTCTTATTCCGCCAAACCTTTATCTCGAACTGATCCTTTAGTGTTCGCGTTGGTGACAAACTGTGCAGGAGCCGACCATTTGCAAACGGCATCCCTCAAGGGTCGGTGCTAAGGATCTGTTCGCCATTGTCATTAACTGCATAGCGTCGGTCATATGAGAACCTGTAAAGATGTCGCTGTTTGTGGATGAATTTGCAATCTTTTGTACATCCAGCAGCATCATTGAAATCCAAAGTCAACTCCAACTTTTTGAAAAGAAAAGTTGGATAAAGTTTTGATTTTTTCGTGACATTGTTTTATGGGTGATTTAGTACTCCTTATGTAGCTCAAAATATGATTTTCTTTGTTACTCTTTAATTGTGTGTGACTTGTTTGACAAAGTATCACCAATCAATGACCACCAATCATTCACCATCAATGGAATTATCGTGATTTACGATCTTCTATCGAAGTAAATTATTTCTCACAGCTTTCCATTTTAGCATATTTATTTCAGAAACATGTGCACTCAAGTCATATCTACAGCTGCAGTGCTTGAGTCCGAGAGCGCGACTGTATTTGCGTGGGAAGTCCCTGCAGGGCTTAACGCTCTTGAAAGTCAAACTCCCGTGTGACCATAAAATTACTATCAACGCAAATAAAAAACGTATTGTGTTAAGTCAACTTTAGAAAACTTTTTTTTAGAAACTCACAACTTAGCCTTTTTTGAATCATTTCTCGCTTTAGCCGTTTTAGGGTCAATGCGATTTAAACGTTGAATTCTGTAATATTTAATTCAATAATTCATTTAATTGCATTGAATTCGTGACGTTAAGAAATGAGGAATAAAACAGGTTAAAACAAATGTCCTGGCCCTTCGGACCACTAGTCCCACTGAAAAATAAAACATATTACTAAAACAGAAATAAAATATTTTTATGCAGTAAAAACTGAAAACTACCATACGGAAGCTGAAGAAATCTGGCGTGCATTACAAAATATGAAAATTTATGCTACAAAATAAAATGATAAATTGTTAGTCTTTGAACCAATAAGCATCAAGCAAGGAAATACTTTTGAATAGGAAGGGAGTGAAAGATAAATCAATGTGGAAATATGTCATTATTGTAAAACAAATGAATGCAATAGAGGCATTTCATTTCAATCGGGTGTATTTCATCGAATGGCACCTCTTACGTATCTTATTGTTACTCTCGCCTCCCGGAAGACGTGGACTTAAACAAACAACGTGGCAAATAAAATTAGAAAATCGTATATAAAATTGATTATTTAAAAAAAATGCGACGTCGTGCGTGCGTCACAATAGTGGACGGGGCGGGCACTGACGTCAGGCACGCACATCTCCCTCCTTCGCCTGGTCGCGGCAGGCGACGTGGCGCGGCGCGCGGCGCCGCTTGGAAACTCGCTCCCACGGCGGCGACGCTCGTCGCGCAACAGGTGGGGAGGCCGGGGCGGTTCGGCGCTCTCGACTCAGCGATGCTGGAGCATTGTGGATGTTTGGATTCAAGGTTGGATTGGCGTGAATGTGATATTTGAATTGTATGTAGCTTGTATACACTTTTTTTTATGTTAATAAATCGCGATTAAGGAGTTCCTTCCAAATAAAACCAAACAGGACCAGAATTCTGTGGTTTGAAATATTGCACCATGTTATTCCCTGCAACTGGCGCTATCTTTTGGGACATTTCTTTTCGGCAAGTGCTAAACACATTGAATGATATAAGAGGGGGAAGTCATAAACGCGTTATCATGCATCTGTAGGCTATGATGGTTTTTGGTGTCCCTAAAAAATTCGAATTTGGACTATTTGGGTTCTTGTAGAAAACCCTTCAATTGAAATGCACATGGTCTACATCTCTTTTTCCTTCTCCTATACGAATCAAGTAGCACATTTCATACGCTCTGTTAGCGTTCTGTGGTCTTAGGTGGTGTAAAATCGTACTCTCTTTGCAGCCATACTTTCTTCTCTTCTTGTGGTCGTCTTTCTATTGTTTTGAGTAACAAAGTTAACATAACAATGTTACGCAGCAGTTTCTTAACGATAACTCTATCCCGGGGTATGTTTTGTGATGTCTCGAAATCGAAGACAAACTGCATTATTTTGTTATCGTTTCCCGCATATTCCCAACTGTTTACTCGGTCAAGGAATTATTCCTTCAAGTTGAATGACGTCTTCCGAGAATTGTCTGTTATTGGGTCTCGTGATAAATGAGTTCAAAGAACCGAGGCGAGAAACCGCACCGAGGTTTTCCCCGCCGTGCGCATGCTAAAATGACGGGGGAGGTCGGGCGTGGCGTGTGTTTGTTCGGCCAGGATTAGCTCGCGCGGAGGTCGGGCGCGGCCACCACCAGGGGGCGCCTCTCCAGCGCAGCTGACTCGCTCTCACCAGCAGCACGCCTCACCCCCCCCCCCCCCCGCGGGGAGCTAGAAGATACGCGACTGGAGAATTCGTTCTTTTCAAGGAGGCGGAGGAAATTCAGTATTTTAATCATTTAAATCGAAAGAATTGCGGCGACGATGGCGTAACGGTTAGCGTACGGGATATTATACCCAACGGGTTCAAACCTGATCGAAGCCGTGGATTTTTAAGGGCGAGAAAATCCTTCGTACGCCTTCGTTCGGAGGGAAAGTAAAGCCGGCTGTCCCATGTTAGTAGATTTACTTGCATGTAAAAGATCCTCAAGCCTAAATGACGCCTTTGAGCTAAATTCAAATCGCCGTTTCGTCGCCCAAGAAGTACCTCCTTTCTCCGCTAGTGGGTGAAAGGAACGTAGCGAAATTTGCGTGGTCAGGCGGAAGAGCGAGCCTGATGGCCCGAGTCTCGCCACGCAAAATAAGGCCTCAATTCAATTTAAAGAGGCCTATCTTAATTGATTCCGAGCGCGTCCTGGGTGGGGGAGAACTCCGCTCGGTGACTGGAAGTTCGGCGCGGAATCTCACCATCCAGCGGTGGAAGATCTCCGCCACCTCGGAAATATGAATTGATCTTGCGGGACTAATCACCTTAGTAGTTGTCTCGCCCGGAATCACCCGAGCGCGTCACCTACTTAGGTCATTAGTCTCAAGTCAGTGGATATTATATCTCGAAGGAGTACCTGTATGATGTTGTTCCTTTCCCCGCTGAAACGGGAGATCCAGCTTTAACCTACACGCCTCGGCTGACGCGATTTTCCAAGTATATCTCCCCTGGGGGCACAGTCGCAGACGAAGCTATAAGCTCCTGTCTGCCTTCGTGAAAGAAAGAAAAAGTTAAAAGCAACTTTTTGATTATGGACTGAATTTGATTTTGAACACTCGAAAATTTCATCCCATTAATACGTGGTGGGAAATGTCCTATAACGAGGTTGCAGATGTGATATTTGCCCCTGGTTGGTAGTAGGCAAGACTTCATGCACAGGTGTTGAGCAGGTCACGTTTTTGTCTCAAGGGACTTTTTTGTGCCTGTCGAACAGTGGTGAATGAGGACTAGCGTAACAATCAAGTGGAAATGTAACGTGTGTTCACAAAGGTCGCAGGTACTTAGATATTCGAAATTTCCCAACTTGTGAAAATCTTCCGTTTTCGACTCCTTTACATGCCCTAAAAATGTGTAAATTTTATTTGGAGACACTTGTATAATTCACAACGTTGTTCAATACACAAAATATTATGGAGATGAGTGTCACTATTTTCACTAAACCTGAGACACTGAATTCCGAAAGGACATTGATATTTCTAGTTTAGCTCCAGTTTTTTTAATTACAGTAATTACAAAATCGGAAATTATGAAGTTTCTTACTGGATTTACTTTATTTAAATAATGGGTCTCCACATTCACAAAACTAAGGTGTCTCCACATTGCCAATCATCGGCATGACATTGATATTTCTAGTTTAGCTCCAGTTTTTTTAATTACAGTAATTACAAAATCGGAAATTATGAAGTTTCTTTCTGGATTTACTTCATGTAAATAATGGGTCTCCACATTCACAAAACTAAGGTGTCTCCACATTGCCAATCATCGGCTATTCTTTCTTAGTTCATCTCATAATCAGTGGTGGTATTTCCTGGATAGGATTTCAATTCTTTTAAAGTTCTTAAGACAGTAGATTACAGAAGTTGCATTGTTGATGTGTACGGAAGTGCTTCCAAGAGAGATGTATTGTAATATCGTCTGACATTCCGCAGTTAATACCGAGGAGAAAAATCCCGAAAAGTGCTTAAAAAATCGCCACAGTTTATAGTGTCTATGCAAAGAAGTCACATTTGCCTGGGATTTGTTCGATTACACCATCTATCAAAATGGTTTATACTTCGTCTATAAACAAGAGGATGTACCAAAAGATGGGCAGCACAAGAGAACGAGAGCGCGAAATAGACTACCAATCACAGAACTGGAAGTTATATCTAACTGATTCCATCTGTTAAAAATATGTACATGAAAATAAACTCTGTGAATCGTAATATACTCTACAATAGGGTCTGTGTATCACGGCAAAGACCGTTCTCTTCCTGATGTTGTAGAAATGTTGTGGTCTCTATCAAGCATAAGCAATAGTTTTTGAAAAGTGACCAACATGTTTCCCGATGAGTGATAGTCGTGCATGGAAGTACAAGTGTACGTTTGTGTGTGATGAGAGGAAAGGACGAAGAAGAGGGAAAATCGTACACGGTCTGTGGGTTGTTTGGCAGGGTGCTTCTCTAGCCTTCTAGTATAAGTCGGAGGAATCACGGAAAACTACCAATCAGAACGGCTGAGAGGCCAATGATTTCTGCCGCTGACTACGGAAATGCAATCTCAGCACTAAGACGGCACATGTTCTATGAAATTTTAAAAATATATTTATATATCATTGTAACTTTACAACCAGAGATCACAAATTAATGTACACGTAGTTTTCATGTCCAGTGACTCATCAGTATGTTTTCAACAGTGTAGTACAACTCCCATTTATTTTATTAGTTTCTTTGTTGTTTTCCTTACCTTCAACGTTTCCTTAACTGCTACTGGTTAGGATTTTTTCAGGGATATTCTAAAGTTATTACATTGTTTCTACAAAATAAGTACTGTATGTAGTACGGTTAAAAACATTTTTGGAAATAAAAATTGATTATAATTTTAACACTTGTGTATGTATTCAAGGTCGAAAGTAAATATATTTCAGAAGAGCGGTTTACCTCGAGGCAGAGCGTGGCGGAGTCGTGGGTGGTCAAACAGCGACTCCGAGAAGCAATACTTCGCCACCATCTAGTTTGTACACTCTAAATTTTAAACGCTGCGGTGTCAAATGGTCTGGGCGTAATTATTATAGTTGGAAATAGTGCTGTCGGTTGTGTTAACTCGAGTAGATAGTGCAACCTTTGACTTCTGCCAATGGTTCATGTATTAAGATACTATAACATCAGTGTTCAATGTCGAAATGTAGGAGTTCAAAAAAGTATAACCGTATTAATATTGTAAATACATGTTTTTAACTTAAATGTTTCAAATAAACTTCGTTGCAATAACTTTCGATACGAGGTTAGCTGTCAAAGACATTTTTAACAAGTTATTGTCTTTACTGCATTAGCCAGTTGTGATGCTTAAGTAAGTTCTAGCGTCTTTGCAGCCTTAAATCAAAAGAACGTCCTGTTATTCGCCATCAGAAAATACGAATCAACACAAACTGCATTTTGAACTCGCATTGTGTAACGTAATTGGGGCCAATATGTAATGTTTATAACACCAAGTTGGTATTTGTATTTCTAATGTAAAATCTTCATTCATCTAATAATAATTTTAACATCAGGACGTCGATAAGAATACTTGTATATATTGAGAGGTACTTAATTTTTATATCATCGAGTGGTTGATGATAATAAATTTATAATTTTTCTTTCTTTTCCTTTAATTATATCAAAACCGAATTTTGCATTGTCATTGGCAGTAAGGTATTATCGTTCAATCTGGACTATTCCAGCCATACGAGTTATTTTGTCAGATATCTGGTGTATTTTTGTGAGTGATGTAGTTACTATTTTTATCTCGTATATATTGTTTGTATCAGTAGATGGGGGCTACAATCACAAGTTCGTAGATATGTATTTGTAAGATAGTTGCTGATAAAATGTAGATATTCTCTGAAAATATTTGTAAACAGATTTTCTTTTTAAATGATAATTTCTGTTTTTCCACGTACTGCATTTCAATAAAATTGACGCCACCCATCTGACGTTAATTTTTTAAAAATTATTATTACTCTTATTATTATTATTGTTATTAAGAGATTTTTACATTTCTAATGTCGGTTTCTTGCACTCTACACGCCAATGTTTTTTTCTTATTCTGCCAAGCATCTTCCTCTATTCTTGTGTTCTTCATTGTTGAATCGATGACGGACTTCCAATATTTCCTCGCCCTTCGTCATTTTCTTCTTTCAAAAGGGATCCACTCATAGACAAATTTTTGCATTCTGTCTGTATGCATTCTCATTAGATGGCCGTAACATTGGAGTTGTTTGGATTCTTGATTGTCGATCACTTGTCTCTATCTGTGCATCATCTAATTTCTTAGTTTGGTATTCTTTCAAACAGGTGTACTGACAACATCATCCCCCAAAATGTATTTCCATTGTATTTAATCGAGGGTTTATTGCATATTTTGTAACCCAAATTTCTGATCCGTCAGGACATGCTAATGTTGTGTCCCGGGCGGTGGTTGCGTTTCTCCCCAGTTGGAGAGAGAGAGATCCACGCCGACATACACTTCGGCTTGCGTGGTTTCTCCCACCAGGTAACTCCCCAGTGGGGCACACCTCTCCAAGAATCTCTCCCCAACCAAGAAGTTCTATGTCCGACTGATCTCGCGACATCCCTGTACAGTATTTGAGCAACTCAGAGTGTGCGTATGTTCTGGAGTGTGGATCTGTCACTCATGGCTAGGCCACTTTCCGTGCACCAATAGAGACATATGAGACGGCATGTGATTCGACGCGTCTTGGTGTCTGCATGGGGAACTGCTACTTTGTATTCGGATCCGGCCAGAAGATCCAAAGAAATTTTCAGAGACGTGTTTTGGCGCTGCGATCTTAGTGATAATGCCAGGAATTCTTCTTCAGAATGGATTCTTGGAGAATATGGAATTTTGAAGCAAATCCGGGGAAGAAATAAATGTAGAGATAGAAGATTTTGCGACATAATTTTCGGAACTAATTGAGAATGATTTTATATTAGGATTGGAAACTAACCCAGAAAAATAGCTTTCAGGTGATCGTCATACATTATTGTTCGTATTAGAAAAAACAACTAAAATAATGTAGCTGTATTCAACTCGAACTATTCGCATCATCAATGCCTGCAAGTATTTTTTACGGTGATTATAATTTTGAAATTGCAATATTACCAGTTCATATCCCATATGGAGTACAAGACCATTGAATGTTGGGAATTTTTGAAGAGGAGTATAACATTATCGGCTACTACGATTCATTAGTACGTCCAATGCCAGGTATTGTAAGAACATATTCGAACAAAGCTAAGCATAAAATAAATAAAATTTGAAAGACATTTTCAACACATGAAAGTACTTTTAAAACAGTTTACAGCGTCGGCGACGCCACATTCAACTAGTATATCGTACTGTGGTGCATGTAAATAAAAGTATGTGAAAGGGAAGAGGTTTGCACGAGGATGAGGAAGGAAAGAACTCTCGCTGTCCGTGGCTCTTTTGTTAGGGTACTGCTCCCGCAATTGAAATAGACAAGATAAACTACCGAAAACTACTGATCTGACCAGCTGTTCTCTATCATTCATCTCTAGACAGACAGCGGCTGAATTTGACTTAGCAATTTGCTTGTGTCGAAAATTCCACCGCCGTCGGAACTTCAACTCTACGTCCTCCAGGTTAGAGTAGTTTTTCATTGTGTGACTTTAACGACATATTTAGGTGAATGTTGCAATGTATTTGTGGTGCCTAGATAAATGGAAACTTGATGTAGGTAATTTCATAAACAGCGTTAAGTTAAGTGAGTTTAAAGTTACGAGGGAATAACTGTTAATTACTTTTGGACTACAAAACGAAATGGATCGAGTCCAGTATGACTTGAGTTGATGAATCATCATTACAACATAAGATATTCATTTAATAATATTTGCCATTGAGAACTCTACCATGAACGTTTTTTTGGTGAAGAGATGCGTGGCAGTGTACATACGCAGATAGCATCCTAATTGATTCCAACACTACTGATAAACCGCCGTCATTTCCTGTGTCATCCTCTTTACCGATGAACACAACCTCTCGTATTGTACTTTACGAAGGTGTCTACGGCTGAGGTGGCGGTCGCGCCATGGCGCGGCGGGGCGTCATGGCGTGACTCGCCGCGATAAGAGGTGGCTGCCGCCTCTTACCCTCCCTCCCGGAATTGCGGGATCCCGTGTAACTCCCTCCAGCCCTTGCGGCCACACCCCGACGGCCAGGGCGCCGTCCGTTGACCCCGTGGCCGGTGGCGCGCCTCGCTATCTGCGATCTCGGCTTTCCAGCATTGGGCGCTCCGCAAACCCTTTGTTCCAGTCTGGGGTAATGTGGCGGATGGGTCATGATTATTACTCGGTGGCGGTGGCGATGGTTTATGCAAAGGATGCTCACCTTTCTAGATAGACCGAACGCAATAACGCAAAAATATATCTCAGACCAGTATTACATTATAAGGGCACGTAATTGAGGAAAATAATGACAATCTAAAAGAATACAGAAAAACAGATAAATATTTTCTCCGATAAACTGCATTTCCATTTTGCTTAAAAATATTAGCATTTATTTTTAAATAAATTAAAATCGAATTCATTTAAATGAATTTTTCATTCCAGGAATTCGGCAGCTAATATTTAAGTATTAGGCATATTTTATATAATGTAGAAGGTAATGACGGGTAATTTTTTTTTTTAATATGTATTCCATCAGACCCTTGATTATTGGTTTAAATTATTTCTCGATGTCAAGGGAAAAGAAAAAATCGTATGGATAAATTATTTTCGCCGCCAAACAATTGTTGGTTGAAATATTTACCACTGTAGCAATGCAATTTTATGATACATTTTTATATTTTACTAATTCAGAATATATGAAACTTTAAAAAAAGCTGTCAAGCGGTTCAAATTCTTAATTAGAACTTGGGCTAAGCTGCTCCGCTCTTAATGAAATGACATTTCTTTCTTCCCAAAAGACGTCCTTCCGTCGACGTCTGCAATTTTCTGGTCGTTGGGCCTCCACCGACTCAGACGCCCGGTAGGAAAAGTTGGATTTTGCTGCTAATTAGAAAAATCAATTGCAGCCAGCGTCCCCATTGAAATGTGGAATTAAATTTGTATGATCGTACAATACTTTCCACTTGTGTCAAAGAAGGACCAAATAAATTATTCTCTCCACCGTTTTGAAACACCGTTAACGAGTGATAAAGTCGGTCGTCTAAAATTATTTCAGATAACGTAGGTTCATGAAATAAAAGTTATTGGTAGAGATTTTGAGTTATTTGTGTTATGTGTTTACGAAAGGCTGGAGTAAAAACTTTCCATTAACGCAATCAATCTAGTTATGACGAATTAATGATGATTTTATCTTAAGGAGTAACCCCCTACAAATCCTACTGCCTACTAATACTGGTTTATTAGTCGGCTTAGTAGTTTATTAGTCGTTGTCGGTATTCCAAAGAAAATAATTTCAGGCGTTGTGTTGGCCAATATTATTATTTAATTCAAGAGCAGCTTTCCATTCTTTAGTGATAGTCTGTCACCTACTGTTCGTAAACCAGAAAACTGCTAGGAAAACTAGAAAACCTAGCAGAAAGTTGTTCTTGTTTTAAATAATAATGCTGGTCTAGAAAATGCCTCAGATTCTTTTGCAAGATACTAATGCTGGACATATCAACTAGTGTTTTGTGGGGAGTTTTTTAGATGGTTCCTAGGAGACAGGTGTTTGTCTGTAGAAAAAAGGACCATAGTTATAAATTATTTGCATATAAATTATTTGCATAAATTATTTGCTCCAACCATTCTTTTGAATTTACCTCAGGATGTCATCCACTAGGAGCAAGGCAATTCTAACGTTTGTGACTTCCCATGCTATGCTTCAAAAGGTGCTACAAGACCAAAAAGATTATAGGATGAAAATATTTTTAATTTTGTAGATTTCGGCCTAAGAACCCTTTTCCCAGTGTAGCACAGTTATGTCAGAACATCGTATAATGTGTTGTGGATTGCGTGTACGCCTGCTGATTAGTGATATAGGACCGATTATGACATCGTAGGAATATCTTTTTCTCTACAATGTATTTAACCGTAACATTATGAACGCAATGGTTAGTATCTAACAACGAAGCTAAATTGTTTAAACACATTTTATTGTTGTCTTTATAAAGTAAGAGCATTCTTTAAATATGTATTCTATAATGAAAGGTACGCTACATGCATTCACATATGTAGCGAACCTTATCACACACTCGTAGATAAATGTCTTTAGAGCGATCTTTTTTTATTTGAACTGTAATCTTATTCATATTTAAGTGTAATGATCTATTAATATTTAAATGAGCTTTTTTGATTGATGACCCATTTTTCTTTATGCCCAGTGTGGCAGTTTCTTTCAGTACTTCTTGTAAATGATTGCCGACTTAATTGTTGGTGTTCTGGAATTTATTGTTGAACTCGATAATAATTTAGAATACTATGCATTAGTACGAGGTGATCTTGTAATTTGTGATTTTGAGATGGACATCATTGTATAAATTCGGTCATCGTGTGTTCTTGGCAAGAACGAAAGAAGCGTTGTTGAAGGCGTGAAAGGAAGGTAAAGGAAGAAGAAATGAGGAAGGCTTATCGCTTTATTTCCTGTATTTGACGAATTTATATTCACTTACCTACTGTATCAGCCCGTTACTACTTGGTTTTATCTTCCCGGGCGTTATTTCTGATACGCATTTCTTGGGAAATTAACGTGCGGAATGAAAATGAATTTCTGCTTTTAGTATTATTGGGAGCTGGGTCCATTACGCACCGAGCTGCAGAGATGTTTGAAAGAGAAGGTACATTTAAGCAACAACATCGCATAGTTGCTAATGCACGATTCCAGCGTTGTCGTTCCGTCTGATTTTTGTTACACGTGAGTTGCGGCGTCATGCGCAGACTGCTATCTCGCTACTTCATGGTGGTCAAGGACAGACCTCTCTCCTTCTCAGACAGCTGTTAAGCACGTGCTCGTGATGGAATACGTCTGACTTCGTATGAAGATAACTGCTGTAGATTGGGCATCCAATCTGTTGAGATTTTTTTATGAACCGTAACAAAATTCGTTATTATTGTGTGTTTGGAACCAAACCACAAGCAACACATGTAGCAAAACAGTAGTGTTGAGGTAGTCGAAAGACTTTAATTTGTTAAAACGTTGATCTCCTAAATGATACAGTAATGATTTTGTTATCTGAACATATGTGTCGTTAAAACATATTATGGAATTTTCTGGAACTCGCATTTCTTCCATTTTTAAATCATTTATGTGTTTCAATAAATGCATTTAAACATCCATTTTCGGCTTATACAAACTGGAAGGCATAAAATTAGTCCATTGGCTTTGATGATTTTTGTGAATTCGGTTTGTTACTGTTACCAATTATACAAACTTGAAAAACATTTGTCGCAAAGGATACTCTCTTAAGATTTCCATGTGTTTTTGCATTGCTTGAGGCATCTATTTGGAGGTTTGTGCGAATTGAAATGATAGCTCTGCAGACTATGTAATCTATCAGCGAGATTCCTAACGTAAATCTTATCGTAAACCGTTGATCTCCCTGTTGTCGAATTCTACTGGTTGTGCAGTTTAGTGTGTACAAAGTCGCCTGTTTATTGAGACTTGTTTGAGAGGTTGAACATGGAATGGTATGGGCGCCGAAAATATTTGCCCTTTTTTCCCACCCAAAAGGCATTGTAGATTGGCATTTTCCTAGCGTGAATGCATCGAATTAATAAAGAGGATAAAACGAATTTTATGGGGGAATTTTACTATCAGTTCATTTATTTTGTAGCTTGTGCATTTCCTTACGTCGTATTCGCGATCGTGTTAAGGCGGCTCCACACATGCGGTTTCCAAGCTACCGCTCGCCGAATCCGGAGTAGTGTGGACGGGTTGCTTGCGATTCGCCGGGCGCCGAATATTCGGTATTCGCCCTACTCACGGCATGTCGATTTTTAGGACACATCAAAGGGAGTGAACATTCGCCGAACACATCAGCTGTTCGGAATTGGGCGAGCAGTAGCTCGCTACTCGGCGAATGCCGAATGTGTGGAGCCCGCTTTAGGCGACTAGACTTGTGTGAACGACCACAATTCTGCCGATTTTATCAAGTTCCTCTTTTGTAACATTATAAAAGTATATTTGATAAAGAAATTGTTCACGAGGTAGTTCCGTTCCGACAAGGCGATAAATCCGAAAGCCCGCGGGCGGGCGGCGTTGTAGAGAGCGGGTGGTGGGGAGGCAGGCGCCGCTTGCGAATAGTGGGTGCGCCCGCCGCCAGGGTCGCTGCGGGCGCGCTTGCCTGCCTGGCTGCCTCCCGCCGCCGCCGCCACCGCCGCCTGGGGCTGTGGCGCGCCGCTCCGCTCCGCGCCGCGCTGCGTCTCGTCCTCCTCCTCACTCGTGATGCCGTCGTCGCGCGGCGCCGCAACAGTGATTGTGGTGACGGCGTCGGCGTGGTCGCGCGCGCGGTGGTAGCCCTGCCTCGCCGTCGCTAGCAGCGCCGCGGCGCCGGCGGCGCTCCACTCCGCTCCGGCCCGGCTCAGCTCGGCTAGTCCAGCGCCCGTGCCCGGCGGCCACGCAGCGGGCGTGCTAGCGGCGACGTCGCGTCGGCTTGGAAGGCGGGCCCTCCTGCTCTTCATGATGGTGTGCGGCGGCGTGTGGTGAGTGGCGGGCGCGGGCGCCGTCGCGACAGGGCGCGACAGGTGCGCAATGGTCCCGTTAAGAGCTCGGCGGTGGGCGGGCGCGGATCGCGGGCCGTGCTGTGGGCGGGCGGGCGCGCGGACAGTCGCGTTGGCTGGATGAGTGTGCTCGCGCACCCGTGGCTGCATTAATACGCTTGCAAACAAAGCTCGTGAGTAGGGTCCCCGCTGTAAAGATAACCCCAATTTTCTTTTTACGGAATTAGTTCATAAGTTAGTTCAGTGGTCCATCAATACATAAAAATAATGATTCCTCTAAGATCATAAAATAATAGTTTTTAGCTGTTGACATTCTGTGGACCTGGACTTCTCACACACGGTTTCAGGGATACGGCAAGATTTTTTGTACAATTGAATTTGCGTGTGTGGCTTCTTTTAAAAATTACTCTAATTATATTTTGTCGTTCACTTGATGCTTAGCATTTCGCGTTTCCTTTCGTGGTTCTTGTTTCCTTTTGTGTTTTGCTTGTGGTGTTTGGTAAGCTGAGGCACGGTAGTTTAGCTGCACTTTCAGTGACGTACTGCACCTGGGACGACTTCATCATACTTCTATTTTAATTCTATGGTGTTGGCTTGATAACGCTCCAGTAGACGAGATATAACGATTGCTCTTTCGATTGCGCAAGATTGAGGATTTGAGGTACTTGGATTCATCGCGAAGACAATCGCTGCGGAAATTGCTCTTAGAATTCCTGCGACTTCTGGAACCCGCTCTAAAACGTGCAATCGAAATCTAGTACAATTAGAATGAGGACAATGCACAATTACTTGTTAAGTGTTGTAGAATAAACCTTTCGGTTCTTTTCTTCAGCCAAGCAGAGCCACGTTTTATCATCCTTGCCACGCCGTTTCCAGTTAATGGTTAAGGAGCCACAAAACCATACTCGTTCTGTCAAGACTTTCATTTCTTTTACTTTTTTTTGGAGAATTTTCAGCTCAATAATGTTGTTTTACGCCCAATTAAACGTCATATTATATTATTTTGCTTTTACGTTGATCATAGAATCTGTTTCCTTGCTTCCTTTCTTTCAGTCAAGGAACAAATTCGACTACTATTTTGGTAACTTTCATATTCTGTAATAAGCTCAATTCATGTTAATTATTGTATGGCATTTGTTTTTTTCGGTGCAGTTACATTTTTAACATGCCACTGTTTATCGATTCCAAGAAAATATATTCTGTTGATGTGGTAGAACAAGCGGGATTCCCTTGTTATGTACAAACGATTGATGTCCGTTCAGAAATGAAGAATAATGCTGGAAATTTGAAATGGCGTGGAGGCACCAGAGAAATGCGCAAGCAATATTCCGGAACGAAAATACATTTGGAACTTTTAATGAAATCTTTGGAAAAAAGTGTAAATCAAATTGTTTTTTTTGGTGAATTTTTCGACCTTCTCATTACCACAAATCACTAATATTGAATGGTAATACATATTGTGAAGCTCAAGAAATTAAATTTACGTTCTCGAATTTAAACATCGGGTTCAAGATTTTTCAAAAAAGTTATTATTCGCCTGAAGATAACAATCGTTTCCCATTGAATATATTCTTCATTGTTCGGCTGATGGCCTTTACGACACCTTTCATTGGTTTGAATTGTCGCTTGTATTCATCACGATGCTTCATGCGAGAGAAAAAAAAGCAACTCTCAGCGAGAGAAAAAAAATAGCAGCTCAATTTTTCGCCAACGAACGAACGTATAAAGGAAGATCCCGTAATAAAATCTTTCAGCTGAACGACTTTTCGCAACGCGTTTGCGCTCGACGGAGCGAACAATCGTTTTTGTCGGGTGCGTTCATCTCAATTACCGCCGCCGGAGAAAGGTGGCGCGGTGTAAGGCGGTGCGTTGTGCGCGGAACGACGCTCGCTTCCCCTGGTACGCGCCCCGCCCCGCCCCGCCCCGCCCCGCCCCGCCCCGCCCCGCTCCTCGTCCTACCCGCCTGCTCACGCACAGTGGGCTCCGCGGGACAAGCACGAAAACAAAACAACTCCTCGGAGAGTCTAATGCCCCACCCAATGTTCTGCAGCGATGTCGCAGTTGCATCTCTGTTGTCCGGCGGTTGCAATGGCATGGTATATCTTCGTTGTTCCGGGGGAAGGTGGTTGGAGGTTGCAATTGTATTTCTGTGATGTTTGGCGGTTGCAATTGTACCTCTTTATGTTGTTTGTGGGCGTCAATTTTGTATTGCATGATTCCTTGAACTGTTTTAATTCAATCCCCGAAAGACAATTGAAGATAAGGTATAGAATATTGCTTTTCGAGTTAATAACATCAATAATACACATACAATAATACACATTTTTCTAATTACTCGGTTTAAGAACTGAAACATTTTAATCTAATTTCATAAGGGCTAGGTGTAATGATATTCTTCATAGTGTACTTGCATTTGAGTGTCCTCATATTTTTCACGCTAGAATCGTTCGGTGCGTCTACACTGTTACTTCTGTAATCGTACGATATAATCTAGCATAAAACGACGCATATTCACTAGTTTTAACCATTAAAATGGTTATCTTTTTTAGTATCAATAATAGTTCCTGTTTTCTAACAAAATAGTTTTAGAATACTTAATTTTCAAATCTAAGATCTGGGTTGAAATTTCTGTAATTGTGTTGACATGTATATGGACATTAATTATGGAATGTTGAAGCAATCATTTATTCATATTTTTAAATAAAATGTACGCAATTGTTGGTAATGCACCTTGAATTTAGTATCAAATGCATGGGCGATATTATACGCGTTCATTTTCTCTTCTCTAATTTCTTAAATCGAATTCTCCCTAATTATAAAATATGACTACTATTTGCCTTCAGTCTTTTGTATATTTCACAATGAAAAACATTTGCAACGATATCTTTAATTAGTTCAGTATTCAGTTGTTCTCATAAAGAATGACCAAGTATATGATTTTTATAAGTTTAATCGTTTCATTGCGAATTATGACAACTCTCCCCACCCCACTGTAGATGCTGGGGCGTCCATTGACTGGGACGTGTAATTGTGCACCATGCCATTTGATGCTGGTGCATAATACCGCACGTCCATTGACTGGGTCGTGCGGTATTATGACCAACATCGAATGGGATCTCATTAGGTTGTATACGTCATTGGTTGGTCTCTGGGACTGCCTTTCCGGAGTAGCATTGTGAAACTTACGCTTCGTAAACCGTAGATGTTATCAAACGTTTCACTCTGTATACGTGGACAGAGTTTAATTTGAAACCAAGTGTTTCACCCGGAATGTGTGTTCGAGCCATTCTTATTTTCGCGTCACGGCTTTTCTGGAGTTATCCAGGCATTACTATAATACGTCACTCACTTGCGTGTGAAGACATCCCACGTTCAGTTTGAAGACAAAAAATATTGTTCCACTCCGTGACATATTTAAGAATGCAGTTTGTTGAAGAAATTTTGAGACAGACCAATACAATATTGTATTACCTATCTACACCAAGGTCATTAATACAGTATGCTAGACTTCATTGTTCCGAAAATTCCATTTAGATAAATGTTATGTTCTTCCAAGGCAAATTGACCTTGACTTGGTCCACTATTTACTGAAGAGAATACATATTTGATAGCGGCAGTGTAGTCTGGTTCGGTGTAGTTGCCTGTCGATTTATCGAGTGAATTCGACCCTGACTCACTTTATTTGGATCGATGGATTATGCTGGTGGTCATCACGTTTGGAAGGGGGACAAAGTGGTTCAGCAGGTCAGTCTTCCCATTATCGCCAGGCAACTGTGCCCTATATTAATATTTTGTTTTGCTAATAGTTTTCTTTTTTATTGATATGGATTTCGAAGGATATTACGAAATATTTTTTTATAACTTCCTTTTCCCCCAAAGTTCCGTTTTTTGTGTGCATTTTTTACTGTAATATTGCTCAAAGGCTGCGTTGTAAAAGAATGACTTTTACGTTTCAAGAGAGCATTAAGCAATAATACGCTCTATAACAATTACATTCATTTAATCAGATGGTAACAAACCTCTGAGGCAATTGAGGAGCGATTATAATAATGTAATAAAAAATGTCCATTTCTTAAAAACAATTCCAGAATAAAGATTTCTGTGACTTTTGTTAGTGCTGGAATATTCATTCGAAATTCAGTTTGCAGATCATTCGAAAAAGTAACAAAGAAAATATGGGCACCTCAAAGCACATCAACTGAACCATCCTGTTGTAGTGAATTGAAGAAGCTCGTGACTGTTCATACAACTTTATGTGCTGATTCACCTGGTTACGTCATAAATTTGAAGATCATTTTCTCTAACTGAGAATGTTTTTTTGGAGTGGTCATACTCTTTCGGAATGCATGCACGAGTATTACTGTCACACAGGCTTCGCAGTTCAGAAGGAAGGCTGCATTTTTTTTGGTACTCGTAATATCATTTCGAAATATGCTTAGTTTCGAAAAATGCCTTTAAATGTTGCTTTGAGAAAATAATAATTATAAGGTTTATTCGGCCAAAACGTGGTCATTGCTTAATGTAATGAATATTGAACTTAGTATTTTATTTCAGTGTTGTAACACTACATAAAGATGTTTGTTAAGTGCCTGAAGTTGTGACATAACATCAACCCTTGAAGTATAACGACGTTGAGATAAAATCGTTTGACGGTTCAAAGAATTGCGATATTAGGGCCTGACAATTCCATACGTCATGGTAATGGTCACGTTTCCGAATTCCCTCTTGCACTTATTTATTCGTCGTTCGCCTGTCGCAAATACCTGAGTACCTCGTGTCTCACGTGTTTGTTTCAAGGTCTTTAAAAATGCTTTCGATTAACTGTTCGTAGGTAAAGTAGTATACGCCCTAGGAAAACCGGTCTCCTCCACGTGTATTGAAACGCTTTCCGCATTGTTTAATTTAGCGGGGTAACTGTCATAGGACAGGCGTTTCATAGACGTTGAGCCACGAAAAGTACATTATTGTGTACTCGTAGTAACCGAGTAACCAAGTCCGCCCGCCCGCCCGCCCGCCCGCCCGCCCGTCCATCCGTCCCTCTGTCCGTCCGTCACTCCGTCCGTTCATCCCTCCGTCCATTCGTCACTCATGGTTAACCCATTTCCGTTCCACCAATGGGGACAAATGTGTCATTCGATGCGCCTCGGTCTCCTAAAGGGGAACTGGTAATTATTTTGTAAATTCATACAGAATATTCCAAGACATTTTTCAATAACACTTGTTTTATTGTTTTTTTAAGTAACTAAAACGCGTTTTGGGTGGCCTATAACACAGAGGTGATCATTAGCTAATTAAATTCCTCTCGACATAACTCAATTGGCACAAACCTGTTTCCTCTCGGATATTCTTGAAGAATTCTAAAAAAAAAAAAAAATAAATAAAAAAAAAGAAAGCACGTGTTTTTGATGGATTCAATGCACCGGCAAGAATATTAGTGAAATGCTATGTATTTCTATACAGTCCTTCCGGCAATTACACACGAATCGTTACAACTTGATTCATAAGATTGACGATAATTAAACCTACTTTTGCAATGCATTTTGGGGAAATGTTGGTGGGGGATTAAACACCTAAAACACGTTTTGGGGGAGGACAACTTTGAAAGTGGTCAGTGATCAAATTTGATTACTCTCGTCTAGACTAATCGATTGGTTCTATATTTAGGCGTATATTTGAAAAATATTCTGGAAGAATTCTAGAAAAACAAACAAACATTTTGGAGGGGGGTGAAAGTATGTACAGTGTTGAAACGTTGTGGATTAGACTGCTGCCTTAAACGAAACATGAATATTTAGGACACGATTCAATTATATTGACTATAGTTAACGTAATAATGTAATGAAACATGCGTTGTTAAAAAAAATATTTCTATTACTTTTCATGTTTTTTTTTTCTAAGGGTAGACGAGCCAGGCAACTTTGTTCTTTTAATTTTTTTTTTAATATGAACTTGCGATGCACAAATAAAAATTGTGTCGAATCCTCTGCCGAAGGCCCCAGGCTAAATGAGTGATATATAATTCCACGCGTCCGCTCCTTTCCGGATCGATTGCTCGACCTCTGCGCGGCGTGCATGACCGCGAGAACCGCCGCGCCGCGCCGTGCAAAGCGCGTGCTGAGCTACGCTGCGCAGTGTTGGAGGGCGGGAGGAGGTTCGCTTGCCCGATAACGTCGCGCCGCTGTTGATAGCGCCGTTGTTGGCAGTGCATCCTCCTCCACGGTTGAGGAGGAAATGGAAAATGACGCTATGCTGGGACGGTGTTGCCCTGGGTTACTATAGTTACAACTGTGTGGTGCTGGGCCTTAACTTAAAATATGTTTAGCACATAGTATCAGTTTGGTGCAAGTCAGTTTTTTAACATTGTTTTGTATACATTTTTATAGTGTCATTTTTAATGTGTCGGAAGAATGAAATTCAAACCGCAACTTCAAAGAGTAATTAACATTCTGGTAGTGCATTGTCAAAACAATATGTGCGAATCACAATTTTTGGGAATCTGAGTTCAATGCTAATCTTTACTCGTTTCCATACTATTTTCCAATTGATCATAAGAGGTTTATCTCGGTAAATGCCAAATTCGTTATCTCTGGTTTGATAATGCTGACTCATCATACAAGTTGCTCACTGCATGAGATCGTGAATCTCTCACCATAAAAAACAAACAAAAAAAACAGCGTCTCTTGCTGCGTCGTTATTTTGAACCACCTATCCAGCTTATCGGTATGTTGACTTGTCTAGTCACGAGGGTTTCGAGTACTTTGGGTTAGCTCACAGTTGCTACTTTCCAACAAACTCTTAACACCTGAAAGTACTCTGTTCTTGCAGATTGCATTTTAAGGAGCATATCAATATTACAAATTTGTTCGAGATTTTTTTTCAGCAGTATTACTCAAGTACCTGCTGGATGCTTCCTTTGAAATGTAAACTTCTAATCAGTTGTTCACGCATGTTACACTCCTGCGAAATATGTTCACGCAATATTACACTCCTACAAAAACAGCCTGTTTGTTTCAAAATACCAATGTATTCTGACGAAGAGGTGAGTTGATAGGGCACTGTCATGCCTGACGACCATATATTCTCTTCTTGTAGTTAGTTGTGTGAATATTAAGAAGCGTGCTTTCTCTTTTATCCGAAAACGTTGGACATGCCCGGAAGTGAAATGTCAACCGTTTGTATTCATCACTATTTTACAACTCACTCCTGGCTATTGTATACGCAGATCCGCAAGTACAACTTGCTACTCTGGAGGTGGGTCATCTCTGATAGAAAGCCAATTTGTTTCAAAATTAGTGAAGCTCGGTGCGAATTAATTGATAAATTAAATATTGCAAAGTTCGGATATTGCAAATACTCATAATACAACACAGTAATGTATGTTTATGCATGACTGCTCAAACTGTATATACCGGCATATTGAAGTGAAAATATTTTAAAACGTAAAGTAAATCTTGAAACACTTTGGACTTTAATTGTCGGTCCGTGAACACTGACCTAACTTATTCTTGAAACAACGCAAAAAGAACAAACACCGTGTAGAAAACCTACGGATTGTATTAAATCGTGCGATTGAGCCGAAATGGTATTTGCATTCTCAATTCTTCGGCATAATGGCTAGGTTGTTGCCCCTCTAATCTTTAAAGAAAGTTTGATACCTGTTTGTGCATGTGTCAGAGAATTGGACGCTTGTTGAGGCCTGGAAGCAACCTTCACTTTCAAAATTAGATACCTTGTAAATGAGAGACTTTCTGTAAGTGCAAGGGGACCGGGCGACTGTTGAGTCCCGGGAGAAACGTTCCCCCTGGAAAATTAGATACCTTGTAAATGAGAGACTGTTCGTGCAAGTGCGAGGGGACCGGCCGACCTTCACCCTGTCGCACGCGGCAGCGAGCCCTTTGGTCCCCTGCCTGGGTGCACGCGGCCACCGCGTGCCCACCACCGTCGCTGGTGGGGGCAGGGGCTTGGCGAATCGTATTGATGCAGCCGCATGGCCGCCAGCTGACCATGAGCCTCGCGCGCGGCGCCCACCACGCCCATGCTTACGCCCACGCTCCAGCCCCTCGCCCCAGCTCCACGCCCCCTGTTCCCAAGCCTCGCGCTCTACGCCCCAGATCCCCACTCCCACACTCCCCACGCCTCCACTCCCGCACTACCGAACCCCCCAAGCTCTCGAGCCTCCAAGCCTCCAAGCCCCCAAGCCCCCAAGCCCCCAAGCCCCCAAGCCCCCAAGCCCCCAAGCCCCCAAGCCCCCAAGCTCCCTGTCCGCACGCCCATGCCCGTGCCCATGCCTCCAGACCCCAGGCCCCAATCTCCCAAGCTTTCACGCCCCACATCCATACGCCCCAATCCTGAATTAATTAATTTAACTGTCAAAAAACAGCAAAACCTGTTGGTGGCGTTTAGAATGGCGAAAAGCTAAATTGAGTGTTCTCGGCGCATTCTTCGTTTCCGTTTGTGCCCTTCCTTTCGCGCAACTACAGTTCAAGTGGATTTTTTTCTCAGTCTCAGTATTTTTTCCCGCGTACTTTTTTCGGAGATAACTTTTTAAATACGTTTATTTCTTGTTTTTAGATAATTTAACCCCTGCCTTTCTGTAATTGCACTTATTTTTCTAGTGAAACAAGTTATTATGCCTTTTTGCTTGGATCATCGTAATTGACCTTCATTGCCCTGAATAATTCATTTTAGTGTCTTTGGTTCGAATCGATTCTGTTACGACGATGTGTTATTCTCCACCCTAAAGACCAAAAATGGTGTATGAATTATTGATTTTCGTGTCGGCACGAATCTTTGCTCTCAGTTTTGCGATGAATGTTTAGTACTTCAGTATTTTTAGTACTGTGTGTCCTATAGTCATAATGTGTATACTAAAAACTTCAGTGCAGTTTTAATATCATTCATTTTTTTTAACTTTTGCTATATAAACGATACGTTAAGTAATCAGATATGCTAACACACCTTAGATACACAAATCATTAGTTATTGACCCACCTTGTTTCAGTGTTTATATTCACCCAATCCAAAGAATTAAGAATTACATTAAAACATTCATAACTGTTATCATATGTAGGCCCACAGTAAGGCCTATTAACTTATTCATATTTCTCAATTATGTGCTAAATATCGTAGACAAATCAGCTCTTAAATTTTAATATTTTCTTTTCATAGAGAGTTTTCAGGTACTAATTTCGGAGCTATAAGCATAATGCAGAATTTGTTGTATTTAAGTGCGCGTGATTTTAATATAAAGCAAAAAGCCTCCTTATGAAGCGAGCAAAGTTTATTATAAATGCACTGCAATAGGCTGCTCAAAACAAATATAATTAACGAAGAATAGAATATTTCCTCATGACTGGACGCCGAAAGCTGGTTGACTTATCGATCTAAATTTCGTCTGTTTTCATCCGATACATGCCATTGCTTCGCTTTCCGAGTATTCGATACTTAGTAATTTTTAGTTGCAAGACCGAGGGATCGACCGATTCCAGATTCATTATGTCAGAGCTGTACGTGGGTATTGAAAACAAGTACACGTGCTTCTCGGGGGCTATTTTAATAGCTTCTATTACGCCGAGTATGGACAAGTGGCGACCGGTTGTTAAGTTGTCAACTTCAGCTGTCCGCTGGCGCGTCTGCTTCGCTTGCGTAATGAAGCATACTTCGAGCTCTGATTATACTGCGTCAGCTGCAGCGTCACCGAAAATACGTTTCAATGGAAATGCTTTGTTTCCCCATGTTATTACAAGCGCTGTTTAGAATGCTAAAGGCCGTGATTAAGATTAAAGATACATGTGAGATTAATTTTAATCGAACCTTTTTGTACTTGAGTATTTATATCGATATTAATGTGCATGACATTGAAGTTGTGTGTAATTTCTGTACTGCGGTCGTCTTTTAGAAATTTCGATTGACGTAAGTTTTGAATATTTTTTTATGACTACTGACGGTAAATCTAAACGATATGTCAAATTATTGTTGCGGAAGTCATTATGAGAAGGGACTATTTCGGCCATATTATTTTATTCATATCGCGGTTATTGGGTTTGTTTGGGAAAGCCAAAGAATTTCATGTTCCCCGTGTCTAAACGGAATTTCCAACAACAGAAGGTGGGCTTTCCATATTCCAGGCGAGAGTTGTATTAAAATGAAATAATGGTGTCTCTGCTCAGCAGGGCTCATCCAGTAATAGTCTTTCGGGACGCACCGACGACAGCCATTGCATCGAATTCGAATCACCATCCTCTGACTTGCTCTTTTTGGTTTACGTCATCCAGGTGTGATTTACGGAGTAGCCGAATATGATTCTCGTCCATAACATCGCATCCAATGTGTACCTTCTCGCGGGATGCAATAGCAGTCTGTTCCTCCAGTTCGTAACCCGGTCGCAGGATTTACGACGCGACCGCGAGAAGCGGCGAGAGCGGCGGAAGAGCCCGGGACGAGCGACGCGCATCCATTTGTGCAACGGAGCGGAGTGGGGCCGTAAATCAGAGAGCAGGGCTGCTTTCAAGGAATCGGAAAGTGGGGGAGCGCGTGGGCAGGAAAGTTCAGTGGAGCGAAATCCTGTGGGGCAATGGTGCTGACTTGTGCGTGATTTTGTTAGTTGCTCTCTGGCTCGGTTGTGCTAAGAATTGTTCAGTTATGAAAAAAAGTATGCCTAGTGTGAGAACAAGGCATTTGGTTGGACAATTATTGAAATGAAAAAAAAAGAAAAATACTAGAATAGAAAAATAGTTTCTCGAAAAATTAATAGAAAAGAAACAAAATGGTTTTTATTTAAGATGATGGCCATTGTGATCATACCATTGTACACTATCATCTTGTATATTGCAATCAGAAGAAACTCGTGGCTTCTTGTTGAATGTAGTTTGTGTCCAAGAGATAAATGTGCACTTCAATCATTTAAAAAAAATTATATGCGCTTCGCATATGATCTATATAATGTATTATTTTCTCTCAAATTCACTTAGAGCAGCACATCTCTTGATTTCCTTTCTTTTATCCCTTGATGAAATAATGTGATCAGCCCCAGCAGAAGTATTAACTTTTATTTATTCTTGGTATTTCATAGTTTATAACTATTTGAACAGTTCGGGCCTGTGTACATTTTTATGTAAAGTGTTACGCATTTTCTAAGCGAAAGGCCAGAGCATGTAGATATTATCTTTATTTGAAAATCGACCATGCTCATGTTTATTCCCAAAAGCAGCATGCTCATGGCACCCTATACACAAGCTAGAGCAATGTTTGATGTACGTAAATGTAAAAAGTCTTGCCTGAAGACCTCTTTCATTTCCTACCACACTTGACCTGCCTGCTCTTATTTATGACTACTGAAAGTGAATACTCCTTGTTAGTGCATGACTTTACAAGTTTTGCCTTCTCAGATAAAATGTATTTTAGAAATTGAATGGAATACATTTCAATGTTTGTTGTGATGTGTGGAGACAATGGTATTCTGAAAATATTGACTGTTGATCGTTAGTAAGAAATGCTGATGTGAACCATCAACTCCAAAAACTGAAGAAACACGACATTCGTGAATTTGACCAAAAATGGAAAACATAACATTAATTATTATAAGTAATAGAGAATGAATGTACGAATTGCATGTCACATGAAGTAAAACGGAAGAAAATAAGATAATAAAGACATTCCACGCAATGATGCACATTAATCGTCCGAATACGTTTAAAATAAATCGGATAACGTCACGTCCATACCGCACTAGCGTAGGCGTAGGCGGCCAAACAACAGTCCGAGTGTGTGGCTTTCCCAAGCAATTGTGAATTAAAGAACGATGGTGAGAGCGAAGTGGTTCCTCTCTCAACACGAACCTGCGGGCGTGCAGCCATTTTCGCGCAGTGCGTTGGCGAATTCCGGCGCCAGCTGCCGCGCCGGGGAACGCCTGCGGAAGAGGTTGGGAAACGGCGTTCGGGCCTTGGACGCGCTACGGTACGTGGAGGGCGGCGGCGGCGGCGCTTTCTCTGCTCCGCTCGCGCGCGCAAACACTGCCTGCCGCCCACCGCCGCCGCCGCCGCCGCCGCCGCCGCCGCCGCCGAGCGCTCTCTCCCCGCTGACGACGCGCCGCGCTGCGTGGGCGCCCCTCCTCATCCTCTTCTTCTTCCTCCTCCTTCTCCTCCTCCTCCTCTTCCTCCTCTTCCTCCTCGTCCTGCTCCTCTTCTCGTCCTCCTCCTAGTCCTCCTGTTCCTCTTCCTCGTCGTCTTCGTCCTCATTGTTTCCTCCTCTTCTCATCGACCTCGTCATTCTCTTCGTCCTCCTGCTTCTTCTCTTCCTTGTTCTCGACATAGTCTTCGTCGTTCTCCTCCTCCTCGTCCTTGTTCTTCCTCCTTCTTTTCCTTCTCGTCCTGGTCGTCGTCACCCTCGTCATCGACGCAGTGACGTAGCACGCGATTAGGGTTCGCAGGCAATCAAGAGAAGATTTTTGCCAGAGGCCATGCAGCATATGGTGGAACGGTTCAAGACCCTTCTTGACGAAAAGCCAGCGAATCCGCTGGCTAGGATAGTATCAGGGTACTGATACTACGGTCAGTGCTGTATCTACTCAAACAAATTGACTACCGGAGAACCACAATTTGACGACTGGTATTATCCAGAAGTATTTTTGAATCAGTAAAGTGAATTGATCCTTTTTTTTTTGAATGAAATATTAATGACAATTTGTTCCGTGCATTTCGTAAGTAATTTGTAACAATTACTATGAGCAAAATTCAAACCTCAAGGTTAGCTTTGTGCATTAATATTGCGTCTAATAAGTGATGCGTTGGTTGCTTTACATTCCAAAGCAAACTGAATATTACAAAATGATACGTATTGATGTAATTTGAATTGAGTTCACATTCACTTAATTCAATGTTACTGAGTTAGTTGCGGCAGCTAGAAGCCTCCAAAATGGTTTGGGCGCACATTTTTGGTTTTTGGTTTTCTATGAAAATGTACTTTAAATTCGTTATTGTTCCTTATCATTTGTTTGATATTATCACTATCCAGTGTGGCAAGAATTTTAGGTCAAAACCCTTTTAATTATACTGTACATATTGTCGACCTAAAAATGGTTTCATTCGCATGCCCTCGACCTGCTTCTTTCCCCTCCTTCCCTCCCCCACAATACATACCGCTTTACTCCTTGAACTCTCCAAATAAACGGCTCATGGCACTCTGTAAATAAACCGAAGATTGTTTCGTGCAAACAATTCAGCTAGTTACATTTTACTCTCATGTTGCATGTATAGTATTTTTCTTGTGTTGTTGCTACAATATTCGGTATCGACTGACGATGTTTTTTCTTGCATACTTGCATTCACTACGTTGAACTACTTTTATGTGTATCTATAAGGACCTCATCATTCATTAAGATTTTTTCAAAGAGAAAAACAGTTTGTTGATTTGTAATCACGCATTTATGAATGAGAAATTGTGACTGTGAAAATATGATAAAGGCATACTTTTGGTGTTGGTTCCCAAATGCGTTTAAAATGTAGGAGGGGGAGGCAGAAACGTTTAGTGCTATCAAGTACAAAGGAAAAAAATCCAAAATGAAAGAAATTGTAGAAATAAAGTTTTTGGAAACTTCACAGAACATTTGGTGAGCAAATTAAAAACACCAACACAGATTCAGTCTTAAAAAGCTTTCAACCGTGTAGTGTTTGGAGTCTGGTGTAAACATTTGTAGCTTTATTGGGAAAATTATATACTGCGAGAAACAAAGTGATCTAAAACATCAATCAGAGAAATATAATTGATTGAAATTATTTGAAACGTCACTGCCATGACTATTGGTTGACATTCTCCTTTCTGCACACACGTTACTTTTTGTGCATCCAATATTGCCGTAATTGCCATTGCTTCAGATAATATTTCTTTTACTTCTATCTTTTGCGAAGTAATTTAATTGTTTTGTAGGTTCTTAAATTATTTCCTGCTGAAAAGTTACATTGAAACAAGAGTCTTTATATAAAGTCCGTAAAACTTTTAGGACTGGCAGTGTCCACGATACGTGAGACCTACTGGACGACGACTGTATTGATCAAGAACTGCGTGGAGCTGCTCGAGACTGCTGACCGCAAAAAACCCATGATGTGTCGACGAACAGTGTGAAACGGGCGAGAATTACGGCCAGTGCGAACGAGGCCACGCCTCACCTCTGACCCCGCGTGCACAGGAAGCGGAAGAGCGGACAGGAAAGGGCGCGGGCGGAGTGGCACGCACTGTCTGTCGGGTGACGGCGCAGCGAGGCGCGTTGTAACGGGGCGTGGCGCGGTGCGGCGATGCGCGGCATGGCGTGGCGTGGCGTGGCGTGGCGGGCGTTGCGTGGCATGGCGTGGCGTGGCGGGCGTTGCGTTGCGTGGCGTGGCGTGTAGTGACGTGAGCGCGCAGTGAAGTGACGTGGCGTGCTTCGGCGTGGCGTGGCGTGGCGTGGCGTGGCACGACGCGATGCGGCGCGGCGCGTTGTAGCGCGGCGGGGCGTGGGCGGGGTCAGGCGGCCGCTGACCTGCCGAAGCCGAAGACGTACAAAAGAGCGTGGCGCGCGCGGGAGACTCGATCGGAAACCCTGGAAGGGCGCGGAAAGGGCGACGCCCCCTTCGGGCTGCGGAAAGGCGCCCCAACGTTTTTCGCCCTCCGCGCGCCTTCGCGCCCCGACCGCACGTGGCGGGGATGGAGGCCAGTATTCTGGGAGTTGACTCGAAGGAATATACTCTCATTTAAATGTAAAGCGAATTGACAACGATCAGTTTGTACGCAATTATCCAATTGGGAACTTCGTTACAACTTAAATTTTTGATATTGAAGCTTCCGATTAGATAGCCATGTCCAGGGTAATCAAAAGTCAATTCGCTCCACATTTAAATCGGAGTGTACATAGTTGGTTCAGACCTGCAGGCAATTATTTTGACAGGCGGTGCCACACATTCGGCATTCGGCGAGTAGCGAGCGATTGCCTGCCGAATCCCGAGTAGTGGCCGAGAGTGGGGCAGCTTGCTATTTCTCGAGCGCCAAACATTCTGTGCTTGCCCTACACGCAGCATGGTGGTATTTTGTGCACATCAGGTGAGGCCAACATTCCCCGAGCACCTCGACTACTCGCCGAATGTCAAATGTGAATTGCCTTAACACACGTGACGCATTGCCCCGCAATATACATCCGTCCGCCCGCGCCAGCCAGATGAGTTGAGCTCCAGTTGTCTCGGAAGTGGCAATTTGGGGAGAGCCGTTAGAGCTAGCGATGGTCTCCGTACATCTTGGCGAAAATTGAAAAGCTTATTTCCAAACTAACATCTCCGAGCAATACGATGTTTCAGGAAGAAAAGAGTATTTAAATTGAGCCTTAGATTTCAAGATAAGATTGAACGTTTTTCATCACCCTTTAACACAAGATAAACTTTATTTTTGAACACTGTTTGACAGCATATTGGGAAGCTTTCTTAAGAAAATATTGGTCCGTAAAACTAGAAAACACACAGAAATGGTGGTATATCACTTTGAAAATAAGCTATTCAATTGAGATAATCTCACGGAAGCTCGAGGAGGAGAAAAGAGAGGAAGCGAAAAGAAAAAGAGGGGGTAGATGCGAAAGAAATCGACCACTCCCTCTAAATATATCGAACGAAAGGACGATGCACTGGTTTGACTACCGAGAAGCAGAACACCATTGACAAAAAAGTGTTCTGCAAACGAAGGTTATCATAGTTTGTTAGATTTTTTAAAAATTTTCTAATTCCAGTGAATTGCCGCTTTTATAAGTCGGTGTAGTTAGTTTGTGAGGGCAAGATGCAACTTGTTAATTGTGCATTTGAATCTGTTTCAGTACTTTCGTATGACATCCTTTTCTGGTGTTTTGAGAATCGGTGAACGCCTGTTCCCTTCCTTGAATCTTTACTGACTGTATAGCTAGACAATAATTCTGCCTTTTATTCCATTTCGTGCTCGTGTGTCGGAATATATTTCTAAATGCCATGACCGAAGCCATGAACTTGTCTGGTTGGTTGACCATTCAAAGCCAGTGAGATATGACTTGACTAATCAGTAAAAATAGAAAGCTCTCTGTCATGTTGTTTTGAAACAGTGTTGCCACTGTTAGGCCTGGCGTGTTGACGCTTGCATATTGTTTGCAAACGTTTTTCCTAATGCGGATCTATAGTTATCTTGAAATAAGACACAGTAGAAATTATTAAGTTGTGTATTTTCGAACATATTTTTTCGAGACATTTCACTCATTATGATCCTGGGGAAAATAAATTCTACTTTAGTAGATGGCTGCAATTCACTATTCGAATTCATTACAGTCTCACGTGCACTGGTAATAATCATTTTAACATTTTTTCTCTACAGATCTTTAAAAGGGGTAGTCAGAAGTAAATTTTAAGGGAGTAATGATAATATATTCGTCTATCAGATTCTTCTTTCTTCCTTCCCTTCTTTTGCTGCCTTTTTTCTAAGTTTGTTTCGTTCTTTTTTCAAGGTTGCATAGTTCACTTAGAGTGCTTGTTAGTAAAGATATTTACTGATTATGAAAACTGAAATATTTTTGTGTATGTGTATGAATGTGTATGAATTTGCATGTATTCGAGTAGGATTGCAATTTTGAGCATTTATCAGGTCTGAAAATATTAACTGAAATGTCTTTACCCACAACCCGCGGCCTGCGCGCTTAGTTCACATGCGACTCGCCTTATTAAAGACTGATTAGCTATTTGAATGATATGTAGTTTTCGAGAAATATAAATGTATATTTTGTGAAGTAAAAAGTCTGTCAGGTCCTAAAAGCATAATTTATTCCAGTAGCAGAAACAGTATAACAATTAGTTATAATTAGGGAACGGATTTTAAAGATCTAAAACCGCCAAAAATTATCAATAAAATTCTCTTTAAATGTTTTAAAACTGCCCTATAAGTAAATAAAAATGACGTAAAAAGTTTGATCAAAACCACTTCAGATGGACATCTCAAGCTGTTGGATATGTTACTGATGTAATTGGTTCTTCTTCCTGTCGTTCATGTGAACTCAACTTGCAAACTGACAATGGCGCCGATAGGCGTCACAGGAACCTTGGATTACATACAACGACTGACAGTACAATTTCTGAGCGAAGAAATCGAATAGGCTACACAGAAATTCCCTCCAGAACATTTTTTGCATCTCATAAATATATTTTGAATCCAGTACTATTTAAGTCGATAAGGAGTCGGAAAATGCCTTAAAAATGCCGGAAAAGGTAACAAATGACTTATTAGTCAAAATGGACGAATAATACAAAAAAATAGTCCTATAAAATAGGTAATTTCTTGTGTCATAACATTAAATTAATATCTATGCTAAAAGGCCTTGTTGTGCCAAAGTGAAAAGAAGAAAAAATACAATGCATTAAAATCCGCCCCCTATTCCTAAGTATTCGGGAACGCAATGCACAGAAAGTGTGAGTAAACGACTGAGGACTCCACTTCGCTGAGCCACTCGATTCCTGGAAACCTCTAAGGCATTTGAAGGAATTAAAATTATTTTTCACGTCTGTACGCATCAAAACTTGTAAGTAACATTTACCAGAATCGATGTTAAGAGAGACAGGGAGTCTCATAAAAAAATTGCAAGCTTAATTTTTCATTTTAATTGGATTTTTATTCATGGTTTTCGAATTTCAAGTCAGGATCTTTGGTGTGCTAAGTTTTAAAAGTAGGCAAATTAAAAATCTATGTATCTGTAACGAATATTGAAATAAATCTTTGTGCTCCATTGGATGCTTTTCTAAAGGGAACAGTCTTTTACCTTAGAAAATGGAAGTTTTTTTTCGGAAGATTTATGAGAGAACGCATCGCTTAACTTTTTCGTAGAGATCTTATACCAGTTTCAAGAATGGCCAGCTAGGTATTCGTTATTAAAAGTCATATAACTTTCACTTCGTCTCTTTTGATAAAACTTTGTCATTATCACTTCTTTTCTTGCTAGTTGTCAAACGAACATGTTTAGAAATGTCCTTCCTTGAAATTGCAATGATCGCGTACTGTGACCATTCTATCGGTTTGCTCTAGCTCAGTGAACTATTGTTATGTCTTCTTTCGTTTTACTCTGAAGATCTTGTAGAATACCTTTAAGTACGTGACTAGTGTAGAATGAGTATGTGGTATTATCCCTCTCCGTCCCTCCCCTCTCTTTAGCGTTACGTATTTTATGTAAGACGCCATAAAAGATGAATACTGGGTTGTTGGTCTAATCGTTGAAACAATTGCTGTCGTCAAAGAAATCTGAGTCAAAATGTTTCTTCAATTCGAGTTGTAGTCGAATGTTTTTTCGAGTGAGCACATCTTACCTCTGTATATTTTCGCTAATGTGACTGCCTCTAAATATCAGTTCGCACGTGGATAGGTGAGGAACGTGTTTTCCCTAGCCGATTCTTCCCGATGAGACTGCAGCGTGGGCCTGAGTGGAATGCAGACTGAAAGGAAGCAACAGCGCTCCCGGCTGGTTCGGGCCGACGCGTCGCGTCGAGGACAGCCGGCAGCGCAGCGCGGCGCGGCGGTGACCGCTGCAGCACGCTCTGGGGCGGTAGACCTCGACAGTGACGGGAGCCGTTGCGCCGGCCGCGGGGGTGGGGTGGAGCGGGGCGGGGCGGGGGCGGGGGCGGAGCCGGAGCCGGCAAAAGAGGCGGGCGGGTGAGGTAGCGAAAAAAGAAAGAAGAAAAAAAGTGTGACAATAAGAAGGCGGATGATCGCGTGTGCGAATCGGCGGAGGGCGCTGAGGTAACCGGCGCGGCGGCGGCGGTGTTGTGGCCGCTTGCGCAACGCCGCGGGGGCGCCCGGCGTCGCCGCGCCGCGCTGCTCTGCGCCGCGCCGCGGTGAATGGAGGCGGCCGGTGAAGGAGGTCGCGCGCGGCGGGAGGCTGCGAGGGACGAACGCGGAAGGAGCAGCCGGCGCGGCGCGGCGCGGCGCGGCGCTGTGCTGCGCGGAAGGTCGCTGCCACGGAGCTCATTAGTGACCCCTGCGGCGCGGCCTTCCACGGGCCGCGGAGGAGGATTTCGCGGACGATGCAAGGCATTGCGTGTTTTTTTTACGGTCGGCGAAAAAGTGGAATGCCAGGATGTGGTTTGCAACTCACCGAAATAAGTTTCCCTCGCAAAAAAAGTTACGCGCTTAAAATATAGTTGTCGTGTTATTAAGAGAACGGGTGCGACGTGTATTTTTAGGCAAAGGTCGAGCGGTACAATTTGGAATCATTAGTTGGAGAAGGGAAAGAATGTTTTTGTAGAAAACAATATTTATATTTTAATCCATTTTAAATGATCGAATGGATCGTTTTGCAGAATCGCGTTTGCTCTTATTCTAGTTAAAGTTTTAATGATTTTAATTCATAGTGACCACAGAGGCAAAGCTACTCAAATTCGCTTGCCAGCCTTGTATTTTGCGAACTCGATAATTGTAATGTCACGTGACACCACGTAGTTGTTTCGCTTTCAAAATTTCGTATATAAAATCAAACAATAAATTATAGAATTTCTTTATAATTGGTGAATGTGGAGAGTGTTTATTGAATCTTCATGGAGTGTGAGGTATTGTTAGTTTATCAAGTACTGAGGAAATCTCTTATATCTGTAGTAGGTATGCATTAGTATGTTTTACTCGTTGTGGATGTCTTAATTGTGAAGAAAAGTCGAAATAGAACAAAAGAAAATTAAAATTCCCACTAAGAAATGAACTACAAAAAGTTTTATGCAGTGGTTTATTGTGGTGAAAAATGTACACTTATTCAACTTAAGAGCATTTTGTCAGGGAACTTATAGAGCGCAAAACCTAGCAAACATTAGCGTTACGTAGTGCTAGGGTCTGATTACAAAGCATTTACTCCTACTTTTGCTGTGTGAAATGTTCGTGTAAGTTCCATGCGCAGTGAAATGATGTAATGTGATGGTGATGGTCGGTCGCGAGGCCAAGAGAGCCTCTCGACTGTACATCGCCCAAGAAGGAGGCTTGATTCCGACGTGGAGGATAGCGGTCCAGAGGAGACAATTGGCGAGGATCACATATTTGTGGTCGGTCGTGTGGCGCGTGCGCGGCGCGGGGAGGTTCCGCGATGCCCAGTGTCCGTGGCGGGGAGGGGGCTGTGGAACGCAACCCAGTTGGCGGCCTTGCGGGCCAGTGACCCTGGCGCAACGGGAGCGGGCGCGTGATCTGACGCATGTGGCGGCGGCGGCGGCGGCGACGGCGGCCGCCAAATGTCAACAGCTGCGTGCGGAAGGACGTCTCCTGGCGAAGTCGCACCACCCCGCGCCGCCCCCTCCCTGCCTTGCCCTACCGCCTACCCGCTTCCCTCCCCGGGCGCCAGCGCTTCCGCAGCTGCTTCCGTGTATCGGAAATCGCACGGCCCGGCGCCACTGCCGCGTGACTGACCCGGCTCGCCAACCTTTGAAATGCCACCCGCGTCGATACGCCTTCGCCTTTCGGAAACACTTCGTGATTTAGGATGATTTCTGCCTCCACTCTGAACCGTTACCTAGAGAGTGCGGCCACTTGCAAACGAACGGTAATGTTCATCAGTGTGTCCTTATTTTCTGCTGATACAGGACTAATTCCATTACTAATTTTGTCGTAAAATATATTATATCGCATATTTATATCGTTTGATTAATCCCTCAGCGAATTACCGAATATTTATATCTCAAAATGATTTGCTATTCAACAGTGGACCACACAGTTCTTAGCTCGAAGTCGTACCGAAAATGTATTCTATAGGTAGTTGCATCGGAAAAGTAACTTCTTCGAGTGTTACGAATCGTCCTTTTGTGTTTCCATAATCTAATAATTTCAAGGAATCTCAGTAATATAATGGATGTTCCTTAGATACGCAGTTCAAATATCCTCGGATTCAGAGACGTGATGAACAGATTGCGTCTAAAAACTAGATTTGTAATCACGTACCACATTCTTATACTTTCCCTTCATGTACTCTGCGAGGGCTGAATCAAATCGTATATTTCGTCATCAAATCGACTGAAAGTGCAATAGATACCTATAACTATGAAAGGTTCAGTTTCTTAAAATATTATCTCTGATGGCGAGGACCTAAATATGCTTCTTTCCATGTTTGTATGTATGCTCTTAAATCAATTCTAGGCATACATTGGATAGGATATCCAGTAAATAGGTTTTGTTTGAAATACTTCCAAATGAGACATTATCTCATTTTTATCGTTAAGATTAAGCATAAATTACCACACAATCTACAAAATCTGATTTATATCAAATTATATAAAGACCTGATAAAATTTTGATGAGGTTGGACGTTGTTGCATCCTTTCGATTATTTTCGATCTTGCGGAACGATAGTTGCCGATTCCCTGGCATGTGTTGGTGCGTCGCCCCAAGAAGCGAGAATGTAGTGCGAGGCACGTGGTATGCCTTCGACTCGGAGGGAAGTCGATTGTAGTCACGTGTTCCAACAAAGCGTGCGTCAGGAGGTTTCTGATTACCATTCAATTGACCACAGCTCAGCGAAACTCGATGATTTACAATTCCTTACAACGGCTTCCGTTCCTCGTGGGTTGTAAGGGCGTTTTGTGCGCGCCACAGGAACTTTGTATGAAATGGTCTGCGCGGACAAACTTATTTTAAGAAAGTAAAAAATAATACTTCTAATCTATTTTGCATTGTACGTCGCGCTGTGGGAAGTACGAGTTGGGAAAGTACGCGTAATTTGGTCTTCTCGTATTGTTAGCTGACCAGTGTCGGCGACAAATGTGGAAGTGATTCTCCTGCTGTGTTTTTCTTGTATTTCAGTGTATCAAGTGTTACAATCGGAATGGTGTTCGGCCCAGCGTGTTTGCTGTCTTTCTAAATCTTACCTCGACCGACTTGAGAATTCCAAGCTCCGCAGTGCTGAATTATATACACCTCGTGCTTTCGTAATTTCGTTTACGTTTCGTCTGCATCCGCGAAACAATGCCGCGCGCAAAAGAGCTTGCACGCAAAGCTGCAACCGGCTTTGCAGCGCACTCTCTACTCTGGGCAGTTTCGTAGGACCTACTGCGCCCCCCCCTCCGCTCCTCAGTTGCGCGTTGTTGTCGAAAGCTGCCAGCCGGAAACGACGTTGCGAAGCAGAGGCGCGAGTGCGGCGGTTTCGCTTTGTTGGATTTTCGCTCTTGACGAAATGCCTCGGCGAAATGCCAAATTTGAGAGTCTGCGAAGACAAAAAAGATACGCGTACAGTTTAAACAAACGAAACAATTGTCTGGTGCGCCTGGAGGAAGCGTAATTAAACTTCTAATAGTGTACGGGAAAATTTATACTATCGAAATACGTTGTTTTATTTTGTATGCAAGAACATTTCTACATAAAATTTGTAGCACGAGCGTCGGAGTTTTGCGAGGTGATTAAATAGCCGATTTATTTTGGCCGAATTATTTAAAACGGCTTTGCTCATCGAAAGAAACAGCAGTAGGGGGGTTGGCAGCCGTTCCGATTAGAGCAGCTGGCGCAAGGTTGATAGATTTATAAGTTGAGTACTCGTGGTAGTAAATTTATAATGAACAACATTGCAATAAAATAATTCTGTAATAATGTTTCACAGCCCAGAGAAAAGTATGGAAATAGATTGTGTGTAAAATTTAACAGTAGTATCCCTTATTTATGGTCGGAACTCTGTTCCGGGTGCCCGACGCCACACCTGCACTTTGGCTGCCATCTGTCGGGCGCCTGAGGGACATCCGCGCGATATTAAAATCGAATTTTTAGTACCCGGTGGAGAGTCCACATAGCCCCACGAACATTCCTCCGAGGTGTCCCTAGTGCCCATTTCAGTCCTGAATTTACATGTTGCCTGACGTAGGCCGTTGGTCCATTTCGGTGCTTGTACCAGGATTAGGCCGCCAATTTCTCAATGTGCACAAGATCTTACACGTAATATACATTTTCTACTGAACGTTTTCTTTTACTTCCCCTAAACTTCGCACTTACGTGGTATGTGCTCCTTCGTCATATTGGTTTATTCTTGTTGTATTGAGATACAATGCAAATGTTGCGTGATTTACCTGTTCGTAGTTTTATTTTAATTGAAACTTTTCACTTATTAGCATTTCATTGGAGTGTTCTTAAAATGTTTGTTTCTTTTTTCAAAGATCAAACACCCCAAAAACTTTCTTCTCTGATTATTCCCCCTTCCTACCCTCCAAAAAAAGTTAAAGTAGAATTTCACTTAGTTTCACATAGAAAAGCTTCATTATCATTTTACATTTGTAGAAATTTCGTTATTATGTGATCATTTTCAGCAGTATTTCTCTAATTTTCTGGAATTTGTGGCCTTAGTAGACTCATTGTGTGAGTCATCTTTGTTCCCCGCATTCTTTGTAATTTTTCAAGAATAAACGTTTCGTGTCCAAGCCACTAAAAAACCAAGCCAAGGGTCCCAGTGGCAGAAATTTGTTTCAGGAAGAGAAGGGAAGGCGAGAGAGAAAGAGGACAAAACGAGCCTGCGCCAGAGGAACAGCCGCGCTGGAACATGTGAAAGGTGACGAGAGCGCGAAGGCAAAAAGAAGAGTGAGTGGCGAGTGGGCCGTGGGCGGTGGTGATGGCCTGGCCGTGCTCCGACAGTTCACTGCCCGGCGGAATACGCTTCCCCTCCTCCACCCTCCCAGACACATTAAGAACCATTTCCCCTGCTGTTGGATTGTTGTAATTTATTATATCTTTTTTATTTATCTACTTTTGTGTAGCTTAAAAATTGAAGTCAGCTTCCAAAAATAGTACTATGCCTCCAGGTATGAACAACTTTACAACGTTTTGGAATCGCGGATTAAGACTGCCGACGTATAGCCCAAATGTAATTGTGTTTATGCGGATTCAAAGTAAATATTAAGTGGTCGATTAATTCTTGGGAGAAAGAATGCTCATATCTTAAGCTTTTTTATTCTTATGGTTATTGATATATGAATATTAGAATGCCCCAAGACTGGTCTTGTAAAGTAATATTCCGTATATTCAAACTATATTTCTAAGACTTTTTAATAACCAATTTTTTTCTGGATAATGTGTACACTTACTGATGTAAATAAATAAAAATTTCGCTTGTTTTAATCGATTTTCTTTGTTCAGAACTCTGTTCTAGCTGTGCTTTCACTTGTGCAAAAATCATAGTAAACAAAGTCTCAATTTCATCACCACCTTTTGCTTAAAGGTTAACCATTACATTTATATTCGATTTTAGAAAATTACGTTTGTTTCAAGCGCTTTTTATTGTAGAATGCACTTGTGTTTGTCGTTTTTCAACTGCAAACAATTTCATCTGAGCGTGCGCTATTGCTGTACATTTCGCAATGACATTTTTATGCCACCTTCTTCGTCTCTTGAATCTGTCCATTGGCGGGCGGGTGGCGGAAGTTGCAAGCTGCACTTCGCGACGAGTGCTGAGCGGGGCCGCGGGGCGGCGTGGAGGAAGGCGTGGGCGGTGGTCCGTTTGGCAAAGCGCCGTTTGTTGTGATGCGCTATTTCGGATCTCTTCCGGGCGCTGCGCCCTCTCATGTGGCCTGCTGCTGGAGCGACGGGTGTACTTTCGGTAGATGGTGCGCCGAATCGTGTTGTTTGACAGGTCCGCTTCTGGGGTTTCAAGTGGTGGTTCTTTTCCTCCAGCGGCAGTGCTTCATTGTGTGGTGGCGAATTATGCCGTAAGTACAGGTAATGCATTCGACTGACAATTCAAATGCTTTGCTTCTTTTTTTACTGCGGAACTCTATTATGTACTGAAGTTTTTCACATTTTATTTTTCTGCCATCATCGTCTTGAAAGCATTTATTTCATTATGACTTGTTTCATTATTTCATTATGGCTCAGTCCTACTGTTAGAAGTTCAACAACGAGTGTCATTATTTGAGCCATGTCATCTTTCTTCCAAAATAACAAATATCGTTATTTTAGTTTCTACGGTGGACATCCTGATTGAGCTCTAAGAAATGCCACCACCTAATCGTGTCTGTGCATTGATGGCAAGCATGACAGCACACACAATAGTTAGAATGTTGCCGTGTCCCAATATGGATGGTGTAGTAGAAGAGCGGTCATATGTGAAGTTGCAGTTCATGTCAGCGCCATACGTAGGGTGATGGTGTGTTGCACGCTGGGGAGGGTGGAGGCCTTCGCGTCGCAGCTGCTGCCCTGAGGCGCATCGGACGACAGGGGGTACGCGTTCATTAATCACACTTACCCAATGGTATTCAAACCTGCATTGTTAACAAAGGACCTTGGCGAATTATTTTGAAAATAATTAGCTGTGACTGATGAAGGTTGTTTCCTTTGTGTACAATAAAACAATGTTTTATATTTATTCATCTTTCAATCCGCCCCCCCGTCCACTCATTGGATCCTGTACAAGGAACCAATTTACTATCAGAATTTCAAAGAAAATGTCAGACATTTAATAGCATACAGTGTATTTCTCTTCCTAGCTGTATTGTATTAGCTGATACAATACATTAGTTGCCAGGAGCTGTGGAATGGCTCTCGTTTAATGACAGTTTTCCATCACTGTGTGTAGTATTTTTTGTGTTGTATATTTAAAATTAAATTTCCGTATTTAGTTTTTCTATGCAAATGATTTGCATTAATAGAATGTTATAAATATTTCGAACAATGGTCAATATTAAGTATTATAATTTGGTTACAATTTTATTATTTTTTGTAGCGATCCATTTATATGAAGTTGTGTTATTTTTAATTGATTTATAGGTCGATTAAATAGGAAATTAATTCGTATTATTCAATCATTGCTTCGGAAAGAGTATTCATAATTACGAACTAAATTGTTATTTACTGAATTGTCATAATTTGTTAATCACTCACTTTACTACCTCGGATAGCAAATTCTGATTGAACTGTTATAAATTCTTTACTAAACTATAGTGCCTCCGTTGTGTGTGGCATGCCCGTGCACCGGCCAATGACCTCCGTTTCTTCGACACCTTCAGCGACAATACATTACGCGGCAACTCTATTATCTGCTTTCCGCCAAGTGTACCATCTTTTCCGCGTAAAATTTACCGCTGCATCGGTCACCTGGAACTTCCGCAGGATCGTGTTGTACCGCTCGCCTTTAAAATAGTGATGCAACATTAACAACAAAACATCGATGTTACAAAGTACCGATGTTAAAAATTAAAATATCCAGTTAACAATACATTTACTAACAACCATCGATGCTTTTAAGCTGGATTACTAACTTCTAACATTAAATTTGTCCTCAACAAAACTTAATTTGAAACTGCCCTTAAACATTATTTAACGATTAAAATTAAAGTGGAAACAAAGCTTAAAAACGTTTCTCAGTAATACGTAATATGAGGAAAGACGAAGGGAATACCAAGATACCAGGATCATCTCGGGAGCGAGGTATGGTCGACGAAGGTAGTGCAAATTCCGTTCGTGTAGCTCGAACACATAGAGAAGCATCAGTTATTAAGTCGTATTCTGACTTTTACAAAATTGTATCGGGGAATTTTTAATCTCTGCATTACGTGTTGTCGTCTGCATGTTCATCGTGAACGACAAAACATCGAGCACATAACATCGATGTTCAAAAAACCTAAATTTTAATACATTGATGTTTGAAACACGGATACGTTTATAGAAACCTCGATGTTTTGAAAATATCGTCATCAATGTCGCATCCCTACTTCGAAGCCGGCGCGCGCTCATACGCGACTTGTCGACGGCGCGGCGCTTTGACTGCATCGATGTTTGAAACACGGATATTTTTTATAGAAACATCGATGTTTTGAAAACATCGTCATCAATGTCGCACCCCTACTTCGAAGCCGGCGCGCGCTTATGCGTGGTCTGTCCACGGCGCGGCGCGGCGCGGCGCGGCGCTTTGTCAGGCTTCCGCCTCAATGGGCCGCAGCCGCCCGCCGCGCCGCGCCGCGCCGCTCGCCGCGACCTCCTTCGCCCGCGATTGATTCGCGCTTGGAGGCCACCGCCGCGCCCGAGGGCGTGCGAGATTCGGTTTGTCTCGGCCGCTCATCTCGCGGACGCCCAGATGTGCGCACGGCGTGCTCTCCGAGTGCTCCGGCCAGATGCCTTTTGAAGCAGTAATGCAGAGGATAGTGAAATCATCATCTTCATCATCAAAATCATATGCAGATACTCGCATTTTATCTTTCCAATTTGTTTCGGCAAAATTATCTTTCGAAGACCGTATCTTTTTCGGCCTTCTGTTTTCCCGCACGGTGTTCTCATATGCGTGTTAGAGTAATCTCTCGTTGATCAATATTGATGTAGGTGTTGTACGCAAGTAAGTTCGTTGACTTTTTTCGCGTCATATTGCTAACACGTAATAATTTTATTGTTTCGTTATCAGTTTTGCCCTTTAATGTATTGCTCTGGACGTATCAATAAACTCTCATTTCTGTTGTTAATTTTTTTTCATTTTTCCTGGATAGTTACTCCAGTGCCCTATAAAGTCATAATCGAAACCAATTAAGAAATCGTATGACACTTGTACCTTTTTGTAGGAACACTACATTTTTTATGATTATTGTGCTCAAAGAGCTTCCGTATTTTATTTGTCCGAGGAATATAGGATGGGCCACTGAGTTGGAAGGTAAAAATGAAATAGGTGACGAAAGAATAAATAAAAAAAAAACATATATGTGAAGGTATTATAGATTTTTTTAATCAACTTTACTAGGAATATAGTGGTGTTTAATCAACCAAGGCATAATGCAGATCATAACTTCTAAATATCAAATGCGTAATTGTACCTTTTTAAATTTCCCTCCTGGCCATGTTCAGGAAGCATCGCATAACTTCGAAAACCAGTGAAGGTTCAAGAAGCGCGATTTACGATGGCTTCTTAGCGAAAAGAAATGAGTGGGCGAAGTCAAGTCGGACTTCTACGACTAAAACGTTGCGTTCACTCCTTCCTCGCCTCGCGCCGTCCCCAAGAGCTGGGTGGCTTGTGGTGCGCGGAGACGGGGAGCGAAGCGAGTTCTTTCGTCCTCCGAGCAGCGATTACGTTCTCGAGAAGGGGCCGAATGGCCCAGCGAGAGCGCACCCCTTCTGGCGCTTTTCTGCAGCCACAATGGCCTAATGGCTTCGTTTCTTAGTATTGTGACTCGAGGGCAGCAGATGACGGAATGCTGCTGGTTCCAGTTCTTTGTGCTGTTCGATAGTTTCCTCCCTCCTGAAACGGGTTCCTCAGTGAACTGTCGAAAATGGATGCTTATTAGGAAATAAATAATGTTCTGAAATCACAGTACTGTTTCTTTCTAGTAGCATACTCGTTCTGTGTTCAAAATAAATAACCACGTTATCGGGACCATTACATCTTCACCATTACATTCTTCATCTTTTACCTTTTGAAGCTAGATGCTACTGTTATGTGATCTCCTTTTGATATTTATAAATATCCACTTTTTATGATCCGATTTGTCATTCTCATGACCGTGAAACATTTATTATTTAAAGCGATTAAGTACCTCAGAGAGTATGAAGTACACCAGTACAGTTTGTGGCGAAAAAAAAAATTTGAACCTTTGTCCATTTCGGAACTAAATGTATACTTATGGAAAACAATGTATATTGACACCAATCACACGCCCAAGCGAAACATCCTTCTGACGTGCTGTGGTGTTGTTGCAGGACAATCCAGGACCCGGCGAGCCAGCGGCTGACGTGGTACAAGCCCCCACTGACGGTGCTCGTCATCAAGAAGGTGCGCGATGCGGCGGTGCTCCAGCCCTTCGTGCAGCTCGTCACTTGGCTCATCGAGGTGAGCTCGCGCCTCCGCTCTCTTGCTGCGCCTTTGCCTTCGTTGCGCACGATTCTTTGTGAACCAGCTCAACTCGCGCCTTCTACGTTCCGAGAACCCTGAGGAGCTTAACAAATCTTTAGGACACTGCATTGCGCTTTGATTTATTATTATTATTATTATTATTATTATTATTATTATTATTATTATTATTATACGTTTCACCACCAGGTCACAGTTGTAAGGTTAACACTTGCCAAGGAATACGTTTCCTGTTTCGGAATTGACAACCTACTGCTAAGGTTACAACTGTGATCAGTTGGTGAAATGCATGATGTAATCGTCACTGGAGCTCGTAACTCCTATATCTTCTTACCTCCTTTTTTTTTATTTATTTAATCGTTTGTTGAAGTACAATGTTCAGTTTACAATAAAAACTTTGCAATTGTTTGATGGCTTAATCTAATTAACTTAATCTAGGTTAAAATTGTACTTAATTAATCTTAATCTAGGGAGAGGAAACAAAAGCATCTCAGGGTAATTATTCTACATTTGCAAATATCTGAAGGAAAGAATAAAGCGGGAATCTGTTCTTAATTCTGGTTTTGTATCTGGGATCTTTGCCGAGTCTGTAGTGACTTGATGCCTTTATGAAGGATAAGTTTGTGTAAAAGTTGTTTGATAGGAACGCTATTTGGTGAGTTATTTCATTTATGTTTAGATCGTTATGAAGTTGTTTATTACTAATGAACCATGGTGCTCTTGTTATTGATCTTAAATATTTGTTTTGAATCACTTGGAATTTGTTGAGATTGGTTTTGGCGGCATTGGTCCAGATCGGGCATGCGTATAATAACATTGGGCGAATGAGTGATTTGTATAGTGTTAGTGCATTTGACAGTGAGAGGTGGTTGTATGAGTTTAGTAGTGGTCTTAATTGGATGAGTTTGATTTTTGCCTGTTGTGCTTTTATCTCAATGTGTTGTTTCCAATTAAGTTTAGTATCTAAATTCAATCCAAGATATTTTATTGTTTTCGTGATTGGCGTCCAGTTTATAGGATTATTATTTATAAGTAGCGGGGGTGGATATGCAAACGGTTTTAGTGAGAATACTTTTGCTGCTGATTTTGATGGATTTAATTTAATTTTCCAATTATTTGCCCAATTTGTTATTAGATTTAGATGCTGTTTCAGCTGGAATTGGTGAGTTTGTAATGAGTTGCCAGAGATATATAAAGCTGTGTCGTCGGCAAATTGGGCGGTATTTATTTGATGGGAAGTAGGAATGTCTGCAGTGTATAGATTGAAGAGAGTTGGGGATAGCGGCGAACCTTGGGGGACCCCTGCGGCAATTGGTTTGGGGTTAGAACAATGACCATCTATTGTTACTGAGAAAGTTCTGTCAGATAAAAAATTTTTGATTATTTGAATTAAATAATTTGGCGTACCGATTTCGACTAATTTGAAGTATAGGGCTGGATGCCATATTCTGTCAAATGCTTGTGACACGTCTAGAAATACAGTGGTGGTATGAAATCCCTTTTGGAAAGCAGAGTGGATGTGTTCTGTTAGTCTCAATAGCTGGTGCGTCGTTGAGTGTTGGGATATGAAACCGAATTGATGAGGTGGAATTGAGTTAGTTTTATTTATATGTTTGTTTAGTCTGGTGATAATTAATTTTTCTAAAATTTTTGACATGATGGGTTAAAGACTGATTGGTCTATAATTTTCTGCATGTGAATGGTTTTTATTTGGTTTTGCTATTGGATGTATTATTGAGTGTTTCCATGATTGGGGATAATAACCTATTCTTAGTATGGAGTTGTATATATTGTTTAAAAATGCGATGGCGTTGTTTGGTAATCTTTTGAGAATGATTGTATTAATTCGGTCGTGACCTGGGGATTTTTTATTTGGCATTTTTTTGATTATCTGTTTAACTTCATAGGGAGAGATGAATTTAATTTTGTGAGGAACGTTGTATAAAGGAGCGTTTGAAAATGTTAATATTTCATCATGCTTGGAATTTTTTATGGAGTCATTAGGAGTGAATGTGCTAGCAAAATGGGCTGCTAGAATTTCGGCTTTCTCCATAGGTGAGTATTTTTTCCCAGTTTCAGTTGACAGTGGGGGAATGCTGTTCCTTTTCCTTAGAATTTTCTTTGTGAATTGCCAAAGAGAATTGGTTTTAGTATTTAGTCCCTCGATAAATTGATTATATTTTTCTTGGTTGTATTTACTGATTGCCTTCTTGCAGATATTTGTTAGGTGATTTAATTCTTTTTTCAGTTCTGGGATTTTTAGGGTGTTCCATAACCTTCTGGTTTTATTTTTAACTTTTATTAGTTCAGTAATACTGGGAGGTAGTGGTCTTTTAAGTTTCCTTCTGATGTCTAATCTTTTATATTGAGAGTCATTGATTGTTTTGATTATTATATTGTTTAAATTAGTGATTGCTTGATTAATTTCAGTCGGACAATTGAGGATTTGAAATTTTGGTATTGATTTTTCAACAGAATTTTTAAAATAATTCCAGTTTATATTGTAAGTATTCAGCGTGGGAGGAGGGGGGATGGAGATTTTGTTAATTTAGTTGTTATAACAACAGGAATGTGGTCTGAGTCTAATTCATGATGAACTGTGGAGTATAATGGGTCTTTCAAATTTGTTATTGCTATATCTAATATATCTGGGTTTTTGTTGGGATCATATGGGAAATGGGTTGGTTCTGTGGGCGTAATTATTTTAAGCTGCATTGTGTTTTGTATTCTGTTTAAGTATTCACCGGCAGGGTTTGTGGTCCGACATCCCCAAGCAGAATGCTTTGAGTTTAGATCTCCTACTATGATGAAAGGATTGGACAATCTTCTTACCTCCTGTTCGAAGAGTTGATTGCTTCGGTGCTTACCTTCCTTTCTTCCCGGATCTACACCAGGGGTTCCCAACGGAGTCGGTATCGACGCTCTGGGGATCGATGAAATCAAGGGATCGATTGGAAGTCTATAGCTGAATATGAACTGGCGATTAATAAGCATCATGAAGTTCCTAGTCCATTACCAAAATATTAATACCCCTGATAACTAATTGTTTTCTGATATAAAGTATCACAACATATAATAATAAATTACAGATTCGCTCCTCTTCTTTCGTATCCGTGGGCGTAGGTAGGCTGGTGTGAGTGGTGCACAGCACCGGTCCCTTGAAGGGGGATAACTATATTCTATCGCCCTCAATAAGGAGAGATATTGATGAAGAATGAAACAAATCGCACCTCATGCTTATTTTCTCCATTGTACCGGCCATATTGCCAATACCAATTTTATTTAAAACTCTTTGATTTCCCGTATATTGCAGGAAGGGGCCTCATTTCCACTTTCTACATCAGAGCATCTGAGAACCTACCTACACGAAGCGTCTTTAAAGTACGCTTAAAGTGTTAAGACAACTCACAAAATTATAAGAATTTACAACAAAATTCTGGCGGAAGAAAACAGTTCCTGCACTGGAGAAATGTTATGACATATTAAAAATACTCTCCATGGTTTAACCATGAGGTTATTAGAGACTCAGCTACTCAGAAGCTGAAACGTCGTTGATTAGTGAATATGTAGATATTTTCTAAAATATTGTTACACGAAACTGTTGTCTTTAAGGCAGTTATGTGCAATTCTTTGTGTTACCATTATGCCTGTTGTATATTATAGATAATAATACAATGAAGAGCAAAAAAACTGGTATAGTCATGCGTATTGAAATAAAGAGATTTGAAACCAATCAGAATACGGCACTCCAGTCAGCAACGACTATATAAGACAAGCATAGTCTAGAACAGTTGTTAGATCGGTTACTGCTGCTACAATGGCAGGTCATCATGATTTAAGTAAGTTTGAACGCGGTGTTATAGTCGGAGCAAGAGAGATGGGGCATAGCATCACCGAGGTCACGATAACATTTTCCCCTATGACCATTTCACGAAGGTGCCGTGAATATCGGGAAGCAGGTAAAACATTAAACGTCCGGCCGCAAAAAGATCATGCAAGAACGGGACCGACGACGACTGAGGAGACTCGTTGCACGTGGCAGAAGTTCAATCCTTCCGCAAATTGCTGCAGATTTCAATGCTGGGCCATCAACAACTGTTAGCGTGCGAATCATTCAACGATACATTATCAATATGAGGTTTCGGAGCCGATGTCTCACTTGTGTGCCCTTGATGACTGCACGACACAAAGCTTTACGCCTCGCCTGGGCCCGTCAACACCGACATTGGACTGTGGATGACACGTTGCCTGAACTGACGAGTCTCGTTTAACTTTGTTTCGAGCGGAACGGCGTGTACGAGTATGGCGACAATCTCATGAATCCATGGAACCTGCATGTCAATAAGGGACTGTTCAAACCGGTGGAGGCTCTGTCATGGTACGGGGTGTGCTCAGTTGGAGTGATATGGAACCCCTGATACGTATAAATACTACTCTGACAGGTGACACGTACGTAAGCATCCTGTCTGATCATGTGTATCCATTCATGTCCCTTGTGCATCCCAACGGATTTGGGCAATTCCAGCAGGGCAATGCGACAGCACACACGTTCACAATTGTTACAGAGTGGCTCCAGAAACACACTTCTGAATTTAAATACTTCCACTGGTCTCCCAAATCGCCAGACATGAACATCAGTGAGCATTCCAGGGATGCCTTGCAACGTGCTGTTCAGAAGAGATCCCCACCCCCTCGAACTCTTACGAGTTTATGGACAGCCCTGCAGGATTCATGGTGCCAGTTACCTCCAGCACTACTTCAGACATTAGTCGAGTTTATGTCACGTCGTTGCGGCACTTCTGCGTGCTCGCGACGTTAGGCAGGTGTACCATTGTTTTAAATCTTTAGTGTATAAGGGATTGATGGAGGAAATGATTCTTTATAAACGGGTCGCTTGAAGAAAGGTTGGGAGTCCCTCATTTACATCGACACTGGAGACCTCAATGTGCTCACCCAAGGCAACAACTGTACATCAAGTGGAACGTGAATGCGGTAGTTCTCCTTTGCAACAGTTCCAAAATTTACGTATTATATTTGCCGTCGCAATAATGCAGCTTTCTGAGTAGTCCGCAAATCTCATTTAGTTTTAATTTACATGCAGTCTCTTTCCATACCATGGTGAAAAATTCATTTACTAACATGACCATTGGAGCGCGTCCTCTGCCAGCAATCCATTCACTTACTTCAATTCCACAGCCAGTGATTGGTATTTCCTCTTTTCAGCAACAGTTACTACGAACCTGCCATCTGTAGAGACCGCAGCATCAATGAGTTATTTTACGAGTTATGGGTGAATTATGTTGTTTTACATATTTTATTCAACAAAGCAATATCTGGTCTATTTTCTTCCATTGCTTGGTCAGAGGTATCCTTCAAAAGTCGACCTTCATCATTGCTGATAATTTGCTCTGGTTTACACTTGTAAAACGGTTGATCACTCTACGTGGTCAGGTATACTAATACAAAGTTGTGATTATTATTATTATTATTATTATTATTATTATTATTATTATTATTATTATTATTATTATTATTATTATTATTTAAGGTACAATGCCAACAATTTCATTATTCAAAATAGTTCATTTCACCCGCTTTCACCGCTTTATCCGCTGGATATTGATTTTTTATTATAAAATATTTGGGCTGACAAACGTTGCCATAACGAGCTACCCCATTTTAGTGATAATATATTAATTGAGGGCTGCTATGGTAATCCGCAGATGTTACAGTGATGCGTCATTGAAAATTGGTACTTAGAATCCCCCGCGCTCCTTGTGCTGAAGCGTTAAAGAGATAAATGAAGTATTAATAGGGTCTAAGTTTCAATATTCGTCACAATTACAAATATCATTAGAAAGTTTGTTTGGTGGTAATTAAAAAAGTACTCGTACTTTACTTATAGTGATAAAAATATATGAAATAGTGATCCTTTGCAAAGGACAAAAGTGCGTTTAAAGGCCCCCTCATAATAATAATAATAATAAATAATTAATAATTAATAATAATTAATAATAATTAATAATTAATAATAATTAATAATAAATAATAATTAATAATAAATAATAATTAATAATAAATAATATTGTGAGGCCTTAATATTGTGAGTTTGGTGCTTGGCATATTCTGATTTTATGTTTTGAGTGTCGGGCGTTCTGAAGATATTTTTTGTCCTTTATCGCGAATCGATATAGACCACAAGCACGTTATATTTATCTTCGTGTGACCCACTCTCTACAAAAAGATGTAGGAAGAAGAAACATTATAGTATGGGAAAGTGGTTGCATTGACGTTATATCTCGAAATACTGGGTGTCTTTGAGCACACAGTTGCCGAGCTTCCTCCGCTCCGCGCCGTGAAGTGACGTCAGTGTAGGCAGCCGCATGCTTCGGTGTGTCGCGCGGGTTGCGAAGTACGTAGGGGCGGCACACGTGCGGCAGGCGAAGGAAAGGACGGGAAATTTGTGGCGTTTGGTCGTATCACTTGGAGGATTATTTGTTTTTATTGATGAAATGTTTTTGTTTTATTTCTCCATTAATCTAGCATGTGTGCATCTTTCTTTCTTTCTTTCTTTCTTTCTCTCTCTCTCTCCCTCTCCCCTTTTCTGTCTCTTCCTTCTCTTTTCTCTCTCTCTCTCTCCCTTCTCTCCCCCTCTCTTCCTTCATCTTCCCCCTCTCCTTTCTCCCTCTCTCTCCTTTTTCTCCCTCCCTCTCTCTCCTTTTTCTCCCTCTCTCTCTCTCTCCTTTTTCTCCCTCTCTCTCTCTCCTTTTTCTCCCCCTCTCTTTTTTCTCCCTCTCTCTTTTTCTCCCTCTCTCTCTCCTTTTTCTCCCTCTCTCTCTCTCCTTTTTCTCCCTCTCTCCTCTTTCTCCCTCTCTCCTCTTTCTCCCTCTCTCCTTTTTCTCCCTCTCTCCCTCTCTCCTTTTTCTCCCTCTCTCCCTCTCCCCTTGTTCTCCCTCTCTCTTCTTGCTCTACATCTCTCTTCCCCTCCGCCTCTTCCTCTCTATCCCCTCTCCCCTTCTTTTCTCCCCCTCTCCCTCTCTATCCCCTCTCCCCTTCTTTTCTCCCCCTCTCCCTCTCTATCCCCTCTCCCATTCTTTTCTCCCCCTCTCCCTCTCCCCCTTCTTTTCTCCCCGTCTCCCCTTCTCTATCTCTGTTCTCTTCATTCATCTCTCTTCCTCACTTTCTCCCCTTGGGCTTAATGTCAGATCTAATCGCGTTGGGTGCAATCACAGGAGAAGCGCATGGTGGTGTTCGTGGAGCAGGCGGTGCTGGAGGAGGCGTCGCTGCAGGCGAGCGCTGACTTCTGCACGCTGCGCGACCGCCTCATGACCTTTCGCGACGGCAAGGACGACCTCACCGACAAGATCGACTTCATCATCTGCCTGGGCGGGGATGGCACCTTGCTCTACGCCAGTCAACTCTTCCAGGTACGTCATGAGGAGGGTTCCTCCCTTGACAATACATATCTGTCCACTCCTGGCAACTTCAAATTAGGAAAGAAAGTGCAAGTGCAATTGCAATTAGGAAAGAAAGTGCAAATACAATTTTTACTTAGTGCCTTATTTTACGTGGTGTGACTCTGGCCATCAGACCCACTCTTCCATCTGACCAGGCAAAATTCGCTGTACTTTTTTCACCATCTAAACTCTGGCTACGAAATAGGCGATTTTGAATTAACGTCAGAGACTCTCTTAGTCTGGAGTATCTTTTATGTGCAGTAATTCTACTGTAGGGGACAGTCAGCTTCCCCTCCAAAGGAAGGAATAAAAAGGATTTTTTCAGCCTTAAAAATCCTTCAATAGGTTTTGAACCCGCAAACTAGAATCAAACAGCCCAATATGCTAACCATTATACCACAAATGTATAAACCATTTTTTGAGCAAATGTTAATAAAGTGTTGATAAATCCTTTATTCTGGATATTGATGTAATTAATTGTTGCATGAAATGGTGAGGCACATTACAATTTGCTGAAGTAATACATTTCACATTATAGAATTAAGTAGGAAAGTTTCTAGATTGATAGCATTTTGGCCCCACAATAATATGTTCAAATGAAAAATATTATTTAATTTCTGCTATTGGGTTACAGTGAAAGTTCATTTGGGACAATGCCCTGCACTTCATTACATCACTGTAGCAAATGTCATATCATACTCATGTGGATTTTACTCTGTTTGAGAGAATTTCCAGTGATAGTTACTAAACATTGCTAAACATCAGGTAAAAGTTATCAGGTGCTTAACATTGTGCATGTATAATGGGATTGAATAAATTTTCTTTTAAACCCAGTACCATCTAAGGTTGGTGTGGTTGACTAATCACTGTATTAAAAACTAAAACTAAAGACTATGTTTGATCATGAATGTTAAGAATAATAATAAACATATTTTTTTGGAATTCCCTTTTTGATTTTTCACTCCAAACAAATACTGTGTTTACAAAAGTAACAAATTTTTTTATGTACATTTGACATTGGTTTTATTAATTTTGTGTTTTAGCAATCTGTGCCTCCTGTTATGGCATTCCACTTGGGATCTCTTGGCTTCCTCACACCATTTGAATTTGATAACTTTCAAGAGCAAGTTACAAATGTTTTGGAAGGTATGTGTCC